>JASSKH010000007.1:171275-1400025 GCA_031763025.1 Macrocystis pyrifera
CTTTTTTACTACAGCAGTACATCTATCTGCGTAGTAGTTGCATTGGTGTAAATTAAGAGTAGCAGTATATAGTAGTCATGCCCCCAACTCATGGTATCGCTTGCAGGCTACGTCGCCGTTGTATGGAAGCTTTAGTATTATACTCTAGGAACATCAGTAGTAGTAGATATTGTAGTGCAGTATTTATATTCGTGCTGCTTCTACCTGTCTTTACTGCATCTGTCTACTACGTATTACTGGTAGTGTGTAGTAACAGTATGACAGCAGTCATGCCCCCATTCATGTTACCGCGTGGTTATATGACCTCTCTGTTTGAGGTTATCCGTAGATTGTATGAGATTTTGGTCAGCAGTAGTAGTACTTTGTAGCAACATATCTAGTAGTCGCAGTAGTGTACCAGGTAGTATTTTGTAGAGTGCGTGTTGCTTCTACCTGTACAACAAATGCGTAGTAGTGGTAGGGGTGTATCGTGACGGTATTATAGTGGTCAACCGATGGCACCGCGTGCATGCAGTAGTGTAGTGTCCACCACAAAAAAGAGTAGTACTTACTTCCTGCCGACTACTATTAATATTACTCTTTCCTTCAAGCAATACCCTAACCCGTGTAGCTCTCGTTTCCACCAAGAACAGCTACACGAGTGTTGCCTGTGACTCCCTTTTCGCCTTGGGACGCCGCCGGGATTTCACCTTACACATATCCCGAAGGGGAACCTTGTATGTATGTATCGTATCTTACGTACGATATGTACAATAGTATCGTATGTACGTACGTGCAATTGTCTGTTCGTTGCCAGCAGTACGGTTAGACATATATGTGACCGTGTGCGTGCGGGTGCCAATAGCGCTCACTTCGGGGTATTTCAGGGTGATTTCGGGGTAATTTTGGTCGAAACTGTTGTATTTTCCAAAAAATAAAACACTCCGCGACTATCGACGCAGCTCGCGTGGTTATTTGACCTCCCTGAGGTTGTCTGTATATTGTATGATGAGCGTTTGGTCAGCACAGTAGTAGTAGTACTTAGTAGTAGTATATATAGTCAGTAGTCGTAGTAGTATTAATAGTAGTGTATCAGGCAGTATTTTGTAGAGTGTATGCTGCTTCTACCTGTACTACAACTGCGTAGTAGTGGTAGTGGTGTACAGTGACGGTATATATAGTAGTCAACCCATGCTACCGCGTGCATGTATTAGTGTAGTACCCACCACAGAAATAGTAGTACTTTGTCGCTGCCGACTAGTAATAAGATTACTTTGTACCGAAAAGACTTTTTTTCTGGAATACTTTACTTTTCTCGTCCGGCCGCGGTACCAGTATCGTGACGGCGGTCGTGGCCATTGTTGTTTCACGTTATATTTTTTTTTAATTCTGAAGGTATGCACTGAAAAGTGAATGGACACAAGTTGTCTTGCACGGACCGTAATTGAATAGAACTTCTTCGTGTAAAAATACGACTTTGAATCCTCTCTCTTGTGGAATGGCGTTTTAATGCTTTAAAAAAAGAAAAAGCTCGAATAACGCTAAAGGTTCAACGAACGCCCGTGGGCAACGAACGAGATAAGCGACGGCCCGCGTCCTTCCCGGGGCGCTTCGCCCAGCGGCAGACTATTCTTGCCGGCACCAGCTAAGAGGATATCGATCTTGAGATGTCTCGGGCAACCGACTGAGCCCCGAATTCCCATACTTGCAGCAGCGACGGGGATACATACGGTGATCGAACGTCTGGGGGAAGTCGTGACGAGGTTGGTGCTCGTGTGGTTTGGGCGGCCAAGAGGAATCGAAGTCTGGGTTTTCGACGGCCTTGTAAATATTGTAAGCGCCGGGGGTGGTCTACTCTGAGTCTGTGCTAGGGGGCATCGGACCTCGCGCTGTGGCTGCTTGCTCTCTCTGGTGGCCCATGCTCTTGGGACTGATAGATCTCACCGCTGAACAAGAAGCAGTCGACTACACGGTTCAAGTTTGCGTGGCTTGCTTCGGTTTCACGAAACATGCCAGATCGTCTTGAACAAACTCCCCCAAACATGTAACACGAGCACGATCTCAGGTATCCCGGAGTTTATCTGTGTAACGGAGGGAATGGTGAAGAACAAAAGCTATATATAGTAATTAAATGCTGCGCTCCGAATCCCCCGTCATTTTTTTACGCAAATTGGAGGGTAAGTACCCGGATTTCAACGAGTTTTTTCGGCTGGCCAAAGGGAAATCTACAAAAACGCAAGAAAGCGGGGATGGATGTTGAAAAAAAATCCTTCTACGAACGGTCTGAAAATTCTAGGGCGAGCTGAGCATGAGTTGGGGACTACAAGCTGGGCCAGCCTGAAAGTAGATGTATGTGTATTCCTGAATCTCTAGCGCCCAATGTTTTGCGACTTGGGACTTCAAAGTTGCAAGGGCTGATCCTGGCATACTTTAGAGATGATACAAAAAAAATGTATGATAATCTTCGTAATCCGACTCATCATCCAACTCGATCTCGCCGAGATATCCCTGAACCCTCTAAATAAAGTACCAACATGTAGTTATAGATTTTGTATCGACATTTTGACCCGAGATTATTATGACGGCTCCAAAGTTCGTCGTTCCCGATCAAGATGAAGTTTGGTGTAGACGATGCTCGAGACAGAAGGAGACAATCGATGTGTGACTTGCATTGCCAAGTTCCCCACCCATCAAGATACATAAAACATTATTAACGGTTCAATACTCAAAACAAGTAATGTGAATGGCATTAATATGTAATGCCCTGCTCAAGTTTGAAAATGTCAGACTGCAATATCAATCTCTCAATAGAAACATACGTGCAAATGTATTCCTTCCTAACCATCCCCTTTTGTTTTTCGTTTTTTCTCACTACTGTAGTTAAGGCCAACTTATGATTATACGGATTTTTGGATCGGTCATATATTCTGGGCAAAACAAATTAAATTGAGGCCATTCCAAAGGTTGTTTAGGACATAAATAACTCCGTGTCGAAAAAGAAAATCCAAATACCTGGTACGTTATATCGAACGCAGTATAGCCAATATGCCGTTCTGGCGGCACCTTGGCTGGCCAGGCTCGTACAAACCCCAACTCATGTTTAGAAATCGCTCCTCGTTTCGTGTGTACGGCATGAAACGTTGCCTACCCCAGGCCAGTTGGCGCAAAACAAATGGCGCGAAGACGATTTTCAGCACTGTTCCTACTGAAACACGACTTCGAAACGATTGGATAAAGTACTAACTATAAACGGAGTCATGACCGCACCACAGGTGGTAGCGCTGTTTAGTTCACCCAGTTTTTCTTTCCTTTCAGGTTTGTCGCTGAAGATACATCACCCAAAACCACAAACTAAACGTACGTGCTGAGAATGTGTACAGCAACCAATGGAATAGCCCTTGATGGTGGACTATGTGTCGGACTGTCGTGCAAGCTGCATCTACTACCCCTCCCCGAAGTCGACCCCATTCGTTCTACGAGGTGTTGCTGAGAAGTACAAAGTTGTACTCGACTTCCTTGGTGGTGAAGCTGCTCGCTACGTCGCACTATTTTTCTGTTTTTCGGGGCAAACCACTAAACTACCTCTTATGATACTGCAGGGATGCAAAGTGTCTCGACCTTGACATTTACACACCCCTATAATAATAGGGGGTTAAGCCGTAAAGCTGAATATCATAATGCAGGCACAACTTCCTCAATTCTCGGTATTTTCGGTAGTGATGTGTACATTTTTGTGATGCTCTTCTGAACAAAATGCCACAACAGTTGTTCAGAGCTGTTTCGATTGGAGCTGTTGCTAGAATTTTGAGTTTCGCCGTGGAATATTCGTTAGAATGAACTAGGAATCAACTTCAGATTTAAGTGAAAAAATCTAAATGTGAAGGTCGGCTCATATTGAAAGGGTGTCTCAATAACTCTGGTAGCGCGGTAGGTTCAAGAAAAAAAAAAAAAAAAAAAAATCAGTGTCGAAAAACCCAAATTCAACTTTACTGGCGTAAGTTTCGACAATCTCCCCAACTCTCAACTGCCGTAACTACGGACCTCTGTCCGCGATATTCAAACGGTCATCAGTTGAAAACCTACTACACACGCACAACCGCCTCCCGGCTGTGTACACATCGCCCTTCGATTTCCAAAAACTCACGAAAACCGAAAATATCCTACTCCCCGAGGTCAGTATATTCACTAAAATTCAAAATATCTTACCCCTCGAAGTCAGTATATTCAATAACATTCTAAATATCTTACTCCTCGAAGTCAGTATAAGACCACCCGGATCTCTCGACGGTTCAAAGCTCTATGTCTTCCTCATGAACCAACCACTAAAAATACTCATTGCATACCACTGAACATTTAAAACAGCAATAAACTATGCATAGGTACGCGCGCGGGCGTAGTATATAGTAATACCATTTTCATAGCTCCTCCCTACGTACGGGACCGTACTTTATGCAAAGACATCAATAACAGCAGTATTACCCAAACACTGCATGGCGGGGGGGGGGTAACCTACAAAACAATCCAGTTGCTTCCAACTAGATCGGTCAACGATGTATAAATCACCCAGCTTCCAACGGGGAAAAATATATGCCCCAACAAGCAAAAAGAAAATATCCATTAATTATCCAGAATATCATTGCTTTTGCTTCGTGGCGGGCGGGGGGGGGGGGGGGGGGGGGGGGGGGGGGGGGAGTTGAAAAGGGGTTTGGGGGTACAACATGACCCAGTGAACACACCATTTTTTTCCAACTTACCAAACAAATGAAAAACCCAAGCAAACAAATATATGTTGCATATACCGTACATATACGCACGCGTGGGGGGGGGGGGGACGGGGGGGGGGTATACAGTCCAGTTACGATACTAAGAAAAATGAAGAATACATTCCTTACTCTAACTTGTAGACGGTGACCTGGTCCTTCTCGCGTACCCGCGTCCTCCTCGGCCGCGAAAGATGCTGACGTCTCGGCTCCGTCCCCCAGCCCACGAAGCTGCTGAAAAAACAAAATCCGCTCACACCTTGCTCGTCCTCGCGCTCATCGGGCAATGGGGGCGGCCATGGCGCGGGAGGCTCCTCCTGGCGTTGTTGCCATCCAAGGCCCAAATCTTGCTCGTCCTCGCGCTCATCGAGCAGTGGGGGCGGCTATGGCGCGGGAGAAGGCGAAGCTGGTGGCTCCTCCTGGCTTTTTTTGCTGCTGCTGCGGCCGGTTGTGTTCCTCCATCAGTCCAACGTCGGGCATCTTGCTCACCGTCAGCCCCCGAAGGCCCAAACCTTGCTCGTCCTCGCGCCCATTTCCGTCACTAGGTGTCGGCCCCACCCCCTCCATTGTAAGTTGGGGTAGCGGAAGGGGCGGCCACGGCGTCGGTGACGGCGTAGGCTCCGACTGCTGCTGCCTAACCCTAACCCTTCGCCTGCCCCTCCTCCGCCTCGAGATTCTGCCTTTCTTCGGCAGTCCAATACCCTACCCCGACGTCGGCCTTTTCCTGGTCGGTCAGCCCATCGCGCCATTTTTTCTTCGCGAGTATAGCTTTTATCCAAGGGACGTCTACTGCGTTAGCAGGCACCACAAAACCCATTTTTTTAACCTCTCACCGGGTCTCCCTCAGCACGGCGTCCAGTAGCAGTCCATCCCTGCGTTCACCCTCTGGCACGAGCATCCTGACTTGTAGGTCGGTCCGCGATGATCGACGGGTCCATCTTGCAACCCTTACACGAGTTATCTTTGATATATCAATCGTGCTAGCATTTTTCCAGTTACACAAATCACACGTATCCGCACGATTAGACACATCAGCCTGGCGGAATATCCACTTATACAAATCACAGGTATCCACGATCAGACACATCAGACATGTGTGCGACTTATGACGAACGGTTATGACCAACAGTTTTATCAAGCAAGGCCCTCGTGAAAGAAAATATATAGCATGTGAAAAAAATATGGAAATTTGACAAAGTTGTTCATGACGATTTGGACCGACAGAGACAATAACAAGCAAGGTGCGTTTATGTGGGATATGGATCAAAAATTCAAAATTCGTGCTTTAGAGATCATTTTGTCTCTATACCCCGAAAAGTTCAGGGATAATTTTAAATCAAGAAAATAGGCCTGGTAAGTAGCTTTCGATAACTGGTCGTATTAGTTTTTTGCGGGCATCGGTGGATTTCTCGAGAAAATGTTTTTTTGATCTTGTGAGTTGCCCCCTGCACGGATTTTCAAAACACAACTATTAACATCAGTACTGCAGAGCAGCTACCAGTACTATTAATAGGCCATTTCTTCAACGGTGATGTAGTCATTGCACTATGCTCCCGCGGTAAAATGAAACATTTTGGCGTTTAAGCGAGGTTTTAAGCTTCTCGCTCGCAACTTCAAGTGCACGAAAACACCCCGTGAGTCGTTTCTCGCTACTCGTGACTCCCATCTGGCGCACCCGACGTCTTAACATACATACATACCCCTTCAGGAGCATCGCTTAATTTCGCGGGCTGCAGTTTCCTGTGGGCAGCTGTAGCTGTATGCAAGTGAAGTGCAAACGTCCAGTTGGGGGCAGTTTTTGTCTCATTTTGTGCGCTCCGAATTTCTAATTTCGACCTACTATACAGCAGTATTTCGACAACTAACTGCTGTAACACCTCTAAGTCGAGATGTAAGCCTGTTGAGAATCTACGAAAGAGCAATCTCGAGAGAAACATCAAAGCTGTTGAGCTAAAACGTTTCTTGAGTCACGGTCGCTCTATGGCAAGCACGGATCAAAAATGGTGATAATTATTTTTTTTCTGTTCGATAAACAACTAATAATATAGAGACAAAAGTCACCGAAAACCCGGAATCAGGAGACGCTTGGGTGCCATTATAAGGCCCTGATCGCTCTTGGTGAGACCTTTCCTACGTTTGCTTGGAGCCCGTCCAATTCTCTAGGTAGGGTAGAAGCAGGGGCGTCCGTGAAAAAGAGAATACGACAAACCACACCCCCAGAGATCGGAATGGAAAACCGTTGCAAAACCGTTGTGAGCACATATCTGACGAAATAATAAAAAGAAGGTGATATTTTTCCTCGTTGTTTCATTTTTTTCACTTAGTTAGTTCTAGTACACCCCCCCCCCCCTTGTCTAGCGAAAAAAATCATGTGACATTTTTTTTTCCGGGCGCCCTTTTGGTTGCAGAGATATTAATATGGATGACCAAAATCAGCGGCTGTATGGAGTATTTTGTGTGGGCGTTATTTTAATACTGTACATTAAAGTAATCGAATCGTATGGATGGGCAATGCCAACAACGTAATACATACATACGCTATTTCGGGGCTAAAGCCGACGGACTCCATCTTCGACAGAACGTTATGGGACAGTGGACAGCTTATAAATCAAGGATGTCGGATTACGGAATTACGTCCCTAATAATGGCGAGCCGTTGTTGAGGTAAGTAATATTAGGACTTGGCCGGCGAAATACGGGACCTCCCCAATCCCCTATTAACAAAAAGCAGACATTCTCTAAAGAAACCCTTGCATTTTTGCTCCCCAGTTCTCGAGACGTCGGATAAATTGATAACTCTAAGGAAATGTATATGTATATATACATACGCTGGTCTGCGTAGTTCGTTTGAACGTGCGTTTCGATCCTGGCGGAGATGTCTCCTAAGCTTCCCCTGCTTTTGCCGTATTTGGGAAGGATGCGTAAGCATCGTGTTTTCTGATTTTGCTGAAATACGCGCAAGGTCAATTCTTATGCCGTGCGATTCGCAGCCAGTTGCAAAAGTCCCTTTCGGCGCGTTCGCATGATGACCCTTTGCCCCGGAAATGCTGGAAATTCTCGCCTCAGAATCTGTCGGAGTTCTCCCCCATGATTTATCTGGGGGAGTTTCCCTCTTCTCCAGGGCCCCGGTTGCAAGAACTCACCGTCGGCACTTTTTTGAAGATTGAAATCAATCGGAGATCGGATCGAAAAATACGCATTTTTCGATTCTATCGGGGGAGGATCTGGATCGTGTTTGACTAGGTTGGATCGAAAAGATGCGGGCGTCAATTTCTTGTGTCTGGGTGCCTGGATAATCAGCAAACACCCCCAGATAGATCTTCGTGGGAAGAGATCTGACACGTTTTGAGGCGAGAAAGACCAATTCCCAACATTTCGGGGCAAACGCTCATCATGCGAACGTGCTGAAAGGGACTTTTTCAACTGACTAAATCCAACGGCATAATAATTGCCCAAAAATAAGCTTTTGATACCACCGTAATCCGACATTCTTGGCTGAGATCGAACCTATCAGCAAAAGCAGTCCCAAACGACTTCCTGTGGATTTGGTATTTTCTACTTCAACTCGAAAATACCTGTTTGGTGATCCACGTTTGTTTCGATTAAGCAATGCAAATTGAATCCAACAAAAAAGAAAGGTATTTTCGAAATTCAATAAGAAAAACTTCCTCGTCGGGGTCACGTATTAATTAATAGTGTACTGCCTTGTACCAATTTCTCTGGCCCTGTTGGTCAAAGAAAGACGTTTCAAGTTCCAATGTGGAAGATTGAACAGAGAAAATCTGTGGTTTGTAGAGAGAGGTATATATCATCGTTGGCATGTTTGAACAGAGAAGATGGGCAAGAGGATCGTAGAGTTGACAACGGATATCCGATGTGGGTGCAGTTGATTGAAAATGTGGGAAAACGGAGGCTAGGAAGGGTTGATATAGTACGGAAGACCATCAGAATCTACTGTTGTTGTAGTACTCTAATTAATTGTGGGTGTGTACGAGCAAGGGTCTGGCATTGGGTCGGGGGTCGGCGAGTTGAAATAACTACTGCTCTATCTAGCATGTTGTTATATTGAAGTAGGGGACCGGTGCACTACTAGGGGACCAAACGTAAGGTTTGTGCGTACTAGTACGGGACGGGTGCACTAGGGACCGAACGTAAGGTTTGTGCGTACGGGACCGGTGCACTAGGGACCGAAAGTAAGGTTTGTGCGTACGGGGGACCGGTACCTAGCGGGACCACATCGATCCTCATCAGTCATTTAAAACAAGCAGGAAATACTGAAATACTTCCTAGTGCACCGGTCACCAATCCGTCTGGATTCGTTCAAAATTTGATTTGTTGAATAAACCATGCAGAGATGCAGAGCAGGTATTGATCGACGCTTTCGCCCTCTAATATGGCGGGTGACGACAGGTTGGTTTAATATATCAAGGACAGAAAGCAAAAGAAGAGAAAAACAAACGTAGGCGTAGAACGTAGACTCCCCTTCTGTACCTGGTAGTCTGCATCTCCCTGGTTCCCATGTGTTGAAACGAAGCGGGTAGGTCAGCGTACGGCTGTATACGGTACCGACGCCCTAAAGATCCCGCCGTTCAGAGGGGGGGAGAGTGTTATGCGGACCAATAGTAAGGACTACCCTGGACTGGGTAATCGATCGGTCTTTTACCAAACTATAGCTCAGTAGGTAACACCTGCTGCACAATCACCAGTCACCTCTTGTGCAGTGAACTGCAATGTAGTGTCATTCGTGATGCTTGAAGGTAGATCATCGCACTCCGCGATTTGAAGGGTTGTCTGCGCGATCGCCCCGAGAGATCCAGCGCATATTGCTGCAAGCAAGAACGGTGCCTTCATCTTCGTGCTCGCTCCAAGTGCACTTCTACTTGTAGCTTTACTTACCACGGGAACAAATAGCTTCAGGAACAACAGGGGAAGTGGGATGTGGAGCAATTTACTTTTTGCAAGTGCGACAAACAACAAAGAACTCGGTACTTGGAATTTTGCCCTGGTACCAGGTACGAACCAAATACACACACACGTATACAATATTCAGAGTATTTAAAATTTAAGTGTTTGGATGTTCCGTGTGTGGTATTCATATTATTACTGGTGAAACATGTTTGTTTGTTCTTAAAACAAAAACTAGGAATCGAACCTAAATACCCCGAGCCATTGCCAATATGTATGCGGGTACGCAATGATTTGTTGTTGCTGTTCGCGTTATCTCAAATCAAGGGAGTAGATTTTGCAATCTGTGAGCTCGGATCTTTACAGGTGTTTCTGGCTCAAAAATTGCGTAGCGTGATCTGCACACAGATTGTAGTTCGACCTCAATCAAGGAGTTGGCAGTGACACAAAGATGCCAGAGCCCTAGCAAGATCCGAAAAACCGAAACATGTCAAAATGCGAGTAGGTTTTGCAATCTGTGAGCTAGGATCTTTAGGGGTGTTTTTTACTTGAAAATTGCGTAGCGCGGTCTGCACTACGGAATCGGCGTCCGCAAATGAGAAAATTCAAACGGTACACACAAAAACTTATACATTGTCCTATTTTTACTATTAATAACAATATCATTTACGTTTTGGGTGCGGTTTGGAGTTCGGGTTAGGGTGAGGGTTAGGGTTAGGATTCGGGTTAGGGATAGGGGTTGGGTTTGGCCTTACCACGTACCTCGATCTCAACAGGAACCCAAATACCTAAACAGCCTACCAACCTGAAGATCCGAGCTCACAAATTGTAATGGAACCTCCAAAATTCGGCTGGGAAGCATCCTTCCCACCTAAAAATGCACGAGATGAAGAAGGCGCACACGAAAAGAAATCAAAGTGCAAACGAACTATAATAACATGGCCGCGGGTATCCACTCAACTACAGCATAGCAGAGTTCCCCCCCCGCTCCTGCAGCTTGGATGCATAGTAGAAGGAAGACCTTAGGGGGTTCCGAGCCTCCGAAGAATGAACGGAACACTCCCCCTTGTCGTGTGGAGTTGAGATCGCGTTGTGGTCCACTGCAGACAAAATAGCGGGGAAGCAGTACCAGGGGTCCTTGAAGCAGTCGAACGGTTTGTGGTGAGGTGGCACAAGGATGAGGCACAGCTGAGTAGACAGCGCCGGCAATGCGCCGTGGGTGGTGCCCAAGGGAATGGGGGGAGGGGGAGTAACAGGAAGAGCGGAAGAAAACCCAACCAAGGGAATTCGGGGGGGGGGGGGGGGGGGGCACACAGGGAAAGAAGGAGTGGAAGGGAAACCGCGGTGGACGAAAGTGGGAAGACAATACGAAAGAAGCAAAGCAGGCTCGTCATCCACTCACGCCACACGACTCCTTTCGTGAAGCTTATCAATATTAGAAGAAAGAAAGATAAACAAGTAAACTAAAAATCACAGAGGATCGAGCGCAAAAAGAAAAAAGAAGACGAAGGAAGACCACGTTCGCACCAGCTGCACCAGTTGGCGGCACGAGTAGCGTAGGCATGTTCTACTTCCTAGTCGGCCTGGTGCCTTGCTACCCTGTCTGTTATCTTCTTCCTAGTTTCGTTCACCGCGGTTTCCCTTCTACTCCTCCTATTTCGCCCCCTCCCCGTCCTCCCTTGGTCGGGTCTCCTTCCGCTCCTCCTGTTAGCCCCCCCTCCCCCCATTCCCTTGGAAACCACCCACGGCGGATGCGCGGTGCTGCCTGCTCAGCTGTGCCTCATCCTCGTGCCACCTCACCATGAACCGTTCGGCTGCTTCGAAGACCCCCTGCTACCACTTCCCCACCTTTTGGGCCGCAGTTGACCATAGTGCGGTCTCAACTCGAAGAACTAGGGGAGCAAGTTCCGTTGCCCCTCGGTGGCTCGGAGCTCCCTAAAGTCTTCGACTATACATATATGCCAAGTCTTAAAGTGTCCGCCAGGTCGCGGGTTCTCCCCACCTGCCATCGTCCCGAACATTACCCGACTGGGTAATCGCTCCTTGCTTTGCCGTGCCATGGCCCCCGCAAAGAAGAGCCGCCGTTTTGCGGATGGTCGTTTCGATGCTCTCGAAACGTGTCATCTTGAGGGCCTTCGCGTACGAGAGGATGCCGTGGTCAGTACGAAGTCGGCGTTGGAAGCCAGTGACTCGCAAAAGGACTTGGTGGTGAGCCGTTCGAAGCTTGGCAAAGTATTCCGCTACTGAGGGTTCACGTCACACCCGTGCAGCAAGGTATCAATCACCTCGGCCTTCAGCATTCGGATTTTCAGGCTAAGGGGGGCGGTCGTCCTATCATACAGGTCCGAGCCGAAGCGTTTGAGGCATGCCCGCATGAGATAGATCCGTCGGCCGAGTTCGAGCGAGAGGTCAGCATTTCTGTGGATAATGCTGCCTAAGTATCAGAACTGGGCCATCTGTTTGTACCTCTGGCCTGCTGCTTCGATGACGAGCGGTGGTGCGAGGGTCGTCTGGTCTGGTTTCGTAGAAGCGTTGTCTCTGTCTTATTTTCCGATACCGTGAGGCCTGCTTCTTCGAAGACAGTCACGATGACTGTTATCATTTTCGCGAGCCCTTCAGTCGACTTCGAGACAATTCCTGCGTCATCGGCGTACAACATGCCCCATACAGCGCTTCGTACGCATGCCAACGGCTCCTGCTCCTCTGTTCCGACTACTCCAGCATCACCAAGTTGAAGCAAATCCCATACGATGGCTTCGTCTTGGCTGAATCGTACTAGTACGATGCGTATCGCAGCAGCGAAGAATACGTTGAACAGTAACAGCGATAGCACGCAGCCTTCCCGCAGCCCCTGCGTGAAATCAAACCATTCCAAGTGCTCGCCGTCGTCCATATGCCCGCGAGCCCGCGAGCCCACATGCCTTCGTGGAAATTACGGATACTTGTCAGCATCTTGGTTGGTACGCGCCAAGCGTGTGGGTACCTCCCATAGCAGCGCTCGTTCGACAGAATCGTACGTTTTCTGAAGATCGATGAAGCACAGGTTTTCTTCCGTCGTCCGAGCTCTTGCAACCGGCGCACGACGAACAACATATCAGTCGTTGATCGTGCGGGTGGAAGCCACGCTGTTCTTTCTTGAGTAATCTCTCGGTCTCGGAGTAGTTGCTGAGGCGGAACGCGACGAGTTTGAGCAAAACTTTGCATGCGTGGGCAACCAGTGAGATTCCTCTGCAGTGGTTGCAATCAGTTCGATCCTTCGTTTTGTGAAGGACGTTGATGATCGCAAATTTCCATTGCTGGGGGAATTGCGTTGTCTACTCTGTTTACTGTATAGAAGTCTATGTGGCGTTGTTTTGTGACCACAGAACTTGTAACTCTCTAGGATTGAAGAATCGACACGGTCACTGGTTGTGCTTGATGTCGACAGGCAGAAAAATGGTTTAATGTGAAGAACAAACGCAACTAACCAACTCGTGCCCACTGACTACAGCGGTTGCTGTCTGGAATGCTGCTGCCTTCACCGTGCTAAACGTACGGTAGACTAGAACACAGAAAGAAACACGCCTGCTGTCTGAGGTATTATCAAAGTAACGACTCGCGGATATGCAGTGAAAAAGGAGCAATCGAACAAAAATCACCTATCAACGAGGGGCCATGTTTTCCCGGCCTGTCTCACAAAACGTGCTGCAAATAGATGATACCACGTCCCCGACCGTTGCGGAGATCGTTCCCCATTAAAAGTATACAACTCGCCAACACTTTAGAGACCAGTGACGCAAATAGCAGGTACTGTACATACTACTGCATCGTATAAAACAAAATCAGAGAAGAACGATGACTGTTGCTGTCGCGATGGTATGCGTGCCGGTCGCGTGTCTCCATGTGCCGCCCTGCTGCCGTTTTCCATTGATTGCCGCCTCGTCGCCTGAGCCCAATCGCCTAGCTCCTTCGCACCTGCTCTCGTTGCCACTCCCTTCCAGTCGCTTCCCCTTCTCCCCCGTCCCGAAAACAAAATACTCCTCGCACTTGCAGTTCTGATATGAAAAATATATATATCGCGCAGGGTGAGTTCAAGCCGTCTCTTCCCCGCTCGTCGACGCTCTGTCCCTCTCCTCCTTCGGAAAATGCCTCTTACCGGCGCACTGAGACTGTGCGATACTTCGGTCTGTGGTGGCGCCTGCCTCCACGCACGGACATCCCGATTGAGCATTGCTGTCCTGCCGCTGCTGCCTGAAAACGATACGTATAGATACGTTTAGGGCGGGTGAAGCCACTTAAAACTTTGATCAGCGAAAAAGACATGGTGGGAAAGGCTCGGGGATCTCCTAGAGAGAAATGTCAGCCTTATCAATTAACTGCACTTTGAAAGGGTGTAACTCAACATCAAAGAAAGAGTTTTAAGAAATTAAGAAGAGCGGATTCGACACCCCCACGCAAGTGTCACCCCATGTTACTCAGCTTGTTTGATTTTGTGGTGCTGTTCTTGCGCTTTGCCTGCTTTTCCCGCCGAATTTATTCCGCGATTTTGTGGGGGACTCGGGATACTCCCGTTGTCCCGTGATAGATATGAAATCCCGTGCCCGCGCAAACTCGTCGTGCACAAACTACAATATTCTGTTGCTGCACAAACAAGTCCGCAGGTGTCGCGGCATTGCTCCGGGGTAGGTGTCGCGACACACACCGCGGCGTGTCGCGATATCAACCGCGGAACTTCACGCGGATTTTTTCGGACACTTACCACGGGCATTATCGCGCCGTACCGTGGCGTGCCGTGGGGCGCCCTGGGCCTTTCCACGACGTACCGCGAGCCTCGCCGGTATGTGTCGCGAATCTTGCCGTGATTCCTGCAGTGGACTTTGTCACGGCAGTTGTGCCGCGACACGTTGCGGCACGGGTCGTGGCGTGCGGCGACACGTTGCGATTCGTGCTGCGACATGTCGCGAAAACGTCCAGTAATGTACATCCCAATGCAATGCCACGCTAGAGTACTGGATTCGACAAGTATGATATACGCATGCCAGCAATTCAGATTCATTGGAAGAGAGAAATACGAAAAACAAACAAGCGAGAAAATAACGAAACTGAAGAATCAAACTCAAATACAGCAGTATAGGACACGTGCTGTACATGCATCGTATAATATTAAGAAAACGAGCACTAAGAAAGGAACATTAACCTTGACAGGAACACGAGAAACTCGGTATTCAACACAGCAAATTTAGTGATGAACGCACCAATTCTCAAATGAGAAATCCAGCCTGGAGCAGTTTTCCTGTTCCTTATTGGGTGTCCGATGCAGTATTGTCACAGAGTCGAGCGGTGCTCGTGTCATGCATGATGACGTAGTCTCGTCGGGTTCTCCGGCCGATATAGCTTATGTTCCTCGAAAGGCTGCTCAGATATACTCACACTCTAAAATATCATGTATTAACTCGTTCTCAGAACAAACAGGGCCATAGGCCGTCTGACACACATTCGCACGCCCAAGCTCTTTCAGTCCGTTGCAAAGACTGCCACCTGCATTCCCGTTGTTCCACCCAGCCTGCGGAACATACCCCTGAGCCATCTCCCAGTTGTCGCACTCGGTACTCTTCGGGTGTAGGGGAACACTGCCGGCAACAGGACGAGCTATAAGAAGCTGAAGGGGTGGAAAAGGGTTGTGATCGTCTGCTCACATCTCCAGTCTCCGGGTTCAATTCGCAATATCCCCTTCTGCCTACATGCCGTGTCCACTTCTGGCACCTCTCGGATTCTTGGATTACCACCCTAACACCCTCCCCAGCTCGTTTAGGCGGATAAGGCAAGCCACGCAATATCCTAGACGGTGGACCCGAGGTAATCTATGCCCGCCACACTGAGGGAAGAAAACCCGGGTATTTTTTTCCCGATAGGAACCCCTCCCCCCAATACGCACACAACATGCGCTCTTAACGCGACGAACACTGTTATGCTCCCTCCAACTACGTTCCTGAATGCTTGCTTGACTCCTAAGCTCACTGCAGTTCCACCGACGTACAAAACCTGTACTACCTAACACTATTGTGCCAATCGATAGGAAAGATCACAATTGTCGCACCTCCAAGGTGAAAACTAGGCAAAAAATCGAATGTCAGAGATCGCAAGGAACCCCGTTCCTTCGGACAATAATCTCCTATGGCCCCCTACTCCTGCCATAGACTCTCAGATCGCGACGGTAAGGCGAGATGACAGAGTCTTTTTTCATGACTTCAACATAGCAATCACCTGGCGCCTACCAAAACAATGAACTCCTGCAAATTCATCGTGCTGTTGCCGAGTTAAGTGGGTTAGTTTTTCCAAAGTGCCGCTGGCCTAGAACAACGCCCCCCAGCGGCATCCCGCTCATCCTCCCCCGCTTAGAACAAGCGTTTCCAGAATCGTCACCCCGGAGGAATAGTGTAAGACGCTCCTCGTCCATCGACCCCCCGGGAAGCTCCAAAGCCGACACCACCAAGACAGGTGAGCCGGTGGTGCGCACGGCTGTACTCGAAGATGGACCCCAGACGAGCTGCTCGATCTTCGGTCGGCGGTCGAGCGGTGACGCCAAAGAAAGAGAGAGGGCGTGAAAGACGCAGTCGCGGGCGCAGGCACAAAAACGCGCGCCCATACACCCAGCGACATGCCCGAGGGACGGTGAGGGAGAGGAAGAAGGAGAGAGAGAGCGAGAGAGAGTACGAAGGAGGGATAGAAGGAGAGATCATGCGCGAAACGGCGCGTCCGCGGCCCCACCCTCGCTTTCCCCACTCCGACTCCCCTCATTTCTGATACCGTCAGCTCTTCCCAATCGTTTTCGGCGAAGTGGGCGCGCCAATACGGCGAGTACAATCGTAGACCTGCCCGGGCCGCCCCGCGCGCGCCTTTCCGCCCTCGACCGGCTGACTTTCGTGCCGATCGCGAATTGTCTCAGCGCCTCCTTCTCACTCAGCGCGAGACGTCTTCTCGTCCCCTCGTCTCGGGCTGCGGGGCGGCTCCGCTCGCTGCTCGGATCGTACAAGTTCTACCACGCGTAAAACGTGTCCAACTGCAGCGGAGTGTAGCTTGTCCAGTGACTCCGCCTACGAGACCCAGTCCGACGCCTCCCCATCAAGGTACCCGCCGCAGTACCCCCCCCCCCCCATTTCCTCGACCCCGGTAGCGCTGACCACCCTCCTCCTGTCCAGTAGCGTATACATTGGTGCTGCTGTAGTCGAGTGCCCTCCGAGCCCCAGGTCCGCTCCTCACGCCATCTGCACGAACTCATCCTCCTTGGGGTGCCGAAGATCGGATGTCCTCGTGTAGAATGGCTTCAGCGATGCGGTGGAGACCGTCTTGGAGTGCGTCGCTCCGCCCTCCATCTGGATGACGACCCTCAGGCCCTCAATCACCACCTCCACCACCGCTCGTTCCGGCGGCTGCTCGCTATGCAGCAACCTTTGCCCCCTCGTGGGGGGTCCAGCCGAGCTACCCCAGGATACTGCCGTGGTCATCCCACGACCCGTTGGCGACACCGCTGACGACGCCTACTTCTCTGTACCGCCGCCTCCTCTTGGACACTGCCCGTCCACCCCTGTCGACGGCGAACGCGCCGATGCCGTGCGGAAAAGAGGGGCCGGGGCCGCCGCCCGAGGTGTCCGCAACGCTCGAGTCACGTGATCGGGGCCACACGGACGGCGCGGACGCCCGTGCCGATCACCGAAGCGCCATCACACTGGCGTGGACACCCCTACCGTGGCAAGCCCCGAGCACGGCGGCAAGCCTGTCGTGAAACGCGAGGGTGCCCAGCTGTCTGTCAATCAAGCCCCCTTCCCCAGATGTCTAAATGGAGACGGCGTATCGTGAAACGCGAGGGTGCCCAGCTGTCTGTTTGTCAAGCCCCCTTCCCCAGATGTCTGAAGGGAGACGGCGCCGCGATGAGTGTGAGGGATTCTGGCAACAATGGCTCCAAGCAGCGAGGGCGCAGGGCGTGGGCGTGGTCTCAGCATGCGTGGTTTCTGCGAACATGATTCGGTGGCGTTCGGCGTGATCATGACTCTCACGATAAGTTACTGGGCGGTCGAGTCGACTAAGAGTTAGGCGATTCACGTCATGACAAGTCTTATTGCTGTAGCTATCAGAGTATAACCGCCGCTCGGCTGTCCCGGCTACATGTTCTTGAACTCCCTAATCTAAACATACTCGCCACCCCCCCTTGTGCACTACCTACGCAAGGGGAGAGCACGAGCACGCGGTATCGGTTGTAAAATGTCTGCATGTGTCGACTGGATACCAACCACGATGATGTCTCGAACAACTATTATTTTTTTACCCTGTAAGCCCGTCCCTGAACCGGAGTCATTCAGCCCGCATGAGCACGAGAACATTGTAACAACACCAAAACACTAAATACGGGTCGGTACATCTAGAAGAATTTGCAAATCATGCAGGTACCGTGTTGAAAATATTGAAAATAGTATTAGAAAAATCATCGCGCGCTACAGGGGAACAATATGATTATGGCGCATTGGGCAGTTCCGGCGGATGATGCAGCACTACATTGCAAAACGTGACTGCCACGGTTCCAAGCTGTGGCCCAAAATGGGGAGCCACAGCGGACACGATAACACTGCAAATGGGCAATGCTGGGTATTGGTGGAAATGTGTGCAGCGTATGGGTACACTCTTGACTTTGGGATCAGAATGTCCTCACGTTGTGGCAATTGTTCCGTTACACTGGGAACGGGCAACACTGGACACTGTTAAAAAATGGTGCAGGACGCCGGTGCGTAGTGGAATGTTCGTACGGCATGCCCGTAAAGCTAAAGCAGTGTAGCTTTACGTAGTCGCAATTTCGTGCAGTATGCCGGTATACGTCAGAGGAGCGTACAACACTGGACGTTGCTCAACAATTCCGCATCATGCCGGTACCTCGTGAATAAAAGTGAAGAACTAGATCGAACCCGCGGCTAACAAGTCATCCATACGTGAGTACATCGTTGAATGTTCGTTAGCCGGTACATTATTACCAATGCAGTACTGCGTGGCCAGTTGTTAGGGTTGGCGACCTGACAAATTTTTCCTCGCATCACTCAAACATGGTACTCATCGAATAATGCTCATACCCCTCACTCACCCTCCAAAGGCAGATTCAACAAGAACCTACGATGAGACTTAAAAGGGGTCGCAGCAAGGGATTTCGTCAAAATATCCGCGTGCTGCTCTTCCGAAGCTACGAACTGAATGTCGATCTTCTTAGCACGAAGTAGCTCTCTGACAAAATGAAAACGCACGTCGATATGCTTACTCCGAGCAGAACTAAGAGGGTTTTCAGCCAACGCTATGGCCCCCTGGTTATCCTCGAAAACCCGGACACATGATCCGCTTAGCTTTGGACAGATAAACGACAACACCGCGCCCGTAAACAAAGCTTCCTTCACCCCTTCACCCAGGGCGACTTACTCTGCTTCTGCTGTCGACAGCGTAACACACCTCTGCGTACTACTTGCCCAACTGACGGCCGCACCCCCTAGGGTAATTACCGTCCCCGATACCGAGCGCCTATCGTTCGACTTATCCGCATAATCAGCATCACTATACGCAGTCAAATCCAAACCCGAGCCCCGTACAACAGTCAATCCCATAAACCTGGTCCCGTGGAGGTAAGCCATAATATTCAAAACTGCCTTCCAGTGCCTCTCCGTTGGGTTGTGGGAGTGGCGCGCCACAGCACGCACAGCGTTCGAGATGTCCGGCCTCGTCATGGTCGACAGCCACATCAAGCTGCCCACAGCCTCCCTGTACGGCCAGTCTCCTCCAAGTTCGCCCTCCTCTCTTGGACCTAGTTCCACACCGGGGGTCGCGGGGATATCAGAGGATGAGTTAACACCAAAACGATTCAGCATGCTCTCAATGAACGCCTTCTGCGTAATCTCCAATGTCCCCAGTTCCCAGTCGCGTTTGAAAGCACAACCAGTGTACCAAGTCAGTTCGCCAAGGTTATTCGTGGGGAATTTCATAGCTAGCGCGGCATGGAAATCTCTACATGTCTCATCCGATCCTGCGATCACGATGTCATCTACATGAACGGCCATGATCAGTTCTACCTTGCCGTCCACAACCATGCGAAACACACACGGGTCAGACCTACACTGCTCCATTCCGTACTCTACCACGGTCTCTACCAATAATCCGGCCCACTGCCGTCCGCTCTGCTTTAGACCATACAGTGATCTGTTTAGGCGGACGATCTTTCCTGACATGTCACCACACCCACCGGGCAGTTTCATGTATATCTCGGCGTCGAGTTTCGCGCGAACAAAAGCTTGTGCGACGCCTAGATGAAAAATCTTTAAACCATGTTCATTTGCAACAGCCGCCAGAATTTTAACTGACGCTGACGAGGGAGTCGGTGCAAACGTTTGAAAATAATCTACATCCTGCACCTGGCTAAAACCCTTAGCCACAAGTCTGGCCTTTGTCTTTACTATCAAGCCATCCTTATCCGTCTTGTAGGTAAACACCCACTTCGCACCTACAGGTTTCCGCCCTTTTGGCGGTGTCGCGGCTTCGTACGTACCGGTCGTTTTGTGACCGTCCAACTCAATTTTCATGGCCTCGTGCCACGCCGCTTTGTATTGAGAACGCTTTACATCTGCTACGGACTGTGGGGGCGGTTCTACGTCTTCCGGGAAACCACTCGGCATGCACACGCTCAACTCCCCTTTGTTCTCCACAGCAGGTCCTCCGGCCATCAAAGCCACTGCGTCCTCCGTCGTCCAGGGCGTACGATCCAGCATACTCCCAGGCTTCGTCCACGACTCGTACGCCGCCGCAAGCAGCGCGTCTGCGGTCCTTTCATCCATCCTTATCTGGTGCACAGCAGGTTCACCCTCCAGGCGTAGGCTTTGACCCCGGGTCCGGCCCCGTACAGTCGGGGGGAGCGGGCCCCAGCTGCTGAGCTCGTGTGCTGGCCTTCCCGACAGGACCGCGGGGGGATCCTCACCGTCCCCTTGCCCGGTGTCGGAGGCTGATGCTGCGCCCGGGTCGTTTCCGGCCCTCCCTGTTGGGACCGAGGAGGCGTCCACGGCGCCCCCTTGAGACGAATCCATCGTCTCGGCTGTTTCGGCCCTCCCTGTCGGGACCGAGGAGGCGTCCACGGCACCCCCTTGAGACGAACCCATCGTCTCGGGTGTTTCGTCCCCGGCCTCGCCGGCGGCAGGTGCCTGCTGTGCGCGCTCCTGCATAAACGCGTCCAGGTCAAAACCCCACGTCACGTCGAGGTCGTTCAAGTGAGCCAGACCGTTGTCCAGCTCATCCACCACCCCCCCACCACCTCGATCCGACGTGCTCACGTCGTCTGCCTCTGACCCCCCCTTTTCCGTAGACAGGGAGTCATTCGCCTGGGCAGGTACAGGTGGTGCAGGCGACACGCGTTGCCAGGTGACATTGCGCGTTATTAGCACAGTGCGGTTCTTTGTCAGCACTCGTACTGAACCACCGGGGTAGTTTGTTGCAGGGCCGAGGTAAAAGCACTCTTGCGCTTTCGCCTGTGACTTGTTTTCCCTCTTCACCTTGCAATAGCCAGGCTTGAGGAAGGGCAGTAGTACTACCGGGGGGGGGCTACCATGCCACATCTCATGTGGCGACTTGCTCTGCGGGTTAGCTGTTGTTGCTGTGCGGTTCAAGACGTCACACGCCCAGTGGGACGCTTCCGCCCACAACGACGGCGTGGCCGGGAGTTTCGCGCCAGGAAAAAGCTCTTGAGCCTGGATTCAGGTAAATGAATTACGGCAATGGAATTATTGTGTGTGTGTGTGTGTGTGTTCTTCACATTAAACCGTTCTTCTACTCGTCGACATCCAGCAAGCCCAGTGTCCGTGCTGATTCTTCACCCTAGAAAGATACGAGCTCTGTGGTCACAGACTACGACACAGAGATAACACACCGTGATGCATTAATAGCCTACGTAATACCATGCCTTCGCACTAGGTGCGGCCGACACAACATACATACATACGCCAGCAACCAAAATACACCATGAAGAAAGAGAAGCAACGAAAAAACCAAACAGAAAAAGAACAAGAAAAAGAAAAAGAAAAGGGGAAGAATCCCAAATAAATAAATAAAATGGGAAGCCAAAGCTCAGACACATACATACTTACCCCGAGCATGAGCCAAAAGGGACGTGCAAGGGGAAAGATACGAGAAGGAAAAAGGGGACTATGCATCCCGGTGAACACTTAACTAAGTAAAAAGAGCAATAGTGAGTGGGCCAAAATACGCTCGTCACCCACCCACTATGTAGTACTTCTTTCATAAGGATAAGAAGGGAAAAAAATCAAAATCCATACCGAACGACCGCAGCAGTTGGCGGTACGAGTAGCAAAGAAAAGTCCAACCTATTAGTCGGCCTGGTACCTTGCTACCCTATCTGCGGTCTCTCTGCTACTCTCTTCTACCGCGGTTTCCCTTATACTCCTCCTGTTCCCCCCCCTGCCCCCATACACTTGTACGGTGTTCCCTCTACCCCTCCTGCTGTTACCCCTCCCCCCATTCCCTCTAACACTACCTGCAGCGGATGCACGGCGCTGTCTACTCAGCTTTGCCTCAGCCTCGTGCCACCTGCCCATGAACTGTTCAGCTGCTTCGAGGATTCCCCGGTACCACTTTCCCGTCTGTTTTGCTGCAGTGGGCCACAATGCGGTCCCAACGCCAAAGACTAAGGGGGAGTCTTCCGTTGATCCCTCGGTGGCTTTGAACACTCTAAGGTCCTCAGCAATTGCCCTAGGCCAAGTCTTGGGCTGCCCGCCTGGTTTCGGGCTCCCCCCACCAGCGATCGTCCCGAACATCAACCGACTGGGCAATCGCCCCTCGTGTTGCCGCACCACAGCCCCCGCAAAGAAGAGTCGCCGTTTACGGATGGTCGTTTCGATACTTTCGCATCGTGTTATCCTGAGCGCCTTCGCATACGAGAGGGTGGTGTGGTCGGTGCGTAGTCGGCGCTGGAAACCAATGACTCGCAGAAGGACTTCGTGGTGGGCTGATCGAAGCTTGGCGAAGTGGTCCGCATTGAGGGTCCACGTCACGCAACCGTACAGCAAGGTCTCAATCACCTCGGCCTTCAGCATCCGGACTTTCAGACTAAGCGGTGTGTTCGTCCTATCCTACAGTTCCGGACCATACCGTTTGAGGCATGCCCGCATCAGACGGATTCGTCGCTCGATTTCGAAGGAGAGGTCAGCGTTCTCGTGGATAATGCCTCCTAGGTACAAAAACTGGGTCGTCTGTTTGTACTTTTGGCCTGCAGCTTCGATCGCGAGCGGTGAGGTGGTAAACGTCTGATCCGGTGTTCGTAGGAGCATCGTCTCTGTCTTCTTCTCGGATACCGTGAGACCTACTGCTTCGAAGACAGTAACGATGACTGTCATCATTCTTGCAAGGCCTTCCGCCGACCGTGAGACTATCCCTGCGTCGTCTGCATACAACATGCCCCACACAGCCCTTTGCACGCATGCCAACGGTTCCTCTTTTCCGACAACCCTGTCCTCTTCGAGATGAACCAAATCCCTTACGATGCATTCGTCTTTGCTGAGGCGTACCAGCACGATGTGTATCGCAGCGGCGAAGAACACGTTGAACAGTAACGGCGATAGTACGCAGCCTTGCCGCAGTCCCTGGGTTACATTGAACCAGTCCGAATGTTCACCGTCATCCGCACGCACGCGAGCCCGCATGCCTTCGTGAAAAATGCGAATGATTGTGAGCATCTTGGTTGGTACACCAAGGCGTGTGAGTACCTCCCACAACAGTTCTCGGTCGACAGAGTCGTACGCTTTCTGCAAGTCGATGAAGCGCATGTACAGGGGGATTTTCTTCTGCCGCCCGAGCTGCTGCAACCGGCGCACGACAAACAGCATATCGACTGTTGACCGTGCGGGGCGGAAGCCGCACTGTTCTTCAGGGAGTATATGCTCGGTCTCGCAGTAGCTGCTTAGACGGGACGCAACGATTTTCAGCAACACCTTGCCTGCGTGAGCAACAAGCGAAATACCTCTGTAGTTGTTGCAATCAGTTCTATCCTTCTTTTTATGAAGGGTTTTTATGATCGCATCTTTCCATTGCTGGGGGACTTCTCCCGCTACCCAAACGTTAACAAGGATACTGTGAAAATACTGCACGAAAGCGGGGTGGTCAAGTTTCAGTACTTCGACCGGGAGACCATCTGGTCCAACGGCTTTCCAGTTTGACATACCCTTCACTGCTTCCATCATCTCGTCAATGGATGGTTCATTTCCAAGGGATAGTTTCAGCGGTCGTGGTGGCACTAGGTCGATGATCGTGGGGTCAAATTTCAGCGATTTCGTGTTCAATAGTTTGTGGTAGTGCCCCGCCCATCTTTCACGAATTCGCGCTTGATCCCGCAACAGCGTGCCATCCTCGTCCATGATAAACTGTTCACTCCTCGCTTGTGGAGAAGGATGGTGAACGTTTTAAAAAATAATAATGATAACAAATGAACAAATAAATAATGATGATAATAAAATAATTATGTTTTATTATCATTATTATGAAGGAGGATCATCTTATGAAGGGATTTATTGATTTTATTTTATTTACAAGGTGGACATGATTATTATGAGGGGATGGATGGACCATGATGTAAAGTGAGTTGAATTCGCCGACTATTGTGATGGGACCACGATATAAAGTGAACGAAGTTCCCTGATTATTGTGATGGGACCAATGGACAATGATAAAAAGTGCACGCAATTGTGATAGGACCATGATACCATGATATAAAGTGAACGAAGTTCCCTGATTATTGTGATGGGATGAATGGACCATGATAAAAAGTGCACGAAGTTTTTGCTGATTGTTGTGATGAGATGGGTGGACCGCGATAAAAGCGAACCATGTTTGCTGACGATTGTGATGAATGGACCACGATACAAAGTGAACGAAGTTTTGCTGGTTAATAATGTGTTAAGATGGATGGACCACGGTACAAAGTGAACGATGTTCCCTGATTATTGTGATGAATGGACCACGATACAAAGTGAACGAAGTTTTGCTGGTTAATAATGTGTTAAGATGGATGGACCACGATACAAAGTGAACGATGTTCCCTGATTATTGTGATGAATGGACCACGATACGAAGTTAACGTTTGTTTCCTGACTATTGTGATGAATGGACCACGATACAAAGTGAACGATGTTTCCTGACGATTGTGATGAATGGACCACGATACAAAGTGAACAATGTTTGCGGACAATTGTGGTGGACGGACCACGATACAAAGTGAATGAAGTTTTGCTGATGATTGTGATGGATGGACCACGATACAAAGTTAGCGTTGTTGGCTGACGATTGATTGTGATGAATGGACCACGATACAAAGTGCTATTTTACAGGTGTGTGCTTGCCGTGTTTTTCATATATCAAGAGCAGAAGAGGCCAAGAACATGTACGATAGTGAGATTCATCAAAAACACGTACTTGTACGTCAAGACCTGCTGCAACATTTACAGGGAGTATTAAAAATTTTCCGGTGTCTTGGTGTGTATGTCACGTGTGAACTGCTGTAAACCAACTTTCGACTGTCTTGTGTACCCCGGCCCTCACATGTCGATCTGCTGTTTCAGTGCGCGAAATGGTACTGGCCGAAATCAATTGGAAATCGAACCAGCTGTAACTATTATCGTCTTGTCGACCCTGGTGGCATCCAGGGGAGTCTCTGGCCAGTAGTCAATCGCGAGGGAAATAATGGAAAACGCGCGCGGTTCACGCAGCTTGCAAAGTTGAGTATCGACCGATCTGCCGATCGGTTGACCTCACAGCTGACGTGCTTTCTTAGTTTCTTATAAAAAAAGTGAACAATGTTTGCTGACAATTGTGGTGAACGGACCACGATACAAAGTGAACGAAGTTTTGCTGATGATTGTGATGGATGGACCACGATACAAAGTCAACGTTGTTGGCTGACGATTGTGATGAATGGACCACGATACAAAGTGAACGATGTTAGCTGACGATTGTGTTGAATGGACCATGATACAAAGTGAACGATGTCTGCTGACGATTGTGATGAATGGCTCACGATACAAAGTGAACGAGGTTTGCTGATGATTGTGATGAATTGACCACGATATGAAGTGAACGATGTTTGCGGACGATTGTGGTGGATGGACCACGAAAAAAGGTGAACGATGTTTGCTGACGAATGTGATGGGACCATGATACAAAGTGATCTATTTTGATGACTATTGTGATGGGATGGACGGACTATGATGAAAAGTTTTGCGACCATGATACAAAGTGAACGAAGTTCGTTGACTAGTTTGATGGGATCAATGGACCATGATAAAAAGTATATGATGCGCGCTGATTATTGTGATGGGATATTCGCTCGACCAAGGAGGACTATCCTTGGTTTCGTATGGTCAAATCGCCGTTTGGGGGACCAAGGAGGACCGTAATTTGTGCCGAGTTATGGAATTTGTTTTGAAGATAAGCCAACATACCATGTGCAAAACAAACCGTGGATGTTTTGGTTCAGGTTACGATGAAGGGATAGATCCAATGGTTTCGGATTGTCATATTCCGGCGGAAATGGTGAGATTGGGGGAGGATTACCACCAGACAAGAAAGAGGCTGGCAGAACACAAAGGACGATTTGTAGGAAGCTACAGAGAGATCTGATGTTTTCAACGCAATTAAAAGAAAGACGGCGAGATCCAGTGCATTAAACGCTTTGCAAAAACTGGCCGATATTGCAACATAAGGGGCTTTGAAGTGTGGTGGAAGGATGGGAAAGGTAGCTGCATCATTCGGTGGGAACTTGATAGCTTCGCATCATAATGCTAACTTGATAGAGCAACATTTCGGCTCGAAAGGTTTCAACGACATGAAGCGTTTGATGCAAGCAGTTAGGCACGGAGTGCCAGTCGCATGACACGTGCTACCCACATCCCGCGCCCCACGGGTGGTGACGCAGGCATCAGCAGGGAAGCGCTAAGGCCCGTTCGAGAGAAATATGAGCCCATCAGGACAAGCTGCGCCCTCCCGTGGATAGTGGAGGTGCTGCAGGCGCCACGCGTGGCAGAGTGAATCGATGACGACCTTCAGCTTAAACAGATAGTATGGAGAACACCAAGCTGTTCGAGATTAGGGGACACAAGAGTGTTTCTGTTCAGTCATCAATGACATCGGTGTTTTCGCGCTTTTGCCCGCACGTCATATCAACTGGGTATTATTTGACAGTGGGGGCATAAGCTTTACACCATAATCAGTTGTTTGGATCAGAAGGTGGGAGGGCACTTTCACTGCTGTGTACCAGACAAGCGTTGCCGCGACTTAAGACAGTCGACGGAGCAGAACGCCATTTGTAAATTCAGTCGGCGGTGCGAGTTGGATGCGCCTGAGACGAAATACATCAGGCAGGCTTCAAGTCTGGCCGGTCGCACAAGCAATAGTAGTGTGTGTCAGTCCAGGCAATTTGGAGAGTATTATTCAGATCAAACTATATGATGTACGACGCGTGCAGCGTGTACATATGTTTCAAGTGAATATCATAGGATTTAGCCGATCTTATTACCCCTTTGAGAACAAGATGATGATGGCGTTTTCTTGTGTTGCGCAATCTGCCAATCAACGTTTTCAGGTGCCTTGATTGTTTCGCACGAATTGTAGGTATACTCTCCATGCAACTACACCCGACACTTTCGGTCGGTGCGCAGCGTCCTAGAGCGGGGTGCGCTTGAGCTATATGTGAAGAGCATTTTTTTTGTTTGTATGCTTCGGGGGGCGGTGGGAGCAATGATCAACGAAGACTGCTTCTGCGCGGTTCGATCAAACAGAATTCACGACTGCTACTGTCGAGGGCAAACCATTAATAATGTCAAAACATGATACCACATGGTGGGACAAAGGAATTACTCGATATGGTCAATGTGTACCACGTACAAGAGAAGATGCGATTGGCACATCTTTGTGTTTCCATCTTACATGGCCTTCCACCTGCACGTACTCGTTTATACTTCTTCATTTCACTCGGTCGGCAAAGCTGCTCACTCACGGTGAGTGTACTCGTGATGTTGGCGGCCAATTAAAAGTTCCACGAAGAAAGGGAAGAAGATCTATCTATATAGGCAGAGCGAAATAAGAAAGAGAAAGTGCACAGAATCTCTGTTGTGTGCGAGTATATATGGTCCGCAAAGCTTCATTTTAGGCAAGTACTGCAGCAGTAATATAGAGATACATGAGGCAAGGCTACACATGCGGTATGTAGGCCTTGCGCGCTCGGAAGAGAAAAAACAACGGAAACAAAACTAATTCCTGCTGCACTCAAAACATACCAATACCACGACAAAGGCGAGCGCAAATCGAGATGGCTTGCAGCGAGACAAGACCCACGCGTTAGCTCAAGATGGCCCGCTTCTGCAGATACCGGGGTTGTGGAAATCGGTAACGTACAGCTCTCGCAATCGGTAATGCAAAAACACGACTATTACAGGCAGACACTGGTGAAATATTGGGAGCCTGTACACACCGCGTTTTGTTTGGTCGCTTCGCTCCCAATTATTTTTTGGCGCTTCGCGCCAAATGAGTTTAATTGCCCATAGGAGGTAAGACCATGACAGTGCGGCCAGGTATCCTGATTTGTTCCACTCTGTCTAGCTTTCAATTGATTTTGGCCACCTTTGAACCAATCAGAGAGGTCATAAGTACACTGTTTTTTCTCTCCTTATGAATCTGCTCTCCCTCGATTGAAATTCTTCTGTATTGACGTATAAACTCTGTACTCGTACATCGTACGTAAAAATACGTATTTACACATACATATGTTAAGATCAAGCATGCGAGACTCTTGGTATCGCTCGACAGGTTCGTCTATTAAGTCGGTACTCGTTGATACTCACGTGTGATGCTTGCTTAGAGATAGAAGAAGAGCAGTTTTATTCCTTTCGTGCACGCGGAGACCGAGACCAAGCTCGTGCGTCCCTGGAAAACCCCTGGTTTTCCACCTAAGATACGCCTTCCAAGTACAAATACGTTCCCAGTGCCTGAACCCAGGTAATTACCGGGCTTTCGACCTCATACAAAGCAGTATCATAACACTAGCCCACTCTGATGAGCCGTATATGCAGAATTATGGGAAATTTTCATGTAATCTGGACCAGAAAAGAGGGGACGCCAGCAGGGTGGATCCCTTTTCGGGAAAGCCTCCTTGTTGTATGGGGAGACAGTGATTGAGTATCACTCCGTGAGCGATATCGCAGCTCTACAACAGCACGACAAAGTAGAAAGAGGCTAGGAAAAAACAGAGCTTATGACGAATGCAGCGATCGCTGCGGCGGCCGCCCCGGTTCCTTTTCGTCGGGTGCGGAACTGGCTGAAATGCAAAGAAAGAAGGACCTGAAATCCGGACCTGTCCCATGTAATGCTGACTGTGGAGTACGACAAGAACATCGGCCCGCGCCAGAAGGAGCTGGGCGCCGGCGTCGGACGTCGGAGTGAACTGGGACCACGAAGAACTCAGCGCCTCGCGAGACCCCGGTGGAGTCGATACTATTAGTTTGGTGGCTTCTGAGCGTGTAGTGTAACCACGAACGAGGTTTTACTGCGATGATAAATCCCTCTACTGCTGTACGAACGTAAAGAAAGGTTGTTTACTGCTGCTGTACGAGTACGTAATCAGTTCCCACGTTCTAGTTTCTTCGAGAGGGCGAGCGGCTGCAAATCTTTCCCGTAAGATATCACGTCCACCCGACCGTTTGGTTTTTCTCATGATAAGTGAGTGGATACGGTACGACCGAGAAGAAGTATGAAGAACCCCAGTGCACGTCTCACACGAACCGGGCAACACAAGCACGCAAGCACACCCACACACACGCGCCGGGCATACGTCTTGCTTTGGGAGAATCCGCGTCGAGCATCGGCTCTTTATTTATCATGTGTGTCTCCTCTTCCAGGTGTACTCTATACATTTGAATAGGTTTGACGTGATCCCCTCGTCTCTTTTTTGTTTTTTGTTTTTTTTGTTTGCTTGTTTGGTTTTGTTTTGTTGCAACTCGTACTACTACTCTACTACTAATGTGTACCATGTACGAGTAGGCATCTGGTCCATACGTACGCTGACTTCGCCTTTATGTACCGGTATGTACGTCGTGTGCCCTCCGATATAGATACAACTATAATTACGATTTTTGAGGTCGTTGTCACTTGCTAGCTCTTGGCGGACAGACCGACTGATAGACAGCTCTTCGCAAACAGCCCTTCTTCTTTGAAACAGCCGAACAGCCAAACAACCTTTCTTCTTTCTTCTTCCGCAAACTGCCAACCGATAGACAGCTCTTCGCACGGCACCTAAAAGAGGCGTCTCGCCTTCGACGAACGGCATAGAGAGGTGCAGCTGTCGGCGGCCAAGCTGCTGCTGTCGGTGGCGAACCTGCTGGTGCTGCAACCCCCGCCTCTCCCTTCTCCACGCCCCCTTAAGCTCACCTCCCCCTCGTCGAGAGGCGCGTGGTCCTCGCCCTCTGGCAAGAGAGCAGCAACGACAAAGACCGACCTGGTGCCGGCTGTTGTTTGCGACCAGTGCACGGACCAGCACTTTGTCAAGAACTCCGCGCCTGGTGGCAAAAACATGGCCTTCGCCACCTGCAAGGATCTCACGTGCGCTGGTGGCGGGATCATCCTGACAGGGCAACCGACTGCGAGTTCTGTGCTCGCCCGATCAAGGAAGGGACTGTCTCGTACTCCCTCGAGACTGTTGACGGTGGTGAGTGTCTTATGTCTATTGTGCATGCTGTATGTTGCCAGTACGTTTTTTGGGGGTTTTCAATTACCTTTTTGCATAAAACCTACGTCAAAGCGTTTATTTATTTTTTGACTCATCCATGCTCGTTCTTTCCCCTTCGTGCGTTGCGTCGGCTCCTCTTACACACAGTGCACGCGAACGCGCACATGCACAACTGTTTGCGGGACGTGAACGAAGGAACGGAGGATTCAGCTGTTGCCGTCACCGCTGCACCGAACGACGTGAGTGCTGCTGCTACTGTGGTGCATTTTCGGTGCATGCACACGATTTCTGTGTGTACATGTTTTGGTGACCCTACGTACGTACTCATTTTGCTCGTTTTCGGCTGCCGCTGCTGCTGCTGCTGCTGTCGGCGCCACGCCATGAGTGCTGCTGCTGCTGTGCACCTGCTTCTCCTGTGCACTCCCCGCTGCTGTAGTGCTGCTGCGTTGTTGCCGTGCTGTTCACGTGCTGCTCCTGTGCACTTGCTGTTGCTGTATGTAGTGCTGCTGCGTTGTTGCCGTGCATCATGCTGGAAGCGTACATATTTTCGGATCGTCAATTCCGTAGGTTTTGCGATGGCGGCATTCCAGGGTACATGCTTTTTTTCATCCTTATTTTCATGTCGTTGCTATGCTGCTGCTGCTGCTGCTGCTGCTGCTGCTGCTGCTGCTGCCGCTGCTGCTGCTGCCAACGCTGCGGCGATTCGTTGCAGCTTCTGCTGCTGCTAATGCTGTAGCTGCTTCTGCTGCTGCTGCTGCTGCTAATGCTGCCGCAATATCCACTAAATGTTCGTAGGTACTCGGATTACTGTTTTTCTTGGTCGTTTTTGTACCCAAATGGCTCTTTTGGTACGTGAATTTTTTTTTCTGTCGTCTTGCTCCTGCATTTTGCGTACGTACTGCTTTTTCTCGTTTTTGGCTTGGTTATTTATATCGTTGCTATGGTGCTGCTGTGGTGCTGCTGCGTTGTTGCCGTACATCATGCTGCACTTGTGTGTGTACATATTTCGGTATCGTCAATGAAATTCCGTAGGTTTTGCAATAGCGGCATACCAGGTACCAGGGTACATACTCTTTTTCTTGCTTATTTCCATATCGTTGCTATGCTGCTGCTGCCAACGCGGATTATTGTTTTTATTGGCCGTTTTTGTACCCAAATGGTTTTTTTGATACGTAAAAAAAATATTTTGGTCGTTTTGCTCCTGCATTTTGCGTGCGTACTACTTTTTCTCGTATTTCGTATTGTTGCTATGCTGCTGCTGCGTTGTTGCCGTACAGCATGCGGAGGTGGGTCTATAGTGAGGTACCAAAAACACTTTTCGGACGGCCTCGGGGTACATACTTTTTTTCTCCCTTCTTTTCATATCGTTGCTATGCTGCTGCTCCCAACGCTGTGGCGATCCGTTGCTGCTTCTGCTGCTGCTGCTGCTGCTGCTGCTGCTGCTGCTCTGCTTTTAGTGCTGCCGCAATATTCACTGAATGTTTGTATGTACTCGGACAATTGTGTTTCCTGGTCGCTTTGTGGCGCTGCTGCGTTGTTGCCGTACACCATGCTGGACATGATTTGTGTGTCTATTACACTTAAACTTGTGCGTGTATACATATTTCTGTATCGTCAATGATTTTTTTTGTGGTGCTGCTGCGTTGTTGCCGTACATCATGCTGGACGTGATTTGTGTGTGTACTGTACTACACTTGTGTGTGTAAATATTTCTGTATCGTCAATGAAATTACGTACTTGCTGCTTCTGTTGATGCTGCTGCTGCTGCCGTCGTATAGCAAGCGATTACGTACTGCTGTTGTGCCGCTGTAGAGCAGTACAAATAATGAACTCTGCCCCCCCCCCCCCCCCCCCCCCCCCCCTTCCCCCTCCCCCGCCATTCCCTGCACGCCACTCCCGCCCCGCGCACCCTATGTTTACTTCGACCAGGTCCGTGGCAAGTGCTACAACTGCCGCCTGACGGACTCCACCATCAAAGACGGAGACATCATCATCAAGCGCAAAAAGACTCCCTTCCATTTCGCCTGCTCCAGGGCTTCGCGGAATTCCGAAGCAGTTCGCCAAGCAGATTGTCGCCATCCAGGACGAACGAAAGGAAACAAATTGTTTCTCACATTTCCCAAAATCACGATTATTTCTTCCTACACATATCCAACGGGTTCAACAGCGAACAGATCCACATTCTGGGCCTCCCGCCTCGTTACTACAGCAGCCTGCAAGACTATTTACATATCATGTCTCATCCAAACTCCTATGCTATGCTAGTTACATCGAAATCGCGGCCGCCCAGCAACTATACAACATTTCCATAACCGTTGTCGTTGCCGGCACTGCTGCTTTCTCTCCTGTCCCAAACCTTCCTTTAAACAACAGCCTGTATGTTGTATATCATCCACATGCCAAGCACTAATCCACTCTCTCCCCACACTGACGAAATATGTTATTCTTATTATTAGACGAATGCCATTCTTACTCTTGCGTCACCCGATCTTACGTTTCACATTACATTCATAAATAAACGCGATTATTACATCCTTCACCGTTTCTTACGCAAATACATTCAGTTTGGTTGGCTTTGGGCTATGACGCCAATTAATTGCAGTTATATGTACAAGAAACGACGGAATACCCACTCCGAAGGAAAGCCTTGTATACTATATTGATCATTGGGACAGCTGTAAGATCCAGTGTTTCGTCGCAACTCATCTTTGCAAGCTGGGAATGATACTTCGTTCGCGCGTACTCGGGGGTTTTATTTTGCCTCATGCCCGATATATAATTAACTCTTTGTACGAGGGAGACCAAATCTGAAGCTGCAGAATTCAAGGAGTGGGTTATCATTATCCCAGCACGTACCGAATGGTTCATGGGTCGTTTCACGTTCGGTGAGACAGCAGTTCATCAAATGTCCGCTTTCGTTTACGTACACCGCTTCCTTGTCCATTGCATGCATGACATACGTATGTTCGTGGTCTATTTCTTGGTTCTTGACCAGACCGCAGTTTGAAGTGAAACGCGCCGCCGTCAATCGTTTGCAGGAACGTTTTTACTATGAGTACACGTACCAGGTACGCATATCGACGCGTACGAGCCAGACGAAAGCTCCGATAACATCGAATAGATACTATTAATAGGTATACTGGTATGTCTTATCTATTTTCGAGCATGCACTTTCTTTCAGAACGAACAGGTCCGCTCCAACCAAGCATGTTATGTACGTATACGGAACCTGTTCGTACGTACATCACTTTCATTAGGTATGATACGAGGTGCGTGGTATCGGTTGCTATTACGCATCAGAGCATTTTTTTTTCCTAATGGGTTTTCCAGCGGGATTTATCCCGCGGTTTTGGGCGGGATTCGGGATTTTCCCGTGGCCCCGTGACACATGTGAAATCTCGTCCCCGCACCTCGCACAAACGAGCCCCGCGAAAATTATTATATCCCGTTCCCGCCCCCACGCATTCTACGACGAATCCCGTTCCCGCACACACGAGTCCCGTGAAAATACACATATCCCGTGCCCGCACAGACACGTCCCGCAAAATCCAGGATACGCCAAATCCCGTGAATAAAGTTCGCACATGCTACGAATTCAACCCGACCCGCCGATGACAGCACTTTGACAGGGTATGCACGTACATGTGTCGGGTTCCGAGTTCAACCCATCCCGGGGAATACCGCGGTGGCCGGACCCCGCACTGACAATCCCCTCTAATCTAATCGTGGCTACTGCTGTAGGTCGTATACCACCCATCCAGTCGAATCCCGTAGTTGTTGTCGAACCTGCCTGGGGGAGTCCCCGCTGTGGCCAGACTCAACGCCCATACCAATACTGCCGTGAAAGCCTGGAGTATCTGATTCCCATGGGATTTGGCCTGGGAGTCGGAAATGAGTCCCGAGAAATGCCCTGGTAGTACGAGTTTATGTGTATACGAACAACTGTTTAACTGGTATATCATACGTACTGTGGATACTACGGTAGTTACACATGCACGAGTATAATACCACGAATCACAGCGCAATTGAATCGTGGATGGACTTCAGCCGTAGACGCACAGCCGAAATTAATATGTATTCGATCTGCAGGAAGGCGCGGGGGGCATGCGGACTAGTGCCAAGTAGTACGAGTACGAGTATATGTATGTACGAACAACTGTTTAACTGGTATATCATACGTACTGTGGATACTACGGTAGCTACACATGCACGAGTATAATACCACGAATCACAGCGCAATTGAATCGTGGATGTACTTCAGCCGTAGTCGCACAGCCGAAAATTAATATGTATTCGGGCGCCGGGGGCATGCGGACCGAGTGCCAAGTATATACCTGGTATCATATACAGGTACAGGTATGCCCGGTGCACTCTTCTTATATAATATGACAGCGGGCAGCCATATAATACGCGCACTCAGATGGCAATAGGAGCGGACAGCACCCCCACCCCCCACGAGGCCTTTACCACCCGGGGTCGCCCTTTCGCACTAGATATGCGCTGGAGATCAGGAGACACCCGAGAAAGCGACCAAAACAATTATCTCGATTAGTGTATCAATCGCCTGCATACAGCAGTACGAGCAACGTGAGCGCCCAGCGGCCGTATTGTACGACCCCTTGCAATGTGACGCAGGCACCACTTTTTATCACCCCCAATCACGCGGGCCCGCGGAAATGCTTCTTTATTTATCATTTTCTCGTTTATTTATTTATTTAGTGTACTTGACTTGATTTGGTTTGATGTACCTCGTTTTGCTCTCATTGCACGTCTTCGTATACGGTCCCTCCGGGTTACGCTGTTAACCCTAGAAAACTGCTGTCAACAGAAGAACACTCGTGTGAGGTCGGGGTCAAAATCCCTTTAAGCACCTTGGTCATCGCGAAAAGCGCAAGAGCTCGAGTTTGCAAATTCGTTGAGAATCGACGAGCAGTGGGAATGAGGAACCCTGCGGGAAAGGGAAGCTACCGGCGACCACGGCTTGTCTACAGAGTTGGAAAGTCAAAGTGATGCGTTACAAGTGGTACCCTGGGCTGTTTACCTGATCGATCTTTTACCCCTAAAGCTAAGCAGGTAACACCTTCACATTTGTCGTCGTCGACAGGACACGGGTTCGAATCTCACTTTGAACACATCTCCCTCGTTCCCCAGGTATCGAAACGAATTGGGTAAGTCAACGTACGACCGGATACGGTACTGACGTCCCAAGGACCCCGCCGTTCAGAGGAGGGGGGGGGTGTTGTAAGGGTTACCTTGGGCTGGGTAATCGATCGGTCTTTTACCCCTATAGCTTAGCAGGTAACACCTTCACAGATGGTTAGAGGAAAGGTACGGCGGTGGTCAGGGATATATGGTGTGAGGTTGACTGGTCGTGTCACGATTACTGTAAATGCTTTATACCTGGTACCAGTGCACTTTATATATTTATTTCCTGCGGTTATATTTTCGGCTCCAGAGTTGGAGCCTGTCCTGTGACCACGGACTGAAGACCTTGGACATGAGTTCATGTGAGAACAACAACAACGACAAAGTTGTCATAAACCGTCACGCCTCTATCGTCGACTGCCCTTTCGGAAGTGCTGAATATCACGGCCGTACATGGGGACATAAACGCGCCCAACGTACCATGCGGCGGCGAAAATCGAGTGTCAACCATTCAATCGGCCAAACTCACCGCCGGCGGACCTGTAACAAATTGGTCGCACGCACAGCGAACGCACGTGTAACGATGTTACACTTGGCAGCGACCACAGAATCGCTACGACAGCGTACAAATAGGGCTGCACGTACCTTCGTTTCGCTGGGGCGTAGAGTACATACCTGGCAGTAAAAGAAGAACGGGCTGCTCAACATGAAATCGTATCCGAAACACTCCTCAGTACTGCGGGCCACACTCGATTATTTCTCACCAGGTATGCGCGAGCGGGTACTATCGTTCGATGAATTTTTAACGAATAAGCACGCCCGAAACCACGCAGCGGGCGAAGTTGAGTGTGAACCTTTCAATCGGTCAAAGTTACAGCTGGCGTAGCTTCAATGCATTTACCCAATACGACGGCCTAAAGGCTGCCACTCGCGAGTGTTCAGCGTCCACATCAAAATTCATCATGCCCGGAACGTTCGTGCGCGCTGTGTACCGAATTCGACCCTCTAGTACTTCGTTCAGAGGGTATATACGTTGCAGTACAGCAGCACCCCTGCGCAAAGGTTCTCTGCTAAGACGTTTGCGGCCAGCGCCCACTAGTGACGGTATATCAGGCATTCGGCAGTATGTACATTACGGCTAATGACAGACCTACAGCAAGTATATCTAAGGTCCCAGCCTCGACGTATATAGATGACGACCCAAGGGTGACACACCGATTAATTCGACAACGGAGGCTGGGCGTGAAGGCCTGACCGCGCCCGCAGGGTTACACCCCCGAAGGGGAAAACAAGCGACGGCTGCTCGGCAGTACGGCCACAGCAAGAAAGCAGGGTTTAATCCCCGACGAACACGGTGTAGTGCAACGGGTTGGACCCCCCGCGGTGGAATTCGACGGGTTGAATCCCAGGACCGCGACTATCAAGACATTAGGGAGTAGGCACCGTGGCACGTTGAGGTGCTTACCCCTGCCAATTCGATAGCGAGCGATGCGATAGTGAGAAGGAAAAAAAAAAAACGAGCGACGGCTGGTTGGCACTACGGCCATAGCAAGCAAACAGGGTTTAATCCCCGACGAACACGGTCGAATACGACGAGTTGAATCCCCGGACCGCGACTACCGTAGTAGACAGGCATCGTGGCACGCTGAGGTGCTTACTCCTGCCGATTCGATAGCGAGAGATGCGAAGGGACAAACGAGCGACGGCTGGTTGGCTCTACGTCCACAACAAGCAAACAGGGTTTAATCCGGGACGAACGCGGTCGAATACAACGAATCCCCGGACCGCGACTATTAGACATTAGGGAGTAGGCGCCGTGGCACGTTGAGGTGCTTACCCCTGCCAATTCGATAACGAGAGATGCGATAGTGAGAAGGGACAAACGAGCGACGGCTGGTTGGCACTACGGCCACAGCAAGCAAACAGGATTTAACCCCGGACGAACGCCGTCGAAGACAACGGGTTGAATCCCCGGACCGCGTCTACCGTAGTAGACATTAGGGAGTAGGCGCCGTGGCACGTTGAGGCGCTTACCCCTGCCGATTCGATAACGAGAGATACGATAATGATATGGGACAAACGAGCGACGGCTGGTTGGCACTACGGCCACAGCAAGCAAACAGGGTGTATTCCCCGACGAACGCGGTCGAATACGACGGGTTGAATCCCCGGACCGCAACAAGTAGACATTAGGGAGTAGGCACCGTGGCACGTTGAGGTACTTACTCCTGCCGATTCGATAACGAGAGGTGCGATAGTGAGAAGGGACAAACTAACGACGGCCAGTTGACACTACGGCCACAGCAAGCAAACAGGATTTAATCCCGGACGAACGCGGTCGAATACAACGAGTCGAATCCCCGGACCGCAACTAGTAAACCTTAGGGAGTAAGCACCGTGGCACGTTGAGGTACTTACTCCGACCGATTCGATAATGAGAGATACGATAATGAGAATGGACAAACGAGCGACGGCCAGTTGGCTCTACGGCCACAACAAGCAAACAGGGTTTAATCCCCGACAAAAAAAAAAAGCGCTCTACGATCGAGGTTAACCCTATTTTCTGGAGCTCTTCACTTAAGGAGCTCCATACCCTGCCCTAACCCTGATTTAATATATATATATCACGTTGAATCTCGATGAATACTCCCATGGCCCAAGTATATTAAGAAGTCAATTTCGAAACAAGACTGGCATTCCGACGATTTTGGGCCAAGGAACCCCCGTTAAGCAGAAAAAACGTTTAGCGGAAATGTTTCACTTCTAACGTAGAACGCGTCCGAGCGGGGTCGAATACACCGGGTTGAATCCCCGGACCGCGACTAGTAGACATTCGGGAGAGGCACCGTCGCACCTTGAGGTGCTTACTCCTGCTGGCGGTTCTGACCATGCGGCCCCAGTAAGCACGCTGGGGTCAATCTCCAACGCGCACGAGCGAGCACATAGGGTTACACCTCCGAGCTGCTATCGATACGACGGCAGCCCACCGCAACTCACATACTCGGTCAGTCCTAGGCTACAACCCCGATCACGGAAATAGGGTTAAATCCCCGACACGTTCGAGCACAGGGAGACATTACGGCCACCACGAGCGAGCAGGGTTTGTTTTCCAACCATGCAAGGTTATTACGTACACTGCGGTCTCACGGTTCAACCCCGGTGGACAACTACGCGCGAGGCATCGACGAACGAAGTCGTGCTGACACGAACCACCATTTCGTAGTGGAGTATACTCTCTGAGAAAAAAAAAAAAAAAAAAAAACGGGTTTTAGCCTATTCAAGGTGTACGTACCCGGACGCGGGGTCAAACATTCAGCGGCCGTGGGCGCCGTTGGACCGGACTTTTTTTTTTTGCTAAGAAAGAGCGCGAGGACCGCGAGGAACAATAAGGACGGTACCATCGATGGAAACCATGCCTGCCTAAAAACGACGGGGGATTCGTGTATCGTATGGCGGTTCAGGAGAGCGAGGACAGCGGGGCGTGTTTGTGGCCGGAATAGCCACGAGAGCGGTGGCGACGGTAATACTAAGGGACGGTGACTTGTGAACGCACGAGAGGATAGAGTGCGATGACACCGGAGGACGGTCACACATAGAGTAAGGGGAGTAGCGCGACGGCTGACTCTCAATCGCACGACACGTACATGTAAGCGGGGCGTACCATGATCGATAGGGTCGCCGTCGCCGGCTGCGAGAAATAGGGACGGGGATGCAACACTTGACGAACGGTAGCACAGGAATAACAGAAGGCTGGGCTATGCATAGCGACCTGTACGCGACAGCACAGGTGAATCGACGCCAGGAGTGCGCCAGCTTTCGCGACACGATAAGCGGCGATGTGGAACTGTAACGGGAACAGCGGGAGCGTAAGGTGCTGGCGTTAATACAAGGGGGGGAACGTGCACGGGCCACGCACCTGGCGACTAATATGACGAGTCGCGGCGTAATCCCACTTTCATGTACACAGTTAGAATATACATACCGGTATATAGTGGCAAAACAACATAAAATAAGAAGTACATGTCGTATACACGCGAGTCCTCGAGCGCATACGCGTACACGTTGACACACGCACAGAAAAACAGCGAGCGCACGAACCAGTATATTTTGCATCCGTGACACTTATTTTGACCAATCAAGTCTATAACACATATAATCGACAACTGTTTCACGTCTGTACCCGCGTGGTAGAAACTGTACGGAATATAAATATATGTATATATATCATACTACTGATATTCATAGACCGTCAATCCGAAGTGTCGTTGCAATTGATTGCCCTTACGTCCGCCATGTCTCTCGGCGGGTGCGTCTGGTCACAGTCGCATCGAACCTACGTTAGCTTCAAGTACATCGCAACCCACGGTAGTGAGTGGTGCACCGTATCTCAGGTGCCTGTAATTGCTTGCTATAACAAACATAATTGTACATCGTGCCGTATCAAGCGTGGTAGGATCTGCCAGCGTATGGCTCGTGACCCTATCACGGAGGCACCGAGAAGTAGGTTTCTCGTTCCCATTTTCCCCAAATCTGAAAGTCGAGGAACAAATGGGATGAGGGGGCGAGGACCAAGCGAAACGTAGAAAACATGCCGACTGTGGCAGACGTTATGCGTGCTTCATTAGACGAAAGCGTATGGTATCTACGGTGGGGGGCGGGCTGCGGTATCTGAGAAAATATAGTGTTGGAGACCACCTACATAAACGCTCCGCCTTTGTCGCCCCCCAAGCACGACACAAGCGTATGTTAGTTCCTGAAGAACCGCACGGAGACACGCTACAACACTGCGTGCCGACAACCAGGTAAACGCGTTCCGGGTGCATCACACCGCGATCGCATACCTCAGCGCGTATCACCGTCGGAGGGGTCTGGAAAATCGTACACGACGTTCCCACGGGACAACCAACGGTAGCAGAACCCCTAATCAACTAGGCTACAAGTTTGGGGACAATAAGGAATAGAAAGCACCCGCAAAAAGGATACGCATCAAACGAGCGACGACATTGAGATAAGAGAAGGGTCAACAAGTATGGGTGTGATCTCATGCCGCAGCAGAGAGAGGCCTCATTGATCCCAAACTACATACGAATTAACGTACGACTCGATGTTACAACAGTAATCTGGACCAGAAAAGAGGGGATGCCAGCAGGGTGGATCCCTTTTCGGGAAAGCCTCCTTGTTGTATAGGGAGACAGTGATTGAGTATCACTCCGTGAGCGATATCGCAGCTCTACAACAGCACGACAAAGTAGAAAGAGGCTAGGAAAAAACAGACCATCCCGCCCGCCCATCGTTGGTAGCGAGGTGTACCGTCGACAACGACATCAGTTTTGTTAGTGTTTATTTCACCGGGGTACCTACTCTCTGCGACGAGGTGCCGCGTTGATTGCCAGACAACCAACGCGGGAGTAGTAACCCTGGGTGAGAGTCTCCGGCTGGTCGCAGCAGGAGGCCTCATTGATCCCAAACTACATACGAATTAACGTACGACGCGATGTTACAACAGGAAACTCTTTCCATGAACTAGAACATGAGTCGAAGATGCGGCTCCTCAAAAACCACTCCCACACCTCTGAACGGCAGGGCAACGAAGCCGGCAAAGTACGTAAAAACAAATGAAGGGAAGACATAGCTTTAAGAGGCAGGAAGAAATCGTCAATGAAAACCATCGCCACTCCGCCCGCACGGGGGGGGAAGGCGAAAAAGATGCATGGAAAAACGAAAAGTGAATGCGGAAACGAAAAGAAAAAAAAACACGGAAGACGGCAAGAACCACCTAAACCCAGCCCTCAACTCTGAAAACGCGTCCTGGGCCACAAATGAGCGACCGATTACCCAGACCAGCCCCGACACTGAGCGGGGGGGGTAGGCAGGACAAAATACGCAAAACACATCCCCAACCCAGCCCAAAAAAAAAGAAAACAAACCAGAAACACACCGAGCAGAAAAAAAAACCACCTCCCAAAGTCCAGCAAAACGTTGAAAAAGATAAATATCGAGTGCAGTCAAGAAGCGAAAATCACCTATCCACGGCGGCGTCTCGAGATCCATTTACGTTACGCTGGACCCCCCGTGCAAACGCGCTAGCCAAGAGAATTTGCAGACACCAAGAACCTCGTACCGCTCTCGTCGAAGTCGTGTAGCGCGCCTGAGAAAGAGGAAGCTTGATCGGTCCGGGGTCGTCCAAAAATCGAAACAAATATACTCCATCCATTGGTGTAGTTGCGCTGATTTTCCCGAACCACCACAGACCATCGTCGCCCTTGTACCAAACGTGGGCCCCGTTGGGAAGTACAGTGTTGTTGTATCGGCGGAGTCAATCGGCGTGCGATACGCAGCCATAGCCGGGTGCCAGAAACCGCTCGCGTTACTCCGAGAAAGCTCCTGTTGTGCAGCGCCAATTCTCGTTCGGCGGTACAGGCGGTTGGTTTGGCGGTGTTGGTTCGGAGTGCTGGCCCAGTAGCGCAAACTTGCGTGGCGAGAAAGCTGAAGGTCCTTTCCCGTTCCCAGGATGGACGGGATAGTGCTGTCCAGTGCGTCTCGTACATCACCGCGATGACGCCACCTCGACCTCTAACAGATTGATGTCCAGTAATATTTTCCACTTGGAGTCGTTGAAAAGGGGTCGAAACGTCGTCCTCGGTGACGTGGTACGGGAGGGATTTCGTGGAGAAGTTGTTGAGCACGTACTGCGTCAACCCCGCCGGCAAATACTACGGCATGTCGCCACGGTCGTGGGGGTTGGCACAGGGCTTGTAGCGTTGAACTGATACGCGCCGGTGAGCCTCAGCGCTGGGAATATCTGAAGGAAGATCAAAATACAGGAGCTTTGCTCCTAGAGGAGATCCGTCCGGGGTGTGCGCTGAGGAGCAGGGGCCGACTGCGAGAACTTTGTAGGGGCCTGTCCAGTTGAATGAGAGTTTGGCCTTGAGGACCTTGGCGTCCGTGTCGGGCTTCGCTCCCTGGCGGATGGTGGCCGCCGTATTGTACACTCACACCCTACCGCCAACGTCAAATTTGGGGACCGGACGCAGAGCATCGGAAAGGGCGGAGTTGCGGCGGTTCACTCGAGCAACAGTGAGGGCGTGGTGTTCTCGAACGATATCGTACGCGCGCTGCTGGCGGTCCGTCGCCAAGTCGCAGTAGACGAGGCGGTCGCGAGCCAAGCTCTGGTGGCCGGCGACTTCAGAACGCTCGAAAATCGTGAGAGGGAGGCGTGACAGCCGACCCATATGTACCTCGTTGGGAGTCAAACCCGTGGCGGCGCTGACGGAATTGTTGTACGCAAATTCGACGTGAGGGAGCTGTTCATCCCAGTTGTTTTGGAGTTCGTTCACGACTATTGCTAGCATCTGGGCCATCGTGTGGTTTATACGTTCCACCCCACTGTTGCCGTTTGGGTGGTAGGAGCTGGTGGCAATTTTTCAAACCCCGAGAAGCTGGTATACGGCGTGCGAAAGCTTGGAGCAAAACTGGAGGCCGTTCCCGAGAAGATGCTGCGCGGGTACCTCCAAAGAGGGATATACCGTCTGATGAGGATGTTAGCCGTGCCCTCAGCAGTGAACTCTGCCGCTGTGACGGTGTACATGCCGGCTCGGCGGCTGAAACGTTCACTGAAGAGCAAGATGTAGGTATTACCTCGAGGCGTCACCGGGAGAGGGCCGAAATCGTCGATGCTGACGGCGATGCCGGGCCCTTCTGGGAAGGGCAACGTGATGGAGGGCCACCGTACCGTCTGCCGCGACGTTTTCCGTGCTTGGCACTTTAAACAATTGCGCAGTCAACACCGGGTGCAGATGCTCATACCGATCCACCAGTAGAAACGTTCGAGCATACGTAGGGTGTGCGCGGTTCCTAGGTGGCAGGAAGCCGTGGAATGGCAAGCCTGCATGACCCAGGGGCGCATGAGCAGCGGAACATAAATGCGAATAGGCTCGTCGTTCAATAAACAGGCCGTACGACCCACCGGGCGTTGCGTATCCGACGCAGGGGGGGAGGACGGCTGCCGGACAAGTAGAACGATGCCCGCGTCGATGGTGTGCAAGCGGCCTTTGTTAGCCAGCTCCTCAACCTCCGAAAAGGGAGGGCGCTGGTGGGAAGGGAAAATTGACGAAACGTCGACTGGCAAAACTTCCGGCCGGCCAAGGGTTATGTAGCGTATGGCGGCGTTGCACGCGGGCTCGGCCTGTTGTTCCCAAGCCCGGTCGGCGTGCGAATAGCCCGCTGCGGAATCACCGAACTGAAATTCGGCAGCTGCGTCGAGGGCGTCCAAGACGATCGCGGTGACGGGAGGTGCGTCAGTTGGCGGCGGAAGACTTAAAAGAGGAGTTCCCACGGACTCGGCGCGGTCGCGGTCGGACGGGATGGGTACTGTCGGGAAGGACGAGGCGGCAGGAGTCGGTGCCTAAACGACGGGTGCGGGCGGTCGGGGCCGTGGGGCTCGCGGCGGGGTGATAGCACGCCGGGCTGATGGTCTAGAGATCCCGCCGGGCCCGAAGCCATAATCAACAGCAGGCGGCACGGTGCCAGCGGCGGCGGCTGTTCGTCAGCGCGTTCGACTTAAGATTCGGCCTGAAGACGGCAAAACGTTCAGAGGCGCCGGGTTGCCAGGCGGCGATGGGGCAGACGCGGCCTGATCAGTGATCACAGCGGAAATTTCTCCCTGTAGAGTGCTCGTCGGGGGAGGAGCATGCTGGGTGACAATCGTCGCTGCAGCGGGGGCTTCTGCAGACCCCTGGCCTGAAGGGGAAGACGCGGCCGGAGCAGTGCTCACGGCGGAATCTTCGCCCTGTAAAGTGCTCGTCGGGGGAGGAGCGCGCTGGGCGACAATCATCGCTGCAGCAGGGGCTTCTGCAGAGCCCTGGTCGCCCCCGGAGAGAACGACAACTACCGAAGCGAAAGCGACGTTGGCAGGGGGTTAAAACGTCCTCAAGCCAGGACGGCGGTCGACGGTGGCGACGGAAGCAGATACACGAGCGACGAATCTCCCCGAAGGAGCAGAGAGGTCGTCAATCCTCATACGTGGCCCGTGTGTGCGAAAATCGCGAAAGTCCAAAGCGGTGAAAGGTAGCCCAGTCAAGAGGGCACTTTCACTGCGGGACACCAGCCCACGAAAACCGACACCAAGCGGCGAAGAGCGGTTGCGAAGCCCGCAGACTCGGATGAGGAAGATACCACCGTCCTCGACGGGGTTAAGGCAGCTAGACCCACTGCGGTCGTGTTTTGTGGCGGGCTCCGGCAAGCGGGAGAGAAAGTCAGCATTTCCGTTGGCGCTGCCCTCGCGGAACTCGAGGGTGTAGTCGAACGCGGTGAGGAACTCGAGCCACCGCTGGACTCGCGCGTTGTGGTCCCCTACTTTGCCGATGCTCTCAAGTACTTTGTAGTGGCACAATATTCGAAATTTCGTGTCCCACAGGCAACCTCGGAGTCGTTTGATGGCCCAGACAATGCTGTCAACTTCCAGGTCCAACAGTGTCTAGTGCCTCTCGGAATCGAGGGAAGCGCGGCTGATATATGCAATGGGCCGTACCGAGCCTCCCGGTTGTTCTTGTTTGATTACGGCACCAAAACCGTCGATTCAGGCGTCGCAGTGCACGTGGAAGGGGCGGGAGTCGTCGGCTACGACGTCCCAGTCAGGGAAGACCAAAATCGGTGGCGCAACGAGCTCGGCAAGGATCTGGCGGACGATAACTTCTATAGCCGGCGTGAAGACGTACTTGACCCCCTTCCGGAGAAGGGCGGTGAGAGTACGTATCCGTTTAGACAGGTCGAGCAGGAATTTGCGATAATATCCTGCGCTGCCCATCAGGGCGCCGACCTGCTTGAGGTTCTTGGGCATGGGCATTATCATCAAAGCCGAAACTTTTTCCGCGTTAGGGCTTATACCTGCGGGCGAAATGGAGTGGCCCAGAAAATTGGCGTCCGTGGCGCCGAGGCGAGCCTTCGAGGTGGAGAGCTTGAGGTTGTGTTTGCGCAGGCGTTCGAAGAGGGCTCGTATCGTCCTGCCGTGGGCCGTCAGATCAGAGTCGAAAACGATCACATCATCAAGGTAGGCCGCCACTTGTGCCAGGCCTTTGATGACTTCGTTAAACATTTTGACGAACCAGCCGGGCGAAGCACTGCTGCCTTGGGACATAACGACCCACTCGTAGAGGCCCATGGGAGTGCAAAACGCCGTGAGAGGGACGGTGTCCTTGTGCGCGGTAATCTGGTGGAACGAGGAGACCAAATCGAAGAGGGAAAACACCCGTCCCTTCTCCAGGGAGTCGAGGAAGTTGGTCCACGCGAGGAATAGGCAGCTGGCTGAGGTTGCTGATCTGGTTGAGTTTCTTGTAGTTGACGGTGATCCGAACGCCTCCAGACTTCTTCGGGATATCCACCAGCGGGCTCGAGTACGGAGAAGTCGAGTGCGGGATCAGACCTGCCGCTAGGTACTGATCCACGGTGGCCTCCACTTCCTTGGCCAGGATGGGATTGATGCGGTGCGGCCTGGATGTGACGGGAGCGCTTCCTTCCGGGACCGAGATCACGAAAGGTATCAACGAGAAGCAACCAAAATCAGACATGGACGTCGAGAAAACGTCAGGAAATTCGCAGAAAACGTCCCCCAGCTGTTCGATGACCGCAGGGGTCCAGCCCGTGCCGTGGAGGTCAGAAGCCACCTCCCGCAGATGTGACGGCAAGCGTGCCCAGACGCGCAGGAACGAAGCGCGCTGTTCTGAGTTCAAACGCTCAAGCAGTGCAGGCGAGGGCGAGGCTGGAGCTGCGAGGGGGGGAGCAGTAACTGCTGAGACCGGACACACCTCAGATAGTCCGGAGGGAGGGCTGGAGGCTCGGTTATCCTGCTGCAAAACGTCCAGCGCGACGCTCAGTAGTGGGGCGTGGGTGACGCCAAGGATATCCCCCGGCTCGAGAGCCGCCACTCCAACGAGGGGAAGAACCTGTCGTGCGGAGGAAACGAAGTGCTCCTCGACCGAGGGTAGGTCGGGCTGGGTCATCATGTCGACCAAGTATTGACCAGTGAGGGCCGGGGAGCCATCGCTTCGAACCAAGTTAACAGCAAGCAATTGAGGATCGTCGGACAGGGTGACGCCTGCTGCGCCCTCGTAGCGTAGATGGAAGCCTCCACCCGAAGCGGCGGGGTCGATGGCGAACACGGACATGCCTGTCGGGGCGTGATGAACTAACTGCAGCTCCCCAAAACGCGCTGATCAGACGACCGAGAGGGCAGAGAGCGGTAGGAGCGACAATTAAAACGCATCCAACGGTCACGTCCCAATAGTACTGCATGCTGCGTCCCTGAGGGGGGAACCACGCAAGCCCAAACTGCGAGGGAGCAAGTAGGCTCATTTTCTCGAAAAAATGGACGCTCAGGCGCACACTCGTCGAAATTTTCAGAGGGGCCGATTCGCAAAAAAAAAACCAAGAACGAGGGGCGCATTTCTGCTCGCACGCGAGGGATACCACACCAACCGAGTGCAAGCGATCTAAACCATCTCGTCGGATGAAAGTCTGAGGGGAGCCAGTGCCAAGAAGTGCCACGCAACCAAAAGGTGCAAGAACGCCAGCTCCGCTGTGAATCGCGATTTTGATTGTAAAAGAGGCGGCATCAAGGGTAATGGTGCCCCCGACGAGGCAGGGGCCGTGTTCTGGCAGCAAGAGGGAGGGGTCGACACTAGGTGCGACAGCCAAAACCTCGGGGCTGTGATCACCCGGCGCGTCAGAAAAACGGGTCGAAAACTCCAAAGGAGGACCTGGGCAAGCGCGGGCCACGGCCAAAGGGCGGGGCGGCGCTGGTGCAATCTCATAAACTCTGTCAGTCCTGGTTGGAGTGCAAAATTGATGAGAGGAGGCAGGGTGTGCCAACCCGGCCTCACTTGAGCTGAGGGTGTCGCGAACGGCGGAAAGAACTTTACGGAGCATAATTTTCCTTCGCCACCGAGAGGGGTCTTGAGCTTCGGAGTCGTCTGCCCCGAGACCGATGCCCCACACGGCATCAAAAGGGCCGGCTTCAGCCAAAATTATGGTGCCAGTACTCAATAGGTGCTGCTTCGTGACTGGGTTCTGCGAGAATTTGGCAAAAGTACCAGCAAGGACGGCATCTTCCCGAACGCGGTCCCAGATAGCGCAGTCGAAGTTATGCACGCCTCGACCGAGGCGCTTGTGCTCGCGTGGGTCTGGCGAGGCCATAATCCGCTCCGCTGTGTCGTGGTCCTGAAAAAGGCGAGCCTTGTCAGCCATCATATACTGGTCCGCGCAGGAATATGACACATCGTTGATGACAAAAGACGAGGGGGACCACTGCGAAAAATAGAAGGGTGGCTGCCAGAACAGTACCACCCACTCCGCTTAATACTCGAGAGTAGGGTCAAAGACCGACGGTGCCGAGTCGCCGGTGGTCGCAGTTACGGCGTGTAGGGGGGGGGGGGGGTGCTTCTCTGAGAACACTGAGCCCCTGGTGCACGAGACGAGTCCGGTTCCACGTGTATTGGCTCGGTGTCACCATTGCTCGTACGCTAAAAAACGCCGGAAGGTTCTCTTACTGCGCCCGATGATCTCTGTCCTGGACAAAAGGAGGCAGGGGGCTCTGAGCCCGTTCTGCTTGACGAGAGCTGCGATTCTTCCGAATATTACGGGTGTTGTGTCCGGTTGATCCGGAGGCCGTAGAGTCACGACTGGCTCGACGGACAGTGCCAGGTTTCTCCTGTTCCACTGGAGCCGAAGGAGCGCTGCGCACATGGAGTGGCGTGCGCGAAGACAAAACAAAAGGCCTGCAGACCCTGTAGACGTCTTTAAGAACGGTGCTAGGGTGGGAGGCATCAAAGGGTCCACCGGAGAGGGCTTCCGTCCTGTAGATCTGGTGGGGAAGGGAGACGAGGTAGCCAATCTGGTCGACTCCTCCTTGATAGGAAAAAAGGTGGAGCGGCCACCGTTATTGCGAAGGAACGCCGAGTCGAGCTTCAACCGAGATCTCGGGGTTTTGGTGTTTGCTTTCCCGCACCTCAAACCGACCGCAACCGCGTGGCCGGGAGGTGTAGGAGGGGGACACCCTCGCCGAAAAAAACGACGCGACGGCGCGACACTCGTCGTGCTGCGCGATGCGTGGTTCGGAAGAGTGGCGTGTATCGCGCCTGCACTCGTGCCCAGGTTGAGGGGAGCGGCGTTTGAGGCGCGGGCTCCCGACGTCGGGGAAGGCGCCCGGGGCTCCCCGGAGAAAAAGCAATGGAGCTGAGCCACTGCGTCGGTCCGAAGTACGGAGTAACGCGCGGGGCGGGAGCGGAGTAGGTCGACGCTGAGTGCTGAGCGAGTCTGGGAGGCGAGCATCTTGTGAAAACAATGCTTTTTCTCCTGGCAATGCTGGCGGCGGGCGGGCAGGAGGAGTCGAACCGCCGTCGACCTGTCAGTTACCGGCGCGGACGGCGCCTGGCTGGCGCCCGTTCGGGTTTCCGCCCGAGTTATGCGAGGGTCGTAGCGAACCCCCGAGACGGGAGCTGGGACGGAAGAGGCAGGGGCGGTCGAACCACCACCGTGATGGCCGGAGTTAGACTGCTGGTGTCCTCGTTCCGCGTGTGTGTTGTAGCCATCACCTTGTCTGTTCTGCTGACCCTGGTCGTGATGTTGCCCACGCGAGTGACCGGGACGACGCCTGTGTTTCTTCTGGTTGTGTTTGTTCGGTCGTGAATAGCTCCCGTGGCGGTGTCTGACCATGCGTTCTTGCCAACGACGGAACGCCTCGCCGTCGTCGCCGAGTGTTCCGAGGCCGGGGTTTAAGATATCACTATGGTTTAGAAAAAGGTGTCTACACTATCGGAGTGAGTGTGTATCTCCGTGGCAGTTTAAACAGTGCCCTCGGTTTTCGCTGAGGGTGGCTGCGCGAGCGGACGATGAAAGTAGGCGGCTCCAGAGGGGAGGGTCCTCGGTCTGGATGGACATGCAAACGGCGTGAACTTCAGCATAGTGGTGTTCTTCAAGGGGCCAGCAGGTGGAAGAGGTATCAAGTCACGAGTCGAGGCAGTCAGGGATGGATTTGTTGATATTCATCACAAGCGGATTATTGCGTGATCCCGTCTGCCAAGAAGGCGACTGGAGAAGCGTCCGACCCTGGCCGCGACCATTATTGGCGGGCCGGGGCCCGACGGGGCGGATGATCGCACACCCGTCGAAGAAGCAGGCAAAGAAAAATATTTTTCGCCGTTGATGGCAGGTGTCTTATTGTTCGCGAGAGTCTCGAAAGCCAACCACATGGCGTCCAAAGTGCCGAACCTCATACAAAGCAGTATCATAGCACATGCATGCGAGCGCTGGTTTCATTTTTTCTTCGTTGGGGTGTGTGATGTGCTTCAGTTAGTTGTTGTTGTGATGTGTACTCTGTTGTGGATACAGCATCTTGGTCACAAGACATTTCGTCGGCACGGCAAGATGATTTCGGGCCGAGTAGGCAGTTCCGCGAGGACGGTCTAGAAGCTTTAAAGCTGTCAACGGGGGGAGGGGCGCCAGAGTAAATACTCTTGGCGCTCCCGCCGTGACGAAACAAACGAAGCATATTAATATTGACTCTCTGCAGGTCCAAGTGGAGCCCGTGGTACCTACACCCTAAAAAAAACAATCCACTTCAGATTTTGGAAGCTATGTGTGGCAGGCTTGATTCTTTAGGCGCATTCTTTTTTTACCGGATTGTCATGGACATAACACCGCTCGTGTCGCGCGTTTTTTACTTAGTTTTAGGATGTACCTGTTTTGGGCTCAATTAGATCAGGTATACCTGATTTTGGCATTTGCCCAAACTAAAACTACCGGGGTGTCTTTCTTTTGGGTGTACTCCTACCGGCCTCAGTGTTCGTATCTTGGCACTGCGTATACTTTAAAAGAGAAAAAAATAATATTCTTCGTATTGGTAAGAATAAAACTCACCACCCTTCCACGTTCAAATTCCGTGTCGCGTTACAAACACGTTTGGAGTGAGGAGCGTGACAGACGCCTCGAACTTGTCAAGAATCCTACCTATCTGTACCATGTACTACTGCGTTGTTGACGGTTCTTCTTTTTTTACTACTATAATAATACTCCTGCTGTGTTCGAGGGTTATGCTTAGGCCGTGCGGCGGTGCGCTGGCACACTTTTTTCGCGAGAGTTCCGCTTAGCGCACCATTTAATTTATTAGCTGGAATCAATGTACGGCTTGCCGTACATCGGCATTGTTTTCCCCCTTTTCGGCCTATGAGTAGGTGAAACATTTTTCGGGTCCGTTGCCCGTTTTGTACTATGACGGCGCGGGACTCTGTCCCAGCGTGCTCTCGGAGCTGCTCCGGCCTGGAATACTAATATTCACTTGATCGGCGTTTTCGCAATGGCTTGGAAGCATTTTTCGATCCCAGATTTTGGGGCTGTGCTCCTGGGTCTGTAGCACCTTTGTTGGGGAGTTTAGGAAGCCGGGTTGTTCTCGTCGATAAATCATAAATCGATCGAATCCCGATCACTCCGGCGAAGATATATCGACTCTCAAATCTATACAAAAGTCAGAAAAATAAGTATTTTTGCGGGCGTTACTGATAATCGGTGTGATCGTTCCTTCAGGCATGGAGAAACTATCGACACTCTTCTGCTCGTCGCTCGATTCGTTTTCCATCAAGAGAAACAATGTGCACAAAATCCCGATACGTACAAATTTCAGCTACGACGATGAGGGAAACGTAATCTGGTTTTCGCCGCACAGTTTTACGAATGTGGGCAGTACGTAAGCGTTCATCTAGCAACCCAAAAAAATGTTCATATTCAACGAAAATTTTGGCTGATTTCTAGATTGAAGTTTCATATGAACGGTAAAAAGAAAAGCTCTTCTTGGACTTTTTTGGGGGGTGACCGCGTGGCCCTTTGCGTTATGCGCATACGTGGCCCCATGCTAAATTTCAGTTCGAAATCGCAAAACTGACGTGCGACAATTCATTTAACTATCGCTTCTGCCTCTATTAATAGGACCAACCAGCTCATAATACAACTAACTGTGTGTTTCTCATGATTTATGAGTGTGTCAAGTGGATGAGGAAGCTTGGGTGTTTGAGCGATGCTCTCCCTGAATTACTTTGTGTTCGTCCACGGCCATTTGACCATAGATAGGTCATGTCTTGCTTGGTTTTCCTTTTTTTGTTTTTCCCTTCGTGATTATTTTACTTCGCACCAGTGTATGGTAATTGTAGTGTTAAGGTCGCAGTCCGTTGGGCTACTATTAATATTGTTAGTAAAAGGTGGTCGCAGTCCGTTGGGCTACTATTAATATTGTTAGTAAAAGGTTAATAATTCGCCTACCCAGTCTAAGCCCTCATGTGCTCCCCCCCTTCGAAACAGCGGCGTTCTTGCGGTCGTATGTGCCTAGTCCGAAGTCCTTACCAAATATCTTGGGACCCAGGAAGAATGTTCCATCAGATTGTTGACATCCAAGAGAGAATTCGCTACACATTTCTTGAAAACCGTTTCTGATGGTGACCGTGAGCTTCGAGCTCCAACAACCCATGTTTTGGCGATGACCGATGACGTCATTTGTTGAGGTCTTGGTCCGTTGCGCTACTGGTAAAAGGTTTCCCATTTGCCTACCCAATCTAACCCTCATAATAGCAGTAGTGTTTCTTTACGCCAAGGCCTGATGCCCAACTACTACGAAAGGATAGGAGGAGCGTGTAAATAAGGTCCATATTTTGAGTATGTTCACGCATTATTGACGCATATGTCACATATTTCGCCTCCGGCTCACCACAACAACAGCCTTTGGATCATATTGCCTGTTAAGCGATGCTTGTCAGCGCAGAAACCTTAAAATGGTGGCTTGGTAGGTATGGGTGGGGATGTATTGGCAGGTAGGTAGGTACACTTGGTTGCTGGGTGCTTCGGTTAGTGTGTTGACTGTTAGGTCTCACCATCACCAACTTTATTACCCATCGCCAACATTCTTGACCGATAGCGCAAAAGCGAAACCCTTGCATGGTGGATGGGTGACCGGGGGGGGGGGGGCGTGTGCCGGTAATACGAAGTAGCACAGCAGAAGCAGTAGCATGCTAGCTGCCACCAGGTGCTTTAAGGTGTTTATACATAAGCTACGTATGTGCAAGCATCCACGTTGCTGCTGAGCAGTGAGGTGGAGATCAACCATTCGTTGTGGTCGTTACCACACGAACATATCTGTACAGTCCCCGCTTCCCTGGTTTGGATCCAACATGTTCATGTCAAACCCACACACGGTACCTATAAGGTCGTTTTCGTTCGAACAATTGACGGCGTGCTCGTTCGGCCTGAAACGACGAACACAGGAACACCATCACCTACAGAGCCCTGCGAGCTGTACCTTTTGAGGTCTCGGTTCTATTTGATATGGCTGGGACACTCTTTTTATTTTGGAAGGAACTTTGTTGCTGGAGTTCTCGAAGCGCGAAATCACCAGCTCTGCACCGCTGCTGTTTCTATGGTATCTATGTGGTACACGGTTCACTTTCTATTAATAGTTTAGTCTTCCCTCTGGTAGTCCGCACCTTAACATGATCAAGCGCGACGAACTCAACGGGATTTAGACCCGAGAAAAAGAAAACGAAGCTGCAAATAAGGAGCCTCTACAAACGCCGTTGGTGTCGAAATAGATGATGCTTTGGTCGCGTGCAAAGGACAAACTTTAAGGTCAGTCAACACAGCAACAAACAGACTTTGTACACACCAACATCATATAAGGAAAGAAAGGAAAAATTAATAAACAACGGCAAGCTCTGACCCAATGTTCTAAGACTTCTCTTGCCCCTGCACACAGGCGACCCACTATTAATAGTTGACGGGAAAACATCCTCCTCATTACAAGAACGGTGGGAATGAGGAGCTTTGTAGATGCTCCGACCTGCTCAAGCTCCTACAATGACTGCGTTGCCGGTTATTCTATTGGACACACATATATATGTTGTATTCATGTGTTGGGCTTAATCAGGAGTATCTGCCCCGCTCCTTATTCCGACAATTCTTGGAATAACCCTTTTGAGCTGCTCATAATTTTTTGGGGACAAATCGCGTCTAATTTAGTGTGGGATAGCAACAGCACACACCTAAAATTCCCACTCTAGCCCAACACACAAACTTCTAGTAAGAAAAGTGAGATAGTAACAGCACCTACGTAGGATCCCAATAACAACAACAAATCTTGCTGCCCATCTTATGTGCTTGGTTTCAGTTTTTAACTTGAGTTTGTTGAAGCGAACGCGTTCAGTCGTTAACCGCAATGATCTTGGGATCGCTTTCATTTTGAAGTAGTGCGGGTCCTCACAGAAAACGTTTATCTGGTGCAAGGTACTACAACAAGAACAACACAACAACACTCCCGGGCCAGCGAAGATGCACCACCACTGCACCAAACGACCACGACCACCTGGCAAGCGAGGCGCACTCGCGGATATATCTTACAGTTGATACCAGTAAGGTACTATTAATATATAGTACCCTCGCGGGTGTGTTCGCCCCTTTGGTACGTATTAACGTACCGGTGTTCATGTATACGTCTGCCAGCACTGTATAGTACTCCCCGATTCTAGGGAACTTACACATTCCCCTCATGTGAAACCCAGTCATGATACCCCTGGTACACAATCTCCTGTAGACATGTAGACGTCAAGCGACGAACACAGGCAGAACCCCACACACAGACCCTGACGAGCTCTGCCCGACGACGGGGGGGCGTTCCACTTGATGTGGCAGGGAGCTTCTGCCCTTTGTGCCCGGAGGAATTTGTTGTTGGTGTAGAATCTCGGGGAGAAGCGTCTCAGCAGCAGTGGATGTGTACTGTGTGCTGCGGTCGCTTCGTAGACTGTGTGTTGATACAGCAGTCTACTGCACAGAGGCGACACTTCGAGTGCAGATGCAGCTCAGTGTGTATCTCGGAACGAAGAAACAAAGAAAGATGTCATGATTACTGACTGACTCCCGGGTCAGGTTTGATGGTGTAGAAGTGGAGTGAAGACGAAGGGGGCGAGGGCGCGCTCTGCCCACCTTTCCGACGAAGACGTCTAGAACACTCGAAAACTGCTCTAGAAACTGTTCTAGACACTGTTCTAGACATCGTCCTACTCACACGGACTACCAGAAGGCAGTATCCACATTATGTGTGTCTACTGGGCATGAACTACAGCGTGCTACGCCATATCTCAACACATGAAGTACACACAGACCATTCTTGCTGTGTTGCTGAAATCGAACACAGAGGGATCACGCGACATGATGATTCTGCTGATACTCATGTACGTGATGCGTATCCCCGACACGACCCCTCGATCAAGTAACACGGCAGAAAACCTTGGAACATTTTCTGGAACAGTTTCTAGAAGATGTTCTAGAACTTTTCTACTCAAACGGACTAGAAAGGCGATCTCCATGTCTACTGAACGTATCCTGTAGTATATTGCGCTATATTCCAACACGTGCATGTGCGCACATACATACAAAGGTCAATCTTGCTGTATTGCTGCAATCGAACACAGAGGGATCACGCGACATGATGCTACTGCTGATACTCATGTACATGATGCGTATCCCTGACATAGAACTCTAAGCGCAAAACCATCAGTCCAAACTGTACAGCGGCTGATGGCTGCTGCCTGGTACCCCTTGGCTACCATGGACAGCAGCACCGTTCTCGAGGGGTCTGATGGGAGACAGCAGCACCGTTCTCGAGGGCTCTGATGGGAGACAGCAGCACCGTTCTCGAGGGGTCTGATGGGAGATGCCTTCGGCCGTCTCTCGATGAGCTGACCACGGCTTCGAACGCAAGCAGCATCGGATGGAGATGCCACTGAGAGGCTTCCATACACCCGGTCGGTGTCTAAATCGGCACACGTTTCGTCGTGCACGGTGACCCGACAAGCAAAAGCGTCAACACACCCACTCCTCACACACACACGGAAGAAAACTTTTCCTGTTAAAAATGCCACCTCCTGGGCACATGTTCTGGGAAATATCTGCCTTTCAAGGAGAGGATAAATATACCCTCAGCGCGCTGTCGCGTGCCGCTCCTCATTACAAGAACGGTGGTGGCTATTTTGTTGGACATGCGTGTTTGTATGGGTTGGTCTTGACCAGTTAGGAGCATCTGCCACGCCTTTTATTCGCACCGTTCTTCAATTGAGAGTGCTTAGCCTCGACAACCACGCATATCTTCTGAATGTACGATAAAGTATTCCCACTCTGGACCGGCAACAGCTGCAACACTACAACATTACCGCAAACGGCAATAAAGAGTAAAACAGGCCAAGCAATAAACTCTCGATGCAAAAAAAAACAATGCAAAACACACAACACACAAATAGCATGTGTGTACAGAATACCCGTGGAGGTTTCTACGGCTTGCTGCAGATGTCGCGGTGGTTATCTTCTCCTGCCGAAGTTTGCGCACTACTGTATTTAGGCGTTGTGATCCACTACGTACGGCACTACAAAGAAGTGTCACTTCCGCATGAAAATCCCCATTCTTGTATCGACGTTTCCACACCGTAGGCACCATCTGCCCGCCTCTTGTGCTGGATTGATCCATCCTCACGACTTGAATTGCCAAACTGTGGTAGGCAGTTATTAATGTAGGCACCCCTCGACTACTTCTGACCAACGATGTGGTGCTTGGAGCCGGTCAAACCTCCACACATCACCATCTTCGGCATGTCTTCCCCTTTCATACGTGCAACGAAAGCCACAAAAGCAAATACCACCTGTCTGCGCGACGTCGCCTCAACGCATTCGCATCCTGTCTTGCGAGTGCTTCGGCATATGGCATGATGTGATTGTCGCGTTCGGTTTCCGCCGGGTGAGGCTCCCAAGGAAGGGTGTCTTGCGGCGGGTTTCCGAACTGAACCTCGTTCGGGCTCGAAGTTTCACTTCCGAACAGCAGAGTCTCGACCTCCTCGCATGTTGGAATTTTTATGATCAAAAGAGATAGACGCGCACTCCAGCATTCCGATAGTTGCAAGCTGTGCCGCTGACAGCGTGATCCTTATACAGTAGAATGCTGGCTCAAAGGTGTGTTTTATACTAACTCACAGCTAGTATCATAACCACGTCGGAGCAAGTTGTATTCTTGATAATCTCACCCGGCCTCTTCCATTCTATTGTTCTTGTTTAGTTACCGGTACTCTGTTGATATTTGTATAGGGTACGCGGTTCTCGCCTAGAAATATGAACAGCCCTTGTGCCAAGCACGCCCATCGCGTATCGCTTGCGTCGAATATCGTCAATGGTTTGCATGAACAGTCGCTTACGACGGGGGGGGTTTTCACCTCTGAAAATAGAGCCACACGTCGCATTCCATCACAACTAACAGCACTTGGCTCGGCTGCCGGTTGCAAATAGCATGGAGCAACAACACAGACGTCACTGTCTCCAGTGCAGTGGCTGTGGAGATCACGTCAGCAGAGACATCGACCAAACTCAACATCATCAAGTTCGTTGATGGGGAGAAGTCTTCTTTCTTGTGCACCGTGCTCCAGCTCGACTGGACCAGCGTAGAGACTGTACCGGTGAGTACGTGAAAAACAACGAGACTCTTTATCGGGACGGAGAGGAGGCTATTGACTCTTATTACCCAAATGGTTCCGATATCTCGAGGACAAAGCTCTCGTGGCAGGGTAGGGTGTGTAGAGTTGATGTACGTAGACGGCAAGTGCTTTGTTCCGCGGCTATCCTAGCGCATGGTCATGCACATGAGTATAACCAGGTCAAGCTTTGACTGGAACAAAAGGATAGGGATATCACAACGCTCGCCGTAGCTGTGTGAAGTGTTAACGAGATAAACCACGCTATAGGTACCGCCCACGAAGTGTCTGCGGATGTTTTTCGCCGATTAGATATTTACTGCGAGCACCTTACCAACTTCTAAAGTAGGCATGCCTGGGTGTACCTCCCCGTGTACGGTAAACCAGGTATGTCTAACTGTTGTTGCGTATGGTTTGCTTCGTTGGTGTTCTTGTAGGTTTTAGGGTGGCGTTCACTTGTGTTGTAGTGATGGTTTTACTTGTTGTGCAATCGGCGCAACGGTGAAACTACTGTATAGATATTTTGGAGGAGTTAAGGGCCGTCGGCGAGTTTTCCCCAACATTACGGTCGCCTCGTGGTCTCGATGTCGTTTTTGTAAAACTCGTCGAGGAATGCTCGAAGTACGGGTGCTTGTTCCCGTTTCCGCCCATGCACGGTTGGGCTCGTGTACGCACGTTCCATTGACACTGTTACAGAAAATCCCCCGCACACTCAACCACGAGAATCAATATAGTGTCCCTAGCCCTGTATATGTCCCACACAAACGGTATTATTCGAAAAAGTGGCTATATCTCCCTTCAAAAGATTGTTCACTTTCGACCCACCTCCACCATGCCGCATCACCCCCAGAGCGGAAGTGAGACCGTCCGGACGGTCTGATATCCCGACTGGTTTCCTAAGCCTGACTGTTAGTGTATATCCCGGGTTTAACCACACCTTTGTTCGGCATGCCGCCCTCTGCTTGTCTCGACGTGCTAATCGCACGGCAACTTTCAGGGGGCTGGTAGTGCCGCCATGACAGTTGAGGAAGGAAGCACCGCAACCTTTATCGAGGACGTGACGTTTAGCGCCTGCTCTTAACCGGTAAGAATAACCGTGTGACCAAGCCCATGCCGGTACATCAGGACTACGCACATTAACCTAGTGTCATGTTCCTAGGCATGGTCGAATGCATCACGCATTTGCAGCGTATTATTCTCCCTCGTGATTAACGCTAACTACCGGTGGTTTATTCTACGACAAGAGCTCGAATGCGCGCGCGTCTCAAGCGGTGCCATACGAGGTTTGAGGCCTGCTCTAGGGGCAACTCCACTTGTTCCTCCCTCCAGAATTATCAGCTCGATGAGGGGGTTGCGTTGTCTTCACCCCTGTGGCTACTGCAAGAACCCATAGCTACCCCCACACCCTTTCGCCCCCCTGCCGCGTCCGCGTCGTTTGTTACGTGGTGGAGTACGGCAAGAAGAGCTGTGCGATGGTTCGGGTGCTGCGATGACGCGATTGGGCACTGTAGTGTTTGAAAAAACGTCTACCTTCAAGGACACCATTGATGTGAGCTCGGACCCAACATGTGGCCGACGCCAACACATATTTGTTGCCGTCGGCAGAAGCTTGGAAATCACCACTACGTGCATGCAGCAAAGGCCATATAGGCCGTTGTAACGTTGTCTCAACACCATCCTTCGTGTTGCCGATGGTTCCTGATGCTATATCGTTATGCTTCCCCGTTCAAGAGCGGCAATAATCACACACCCTCGTGCCGAACGTATCGGTGGCAAGGATCTCAACTCCTAAACGGATCGGACAGGGGGGGGGGGGTGATTGGTGGCTTCAGAGCCATTTATTTGGTTGTATATTGGAGTTGTGGTGTATAGTTTGTTTGGATTGATATTTTCAGATGGATGGTTTGAGCTATGTCGGGAGTCCATTCAACTGGGATAGCACTGCTTCTTAACTACATTTTGGGAACAGCACTACGAGCAAGGGGGCTGTTGGATTTACTAGTAGAATGTCTCGATATACGTGACCTCGGTCGAGCTAAATACATAAACTGAGGGCGTGACTACACTCTATTCCACCTGTAGGGACCGAACAGAACGGAACGAAATATTTTGCCATAGTTCGTTCCAAGGAAGACGGGGCTTTGGATCCATGGCGAATCCTAGGCCTCGCCATACTCGCTAGACGAATACATGCGGACGGTAACCTTCTGAACATACCACATGCCGCACAGAAGGTTGATCCGCATTTGGTGCTCACCTCAATCTACCGTGGTGTCCATCTACGCGAAACGATCAATTACTTGATTCCGTTCGGCCGGGCCGTTCGGTCCTCCTAAGCAAGAAAACTGGGGTCAGCACAAATTATTTCCTCTTTCTAGGAAACGTTTTAGTTCGGACTACATGAAATCTATTCGATTTGCACAACCAGTCAGTACCAATTCATCTGCCAAATAACCTTATAATCGGTTATTTCCGATGATCTTTGGGGGGGGGGTTAGCTATGCCCTCAGGAGGATTTGGTGTTCACCGAACGAGAACATAAGAGATGCTGGGAGGGTCCCAGACGTTCGGGAAAGGATACCGCACTTGAGGGGACGCTGGCACGCTCAGGAATGCGTCGTCAAGTACCCGCGCGTAGGCGTTTTCGCAACATATGCATACGGCTTGGAATTAGAGTGAGGGATTTGCAGCCAAGATCCGTATTTCGTGGTTGTAGAATGGTTGACGCAAATATACGAGAACCCTGAGTTGTTTAGCCCATTTTTGCATTTTTTTGGGCCAAATAACTTACTACCCATCATGGGAAAGTTTTATGAGCCAGACAGCATCTTCAACGACGACTGCCTATACATACCATCCGCCTGGAGAACAGCAATCTTCTAGTGAAGGCCATTTCTTCATCGGTGATGTAGCCGAATTGCTCCCTTGCGTGAAATGGAACAGTTTAGCGTTTTCGTTAGTTTTTTGTGGTACTCGCTCGCAACTTCGAATACACGAAAACACCTCGTAAGTCGTTTCTCGCTGCCTACGACTACTGTCTGGCGCACCAGATGCCTTCACAGACCTCGTCATGAGCATCCCTCAATTTCACGGACTGTAGTCTCCTTTGAAGAGCTGTAGCCGTTCGCAAGTGAAGTGCAAACGTTGAGTTGGGGATTATTTTTAGTATCATTTGCGCACCCCAAATTTCGGCCAACTTCGACCACTGGAGCACTTCGTAGTCGAGGTGTAGGTCTCTGTTGAGAACCTGCGGGGGGTCAATCTCGAGAGAAATCGAAGCTGCTGTGATGAACCTCTAACAAGTCACCGTCGCTCTCCGGTGAGCGCGAACCAGTCGAAATTCTAAACGCAGCGTGTCATGATAGCGATGTTTTTTTTCTGTTTTGATAAAACATCTTTATTGGTTAGAGTCACCGGAAACCCGGGAATAGGGGACGCTCGGGTGCCTGCGTCCCTTTAAACACTCTTACTTCTCCTTCTCGTACTTGACAATTGATACCAGCTTTTTCTTCACCCACTGCTCCGTTTAACCAAGTCACCCCATGCAGGAGTTATCCCAAGCACCTGATGAAGGTCTCGTGAAGGTAGAGACAGCCATGGGGAGTTATGGTAGTTCACAACAATTGTAAAGGCGAAACGCAAAAACACAAATGCTCTGGAGTCCCGGAGTGGCGCCCACTTCCCCGACCTCTCCTCGTGCTGTAGTGCCAGCAAGAATAAGCACAGTAAAACAAACAAACCGACAATGTGACAACTGCTGCTACATTACGTTGTACAGTAGCCACATCTCGCAAGCGGCTAACATCCTCCTCTGCACTATTGCCTTCTAAACTGACCGCAGCGACGCTATCTTGAATGGCATCTGGCCAGGTGGTCATGAACAACCGTCTACTTGACTTGCATTGGATGCGGCGCTGCCTGCACGCGCAGATCCGTACTGCAGCGCAATGAAAAATGGCTCTTGCTGCTGTATTCGGCTGCACCTAAGATTCTCGGCGAGAGGGATGACACGTTACCCAACATGATACGAAATATGTGCTATGGTCTAGAGGTGGAAGACCACACCGGCTCAAGTACGTCATCGCTTAAGCACCCGAGACCGAATAAGATGGTCACGCAGATGACACACTCATGGGCGAGACTTGAATAGTTTGTAGCAGGTATTGTGTTGCATTATCGAATATTAGCGTATGTCAGTATAGCTGTGACAGAGAGAGACAGAGTGTCTGGTGTGTGCGATCATCTTAATTGCTGACAGTACTGTGCTTTCGGACGGGTGCCCGGGGGATTTCCCATGGGAGTTCCCATGGGCCCTCGCGGACGCCTGTTATGGCATCCCCTCTCCCCTGTTTCGTCGTTGTGGTTTGTCGCAATCGTCCCCTCATCATACCTGGCAGGTGTTATCGCCTGCCTTTCTGACGAGCACCTCGCCCCTTCGTTCGGAAGTCATCTGGCGAGGCAAGCAGCAGCTATTAATATTACAAGACCTAACCCAAGCAGCAACTGTTATAAGCACCTCTTGTGAGTGACCAGAGCAGAGCCAAATACATCAACCTGCTAGCAGTAGTCGGTCCCTAGGTCCATACTGCCTTACACTTAACACTGACGTCGTCGACTAGACGCTTGTGTCACCGGTTAGAGGTATGATTTTTCTTGTCCGCGGATAAATTAGGCTTTTCGCTCTTGAAGTCTGTTTTTTTTCGATTTCTTGCTCTTTATTTGATGCTTTCTCATTTTGGTGATTGCGTTCGAGAGTATGATATCAATTGCTTCCCCAGCGCGTCGCGCGGTGAGACTGGTGCAACAGCCGACATAGACCCATGCGCTGATAGTCCGCCCGGCGCAGGAGATTATTTTGTATTCTCCTGGTCCGCCTGGTTATTTGCTTGTTGGTAACATGAGCATCTGTGTCACTGCTGCTGTTATTGGTAGTGCCACAGCCCCTATGTCACTGACTTCAACAGGTAGACCCTCGTTCCTTTCACCCATGCTCGCCGCTGGTTCGACTCCGCAGTCCGCTGCAAGGCCGGACACAGCGACAAGCGCGCTGGCCCCAGAATGGCACTCCGGGCAGCCGGTTCCGTTCTAGGGGCAGCAGGACTGTTGGCCGAGCCCGTATCGGGTGTATGATGTCCGTCACGCTAAAACTCCGACTGATTTTGTTCGTGATCGACGCCCCCTGCCCCTCCTCGAAATGTCTCAGGGACCGCAGACACGACCGGTCCACGCGAATGGGCCTCCCACCCCGCCTCGATGACGAGGCCTGGCAAGGCAGGAAGCAGGCTGGGACCCGTCTTCCAGAGGGCGAGAGACCCTCAACTGCTTTTCCGGGGATGTGTTTGACACACACCCCGCTTATTCTCGCGTGACGGTTGATACCGCCGCGTTTGATCCTACCCAAGTACTTCTTCTGGCAGCCCCCCTCTTGCTTTTCGCTTTAAACGCCTTCTCGTTATACGGTTGAAGGTATCTCTTATTCCTGCGGCGAACAGTTCTTCGCTGCCGAAAAGATCCGCCTCTTCAGAGACCATCAGACACTACAACACATCATGCGCGTGTCTGACCCCCGCCTGCACAAGAAATATGGACGGGAAGTCCGTAACTTCGATCTTGCCGTTTGGGAACGCGAGCGAGAAAGTATCGTGTTTGTCGGCTCTTACGCCAAGTCCGCTCAAAACCTGGCCATGCGAACCCACCTCTTGGCCACAGGCGACAAACTTCTCGCGGAACCTAGCCCTTACGACCTCATATGGAGCATCGGATACAGGGCAGACGCTGTTTCTGCACGCCAGCCGCCCCTGTGGCGCGGTTTAAGTTTGCTGGGCAAGGCTCTCTTGAAGGTGCGATGTCTCTTCCGCGACCGCGCGCTGCCACCGACGCGCCCCCAACCATGGTCTCCTCAAGGCACCTCGCCCTCTGGTAGAAATCGCATATTCGAAATTGTCCCTTCGACGCGACAGCAACTGTGCCCAAGTGACACATCTGCAGCCGCCTTCTTGTCGGGATATCCCGACTCCCCTACAAACGTGGCATCAGACCACGGCGGCGATGTTCTCAAAGTATGTCCGCCGCCCGCTCCTGTCAGCACCCCCTCTTATTCGCTGAGCAACGGCTTTGTCTTGTTGCTGGTATAGTAACCATGAACAACTCTTCCTTTACCACCAAAATCAAGATCCACAGTGCCCTAGCCACTCTGCAGCTTGGATGTGTCACCCTCTTGGATACGGCCTCGCCGCAGACCTTTATTGACACCCGCGCGTTCGATAACTCATTAAACGCGTGGGTGCTGCCTCTGCCACTTGCGAACAACACACCCCTCCCAGATCGTGGGGCCGCTTTGGTAAGTCCCCGCCTCTTGAGACCCCCGCTACTGTACGCTTTCCACGGCGATAAACCAACTGCATCACTCGCCGTATGGGCATACGTCGTCCAATCTGAAGCGATACAACACGACGTGCTACTCGGACCTGACAGCTGGATGCGGTTCCAGGATCGCTCTTACTGTACATTGGCTCCCTGCTCGATGACTAATCGGGTTCTCGGCGAGCTCACGCTGTCCTTCCCTGGACAACAGGGCGCAACAGCGTTTGTGCCCGACTCTTCGGCTCACCCTAAAAGCTCCCACCTACTGTATGCGGGTGACATCGGCATCACCTTGTCCCGCGATCATCGACTTGTCGATGTCGATTTGGTCCGCAGTAATGGTGCCCATGCCCTCGCCGGTTGCTACTTGGTCAACATGCTGCACGCGGCCACAGATTTTGCTGCGGAAGAACAAAGCACCCGCCGTCGCCAAGCTGCCGTTGCTGGCAAGCCCACAACCACCGTGGACTATTGTTTCGCTCGTTCGCATCCTACTCCACCCACTGTCCCACAAATAGCCCCCACGGCGCGCAAGCCGCGCCCGCCTCGGGCCACCTCCCCTTCAGAGGTTTCTCCCGGGCCCTCCATCGACCCCCCCTATTATATATATTATATATGGATTGGGTTGGCGGTTGGCAACGACACTGTAAATCATGCCGCTCACTACGTGAGCTAGACATCCAGGGTACCGTTTTTTGTTTTGTTTTTTTGGCGGTCGCCCACAGCTGCTCGTCGAGTTAGATCATTTGTGCGAAGTAAAGAACCTTCACTCTGCACAAGCGAATTGATCATATCACGTAGTGTTCAAGGTAAGGCACCCAAGAGGCAGTTACATAGTACTCCCATTGCTGTCTCTGGAAGTGGCTACACCGGAGATTACACTAACTCATTGAAGCTGTCATCCATATGCAAGTCCGCCTCACAAGCGGTTCTTAGTAGGATGCTGCTCACCCTTCGTGAGACTTCGGCGCTTCGCGCTCGGTGCAAGCAATGTCTGCTTGGTCGGTGAAAACCAGACATGCTCCGTCCCGGCATTGTAGGGAAGCGAGGGTCTATGGTCATACGACTACGGCCATGCGTGAGATCGAGTACATCTCTCCTATCGAGTACACCCCCCGCCATCGACCCTGTTCCGACTGTGCCGATTTGACACACCACCGATGCGGTCACACCTGCTTTGTTGTTGTCTGATCGGCAGTGTCCAAAAGTAATCGGCTACAGCCGTACGAGTTAGAGGTGATGAGTAGGTTGTGAAGTCCCGCATCTTCGATCCGTTCTTCGATTTCTCCGGATTGGTTTGGTTCGTGCCTGACTTTTCTATGAATCTGCATATACGGCCCGTCAGGGTGGGCTATTAATAGTGTTCTGGTATCACCTCTCCCCTGTTGCGGTGTTATGGTTTGTAGCAATCGTCCCATCATCATACCTGGCAGGCGTTATCGCCTGCTTTTCTGATGAACACCTCGCCCCTTCGTTCAAAAGAACTCTGGTGAGGCAAGCAGCAACTATGCAAGAGCTAGATAACATCTAACATCGTCAAGCACCTCGTGTGAGTGACCAGAGCAGAGCCAAAGGCATCAGTAGTCGATCCCTAGGTCCATACTACCTTACACTTAACACGCCCACCTGGGATCTCGTGGGCTCCCACGGTATCCCACATGGGCACCCGTCAGATCCCGCGGGATAACACAAGGGATCCTACGGTCACCCGCGAGATGCCACCTGGGATCTCGACTATACCCGCGATATCCCACGGGAATAATCGAGCAGTTTCCCACGGGAACCCACGTTAAAACCCATGCGGGAGCCTTGGTATCTCTCGATTTACAACATCTTACGATACACCGCCATTTCTATAGCGTTTAGTATCGGTGCCTGGAGAGCATACTGCCCACGACTCTAGTTCGGTGGGCACCCACGCGAACACCTGTGGGTACTCACGCGGTCAAGTCGCGTGGTCCGCGTTCTCCCACTGGCTCCTACGACCGACCCCCACGCGGACCGCAACGGGCTCCCATGGGCTGTCATGGGTTCCCACGGGCCCCCGCGTGGGATCTCTCGGGCCCCCACATGGGTCCTGATGGACTCCCGTGCGAGTTCCCACGGGATGTCACGGCATGTCACGCGGGCTCCCAAGCAGGCTCCCACAGGGATGTCACGGTATGCCGCGTGGGCTCCCACGCGGGCTCCCTCGGGATGTCGCGCGGGCTGTCACGTGGGCTCCCACGAGGTAGAGCCCGCTGAGCCCAAATTAACCTCCGTGGGAGACCGCATGAAAGCTCGCGGGAGCCCCCGACGGCCCCTTGGGAGGCCATGGGAACAGGCGTGGGAGCCCACGTGAGCCCGTGTAGTACCTCGGGGAAAATCATGGAGAGACGACGTGAGGTCCCACGTGGGACCCCATGGGAACCCGCTGGAGTCCGCGTGGGAGCGCGTGGGCGTCTCGACTCTAACACGACGTCCCGTGGACCACCGTGGGAGCCCACCGCAACAAACGAGATACCGTGGAAGCCCACGTGGGAGCACCCGGGATAGCATGCGGCCCTCATGGGACCGTGCGGAAGCCGACGGGAGACCGCGAGCGTTCGCGTGGGCGCCCGCTTATGTCTTGAACGTTCGGGCTATGTATGGTTCGGCCATCGTTAGTATTAAAACGCGTTACTATAATGTTGACCAAGAAATTGATATCTCATGAGAGCCCCGCGGAGGCACGTGTGGTACACCCCATAAGGTGCACCCGACAAACTCCAGCGGGACTTCTCGCTGGAGATCCCGTATAGGGAAATCCCGCGGTATCTCATCGGATCCCGTGGTCTCCCGTGGCATCCCGTGGCATCCCGTGGGAATCCTATTAATGGGGCTACTATGAGAACCGCAACGTGATCCCATGGGCTCCCGCGAGCTCCTACGTGGGAGCCCATGGGACCCCGCCGTGGCTCCCTTGGTAGCCCGTGCAGGAATCTCCCATGGGATCCCATGGGATCCCGCCAAAAACACAAAAATGCGCACCAGATGATCGCAGCGGCAGAAATCGGTTTTACCTTGCAATATACGTATCCACTCAAGACATGCCTGAAAAAAGGCCTGAATTACCTTTTCTGGAAGTCTTAGAAGCATGCCTGAACTACCGGCTTCGCATCCATCTTGCCAGTCTTTCGCGAAGTACGCGTCAGACACGCCTAACGGCACTTGCAGGCGCTGAGAAAAACGTAGATAGTCCAGAACTCCCAAATATCAGGCGGAAGGGGTTGTTCTCACCTAACGCTCAAATCGAGGTCACACAGACTGTGCGTACGTACAGACCCCGGTCTGCACGGGGGCTCCGCACGGCCTGCAAAGCTATCCTCAGATCGTCGTACGAGTACTACTAGCTTCTGGTACGAGCACAATCCATTGTATAAATAATGTGTACGTGCGACGTGTATCTGGTACTACTACGATACGTACAAGATGTATACTGGTAATACCAGGCACAGAGTTGTTAGTGTAGTTTTTACGATGTGCACTACGGGCATTGCTGTTGCACAGCGTAATCCATATCTTTGGACGGCAAAACATGTACACCAGTATGGAAGAAAGATTTTTAAAAAATACATTACGTGGTATCATAAGGTAAGGTTTGGTCTAAACCCGACTACGTATCGTGCTCCCGTGACAAAGGTATACCCGTACACCGTAGTATTGTGCAACAGCCTTACAGAAATAACATAAGTGCCGGGTACGGGTACGAATGTCGTACAGAACTCACAGAAGTTCCGGGTACTGTGGTACAGGGATACAGAACTCACGAAATTCCGACCCCGGGTATTGTGGTACGGGCGTACAGAGCTCACAGAAGTTCCGGGTACGGGTATGCATGTCGTACATAACTTGCAGAAGTTCTGAGTATGGGTATGAATGCCGTGCAGAACTCACAGAAGTTCTCTGTACGAGTAGGGCCCCCGGGGAAATACCCCGGGTTTGGTTCTGTACGTATACCCTGCAGAACACATTGTCAAGCGAACTTTGGAAATTTCGACTTTCACGTGGCACACACTAATAATATGGAACAGCACGGTTTCCATGAACTCCGCTTTGAGCGTCCATCCGTACTTTGAGCCGGAGCGGTGCGGTGGACCGAAGGCTCTAAGTTGGCCGCGGACATCCACCTGTGCATGATTTTAAAAAAAACTACAGCAGCAGTAGTAAGGTCTCATCTTGGACACCTCCGAAGATCCTGCCCTGCTAGGTTCATACTCCATTTTATAAATTTAAAAAATACGTCAGCGAGTTCGACTGATCAAATAGTTGATTCTCAACTTTGCAAGCTGCGTAATACTTTTTTTTATAAATTTTGAAATACGTCAGCTGTGAGTTCGACTGATTAAATAGTTGATACTCAACTTTGCAAGCTGCGTAAATACTTTTTTTTAATTTTTGAAATACGTCAGAAAACGCGGCGTAACTCAAGCGAAAAACGACCTTTGGCGTGAAACCGTCGTTCAGCGACCGATTTTACGATTGTGCGATGATGACATGATGCGGATGACTGTCGGCTGCCGGAAGCCGGCAGCTACGTATGATTCGAGTGCCGGACAGCAAACCCACTTTCGGAGATATCGTGGTTAGGCTGTGTTCGGATTTGAGCAATATTCTACCAGGTAGGTGCGTAATAACCTGTGGTACTGCTGTCGTGCTGACCGCGTATAAGTGAAGTAGTAGTACTGTACTATTATTATATCGTGACTACTGTAAACTACAGCATACTGGTATGCACACGTACGATTCTTCGTTCGCCAACTGATGGAGGAGCTGCAAACTGTACGCTTTACACTAAAGATAATTGCTCGTACTCGTGCATACAACACCCGAGTGTGTCCGTACTTCTTGTGGAGCTTACGTTTTGCGCTCGACCGTCCGTAAAATCGTCATCCCCCTCCTTATTAAAATGGTACCAAATGGTACCTGGTACAGCTGTGAGCGGTGTTTGCGCTGTGTCGCTACGAGCTCGTATCCCACATTAACCCCTTTAGTACTGCAGTCCCAATTCGGGTACAAACCAGTCTAACTTTCACGTGGTTTGTCCCCAAAACGGGACTGCAGTACCAACAGTAGAAATCTCCGGAGAGCGTGACATCGTTCGTGGGGAGCATGTGATCCAAGTGTGATCAGATGAGAGATACAATCGATCTGACCATCTCAAACGAAGGTCGGTCGCAAGCATTGGTACGATCGGTAATTGGTATGTATGGCGTGTCCCATTCATCACCTTACTGCAGTATCATGACAGACCTGAGACATGAAACAAGTCTGACAATTTTCCCAAAACAATCACCGCCAGCTTGTTCGCCTATTGGTATTCTTCTTCTGTTCCTCCGTATGGTATTACAGACTGGATTGGCCAAAAAATATAGATAAACCATCGGCACGTCGTATCTCGTGAACCACAGCGAATTTAGACTTGAAATTTGGAGGCACTAATAACGCTGGCATACCACTGCATGTGCAAAAAAAAAAAACGTATATAAAAAATAAGACATGTTTATTATGCGACTCGATCTCGACGAGATATCGGCGAAAACTCTAAAACACCAATTTTTCAACACAAAATTCATATTAAAATCGTCGTTCCCGATCAAGGGGAAAATTGGTGAAGACTTAGCTGAAGGCTCTACGAGAAGATCAATACTACTACAGTAGTTTAGGTGCCCAATTCGCCACCCATCAAGAGATGTCGCCAAAACACGATTTCCATACATAGCACAAGTAATTACGATTTCTTTTCGTTTTTCTGCGATTCCGCGTTCAATTTTACGAGTTTCGGTCTGAAACCTCGTACTCGTATGAGTGTTTCAAAGGCATTCCCTACTGCAGATTTTTTGCTTTTTATTTTTTACGTCACTTAATCGCAAAACAAATATTTCCGTATTCCTTAATATCTGTCTTAACTCTGTAAAAGAATAAAATTGAAAATTCAGCAGTACGTAGGGAATGTTGTCAAACTTTCAAGTTAAAATTCGTGAAAACCGCATCGGAAAACCCATTCCGCCATTCATATTTCGTTCTGGCCAATCCAGCTTGTATTATTCCTACGTGGTATGCATGCTCCTCCTCCTCTTCTACCTCTCCTTCTGTTGTCTATGTACTGCGGAAAGTGAACAGGCCTTCTCGGCTTCTTGAACGAACGCAGACAAAGACAAGAATACAACTAGATACAACAATGGAGACCGAGGAGGAATTAGATGTCGACACGCGCGAGGTAAGCGTGGCTGCCTCGCCGTGCTGGGCATGGACGGAGGCTGTCGCTAATAGGTAATACAACAGCCGTACAGCTAGCCGGCAGTAAAAAGAAAAAAATATACCATATTGTACGTATTGATATTACGGGGGGGCATAGTAAATAGAACCTACGATACAGACGAAAACCTATATATTTACCAATTTTTACCACTAAATATCAATATTTGGTCCTTTTTACCATGGTCCCCTGTAATAGTACGAAAAAGTCAAGGATTTTAGTGTAGTCACTGTAACAATGTTGTAGTTTCTGCTCTTCCATCGCCGGAGGGGGAGTTTTAGAAGACGGACAATTCGGCAGAGTTGATGTCCGTACTCGTACCAGGTTCCAGCTACTGTTCCTCGTAGTGCAAGTATGCGCTTCCAAAATTAATCAGACAGAAAGTCACACCAGTGTGCTCTCTGCACTTGGGTGTGATGCGTGTGCCGTATAGTATTGGTGGGAAACGTTCTTCGCAAGCAAAACACGCGTAGGTTTACAAAACGCTGCTCGGCCGAGTTTCGTGCTGGATACTGATGCAGGGAAGGTTGTCCTTGCCTCGTCGTATCGCAGGTGGCTGCACAGGAAATCGAAATGGCGAACAACCTTAGGGCAGCGGCGGCCAAGTTTTCTTTGGCCAGGCTCGGGATTGCAAGTTTGCCAGAAGCAATATTGATGCCTAAAGCAAGAAGCCTGGTGGCTCACATTACCGTGCTGGACTTAAAGCAGAACGCTCTGCAGCTCCTGCCCAGTGAGCTTTTCCTGTGCTTGACCCAACTTCAAGAAATGGATGCCAGTCAGGTAGGATCACGAAATCAAAATGTCGTAGAGAAGTAGGCGCGCACGTACAGAGTATTTCGTTGGTGGGTTCAGCACATTGATGTCCTTGCTGTGCTCGAAAGATCTCTGTTCACTGACCACAACAGCAATTACTATTACATACCAGGTATAATAACTCAGTACTCCGTGACATATCATATCATGTATGTGATGGAGTAGCACATCTATTGTATAGGGGGCATAACCCGTATGCGGATCCTTGTATTGTTGCACATACGTAGCTCTTTGCAGATACCAGACATACCTGTAGATGAATATGATATGGCTTTACGCGTAGGAATATATCTGCAGGTGCATATTATGTAGATAGTTGTTATGCATAGCTCTTAGGGAATATTCAGTGGAGCAGTTCAGACATCCCCTTTGCCAACAGGACATGTTATAAGCCTGGGGACCTTCTGTATGGCAACGTCCCGGTAGAGAACATTCTGTTATAGTTGGGAGTCTTCTGTATGACAACGTCCCGATAGACTGTATCTGCATACAGGTTGGTTTTGGTCGACGTCTGGGCTGAGCTGTGTTCCTGGCGAAGCCCACTATCGCTCACTCGAATTATTTCCCTTCCTCTCAACTCACTTGAGGAGCATTAACAAGAAGTTCGTGAACTACAAGCAGCGTGCTCTACCCAGCACCGACATTCCTGTACCCCTTACCAGCTTGTATCTCTGCACCCCATTTTACATTTGGCGTCGTCGGCAGGACAGATACTTTCTACTTCCTACTTTGCTTTCAGCATACGGGATTCGTTTTAGATTCCATGCTTGTGATGCCGTTTTCCAGGTGTTTCTTTGGCCCCCCTTTGATTAACGTCCTTGTCTTAGCCGCGACTAGCCTTGCTACGACCTACGTTTTTCGGTTCGCCTTGCAGTATACGGGGCATTCCCTAGTGCCCTCGCCCTTCTTAGCGTATGCGTTTTCGGAGAAAAAGACTGTGTCAAATTCCCGCTTGAGCTACAGTGTTTGCCAGCTGACCGCTCAGGGTTCCACGCCTTAGTCTATTGGCTTCACGTTCTTGTCAGCCTCGAGGCCCCACGTTGTAGACCCCGTTTTCGTCCTCTTCCAAGCTCTGCGGCGTACTTCCCGCGAACGCATACTTCCTTTCGCCTTCGTTTTGTTTCGACCCCATGCGCCTTGTCTGGTTTCTTGAGTTTTTTTTTTTCCCCTTCAGGATATTCGGTTTTTTCTTGAATGAGGCATCGAAGCCTCACTACGAGGTGTGGGGTAGATCTATCACCTCATTTCTGTGTTGAAGAGCCGCATCTTCGATCCCTCTTCCCGATTTTGGGATGATATGGCCATCATCCTTTTATCGCCGTGTGATCTTCATCTACGACTATTCAGGGTGGGCTAATGAGATGGATTAGCACATCTATTGTATAGGGAACATATGCCCGTATGCGGATCCTTGTATGGTTGCACATAGCTCTTTGCAGATTCCAGACAAACCTGTAGATGAATATGACATGGTTGTATGTAGACACGTAGGAACATATCTGCAGGTGAATACTATATAGTTGCTATACATAGCTCTTGGGGAATATTCAGTGGAACAGTTCAGACATCCCCTTTGCCTACAGAACATTATGTGATAAGTCTGGAGACCTTCTGTACGACAACGTCCCGGTAGAGAACATTCTGTTATAGTTGGGAGTCTTCTGTATGACAACGTCCCGATAGACTGTATCTGCATACAGGTTGGTTTTGGTCTACGTCTGGGCTGAGCTGTGTTCCTGGCGAAGCCCACCATCGCTTACTCGAGTTGTTTCCCTTCCTCTCAACTCACTTGAGGAGCATCAATAAGAAGTTCGTGAACTACAAACAGCGTCCTCTACCCAGCACCGACATTCCTGTGCCCCTTACCAGCTTGTATCTCTGCACCCCATTTCACATATAGGATCCACCACAATCGATATTCTACAAACTACTGCTGTAGTATTGTAGCCATCGACAAGCGGCATCGAGTACCCATTACAATGTCCCTTGTGGTGCACCTCCAGACTCTTGCGGCTCGTCTAGCTACGGCGTGTAAAGAAGGGTACTGGGGGCAAAGAGGGGTACTATGGGTACACCTGGTCCTGTACTGTAGTAAAACCGCCCACAAATTAAGCTGGAAAGTGCAACTATTGATAGAAATGACTAAAAAATATAGAAACAACCTCTTGAGAAAATTCCCGCGCCATGACGGAAGGAGCCGCTGCCCTTATACGCAGCACAGACTTTCGGCTTTCAAAAACTGCGTCCATGAGAAATTGGACGTAAGATGTCGACGGGTACGTTTTGCCAGCATTTGAGGGAGAGGGGGTGACATTGCGTCGGCGTTGGTGGTCTAGTATGTTGTGGATACAGTATTTATAGGACATTATCAACATGGACTTTTTCGGATAGAAGCCAGTTCAATCTCACTTGACAAAGTTTCTGCGTTACAAGGTACGTATATATGCTTCTGGGATCTACGTGTTGCCACCCCTCCAACAATCACCAAAACAGCCCGACGTCCCGCAATTGACTGCATCGTTTTTACGTACCGGTATCAGAACCAGATATCGTACATTCCTGAAGCGATTGGCATGTTGTCTCATTTGCGGAAGCTGAACCTGAGAGGGAACCAAGTTAAAACTCTCCCAGAGGGTCTTTGCCGCCTCCGCTCGCTGGAAGAGCTCCGTCTCGCCCACAACTCCCTGGTAAGACCACTCTGTCCTCATACCGTAGTTCATAAAGGCCTCAACCGGTGACAAGATCATTCTGTCTCATTTAGGCCAAACAAGGTGCAAGGTGATAAGCCCCTATGTGTAGAGCAATCACTACTGTACGACAACCCGCTTTACTGGCGGTTTCAAGTCGGGCGCGTGTGCCTTTCCTCTCTGTTCTTGGGACCCAACGCCACGCTCTTTCACATTTTGGCTCGACTTTTAATCCGTTACGCCGCAGGAATGCCTGCCGAAAGCCATTGGGGAGCTAAAAAACCTCCGGGTGTTGGAGTTGGCCAACAATGTCCTTCAGCAGATTCCACATGAGGTGGGGAATATGTTGCAGTGGCCCCAGCCTTGCGCTCACCGCTAAGAAAGGGCAACGGGACGATTTGTGATGTATTTGAACCGCAAGGGGGTCGAAGCAATTCTGGGCCAGGCGTCATGCGATTTATGGACGACCCGTATATACCCAGGGCGCCCTTCTTTGTGGAGACTAAGGCACACAACGTATGTACGGGGGCTGCACAGCCAGTCCTTCGGCAGCCATGCAGCCTTGCATATAGGACCGTAGGGAGGCCAGAGATCCGAACCACATATGTCTGCTGAATGGACACTCAATTCGATAATTGCTGTTGTATTACCTTTCCTCGTCGGCGCACCAGGCAGGGGAGCTTACAGCACTGGAGCAAGTAGACCTCGGTGGGAACCCTGTGCGGCGTATGCCCCTGTCCATTCAGCGCCTGCATACGAAGGTGACCTCGCTGAACGTGTGATCGATCAAGACATACGCGTGTAAAATGTATAGAGCTCAAACTCGGGTAGCAATTATTGACCTTCAGCCTTTGATGCGCTTCGATCTTGCCAGCGTCACGCCTGTGGTGCCGTCTTGTTCACGTATCTTGCGCCGCACAACACGAACCTCCTCGCACTTTTTGGAAACCTTAAGTTAAGATATCCAATCAGAAGCTAAACAATACTAAAATATCGCCGGAAACGGAAGCTATTTTATGTCTCCCTCGCATGACAGGGGGAACTTCTTCGATCCAAGGCCCTGAGGAAAGAACTCGTAGCGAGAGCGCTGCAAGTCCGTGGCGCTGTCAGAGCCGCCTTTATTGAAGAGTCTATGCGTGAAGCAAAATAGGATTGGATGCACCATTGCATTCGCTCATCGTCGGCGGTGTAAGGGCCCCCCAAGATCGGCGTCTTGGACAGAGTGAATCCATGCCACGGTAATGCTACCGGTATTCTACGATATTGCTACGATGCAACTACGTTAGTGTTAGGGTAATGATATGGTTATGGTAGGGTGGTAGGGTAGGGGGGGGGGGCTTTTGGGCCCAAGGACTATCATAGTTATGGTGGCCGACGGGCCTCCCGAACTGAGGAACTCCCAGATATCTTCAGAGTCCCAAGAGGTTTTGTCTTACTACGAAGACATCCCTACAGTACAGTAGCCCATGAGAATGTTGGTCGTGTTGAGTTAACGAATTTTCTCAAAGCCAAGTCAGTCTTTGGGTGAGGTGTGAAGCTGTTTAATTCAGCAGCCTCACAAGAAGGCGGACGCGCACCCCGTCGGCTGCGTCGAGATGTCGCGCTAAACTTCATAGTCTATAGCTACACCTATCGTGAGAGCTTAGACCGATGATGGTCGTGTCTACCCGTGTATCTTCCCGGTCATGTCGCCATTGGGAGTTGTTTTGAGGTGAATTATTGTCTGAGATACAGTAGTGGGACCGGCGCGTGTGCCTGAACCTTCACAGTTTATACCCTGGTACAGGTAGCGCGTAGATTAGCAGACCGTTCCGAAGGTCCTTCCACACTGATTTCTCCTAACAACGAGTTACGATGTTATACCTGGTGTGTGCTACGGTGTGTACAGGTACACTTTCTAGCTTCACAGCCTCGTCTTGAAGGAAAAAGGCGCTCTCAGAACAAAGAACAAGTACACACTAAATGTATGTGCATGTCAACAGTGCTGATTGTGTTTGGGCGCTTCATTTCCTTAGTCTATAGTGATGATACTACAGTAGTATCATGGTAAGTGGTGACTCCGTCAAAGTTGGCGGCTGGAAAAGGCGTATCCTTGTATGCGCTGATTTCTTCCTTCCGGGTGGGTAATTGTTATGATGTTTTACGGTTTATTTCGTTCTATTTCTGGGCGACTACAGCGCGGGCACTACGGGATGGGCGTAGTGCCCCGGGTGTTATTTACTTCTGCACTGAAGCAACGACTTCTTCTGAGAGTTACGGTTAGGCTTACTGATCCATTTTTTTTAACAGGAAGACCAGTTTATTAAGTGGGAGCTGTTCGATAGCATTACCCTGTGGTTTTCCTCCAATGGAGACCGTTCGGCTTTTTTGAATGGAGGAATCTGCTCCAATGGGCTCCGGTAATGTCGATGAAACGGTTTGGTCCCATTAAAGATTGTAGGGCAGGGCAAAGGTTGCCCTGCTGTTTCCTACCTGGTAGGTGTTACCATACAATAAAAGGTTGGACGGAGGTATGAAAATTCTCTCGCGACGTCGATATTTGCCACGTAGAATATTACTTGTTTGAAGATGCTGCAGTTGCCGCTATTTCAAAGCAAAAAACAAAACATAGCATCACAGTCGCATCGCGCAGATTGCGATGACCTCGACGTGTCGCGAACACAGCCATACCAAATAAAACGCCGCAGTCAAGTCCAAGATGACGAAAAGGAATACAAGTAGACTTTTCGCCAATGATCGTTACGTACATGCACCCCGTAAACAACACTCTCTCGACCGAACAGTTAACATAAATGTAGCTGGGCAGAACTCGGAAGGCTGGACGCGCCGTGCAATATTTCTGCAAAATGCGTTTGAAACGGTTTTTGGTCCTATTAAAGAAACAGATCAGCTCGTCAAGTGAGGACTGCTCGATAACATTTCGTACAAAGTACCCTGTCGGTTTGTTGTCCTAAGCGAATGGTTCGGGATATAGAAACGGTGAGATATGCCACAATGGGGTTCGTTCGCTTTCAGCAATCGGCGTAGACAATTTCCTATTGGAAGCGGTCGACAGGGACAGAAAAATAAGCCCCTCAAGTGAGACATGTTAGGAGCCAGACCATAAACGTGCGGGTTTTGCTCACATGAGAACGAATTGGCGCCTATAGGCAGCGGGATCTGCTCCAATGAGGATCGTTGACCCCGATGAATCGGCTAATTGTTTTCAAATGGGAACGGTCTGACCTTTGCTAAAGAAAGGAACATTAACCTCATGCTGCGGGAACTATTGGATAGGATTGTATGGCATTACCGTGGGTTTGGCCTCATTGGGAACGGCTCGGCTACAGTGTGTAAACAGCGGGATCTGCTCCAGATCCAATGGGTTTTTTTATTAATCGATGGGTTGTTTCCCGTGACAAAAATGTGATGATTTGATCTCAAGGAACCGGAAGATCAGCTATTAGCTCCTCAAAACAAGTGGGACCTGTTCGACAGCACCAAACACCAAACCGTGGTTTTAGCTCCAGTAGGAACTGTCTGGCTTCGTACAAGATGGGATCTGCGCCAATGCCCCCGGTCGTCTAAATGAAGCGGTCGTTGCTTGTTTGCCAATCGAAGCGGTTTGACCTCAGTACACAACCGCATTCCAAAGCTGTACACAGGGGGATCAACCCCTCAAATGGGAACTGTTCGGGAGCGTCAACCTGTACATGGTGTGGGTCTTGTCCCAATGCGAACTGCCCGACACATTTCGTACAGTTGGATCTGTTCCGCAATGGGCCATCATCGTCTTGATGAACCACTGGGTTGACTTTCAATCGGAACGGTTGGACCTAACCAACTAAATAAACGGGGAGATGAAGTCAATCATAAAGTGGTAACCGGAACTGATCGGGGAGATGAAGCTACCTGGGCCCCCTATGTCAATGGGAACGGTTCGGCATAAGTAGAGGGTGATATATCCCCCAATGGGCACCCCGGTGGTCTCAATGAACAGGTTGCTGGCTTTCTAATGGAATGGATCTGACCTCTGAGGAAACACTACTACCGTACCTGGTACATACATCGCGAACACCCCACCTATTTCCACCCCGCCTGGCATGGCTCGTACCCAAAATACTACAGTAATGTTGTCCCAAGTTCTTTTGAATTAGGATGGCCACTATCGAATAAGGATATCCGTTATTACTTCCTGTCGGTTGGGAAGGAGGCAGGAGAGTTATTGGCTATCATGTCTACCACAGCATCCACCTGTGTCGCATGCCCCCATTTATAAAAATATACCTCCCCTCGTCCAAAATCTTTGAGTCCCTACTGTCCCGGACTACCTAGACACCGACTGCTCCAACACCATTACACTCCACCGGTCCATTCCTCCAAGAAAAAACATATACCCTCGCGTATGTTACTGACCATTCCACTCCACCGAGATCATATATATATACAACACTCCCGTATGCTACGTACGAGTATTGTATTATACGTAGTGAAAACAAATTTAAAAAACAATCGAATACCACTCTCAATAGACGGAAATGTAAGGATCGCTGGGGTATACACATCAACACCAAACGTTTCTGCGTTTCCGTGTAGAATGGTGACGGTGTCCACACACGGTTTCATGGGGCGGTATTCTATTGCTACTGCTGCTGCTGCTGCTGCTGTAGTTGGAAGTATACCGCAACCAAGAACATCAAATTTCTCCCTATCATAGCATGTCACGCGTGTCTCCACCCCCTCATCATCGAACGAAAAAAGGTGGGTGGCCGGCAGAAATCACGAAAGAACTACGTACGCCGGCCCCTGTTGGCCAGTTACAACCAAGTAAATGCAGCAATGTTATCTGTTCGTGTGCTCTGCCATTCTGCCAGCACCGTCCCGTGGTGTATCCAAGGTATCCGACTGATACATAGTGCCACTGACGACACAACAAACCAAACAATTTGCCATCAAGATTGGTATCAATATCAGGCCAACTATTCAAACCTAGAATACGAAACAACACGCCCAATTCTTACGACGAATCACGGAACATTCTCAGTTCGGTTTCGAATCCTCCATGGCCCTCTCCTACTACAGCCGTAAGGCTAGCAAGTGCTTGTACTTGAAACAAGCGAAACACCCAGTGTTTTCAGAGCTCGCACTCAAAAGAAGAGGCGACGAAAGCCAACAAGACAGCGCCCTATTCAGGTGCCTGTCGAGGCGGTCGAGATCGCTAGTGCCTGGGTGTCATGTGGTCGCGACTCCTCGTGGCTGAACAGCAAACAAGAATCAATCAGTCAACACCTCTCGCCGTAATGCAGAAAGGTGGAGCCTGCGTGCTATTAATAGGACACTATAATACTACCAGATGTATCCGTACTCCACACCAGTACGCATGGTAATAGCAGGACACGGAATATAAAAAAATCAAACGCACCATAGATTACACTACAAAATAAAAGGCCTATAATACGTTAGCATCAAACTGAAAGGAGCTACGTACGAGTGCAAAATCGAAAACAAAACTGGAGGTTTCCACAAACAGGCAAAACTCAACCTAACATATAGTGTAGTTGAGGGAGAACTAAAACAGGTGCGTGGGCTGTGTACCTTTCCGATTGCGGCGCCGGATGGAGTACCTGACGACCCAAATTCGAAATGCAGCAGGCGCAAGCATAGTACAATAGTATAAAAGTATATGCCAGGCGGTTGTGAACGAAGTCCAGCATGTCACAAGTAACAATCGACATGTCGTCAACGAGGAGGGGGGCTCATCGCAACATCAAATACAATACAACGAAAAGGCCGCGTGCCATGGTAGGGGTGCACCTACTGCTGTACGGCGTGTTTATTTTTAGAGTTAGGGCTATTAATAGGATTAGTACCTCACTAGGGGGGCTTGGTGCCTCGCCCAAGAAGTTAGGGTTAGGGCTAGGGTTAGGGGATGATATGAAAACCAATCCGATGATAAGTCATTGCAACCCAACCTACAGCGGATGGTATGTCAGCAAACCTGCTGTGAAACACAAATGCCAACGTTAGGGCATGCCTTCTTGGGTACCGTAAATATTCAATCCGTGGCCAAAACGTTTTGGCCAAAAAAACGCAGAGTACCCCTATCGTATCTCGCCGAAATAAGGAGGCATCCCTTGTGATATAGTGACTACAGTACGTACTGTTAGAGTCTAGGCTACGTAGCCAGCGCCAAGATTAAACCTCGCGCGGCCACCTAGAGTCCAAACATCCCATGGGTTTACGTACTACTATCGCACCTCTCGAAGAGAGGAAGCTATAAAGCCAATGGTTGGGTTCCTTCTGGCAAGAGCCTCCATTAACTTGTGTTCATATAAAGGTCATACACCGAACAATACACGAGGTGCCTGTGAGCCGCGCGCGACACTGCAGTACGTAGAACAGGGACCTCGGACACACCTCTCAAGACCCAGCCAATGGCCAATGGTCTCCCTAGGCAACAGCATCAACTACCTGCTGTGTCAACGTCCTTCGGGTCGTCTGCCGCCGCCACCGCCGCCGCCGCCGCCGCCGCCGCTGCTCGCAGGGCCGCCACTTCTTGCTCCAACTCCTGCACCCGACCAATGAGCTCCGCGTTCTTCGCTGACTCTTGTCCATCGACCTCATCCGCCTCGACAGATTTGCCCGCAAGCTTTTCGAACGATTCAGCGTCCTCGAGCACCGGCAACTCTTTGACACGCTGCGGCTTAGGCTTTGAGGCGGCCGTGTTCCCCTCGACAGCCGCACTGGGCGCACTTTTTAAGCTGCCCCGTGCGGCGGCCCGTGGGAAGTTGGTGGAAGCCGCGCTGCTCGCACGCGAGCGCGAGGTCGGAGAACCTTGCCCTTGTCCGTTTCCAACGTCGGGTTGGCTGTGGTAGCTAGGGCCGTCCGAGTCGCTATCGCTGTCGCTTGAGCTGACGCAAACGTAAGACGTCGGGGACGGCGCATGCGGGATATCGCTGCGCTCGTGTGCAGCAATCTGTTGGCCCGGCGACGAAAAGATAGATGCAAAACATACAAGGAGTGGGGGGGTGGGAATGGGAACCGGCGGGGGTTGGGCAAGACGGAAAAAAGACGCATGAGTAATTTTCACTTCTCAAAGGATTTTGAAGAAGTTGCCTGTTAAGCTTTTTGGGGCTTGGTTATCCTGGTTATACTATGGACGGACAAGTCGCGACAAAAAATGAATAATGATGCGTGCTACGGTTGGGAAGGTAAAAACTACTGTAGTATCAGATACCTGGTAGTTACTAACACCACACTCATCAGACGGATACTATTAATAAGATAATGCTTGTATCAGGCGGTTGCCAAGACAACGTTTGTATCAAACGGTTGGCAAGACCTAAATTATCAGACGGTTGCAAAGACCAAACCATCTATTTGTATTGCAAACCTTGGAAGACCATCCACCATAGTTGTAGCGATTGCCTCATCAGAGCTGTATCACAGTCATACGTAGATACATGCTACGGTATGGTTGCACTTTATTTTTCTTCTAGGGGTTCTCCCACCACTCTACTGCTCACTACTGTGCTATAATACCTCACCCAAAAAACTGTTTTATTAATAGTAGATAAGATCAACCTTTTAACCCGATGAAGAATCCCGTACGAATATAAAATAGCCTACCAGAAAGAGGTAATTCACGAATACTATTGCATAAGATGTGGCCTAACAATGGTACTATATTGCCAGTGACAATGAGTATTGGGTAGCTACTCAGTACAGGAGCCTCGCCGGTCACAACAGTCATTATGACAGCCACTCAAGAGCTTGGCCACAGCATGCTTAGCACACCTCGCTTTCAGCTTCTTCAGCCAGACCAAGACCAGACCAAGCCAGACCAAGGCAAGATCAAGGCCAGGCCAGGCCCGACCAAGCCAGACCAAGCCAGACCAAGCCAGACCAAGCCAGACCAAGCCAGACCAAGCCAGACCAAGCCAGACCAAGCCAGACCAAGGGACGCGGTGTGCTATGTCGCTAAGCGGGTGATGCTCTATGACACCATCATGCCGCACGGAGTTGAAGATAACACGACATATCGAGCATATGCACGCTGCACACTCACGCCACGACGAGACCGTAACGACTGATTCATGATGCATGATATCTACATGGGCCTCAAAAGGCTTCATAGAGGTCAGTGCTGACAGCGTTAACCTGCCGTCGGCCACGTCAACAAGTTGTACTCCTGTAGGTAATTGGTGTTGCGTTTACCTTGGTGTTGCGTTTACCAAGCCCGTGTGTCAAGACGACGAACGCGAAAACAAACACCGCAAGTCTTCACAACACTATTACGGGGGACCATAGTAAATAGAACCTACGGTCCACACAAAAACCTATATATTCCTTCATTTTTACTAACAATATTTAGTCCTATTTACTATGGTGCCCCGTGATAACATTCCGTTGTTCCCAATTTGGGCTCAAGCTGCTGCGCTGCAGAAAAAACAACTAACGACCATCGCTAGCCATATCAACACTACTACGGTAGAATATTGGTTAATGATTTACCTATTATTACAACAAGATCTGCCCGAACACCTACCATGTCAATATATAATTTAGATATCAACACCTTCAAACGGTCAAAGGTACAACAGGAGAATAAGACTGCCTGACCTGCACGCCCAAGGCGAGAGCCGTTTGGCCGGCCCTCAGCAGCCAGGTTGCGCTTTCTGCAGTCCCGTCCTTGTCTGCAGTGCCCCTGCACAAAACCTGGGTGTCTCCAAGCGCCGTTTGGAAAGCGTCGTCGCGGGTGGCAAAGCGGAAATGCCTCCACACCTGTAAAAGCACGGTTAGTTACAGTAGGTAGAGTAGGATAGGGCGCATGTCAATGTGACGCGACGTCCCTTAGTATACATAAATAAATGCATGGTACGGACGGTACATCCAAGAGTGCACCATGTTACAGAGTTTTTCTGAGGCTCCTTCCTCACTTGAAGGCATGTCTACGATACGTTTACCTACAATTACTTACTATTACCTACGATTACCTACCACCCGGTACAACCTATTGATATCAGTAAATCACACAAAACCGGCTCTGGCCCTTTTTAGAACTGCAGTCCCGTTGTGCACACACGACACTTGGAGTTAGAGTCCGACTTAGGTACATGGACACTGCACTGCAATTCTATTGTAGACGGGTTAAGAAAGGTTGTACTAAAAGGGTTCGAAAATGCTGAATCCGACCAGCAGTCTCATGGCCTAGGAGGCGTACGCACAACGAAACATTTCGAAAAAAGAAACGATATATCGGCGTGATAGTTGCGTCTATTGGGTACTTTCTAAGTTAAGAATCTCAGTCAGTAAGTGTATCTATCGGCCAGTGCTATAGGCTATATATACTCACATCGCAGCACGCGTTCATGAAAAATATACTCGATATATTCAAGATACTTAATATACTCAATATACTCAACACTCAATACTCAATACTCAATACTGGCAAGTATGGATCATGTAATCATGTCATGTGACCCCAGCCCTCCGTAAGGTCGGTCACCAGAGCCGACCGACCGACCGCTTTCCGAAAAGAACAAATATACATACATATGATAGGAGGAGGCGAAAGAGACAAGAGAGGGAGACAGAGAGACGCCCACGCCCACCCCGCACGTATGACACAACACGAAGAGAGAAACGCACTATTGTTTGTCCTCCAAGCCAAGCCCTCTGCAATGCGCGCTTTCTGCAAAAGTGCGCCATCGATTCGGATGCACAAAACTCCACCCTGAAGAAATGTTTTGAATGCTTGACTCGTAGGACAGACCACATATCATCACATCCCATCACATCTCATCTCATTACATATCATCACATCTCATGACACATCATTACCTACACTATAGGTCGTTCCTTACCTAGATCATCACCTACATATACGGGTAGACAGCTCCCTGTAATCTGTGAGCTGTGACACGGCTCTAGATCATATTCTCCAGGTGGATCTGGGTGACACGGCTCTAGAGCACATCTCTGCCGGGTTGGGATCTGTATAATATGGCTCTTGCATAGCGTCTCACGATACAGAATCAAGATGGTCTACTGTAGATGATCTATCTATCGTGATCTGTCCACGCGTCACACACCTCTTCCGCGAAAGGCAGCTTGCGCCACGTGCCGAGCTCAGCCGTGAACGCCCCGACCTTCACCCGTCCCCCCCAATCCCACACCGGAGATGAGCTCAACACACGGTGAAGCCAGCCTCTCTGGTCACCGTGCCTGTACCTGCTGCCTTCCTGGAAAGTTGATCCCTGCCAAAGAAGCAGGCAGGAAGAGGGAGACGAGAAAGGGTCACCCTCACGCGGGAGGAATAGTCTGGGAGTCGATATTGATGTGTACGGGGGGGGCAGCCGTGGCGGACCTGCACCTGAACACATCGTAGTTTCTGTGGATGGCGAGTACTACGCATGGTTTCGAGGGGAACCGGCATGTCGGCATGTCCTACTTGCTGCTACTGTAGTACCATACACAATACCTAGTGCGTTGCGTAGGCACTATATATGTATAATTCTGTGTGCGCATTCAGCAGGTGCTACCGCGGGTACACTTGGCAACATGGCAAACTATCGGGACGTTACAAATATATCATCACAGCTGCGCCTCAAATTCCTGCCGATATAGGCAAACAGTACTCGTGAGGCACACGAAAGGCTTGATTTGAGCTCGGCTACAGCTGAAGCACACACAAAATTGGTTCCGACAAACACTGCTGTTTGCCTACCATAGCGTGCTGCGTGGCACACGGTTGGTGTACGGCACGATGATGGCAACGTTGTCTCCCAACGCGGGCGGCCAACCTCGGGTCGACCCCCTCGTGGTGTATGGCGCAATTGGTGAACACTTCTGATTCGGACGGAAACGTAAGGACCGCTAGGTATTGATATTTATAAATCAACGTTCCTTACTCTACGGGGCAGATTGGTACCTTACCTTACTTAACTTAGGGTTAGGGTTAGGGTTAGGGTTAGGGTATACCGTAAATGGCACCAAGTCTGTCGTGTAACGCCCAGGAGTATCTCGTTTATGCGGGTATCTTTGCTTCGCGCTTAAAAAAGTCAAGAGTATGTGTGTTTATATCATGCTTGGCAGGACATTATCACCCCACCGGCCAGCAGCATAAAACCGTGTCGAGCATCAAACGTGCCCAGCAAACCACTCTCAACTCCGGCCTATGGCAACCTCGGCCCTACTCCGAACCTGGCTGCCAAGCCTTGGACATGTCGGAGCCTCGAGCGGCCCTTTTCCGCTCCCGTCTCCTTTCCCTGACGAAGAACCAGACAAGGAACCAGACAAGGAACTATCACGGCTCAGTTCCCTCGACGAACCCTCGCCATGCTCAAGGGTAAGGAACGTAGCGCCTGCCTCGACGCGCACGGGTCCGACGCTCAACAGCTGGGGCCGCCCGGTTTGTTTTTCTTTCCCCCTCCCAGAAGCTGAGGAGACACCCTTGGTGTTGAACACGCCATTGTCTAGGAACTCCGCGGTCGCCGCTTCGACGATGGAGGCGACCTGTCCAGGCAGAAAATATATGAGCAGCGGAGGGTGCACTTGAAGACGAAAGGCAGAAGAAGGAAACGCCCCAAAACGAACGTTGGAGTCGGAAAGAAACCATTTGGGCCCATCCCCTGCTACGCGTCTTTGGGGCTTTCAACCAGCGCAATTTTTGTTCACTCTAACTCCAACTAGTTTGGCAGTTTTCCATTTTCGGCCTACAATCATTTTGCGCCCAAAACCAAAGCAGTGATATAAAACGTTTTCAGCTGCACGGTGCAAAGGAGGCCTTAATTCATAGCCATTCCGCCCTCTTCCCTCCCCTCTACTCTCTCTCTCCCCTCTCTCCCTTCCTCCACCCCTCCCTCCCCCCCCCCCCCCCCTCCCTTTCCCTCCCCTACCTCGATCCCCCCTCACCTTCCATCGGGCGAAATCAAGCTCCACACAGCCCTCAACTTCCTTGACGCAAGTCTCAAACAAGGTCAACAGTTGGCCGGGCTCTGAAAACCCGCCCACGCCAACCCCTGCTCTAGCCAAAGCCGCGGCTGAGTTGAGATAGACCACCACTTTCAGCCCGGCCACGCGAGAGCTCAGCGCCATAGTCCCAGGCGCTGTTATGTTGACAACAGGAATCTCCCGAGAGCTGTGGGGGCTTTTCGTTTGGCCGTTGGGGCTAAGTTGGTCTCTGGTCTGTTCGGGTTGCTCGGGGGTCTTGCCTTCGGCGGCGCCCGCAGAGCTGTCCCACGGCGCCAGGGATAAGACCTGGTCCAACAAAGAATGCATCGACCGAAAAAAAAACTTGTTTGTTGGCGAGCACAAGCATACTTCTTGGGTTAGGGTTAGAGCGGGAGAAAGCTCCTTCTAGGCTACAGGAACTGCTACGCCTCATGCCTCATCGCCGACGTGCTTGGGATAGGAGCGCCGCCAGTCACTTTTTGTGTGTCCCCGAGTCGCAAACGACTACGACTACTGTACGAATAGCAGTGAGGGTACTTCTGGTACGTTATATTAGACGAGGCACAGATGCCTCTTTATCTGGTTTGCTATCGTGACCGCGGAATGGAACCTGTATTTTCGTCTACAGAAAGAAAGGACAAGAAAAAACAACACCTGGTGCAAACCCTGGGTGTGTTGTTATATGGTGTATATATACGGTTGACAATGTATTTCATCAGTAAAAAAACACTTTAAAGGTCAAAGCCAGAGCTTTCGTACGTGCACTCATGCATTCATGCATTCATTCGACGGACGACCACAACGTCAACGTTCAGCAGATGGACAACGCCTTCCTCTCTCGACCTTCCCGCTTACCTTAATGCCACTTACAACGCCTATGAATCCAACCTTTTTAGACCTGCACCCTCACTTTTGGGGGTGCAACCACTTCGATTTAGAGTGAGATCATATTTCCAGTGTTACAAAGGTTAAGAGGTACCTTCGTACGGCATAGGGTACCCTCATTTCGTGTGCCTTTACTCCGTGTACCTTCGCTTCGACTAACTCGCGCTTGGTGTACCTTCACTTGGCCGAGGGTGTCAAGTATGGAGCTTCGCTTGGTGTACCTTGACGTCGGTTACCTTCACTCCGCTTAATGTATGTATCTTCATTTTGTGTACCTTCACTTCGTGTAGCTCCACTTTGTTAGTGTTTTACATATACCTTCACTTCGTTCTGTACATGCACCTCCACTACGTGTATCGTATTTCGCTTGGTGCATGTACCTTCACTTCGTGGTCCCCCACGTTGTCGAGGGAATGGCGCAGAGGCTTCGTCGACTTGCCAGATGCTGAAGAATCAGACTTCTTTCTGCCCTTGCCCCCGAAGGACATCCGCTGCCGTACGGCCTTGTGCTTGGGCCGACGCGGGGGCTTCGAGTCCGACACCGCCTCCAGCTTTTCCTGCTGATGTATCTGTTTCCCCATGGCGCACAGCTCCTGCTCGGCAAGGGCCACTTGGTACGAATGGGCAACCGCAGGGCAACAAATATGCCAAAGTGAACAGCCCGAGTAAAAAAGGGCAAAGCCACGTAACCGCCTCATCAAAACATCATCAAAAAACTTTCCACTATTGGTACTACAGTACTAATACTAATAATACTACTGTAGCAGCTACCACTCTCCCTGGCCGAACATATGGAAGGTTTGGGGTAAATAGTACTACTGTATCATGTACACCTTCCCTATATTTGTGGACAGACAGAGCGGTCCTCTCAATATCAACTACCAGGCCGGCGTCCCCGGTGGCTTGAGCTTGAGCTTGAGCTTGGTCAGTGGTAGGTGGTCTGCGTGCCTGTCAAGATCAATTTCGTGGGTTCAAGTCTCACCGAGTGCATGCTCATAGCGACTTTTTCTCGCATAAAAATAATGATAAGCGGAAAGCGCGAAAGCGTGAGTTGGCTACATTCGATGAAAATCGACGAGCAGTGGGAATGCTGAACCCTATGCGCGACAAAAAAATAAAGGCACGTGCCGGGGGGGAGACGGGACGACACCTGTGACCACGGCTTGTCCAGAAGATCGTCGAGGGTAAAACCTCCTATTACGGGGGTCCATAGTTAACAGGACCTATGGTGTACATAAAAACCTATATATTTGCCTATTTTTACTAACAAAATTTGGTCCCGTTAACTATGGACCCCAGTAATACGAGTGGGCTGGAAAGTAAAAGTGATGATTAAAAAAATAAAATAAAAAATAAATAAAAAGTATACAAATAAAGCAAAGGATAAGGATAGCAATAGAGACACAAAACCCATGAACGCCCTCGCACGTAAGAAAGTGCAAAGCCACAAAAATCATTGCACCAAGCCACCACCAAGACTTGAATTGAAGACCACAACCATATACTTCCTACTATTACGGCGGGTCATGGCAAATACCTGGTAGGATCAAATATTGTATACATAGGTTTTCGTGTATACCGTAGGTCCTATGTACTACTCGTATGGCCCCCGTAATACTACACACGTCAAAGGCAGCGCCCAGCGAGTGCACTGTTCGTCTTCACAGAAGGCACGCCTTGGTTGTGCGATTGAACCTTGCTCACCAAGGTGGCTCCGAGTGGTCTAACCGGAACATGGACCAACCACCCCCGATACCCCTTTGCATTGGTGCAACTTTAATCGACCAGGATAAGGAGGGATGTTTGCCTAATTCCACATAACTCTTGCATTGTACTTAAATTTAAACCCTAATTCTAACTCTAGAGCAAAAAAAAAAAACAACCCCAGCCATGGCCGACTTCGAAATTACGCGGGATGTTCTGTTGCCAAGATGGTTGATTTAAAGAGGATTCAGTGTGAACCATCAGCCATATTATCGGAGCTCTCGGTCAAATCATGAACACTACAGACGGGGGGGATGTTCCAACCACACTTGAAACACGATGCGGCACTCAACAAACAACATGGCTTCAAAGCGAACGTGACGGACGACCTTCGACGAACGCATCATAAAAAAAACACGTTTAGATTCAAGCTCAGCAACATTCTCGCAAAACATGTGGGCACATCGTATCGTATCGTATCGTATCGTATCGTATCGTATCGTACAGTAAAGACGAGTCGAGAGTTTGAGTGCGTGCACGGCAAAGGGAAACAGACACGAGCCTTCTACACACGGACAGGGTGGATAAAGCGTGGCGACTGAGGCGAGCGGTCACACCCTACCACGCGTCCAACGGTTCCAAGCCCAAGGATTAGGATTGCACCTACAGTCTACAGTCTACAGTCTACAGTCTACAGTCTACAGTAAGACAAGGGATGCATGCTGCGGTAGGGCGATAGGGTCAAGTGCACCCAAAGTAGTACCGGTAGTTTCTGAGGTTACTAGGGTGCCTGCCTTGTGATACTCCATGCCCCACTTGGGGAACTCCATGCCCCACCTGCAGTCCCGATTTGGGGATAAATCAGTCCATCAGTCCATCAGTCCATCAGTCCATCAGTCCATGAGTCCAACTATAACCAAAAACGGGACTGCGGTCCTAACAGGATAAAATTACCAATCAATCAATCACTCAATTAACCAACCAATCAATCAACCGATCGATCGACCAATCTCAACCAATCAATCAATCAATCAATCAATCAATCAATCAATCAACCAACCCCATGGCCTACAGTAGGTGTATAACGAATAAAAAAAAACAAAATAAAATGCTGTTGGGATACCATGATATCATACCGGGTAACAGTTCCTCGTCTCAGGAGATCCGTGAATCAGAGAGCATCCTTTCACAACAAACGGTCTGACCTCTGTCGTTGCAGGCCTCATGTCTCATGTATCACGAGCACAACAACAACAACAACAACAACAACAACAACAAATGCATCTCCTCTCACCGTCCTCCCCAGGCGGTACGAAGATCGTCGCGAGGGTCAGTTCACGTGGGCGCCGACCAAAAGCTCGCGGCGAAAACAATGCGCACCTGTGCTCCAGAACCTTCCGCAAGCCGAGACGAAACCGCGGGCATTCAAACCATGGGGTTCAAACCATGGGGTCAAGAGGAGTGTGCCAGCCTGAACGAATTGCTGTGGAAAAGGGGGAATATTGTCGCTATCCGCACGCCCAGGCATAATTGGCGTGGCGCAAGAGTGCGCGTTGAATCAAGCTTGAACGGAGCGGAGTTTTTCTGCCTGAAGAGTTGGTGCTTGAGAGAGCTTGAGCGCGAAGCGAATGAGCGTTATGGTACACTCTGCTTCGCTGCATGCGAGGCAATGCTCACGTATTTCCGGGGCAGTAGGGTACAGCCTGCTTGAGAGGTCGCGACTCGCCGCGCAACGCCCGCACATCCCGCCCGTGTTCTCTTTGCGTGGTATCAATACTACACGTGAGCGTAAGTAAGCATATCGGGTATCGTGAATTTTTCGCGTTTCGTTGTGTTCAACCAAATTCAGCGTACACGAACGAGACAAAATTTGTGCAAGGAGGAAGCACCGAGAGGTATCTTACCAGCGACATGGCAGCATGAGTACACTATAGACAATAGACTATACACAACATCCATGAGGCAATAATATGAGACAACAACAACAACACGCCTGCATTCACAGCATCCATGCAGTATGTATAGGCACAGACAAACACCATACGCACCTTGAGCGGGACCGCGGTAAGAGACTTTCCCGGGAGGGTCGTGGCACCCAACGTAGTCTCCCCAAAGACCCGCGTGTCTGCGCACGACACTGCCAGCAGGAAGCTACTGCTCGGTACAGCCTCTGATGCCTGAAAACAGATTCGTGGTCGCGCGGCAATCGAACACGGCAATCCCATACGGTGGTCCGACAGAGCAGTCCCGCGAAAGGGTGGGGACGATGCACCGGGACAATCGGTCATCGGGGAGGGGAAAGACAAGCGCATCAGTGTCCCAATTATCACGGAAGGTCGAAGCGCGACAACAACAGCACCGCATATCGGGTCGTCGTGCGACCTTAAAAAACAACCCTGATGACGAGCGCTGTATATACTCCTCTGGTCCTCGGGCGACCTTAAAAAGTAACCCTTCGTACTGCTGTACGGTGTGTACTCTTCTGGTCCTCGTGCAACCGCAAAAAGCCTCCCTGCTGTTGTGCGTTGTATTTTTTTTTTCTGCCAACGGGTAGATATCAACGCCTATTCTGCTATCGGCGAGTATATGAGCATGAGCTATCGGCTGGGCTAAAAATCACCTGGGACCATGTGCTGTCTAGGCTGTCGGTACGGCGGTGGTTCATGGCGTTCGTGGAAGCAGCGCTCTTCTCCCCGCCCTTCCCATCGAAGGAGGAGCCGCTCTTGGACAACCGGTGCTGCTTGCGCACCCTTTCACTGCGGAGGCCCTGCACGTATCTCTCATCCAGCTCCACCTACACCGTCCACAGCATCGACGTTTCGGCATGTAGAATATTTCGACGGGTAAAAATTCAGGCAAACGTATCCGACATTAGCACAGGGGCATAGTTGTACATGTGCATGAACCCTTTCAAAATTGCCCCTGTACAGAATAAAAATCCAATTCTACTATCAAGTCGTTTGTCCTCGGAACGGGAGTACAGCAGTGCTAAAGGGCCATGTTGCGACTCGAGAAGGTAACATAGCAGATACATCTAAACGACTACATCGAAACGATTACACGGTTACAGAATCGGCGACACTGTGCGGCTCGTGCTGCTGGTGCAGGCGACCGGAAAAAAAGTATAGCTCGAAGTACAATGCGGTGAGCTGTGTGATGTGTGACACCCACGCCTGCAGGATACTGCTGTAGTCGATGCATAAATGTTGTAGGCGCACTGCGGCGCGCTGATATCATACCAGGCGGTCGAAATCACAGCGCTTGCTGTTTTGGTCGCACTGCTGTAACGCATCGAAAGAAACACCACTACACTGTACTTTTCCTTACACACATTCCAACTACTGTATAATAGTAAAATAGCACGCCGGCCTACCGAAGGATGCTAATACTACAAAACTACAAAGCTAAAATACAATCCCCATTTGGACTCAAATATGAATATAAAACGTACCAGGGGATATTATATCCCCGGCCGGAGTGGTATTGATACTATTACGGGGGTCCATAGTTAATAGGACCCATGGAATACATGAAAACCTATATATTTACCTATCTTTAACAATATTTGGTCCTATTTACTATAGTATGGTCCCCCGTAATAGAATTAGTACACTAATGTCGTTCCAAGTAGTTTGGCCCCAGGCCGTGCACCAACACGTGCAACATACTTGTGTAAAGTGCAGACACGATAACGTAGTGCAAAGTGCAGACAGCTCAAGGAACAAATCCGCATTGCACGGTAGAGGTCAGCATGCTCTTCCCCAAGAAAGAGGTGCTTTGATATCGAAACGTCCCGTAGTATCAGCGCCAACACTATCCGACCGCGATACCGAAGTCGCTCCGCTCTGTGGTACTACCCCCTTGGTCTGCGTTGTGCATGCGTCATGTGTCATCCACCTGCAGTCTGAACGTCTCATCCCAGCAGCAGCGGTCGTTACTGCAGTCGTACGTTGCCACCTGTACAAGCAATACAGGCAACACAGACAACACAGGCAATATAGAGTAGGATTAACAGTCAATACGTACAGCAGTCAACATAAATACCTGGTATAAATATTAATAGTAGCCTACTGCATTTGCAGTGGAGCCGATAACATACAGTAGTACATAGTACATAGTATTGTAGCCAATACAAAGGTGACGAAATCTTGTTCGATATCACAGCTCATCTTTGTGAATACAGGCATAAAAAAATACCAGGTATCTGGTAGTAGTCGAGGCAATAGCAGCCAGCACAGTAGCAATGGTCAAAATACATTACGAGTCAATGGAATAGTAGTCAGTAGTCAGTAGTCAGTAGTCAGTAATCACTAGTCAGTAGTCAGTAGTCAGTAGTCAGTAATCACTAGTCAAAGCAATAGTGACGAAATCTTCTTCGATCTCACAAATGATCATGGTCAACACGTAAATATATACCTGATAAGTAGTAATCAAGACTATAGCAGCGACCGCAATAAGAATAAGAGTCAAAATACCATACGAGTACGAGTCAATGCAATGCCTGTTTCGAGTAGTTAGTCACGAGTATATGAAGTATAGCAGCCGAATACTAAAGTAGACAATAGACATTAGACAGATATACAATAGACAAATAGACAGTAGACAGCAGTAGACAATATAGAGGTAATATAGGATAGTGAGCAAGTCGCGCAGGAGCCGTCATGCGTCACTGCTCAAGCTCAAGCGCATCATCGTAGTGATGTAGACAAAATCTGTGCAACAAAATAATACACGCCACGCCATACAAAGATGGAGTGTTTGAGGCCATCTGTGACTTTTTTAGGCCCTGAAACTTGAAAAAAGGCCGGAGATTGTTGTTTTCACGTATTTTCACGCGTTTTAGACCCCAAGGCCGACCGTACCGGGCTCTCGCTCTCCTTCTACAAATACCGCTGACTGTACTGCCTGTCTCAAGAAGCCTACCTGGAAGTCAGCCAGGGCGCCGTTCGCAGTTTTCACGTGTAACGTGATTTTCGGACAAAACCGCAGCGAATAAAAGAGTTTGAGGCATGTATCTCAACTTGGAATTGCAAAAATCGAACGAGAACCAGATAAAAACATCGCGATTGGTGATAGACGATGAAGCTTGGTCAAACGGTTCACACGTGCGACGGACAGCTCATCGCCCAGATAGATCACCTACTGTAGGTCTTCATTTACGGTTATGAGACGCTGTGCAGAATATGTACAATACATAATATCCAACCCAGGAAACATGTCCTTGATCACGCAGATTGTATATACGGCTCCCACCCGGCAACATGAGTTAGATCATACAGATCATACAGATCAGAGAAGTTATCGTCTCTGAACGGTCTAGATGATATGTGTACATTATCTATCTGTCTGAGGTCAAACTTTTCAAAGCAGAACAGCGAAACATTGCCCTTCACCTAGCAAGACTTTGGGAAGAGCAAGACATAGTGTTTGAGTATTTGCTATTAATAAGTATTTCTTCAGAGGCCCTCAGTCATGTTCACAGCTGGTATCAAAAGTCTTGGCCGGTAGAACACATACATACATACATACGCGGAAAAGCGCGAAAGCGTGAGATAGCATAATTCCATGAAAGCGTCTAGCAGCAACGGGAATGCTGAACCCTCCCTCTGCGCGATAAAGTATACCGCGGGGGGGAAGGAAAGGGAAAACACACCTGTTACCACGGCTTGTGCAGAGAGAGACCTACTATTAATAATAGAAATAATAGAAAGCAAAAGTGAAGGGAAAAAGAAGAACAACAAAAAATAAAGCTGTGGTTGGGTAGGAACGTATGGAAGCATGTATGTAAGATAGCCGTTACAGCAACCGCTCGCCCGCCAATAGCCCCAATCGGCAAGCAGTATGAGCATGACCGACAGGCTAGAAGCTTCACATGAAAAAAAGCGGGGGAGGTGGACGAGACCCCGGCCATGTCTTCCTGGCAAAAGTTGTAAACCGACTACCATTTCACACATGGAAACCCAACCCAATAGTCCCACCATGGCGAAATGAGAACTTCTAGGCCGCTCTCGAGGGGTGCAGGTCGGATTGCTGTTGATTTTACCGTCTGTTCCGAAGCGAGTGCCTAGGGGTCTGGCGGCGCGTGTGCCAATAGTTTCCGCGTCAAGCACACACGCTATTCCCGCCGAGGCATTCGACTATGGAAACTTCCATCTTCCATGTTCGGTCTTTTGAGTCTCTATTCACGGTCCAACCACATGCCAGTTCCCAAGTCGTGGAGTTTCATTCCGTTGAACAGCTACGGTAGACAATTACTCCACGGCTTTCATGGAGACGCACCCAACCACCAGCGCAGGAACTACTGTACCTCTACCCGTGCGCTTACCCCCGTACCTCGGGCGTGTCAACTTGCAACCCTAGAAAAGCGGCACTACTAATAGTTGCAATCCACACGGTAATATCTACTGGTATCATCAGTGGTTTAGTGTTTTAGTTAATGCCTTAGGGTAAAACGCGTTGTCGGACCAACCACAGTAGACCACACCACACCTACAACATTTTGTCCGGACACCCAAACCACCCTTACACTGATCCCACCCTTGCACCTCATCCAGTTTGGCACCCTGCTCCCACTTAGTGGTGCAGAAATATAGGAGGCCGAAAGCGCGAAGGGCGAACCGTGATGGTGTGGCTGGTTTGCGATTAGGGCTTCATCTCCGAGGACTTGCTAGCAGCGCTGCCCCCGTACCTCAGTCGGAGCGCGAACCGTAGGCGTATGGTCTGCAATTAGGGCTGAAAGGGTTAGGGATGCCACTACAGGAATAATAGAGAGTAGCGCTGCCTCCCGTGTACCCCAGGCAAAGTGGAAGCCAAGCCATAAGCGGAGGCGGAAGCGTTATATAGGCTCACCTTGGTAGAGTTGGTCTCCATTTGCATTTCCTCGATCGAGGCGCTGCTCTCCTCCAGCATAAGCGTCGCGACAGCCTTCGGCGCCAGGGACAACACTCCCACCACGCCCACCCCGTGCAACTGGCCCAGCCGGACCAACAGCGTGCCCACCCGATCCGCCCCGTCCCCACCCCCAACCCCACCTTCGGCCTCCGCATCGGCAATTCCACCAGAAGAATTTGAGTTTCCCGCTTCGCCCGTGGAGATGAGAGTTGACCTGCTCCGGGCGTCGGTACCGAATGACGGTGTGGAGAGCGAGAGCAGGTCTGCGCTGCCGAGGCCCAGTCGGCGCTGCTTCTCCGCTCTGGCGTGCCAAAGCTTGTCCGCCGTCGCCCGCCGCGCGATCTTGCGGGATGCCATATGGCGAGCAATCGCGCAGATTCTGTGAGGTAGCCCGGCCTCAAGCTGCAGCTCGATGGACCACAGGGCCTGTCGATCACGCCGATGGAGATCAAGTCGGGGGGAGGGGTAAAAACGCCTTCCAGGTATCAAATGTTAGAGTATATTAAAAGTAATAGTCTATAATGAGGGCTTATTTACCTCCCTTTATAACTGCAACAATACTTTTGGGAAAAAATACTTGGAACTACAGTGTGGAGAAAGTTTGGCACAATAATGGGGGGGCATAGTAATACATAGTAATACATAGTAGTACACAGTGCTATAGGAAACAGAACCCACGATGGAGCACTTTGTTCACTCACCAGATTTGGTTTTGATTTTTTCCGGGGGTCCATAGTTAATAGAACCTATGGTATACATAAAAAAAACTACATATTTACCTATTTTTACTAACGATATTTGGTCCTAACTACTGTAGTCCCCCGTAATAGTACAGTACTACAATGCCCCCCCGAAATAAAATAGTAGACGGGTCAAGTCGGTCAATAGCTTGGTATACTTCAGGAAACTAATGGGTATCATTCTGGCCGCAACTTACATACGTATAATGGTATTGCTCTTATATTAATAGTGTTTACATGAAACGGTTATTACATGCCAGCATAGTATGGGTTTGATATTCCATTCAATTCGATTGGATAGTGAAGGTCTATTTCGGGGGTCCATAGTTAATGGGACCAAATATTGTTAGTAAAAATATATAAATATATAGGTTTTTATGTATACCACAGGTCCTATTAACTATGGACTCCCGTAATAGTGACGCGTATACAAGAAATACTAAAAGAACAAAGGCGCGAACGACGGAGTATGTGAAACGACGACCAGATAAAGCGGCGCAAGGCTGAGCGGTGTATACGACGCGGCTCCTAGCCTACATGAAGTCGTATAACCCTGACCCCAACCCCACCCTAGACCCCGAGCGCCTGGGATTATTCTCGGAAAAAGCAGCTGCGGTGAGAGTTTGCCCCATCACACAGCAGCGCTAATGTGCCGAAAACCTGGGGCAAGATGTAAACACTACTGCCATATCACGCAATACTCGATTCGACTGAGACGGTGCTAAATCACTCAACAGTGACGGCCATACAATTTCGATTGAACAGGCTAGATAGCGACGGCTGTACAGCAACCGATTGTGAAGGCTGCACAAGATTCCTCGAACACAGGGCGAGCGAGGGCAATGGAGGGGCGGTCAGCCGGGCTAGCGGGAGGCTAGCCTCCCTACTATTGCTACTAAAATTGACGCCCAGACTCGCACGGCGGTACCAAACCCGGGCAGTTGGCGGAGAAAGGTTGACATTTTCCGCTTGCGCTTTGCTCACCTGCAGCAGCTTTGGCTTGAGCTGCTTGGAGTCCGCAGTTTCCTGTACAGAAGCAACAACAATTTACAGCATCATGGGGCGAGGGCATGATATGCTGAGCACTTGACAAGTTTACGGACGCTATGGACAGGAACAGCCTCCTTCACTCGAATACTGTATGAATATCTCGTGCATTGTACCGGGTAACTGCTACATCATATCGTAGCATTATAGCACAACCCCACCTCACAGCATAGCAAAGCAAACAAATCCCCGCTATCACAACTGCGCTCCGCGCGGCGTACAGCATAGCAGTTACACTAGCTTGCCATCTTGCCTCGTCGAGAGCAACCTTGACTCCTGCTGACTGCCTCGTCTCCCATCTCAGGGTCCTCCTTTCCACCAAGCCCCACGCCGCTAGCACGTCCTCCCGAGGAAGCTGCCACGGCATCAAATACCTGACCAAAAAAAAGCCGCGTGCAAGTAAACCCCTGTTCAAACATTTATATGTCGCGTTCGTCGACCAGGGGCGAGCTTCAACACAGCGAAACGCTACGTTTACGTGGAAAACTGTTTACTAAAATAAAACCTTGGTACGATATAGATATATATACAATGATTCGCGACGCCTGAGAGCGAAGCATTCGCTTCCGATTCCGCGTTGAATGTAGGCTGAATTACAAACACCTTCGCTTTTCCTGGCTTCGTGCTTGCTTTTTCGACCGCTTTCCTCGAGGGTCGCGCTCGCCGGGCTCCTTCGGGTGTTCTCCCGTGCGCTCATCTCGGAGTCTCACGCCACCGACGAGCGCGACGACCCCGAACCCGAAGGACATTTGCTGGGGCGAGGAGACACGGAGGTTCTATTTTTCGCGGTCCTGGAGATTTGTTTCGCTGTTGTTGCTACGCAAAAAGAGACAGACTTGATCTTAGCTCTTTTCTCTCCGAGGTTCGATTCTCGGCCTTGCTGATGCTACCGCCTTATTCTCCCGACTCCCTTCGTTTGCGGGCCGCCATCGGCCTGTTCGACCCCCTCGGTCTTGCCTTACTCGGTGGCTGCCTTCTCTTGCCCCTTGCCCCTTGCTCCTTGCCCCAGTCCCTTCGCGAGTCGACTACACGCGCCTTCTCGAGGTATCGCGCCGTTCTTGGTACCAGATCGTTGGCTATCCCAGTGATATATTTGGTGTTTTATAAATCGGCACGTCATTTGTTCTCGCCGGAGGAATGGAATGGAGGTTGTTGAAGAGTATGAATTCGACCGACTGTTGTGGGTTCAATAAGAAAAACCGACCAATCACATCGGAGGATATCATTCAGGTGGTCGTGCCTGCCCGGGCGGTCTACTGCTGCTGCAAGGTCTGGTCTCTGGAGGCGCATGGAAATACGAGTACTACTACTGCAGCAGTAGCAGTACAGCAGTACAGCAGTTCAGCCAGTAGTTCAGTAGTTCAGAGGCGTGTTCTACTTCGAATATGTACGTACAACGCTTTGTTTTCGCCGGTTGAATTTGATTGAAGGTTGTTGGAAAGTAGGCAGTATTAAGTGGGCCGAGTGCTGTGAGTTCGACAAGAAAAACCGACCAATCGTATCGGAAGATATCAAACGTGGTCGTACATGCTCGGATTGTCTACTGCTGCAAGGTCTGATCTCCGGAGGCTCATTAAGATACGAGTACTACTACAGCAGCAGTACAGCAGTAGTTCAGAGGTGTTCTACTCGGAAGATGTACAAAGCAAAACCAAATATCCATAACAAGCGCGCCCGATGAGCGTGTCTGACGTATCACGCAATCACGCAGCTTCCAAACTAGAGTATCAACCACTCAATCGGTCGTACACACAGCAGACGGTTTTCAATTTTTATAAATTTTGAAATACGTCAGCTGTGAGTTCGACTGATTAAATAGTAGTATCAACCACTCAATCGGTCGTACTCACAGCAGACGGTTTTCAATTTTTACAAATTTTGAAATACGTCAGCTGTGAGTTCGATTGATTAAATAGTTGATACTCAACTTTGCAAGCCGCGTAATACGTCTCGTCTATATTCCATTTTTACCGAATTTTACAAGTATTGTGATAAACCGAACTCGCGTATTCTATATGTAATTCCTTGTCAAAGATATAGGCCAGCGGCTCCCCTGGATGCTGCCCGGATCAACAGGACAATTTAATCATATCCAGCTGCCACGTATCTACTACATCTACTAAAGAAATTTAAGATACTACAGTCCCGCTTTAAGATACGATCCTTCATGAAAGGTACCGGTAAACTGTATACTGTAAGTTAAGATGTTCGTCTTACAATTTTCTGGTGAAAACACGTCAAATTATTTCGGCGAGCACTGCTGGAGGTAATCGTGGGTTCGAGACTGCTTGCTTCCACTGCGAGTACTCGCGGTATGTCGGGGTTCTGTCGTGCTGTGCATATTGTGCTGCGTGTGCTTCGCGTATATCCGACCTGAATAATTCGGGGTTCACACTGAGAATTCTGCCCATGTTAGCAGTGTATTTTGTGGTTGTCAGGTTGTTCTGTATTGCCGATCGATATCAGGTGCCAGGTATCGGGTATCAGGTGTTCGATACTATTCATACTCGCAGCATCTCGGAATATATACTGCGATTACTGCCTGTAGGCATGATGGGAGTATTTCATACCAGTGTGTAGATAATGCGCGTATGTATGTTGGTTGGTACAGTAGTACGCGTAACGCGTCCTGTACCCGCAGTAATTTGGGCGGATACTACTGCATGCTGACTTGTTGTCTGCTGCTACTGCTGCTTCTTCGGTAGTGCTGCTGCAGGTGTTGCGGCTGCGTCTGCACACAGCAGCAGCATACTTCAATCAAGCAAAAAAATGATTCCGCCATCTCGATGAGCCAGCCTGTTTTCAGGCGCCGTCGAAATTAAACAATCGCTAGCCCTCGTATTTAGAGCAAACGAAATATCAATACAAGAGAATAAATATAAGGGAGGATGGGAAGCAAACACAAAGAAGCATAGGCAACGCCAAAACCTTACGAACTCCTACGTCGTAGCAAGGAAAACAAGTCGAGCCCGAGGCAAGATCGAAAACCAACCAACCAACGCGAAAAAAAAAAAAATCTAGCAAAACGAAGGAAGGGAATGAAAACCCGCCTCTGTCGTGTTTCGTCAAGGAAGCGTGTGATTGAACACCTGTCGTGGAAAACATAGCTTACCCCAGCAGAGTCGACAAGATACATGATAGCTGTCCACATCGTCGAAAATAGCTCTAATCACCGCCGTATTGTACTGATATTACCTACAATTAACATCTTGCTCTAAGTATATACGTAGCGTGACCGTACAGCAGTAGTCCCGAGCAGCGGTGCACCATTTCTGTGCGATTAACGAGATCAGGTAAGCACGACACTGCTGTCGCGGTATGTCGTCGTGGGTTAGGGGTAGCGTTACATTTACGCTGCTGCAGAGAGGACGGGGGTGCTGTACCGATGTGGAGGCCTCAACCACCCTCAACAGTGCTGTAGACCGCTTTTTAGAGGGACCATCCGTGGATAGTACGATCACCGCCTTATTCCGGTATCCAGTCGGGCCAAGTGCCAAGGGGTTTTTACCGCCCAATCGGGGGAAACCGCGTCCGCCCTATTCCGCGAGGCCTAGTGTCACAACTGCTGTGACAACAACAACAACAACTGCTGTGACAGCTGTGACACCTTCGAACCTCGCTTTCGTGGCGAGTTTTCTGAAGGCATACGGTCCTGCTCGCGCTCAACGCTGGCTGTGCGGATAGGCGGTATGTGTGAAATTGCAGAATCATGTTCCACACTTCACTCATGCTCTAGTCAATCAAGAGCCACTCAAGAGCCACTCAAGAGCCCCTTCCAGAGAGGTTAGCAGAAATGCACGAGCACTAGGTGTCTTTCATCTAGAAAACAAGACAAATGTCGAATACCGAATGCGTGGTAAGATACAAGATCAACTAAAGGAGAACGAGCCGGCCAAGGTATGCAGAGGTACACACGTAGAGGTGTTTTTTTCTGAGATATCCGATGAAATTAACAGCACAACGATGAACAAAACTCAGAGGGAAGGGAAGCACAATACGGCTCAACACAAGAGCTTAACAAACTACAGTACGTAGTCGACGCCTGCTGGTACCAGCTACCAACGCGTCAAGCACAAGAGGGGTACTTGATCAGCCGACACATCGAGTCACCACCATATCCGGACGTTGGTATCATATCATCATACCCGTAAATACCTTCGTTTCCAGCCGCAGAGGCGATAAAAGGTGCTTCTTATGCAGTGCGATTCCACGTTGTTTCGATTTTACAGCATGTACTACCTCTGTAGTGTGATACTTGCCGACACAGGCAATGTCATCGTATTGATAATAATAGTGTTAACGTCGATACTCATGCTGTAGTTAATAGTATACCTCGAAGTATATACTAAGTAGTCATCGCAATGGACTCACTTTGCGACATGTGTGCCCTTAGTCTCGCTCTGAGGTGACGACGTCTTTGCACCCACGTCACCAACCTTGCTCCAGCCAGACCGGGGAGAGGGGGGAGGGAGGGAGAGGGAGGGAGGGAGGGAGGGAGGGAGGCGCAGTTAGGGAAAAGCGCAGAAAACCCGACGAGGTGAACTAGCGCTTACCGAGTCGGCGATGGAATGAACCCTGCCCATGGCTCGAGGCAGTCCTGCTGCCGTTTCCGCACGATGCGGTTAACAAGGTATGTCTACAGTATTTACAGTACATAATTCGGTGGTCACGAGAGGGGCTCCAATAATTCCGGACAGGAAGAAAAACAGCAAAATTAAATTAACAAAAACCCAAACTAATCGGAGGGCAACACGGCACCACCTTACCTTAGCCTCCGCGTTCCCTTCCGCACCAATCTCCCCCTCTGACCCCAGCTCCAGATGTTCGTGCAGTCTGAAATGCGTCCCACCCGAATTGTCCTCGAAAGTCTCCACCTTAAGCCTGGGGTGCAACAGCTGTCGCACGGACAGGTACCGCGCTGCTGCCAGCCACTCTCTGAACCAGGTACGCCACAGCAAGCAGCGAAGGCGTCTGTACTCGGATTCCTCTGCGCTCAGGCGCGCTTCGCGATCCTGCGAGCAAGAGAGAAAAATACGGGAGGCACGAGGACCACGAGACGAAAGTTAATGCTAGATCGCCTATGATCGAAGTGCCGAACCAGGTGGTTTGTGCAGTAGGTTTCCAGCAGCGCATGAGGTGGGGAGATACTGTAGTTGAAGACCCTGAAACTTGGCAGATTCGGGTGCGGCAACTGAACAAGTCTTAACAAGTCTTAAGAGTATTCTGTTTTGAAGTGGGCAGTACAGGAACGTTATTTTTCTGCATATAGCAATAACCAGGAAAGTTGGCCCAGGTCGGACTTGTCAGTTGGGAAAGCGTGAAACATACATTCCACATTTTCGGCGTCCGAATTTCTTACTTCCTCGCACTGCAGGGGTATGCCTTCCTTACTGCTCGTGTTCTTACTATTAAAACTAGTACTAGTATGACTAGTGTGAGTAGTGGTAATAGTAGTAGTAGCAGCAGCAGCAGTAGCAGTAGCTGTAGGAGGCGTCCTGTGTGCTACAGGCGGCCAAGAGTTAACAGTACTTACAGCAGTGCCGTACCCGCCAACGAGGGGGACAGGTATTTCTGCACCACGTACACCGTAGGCACGAGAATCTCGCCAATTACACACCCTGTAGTCTTCCTCCCGCCTGCGCCGCTGGCCGACAGCGACAACGCCTACAGCATAACAAGGGCAATAACGGCAAGCAGCGTGAGCCTACCTCCCCCCCTGAGCCTTGGGTTGACGTCACGCGGTGCGCCGTCATGCCGCCTCGCTGCTTCACGGATGATCTCAGGTCCTGGTATTAGCGCGAACGGAAAAGTGAAAACATACGTTGAAAGCGTCAGATTATCTATCCCAAAGAGCACCAGACCTACTGTAGACGGGGGGAGGGGGGTAGGGGGGGTGGGGACGGTCGACACCGTGTCAACCGCCTCCATGGGAAACTTTTTCCCGGTAATGCGACTTTCGTTCGCCCTTTGCTGTGCCTTCCGTGATTTTTCGTCCCACGCAAAGTTGTAGATAAACGTATGTGTGCAGCTTAATCCGAGGAGGGTGTACGAGTACTACCAGATACTGAGTAAGAAACGAGGGCGTCAGCCAAAGAAAGAAGGTCTGCGACATATGACCACTGTTGTAGTACTGCAATACATAGTAACGAGGGAAGCTTTAGAGCTATGCACAACACGACAACATCACGAAGACCGGTTATGTCACAAGTCAGAACCCAACGCGCGGAACCTGCAGGATTGACCTTTCCAGGCACGAGCGGCAGTGACTGCTGTCAGACACTATTACCGGGGGCTACAGTAATACATACTAATACATAGTGTTGAATAGTAAAATACATTGTATTACATTACATTACACAGTAACAAATACAAATACATATTACGGGGGACCATAGTAAATAGGACTAATTATTGTGAGTAAAAATAGTTAAATATATAGGTTTTCATGGATACCATAGGTCCTATTAACTATGGATATTAATGCACAGTAACCAGAACCCACCATGCACTCAAAAAGCTGGTATCCCCCTACCTTTACACACCATCATGACACCAGTTCTGATTACCATCTAGAACCACTGTACTATTCTACTAATAAGTAATGCAACACCCAGGGTCGGCATTGCGGGGCCAGAGGAAACGGTTGCAGGCTTACCCGTAGCACAACATTCCCAGCATACTTCCACAGTGCGCGGTAATACCGCGACCTCCCGATAGCCCCGGCGTCCTCCGCGGCATCCCCGGTGCTATCCTTGGTCATGATCTCGTTGTCATCCTTGGTGGTGACAGCGGTGACATCCTCGGCGATGTCCTCGGCAAGTCGTTCGGTGCTGTCCGTGGGAAGCTCCTTAGAACTGTCCTTCGAGACTTCCTCAGAAGCGTCATTGGCGATGTCCTCGGTGATGGCCTCGATAGGTTCCTCGGTGCTGGCCTTGGTCACTATGTCGGTGCTGTCCTTGGTGCTGTCCTCGCCACTGTCCTTCGTGCTTCCCTCGATGCTGTCCTTGGCGATATCCTTAGTACCATCCTTGGTGTTGTCCTCGGCATTGTCCTCGATGACGTTCGCGATGATGTCCTCGATAGGTTCCTCAGCGCTGTCTTTGGTCGTTACCTCGGTGCTGTCCTTAGCACTTTCCTTAGCGCTGTCCTCGGTGCCATCCTTGCTGCTGTCCTTAGAGCCGTCCTCGACATAGTCCTCGATAACGTTCGCGGTGATGTCCTCGGTAGGTCGCTCGGCGCTGTCTTTGGTCGTTACTTCGGTGCTGTCCTTAGTGCTGCCCTTCGTGCTGTCCCCGGTACTGTCCTCGACTACGTCCCCGGCGTTGTCCTTTGTGATACCCTTGGTGCTGTCCTTCGTGCTGTCCTCGGTTTCATCGGCCGCTGTGGTTCGGCAGGGGTACACCAGGGGTCTTGAGGGTCGCAGGGCCGACTGCGCCAACTTCCGCATGTGGCCGTTCCAGAGCGAGGCCCACCTCAAAAGGTGTCCCAGTTGATCATCCACAAGCTGCCACATTTTCATACGGATACGCAAACAAATACCATACGGATACGCACACAGACATGACACGGAGGAGGAGGGAGAGGAGGTTCGTTTGAGAGGGGCAAGCCGGTATCACGGTGCACGCACCAGCCACCACAATTTACAATCTGTACGGCATCTACAACATGACAGCGCGGTGTCTTGCAAAACGGCAAATGCACGTCTATAAACGCACTCAAACCAAACAGGGAGTACGTCGGGTACTGGAATATCACAAGTAGTAACCGCAGTAACCGTAACCGTGGCCCTTTTGAGAGATAGCGACCAGAACAATGGTTGGTACCTTCGGTGTCATCGACCGTCTACTAGGACCAGCGTGAACACCAGCGTGAACATCTAGCAGTCGCACAGCAGTACTACTATTAATAGTAGGGGTGGGACCATGCTGCGCCCCCCATGCTGTACGCCTCCGTGCTGTGTAACCCCGACATCTTCATCATATTCATCTTCATCTTCATCTTCATCATCCCTCAATCCTGCTGGGATTGCTGCTGTAACTGGCACATTATATCGGCCATTTTTCCCTCTAAAGTCCCAAGAGGGTTACCTTACCCTATGACCCTATAACCCTAACCCTAACTCTAAGAAGAGTACGTCGCCTAGATTGCCCCCTTCCTAAGGGTTACACTAGATACAAATAACTCATTTGCTTACGTCCCCCCGCCCAAAATTCGTAGTATTGTAGTGTCATCTACTGTACATACCGCATTTACGTGCCGAGCTACGTCTAGTCTATATATACCTGGTAGACGCATTGAACTACTACTGTACATTTCGCGAAACAGCGGAAGGCACTGCCGGACCCCAAGCATGCACTGCCGATTCATCCCTCCGAAAGACTTGCACCACAGAGCGGGCCAGTTCCGCTGGGGGTCCTATCTGTATAAGGTAATATACTGTTTACACTGTATACACAACACACCCACGAACAAGAAATCGCCTGTCAACAACAATAACAACATACGAAGGGCTCACTTTTTGTGGGGGGCGCTAAGAACATCGGGTTAAGAAATCGTGCTCAGCGGCGAGTGCTACAATAACCCTAGCCCTAGCGGTGTAAACTACAGCTGTAGTAGCTGGTAATAGCCCACACACACTAGGTATGCTCAACCTTGTTCAAGGGTGGAGTTACGCCAAGGTTTGAAGGCTTTTGCTCACACTATAGTCAAGTAATAACTGTTTCTTGGCGGGCCCATGCCGTACGCCTCTCTCCATATGGACAGGGCAGTACAGCAGCAACAGCAGTCTACTATACGGCAAGTGGGGATTGAACTCTATGCATAAGTGTAGGCCGCGTACGGTCGCATTGCCATGTTGTCATGCTGTCATACTGGCATATAGGCTTATAGGCTTTTGGGTGGTACACAAAATATGTGTATATCATACGCTCATCATGCCCACCTGAGCCAAGAAATGAAGCACCCTGTCATCTAACGTCATCTATATAATGCCATGCCGATGACTCGGTACTATGCATAACGAAAGCCCCCCCGCCGGCAACCCACATGCATGCTACGCGTTGCTCTGGCCGTAGAGCCACTGCTTCATGTCAGAAAACTATTCCCCAAGCCAACGGCCACCGGGCAGCAGCGCCAGCACCAGCAGTGAGCGGCCTGCTATCAATATCGACATGACATACCTCCGAAACTCGACACAGCAGACACTATCACCAGTACCTGTAAGGATTCATCAGAACCATGTTATATTCAGCAACCACTGCAATAACTAATGTAACTATTATTAATAATAGTGCTCACCATTAGTCTATTGCGGAGGCACATACTGGTATTGTTGCGGGTCCATCGTCAGATCTGAATACTATGGCCCCAGCAGCCGGAGGCGAGTTGCAGCCCCCTGCAGGGATCCCCGGCGATCCTCCGGGAGGCCTCCGGGAGGCCTCCAGGGGGGTCTGTAGGGGGATTCACCTCGCTTCCGGCTCGTGAGGGCCATAGTATTGTAGTATTCAGTTCTCACGATGGACTCAAAAAGTATGTACTTCGTACCTCTCTACTCTACTCTACGTTTAAGCACCATATTTGGCCCATCATTATCATTATCATTACTATTACTATTACTATCCATATATCATGTTCCCCCGTAATACCTATTAATAGTACGCGAGCCTGCGAACAGGAGAATATGAACATACCTGTACGTGCAGGTCGCCGGCTAGGAAACGAACGTCCATCGACTCTATCCTGCCCCACACCTCCTTGGATAAGGAAACCGTCACCCCGAGACCCAGACGACATCGTTTTAGCACAGGTGGAAGTTGAAGGGGTGGAGTCCTGAGCCCTTGCTTCAGCCTCCGGAGGGTCTCCTGCCGGTCGGATCGACTACCGAGTCGGACACCGAATAAGACATCGAATCAGTCACCGAGTCGAACACCGAATTGTATCCCGAATCGGACACCGAAATAGAAACCGAATTGGACACCAAAACGAAAACCGAATCGGAAAAAATAATCGCACACCGAATACGACATCGAATCAGCCGCCGAGCCGGACACCGAATCAGATCCCGAATCGGATCAAACCGGATCGGACACCGGAGTGGACGAATTGGACACCAAATTCGACACCAAACCGACTACCGAATCGGACGAAACAATCGGACATTGAATCGAACATCGAATCGGACACCTAATGGGTCACCGAATCGGACCAGACCCGATCGAATGCATATATTCGAATCAACGGGATTCGAGCGAGCGGCAGGGGCGGGGAAAGGTATAAAAGCTTCGACAATCGGAATAGCTGCAACACGCCAAGTACGAGCATGATCCGAACCACGTACCTGATACAGTAGTAGGGGACTACGGATGGGGTGGTCAATCTTCCGCATTTTGGCGCTACATGTTAATAGCATCAGAACGAGAGTGCCTTCCTTCTGGTATTAGTACTAATATTAATAGATGCCCACCATGTCGGGATGCTACGGACGGCAATCGAAAGTGCTAAAGAACGTTTCGAAATAACAGAAAGACAAACTAACAAACTATCGTAAACTATTGTAAACTGAAAAGCTACCATTGAGCGAGAAAAGCGTGCTTGAAGGGGTAAAGTATACCTGGTAGGCATATATCTCGTACTGGCATAGGGTAAGGGAAAAAAAGACGCGGCAAGAGCCTGCACTGCTGTAGCGACTGCATATATACCTGGACCTGGTATTATGTGTTGCAAAAGAACATCCTACGAGTACACTCGTATAGGAGGGAATACCGCGAGTACCAAGCATTGCTTCTACGTATCAGGTGCGTAAGGGTGCACTGCACATAAACAAAACAGTACTATTAAATAATAATACCCATTATAGAGACCCAGACAGGGGAGGGGTGTATTAAAACCAAGTTACACAAAACTTTATAAAATTGTTTTTCGAAAATTCGTCCAAAAATCCCACCCCAGTGGTGTGTTTTGCGTTTTGATCAGTTATTTTGACTACCTGGTATTAATAGTCATTTTGACTATTACTACTATTACGGGGGTCCATAGTTAACAGGACCTATGGTGTACATAAAAACCTATATATTTTCCTATTTTTACTAACAAAATTTGGTCCCGTTAACTATGGACCCCCGTAATAATCACTTTGACCTTTGACGAATGTTATGTCGTTTGGTCTTCTTGTCGTGCACACTACGGAATATGCTGCTGCTGCTGCTGCTGCTGCTGCTGCTGCTGTAGTGTACCGGTACCTCGTACAGCAGCATGTCACGCTCAATATCACGGAACGGTATGGTATGGTATGGTATGGTATGGTATGGTATGGTACCTGTAGCACTCTGCGTCGCGGCAGAAATAAGCAGACAAGCCGCGTACGCTGGCGAACTTGGTGACTGCTAGCGTCGGCGCGGAGCTGGCTTCGTCCACATGTTTCTGCTTCTTCTCGTCTCCCGCCGACCCCCCCAGCACGTTGGCTTCGTCGAGAGCGTTGTACCGCGCTGGTGCAAGGGAGACGACGCAACGTACATGCGACAACATCAAAAAAAACTATGAGACACTGGACACTGATAAAGAAACAAAGCAACACAAGAAAAACACGCAATCCCGGGACAAATACATGCGTATGATACATCAAGTCAAGTCTGGGACACTCGTACCGCCAACTGCTGTAGAAGCTGCTTCGAACATGATATTTCTTTTTTTTGTCTTATTTTCTCTTTGTGCGCTTTGATACTCCGTGTATGTCTTAACTTCTTCTTCGTATCGTTCTTCCTTCATGTTCTTCTGAAAAGAAGTCTTGTTTCGTGGATGGATCACGCGCCTGTTTTGTTTGTTCGGTATTGCCTGACGAATCTTCTCCGCGGGTGGGACACGGTTGACTAAAGAAGGAAGGAGACGCCAAACAGGGTAGCAAGGCATCAGACCGACTACAGTAGTACGTACAATATAACCTGTCTATGCTTTATGCTGCTCGTACCACCAACTGCTGCGGCTGCCTGGAGGGTGTTTTGTGCTTCGGTTTGCCTCTTTTTTCCTTCCGTTCTTAGCCGTACTCTGCTTTACATCATTACATGTGGTGGTATTGTGGCTTCCTTTGCTTACGTTGTATTGTCTGCCATATTTCCTTCGGGGGGGACCGCGACTTGATATTTATTTTTTAGGTTTGTTTTTCTCTCATTGTTTCGATTTTTCTCTCTTTCAACGCATGCTACTATGGGGGTCCATAGTTAATAGGACCTACGGTATACACAAAAACCTATATGTTTACCTATTTTTGCGAAAAAAAAAAAAAAATGTCCCATTAACTATGGACCCCCGTAATAGAATGTGTATGTCGTAATCAGCACGATGACATGGCATTGCATTATTGCATTGTCTACTCTGCTTACTGCATAACAATGAACTATCTCTGTTGTCGTAATTTTAGTGGCCACAGAAAGAGCTTGCATCTCTCCATAGGATTGAAGAGTCGGCACGAGCACTGGTTGAGCTGAATGTTGACGGGTAGAAAGGACGGTTTAATATGAAGAACACACATCATAAATAACAATTCAGAGCCAGGGAGTCGGAAGCAATTACTGTATCCAGGTGCACCAACTCCAGACGACTCCAGAGGCAGAAGCGTCAGAATCACAACCCTAGGGATACTCTCAGGTGTCACAGGTCGCAGCGAGAGAGCAAAGCGAAGTGCTTGTACTGATGGCGTTGAAACAAACTTGGATAGTAATACTGTCAATACTGCTGCTGCTGCTGCTGCTGCTGCTGCTGCGTATAATATCAGGAGTAGAACGCGAGGGGAAAGTATTTCCCGCCGAACCCGCCGTGTCGCAGGGTGGAAAACGCCCAACATCATCAATCATAGCCACTGTGGAACCTAGATCTACCAGTTATATACGTACATTAAACCACACCGACCTAACACAATAATCCCTCTGTGCGCGAGAGATGAGATGAGGAAGAGGGGGGGAAAGGGGGGGAATGGAGGATGAAGGAGATGGTGAGGGGAGGGGAATGGGTGGGGAGGAAGGAGGAAAGGAAAGTGAGGGTGGAAAGAATTGAATGAGGGGGGTGGGGGAGGGGGAGAGAGGAGAATGAGAAGAGATGAGAGGCATTAGAGATAGGGAAGCTTCCGACAATAATCCGCTGTTTGCGACAAGTGCGCCATTAGAGATAGGGAAGCTTCCGACAATAATCCGCTGTTTGCTGTAAGCGAATGAGGCGTGTTGGTTATTTATTCTATTCGTAGTCTTGTTTGAAAAATGTACCGTCATCGGCAGACCTTCTTATAGGTTAAACAAATGAGTGGCAACACCAAGCCGATACAGCACGGGACGGTGGTGACACACTGGTAAAACACGCGAACAGACTAGGTTGCTGCCAGTACCTGGCCAGCAGTTTTTTTTCAATATAGGAAGATCGTGCAAAGAGAGCAACTCAAATTGTAAGTATGCTATACTTTGTCCCCAAAACGGGATTGTAGTATATACTATAATAGAAATATTACGGGGGATCATAGTAAATAGGACTAAATATTGTAGTAAAAATAGGAAAATATACAGGTTTTTGTGTGTACGGTAGGTCCTATTTACTATGGCCCCCCGTAAAAGAACAAAAAGGGTTGAAATAGGTGTTGCAATTAGGGGTATAGAGGTAAAAGTAGAACGTTTGGCCTAAAGCATTCGTGAGTCACACATTGACAGGGGGGCTTCTCAACCGACACAGACTGGGGGGAAGCTCTCCCAATACGGTTGGACCTCCTTCTCCTTTCACGTATCACAACGTGATTCGTTGCGCACCTCGAAAGCCGTGGGAGTACAGTGTTCATGGGCGTCAAGCTGTCCCCCCCCCCCCCAAATGATCACATAGTACATATCTCTTGTCGAGTACACCCCCCTTCCCTCAAAATCGCTTTTTGGGCAAGCTGATTATTCGTAGAGTATATAGGTGTCGGCTCTTCGAGCGAAGTGCTACCCCTACCCGTGCATTTAAAAAAATGAAGGTGATACCCCGACCCTTGCACGCCTCTTTACATACTTGAAAGCTATTTACCATAGATACATACATACGTCTATATTGTCGGTATGGTGCGAGGTACTAAAGGTATCACCGATGACGCGAAAATAAAAGAGCGGTCTGCCGACTAGTCTGCTCACAGAAGTTTCCCAAGAGAGCGATCTCCATCTTCCGGAACTTGTGACCGAACCACCTCTTCCCCTTTGCGCCCCCCACGCCCGTTGTCTCCTTAGCTCTCGTGTCGAGTCCCAGTGACATTTCGCTCAGGCAGATCCCCAACGCTACCGGAAGTTCGGGAGAGGTTGAGCTTGCCCCGCCGGCGGGTAGGCCTTCCCTCTCCTCCTCCTCCAATCTCACGTGCGCGCCCTGCAGATGCAGCACAGCACATGCAGCGCATGCAGTACATGCGGGGGTTGGTGTGCAGTACAATCAGGATTGGGTCTGCAGTGCGGGGTTTGAGGGAGGGAGGAAGGGAGGGCAGGCACGCAGAGCCAAAGCAGGGGGGTACTGATGTGGGGGCGGGGGGGGGGAAGAGATGCGAGATGTTCGGCTCACCTTGACCGTGACCTCAAGCTTTTGTATAACCTTGTGGGTGGCCTCAACCGTATGTAGATGTATGCTCCTCGAGGGTGGCCCGCCCTCTTCTTCGACGCCTCCTGCCAGCTCCGACGCCCCCTGCATCAGCTTGCACAGGATAGCTTTCACATGGACGTTGGCGCTGATGCTTTTCCGAATGTCCTGCGGGGAGGAAAGAAACATGCCGGCGCACCAACAGCTGTCACTACCTGGACACTTCCGACAGACGACAATCTACAGATAGATCAGAGAGATCATCTAATATATCTATGACAATGGAAACGCACAGTTTCCATGAAAAAAAATGAATTCCAAAGCTACCCGTCACAATGTGTCAGGTACAGCTTGCTACGAGCACGATTCTTAAAACGGAAAGTTCCAAACTTTTGGAAAAGCCCGAAAAAAACAATTCTGGGGCCGATGCTGGGCCAAGATCGGCTTCAGAAAAACTCAGGCGGATGGGATCCACCTGATATCTTCAAGGCCGTCATCTACACTCGTTGGTCTTGCACGACACCAAGCGGGTTGGCCGTGGGCTGAGTCTATGTCAAGATCGAGCGTCTATCGTCTATCATCGCACGATCTGATTTTTACGAGGTGTATCTGTACAAAGAGAGTGGAGTAGTCTCATCAGAAAGTGCTTGAACAAAGAGGCATGTTCGAAAAAAAGACCAAAAATTCACAAACATACGTGTACATGCATGAGCACTGTTGTGGTGATGGTATGATTATAAGTATAAGTAGTATAAGTAAAGGTATTATACACTGCCCTTGACACGGGAGCCACGAATTCAATTTGGCACGACACGTATTTGATACTATGTGGAAACGTGGTGAATTAAGCTTGAGCTTTATATTTCCACCAATCCGCCCGAGAACCAAAAAAGAAAAAAGTCTCGCCCAGTTACAGTTCGAACATATCCCCTATCCCGTAGCAGGTATATCACCGTTTGTACATTGATATTGAATAAAATCGTCTCTTATATTTCGGGACAGAGCGGTAAGCTGCTTTGTGTGGCCGCTGGTACGATAAAGTGCAATAGTCTTTGGTGTTGGACACTCTATATTCTCCCTCTCTCTTATCTTATGATCAATATAATCAAGCCCAAAACGGGTTAAAAACGAGGCCGATTTTGCCCTATTACGGGGGTCCATAGTTAATAGGACCTATGGTATACATATAAACCTATACATTTTCCTATTTTACTAACAAAATTTGGTCCCATTAACTATGGACCCCTGTAATAGAAGGCGAATAACTCTCTTTTTCATTAATCATACCGGAGTGCCTACAGACGTCCATTCATTAATTGTTGATAGTTTGTCTGTGTGTGTTTACAGTTTGTACATGTGTCGGCGGTCAATATCAAGGATTGCGAGACCTCTACACCCCATAGCTCATACATAGCTCATACATAGCTCATACATAGCTCACACATAGCTCATAGCCCTTAGGCCATAGGTCGTGGGTCCTACCCTTAGGCCATAGGTCATAGGTCATAGCAGCCGACTTCCACAAAGCCGGGATCCAATAGAAGTGGGTGACAATGGGCTAACGCGTGGGACGTGTTTCGTCGCACTCCATCTCGAGGAGGTCGCGGTTGCCGGGCTGCCATGGTTTAGGTGGTGTGTGTTTTGCGTGCGGCGGGATTTCGTGCTTGTTCCTTCGTTTTTTTTTCGTTCTTCGAGCGCACAGCGCCTGCTGCAAGCATGAGGCCGCCTTGCCTTGCCTTGCCTTGCCTCATTTACCTATTCGCTTCTGTAGTAATAATATTAGGCCAGACGTGTCACGACCACAACTATTACGGGGGTCCATAGTTAATAGGACCTACGAGTATGGTATACATAAAAAAAAACTTATATATTTACCTATTTTTACTAACAATATTTGGTCCCATCAACTATGGACCCCCGTAATACTACTGCCACGTGCCATCTTCGCGCTGCGGGGTCCGTTTGAGCAGTGCCGGGACGACATTGCCTTTGAGAGTTGTACAGCACGCTCGCTCACTCGGCGAATGATACCCGGTAGTACTGTACAAGAACTGCTTCATGGTGCATGGCGCATGCTGCGTCAGTGCTCGCCCTAACTGCTTGGCGGGACAACAGTACGAGGCTTTACCACTTGTTCGGCACAATGGTTGAAGCAAAATGTCCGTGTAGGAGACGGAGGGACTCACGCTAAGCAATGCTTGATTGGGTCTGATTGACTTAGGCTTAGGGTTATCGGCTATATTCGTATCGTACACAGTGTGTGTCAACCATTGTGTCGAACAAGACGTGAAACTCCCCTCCTTCTTGATGGCATTTCTATGATATATATGTTCTTATCCGTGTTTACCTGGGTCCGAAAAAGGTTAAATTGTGACTATACACGTATTCGTAACCAGACATGATGGTACAGTATAGTAGTTAGTAATATTTACTATAGGGCTATAGGGCTATAGGGCTACAGGGCTATAGGGCTATAGGGGTCGGTACAGTACGACGGGGCAGCGTTTGACAACGAGACTCCAACGGTAAGTTTCAACGGTACATTCGTTTGTCCAAGGGACGGGACAAGACCACGGGACCATTTTGACGACGGTGTTACCGTTCCGTCCCGTCCCGCCCCGCCGCACCCGTCAATCCCGTCCCGTCAATATATTATACCGTGTTATTATAGGCCTTGGAATTATCTTACCCCACCGTCGGCTGCCGGTTTTCGTCCGTGCTCATCCCGAACCGTTTTCAATGTGAACGATTCCTTTTTTCCCTTTTCTCCTCGAAACTCCCTCACGCCGAAAAACTGCGAATGAAATGAAATGCGGGTCTAGAGCAAGTGCTCAACGTATTGCAACCACCAACACAAGAAACAAAAAAAAACAAAAAAACGTACCGGTGTGCCCCAAACGTCATGGCAGCCACCGTACTACTATGCGCGAATCCAATTTCCTCACCTGAGCCCTAAAAGTTCTCGCCAAAACATGCTTCAGTGCCCTTACCGCAGTAGACGTCTGACTCTACCCTCACACTCTCACACCCTCACACCCTCACGCCCTCACATTTCGGGCACCATTTGTGCACAATTAGTTTTGTGCACACCCAATCTCGTAATCTCCTGACATCCTCACCTCAGCGGTGATGGTCTGATGGCCACCTACTGTCACCACGGCCAATACATCGGACACGGCGACCTTGACGGGTTTGTTAAAGTTGAAGGTCAGAGGGATGTCGATGGACAGCTTGCCAACGTAGAAGAACGACGGCGCGAAGGTCGGAGAGAGGAGGCATAGCTCGTCCTATAATAAGATAGACAGACACAGACAACAGACATAGACAAGGACAAACAATTGGGGGGGTAAGATCGTCAAGCCACTTGAAGTTTTTACACTGAACATTGGCACCAATGAGCACCACTGTTGGCTAGCGCTGATGATCAGCATTGATTATTAGCAAATGATGACGTCATCAGAATAAGGAGGGCCGGGATTTTCACAAGCGAGAAGGCTAGCAGAAAGCGCAGCCGTGAGCCAAGGTCGCGCACGGCATGTTTCTGCAAAGGCGGGGGGCATTCCTGCTGCATCATACGTATCATGCATAAGAAAGTTCGTGGCAGTCCGTGAAACACCACAGGGGGCGGCGGGGCGTACTCGCTTGACTGATTTGTTGCATGCTTTCCTTAGTTATTTAACCAACCATTAGCTACGCATCCTTTTCGACGCCGAGCATCGTTCCCATTCCTGGCAGGGACACCTTCAACATTCGGGTGCTCAGCACTCGTACATTATTTCCATACCTGGTACATATTACCAGGTACATTAAACCTTTCGCCAGCCGTACCCCCTTCCTGTTTGCCTTTCGTGGCAGCCATTTATCTCCTAGAATAGCGATCGTTTTATCGGTATTATCTCTTAAAAGTGCAGAAAACATTCCTCAGGTGTATTCATGTGGGAGGGAATCCGCGAAGTGCCCTCTGGTGGGGGGGCAGAGGGAAGCTCACGGTGCCGTGGTCCTAGTAGGCAGGCAGCTCATGCCAAACATCACCACTGAACTCTGGCTTTGGTCATCATGATCTATCTCAACTACACTCGATTGGACCGCGATTAATCTGGTTTTTCCCTGTCTCAGTGTGCAGCATTATTAGCATAGCTGGTAGCTACAGAAGAGAAGCTCGGACCTTCCCGGTGGTCCACCTTCCGCGTCATTCGTCGCTACGCTTGCGATACCTGCACTTTGCCCCTTTCCGCGTGTGTCGTTTGAATAATATCTCCAAATAATCTCCAATTAATAGAATATTACAAGTTCGTAGTGACCGTTATCCTTCATATATATGGTGATATTTTGCCGCTGCGTCTCGTTGTGGGAATCCAGGAGCAGTCAGCCAGTGACTTACGGTGCGCCTACTGCTTCATCGCAAGCTGTTGTTTTTCTCTTATTTTCTCTGTTTTCTTGCATGCGCCTCCGAGTTCAGAGTTCAAAGTAACAGGTTGTTGAGAAGTGAGAATGTCTCGTGTAAGTTATTGCAGTATTTAGTATGAATAGTAGTGTGCTGTGCTTCAAGTACGTACGTAGAGCCCAAGAGGTAGGAAGGACACCTCCGTACAGCAGTACGAGTGGACCAAAGTGTCGAAGAGACAACGCATCTTTCCATTATTTCCTAGCACGTGTATACTACGGTGCGTAGATGTACTGGCATATACAGCAGCACGAGTACCCACCACATGCTTCCTCCCTTCGGCGGTTACCCTTGGAGTGCTACCTCGTATATACCGTGTTTTCGGTGTTGAATAGAATCGGGTGCACGGCACAACTGCTGCTGTCTTCGTATCAAGTGTGAACGATGCTCTCTATAACACAGTCTGAAAGCCACCAACGTTTATCGTTCACTATTTTTGCTTCATCATTTTTTCATGTCGAGCCTTCCCTACAATCATTTCGGCAGCAAGTTTCCAAGAAAATTATATATTGAACGCTGTTGCCAATGAGCAGTATGAGCAGGGCTGTAGCCGTCGGCGTGGGATGAAATAAGGCCCTGCCGGTGGCGAAACTAACTAAACAACAGATTAACAGGCAGTATATACATACCAGGTATGCATCTACTGCTGTAGGGTCAGTTTCGAAGGCTCAGGTCGGCGTGGAAACAGGAGGTTAATATTTAATACCTGGTAAGTAGGCTTGGGGTACAATATCCACATATATATCACATACTGGTCACAGCGACAACCAGAACTCTTCCGCTTCAAATTTTCGCGCCATGGTTGAAGAATTGGAAAACGAAAAAATTGGCAGGGTTAGGGTTAGGGTAGTTTTACATGACCATCCATCATGATACCAAAACATGTACCAGGGTAGCATTGGCCTTGTGAAAAAATGTTCCGTTGCTTGAGGAAGTATATACCTGGTACACATTTTATGTCAACAGGGTGTTTGCATTACTTTTCGGCAACTTCGCCCCAAACCAACGTTTCGGACGAAAAAAAACAAAAACTATCAGTCCAATGTGACTTTTTTTTATAGTCAATGAAGAACACCCCTTCCAACGCTCGATTTCCTACAATAGTCTTCTTCAGTCACAGCGGCGCAAAAGCGATTTCCATCAAAGTGAATAGTGAATGGTGCTCTACTGCTGTAGGGTTTCCCAAGAGCTCAATACACTCTTCTAGTATTTTCGCAGGCGTTTCTTGTAACCGCCTTGTACAGCTCGAAGAACAAAACAAGTGCAACGGACGTCTTTCCCCATTAATAGTTAATAGTTGATACCATCATGCCAACACGTCTAGCGTCGAATTTTTTTACGTCTTGACCCTAAACAAGAAGTATACGTACGGAGTTTACGATTGACAACTTAAAATCCCTACTGGTGTGTGCAATAACGCCTCCCCAAGTAACACCACCAATTCCCATATCTCACGAATTACAGATCGCACGCCAAAGACCGGTTCACCGATGTGTCCCCCTTGTAGATGCGGTCACGTGGGTATGATATGTTTTGCGTCGTGAGTTTTAGTGTATTTCATTGATTCATTGCCCGAAGGTGGCATGCTTACGTTTTTTTCTGGAACCAGCTCGTGATACTGTTTTTGTGTGCTTCCCAGCCCGCGGAAATGATCTTCGCCAGCAAGAGGGGGGAGCCGGCTAAACCACTGTGTAGATGGAGTTGGTTTTCCAGGAGCATTCCTATGCTCTGTATAAGCTTGTACGTACACGTACTGAGACTAAAACGATCCTAAAAATGACGTGGAGGTGGGGGGCGGGGGGTACATATTATCATGCATGGCCGTAGTCGTATGACCATAGACCTTCGCATCCCTACAATGCCGGGACGGAGCACGTCGGGCTTTCACCGACCAGGCAGACATTGCTTGCACCGAGCGCGAAGCGCCGTGAGGTGTTGAGCGAGTCGCATGAAGGGTGAGCTGCATCCTACTAAGAACCGCTTTAGAGGCGGATTTTCTTGCATATGGATGACAGCATCAATGAACTGATTTAATTTCTGGTGTAGCCACTTCCGGAGACAGCAATGGAGGTGGGGGGGAGGGGGGGGGTGGAGGGTGGAGGGTGATATAACTCCGCGGCCTATGGTGCCCAGCACCATGATTCGATGCTGTTTCAATTCCCGGGTAGCAACTTTTTTTTGCGTCCGACGATTTTTGGCCGTTCGACGATTTCTGACCGTTTACGTTTCGCGCTTTGCGCTCACCTGTTTCTGCACATTGTGGGTGGGAGCGCGGCGCCTGCCCGCCAAATGGGATCACATCCAGGTGGGATCAGCAGAGTCAAGCACGGGCCGGCTCTGTTTTCCCGCTTTTTACGGAGAATATTCACACGAAACTGATGTATCTACAAAATGGAGTACTCGACTGAGAGGGGGTCTATGTTTCTTGAAACTTGCTGTCGGACTGCTTGTAAGCACCACTAGATTTTTACTGGATTTTTATTGTATAGACTGAATGTACATGCGTGCTTTGAAAACGTTTTGCGCCGCTTGACTCTAGGCTATGTGCTGCTGTTCTTCTATTACGACCACGTTCTAGGCGTCCCCGGTGGCTTGGTAGGTGGTCCGCGTGCCTATCAAGATCAATTTCGTGGGTTCAAGTCTCACCGAGTGCATACTCAGGGAATCTTCTTGCACAAAAAATTGATAAGCGGAAAGCGCGAGAGCGTGAGTTATAGCTACATTCGATGAAAATCGACGAGCAGTGGGAATGCTGAACCCTATGCGCCACAAAAAATAAGGCACGTACCCGGGGGGAGAAGGGACGACACCTGTGACCACGGCTTGTCCACAAGATCGCTGAGGATAAAACCTCCTACGAGTTAGACCTATGCCACTGGAAGCGCAAAGTTCCCATAAAACGTTTATTCCAAAGATACCCGTCATAAGTCTTCGGCTACAGATTGCCATGGGCACGTTTCTTCCAACGGAAAGTTCTAAACTTTTGGAAAATCCCGAAAAAATCAATTCTGGGGCTGATGTTGGGCCAAGATCGGCTTCAGAAAAACTCAGGCGGATGTTTGGTTCGGAGCGGCGAGATTCCGAGTCCTCGACAGACATCGATCGTCAAAACCAACGACTGCGTCATGAATTCTAAACGGAGTGCGCTCGTTAGGGGCTCCGACCCACCCTAGGGTCACCGTGTTCACACACTGGCCAGTGACGTGTGGCGGGAGCTGGCCAGGCGGAAGATGAAAAAAACAATAAGCCGCTGGTGTGCACAAAACAGAAGATAAAATTTAACGATCCGTCTCGAATGGCAAAAAACAAGCTTTTTTTCAGGTTTGGGAGGATACCTCAAGACTCCACCGGCAAGCTCTCGAGGCCGTCATCTATACTCGTTGGTTTTGCCCAACACCAAGCGGGTTGGCCGTGGGTTAAGTCTATATCGAGATCGAGTGTCTATCGTCGCACCAGCTGATATTTATCAGCGTGTTGATATTTTGCAACGAGAGAAACCAAATTGCGCCGCCTGCAGCCGTTAGAAAAAAAAGATAAAAAAAATCAAACTTTTTTTCCCCTTTTTTCCCACAGCGGCGGTACGAGGATATTTTCGGCTGTTTTTTTTAAGCAATATTTTTTAAAGAAAACTTTTGGACTTCGCGTTTCCATTGGCATAGGTCTTTAGGGTGGAAAGTAAAAGTGATGATTGAAAAAACAAAAACGAATTTATATCGAACGGCAATGACTTCATGTGCGAAAACGTGAAAACAGAACAACCATCATCCTTACAGCAGTACGTACTATAGTAGTCTAAGCTCCAAGCACAACATATAGCACACTAATCAACCAGAGGTCAGAGCCCAGAACACAGAGCACATCCCAGCCAAGGTACATATCATGTAGCTATTAATAGTACACTACACAGCTGTGTAGGATGCACGATGCACCTGCTGCCACCCGCCTGTTTTGCTGGCTGTTGGCGTTTTCAACGAACGCCTGAGGTTGCGGCGTGGCTGAAAACTGGAACTATAGTGCATTACCTACGGACTACCCAGAGTTAACTATTAATACAGAGAGTATAAAAGTACAGCAGCATCAGATATCAGAGGGTGTATGATATCGGATGAGGTACACACTGTACTACTGCTGTCAGCATACGATTAATACTACTGTCTGCACGTGTAAATGATGATGGGTGTATGGGTTCTTCACATTGCACCGATAGGTCTACCCGGCGACATCCAGCACCCCTGGTGTCCGTGGTCATCTTTCATGCTAGAGTAGAGATATCATACAAGCTGCGTGGTCACAAAAACTACGCCGCAGATATACTACACCGTAACGCAGTAAGGTAGAGTAGACAATGCAACGCTATGCCATCGTACTGGATACGACAAGCCCAACACACACGCCAGCAACTCAGATACACTGAAAGATACAAAACGAGCAGCAACGAAAAAAAGGGAAAAAGAAAGAGAAAACAAAGAAGAAGAAGAAAGAAAAACATGGACAAAAATCAAGGAAGCAAACAGCAAATACTCTGAAAAGTAGACGAGAATCAAAGACAAGTCCGCAGGTAGTAATAGTAAAACCTCAGCATACAGCTCCAGGGCTACGACTACCTACAGCCGACAGCATCTGCTGCAATAAAACGCCAACTTACCGTCTTGAAATGGAGGTCGGAGAGGGTGATCTTGGCCTCCAGCAAAGAAATGTCCACATTGTCCTTCGTGAACCCGTCCAGCCAGCGCCCGCAGATCTCGTTCACCTTCCGCTCTATGAAGCTCGTCATTAGCAACAGAAACCTGGTACCAAGCTGAGCCAGTAGACTAGTTTACGCCTTTTGCGTGTATGTCTGTCTCCCTTGCCTGTCTGCCCATGTCACACGGCACACCCGAACACACGCACGGAACAAAATTAGAGTCAAGTGTACTTGTATTTAGGGTACAGTTCGATGAGACCGCCAAAAATCAACACTCGAGTCACCAAAAACACACAAAACTGCTGTCGCCGAGACGGGACGGCAGTTTCGATCCCTACTGTAGGGCTGTGAGTTAGCTCACTACAACTGGCCGACTATTATTATTAATAGCTTTTAGTTGGCTACGTATTACAGTATCAACTATCTGACTACGTGGGTTTCCTTGTTTGTAGGAAGGCTTATTTGTACGGCAGTGAGTAGCTCACCACAAGCCGCCGACTAGTTAGTAGTCGGCTAGGCAATGCAGGTAGTTAGTTGCAACAGTGTCAAGTGTCTGACTATTTGGGCTTCCTCGTTCGTAGGAAGGCTACTTCGTAGGGCTGTAAGTTGGCTCACTACAAGTCGGCGACTAGTTGTTAGTTGGCTAGGCAGTGCCGTTATACAGTTGCAGCGGCGCCAACTATCTGACTATTCGGGTTTCCTTGTTCGTAGCAAGGCTCGTTTGGTTCATCGCATATGTTTCGTGCGTAAAATGAAGTTAGTTGTGTGTATTTTTTGCCTCAGGCGACGCCTTTAGCGGCATCCTTCGGATCTCGCGCCCCTCCCCTCTTGCTGGAGGGGGGAGGGTGGGGGTGGCTCGTTTCGCTAGCTTGACTTATTTCGACCAAAAAACAGTTACTCGGCACCCAACCAATCGCTAGCCGTGGAGCATAGCAAACGCACAGCCTCATTCCTTGAAGGCACACTATTAACAGTAGAGTGATCAAAAGTGCCTGGATCAATTGGCTCACTCCAGTAACGTCACAACCCTGCTCCATGCCGCAGACAGTCCGGAGTTCGTTCAATACGGAGGGCGAAATCACAACTACACAGACACACATGTTTCATTGATACTGCTATTACACACTTCTGCGCGAGGTACTGTAGTCAGAGGGGGAGGGGTGTGTACTCCTGTCGTGCATGGCCGTAGTTGTATAAGGCGGGAGGGAGGGATTGTGTTGGCGTTTGCTCCCCGTGGCTTTTCACGCTTGTTTTTTTTTACTGAGTGTACCGGAGGTGATTGAAGCCATTCGGGGAGCACTTGAGATGGCTTCAATAATAGTCTATCTTGATAGATCCATTTAGATCTTCAGTAAAGACAGGCAGCTTGTAGCAATCGAGTATTTTCGTATTATTGATAGTGGTGTTGGTAGGTGCGTCCGGCATAGGTGGATCATGGCATAGCTATAGCAGGCGCTGCGAGTGAGGCTTGCTTTCGTTGTACTTGGCTATCAATAGTGGGGTTAATAGGTGTTTGGCGAACTAAGTCAACTATTAAAACCGGCTTTTGCCGACAAAACTCAGGCCAGCAAAGTGAGCCTAGGCCCCACCCCCCCCTGGCCGAGGGAGGGGGGCCCACGGGAGACGCCCCCGGAGAATCCAGCCGGGGACGCCGCCGAAGGAAACATATCCAACATTTTTGGTTATTTTGGCATTCGGCTTCATTTTACGTCCAACAGCAGTATATTCGGGACAGCTGCCGTAGTACCAAGTCAACCATTTACTCATCGGCGACATATACGAGTCAGCCAAATCAGAGCCCTAGACAGCACTTCACGGCAATAGCTACTATTAATAGCATGCTGAAGCCGGTAGCATACGGTGGGAAGCAGTGTAGACACGGCGGCCATGTCGCGCGCTCGTATAAGCTATTCTTACAGCAGTGCAGCAGTGCAGCGACACGTCATTTACCGGTATGGTATACCTTGTTTTCTTTTTTGATCGCACTTGGCATGTGCCCATTGCCTTTTTTTCGTTTTTGTGCGATGTGCATGTACACCGATAGGTAGGTCGTCGAACTGGCTACCCTGCATTCTGTCTTTCAGGCACCCCGACTGAGCTGTGCTTTGTGCTCTGTTTTACCTAACATGTACAGACCCCACTATTACCAGAACTACCCCCCCCCTCCTGGATATTACTCGTATTAGTACGCGCGACGGAAGTATCACTACTCTACTGTAACAACTGCTGGTAGGATGCCTATTACGGGGGTCCATAGTTAACGGGACCAAATTTTGTTAGTAAAAATAGGCAAATATATAGGTTTTTACGTGCACCATAGGTCCTGTTAACTATGGACCCCCGTAATAGTATGACTCGTATGACTACAGTAGAATGACTAGTATGACTACAGTAGTATGACTACAGTAGTATGACTAGTATGACTAGTATGACTAGAATGACTAGTATGACTACCATGTAGTATGACTAGAATGACTAGTATGACTAGCATGACTAGCATGACACAGGTTGCAAATATGAGGTTCAACGAAATTCTACTGCTGTAGATCTCACCACTGACATCTTATTTTACAAATAATCCTGCCCCTAGCTAGGCTCCAGAGTGACCGATTTGATGGACTCCTGCTGCTTTTCGTGACCACGGGCTACTGTTTAAAAAGAACAATTAACTACTGTACATCACCGACATAATGCTGGTAAACGCACCGGGGGGACGCTATCTATGATTTTCCGAGCGCAAAAAGGCGACCCGGCGCGTTTACCACGAGCCCGGGGTGTATTCTGGGAAAACGTTCCTGGTGATTTCACCCCCACCGGGCGATAAAAAAGCAACAACAAACAAACTAACTACTAATAAAGGGCACAAATTCCGTACCTTTTTCCAGGACTGACCATGGGAGGATGGTGAAAACGACGTTTTAGTGCCAAGACGCACCACCAAGCACTATTACTGTACGAACATACAGGTATTGTTGTTGTGTAGAACTGAAGGAGGCGTTGACGCCTCTATCTTGCTTGATCGTCCGAGCGGATTTGTGTCATGTTGCGTAAAACATAGATAAAAAATCTGCTCACACACCCACTTTCTTCCCATGTCGAGCACCCCTTGCCTGCTTCCGAAACGGCTTCATTTCACGCATTCAAATCAACCGCTATAAATAGCTCGACCCCGGGGCGTTCAGTTCAGCCCAAAGCAAATGAAGGGAGGCGTTTATCATGTGCTCGAGGCGTTTCCGTCTTTGGCTTTAGAATCTGCCCGTTTGGGCTGCAAATTAGCGCCCTGTATCATGAAGTCTGCCAGCATTCTCACGGTATGGCAACGAGCTAAATGTGTGAGATCGAAATACCCTCAAGAACAGCACTGAGAGCGACAGCACTGAGAGGACCTAGTCGGGAACGCCTGAGATACAAGGAATACTTATTTGATTATTTCTTGATTGTTTTTGTCGGCGGGCGGACACTCTTTACGATATTTTATTTCCCATCCCCATTCACGTCTTTCGTTATTTTTGCTCCAGCTCTTTACTACCACTACAAAAAACACTACCACTACTACTCTAATACTATTACAGTACTCGGAATTCAGTTCCAGGGTCACATGGACATAATAGATACCAACACCAAGTATAAATGAGGTAGTATGTAGGCTCTTCTCCCATCTCTCCACTACGGTGGATGCGTTGCATGTTTATCGCTAGAAAGGTTCCCCATTTTTTTCCCTCGTCGACTCGCGTCTTACTACTGCTGTGTGTGCCCTTCCACGCTTCAATAGGCAGGTGCTCTCAACAGTTTGCGCAATTTCACACACAAAATCTCCTCTGTATAGCCTGCGGGGGTGCTCACAAAAGCACATTTGGGCACCTTACATGATGCAGCATGCATGCAGCAAGCACAACAACACTGGAGTGGGGCAGAGCCCCTCACCACGGACGGCCCATCACCGTGGACGGAACGCGCCTGTGGCTTCGGCAAAGCCTAGTGCACCGACATGACCTGCTGACGGGCCCCAAGCCACGAGTGTCACATAAGGTCAGGTCCTAACCCTACACATATTACTGCTATCACCCCCCGCAGTACAACCCCTCCCGAAAAGAAACCACCCCCCGGTGATTTAAAAAAACAACATTCGAACAAAGCATGCCTAAAATCACCACCCGACCACAGGAAAGCACCCTGGGATATAAACAAAAGCAAAGCGCGAACAAGTATCATCTGGTGTGTTTTATTCTTTGGGGTGGTATTAACGAGGATTTTGTGTTGTAATTCGAAAAAAAAAAATGATTTCATTTCGATCTGATTGGTCGAAAAGTGACTATATATACGAGGAGGCATTTTCGAGTGAAATTCGAAAACACGGAATTCAACTAGGAGTATTTTGGGGCTTATTTTGCTCTTATATTTCCAAGTTCAATTTTGTTATTCAATTTGGGGAGTTTGTCCAGTTGGAGGTGGTATGTTCCAATGAAAGCAAGCCACGCAAACTTGAGCCGTGCCGTCGACTGCTTCAACTGCTTCAGAGGCGAGATCCGTCAATACCGAGAGGCAGGGGAGGGGCATCGGACCAGCCGCAGCGCGGGGCCCGACGGCTAATAGCACAGAGTAGACCACCCGCGGCATTACAAGCCCGTAGCGAACCCAGCTTTTTATTCCTCTTGGCCTCCCAAACCACACGAACACCTACCAGGTCACGACTTCGCTCACAAGTGCAATCGCAGTGTCTCCGTCGCTGCAGCCAGCGTGGGGCTTTGGGCCTGCGCAAGCAATCCAAGGCATCCCAAGCGCGATAGCCTAATCGGCGGTGCCGGCAAAAATCAGCTGCCGCTGGCCGCGGCGCTCCGGGGAGTACGCGTCCCGTCGTTTTGTTGGTTGCCCACGGGTGTTTGTTGACCCTTGTGTGCTATTCTAATTTTTTCGCTGTACAACACAACACGCTATGCCTCGATAGGGGACCCAAAGTTTTACGTTTCACGAAATTAATTTCTATATGTACGATTGATGTACTGCGATTTCAAATGCGAATGTTTATATTCCCCGTAATACAGGGCCGTAATATTACTAATAATAGCGAGAGTTCTTCTTGTTGTACTTGGATAAGTATGAACCGCGGGAATTGAAAATAATTCCGTGAAAAAAAATATTTGGGTCCCCCATCGAAGAATGCCGTATTGTGTGAACAATCTAAAGACGCAAAGCGTGTCAACGAACACCCGTGGCCAACCAATGCGGCGAGCGACAACCCGCATCCTCCCCGGGGCGCCGCGGCCAGCGGCAGATTATTTGTGCTGGCACCGGCAAAAAGGCTATCGCTCTTGGGATGTCTTGGGTGTCCAGCGCAGCCCACAAGCCTCACGCCGGCAGCAGCGACGGGCATACAGCGATTGCATTTGTGAGCGAAGCCGTGACCTGCTAGGTGCTCGGGTGGTTGGTTTGAGAGGCAAAGAGGGATTAAAAAATGGGTTTGCGGCGGCCTTGTAGTGCCGCGGGTCGTCTACTCTGTGCTAGGGGCCGTCGCGCTACGGCTTCTCTGATGGCCCTGCCCTGTCTTTCGGGAATGATGGATCTCGCCTCTGAAGCAGTCGACGACACGGCTCCATTTTGCGTGGCTTGGTTCGGTTTCACGGAACATGCTACATCGAGATGGACAAACTCCCCAAAGTGACCAACACGAAAAGTAAAAAAAAAAAAGTCATAAAAGACTTCTTGCGGAATTCCATGTTATTCAAGTTTACTCGGACATGCCTGCTTGGTGATTCACTTTTCGACCAATCAGATGTAAAATAAATCAAACGATAAAACATTGTTGTAGTTCAACAAAAATAGTTATTCATCACTACTGTACGGATCCGTAGGCCATACAACCGTATACGGTAAGCATCGGTATTGCTATCTGTAATATGGTCTTGTTACCGCCTTATCATATCCTCATGTCATACCAATACCTATGTACTGGCAACACTTAAGATAAGACACACATCTAGTCGGACGATTCTCACAGGTGGATTTGTCGGCAGCTTAGGGGTAGGGCGTACTGAGTACGACGAGCGATGAGATGCATCATAGCCGTCTATTATGCTCTAACCTTCTCCACCAATTCTTTCCAAAGCCACCGTTTTCGTTCCGTTGCGTAAGTGTGTGCCTCCCTTAAGGCATGTTTTGCATGTGTAGGAGGAAAAACCGGGTCTGAAATTCGTCCCAGGAGGGGCGCGGTGTTATCTTGATTATAGTATACGTTATGCGTTATTATTACCGTGGTACGGTACTTGTCCAAAGTCGAAACACGACAGGCCAAGTTCGAGATTCGAGATACTCCGCCCACTTCCAACTCCAGCTTCCGACCCGAAACTATTAATATTCATAGAGCATACCTGGTACACCGTACTGATGTATGAGGTATATAATGTTTAGATACAAGGGGGTACGTACATTGACGTAGCGACGCTTTTGTGTCTTTGCCCCTCTGCGGTGATGGCGAACTGGCTCAACAGCATCTAGAAATATATATATATATATATGAAAAAAAGTGCGTATTAAGGGTTGCGAAGCTCCCTCAGGGCTATGCTGTTGATTATTGAGTAGAGGCTCGTACTTGCGAGGGAATTTTGCCCATGCATGAAAACAACTTGGAAACGGAGTGCGGCATTTGCAACCACAAAGCAGTAGTAGATTCGTATCTCGACATATTAGAAAAAAACGCTGCAAATAGCGAAGAAGCAGAGCTTTTCAGGCCTTTTCAGCCCTACTTTGGACTCCATAACATACTATTCATGGTAATATTTTACCAAGGATGTCGGATTACGGAATTACGACAAGACGTTTTTGCTGAAACTTTTAGGACTTGGCCAGCGAAATTACGGGATCCCCCCAGTGCCTTAAAAAAAGTAAAAACCTCTAGAAATCCGCTGCATTTTCGCTTCCCAGTCCCAGCAGTCAGTCACATGTGGACTTTGAGCTTGCACTGTCCTGCCCAGCAGCTACATTTAGACCGTTGAGCTTGGGCTGTTACCCTGTGACATGCTGCGACCATGGCAATGGCATCTTGGATCGCAAAGAGACCCAAGCACTCAGACGTACGCCAGAAATTCGAACCCTAGCAGCAGGGCGGCCTTCGTTGTTGGCGTCGTGCTGACGGAGGCTTACAGCGCAACAGCACAAACCAAAACAAGAGGTCATCAACTCAGATGAATAAAATTGCCAAGAAAAAAAAAAATGGAGGTCTGCACAGTTTCGAACGCGCGTTTCGATCCTGATCCAGCGGGGATAACTCTTGAGCGTCCCCTGTGTTGGCCGCAACTGCGCGTAAGCATCGTTTTTTTTTTTTTTTCTGAGTTTGCCGAAATACGCGCAAAAATAAGATTTTGCTACCGTTATCCGATCCGACATCCATGCTCACAGCCCCGCACGGTAATGAAGTCAGTCAAACCGCAGCCCTTTCGGCGACGACCCAAGACGTATAACATCCACCCAAAATCTTTTAGCGAAGGCCATTCCTTCATCGGCAATGTGTGGATGCAGCCAAGTACTTTGTTCCCGCGCGTGGAATGAAACTAGCGATCTTGGGGAGTTTTTGGTGCTACTGACTCGCAGCTTCGAGTAGACGAAAACACCTTGTGAGTCATTTGTGGCTGCCTAGGCTGCCTACGACTGCTGTCTGGAACTCCGGACGCCTGCACACACACTCCCGTCAGCAGCATCCATCCCTCAATTTCGCGGGCTGTAATTTGCTGTGTGAAGAGCTGTCTGTACCTGTTGGCACATTACATGATGTTGCCGTTGGGGTTGTTTCTTGTCTCATTTTGTGCACCCCAAATTTCGACCAATTTCGACCACTGCTGCACTTCTGAAGTCGAGGTGTAGGACTCTGTTGAGAGCCTGCAGAAGGGAAATCTGGGGGAAACACACCCAAGCTGCCTTTATACACCCAAGCTGCCTTTATGCAACTTTCTTGGGTCACGGCCGCTCTCCGCCAGGCAGGCACGGACCAGCCGAACATGCAAACGGCGCGTGTCAAAATCGTGGCGCCGATTCTATTCCGATAAACCATATAGAAATTTAGAGTCACCCGGAAACCCGGGAATGGGGGGACGCTATAGCAATACCGTGGCCTGAAACCGTTATTTATACCCAACATTAGTACACCCATTGTCCATCCTTATTCCTCATACTTTAGAAATACTTATTATGTGGTCACTGACTTTGTTATGTGGCAACTAACTGACTGTGAGGCAGGAAAACAAAGACAAAAATTATAGCAGATCAATCCATAATGCATGTGAAATGTCAACTTACCGAGTATGTCCGAGATTACACATGCACAAAACAAGCCAGACCAGAAAAATAAACAACGAAACAAAAATGTTTATGAAAGGAAACATGATACATGCCAGGTACCAGGCACGAAGAAAGGAGATCAGAAAGGCTGCTATTATTAAATAGAAAAAACGGAACGTGCGTGCTGAAGAGGAACAGTTACAGATAGCTGCTGCACGAACGAAACAACACGAACGAGAGGAAGATACCGGCATAAGGACGTCGGGGGGAGGAAATAAAGAGAAACAAGGCGACAAGCGAAAAGAGAAGACAGAAAATCGTACTCAAGGCGGTGATATCGTGATATCTCAGTAACATGGGATCCCTCCCGTCTCTGCTACAAAACCGATTCGGGAACCTTTGCCACACCCTCCGCCGTCTACTTCCTACTCTCGTCGACAGCGGTGTCAAGCTATATATTAGTATGTACTATAGCAACTAATAAAAACGCCTCGTCGACTCGTCTCGCGACTACAACAGGACGGATTGAGGGTGAGGATTGGTACAAGTGCAGCAATATACGGCACACAGCGAACCGACTACTACTACTACTACTACTACTACTACTACTACTGTACTGTACAGCAATACGACCAGCCATACAACGGGAAAAATATTCCTATTATTAATAAAGTTGTATCATACCTCGTGAACCACTAACTGCAAATAAGGCTATTGCTAATGAGGCTATGAAAAGTTGAATCACCAAACTCATTGCTTGTGCAAAAAAAAGAAGTATTTGATAAAATATGACCTTTTTGTTCCGACTCGATCTCGCCGAGATATCCGAAAAAACTCGAAAACACACTAAATTCGGACCAGGTATAAAAATTGTCGTTTTCGATCAAGATGAAATTCGGCGGAGACAGCAGTGCTGGAGGAGCAAGGAGAGTATCGGTATAAGTCTTGTTGCCCAATTCGCCACCCATCAAGAGATATTACCAAAACTCGATTCCAGGTAAAAATGCAGTAATTACAAAAAAAAAAATGCGTTTCGGCGATGCCCCGCTCAATTTTGATTTTTTTGCCTGAAGTTTCAACACCGTATATGAATCGCACCTTCAGAAGGCATTGGTTGATTGTCGGCCCTTCGTGTTGTTTAATAATAGTTTTTTTTCAATAAATAATTGTAGTTTGGGTCGCTTTGTTTTTTTTCGGGTTGCTGGGGCAGTCATATATCTCTCGGAAATATATATGTTGTTGTTTTCTTCACATTAAACCGTTCTTTCTACGCGTCGACATCCAGCACAACCAGTGTCCGTGCCGATTCTTCAAACCTAGAGAGATACAAGTTCTGTGGTCACAAAGCTACGCCACAGAGATACTACGTTGCCACGTATGTAATGCAATGCCATGTCATCATACTGCGTACGACAGGCACGACATACACATTCCATGACCTAGAGAAACAAAAACGAAACAAAGAGAAAAGAACAAAAACAAAAACAAAGACAATTCGAAAGAGAAAAGAAAAAAAAAAAAAAAAAAACTAAAATATACCTGGTATATGTATATACTTCAGTATATCAGCATACCATCGTACCCCCACGTAGGGGACGTGGCAGACACTTGAAAAGAACGAGCTGGAAAAAAAAAGAAAAAGAAGAAAACACCACTAGTCGTCAACAGAGTAAGACTAAGAACCAAGGTAAAAATAACAGTCAAACCAAACAAAGCACAGGCATGCTCCAGGTAGCGGCAGCAGTTTATGGTACGAGTAGCACAGCCAGGGTCTCCCTGCTGGCCCGCCTGGTACCTTGCTACCCTGTCTGCCACCATCGTCCAGCGTTCGTCAACTATGCCCGGCCCCTCGGCGTCAGACAGTACGAAACAAGCAGAGCAGGCTCGTCATCCACCCACGCCACACGACTCCTTCAATAAGGCTTATCAATCGGAGAAAGGAAGAGAAATGAAAATCACATAGGGTCACCGCAAAGACAATAAAATGAAATAAAAATAAACAAAAACAACAGGAAGACAAAGGAAGACCACGTTCGAACCAGCTGCAGTAGTACAGGCATGTTCTACTTCTTAGTCTGCCCGGTACCTGGCTACCCTATCTGCCATCTCCTTCCTACTTTCGTCCACTGCAGTTTCCCTGCTACTCCTCTTCCCCCCCCTCTCCGCATTCCCTTGGTCGGGTTTTCTGCTACTCCTCTTGTTGCCCCTCCTCCCCCCATTCCCTTGGACACCACCCACGGCGGATGCGCGGCGCTGCCTGCTCAGCTCAGCCTCAGCATCGTGCCACCTCACCATGAACCGTTCGGCTGCTTCCAGGATCCCCCGGTACCACTTCCCCGCCTTTTTTGCAGCAGTGGGCCACAGTGCGGTCTCAACTCCAAACACCAAGGGAGCAAGTTCCGATGACCCTTCGGTGGCGCGGAACTCCCTAAGGTCTTCGACTACGCATCTATGCCAAGTCTTAACCTGTCCGCCAGGTCTCGGGTTCTCCCCACCAGCAATCGTCCCGAACATCACCCGGCTGGGTAATCGATCCTTGCTTTGCCGTGCCACCCCCCCCGCGAAGAAGAGACGCCGTTTGCGGATGGTCGTTTCGATGCTCTCGCAACGTGTCATCTTGAGGGCCTTCGCGTACGAGAGGGTGGCAGTACGAAGTCGGCGTTGGAAGCCAATGGCTCGCAACAGGACTTGGTGGTGAGCCGTTCGAAGCTTGGCAAAGTGTTCCGCTCTGAGGGTCCACGTCACACACCCGTAGAGCAGGGTCTCAATCACCTCGGCCTTCAGCATTCGGACTTTCAGGTTAAGGGGGGCGGTCGTCCTATCATACAGCTCCGGGCCGAACCGTTTGAGGCATGCTCGCATGAGACGGATCCGTCGGTCGATTTCGAGCGAGAGGTCAGCATTTTCGTGGATAACGCCGCCTAGGTACAAGAACTGGGCCGTCTGCTTATACCTCTGGCCTGCTGCTTCGATAACGAGCGGTGGTGCGAGGGTTTTCTGGTCTGGCGTTTGTAGAAGCATAGTCTCTGTCTTCTTTTCCGACACCGTAAGGCCTGCTTCTTCGAAGACAGTCACGATGACTGGCATCATTTTCGCGAGCCCTTCAGCCGACTTCGAGACAATCCCTGCGTCATCGGCGTACAACATGCCCCATACAGCCCTTCGCACGTACGCCAACGGCTCCTGCTCCTTCGTCCCGACTACTCCAGCATCACTAAGTTGGACCAAATCCCTTACGATTGCTTCGTCATGGCTAAAGCGTACTAGTACGACGTGCAACGCAGCAGCGAAAAATACGTTGAACAGTAACGGTGACAGCACACAGCCTTGCCGCAGCCCCTGCGTGACATCAAACCATTCCGAGTGCTCGCCGTCATCCGTACGCACACGAGCGCGCATGCCATCGTGGAAATTGCGGATAATGGTCAGCATCTTGGTTGGTACGCCAAAACGTGTGAGTACTTCCCATAACAGCTCTCGGTCGACAGAGTCGTACGCTTTCTGCAGATCGATGAAGCACAAGTACAGGGGGATTTTCCTCTGTCTTCCAAGCTCTTGCAACCGGCGCACGACGAACAACATATCAATCGTTGATCGTGCGGGGCGGAAGCCGCACTGTTCCTCCGGGAATAATTCCTCGGTCTCGCAGTAGTTGCTGAGGCGCGACGCGACGATTTTCAACAAGACTTTGCCTGCGTGGGCAACCAGCGAAATCCCTCTGTAGTTGTTGCAATCAGTTCGGACCTTCTTTTTGTGAAGGACCTTGATGATCGCGTCTTTCCATTGCTGGGGGACTTCTCCTGTTACCCAAACATTGACAAGGATGTTGTGAAAGCACTGGGCGAATGCGGGGTGGTCGATTTTCAGGAGTTCGGCCGGGAGACCATCTGGCCCGACAGCTTTCCAGTTTGACATCCCCTTAAGTGCTTCCGTCATCTCGTCCATGGATGGTTATCTCCGAGCGACAGTTTAAGCGGTCGTGGTGGCAAGAGGTCGACGATCGTGGAATCGAGTTTAAGCGATTTCGTGTTCAAAAGTTTGTGGTAAAACCTCCCCCACCGTTCACGAATTCGCACCTTATCCCGCAACAGCGTGCCATCCTCGTCCCTAATGAACTGTTCGCTTCTCGCTTTAGTCCCTTCCAATCCTACCGTACTCTTAAGGTGCTTGTAAAAGCCTCTCTGGCCGTTGTTCGCTAGTAGTCGTTCGGTTTCAGCGAGGTACGCTTCGAAGTACGCATGCAGTGCTGCGGCAATCACCTTCTGCAGGTTCGCACACGCAGATCTCAGTGTCTTCCACGCGGTTCTATTCTGGGGGTGGGCACGCAAGAATTGCCGTGCATCCTCCCTCGCTGTCCATGCTAATATGAATGCGGTCACGCATATGTACATATACAAGTAAAATAGTATATGGCCGGCACTCAACAATGCGTCGGTGAGTGAATGAACTACTGAACTACTGTAGATACGAGACATATAGTACACCGCGTAAAAAAATCAACTCCAAATTCGCAAAAATGATTGGGGCATTTGACCAATCTGATGTTTCAACCCTGGCCCAGCTCGAACCACGATTGATTGTTGTTGCATTGAGATGCATGGTTGTTCTGAGTACGTACGGCTGGAGTGCTATAACTGATAACTAGTGCTCACTCGTTCGATACGTGCTTGTACCAGGTATCACACACACATTCTTTTTCGGTTTGTTCTTCGTTGCTTCTTTTTCTTTATGGTGTATTTTGGTTGCTGGCGTATGTATGTATGTTGTGTCGGCCGCACCTAGTGCGAAGGCATGGTATTGCGTAGACTATTAATATAATGCATTACGGTGTGTTATCTCTTGTGTCATAGTCTGTGACCACAGAGCTCGTATCTTTCTAGGGTGAAGAATCAGCACGGACACTGGGCTTGCTGGATGTCGACGAGTAGAAGAACGGTTTTATGTGAAAAAACACACACGCATACATGGCACGGATTTTAGGGGAAGGTTTGGTCTAAATTATTGCGTGGGTGTGGTCCGTGCTTTCGAATCGTGGTCCGGTTCCAGGTCGTTTTCGCTCGATGCGGAAGCGGCACAGCAGCAGTCGCGTTTCTGCCACGTCGGGGTTGGGTTGGTAAGGGTTAGGCAAGGGTTCGGTAAGGCAAGGCTTTGGTCCACGCCCAAATATACCTACCTTGATCCCACCAGAAAATGTTTCCTAATTCCTACCTGGTACGAGTACATTATATATCACATACATTTATTATAATAGCCCTCAAAATAATTTTATGCGAACAGACTCACCCCCTGAAATCCGTGCTATGAAGATATTTTAATTTGTGTAAGTAGTAGTATTAATATTAATAGTAGTCGTAGTATCCACAGAAGCCCTGCGCAGGGACTCATAACCGCGCTTGTCGGCAAAGAAAGGTCTACACGTACCCCAGGCTGCAACTATTATAATAATGAATAATTTAATCATGTATGATGGATATGATACTGATATGATGCTGATATGATACTGATATGATACTGATATGATACTGATATGATACTGATATGATACTGATATGATACTGATATGATACTGATATGATACTGATATGTGCGAGTGTGACATGACATGCATGACTGCTGATACGGCTACAAAGAGGCCGTGCGATGAAACCCGACTATGCTATTAATATCATACGAACCTACCTCAGTGACCTGGTACATACGTATGACTACCGCTGTTGTGTTCTTGACACTATTAAATACCTGGTAGGGGTTTATTATACGACGTCATATATGTAATAATAATAATGATAATAATGGGTTGCAACCCTTTTATGAGTAGTACATACAGCAGCAGTATATACAGCAGTATACTGTATACAGCAGTAGCAGTACTCAGTCCCGTTTGGGAACAAACTACTTGGAATTTGAGTAGTTCGTCCTTCTAGAACCGCAGTCCCATTTTGGGGAGAACCCAGTCAAATTCTAAGTAATTTGTCCCCCAACGGGCTGCAGTTCTGAAAGGCTTCTTTTCGTATATACTGCAGTCCCGTTTAGGGGACAAACAACTCAAATTCCAAGTAGTTTGTCTCCGCATGTACGGGACTGGAATCCTCAAAGGGTTAACGGGGCACCATGGTACTGCCGGTACTGATACTGATGTGAGGTATATACAGCAGTAGCAGCAGTATCACCAGGTAGTATTTTAGAGGGAAATGGTTGCCTGGCTGCGGTGTGATAGCGAGCACGATCTGACCTCCCTAGCAAACCATCCTCGTATTTTTTACCTACCGGACAACCCAACCGAAACCCGTGCCAGCGAATGCGAGCTCAATTCGAGAAATTTGAGTACAAACCAGCATGGCGGGATCTTTCGTGCGTGTTTGTCTGGGCGTTAATGCGAGACCACAGAACAAGACCGCAACACCTGGATTTTATACGTACTGGTTGCGACATTTCAACAGCATCCATGCCGCCTGCTGTTTGCTGCCCGTCCGTCTGCTCCCCAAAATGTATGACTACTACGCACAACGGCCACATGCCATCATTTGGCAGAAATCGGTATCGTAAATAGCGAATAAGGTTGTATTTGTTGGTGGCTGGTGGAGCCGCATCGCGATTGTCCAAGTCGGGAGTCAGGAATCAGAAACAAATGTCGCCGTGCCTTGCTTGAGCACGTGAGGTGGTACCAAAAATGGTAAAGAATTTGGGTTCATTTTTAGATGCCACCCACGACTTTTTAGTACTACACATGCGAAACGCGTGCAATATCATGTCGTGTCGTGGGCAGAGGGTGCTGCAAACGTAGCCTCAGAGCACTAGACTATTGCAGTTGCTGCAAAAGCAGCTATCGAGCTCTACGTGCGCGGCAGTAGCTCGACTACAGACAACAGCAGCAGTGTAGTACATTGGTGCTCTAAGTTGAACGGTTACGACGTTACGACCTACTGCAATTCCCATCGACATCATGAGACACCAGAGCTCCCCAAAGTGAAAAGTCTATTACAGCACACGCCAAGCACAAGGTACAAGCAGGCAGTTGGAACAACGCAAGCAAGATTTCAATTTTGCCAACAAGGATAGAGAACAGAACGGAAACGCCAGAGCAGTGCAGCCTATGTGGCATACAAGATATTCTCACCGAGTCAGCTTGGATACATGTCGTCGGAGCAGCCTCAGCTTGCCGAAACTTTGTACTATTGCACGCTTGTTACTTTTTCACCACTTGTCGGGTGTTCCGTTATTTCGCTTCTGCTTTCACTAGGAGGGGACAGGGGGGCGTGGGCCCCTCGTTCCTCCTCCTGCACACCTCACCTGTCAGTTCTGTTTGGTTTCCACCCGGAAAGACTAGCAACATGAGGGCCACCGTATACCAAGTTGTACGGAAAATCCGCCCGCAGGGCGTGAGGTGCGTTTGTGTGGCTAACCATGAGCTTGTGCGATTGATAGCAGGGGCGGACGCGAAGGCCAACAACGCCTTTTGTGCTCCTTGGCCTTAGACTTGGCGCATAGACGGTCGGGCATGGAATTGCTTGCATCGTGGCAAGTCTAAGTCGGCCACGTACTCAGTGCCGGCACTGCGTAATGGCATTGCGTGCTTTGCTTCAGTCTTGCTGGTTGTGGCTATGCGTAGTTGTGCCCGGTATCAGCTAGAGTTGCCTCAATGACGCCATTGCCGGTTTCTTCTCGTACCTGTGTTACATTTGGTACATTGGTACGTGGTAGATCGTGAGGGCGTTTTTATACCTCGACTAGTCGGTCCTAGATGTTGGGGCCTCTTTAGTCGTAGCCTCTCCCCGTCGGCCGTTTGTCGTATCAATATTTGCCAACCAGAAGCGTTAGCCCAACGAACCATGGAATGGAACGCTGAGGACGCCACGTCGCGTGTACAGAGAAATTGGAGTGCAGCGGAACGCGCCGCTGTTGTATGTACTCGCAGTAAGAGTTACTCCAAGAATCAACGCAGCACTCGTATTGCTTGATTTTTTAATTTTTCAGTCATTTTGGCGTATTCGTGGACGTGCGTGTCATGTCTATATGGTACAAGGTGCGTGTTCTGCTGTTGCAGCTCTTTGCGTTCGCTGTGCCTGTGCCGCAGAACTAGCTAGAACTGGTAAAGGCGCAACTGAATGAACCTGTAACTTGCTGTGCGGTACGTGTGCGGTACAGTATGCATAGAACCCGAACAAGAGAGATTGATGCGAGCGTCAACCCCCGCCGAGGATAGTCCATCTCGTCGATTCGGCCTTCGCTGCTGCTGAACTCTGAGGAATGGGAAGGATTTATTCTCTTTGTGAAGCTTGATGTTACAAGCTGCAGCCTTCGCCCGAAATGAGGGCTGTTGCATTCGTCTGAAGGACTTCCACAACCCGACGATCCTGTCTGAAGCCTCTTATACTGTAATGCGTGCATTCCTTTGTCGCCAATGCCGCATAGACGTCCACTGCAGTCTTCACGTCTGCACTGCCAACATCGGAACGTAGTGTGCGCGCAACTCACCCCGTTCAGCATACCGGTACGAATACTGTAGCAGAACACATCGCCGTCCGAAGTGGTGTAACGATCCACGTCATGATCCAATAGAAAGCCAGCCATTTTCACACTTGATTTCACACGTACGCGATCACACCGTAACATGGAAACCCTTGTGCTGGTGATGTTGGAAAGCAGCGTGGCCGCTCGAGGGATGGCGACGGAGAAGCAGATCATGATGCGCATCAACGCCACCAAGAACATTTCCAAGATCACCCAGTCCATGAAGATGGTGTCGGCGGCCAAGCTCCGCGGAGACCAGGCACGACTCGCCCAGGCGCAGCCTTTCAACGTAAGTTACTGCTATTGAGATATTGTCATTTGTCATGTCTTGACATAGTCTGCCGTGTCTCCCGTTTCTTGCACAGCTCTCGCGAAGGCACTGTATGTCGAATTCTTCTTGCGTGCCTTGTACGTTCTACAGTACACGTCTACTGCTCTAGCTGTCTCACCCATGATGGTTTAGCGGGCCAGGCTGTTGCGAAGAGGTGAGTTTCGCTTGGCCTCCAAGGGTTTGTGTTAATAGTTGTTACTACAGTAGGTATTCGATAATAACACTACCTGTTACTCCTACCGTATGTTCTACTACTGACAGTTGTGGTCATCTGGCGTAGAGAGATAGCCCCAGCCGGGTATGACATGTAAAACGTACCGCAGTGCAGTCAAATTGCGTGATGGCTTGGTCGTTGATACTCCGGAAGGAATTTTTGCATCAGAGCGGAGCCGCACGTGGGGTGTCATGTACATATGTGCATGGTATTCGTACACGACAGGGGGGGCAAAAAAATAGTATCTGGCCGAAACGGACATCTCGCAATCTCGCAATCAATCAGTAGACGAACAAGACCTGGCAGTCGGTACGAGAAGATCACCCAATCCAGCGTCGTGACATATACCTTACCTACACGCCGTGTTCGCAACCTCAGCACTTCGTCCTGCTATTTCGTGAGTACAGATGGGCGCTCAAGTTACCACTTTAGTGATTAGTACAGTAAAACGCTCTCTGACGAGCTGTTTTTTTGGGCAGTAGATGTACTGCTCGAGTTAGCTTGCATCTGCTGCGAATGCTGTAGGTGACTTTTGGAACGAAAATTATAAAAATCAGCATATGTCGATACTTGTGCGTCTTATTTTATAGACAGAAGCGGGACTTATCCGTGCTTGAGATAGTCTACTATTTCTAGCACGGTTATACCAGGTAGAACATTCGATATATTGTAGTACAGTGCATAGCGAGTCTCTTCTACGCGACCTTATACACGAGGCAGCGCACGCTATGTAAGAGAAGAAGAGTTTCGTTGAGGTTCGTTGCGTTTGGCGTGCGCTATTAAGGACCCCGTGTCAAGCACCAACCCTTGTTTTCATGTTCCGCATTTGTTTGTGATGTATACTATAGATGTATCCTGGTGTTCTGCACGCACTGCCAGCCCCGATCGTCCATGTCAACAGCACCGCCACTTGAACTGTCTATACTGCAGGCAAGATCTGACACCGCAAGATTGACCGGTCGAATGTTGAATTTGAGTACGCTGTTCTTGTTATCGACTTGCAGGCGTGGACGTCGGAGCTGTGTGCACCGCCGCTGGTGACTGAGCTCGGTGTCGATACGTCCGACTGGCCGCAGAAGAACCTGATCGTGGCCATTACGTCCGACCGAGGCCTCTGCGGAGGTAAGAACCGAAGGCATGGGTGCACCAAACCACCGCAACATCACGAGCTTGCACCTTTACGTTTGTAAGCGTGAGCGGTCCATGTTTGCCCCGCGCACAGCTATCTGGTTGGTGTAGGCGCGTGGAGCGGTGTGGCGCAAGTGAAGGAATTCTGCTCTTCCGCCGACGAGTCGTTCACTCGTTCCTCTCGGACTACAGTGGTATCGTATGTACGGAGGCCGCCTTGAAGTGTGCCTTGTTATCGGCGAGGTAGACGTCATGAACTGCAAGATAACGAAAAATCGCTGCACCTACCCTGCAGTTGTTGGCGGCGTAGCTCCAGTGCTGTCCGAGTCTCAGACGTCCAGAGCTGTATCAGCTGTTGCCATAGACCATATACGTAGTTAACTCGCAAGTACTTTTTCGAGTTGTGGCAGTGCATGCATACGATGGTAAATGGTGTTTCGGCGAGATTTTTCTCCAACCCCGATTTTCCTCTTCATTTTGTTCCTCGTTCTCCTCAGGTGTCAACTCGTTCGTGACTCGCTCAATCAAGAAGATGATGACCTCCACCGAGAAAGAGGGCAAGGAGGTTAAGCTGTTCATCGTGGGGGAGAAGGGCCGCTCCCAGTTGGCTCGCATCTACGCTGATGTAAGCAGCTTTGCTGTTGCTAGATGTTCATCTCCACACCTTGTCGTGGTCGGGTCGCCACCCCTTCGACATACTTTGCTCACCTAGCACGCGAATGAAGGAAACATAATGACATGGCATTTTCATATACTTGTGACGTGTGTCGTCAACGCGAACGCCTTCTTTTGCGCTAGCGACATCGCATATTCCCCTATGTGTCTCAGACGTTGAAGTTACCCTACCGCTCGACGCCGTTGACCTCGACTCCGGGTGGTGTTGTTGCCTCGTCCCGGCGTTACAGGATGTGACTGCAGCGTGCACGGATGCATCGACGCCGATGCAGTTCGGTATGGCGACGGCAATGGCCACGGAGATCCTCAAGAACGACTTCGACAGCATTCACATGTGAGAACGCATCAGGCCCCACTCTAAATCTCAACCCCCTGTTGGACAGGCCGCCTTTCGATATTTTTGCGACGGAAAGGTGCGTCGTATGCAAGGGCCTGTCTTAGTGTTCTCGAGTATGCTTGTTTCGGGGGCAGGTTTAGGCTGTTGTACCACTGTGTGGTATTCCTCCGGTTGTGGTGTAAGGGTTTTCAGTGTGCTGGCGTGGTGAGCTGGCCACTTTTGGGGCAGACCCCATCCCAAACTCCACGTGGCACGGCAGTTGCTTTGTTTTTGTCAGCCTGAAGTCGAATACCCTAGGCCTGTGCCAATTGTCTGGTGCGAAACGAGTGAAATGTCGTTGTGTATCGGCGTGCACGTTCTCCAGAGTCATACGTATTCTCTGCGGGTTAATCGCGAGTCAAAATCCTCGTTGCGCAAGCATTTTGCTTCACGTGCAAGGGCGAGCAACGTGGAAAGGCCGAGTAAATGTGCTATTAGACCATCACGTAGGGTGCAAAGCAGTCCTATTCAGAGGTGACTATGCTGACGCAATATGTTTTCGAGGCGTTCGTGAGGCCAACATTTGTCCCAGGCGAAGAAATATGATGTTTCAGGTTTTAGTATTATTCTCCCGGTGGAGTAGATACAGATGGAAGTGACCCTAGTGGGTATCACGTACACCCACAGAAGTAACCACCAAGTAATCTCATAATAAGCCAATATACTGAATAATCATAAAACCATCAAAATACTGAACAAGCACGTTCGAAGACCCTCCCTGCTTTTTCAGCAAAACAGCAGTGACAATTCAAGATAACAGAACAAAACGCATCTTTATGATCAAAAGCCAACTAAAATATTTCCAGAGGAAACCTGTATGTTGCAAGCAAAAACCTCTTCCTCCCGTATGAAACTATTGCAGATCTCCTTTGCAACAGCTCAATGCCGTAAAACAAAAAACTAAAGCTATAGATGAATGATAAAAGTGCGCGAGGAACCCCGTTCCTCCGGACACAGGCCTCCCTGTGCCCCCTACTCCCGCCATAAATTCTCAGGCCCTAGCGCTAATGCGAGATACCAAAATATCTTTCCCTACAGAGTTTGCCCGGCGCTTAATATTCCCGAAACAATATCCGTTTGTGTCAGAACCAAAAAAACAACACTCCCTGTTTCTGGTTCAGTTCACTATTAATAGCTGTCCTTGTTTCCTGAAATACCTGAGCTTCCCACTCGTTTACCGAGATTTTCATCACTCTCAATCATGAATAATCATACCCACAATATTTTATCTCCCAACTCGCGAACAAGATTTCCATCTCCCATCGAGTTCGGAAAAACAATGGTGATAGAATAACCAATCATCATGAATATGCATACCCTCCCTTGTTCTGCCACCACTAGACAGCACAAAGACAAATTCCTGCAAGACCCAATAAAATCAGTATCCACCAATACCGCATACCATAAATACACACCCCTGAGCCGTATTCCCTCCAAACCATTAATATATGCGGTATTATATATGGTATTTGTCCGGTTGCTCTTCTGGGCTTGCCCACATCAAACACGGAGCGCAGCAAAGCGCAGTGGATGGCGTATAGGGCAGAAACATTCTATCCAAAAACACAAAAATACGACATTTCAATTGCCAGGTGGGGGTGGGGAGGGGGTTATTCACGGATATCATCCATAAAAAGCCCACATATTGCGTGCTCGTACGTACCATCCCGTATACCATCCCGTATGAACCTCATTGTACCACACATTTCATACTCGTACTTGTACGTACTACGAATCAATTCACGATTTTTTACCCTTGTCGCAAAAAGAAACAAAACTTCAAAATGTAACGGTGGATCGAAGATTTACCGTTACGAGTACAAACGATAACCCATCGCCCCGCGTCTTGCCGGACCCCCCCCAGAAAGAAAAAACAGCGGACGATCCAACCACGCCTGCCCCATCCACGACCTCCCGCTGCTGCTGCTGCTGCTGCTGACCTTCCGCGGCTGCTGCTGCTGCTGCTGTTCCTGACCTCGTGTGCACGTGACCACTGCTGTGTCGCGCGACTTGCTGCCGATGCAGACATGCCCTCCTTCGTTACTAGTACCGCTGCAGCAGCACCCGATCCCCCCCACGTCCGCTCCCTCGACCACTACCACACCGTAGTCGAGTGCGCGCATCACGCACGCGGCTTTCCCGACCATGCCACATGGGTGGTCGAGTGGACACGGCCTGGCTCACCGTGCGACTTCACGCGAAAATGTGCAGATATGTCTCCCATCCCCACCGCTTCCAGCCCCAACACAATCTTCCCGCAGTGGGGTGCGCACGATTGAATTTCGCACGACTTGTTGTCCCCCGCGCCACTCCCGGCGCAGGTGCCTACGGTTCTGCTCCCACTGCAGGGCTTTTGCCTCCCTCTTCAAAACGCCGTCGTTTCTTCGGCATGCTCCACCAGCACCAACACAGCCTCCGCCCCCTCTTTTGATCCGTCCTCCATGTCCGCCGGCGATGGACACTTGCTGCTGTCGTGCCCCCTTCCACCGCACCTTTCACAAAGTCTCGTGGTGCAGTTGTCACTGTAGTGGCCTGTAGCCCTGCATCGCCAGCACTTCACCGAATCCTTCTTCCCTCCCTTTCCCCGACCTCCTCCCTGTCCTCCTTTACCATGTCCACGCCCTCCCTTGCTGACGAACGCAACCTGTTGCTGCCTTTGCCCTTTTGCCAAAACTTGGAAGTAGCGTTTCGTATTGATTTCTTACCAGGTTCAGGATTTCTTTTCGGTCGTAGACCTGTTTCAATTTTGGTCGCGGATCTCGATTGCTACTCCGCAGAGGGGAGAGCAGAGACGAAACAGGAGTAGAGGGAGTCATCGTCCACCGTCATTCCAGCATTGAGCAATTTTACCGGAAGGTCTTCGGTCTCGTAGAACTTTTCTACGGGGTCATCCTGCTTGCCAATCCTGAAGTTGTAAAGCTCCCTCATACATGTTCCCTTTTGCGCATTTGTTGTGGTGTCGAACCAATCTATTAATAGGATTTCCCAGCACCTCCTTGGGGATGTACTTCGGTGGAATCTAGCTCTGTCAGCGTTCGACTCCAAAGCCTGCGACAAAAACACCCATGCCACAAGCTGCTTCTCGTACTTTGAGGCTGTCACTCCCTGGGCCATGAGGGACTTTTTGTCGTTCCCCTCGGCCCCAATCTAGACGTATTCGTCGCTGTCGAAGACAGTCTCAAACCCGCGGAGCTTCGTGTAAACCTTCATCTGTTTACAGAAAACTTCACAATCATCCTTGCCTTTCAGCACAGGGATCGCCATTTTGGGCTGTCCCAAAAAAAAATGTCCTCGAAGTCCACCCGACACGTTAGAGGGCTGCTCACCTGCGGGGTTATTACCCCAGTTCTCCCTTCTTCCATCGAAGTGACCAGCTCCCTCGGGAACGCGTTCACCCTCCCGGCTCCCGTTGCCAACGTCGGAGTGTTCCGACGCTGGCGTTGAAGCATATCTCCCTGCTCCAACTGCGGTAGATAGCTGTTGCTGTCTACCGGACCCCATCTGCGCCATCATCTCGAGGATCTCGGCGTGATTCGCCTTTCGACGCTCCTCTGCCTCGGTGGCCGCCCGCTGCAGTCCCTCGAGGGGGAAGCCCTGCTCTAATACCATCGCCCGAAGATCTTCTACTTCGTCACCCATGAGCCTTGGTTGCCAACGTGTAAAAAACTCTAGAGTGTTGATAAGTCCCAGGCGAACAAAGACGATGTTTCAGGTTTTAGTAGTATTCTCCCAGCGGAGTAGATACAGATGGAAGAGACCCTGGTGGGTATCACGTACACCCACAGAAGTAACCACCAAGTAATATCATAATACGAAAGCCAATATACTGAATACTAATGAAACCGTCAAAATACTGAACAAGCACATTCGAACAACATCTACCTGGTACAATACCCCTGTTGAACAACCTCCGGCGAGATATGTAGCAGCGGGGTAGATATTTGTCTCTTTGTGCACTCACGGAGAGCAAGGGATGCAGCAACCTAATTCTCCATACCCGCCCTTGACGCCCACTCAGCGTGTTCAACGTCTTCAAGTCGGCGATCGCGTACGACACTTCCATCAAGACCCTGCCCAACATGGCCAAGGAGGGGGAAGAAGAACGGATGGTGGAATACGAGTTTGAACCCGACACCAAGGAAGAAGTCATGCAGGTGCTGTGCAGTGTGATTATCAGTGTTACGAACCGAACCACACCGGTCAGTCGACCTGTAGGGCCTTTTCGCGCCAAGCTGTGACGTCTGCGTTCTGTTTGTCTGTGTCCTGGTAACGACTTGTAACGACCCTCATGCGCTCAGCGCTAGTTCTCATGTGGAACGGTTCGGAGCTTGCAGTTTGCCCCCGCAGAGCGTTAGCGTGTAACGATCTACAGTAGATGTGTTTCCTTGTTTTGGCGTTTGGCTCTGGAGCAAAGATGCCCGCTGGTATAGGTCGATATAGTTCGACGTGGTGCTATCACGCACTGGGAATGGCGCTCTGGATGTAACGACGCCTCTTGGTTTGTAAACACGTCAGACGAGCCAACTTGGCCGGGGGGTGTGTTGTTTCATCATAGCGTCGCTCCACACATCCACACCCACCCCGCAGGACGTGTGCGAGGGCCTTGTGGCGGGGGTGTATTGTTTTATCATATCTCTGCTCCACACGCTCCCCCCCCCCCCCCGCGCGCGCCCCGCGTCGCCCCGCAGGACATGTACGAGTACCTTCTGGCGTCGCAGGTATGGCACAGCCTTATGGAGAGCGCCACTTCGGAGCAGTCGTCTCGCATGAACGCCATGGAGAACGCAAGCAAGAATGCCGGGGAGATGATCGACAGCCTTACCCTCATCTACAACCGCGCTCGCCAGTCGCGTATCACTACCGAGCTCATCGAAATCATCTCGGGGGCGTCGGCCCTCGAAGAGGCCAAATGATGACCGCGTGCGCATACTTCCCCTAGCAAGGAATTGGAGGCGTACCCGGGGGGTGGGGGGTCGGGATGAACGGTTCAGGTTCAACGGGAATGCCTTACGCCCTCGAAGTTATTAGGCAAAGGGCTTGCGAGAGTTGACCGACTGTTGCTGTTGCTGTTGCTGGCGCGACTATCATTGGTAGGGAGCGAAAACGCGCGTTTTCGCAGGAGGAGTGGGAGAAGAGGCTGCTACGCGTTGGAACGGTGAATCGAAGCGGTCAACATGCTCGTGGTGTGACCTTCGTCACCGTGATTGGCGCTATATGCTCTACTGCAGGTTGTTTCACTGCTTTGGCGGACTGGTTTGACGACCAAAACTTTTAAGTTCTCAGTTTTTGCAACAAGCACTTCGTGCTGAGGAGTTTTAGCTAGCTTGATTTGAGCCCTCCTAGCTTGAGAGGCCCGCTAATATGAAGCAATAAGCGAGACACGCTATTAAGACGTACAAGACCAACCATGAGATAGGTGCACCATTAATACACGTCAAAATATCAAGTCCTGCCGAATACGGCTACAGGCTTCAGTGTTATTGCAACGCTATCGTACGTGCACGCGTTTTAGTTATCGTCGGGATTGGACTACCTCAGCCCAACCGGCAGCAATTGGGGTACCTGTATGGTGATGTTTTGGGGTCCACTTTTATTTCCTAGACTAGAAGTGCTCCGCCTCCCAATCAACATGACGATCGACCGCGAACGAACATGGTCATGAGGCAATAAGTTATTAACACCAGTTGTGAAAACCGCAACGAGGATGAACAGTGGAGGCTTCTCTCTGTTACAATATTATTACCATTCACTACATTGTCGTTGCACTTTTTTCTTCGACACAACGAAACCGATCATACATACTGCTGTGCATACCTCGACGCTGTTGTTGGTGTGACTTCAGCACTCCGCGAAGTTACATACTTATATGCGTGCGAGTGCATTGAGGGTGGCCATTTACGGAATATACAGCTAGCAACGTCTGACAAAAAGTACACAAAAAAAAGATGGCACGGACAGGGTTGGTCATAAATAAGCCGAAAACGAAAATGATTCGGTCGTTTTTATGTTTTTTGGTCGAAACATTGATCGGTTTCGGTCGGGGGGGAGGGTTGCAACCGAAAATAACCGAAACCGAACAATTCTGATCGATCGGTTTCTCACCGAAACCAGTCAATCAACTGGTCGAGATTTCGACGGATTCGGTGGGCATGTTCTTGCTATCACAAAGTTCCGAACCGACTCGGAAAATGGCTCGGTTTTGTTTTTTAATTCTCTCACCGAAAGCTTCGGCCATTTTTGCGGGGTTTTCATGCAGATAGATATGTAAGCAGGTGTTATCGGTGAAGGCGTCGGGGAGAAAACACGGCTGAAAAATGAAGTCGGTTTCCGGAATCGGTCGGCTTTAGGCAACCGAAAAACCCACCCAAAAATTGTCGGTTTCCGTCGGCAAAAAACCTACACAGGATAACAGTTTTTCGATTTTCTGGTCATGACGGCCACGAATAATATTGATATTATCATATTAATATTATATCAATATTACACTCTACGTTCGACACACCAGTATCATCAATAGATTAATAGTACCTACGCACATGGCACGAATAATCAGATCCATCCCTACTCAGAACAGTCATGACTATTAATACTTGCGAGTAGTTGTAGTCTGCAGACTACAGCAGCAGCAGTATTATAGTATTAGCAGTTAGTGTGGAATGCTTTGATTATTCATTTACGGGTGACCATAGTAAAAAGGACCAAATATTGTTGGTAAAAATAGGTAAATATGTGGTAGGTTTTTGTGTTTACCGTACGGCCTACGAACCAGGTATTTATCACTACCATGGTCCCCCGTGATAATACCATCACTGAGAGGGAGGGCTGTCTCATCCTATCTGTGTGTACATCGTATGCGTATATATACTTGTATGCATGTGCTTGCTTCTATGATATGGCTATATGCGTATGGGATGGTTATTCATGGTCCTTGCTTGTCGTAGTTCTTCTTGTAGTATTAATAGTATACTTTGAAGTACAAGCTGGTTTAGAGTTCACGGCCGATCCTATAGGGTAAGAAGAGTATAAACAATGGCAAGGATACACTCTCCATGATTGAGAATTTGAGCCTGGTCGGCCTGGCCCAAGAGAAGTTTCTCAGTTTCTCGCGCCTACTCGTACGTACTATTTATTAACACTGATTGATGTATACCAGGTACACAGCTGTGTTGTGCGTACGATTGGTACGTACTTCGTTCATACTACATACAGCAGTACTATTAATAATTAATACCTGGTACTATTAGTACTACTGCTGCTGTTGTTTGCAACGGCACGGAATATTAATATTATTATCAGTCAATGTTGTTCGCTAGGATGTCGACGGGTAGAAAGAACGGTTTAACGTGAAGAAAACAACAACAGGAGTGATGACGTCTAACACCATATGAGGTGGGCTACGAGTATAGCAGTATGATACGTGGGCGCTAGGAGCAGTCTCGCCGTCTCGCAGCTCGCCGACCGCGACAGAAGATATTCTATCTTTTTGTTTGCTGATATCTGTACAACTCGTCGCTGATCTGTAGATCTGTGCGGAAAATAATACGGAAAAATGAAGTTCGGAAAGATCCGCACCGGGGTCCAGGCATTAAAATCCGCGATGAAACTTAGAGAAGCCCTTTTCCACAGGCCCCTTTAGTTAGAACTCCAAAAAAAAAATTCGAGCTTGAGGGCTCGACCAACTTCGGCGTTGCCGCTACAGTTTCTGTGTGTGCTACCCATGCGAAATCGCTAGCACTGGCATCCTCACGATTGCATGGGAAACTTGATGGGGCTTCTCTGGAGGGACGGCCACGCAGGTTTCAACTACAACTTGCCCCCTCTGTTCGAAGGAGAAGGTGTGTGCCGTTGCCTGCGGGAAGTACAGACTTGGTGTAGGCACCTATATAAAATACAAGAAAGAGGGCTGGCTGTCCCGCAGCAGATAAGTCAAGACGTGGCAAATCCTCGCTTGGCTGTTTTGTGCTACGAGTACGGGGTGTCGAAAAACAAATGAGACGACCAAATGATGTTGTGAATTTCTAGAATAATACATTGTCTGTTCCATGATTGGGGTGCTAGTCACGTGGTCGGGTTCGAAGGGATTGCGAGTCCTTGATGCTCGTTGAGGAGATCGATCTTCCTTTTACTCGTACGAGTATAAAAATATCTCCTCTCTGTTCGCTATTACTATTATTATATCGATATACGTAGGACAGGAAAAAAAAAAAATGTCGCAGGACGCGGCCGTCTTTTTTTTTCTCGCTTTTCGCTGCTGTTGCACAAGCTCAAAGAGCAGGACATGGACAGCGCTGAAGCGTTTTACCACTCCGGCGGGCGGGCGAGCCTAACACCACTGACCACTACTACTCGCAGTGCATTTCAGCGTGTGGCCAGCGATATGGCTCTTAAGCATCCACTCCTGCTCCTGCTGTGTGTCCCCCTGCTGTTACGTGCCCCGTGTACCGGCATCGAAAACGGAATCACCATTGTTGTTTCCTCTGAAAACCGAAGTTCTTTTAGGAAAAACGACCGTTCGAAAGACAGTGGTGCCGCGACCAACATTTTTTTCTTGTGTGCTCGTGTATCGCTGCTTGTGTGCTATTTATTACCTGGTATGAAACTTAAAAACACTGCTGGTGCTGCTACAGCAGTTGTGTACTGGTAGTCTTTTAGACTTGGTCGTAGAGAGCCTTGCTTCTTCACATGTTCGGTCTTGGCCACCAGAGCCCGAAGATTGGATCACCACCTGCCCATAGGGTCATCATCTCGGCACGATTCCCGTGTTTATTTACTGCTCTGCCTCCTGGCGATGGCTCTACTGCTGTAGCTGCTACAGCAGCTGTAGCGCAGAACTCAGCCGAGCTGAGGGCGTGCATGAGGTCAATCGGTGAAGTTTTGGACTTATCCCACATGTGTGAATAAGTTGAATAATCCATGAAACATCTCTGATATTGCTTGTACGTAGCCTGCGTGAATCTTATAATTATTAATACCATGGTAGTAAATACCGCTGTATTATGTAAGTGGTACGCCCAAGACTGCTCTAATTCGTGTTTGCGTCACATGGACCCCCACCCTCCCGCCATCCCTCTCTGGAACGTGAAAGACCCGGTACAAGGGGGGGCGCTAGATAACCAGGAAGGTCCACAAGACCAGGAGCTGTACTTGCATCTGTTCCAGCTATCGGAGGTGAGAAAGTCAAGCAAGAGTACCATATCATATCACATCCTACACTAATACTATAATAATTGTATTTTTGTACCAGTAGTCTATTAATAATATTAATAGTGGGAGCTGGGGTTTTCGTTTATCCTTCCTCTGCCTCACGCCTCACGACTCACGACCTGTCACGACAATAATATTTCTGAAAGCGAGCAGACTGCGGCAGACAGACCAAGGAGACCTCGCTTAGTTTTGGTTATTGGCCAGCTGTTCTGCTGGGCTCCTCTTCTGTTGTTGCTTCGAAGAAGTGAAGTTGTTACGGTAGGCGGTAGGAGCCGTGTCCGTGTCCGTCTCGAACGTCCATCGCATGTCAAGAATCACTCATGGGGCAGCTTGGCAGCTTGCAGCACAATGGACTATCTTTGTCCTAACAAGATATATTCCACGTCACAGGTTATAGATGTCGAGGTCCTTGCTCTGGTATGTACTCGCGTTTGTTGTGTCTCCTCTACTACTGCTGTATGTCTTGACTCGCAACGTCTCTGCTGCTGCCGCTGTGCTCACGTGCTCACATCACGGCGGCGGCAGTGGCGGATGTTTAAACGCATATGGCAGCAAGTCCTGCTTCCGCGATTATTGCGTTCTGTTGATATTTCTACTGTATGTAGTTAAAGTTGGCGCCGTGGTACCTGGTACGAGTACTCGTACTGCTGTCTACCAGGCAGGTAAGTTCGTACTGGTACGAGCCCTTTGAGGCCCAGTGCCAGCAAGCAGTACAGCAGCAACAATAGTACATATACAAACCAATACTGATAGTACGGGTAACTATTAACACTAATATTAAGAAGACGGTGACACCAACCTCTATACATTTATAGAGTATTTGACCCTTTCGCCAAGTACCCGGGTACTCTCGAGTTTTACCCGGCTTACTATTACCTGTCACAGGTACGAGTAACTCTTTATACCCGCCGAGTATTTGGGCCCCGGGTACTTGTGGTTTTTACCTTGGAAATCCCAGAGATGGCAAATTATCATCCCCCAAATCACGTCCCCTGGGTAGTAATCAGTACATCTCCAGGAAACCCATTTCAAACTGAAAAATGTATCATATTCACATCTCACACCTTACATTAGCAGAGGTGTTACCCTGTTAACCTATACCGGGGTACTCACGAGTATTGCCCGGGTTGCTAATACCCATCTCGGGTACGGCGTACACTTCATACTCGCCAAGTGCTGGGGCTCGGGTTCCTGGGTACCCGACAGTTTGACTGGTACCGGGCTGTTGAACGGGTACCCGGGTACCCGCCCAAAATAGCCTCATAGCACTCATGAGTACCCGACTTTTTTTCCCTCAAAGTTGGCGGGTACCCGAAACGCTGCCATCAATATGGTAGATATAATTATTGTTAAAGTACTCGTGGATACCGGGTATGCATCGTCTATTCTGTATAGAGTGAGCGATATGAAGCACGAGTCAAGTCCTATACGTATGACGAATATATTGATATTACAGCTGCAAAGTGGTTTGCTGTGCATGCATGCGACCGTGTTGCAGTCATTTTTGCAATGTAGTTGCTGTACCGTACTGGTGTTGACAGACAGACAGACCAGACAGACCACTGCTGTAAATATTGTGCCTTCAACACACAATATTAATCGACGGTAACGGCAGGTCCAGTACTGGTAATGTGATACCGGTATTAATAGTTGTAAAATGTATTACCACTTTGCCCTGGAACTATAAGGACCGATGGATGTCCATATTAACACCCAAACGGTCGTTACATTTCCGGACAAAGTAGTTTGTTTTAATATTAATAGTGCGAGTGATTATTAACAATACTCTTCTGAGTCCAGGCTGTAGTCTAGGCTACCAGGCTGTCATACGCATATAATACGCACATCCCGCTTTCGGCGGAAATGGAAGGATGGTTTAGTCTTCAGATATACATATACTCCAACGTTCCGTAAATTCCGTCATGAGCAGTCCAGAGTGGTTGTACGTAGGCAGGCAGGCAGGCAGCCCTGACCAATCCAACAGCGCCGACTTGCCACGTGTGTGCGAAGCTGATGTAATCGTGATTTTTTCGACCCCTTCCGCACGTGCTTCCTCGGAGTATCATGCATGTCATACGTATCATACAAATCATACATACCAAGTATTGTCTATCGTATTAATAGGAATCAAGTAAAAAAAAAATCATCTCTAGGGGGTTTGTGGTATATGCCTTCTCGGGGAGTTGAATGATGCATGATGAGCATCTTCATGCACTCAAGTATTTCCTCGTTTCCTCCCTCCCCACAACCTCCCCACAATTTTATGAGTACCTGCTCTGCTCTGGTGTTTGTGGTGCACAGTACAAGGGGTGCAGCTTTTTTACTTCCTCCTGCTGCTGCGGTACTCCTCGCTTACCACATTGATGCCTGATATTGATTGGTGACATAGAATAGAAGAAAAAATGAACGGTCGTGTACCCCCTCGTGTTGTTTGTACTCGTATCGCAATCGAACAATCGGACGTACGAGTACTGTTTTGTAGTCTGTACCCGAGGTGTTGTGTGCGACTCCTGCGTGGTTGAAGGATTATACAGCAGTATAGAAATTGGTGTCCGCGTTGCAATGTTCAACGTTCAATGTTACAATGCAACGAGTCGTACGGCAAGGCCGCAGCTTGATGTACCTGTACTGCTGCTGCAAGCGCGTGCACCCTTGCTTCCACGCTCCTGATATTCGTTCGCCGCTACGGTCGCTTCTCGAGCAGAGAGGACAACGAAAAAGGGGGGCGATTTTCTCGTTGTGACGGCGTTGCTTGCACAGCGAGTGTCGAGGAGCGCAGGATAGACCGCACTTCTGCCTGTTGGTGCTTGCTGCTGCTTACCGCTGCTGCTGCTGCTGCTGCTGCTGCTGCTGCTGCTGCTGGCTGCTGCAGGTAGGTACGGCTGCTTGCACGACTTCTGCTCGTCCTGCAAGTGCTGCCGCTGCTGCTTTTTTTTTTTGTTACTTCGTAATAATCCAATATTTAGCGTTTTTTTCGTCTCGGACTATGCGCAGGCCAGCAGGTTTTCAATTATGACTATTTTCCGACGGAAGTTCTTCATGACAAAAAATGTTGTGCGCAGACACCCTCCTCTATCTCGCGCGGCCCAAGTGCTCGTAGTTTCGTAATGAGGCCCGCGAGCGCGAAGCGCGTACCTTTTTTCTTGGCTTATCAACTCTCCATAGCGGATCGTACGAGCGTAGGGTGGGTGCCTTGGTGCTACAGTAGTTTCTCTATTACAAAGTGTGTGTTTGATTCAACGTTTTTTCGGCCACGTTTGTCCACCGCGCTCAACGCACGCACACGGACGGCACCAAAGCCAGTTCCGGCTGGCTCTGTGCACTCACACATGCACACATACTCACGAAGCCTTCTCGTGTTGGTGCGATTGTAAGTCGTGCAGAGTTGGTAGAGCTACGTGCGGCAACGTGTCTAGGCACATGGCTGGGCCACGGTTTGAACTAAAACAGAACCGTAAAATATCGTAACATAATCGTTTTAGTTTTTTGTGTTGCCGAACGCACCCAACTCTACGAGTACTCGCACGCAGAATATGTTTGTCCACGGCAACGCTCGGGCCGTGTCCCTTAGGCATGCTGCAGGTGGTATTGTCAGGCCCACCCTCCTACTGATGAGGGGACGGAGAAGCTCATGTCGTACAGCAATAGTAGTGGTAGCACCTGCTACGAGAAGCCCTGTTGGACGCATGTCAGGTGCAAAGTTTTCGTCTTCAAATGATGCCGAATTTCGAGTTGGGGAACCAGGAAACACAGAAAATCGAGTAGGTGTACAAAGGGTCCAAGGGTTATACCGACAAGCCGAGCGTGCAGCGACGCTGACCCTGGATGTTTGTGTCCTACTGCTGGTGCTACTGCTGGTGCTGGTGCTGCTACTGGTGCTGCTACTGCTGCTGCTACTAACCTACTGGTGCCGCCGCCACAGCTGGTGCTGCTGCTGACGATTTTTTTCCGTTGAATAACTAGCCCAAACGGCACGGATACGTAAATGTTCGTTCGTGTTGGCTCGGCACAATCCTTATTCGCGCAGCACGATGCTTCGCGGATTTGACTATTAATACTGCAGGTACTGAGGTCGCACTTGATTACCACCAATAACTACAAATGGTATTACTAACGTACTTGTTTGTGTGCTTTTTGCCAACCTGTTGATGGTTGGCTATTGATTGAGGGCGACAGAAGTCTTCTTCTCTCGGGATTGTTTCTGATTCGCTCTTTGTTTAAGTATTCTCGTGCCGCGACTATGGCCCCTCCCCAGTTGGTGGGGTTGGTGAAGGCCCCCCGCTGTACGCACCCCTGGATGGCCTCGCTAGAGGGGCCGTGGTGGGAGACTCGTTTTTCACGCAATTTGATTTAAATGGTGCCGAGAAAAACGATTATTTTGGGCCGTATCTCAAAGGCAATGTTTGGATCAGGGGTGGAAAATCGACTGAGGAAAATACTGAAATGCAAACGAAACGTATGGTGATACACGCGTGTACGGAATGCTGCTGTTGTTTAAAGGCGTTTCGACGGGTTTCCGTTGTATTTCGGGACTTTTTAGTTGTACGTACGTGAAATACCAATGCTGGAATCCTGGCACTTACCTCACTCAGCCAGGAGAGTGTACTGCCGGTACATACTTGCCTAGTACCGAGACCTCACAATTCATCCTTGTGGCTACCAAGTTTTTCGAGACACCCGCGTGGGTCCCCGCTTGTGTGCACCCAGGACTTGAATATGCTGGATATTGTGTTGCTCCTGTTTGGCTGTAGCCGCTTGATGGAAGCCGTTGATGGATGATGAAGTCGGGTGGGATCGTGGGATGATGGTGTATACAGTAGTACCGTCAAGAGCCTTGACTTGGCACAGGGATGGATAGGGACGTTTCGGTGGTCGTTTTCTCGACAGTGGTAACGGTGCTAAAGTCTTACCAGGTACGTTATATTTTCCGAAGGCCCCCGACCAGATCTTTCCGAAAACGCCTCCCTTATTCGGTATTGGCAACCTTCCCCTTACGGAAAAACGACGCACTCCCGTGCGAACTCAACGGTCTTAATCACTCCTTAAGTTAAGCCCTGCCGGCGGCAACTTGTATACCCTACGTCGGTTTGGAGGGCTCAGGTCTACAGTAGGTGGGATTAGGTCTGCGAGAGGTGAGGTTGCCAACCGGGAGGGAGCAGGGTGTTTGTTGAGGTCGTGGGTCCACCAAAACGGGCACCCATGTAGCTGTCCCGAAAGTACTGGCTGTTTTCTATTGGTAGTAAATGTGCTAAAACAGTCCCCAAGGAATTTACTGTATGGTTTGTGCTTTCTCTCTCGGGGGAGTTGCAGCGTTGGTGTACGGTCATATCGACTTTTAAGGGTTCCAGTCTGTGCCTGTGCCTACTATGATGCTGTGTGAAGCCGTACAATACACCAAGTGCACCTTATTTGTAAGAGTAAGAGTTTTGCTCAAATGCATAATACACAGTACTTGGCAAGCAGGGCTGGGTACTATTAGTAGCGCAGTATATTTTGCCAGTGTGAGTATGCTGGCAGTATAATTATACTCACTGGCTGAGAGCAGTATACGTCCTGTAGTTGAACAGATTGTTAATTAGAACTTCAAGACACGCGCGTGCGTCCCACAACACGCCATCCACAGAACGAAAAATGTCACGAATGAAGAAGTGACTAGACGACAAACGAGAGAAGCCGAGACAGGGACTATGCGTGCGATGGAGGAGGTTGTGAACCAAAAGTGAAAAATGGCTTAGTCGGTGTTTCGTTTTTTTTGTCGAAAAAGCCGGTCGATTTCGGTCGGTTTTCACTCTAACCGAAACCAAACCGAGCAGTCGGTTTCTCCTTCGATTTCTCCGTGGATTTCTCGGCGATATAAGACAAATGGTGAACATTCCGAAGGATTCGCTTTGGATATGTTGGTGTTATGTGACGACATGATGGTATGGTGTCATGGTGTCATGTGGCTAGGGTTGTGAACTGACTCGGAAGTGACTCGGTCGGTTTTGTGTTTTTTTGCCTAAAGTGTCGCTCGGTTTCGGTCCATTTTTCTCAGTTTCCATACAGGTACTTGTATGTACCTGGTATATACAGGTACTTGTATGTACCTGGTAAGCGTTATTGGTGTACCAGGTGGCGGACAGGGGGGTGGGAGTGTGCTCGATATCATTCATGGCCGTCGTCGCATGACCATAGACCCTCGAGTCCCTACAAGGCCTGGACGGAGCACGTCGGGTTTTCACCGACCTGGCGGACATTGCTTGCACCAAGCCCAAAGTGGCGTAAGGTGTTCGGCGAGTCACATGAAGGGTGAGCTGCGTCCTACTAAGAACCGCTTGTGAGGCGGACTTGCACATGGATGACATCTTCAATGAGTTAAATTATTTTCCGGTGTACTTCCAGAGACAGCAATGATGGTACTCTGTGACTGCTTCGTGGGTCCCTTACCAGTAACTCTTACGTGATGCGACAATTCCCCTTGTGCGGAGTAAAGGATCTCCACCAAACACGAACGATCTACAGCTTGATCGCCAGCTGTGACCAACCGCCCCAAAAAGAAGAAGAAAAAAAAAAACGGTACCGTGGTTGTCAAGCTCGCGTAGTGAGCCGCATGTTTTACAATGTCGTTGGCAACCGACGTCAACCCAACCTATATGTACATAATACAAGGTTTCCCTCCGGGAGGTGCCTGTTAATCATTAGTAGGGGAGTGGCGCACGAACGAAATAATACTCGTATGAAATACGAGCCTGCTCACCTGTTTAGAAGTAGTACCTGCATCCACCCATCATCAATGTAAAGAAGACACACACATATTTTTGAGGACAGCCTATATACTGCTTTTTGTTGAAATAGTGTGGGATCATTACTACTACAATAATATAAAGGAGGGTACCGGTAAGTGGATACTAATACTGAACAGATGACTCGCGACTATCAATTCACTGCTTGCGGCGTAAACGTAAGTACAAAAAGTTGCGTGAGGTCGAGGTTGCGGCATTATACTTTGTGACCGGCTGAGTACAATCCAGCATATGCAAATATTTTCCCGCAAAATAAATGTTTCTTGGCGCTCAGAGAAAAACAAAGGTGTCACAGATAGATACAGTAGATGCTCGAGAACAATTTGTAGTCCGAGTACTGAGAGTATTGGATTACTGGCGCCGAAAATATTGCGAGTACCGTGAAGGCCCACATACTGCGAGCACTGAGAGTATGAGCAGTACGGAACCCCGAGAGCACAGGCAAATATGTACCCGCATTATCGAAACACGAAATACGTGGAGTACAGGCAATATCTGCAGTACAGAACGTCGAGATACTGAGTGTACTCGCAGTACGTACTCCTCGCAGTGCATTTTCCCGAAATACTGCCAGTCCTCTAAGTACTCGAGTTGTCAACAGCGAAAGTATTTTACTCCAAGTCCCACTCGTGAGACCATCTGTGAGTATTTTGTGCTGAACAATGGGCCTGAGAAGTGTCGACACGGTGCACGGACGGTCGAAGTATACGTCATACTCCAAGTATACTGCGCTTATTGAGAGAATATCCGTACTGCGAGTACTAGCAACGGACGAAATACTGCTATTATAGTACTTGCAGTACCCACAGTACAGAACCCCGAGATACCTGAAGCACGTCAGAGAGTATCGATAGCAGCAGCGGTAGCGAATCCCGAATTAGTGCGAGACCGAAAGTATCCTTAGAGTGGTATCTGCAGTATTATTAATAATAGGAGTACAGTACAGAACCTCGAAATGTTGCGATAACTCGCAGTATCTGCTCCAGTACTAACCCGAAATACTGCCAGTGCACCAACCGCAGTATCTGCTCGTGCAAAGAGAAAAGTTGGCAAAAGTACGAAAGTTTTACAAAAGTACGTATACATAGGGGGGGGACGGGGGACAGGGCGGAAATAAAACGACCGTCGGTTTTTGGGTTTCGTTGTTTTTGGCAACTGAAAAACCGACAGAAACAAGTCGGTTTTCGGTCGGACAAAACAGATGAACACCGACCGAAAAACCGGCTTTCGGTTTTCGGTTCATAACCCTAACGATGGACGAGTTCTTGTCTCCCGCTATGATACCAACTCCGACATGGCGTGTTGGCCTCGGATTGTTCTGGGAAGTGAAGCAAACAGTACCAAAATATTGCCTCCGGCGCGGCCGCCTCGCCAGGGAGCCGGAGTATAATGCAGAAATCCAGTATACTGCTGATTCTACGGGATACCAGGTACATCGTACTAGACTTATATAAAACTCAAGAGAGGGTGTTATTTCGACTCTGTGCGCCGAAGTCGGTATCGTGATTTTCGTACACGCAAATCCCTCGACATCAAACTCAATATCGGGTTTCTTGCCAGAACAACGTGAGATAAAACATTGGTGAAATAAAAATAGTCAGCAAGTGCACAAACACGTGAAACACCGCATGGACTGGAGGACGTCGCTGCTGCTGCAGCAGCTGCTTCTCTACGTGGCTCGGCAGGCTATAGCGCCCACGTACACCATGGAATTGGCTCTTGGCATAGACGATGGCGCAGCTCGGACGCGTCTCGTGCTCATGCTGAGACGTGTCCGCCAAAAGCTAAAGGTCGGGTTGGCGCCACCCGCTTGTTCCCGGATAAGGTGGGGCGTGCCGTGTTGGGGACATGGATTTGGGGCAATTCCGGCAGAAAGACGCCCAGCCAGAGCACTGGATGCTGTGCTGGTACCACTGAACCGGGGCATCCCGTGCATCCGCCTCTCCCCGACCAAGGGAGCACCCGTCTGCCGTACTCATTCAACCAAGTCGTGGCGGCCACCACTGCTGCTGCTGCTGTTGTGGTGCTTGCTGGCAGGATAATGATCGGATGACGAGTAGAGGGGACAGGCTGTTTCCAATTTTGTCTGCCAAGTTCGGCTCTATCAACAAAAATAGAACACAAATATATGCTTGGGGTAAAAATACCCCAAGCATATATTTGTGTTTTGCGGACCACGTATCGCGAAAATATCGTCTATACCCGACGTCTGTATAAAACTCGTGAGGCACATAATTTGGCTCTAAAGGTCAAACATCGCGATATCCTTGAGTTTTATATTTATATATATATATATATATACTGGCTTTGTGTGCAAGTACCCAGCTTATGTTATTCAGACTGCGAGAGCTCAAAGGTTCATAATTGTGTACTAGTGTTGTGTGTAGGACCTATTACTGGTATACTATTTCCGCAGTATACACCTGAATAAGAATGAGCCTTGTATTACGGGGGTACATAGTTCATAGGACCTATGGTATGCATAAAAACCTATATATTTACCTATTTTTACTAACAAAATTTGGTCCCGTTAACTATGGACCCCCGTAATAGTATGATATGCTATCCAAAAATGCGTAATTTCGTCATTTTTATTCAAATTTGATTAGGCTTTTTGATAACTCGTCGGTAGTGGGGGAAACGTTGAGCAAAAATCGTAATCTTTTTTCTTTTGCGCAGACACTATTGAAATCGTTTTGCCTACCTCCTCGGCTATTAAGGGAATGCGCGGAGTCGTAGACGGGCGTCAGCCCGCGGCGGCGAAGATCCCTTGCAGTACCCTACCAGGTACCTGGTATGTTTTAAGGGCACAGCAGTAACGTGTATCATGTATCAATAGGGTAGGGGAGGGTAGAGGGTATCAGTACGGTACCTGTGAGTACTCATATCTACGGTATATGTATGGTCTCGGGCCTTGAATTACTTACACTATTACAGCACTAATAAGTACGTCACTAGCGGCGTAAAACTATTTCAACCTTTAACGGTATCGTATTATGGTACGTTTCGTGTGGTGTCCAGCAGTATTATTAGTACATGTGCAGCATGATTTGTATGATAAAAAATACCTGGTACAGAAATGCCTGGCAGCAAGTTTTGTCCAATGGCGTCTGAACATACATATATTTGTACAGCAGCAGTAGTCTATCATTAATATCTTCCCAGTACTCCAGTACGTACTAATTTCAAGTCAGGCTTGCCGACTTGTACGTTGGGGCAGAATCCTTGCCACTATTAATTATTAATTATTACTGTAATACATACTGCGTGCTGCGGTAGTACATGATGATGAATAACATTCTTACAAGGAAAGTGATTTTCGTTGCAGCAGTTCGAATCAAGCGCACAACGCCAACAACCAACAACCGTAACTGCTGTACGTATGAGTACATGAGTATATCTGGTTTGTTGCAATACCACAATACCATACGTGGAGCAGCAATCCCAGCGCGGCAGCAGTCGCGACTCGTACTGGTACAGTTTTAGTACGTAATCTATTCAATCTATTAATAGATGTAAAGGGCAAATATAATAGATGTATGTACTGCTCGCACCAGGCATTAATACAGTCGTAGTATACCGGTATATAGACTAGAACCGTTCATCATAGAATATCAGATACCAGATACCAGGTACTTACTACCTCTATACTTTTTGTGAGCACATTTGCAAACAAACTCACTCAACTCCGCCGGCCTGCGAGTATTAATAGATTAATATTAATAGAGTCTTTTCTCGCTCGTCCGTCCGACTGCGAGGCACGCAGGCGGACCGTCGGTGCACTACAAACAGTAGGTATTACTATTAATGTTAATATTAATATTACGGGGGTCCACAGTAAATAGGACATACCGTACACACAAAAACCTATGTATTTCCCTATTTTTACCAACAATATTTGGTCCAATTTACGATGGTCCCCCGTAATACTACTGTGAGTAACATTACGTTACAGGGCACGTTTTGGTCCCCGGCCGAGCTTCGTGGCGCGTGGTCTGGTGCTCTGGGCATCCGAACTCGCGCGAGTGCTGGCTCTAGTTCAAGGTATTTGATTCCTCCTCGCTGAGACGCGCAAAACGATGGAAACGATGGAAACCCACATACCTTCCCTCTCAGTTTCACCTGGGGTAAGTTCTAAGTTGACTCCCAAACGCTTCGTTTTAGAGAGGGCGGCTCGTTTTATTTATACGTAGGTATTTTTTTTTCGGGCGTTTGTTTTGTATGCTGCTGGGCTCTCTCGCACGCGCAAACCGCCGAGCATCCCCATAGCAAGCACCCACATACCACATACCAGGTACACAACAGCACCATGCCTGTCACAAGTCATACACGCCGAAGCGCAAAGCGCGAGTGCTGTTCTATCACGCCTGGAACACCGCTGCTGCTGCTGCTGTTGCTGCAATGTGCAATGTGGCTGCGGCGCTGCTTCTTTTTCCGGAGGATTTTTGTGTCGTCCTACCCGTAGTTACACCGCTGTAAAGATTAGATTGTGTTTGTTCCTGTTCGTACAGTTCCTAAAGCATTAGTTCGACAGGAACCATGGCGCAGACACGCACACACAGGAGGAGCACCGCACCGTACTTGACTGTCGCGAAGGGAAGAGGTTGATGAGGTTGATGTGCCACTGTTGTTGTACCGTTGTTGCCGCTAAGTGAAAAGCTAGAAAGCTGGAGGAACGGTGTGATACAGCCGCAGCAGAGTGAAAAATTGCAAGGCTTATCACAGTGACTGAGAATCGTGACGGGACGGGACGGGACAGATTTTACTCGTTTGGCGGGAAAAAAAAATTAAAACGGGACGGGACGGGACGGTAAAATGAGGACAGAAAAGTTGGCGGGACGGGACAGCGGGTGCCAAATTTCTCGACGGGACGGGACGGTAAAAGTCAACGGGGCTGATTTTCACGACGGGACGGGACGGTAAATGTTTTTCCCCTCGGCGGGACGGGACGGTAAATATTTTTTTCCTCGGCGGGACGGGACGGTAAATATTTTTTTCCTCGGCGGGACGGGACGGTAAATATTTTTTTCCTTGGCGGGACGGGACGGTAAATATTTTTCCCACGGCGGGACGGGACGGTAATTTTCTTTTTCTTCGGAGGGGCGGGACGGTAAATATATTTTTCTTCTTTCCTGCCGCAAGGTCGGCGCGGTTTGTACGTGAAAAATTTCCCGCACACTGCTGGTTCCGCGAAGAGAGCCGTCCCGACGCGGACGTTTTCTTCTCGACCCGCGCAGCCCAAGCCCCGAGAAGTAGAGGTCGGTATCACTTCTGAAAACACTCTGATATGATATATGATACATTTGTAAAAAAACAGTGATATATGATATGATATGATATCACAGTGATATATCATATCATATGATATGATATGACAGAAAACCCTCCCAAGCGCCCGAGAATATCCCGAGATCCACTTTTTTCTTCGAAGTTCCGAGTTCTTCGAAATACCCTGACATGGCTCTAGCTAATCTAGCTCGCACACAAGGAGCCATCATAGATTGTCTGCTGTAGTCCACAGCAGCAGTCGTTCTCACGGCATGGTCTTTGTGGTTCGCGTTGAAGTTGGAGTTGTCATTGTTTAATCTTTATAACGATGATTTTCGTATTTCGGCTTGCTTTTGTGTTAATATTAGTAAAAAGAAAGGCGGAGTGCTGCTGTTAATTTCAGGGTGAAGATTCTAGTATGTGGTGTCGTCAGTGTTATTGCACAGCAGTGCAGTCAGTCTTCATGGTACTCTATTTTGAGGACAAGCGGTTGAAATTGTCTGGTGATTGCACACAGCTAGCTGTGCATGCCTTGGGCCCGAGGTATTCCTATTGTTGCGTTCGTAATACCTTATAGCAATGTTGCGCCTTGTTTATTCCGTGGAAGCGAAAATATATGCTGTTGTACCACCATGTACGTACGTACGTGGTACGTATGTACCCCTAGTATAGCTGGTATTTTATAAAAAACTAAGAAAGCACGTTATTATAATATAGCCTACCAGGTACTATCACTGCTGTACCAGTATATAGTATAGGTGTTGTAGGCGAGTAGAGCCTGGTAGAGGAGTTAAAATATACTATTACGGGGGTCCATAGTTAACAGGACATATGGTGTACATAAAAAACTATATATTTGCCTATTTTTACCAACAAAATTTGGTCCCGTTAACTATGGACCCCCGTAATACTAAAAATACCAATTAAAAAAATGTAAAGGTTTCCAACAACTAACAACTCGGCATCATGCCATGAATACATTATTATTACTGATGCTACGTTATACTGCTCTTCTCGCTGGCTGTGTGTGCATCATCACCCACCTTTCGTCCCAGCTTGTGCTCGAAAACGTTATACGAGTGATATGTACGGTTCGCCCTACTATTACTGACTGACGCTGGACACATGTTTGACTATTGAAATATGTGCTTTACCAGCAGTGCAAGAAGAGCATTACACCCCACCCCCAACCCAAAGTGTGGCCTCAAAGAAAGCCGAAGTCGTGACTTTTATTCCATATCATATCACATATCATATCATATGATATGCTATATCGATATCATATCATATGATATGATACGATATGATATATCATATCACGGGGTTTTTTTGCGATATTGATACGCTTATATCATATCACATATCGTATAATATATCACATTTTGTGATATGATACCGACCTCTACCGAGAAGTGCTGCCACTACACGGGCGACGTCTTCTGATTTCTTCCACCCCTGCCCCGAGCACTGTAGTTGTTGCGTTGCCAGCTCATGGTGGCTGTTCTGATGGTTGTGCTTGCGCTGTATTACTGGTGGTTGTGGAGGTGGAGGTGGTGGCGGCGGTGGTGATTCTAGTGCCGCTGCTGGTCGATCGACCCCGCCCGTGAGATAGGCATCCATCCGTGGCGTCCGTTTCGGTCACACCAAAGATGTTAGGAGACAGCACTTTTGCCCCTTACCTTGACAGACAGCAACTTGGCATTGACATTGACATGCTTTGACTGACACCAAAATACTAGGTTTTAATGTGAGTAATACTCGGCCCTGCATCCTTGACAGCGCACGTTTTGCGTCCCGCTTGATGGCATGTCTCCTGAAATATTTTTGGGCCACACCAGTACTGGTGTGGTCGTGAGTTGAGTGGTCTCTGTGCTGTTTGTGTGTGGTGGCGAGCCTGTAGCAGGTAGTGCGTTATGATACTACTCTGCTTTCAGTTGCGAGTGGAAATATGAAGTATGAAGATTCTTTAAAAAAAATGAAAAGAAGAAACAACACCACTATTAATAGTTACTACTTGGTAGTAATTTTCATTCTTTTTCGTAGATGGCAATATTTGTACTTACCCTTACCTTCATTTGAAAGTATATAAAACAAATCATCAACCAGCTGCTGATCAGCACCACCAGCACAGCTTTTCCTAGCAGAAGTAAATGTGGTGCCCAGCAATTTCATATCACTGACCAGGTATTATATAAGTAAGACGATGAAGATATGTTATCTGTGAGTTCGACTAATTAATATTTGAATAGTTGATACCCAATTTTGCAAGCTGGGTAATACGCCTACTACTATTCTATACATACGTATTTCATTTATAGATGGGAGTTGCGCACGATTTATGGTAACACATGTATTTGTATAGGAATTACTATTGAAGTTTGGTACAACTCGAAATTGCTTGATTAATTTCGTAATTCGTGCTGGAAATGGATGGGAACAGACGACCACTAATGTTTCTTGTAGGGGAAGAGGCAAGTTATGTCCGCCGGAGGCGGTGCCACGACGGGACGGAACGATAATTTCCTACGGGAGAGATTTTATCGGCGGCGTCGGCGGGACGGGACGGTAATTTCCAACGGGAGAGATTTTATAGGCGGGACGGGACGGTTAAGTGACGACGGTCAGGGATTTTGTCGGCGGGACGGGACGGGACGGCGGGACCATTTTGACGGCGGTTTTACCGTCCCGTCCCGCCGTTACCGCCGTTACCGTCCCGCCGAAATTACCGTGATAAGCCTTGAAAAATTGCTGAAATTGTGGGGTTTCCGTGATTCTGGGCGACTCGGCGTGGCGGAAAGCCGTCCCGTCAAAAAGAGCCAGGCCGGGGCCAAAGCTTGCACTGCTGTAATGTACACTCGCGCTCCCTGTGTGCCCCACAGCCCAGACCGCGAGAAAACGCCCTCGACTGGAAGAGAAAATCTTGCCAATGGGCGAAACAAAAGCATTCCATACAGAATATAGATCGGTACTGTTTATAGGCTATAGAGTACCCTATCTACTCTCCTTTTCCCCTTGTTGTGCTTTACTTGCATATCTCTAATGCATGTAAAAGTGGTGTGTGCCATGGTGTTTCACAGTATGGATACTCCATACTCCGTGCAGGGCTCGATCGGTATTGATTAAGGCATAATCGGTGTGCCTATTTTAGGAAGTCAAGGGGGGGGGTGTATCAGCGTTCGCTCCTTGTGTTTCTTCTTGTTTGTTTTTACTGAGCGTGAGGGGGCTTTTGGCGCAGCTATTAATATCAATAGCACTTCAGACGGCTGCTTCTGTTTCGCTACGAGTATTGACACAGCAGTAGTTTCAGTTTTCACTCCAGTAGATGTAGGCAGCAAGCACATCAGACAGCAGTATTAATAGTGTAGTTGTACGAGTACGAGTACGAGGGGTTTCTGGCAATCGTGGAGTTGGGATACCGACAGCACCCCAGACAGACGGTGTAGCCAGCAAGTAGCATGGAGTAGCAGCGCAGACGCCGGGCTTTTTCCAGCTGTAAGCCCGTGTAGCTAAATCGTAAAGTAGTACAGTGACATACATGCCATGGACATGCTGTACCTCGTATACCTTACTTTTGTCGCACGTGACATGCGTCTCTTTTCTGTGTTTGTACGGCAGTAGGTCGTCGAACTGGCTGCCATGCTGTTATGCTGGTACCCCCTCAACTGAGTTTTCGGTTGGTTTTGTTTTCCTACTTACCCGTAAAGAGGTTGTGCCTTTCTGTCTTTTCGTGTCCACGGACTATTACGGGGGACTATAGTAAATACGAAGGACCAAATGTTTTTGGCAAAAATAGAGAAATATATATATACCTGGTATAATATTTGTGTGTACAGTAGGTCCTGTTTACTATGCCCCCCCTATCACGGGGGACCATAGTAAACAGGACCAAATATTGTCAGTAAAAATGGGTAAATCTATACCTGGTAGGTTTTTGTGGGTACCGTAGGTCCTATTAACTACGCTCCCCCGTCCCCGTAATAGTAGATACCGCCACTTTGTGTAGGATTCAAAATAGTCATCCCAAATCTAGGCAATGTAGGCAATGAGCTAATGGGAGATAAACAATATATACCACTCTGTCCCTTTCTATAGGCACCATTTGTTTATCAATTAGTGTAAAACCGGTGATTATATAATGGGACACTGTGGGATCAACAAGAACAGGTCTATACTGCTGTATATAATCTGTACCTGGTATATGATACGTACTGCTCCAGACCACGATTTTGCACCCATAGTACTGCTGCCGGGGAGATGTCATGCGTACAACATATCATACCAGGTATAAACGGTACGTACGAATACACTCACTGTCACTAGCGGCATTCTGGCAAGCAAGACTACATCTACGTTACTACGCGCTGCTGCGCTGTCTGTCCCAGGTCCATCGAGATTGTGGTAACTATTATTAGTAATAGTCTCATGAGCGGCACCCTCATACGTGCTGACACCGGGGAGCAGAATTAGTGCTTCGATACTACTAATACCAAGTACTGCTGTACCGGTATACTGCCTGTCTTGGTACAGCAGTGGTAATAATAGTGCTGTGCTGGCTGTGCTGCAATTATTGCAGTTGGCTGTCATACATTTTCGTACGTATGATATTTATATTATTAATATTGCAAGTGCTGCTCCTTGCTACCGCCGTGGGTAGCCCGGTATCTAACGCAGCAACGGAGTACAGCAGCATTACACACGACGAATACATAGGTTGTCGTACGTATGGTATTGTTTACCGTCTGACGTATGCCATGTTTGGTCATGTCGTAATACTGCCAGTACTACCGCTGTAGTAGAGCAGTGCTGCTGCTGCTGCTGTGGTGTACGTCCTTCTACGATTAATAATAGCATATTCCAGAAAACACATGCTTGCTTCGAAAATGAATGTGTACTTTCTACCGGTGCGTAGAGTACTAACAGTTAATAGAACATTAGCAGGGTGTGAAAGAGCCGGTGTGGTGTGCATGTCAACATCGAATCAAGCCACGAATATGTTGGTGTCACCGTGTTCTCCTCCCGATGCACCGATGACGTCATCAATGACACCTCCGCCTTCCGTCGGGGTCATTCACAGTTATACGTGGTGTTTAGGGTGTGGTGCTTGGCTGGTCCGTTTCCAGACTGCAAGGCCTGGTTCTACAGCAGGAGTCCAGTCCCCCTTATATACCGCGATATGCGTACTTCTGTACCATTCCTACTGCTGTACTACTGTGGTACAAGTTCCTGCATTTCTTGGCGAAATACAAGCAATTGGATACACAGCAGTATTCTTGCCTTCCGCATAGTAGTCATATTGTTGCATGAAGACTTGCTTCCGTGTTGTATAATTTGAAGCCCATGCTTGTATGAAAGCGTCGTTTCTACATTGAAATGTACCCAACGGTAACCGGCACATGCCGTGTCCCGTGTCCGTGCTGATTCTTCATCCCACTGCCGTAGCGAGGTACAATCATGATGTGTTTACTTGTACTGCCTCGATTTTCGTGTTGTTGCTGCCTTCCATACTTAAATGCTGCTGTCTCACGGGGCACGTTGAGGAAAGGATCACGAGGGGTTGAGTGTATATACTTTAGAATAGCATACGAACTTGATACATGCATATTTTGTGCTGATAGTAAGTAGAGTATCAAGGTAAGACCAGTAGAGAGTTGCTCATAATCTGACCTATTAATACTGATAATGGTACTCCCACACAGGAAGGAGTATGTATGGTGTAGCGTACCTTCCGTATACAAGGTGTGACATCATACATACCAGGCATATCATAAAAACCTCAAACACGCATGTTGATCCAGACCCGTGGCCGCTCCCGTTCGTGACTGGCGCGTTGCATTTCCAGAGATGCTCGGACGCGATTGGAGCAGCGCAGGAGTACGAGGGGTGCGGCACAATAATTCGACAGGTCAGGATTCTCGCCTTGCTTGTGGCGCTCGCTCGTCCTGTACGTAAACATATCTACATATACTCGTACGGCATTTGATTTTTTCCTGGTGTAATTTCTTTTTCTTTCACCATCCCATTTTTTCAAGTATTTGCTCTACTTCTCCATCTCCCTCCCTTTCGTATCCCAAATTTGATCAATAGGATCACATACTACTGTAGTAGCAGGAACTGCCCCCCCCCCCGTCACCTTCGTTTTTATCGCGGAAATAGTTGAGGTTCTTCCCCGGATGGAAAACGCCTACGAACGAACTATACAACAGCCAACTCGCGTCGTAGTGTGCGGCGCTGTCCGCAATCAATTATTGCGCGAGAAAAATATTCTGGTCCGGCGGGCTTGAACTCGCGAAATCGGCGTTAGCAGTTGACTGCTGTTACAGGGTTTACCCTGCCCTAGACCACCGAGGGCGCTGGTATACAAAGGTTCTACAAGCAGTACTAATAGTTTTTTGTTCTGCCTGGAGTAAAGATTAACGATAGATTCATGTATTTATGCTTGAATACAAATAGGGGATGGAGCAGTTGGCAAGTGTTTTGTGTACACCACAAGTCCTTGTACTGCTACGATACGATACTGTACTGCTGCTGCTGCTGTACCTCGCTGCTACTGCACTCCTTGGCGTATCCCGAGAAATACACCTAAACAAACAAAGATAAGAAGCGGCAGCGATCGGCACACGCACCCGAGAGAAGCAAGAGGCATTTTGCGATGTTGGGAATATTGGCGTGTTTTTTCCCCCCCGAACCACCAGCGTTCTCCACATCATGGTGTGTTGTCCACATGATGTCTGTTCTCCGTATATGTGTCGACTGGGGAAATCACGGCATGTCTGACCCAGTATCTGCTGGCCAGCTACTATTAATAACAGAAGAGAATGGTATGTTGGCGTGTTTTACCAGTCTGCCAGTACCGTCACGTGCTGCGTACACTTAGCAGTCCCACCTACGCCATCGACCAAACATTGGCTATGCCATGAAGGTCGATTATTCATGAAGCGCACATAAGTTGAACCAACACGCCTCACTGTATCTTACGTACAGCGGAATATTCTCGGAAGGTTCCCTATCTGTAAAAATTATATCCGTCGCTATACATCATTCGGGGTACCTACGAGTACGCCTGTGGTAGTATTTATAGGCTCCCAGCGACTTGGAGGGGCTAGTCTGTACATTGTGTTATTAATATCTGTTGTACAACGCGAGTGTGAAGGCGGAGCTGAAAACGAAAGAAACGAGGACCGACGAAAATGACGATAGAGAGAGAGCAAGAAACTGCCCGTTAAGAAACATGGCGGTTGACGAGATCCCAAAAAAGTTAGAAACTGCCCTTAGGAACGACGACGGTTGATGAGAGAGCCCAGGATTATAAAGGTGATATCTGAAATTCGGTCGGGTGTGCGCAGGGGCTGAGCCTATCCTCGACGGCGAATTGATCAAATTGGTCAACAAGAATCAAAATGATCAACAACCACATTCTCAACCCTTTCATATTGGCAAAATTATCGCACACTCATTTCAAGTAGGTTTTCCCCGAAACTTCCTCGGGCAGTTTTAAAGAGGCAGCAGCGGGCTCGTTTTGTACCCCTGGTGATGTAATGATGCCTGCTGCGTTTGATAGATGGCATGGCCTGCCACGGTTAGACCTGGTGCTGCTTCACAAGGTTCAGTCACGGTCATACCGTATCATACCATACTTGTATGGATTGTATGATTACATGATATGCAAGCGATGTTCTACTGCGACACTGCTGTAACAGCCGTTGAAGAATCGGCACGGACACGGGTTGTGCTGTGCTGTGCTGGTGCTGGGTGTCGACGGGTGGGAAGAACAGTTTAATGTGAAGAACACACACGGTGCGTACTTATAGTCCGAAAAGTCTCTGTGTACAATCGAGTAGCACCACAGACCAATGTCAGTATCTCGGTCATGGTGATGATGATGATGATGTTCTCACATTAGCTCGCTTCCCTGAACAGTCAAATCCTGTCTGTGGTGACTAAAGAGGCATGCATGTGTATACCCGCTACTAATACCACAAGTTTTGCTTTCATGTTTTCTATTCATAGCTCGTACCTGGTATACCCGAGCGAGGGGTTGAGACGTCTGTCCGACTGCTCGAGCTTACTACTGTTTTGGCTGTTGGAGCGTTGGCATCAGAAAACAATACCTGGTATGTTTTCGGCTTGATCTTGAAAGTGCCAAATTGTATTACAGCAGTAGTACTCTGTATAGGATATAACTGGTGTGTGTGCCTTTGTGTCGGTCGCTTCGAAAGACGACTGACGACGAAAACGGAACGCCTCCGCTACTACCGCCGGCGAACTGTTTTGCCCGCTTCCCGCTATGTTATAGGGTTGTTCGGGCAGAGATGTACAGTAGAATTGATCGTCTACCCTGATCGATTGCTTGCTAATATTTTCGTGGTGTAAACTGATGTAGGATGGGACCCTCCTCTCTGGCTGATGGAATTGGTGTACGTAGCACTTCACTTGGTTGGAAGGTGCAGTCACTATGTCACTATGATATGCAGAGTGTGGTCTATTCCACGTGTAGTATCTATTGTACCTGGTATCATCTCTACAGGTACGGCAGCAATGGTGGTACTTGCAAGCAGTTATTAATAGTCAGTGTGGTCATAAGAAAGCGGAAAACCAAAAGAAATTTCGACGAGGCATATATTGGATGAAGGCCATGTGCGTGCGTACCAGCACAACCCAAGTGCAATAATGTCACGAACCAGCACAATTTAAGGGGAAACGTGGTACCCAAGGGGAAACAATTCTACCGAGCACTCCGTAGCCCACCAGTAGCGGCTCCAGGGCGATTGTCACACCTGTAGCTGACGAGATTGAGTCGTCTCGACTGCTGCACGATAGCCACCCCTAAAGCTCGACGAGAAAGCCAAGAGCCAAAGTTATATTCCGGGTCTGGTGTTGATTGAAGTCATGGATAAACATTGTTTCCGATATTTCATAGAACGTGTATGCCGTGGCTGTCGTATCCATTATGAGGACATGGCATTGCATGGTCTTCTCTGTTTATTGCACAACAAATATATTACGTTTTGTGACCAATTAACGTGCATATCTCTAGGGTTGAAGAATCGGCGCGGACACTGGTGGTGCTGGGTGTCCACGGGTAGAAAGAACGTTTAATGTGAAGCTGTAAACAACACACATATAGACTACCTGCGAAACTCCGAGATCGTACTTGCTTCTACTACGAGGTAGTGCATCCTGCGTCCTGTGGCCACTTTGTATCGAGCGCTGCCTGCAGTCTGCAGCACCTATTATTAGTATTAATATTAATACTAGTATCCCGGATTCCAGCAGTAGACTACGTATTAATAATCTTCTGACGTGCATTATTATTATTAATACCTGGTACCTGGTAGCAAGACACCACCAGCGGAGAAATTGCACGTATAATACGTGCAAGATTCTTAGATTCGCTTCTCTTTTTTTTGTACCAACTGGCACTCTGTTCCCACTGGGTGCTTCGACCCCGAACTGGGCCCATCCCATTTGGCACCCTGTTCCCACTGAGTGGTGCAGAAATACAATCGGCCCTCCGCAGGAGCCGCTGGAGGCCCACCTGGCACCCGGATCCCATTTGGTACCGCCATGTATGCCATACCATACGAACTACCGCATATATCTACAACTCCTGCTACACATACAAACGTATTGAATTTACGTACGGATCTAGAGCCTTGCACGCGCGTGCATTTTCTCCGCCTGCCGCAATAGACTGATTGTCGTACGTGCTTTAGGCCGCTCGTTTGATGTGCTGTCGTGCTGTCGCGCTGTTCAAACAATTTATCCGCTGCTCGGCGGTGTAGTTTTTTGTTGAAAAACCGGAACCGTGACTACATGGCACATGGCACATGGCACATGGCATCTCTGCTCTCTGCTCTCTGCTGTCTCTGCTGTCTCTGCTGTCTTCGTTGCTTCTCGAAACGAAAGACGCGCATCATAACATCGTGAAGCAAGCAGCGCCAGTTTGACCCATCGTCGACTACCCTCGCCTCACGCCCCCATCTACAGCAGTAGTACATGACACATGGCATGCTATTTTTAGAAACTTGACCCGTGATATCGAAATAATCGTCTAACCTCGTCTTTGCAAGCTGCGTGCGATGATATTTACCGCTCCGAACTGTAATGCAGCGACCGTTTGGTCTTCATATTTATGTCCGAACGGTCCTTACCTCGCCGCCCAGAGAGAGAGTTTGATGCGATGCCAATACACGCGCACTTAGGACTTGATCTAATCTGGACCTTCGAAGGCAGATTTATATCTGATGTGTATGGCCTACTTATTTTATACCAGATTATGTTGCCGGGCGGGAGCCGTATACCCTCAATAGGGCATGTTTCTTGTGTTGGTCCTGTAGTATAGATATTGCGCAACTTCTCATTTCAGCAGGTTGGGATCTACATGATCTGTCTGATCTGTAGATGATCTATCTGTAGATGATCTATCTGATCTAAATGACCTGGCCGTCATGTGAATACATGGTATAGTAGCGCTCTGTTCCTATGTAAGCACAAGGACCGTGTGTGTAGTACTGCTGTACTTTTTCATCTTGATGATCTTGAAAGTTTGGGAGTGAAGAGGGTACGGTAGTGCATGACAAATTTCGGCCACGTCGACACCCACAACCTACTTGGTACCCTCTGGTATACGACTTTCTACTGCTTGTAGGGTTATATTCACATCTCCAGTAAAGATAGAACGATGGTCCGGGCACCGCTATTATGTTGCCGCGGCATCCCTGTCTGCAGACAACGGACGACGTCCCCGATGACGGCAGCTGTCCGGAAAACCAAAAAATGCATTACGAGGTCGTACAGCAGTATCTATATAGGCAGACTTTCGCTTGTGAGTTACCTGATATCATACAGGCAAAATGAGTACTACAGCAGGCAGTACATCACGCTGGGCGGTAGTATCCCTGTTGTGCATAGATACAAAGCACGTAGGCAGGAATGTGCATGTATGGCAACATGTTCCGTTCCCCCTTGGGTGGGCGACGTGGACACCTCCGTTGCGTACGTATTGTCGCTTGCTGTTCACCAATATTATTACTGTAGTTATTCTTTGTTACCAGTAGTATTAATAGAGTAGACATTCTACCCTCAAACTACCAATAGGTCCTTGCCGCTTCGCGTCTCGTGTACTCTCGCGCGGCGCTCCATTCCGTCGAGCGATCCTGAACCTGTGGGTATCTAATCTATATATCAAGAGCCCCATAGTGATCGCATAGCATATATCCTCCCCGACTAATCTGCCGTCGTCAAAACTACTTTTTAGTCATGTCTGCCAGGGTATGGCATTCTCCCAAGAAGTATAGCACTCTACAAGCGGCACGATCACGGGGGGGCGTAGTAATGCATAGTAATACACAGTAATACTGGCACATAGTAATACGTAGAGTAATGCACAGTATATGATTCGGAACTCACGAAGGACCCAAGCGCCACGTACACGTATCCTAACCCCTACCACTATATGTTTACGCACCATATTTTGTTCTGATTTACTGCTGTACTGCTGTGTATGTTCCACCGTGCGTAATGTTGTAGTAGCGTTAATATGTATTATTAATAGTTAGTATAGTCTATTGTGTATGGTAGATTAATAGCGCCCAGTGTATGAGGGAAACACTTCTATCTATCTTCCTCTATCATTTGGTCACTATCATCTCGCCGACTATGCTGCTGGTGTTGCTGGTGGTGCTGCTGCTTTGCCCGCGCGGCATTGGAGAAAGGTGTTTGTGTCCTGCCAATGGTCTGATGTACTTCCATAATTGGTCAGAGGCCGGGGCTACTGCCTGTTTATACTGTCAATGCGAGGCACTTGGTGTACCAGTATACGATATGCGTATGTGACTAGTATTCGTAGCGCTACGTATTGCTGTTGTTAGTTTAGTGATGCTTAACCCTTTATATTACTGATTAATAGTACCGCAGTCAGTCCCGTTTTGGGGTACCAGGTACAAAGCACTCTATTTTCAAGTACTTTGGCCCCCAAACGGGACTGCGGTACTAAAAGGGTCAATATGTAGTATGTATCATACGGTACGTAGTATTAGTAGCAGATGATATGTAGTCGCTGGTGCTCAGCAGTTAGCTCGCGAGTGCCACGTGTGTTGAAACTTTACAGTCCCCAGGGCATGCCGTCACCCACACGCCTGGTCTTTTTGGTGATGGCCGACTTGTGACTTGTGATTGCGGCACCTGCCCCTCTGGGCCTGCTTCAGGCTTCAGGCTTGAGGCCTCCTTTTGGCCTTTAGGACTGCAGTTGCCTTGTCAGGTTGTCAGGTTGTCAGGACGTGCCAGGTATGCTATTACTTGGAATTACAGTCAGAATTTCTGTACAGCGCAGTAATGAAGGTCTTGACACAGAATCATGTTCCAGGTGGTACATAGCGCGCTGATAGGTCGATGTTGAGCAGTACTGTACCTGATAAGTGTGTCCGTTGTTGCCCTTGGTCCTGTGAGCTTCGTCGCTGCCCTGTCGCCTGAAACTGCACTATTATTAAACGCAGAGCGCTATGGGCTCAACGGCTACCAGCATACGGTAGGGCTGGGTGCTGTGCACTACCTACCGTCAGTGCAAGGCTGAGAGCACCAGTATAGTTTTAACTGAAGCTGTAAATTGTATGGGCTATACATATATGCGGTGGTCGCGACCGCTCGTTTCGCTCTGTTGTCATCTCCGTCAATATTGTAAACTGCGTCTCCTTGCTGTAGTCTAGTGGGGCATCGTACACTCGCGTGCGGTCGTAAGAATGCTGAGTGTGATGCTCTCTCTCGACGATCCTCTAGATGATGCTCTCGATTCAGACCGAGCGGAACGCTTGCCGGATTTCCCCGAAATCGCGTAGGCCTCGGCCACGTACTAATAGTTCAACGGCACTACTGCTGTATCTAGTCGTATGGTACCGCTGTTGCATGCAATGTAGATACACTGGTTATGCTCTCTTGTGAGTCGTTCCTTGCGCTTTGTGCCCGGCCTTTAGTCGATTTCATGCTGATGTTCTGCATGCTTCTTCTGTACCTGATACGACCCCTGCTGCCGGTATTCCGATATCTGGTATGATTTTTTTGCGTTGTTACCGTGTCCGTGTGTGACAGTCGATGAGCGCACCGGAAGACGAAGGGTTGCAGAGGGCCGCTAGCAAGGCTCTGCTGCCGAACATCGACAAGATTCGGACCTTCTTCGAGCTATCGAGAGATATGGAGCAGGTGAGGCGTATGACCCCTCTGACACCTATTGATACAGCAGTAACTCGATCGATTATAGCTTGCTCTCGTATAGTGGATTGTACCAGGTATGCCTACACCTACACCTACACCAGGTAGTTTCATATGTAAGAAACACGATTGTGTCCCTTTAATATTTTGCTAATGCACTGTACATACACGTGAGTATTACCCTGATTACCAGTGTACCGTCCTTGTCAAGAGGGCACTCCTAAAGTGGTCAAGAGTTCAGATGACCTGCCCACGTAGGTGTAGGTGTAGGTGTCGACGGGCCCCATGGTCAAGTCACGTGCCGCACTATTAATACTAATACCACAAATACACTATTACAGTATTGCACTACTAATACTGCTTTCTGCGACTTCGCTGTTCTTTTTCGCGATAGTGTCTTTGTTTTTGTTTTTGTTTTCAATCATACCTGGTACGTAATTAATTTCAGGAGCGAGGAGGAGCGCCACTAAAAATAGAAGGGTGCAGAATGCCTGGTACGTAAGTGTAGATGTGTATACTCATTTCTTTTCTGCTATTAATAGTAGGTAGGTATTCTGGATAGGATGGTACAGTGCTTTGCTTGTTGGTCGGTTTGGTGTGGAGGTGTGACTTTCCTCAGGATCACGATCCCGTCGAAGAAGTCCCTCAGGGCTGCTCTTGTTGTGCGCACACGCGGGTGGATGTGTCGGCTCCGCTAAGTGTGACGTCCGTGGCGCGCAGGCAGTGCTTCGGCTTTCCGAACAATGTCAAGAAATTTTCCGTTGAATTTTTCCGGTGGACGCTTCCGTTGAATGATCAAAATAAACTTTCGTCAGTACCCAACCTACTGTTCTGTGGAGTACTGACTGTACTGTGATGTAGTTGTGGTCCGCATTTGCCAAGTTTTCGGGATGCTGATGTGCTGGGAAAATCTCGAAATTCGCGGATCGGGTCAGGTCGGGTCACCTAATCCGACCCCGACTCGACGCGTGAGATTTTGATCACCTCCTAACCCGACCCATCTCAACCCGTGAGATGTTGAAGACCTCGCGACCCCACCGGCGGGTCGGGTCAGGACCTTTGAACAGCCCTAAAAATGTCCACGACCTGCTGCTTGCTATCTACCGGTACGGCAGTGTGTACCAGGTACCTGGTATGCCGCTTCTGCTACAATTTGTCTTTGAATCTCTGGCACTGCTATTTGTTCAACCGTACACACGTTTTCGACCGCGACCTTGACGAACTGCGATGGTTTCTGCTCCCCGCGTATGTTGGCTCACTGGTACCTCATAATAGATGATGCCTGTTTTGCTACGAAGACTAGCGGAACTGGACTCGATAGTGGAGCAGCCGCGTCTGGCGTGCAAGCTGACGGAGTTGCTGCAGGCCGTTCTTGAGTGGGATCTACTCAAGGTTTGGATGGCTGCTTTCGGTGGTACTTTAGTATTTATTGTGCTTTCTGCTCAGTTTGGATGGAGACTGTTATTAATAGTACTGTTGGTGGTAATTAATGTGGGTATAGTTGTCGGTCACGTGCTTCCCCTCGGAAAAATCACGGATGGCTCGCCTCTTATCCGTTTCCCCTGACCTACGGTAACTGTTGCGCCGTGCACCTTCTGCCGCTGCTGTGGTTGTGTTGCTGATCAGTAAACAGCTCAATTCCTTCACTTTCCTTTTCTTGACCGTTCAAGGCTATACCTTGGCTCTCCGTCCAAAGTGCTCGTGAAATGTCATTGTTCCTTTCTGTACTGCTGTCCTGCTGCAATACTGCTGCATTGCTGCCATACGACTGCTGTATGCTATATAGGAGATAAACCCTTGAGTGTGATGCATAAGCGACCGCTCCTTTGGGTCCGCAGATGGCACCTAGTCCAACTTCGCGAAGGTGCAGGTGCAGGCAGCAGTGCAGTAGCAATGGCAGTGCTACTGTAAGTATCTTTATAGTCCACCGCGAAAGCAGCGGCGGGCGGGCCTGTGATCTCGTCAGCTACGAGAGTATGATATCAGGAACATGATGACTACGTGAACACGATGGCTCCACGTGTACGTTGGGGAAGGTCGGAAATTGATTGTGGCTGTCACCTTTCGCCTTTTTTCAACAAGCTTTACTAGTACTCCGCTGTTTTTTAGCAACGTGTTTGTGAACAAGGTCTTTATTACCTTTGCTATTCTGGCTGGAAATATATTTTCAGTCTGGGGTCTGATATTGAGATGATCTGAAGATCAAACGTACCCTGGCTTCCTTCCAGCCCGTAGTGGCACCGGGTATTGGTACGATATCGCAGTATCGCATACCGGTGTGTGTTAGTGACGTGAGTTGTTTCGTGTGTTCGGTGACCTGCTTCTCAACAAGCTCTATGCTGTTTTAGTGACATGCTTGTCAACAATCTCTTATATTCAGTGACATGCTTGTCAACAATCTCTACGTCATGACGTACTTATCAACAGTCAACAGCGCTGCTCACGGCTTGGGGTTGGGTTAAGCCTCGCGGGTCGGGTCGGATAGGGTCGGGTAACGGTGACCGGACCAGGTCCGTGAGAATGTGGAAACCTCCTGACCTGACTTGACCCTAACCAACCCCGTCCGTAAGAGGTCAAAAACAGCCCTGCCTACAGTATCAACGACCTCTTATTGTTTGTGACGTGCTTGTTGAAGTGTTGCACAGTGCCTTAAGGAATAAGGAGTATGGCCTTTGAATTCGCACTGGTGTGCGATCGTTTTTCAACGGTCGTTTTCTCGAAAATGGTGAGGGTGCTAAGGTCGAACGTTACATTTTCGTGAGACTCGACCAGATCTTCCCGAAAACGCCGCCCTTACTCGGCATTGGCAACCTTCCCCGTTCTGGAAACATGAGAAACGCTCAAAAACGATCGCATCACCCCCTTTTTTTTTACGGTATTCTGTTATTTTCTGGCGTAAATGTCAGCATCTTGCGTGTGTATTTATCTGTGTTATCTTGTTACACTACCATCACTAGTGACGTGTTGCCCGGCGCCGACGGTGATTGCCGTTAGTAGTAGTACAGTAGTAGTACAGTAGTAGTGCAGTAGTGCTATCCTTGGTGGGAACCAGAAGATTTTTTCTTGCCGCAGTACTCCCTGCCTGCGGAGGCAAGAGTGTGACGGTACATGTGCATTGTCACTTGTCAAGTCTTGACCGACAAGGGCAGTTAAAGGCGCTGCGTTTTCTAATCAACACCGCGGTTTGCCCTTTCCCAAGAGCGGTGCTATTAAGTATCAATTGGAGACCGCGGTGTGGCCCCGGGACTACCGTGTAGTTGTATGTCAGACCGCGGCGTGGCCCCTTGTGTTATCTCGACTACCGCGTTCTTGTATGATATCAGTATCACACGGGTGATAAGATATCAATACCGTATCACACGGGTGAAAAGATAGCAGTATTACACGGGTGATAAGATAGCACTAAGTATCACGCGGGTGATAAGTAACAATACCGTATCACATGGGTGATAACATAACGAACGAATTTCTCCGATGGTTGGGGGGCACTTGCAGCGAAAATGGCACCGTTGGGGAGATCTCTCGGAGAATTTTCCATAGTTGGACATATACGTCAGGCGTTTGCTGTCGAGCAACTGACCCTAGGAAAAAAAAAAAAATGGAGAGGGTGTTCTATCTTAAGTGTTGTGCGGTAACCGCCCCACCACACTACAAGTATCATTGTGATATATTAGTATGTTGAGGCCAAAAGAGGTTTTGACGCATGCACAATGTGTCGGATTTCGTTCTGTTTGTAAGGTCATACAGCATACCTGTTCCCCAATGCAAGGTTGGTAGCGATTGTTTTTATAGTGGATCACTTCGCCGCGCATGGTTTGTGTTTTTTTTTTTACGTTGCGCCTTGGGTCTTGCAGCGTCTGTCCACCCGCGCAGGCCTGTGTTACCATCTATGTGTGTACGAGTATCCTTCCGTCTATCGTTTCATATGGCGTTTTATCTATCCTTTCATCTACCAGTTTTTTATTTTGTTTTATCTATCGTTTTGTCTATGTTTCGTTGTCTACTGTACATCATTTCCGTCAGTTTCAACGCTTCATTTCGTTTTCATCACTATTAATACCTTTTTGTGTAGTCCTCTCAACATCTTTCAGAGTGACTACGCTTTCATCTATCCACTTTTATCTATTATTTCGTAGATAGACTACACCCTTTCACTCGCACATTTGTGGTGTCCGTTCTACTCTCTCGCCATGACCGGGCAGATGAAGCGACCGCAGATCCAGAACGACTTGGCGTCGTACCGCAGACACCTCTCCAGGATGAAAAGGGAGCAGGAGGAAGGACTATTGCCACAGCTTCCCGTCGCGGACACGGACGCTAACCGCATATCATTGTTCATCGCTGAGGTGTGTCATCATGCTCGTGGTCATGCTATGTTGCCGTGCTATGTTGCCGCATACAGTATTTTCTGGTATCAATTTGTTCGAGTACTACTACCCTAGGCTACGCTAGGTGCCGGGATACACAGTGTGCAGTATGGGACAGGCCAGACTAGTTTTTTTGTTTTTTTTTATCCTCCGGCGGATTGGTAAAAATAAAGCTTGAACTCACCACACTTTCACGTTCCAATTTCGTGCCGTGTGTCAATTTAGCCCATAGCTCCCGTTGCAGCATCAGAACAGGCTGTTGTTACCCCTGGAGTTTGGGCACGTTGGCCTACTGCAGACGCCCTGATCACTCACAAGTTCGATGTCGTATATTGATCGTTGTTACGGTGTTCCTATCTTGAGAAGGTGTGAGCAGATGGGCGGTAATGGTAAGTACGTGCTTCGTTTCACCCGAAACGTGCCACCTCAACGCTAGAGGGGAACGGGGATACCATGACACAAGCCCACCTTGAAGGGCTGTATATAGAGATGCATAGAAATCAGGAGGGTACAGCATTCATCCAGAAAATTCTGAAAAGTGGATCAATCATAAGGATCTTCACAACCCACTCCCACACTTCTATAACTTGCACCTCGAAAGCTGGTTAAATCAAAACGATGTGCATGCTATCGAAAGCAGGTTTATGAATCCAAAATAACTCGACGGGCAAGTATGCTAGCGAAGAAGCGGCCACCTGAAGAGTGATCCTCATTTGTTGCTTGCCTTAGTCGTTTGACCATTGACCACGCATTCCTTTCGAGACGGAGCACAAGAAAACAAAAGGCGATAAACTTGGGGTGCATGAAGTCGTGTTCTCATTAATAGGGGGACTAATGGGATCCTAGCATCAGGGATGCCATGACGTGAGATGCGCCGGTATACCGTGTCGTGTCGGCAATAAAAGAAAGGGTCCTAGAGAAAAAGTCCTATTAATGGAGAAACAATGAAAACGAAACTGCACGAAACGCCGGCGAGTCTTCCTCCGCCTGTGCGGGGAGCGATTTAAGTGGGTCCACAGAAGAAGCCGCCATTGAGCGGTCAGTCGCTTCCTGAGCGGAAAACCCCCGGCGGGCGGGCGTTTGGGTTGTTATTGTTTTGCATTATTCGAGGCGCCGTAGCGTATGCCAAGGGTTCCACGGGCCGAGCCGGGGGCCGCAGGAGTTCCATGGCTAGGTTGGTCAGCAGCAAGAGAGTGAGGTGCGTTTTCTGTGTTTGGGACATCTTGTCCGAGCTCGAGGGTCGCGTGGTTACAGGTGTTGTTGGGCGAGCCTCGGTTGCAGTTTCCTTGTACGTTGTTGCTCGAATTATTTCGCGAAGGCGCGTATGTGTTGCCTCTCGTGGTTATTGCGATTACAGCTGTTGTCATTGGGTCGCGAGGAAACTTAATGCGACGATCAGGGTGAAACGACGAGCATGTGTTTTGGCCGCCTACAAGGTGATCGCGGCTGTTTCAACGACTGGTCGGCACCGTGGCAATTTAGACAGCGACCTTTGTTCTCGTGAAAAACTTGCGCCCGCTCCTCGGGCACAATGAGCGGCGTCGGCCGTGTGATGATCATGCCGATTATTCTTCTGGGTGTGAAAATATTTACGCACTTCGTGCACTATATTATATCCCTGTGAGATGGGTATGCCGACCAGTGGTGGTGTGATCGAGAAAACGGATCGAAATAGTAATAGTCGGCATCAGTAACATTCATCACAAGAGGGTTGCGTGAGGGTACTCACTTACCCTTAGTGGGACGATGGTGCGGCAGATGATGACCTGTTACTCCGAGAGCGATTGCGAGAGCGATTGCCTGCATGCGGTTGGTTGCAAAGAGAGGCCCGCCACAGGGGGCAAAGAAGAAAAAAAATGTCCACTATTAGCGCGAGTTTTTTTTTTCTTCGCCATCGTCTGAAAAGACTGTCACATGCCATCGATTGTATCAAAGGGGGTGGGCGCAGTGGGCAGTGGCCAAACAACCCGGATAAGGCGTGGGCATGAGCCCCGGGGTACTCGTTACGTACGCCACGACGAACTAGTTGCACAACAGTTGATACACTTGGAGCAAGTATATGCTCCAAGCCCGTACCGCTAGAAACTACCAGGCGAAAGGATCGAAACGAATCCGGTTCCGTTGGCTACTCCAAAAGTCTGTAGCGTTTTTGAAAGCGGCCGTTCCGTCTCCTTGGTCGAAGTGACGGCATTTGAGCCGAAGGAGCTGGTTAAAGGCCTCCGGCCAGCTGGCGTGGGCATCCAGGCTCCGGCTCACCTTGGCAAAAAAATGTCGAATACGGCCGTGGGGCCGGAGGAGGAAGAGGTGCAGTGAGCGGCGATTGCTTTCATCACACGTTTTGAAGGAGTCGTTCCCAACCGAGGCCGTTGACGCATTCGTCATCGCACCAAGTTGGGATATCCGTGAGGACTCTTTAGATGCTCATATTAATAGTGAGTTGTTGTACCGCATCCGTTCTATCACCTGCTATCAGCTGCAGAGCTGAAAGGGAGAGGGACAACACGTTCCGCCTTGTGAACGTCGATGTTGATGTAGTGGCGCCTGACGGCCGCGATATACATGCTGTCGGCGGCAGCAGGTATCTTGCCGATTTGCTCTTGTCGGGCGTGTGGTATTGCAGAGGACAAGACAAGGGAGGCGCGATTATGAGCAAGCTCGCTACGAGATGGCTGCCTAACCCCGCGCGACCGGCATCGATTGTCCTTCATCTCGCGCCGGATGGAGGCTACGGCCTTATCGTGGGTCTCGGGGTCCGAAGCCCCCTCTCGGCTGAAGCCAACTGCTGCCCGAGTGCCCGATCCTGGCCGTCGTCTTCTGTAACGGGGCGAGTTTGCTTCTCCCGTTCGTTTGGCGCACCGTGGGCTGCCATGACCCCCATTAAATAGGCGGCCTTGGCCTCGGATCTGCGTGCCGACATGATGAGGAAGGAGTCGCTGACTGAGTCGCTGACTGTACAGAAAAAGCCCACACTTTGGACGAGGAGGCTTTAAGTTTAACTAACCCCCCAACGCTGCCTTGAGGACTAATCTCCTCTTCCGCCGCCTCGTCCTCAAGGCAGCGCTGGAGGGCCAAAGCCTCCTTGCCCAGGGTGTGGACTTTCTGTACAGTCAGCGGCGACTCCTCCGTCAAAACGGCGCGCGGGTCCGAGGGCAAGGCCGCCCATTGAATGGTGGTGATGGCAGCCGACTACACGGAGGGGACGGGGTCTACGGGCGGCACGGCCGGATCGTCCTCAGGGATGTCCTTCGTCTCGTCGGAGTTAACGGGAGTATGATCGGCAGGCTCCTCTGCCGCGTCGTCCCGGGAGGGAGGCTGGCTCATAGTCGACGTGAACGTCCATGGGGTCGTGTACTGTAGTAGAAGCCATTGAGGGGAAGACGGGAAAAGAGTCGATAGCTGCTCGGCAGGAACGTGGCACGAGAAACGCAGCCGAAGGCACGGAGGGGCACGTGCGAGACACCGAGGAAGAATTTAGCGATTTGGTGTGAAGCGGCGTCGTCACGGCTTGTGGATGGGGTGCCTGTCGTAGGCAGAAACGCGTGTGACAGCGGCAGCACTGAGCAAGTTGGGAGGCACTGGCTGGGTGTTCTGTGCCATAAAACAACGAATGAAGCTGTAGTTGACGCACAAGTATCCTGGGGCGGCTCAAAGGTGTGAACGTGCAGCTGGCGGCGAGCTTGAACTCGAGCGGCGCGTCGGATGCCTCGAAGATCACGCTCCGAGAGCGTGATCGAGGCATCTGCGAAAGTTTGATCCCTTACCTTGCGAAAAATTGCTTTGGCTCGAGGGAAAGTGCTCTGAGGTCGACCGGGCGCCTGCTCGGCTGCGGAATAGTGCTGGCGACTGGGTCACTGCTACGTGAGGGGTGGCGAGCTGGCGCAAGATGTGCTGCTGTACAACCGGAGCGTGGAAGTGTGGTGAGCTTAAGCTTTATTTTTACCAATCCGCCGGAGGGTTGAAAAAAAAAAACAACAACAAACTAAACGGGTACGTGGGCTTGATGCTGCTGTACGAACAGGGAGCGTACGTAGACGTGACTCTGCTGTGGGACCAGAGCGATTGGGTGTGCCTGGCAGACAGGCCACCTCGGTGAGCGTGCTGTGCGGCCGGTTCAGAGATCTGTCCCGCGGAGGGTGCCGAAAATTCACGAGGAGCGCCGAGCAGTCACTGGCATGCTTTGGCCGACATCGTTCGTATGAACCAGATCGGCCAAGGCAGCGGCGGTAGCATCGGTGGTCAAGGACCCGGAGACCAACACAACCGAGATTGCTACTGCTCTGGCTCGCAGCGGTAGCATCGGCGGTCAAAATCCCGAAGGCAGACACAAGGGAGATGCTACGGCGCTGGCTCGAAAGCAGGAAAGCCTCACCTTCAGTTCCTTGATTTGAAGGTCAGCTTCGGTCGGGTGCATGGTGTAAATGATCGCTGTTTTCACCCGATAACCCAACATGCGCCGCATCGTCATCGATAACGCGTGGCCGCGCGATGGAGCCCGTCGGCTTGACTTCCACGGTCAGAACTGCAAACAGCTTGCAGATGCCTCAGTTGTTGTCGAGGTGGCATCCAACGTGCGAGCAGGGGTAAGCTCATATGAGGGAGAGGTCAGTATGTAGTTGAGCGAGCACACAGCTGAGATCGATGGCAAATGAGCACCCGGACTACTTGAACGAACACCTGTGGGGGACCGATTTAACAGTGGACGGGACAGAGGTCATCCTTTTGCCGGACTACTGTCTAAGGCCGAGGAAGAGGTCGGGCTGGCGTCGAACGAGCGAGTAACAGTGCGTTCGTTCACACGAGGGAGGAGTCAAGCTGAGATTGAGCGAATCTGAAGCTGCGGAAAAGCCCAAACTGGAGTCGGGGCTGGCTTGTATGTAGACCAAACGGTCGTGACATATATGAAATTCGAGCCTAATGTTGGAGCAAGTCTGAGTATGCTCGAGGTTTGCCTGCAGAAGAACTGCTGCATGTATGGAGCTACTGTAATTGCAAATATGGCAGCCACTACCAACTGGGGCTGCAACGACTACCGTCTACGCGAGACTCTGCCCTCATGGGCTGCTTATGATGCCGAGGAAGAACGACTGATGGAAGAAAAAAACAATTGTTTAGGGGGAAAGAACAACCGAAACGAACAAAAACTACCAACAACAAACTCAAGCCTACCACAAGGCAATCAATCGAGCAGCAGCTCCTGATCCCCTGGCTTGACAGAGAGAGTACCCGAACGCGATCTAGACTGTTGAGTCTAGGACGTCGCCATTTGTTGAGGTACTATTAATAGGGTAGGGTTAACTAGGTACCGGGATACAAAGTGTGCAGTGTATGTCCGGCCCGACCACCGTTGCAGGTTGAGCTAAACGCTCCGAACACTCACAATCACAAGTGTCATCTCTTGATTGTTATCACGCTGTTCCTATCCAGAGAAGTCCTGAATAAACGGGCGGCAATGTTAATTATTTGATGTGTTTCCCCAGGAACACGCCACCTCAACACTAGAGAGGAACGTGGATGCCACGACAAATGGTGATCGGCGAGGTGTGTCAAGTTCGTTGGCGTTGTAGAAAAAGCGCACGTGCCATCATTCTTCACCGCTGAGGTGTATCATGCTTTTTGGCGTTGGTTGTTGAATGCTGTCCGCTATTTGATGTTGCTTCAACGGTAGGCAGTGGTGTCCGACTCGGTTGTGGCGGCGTGTTTGGCGTCGTGAAGTGAAGGGGGGCTGTCGTGCCAACGAAAACACTCAATACCGCCGTGAAGTTATGTGAGTCGCACTCGGGGGTGGTCTTCCACCACACACCCCGGTGGCCGTGCTGAGCTGTGATCGACTATGATCCACTAGTTATGATATGCTCTACTCTAGCGTACCGTGGTATAACAGCAGACGCGTCGACTATGGAAAGGCACGGTCCCCCTGCATTTTCAGAGATGGCCATAGACAAGGTTATGGCGGCCTTAGTCTGTATTAGTCATAGTCGATACCTCTCTCCAATACGACACTCTCTGGGCAAGAGTTCATGGAGACGGCTACCATTCGATGTCAAAACACTCGCTTCCCACCCGCAGTTTACTCACCGAACTTTGTGGTCAAGCCGAGGGTCGATTCAGAAAGCAGTGGGTCTGACCCGTTGACCAATCAGCTCAGCACAGACGCCGAACAGGCAGTACTGGTAGTAATAGTGCATATTAGGTACAGCAGTAGTACATACAATAGTGTGTCAGTCTGATCGGAAATTCAAATACCACTCTGTCCCATTTGATAAGAACAGGTTTTACACTAATTGTTCAACCAAACGGTGCTTATATTCCGGTACAGAATGGTACAAGGAACTTTGGATGTGCCCCGAGTGCTTACTGGTACTATTGCATGGCAGGTCTAGTACGGGGGTCCATAGTGAATAGGGCCAAATATTGTTCGCAAAAATAGGTAAATATATAGGTTTTTATGTATACCATAGGTCCTATTAACTATGGCCTCCCGTAATAGTAATAAGTAGTGCACCAGTCTCATCGGAAATATACACATAGGAGCTGTGGGTGTGCCCCCATTGCCTACGGTATATTTACACTACTAAATAATAACACATAAGAAGACAGACACAACCCCCCCTAGGACAATTCCAAGCTGATTGTCCCCACGAGGGCGAGAGTGTATACGCCCAGCGATGCACCTAAGTAAGAAAAAATCTCGCCTATTATTAATAATAGGAGTTTCCACTCCCGCCGTTTTGATGGCGGGTGCCGGCCGTTATTCTGCCTTAAAATTGATCCAGAGGGTGTTTCATTTTCTTGCGTGTTTCCAGGTATACTGTAATATCCTCGATCAGACTGGCACCTGCTCAGTGTGTTTTGGCGAAGAAAACACAGCCCATGGAATATACCTGATACAGTATAGATGCCTTGGTATTCATGATGCCGTTGTATCATTATTGGCGAAACCGGTTTTACGTTTTCATGCCATCTATGCTACTTTTCGGCGAGGCTAAGTGCATTGGGAAGGCGCTGCCAGGGGCGATTATGTTGGTAATATTCGCACCATGTTCCACAAAACCATCATACATCCTGTTAATAGTAGTGTCATATGTACGAGTTGATGTTTTGGTCGTGCGAAAACGTGAACGTGAGCGCCAACACTGATATTATTGGTGTTGGGCAATATGTAACGGTTTTAAAACATTGACAGCAGTCGAAGTCATCCGATAATGTTTCGTACGAATCTTGACCTTTCCGCCGATGAGACGCGTTCATGATATCATACTAAGTCTGTGTCGAGGCGTTTTCTCTGAGCGGCATCCTCATCTCACACCAGCGATTGTTGCGCGCATAACCGTGCCGGCCTAAGCTAAACTACCACTGCACCACTGCAAGGGTCGGCGCTACAAGTACGTAGCCGCCACCTGCTCTGACGTTTCGTCCAAGTCTTTCCGCTACCGCGCAAAACTCGGTCAACGCCACCTCCCCCTGTAATCAATGTCTGCCTAGTCGGTGAAACATCGACGTGCTCGGTCCCGGTATTGTAGGGATGCGACTTTTTTTCATACGGCTACAGCCATGCATATGACATGAGTACCCCCCTGTGACGTAATGCCTGATTTGCGTTAAGCTCGTCCTGCCTTTTTTCATATATATATATTTTGCCGCCACCACGCTAACTCGGTCAACGTTACCCCCTCTCCTCCTGTGACGCAATGCCCGCTGTGCTGCAACTCCTTGCATGTGAGTAGAACGTGCCGTTCATGGTAATGCTTGCCAAGGTCACTACGGAGACGGCGAGGGAGGTGCCGCACGTGGCGAACGTGATCGCAACAGTTGCCAACATGTGTTGCGGGATGGTGCAGAGGAGGGTGTACAAGTGAGTGCTGAGTGCAGACTGCAGAATGCAGAATGCAGAGGGCGGGACGCAACAGTATGTAGCAGTCTACGGGCCTCTGGTACAACTTAGTGTAGTGCAAGTTAGTGGTTGTTAGTGTCGGGTTTATTACAGTCTATTATCAGTAGAGCCTTGCTTTGGTAGGAATTGGAATGCCATGCATGGCCTTGGTCACATGAACATGGACCCTCGCATCCCTAGAAATGTCGGGACGGAGCACGCCGGCTTTTCACCGACCGTAGAGACATTGCTTGCACCAAGCGTGAAGTGCCGTGAGGTTGTTTGGCGGCTCGCATGAAGGGTGAGCATTGAGGGTAAGCGAGCTGCATCCTGCCTGGTACGTATCGCGCGCCAGGTGGACTACGGTAGTTATTGGTTGGGCTACTTTTGACTCTTAACACTCAACATTTTTTATTGCACTTTTGAACCTCAATTTTTAAACTACCCAACATCCAATATCCGACGTCGAGTTGATAGTGGTATAGTGTTGGTACAGTATTGGGTATTAATTCGAGTTCGATGCGATACCGATAGAAACAAAAAACTACGTAACTGATACGATCTCGACATGCGATACATCGAAGCTTACGCTCAGTATCTGAAACAATGCGGGGATTGCAGGGGATGGAGCGCAAAACACGTTTGAAGTTACGTACGATTTATCGAAAGTTCGATATTTCCATATATAGATTGAAACATCCGATACGATATTGAACACAGATATTTCAAGCATTTACAGGAGTCGGTACAAACCTGGCCTGTGGGTGTGTGTGGGCCTGGTCTGCATCAGGCTTTACTGGTATGGCTGGTGTAAGTTACATTATTTCACACGTCAGACAAATCACGATATATCTACTACAGATAGATCATCTACTATTAATAGATCATCTAGATCCTAACCTGCCGTGATGAGGTGGTGTGGAGGATCTGTATAGTGCAGATCCAACTCAGGAAACATGTCCTAGAGAATGCAGATTATGCTGCTCCCAGCGGGTAACGTGAGCTAAACCATGCCTTATTTTTGCGGAGGAACCAGTTTCTGTGACGAGGTGCCGCGTTGACTTTTGGCGCATCGAATCGGGGTACGTACGTAAGAACCCTGGGTGCCAATTTCCGGCCGATCTAAGGATCTACTAAACGGAGCGACCGCTGTGATACCAAACTATATACGAATTAAAGCGACGACGGATGTTTACAACCAAACATGATATTGCAGGAGTACCCGTCAGGGTACTGACGTCTTTTTGCTCCTTGGGTGCTTGCGGTAGGCTGCCACGTGCTTGCGGTATATTAGACGGTCGCGCCTATGTTTGCGCCGCATGAACAACCTCCTGCCGGCGAGCAGCGCCACACGCATATTATAGATTATAGCCGGCCTGTCGTTCCATTGTTTCCGCCGCATGCCGTGTTATATATTTATAGCTTGCCCTGCTATGCAACCATTGGTATTACCTTCCCTTCTCTGTGTCGGCATGTTTCCGCTGTACTGAGCATCGTATCGTACCTCTAATTTAGAGCCGGTACAGCTTTACATACCATAGTCCCCGCGTTGCACCCCCAATTATTTGTCCCATTACCAAACGATGCTCTTGTAGGTGACTCTTAAGCAACCTTCTGCGCCCCAACGCCACCGCCCCCCTCCCACTCGCCTCACCTCGCCTTGCCCCGCTTCCGCCGCCGCCCGAAATGGCTGAAATGAAAACAGCAACGATGCGACAAGTCGAAAGTTGCTGATGGCTATGACGAGTGCGGCGGTCCTGTACGACCGCATCACCGACTGCGGGGTGTTTGTGAAGAGATCACACATTGGGGTGAGTCAAGTACTGTGTGTCCGCCGAGCCGAGCGCCATTTATTGTGTCGTATTCATACGACACAACGACGCCGTTTGCGCGCGGATGCATTGCATGCATGCATGCATCATGGTATTGTTTGGATCATCGCTGTGCTCGTTAGATGCGGAAGATTTTTGAAAACTTGTGGCTGCGTCGCGGGTCGTTTGTGTACTGTTCGTTTTTTTTTGTTTGGAGGGGGGGCGCTGCCGGTTGTTTATGTACCACTGTAATTGGTCTTTTTTTGTAAAAACGAGGTATTAATAGTGGCCATTATGATGCTGTACGTACAAGGTATATATAAACTTTAATAGTACCTGGTATGTAAGACGAGGTACGTCGTGTTTTGTGTGACGGCAAGCCTCTTTTCCCGTGGGGCAATTTTGTTCAGACTGCTGATCCGGACAAAATAAACGTCGAGTTTTGCGGTTTTGCCGAACTGTTGACCTTTTGACATGGACAAGCAGCGGTTTGAGACTACAGTAGCAGCCCATATAATATGTGCAAACGGTGTCTACGAAAAGCAATTGCACATCAGCATTAATGATATCTATGAGTAGTGGACAAGTATTCGTGCTTTAGATTTATCTTTAGGCATAATCCATGTGAATGAATCGTTGATGGAGGAGATTGGTGAAAATTTACGCCTGGCCCTGTGTCTGCACCGCCCTGTTACCTCTACCTTAGGTGTCCAAGTGTATAAAAGTGCTTCACAAACACGGAGGGGCCACTGGGGAGCAGCTCCGGGCAACCCTCCGGTATTCCACGATGCACTACAACTCGGACACGACCCCAAAAAACATCCGCAACGCACTCGCCAGCTGAAACTTCCAACGGTACTTCGAAGGAACAAGAGGGTGTCAGAGATAGGATGGTTCGGACACGCCGATGTTGCTCTCTCGTCTCGCGCCTCACTGCCAGGGAGCATGCGTCGATTTTAAGTGGTAAATGGTAAATGGTAGTAAATGGTACCAGATATACGGTAGAGGAGAGAGGGCGGGCCTGGCGCGGCACCTCGATTTCTGCTCGCCAGGCGGAATGGGAGGGTCGCCCGATCGGTCCAGGCGTGTTTTGGTTGTTGTTCTATATCTTCGCGCTTGGTTTTGTATACAGAGTTTTGGTATTTTTATGCTTGAGTTTTGCTGGTCTGTTCTGGTCTGTTTTCTTTTTGTTTTGGCTGGTTTTGGTTGGGTGTGTTATGGTGTCAACGTGTGTTCGTTCGACTTTTTTTTGTTGCGGAAACTTGCTGGCGTGTGCGCGTCTGATCAGACGTGGCCCTCTAGTCTAAGATCTTATTGTGTCTGTCCGCTTGTCCGTGGGGTGTTTATTTTCCTTATTTTCCTTTTGAAAATAGCTGTAGCAATGGCTCACGGATTGCGGCAAATTAGGCTGCGGTGCAGGCATCAAGCCCCTTGCTCGTCCTGCGAAACCTGCTATATAGGTGCCAGCAATATGCTTCGGTGTTTGTCTTCTCGGCTCTTCCGCTCACCGTGCGGCGGACGCGTAGGTTCAATTCCATCCATCATGTTGTAGAATAAATTATAGGCTGGCGGTTGGAGACAAACAACGATGACGATCCCGAGCTATTTTTTTTGTGTGGACAGCAACCTGACGTGTTGCTCTGTCTTGAGCGTGTACACGCTCCATCTTTGTTCTCGTGCTTCGAGTCTAAGATGTGCTTACTGTGTAGGGTCTTACCCGGTACGCGCGCGTAAACACGTTTTCCTCCGGTGTTCGCAAGGCCGCGGGATATTCCGTAGTATTGTGATTTTTTTGTGGTACCAGATACTGCTGCATTATATTGTGGCTACAGCGCCAGCTTTGTCAACCATGAATGCATGGATGGGCTGTTTCGTTCTAGCGGTTGGCTTGCATCAGCATTCCGCCTACCCATGTCGGCTACAGAGTATATAGTGTATAGTGTATATTATATAGTATATATAGTGTACGACCACCCCGTGACAAGCCCGAAAACGTGGTACTGTCTCTACCACGAGTGCGTATGTTATTTTATCTTTGTCCAGTATGTTACCTGGTATTATCTTTTACTACTGAAATAATCATCCCATACTAATTCCAAGTAGTTATTTATTTTGACAAGCCGATTTTCCTGGTAGTATCTCGACTACGACCTTAAACCGGATGGTCTCGAGATGCAAAAGACAAACACGCGTTTTGGCAAGAGCCCACCGCAGCTACTCGAGTAATATACTCTATGTACCCAGCACCATGCTACTCGTATGTTATTGCTCACACCAAGTTCGGTTTCAGTTTCCGTATCTGGTGCAATTTTTGTTAGTCCTGTATGAAACGAACGTCAGAGGAATGCTCTGTGTAGGATTGCAATCTTGATCTTACGAACACCCCAAAAGTTCTCGAGGATCGAGGGCAAGCTACGCGTACAGTACTGCTGTTGTATAAAAAGTATTCATCAGTTAACTGGGTTCTCTGTGCTGTGGGGGAATGTTCAAATGTGTCCGTCCCGATTGGATAAATTGTATTTGTTGATACTAAATCGGGCAAAGAATGCTGCACTACAACACTTGTTCTTACTGCTGTGCTTCATTAAAGAAGGGTGGACAGTGGACAAGGCCTCTGGACTCTTCTTCGGTTACATGCCCCCAAACAAGCTACGGAGGCTTCCTGGGCATCGTCAACTCACATACGGCATGCCTTCGTTTAGTACCGGCGACGGTTGGCGACGGCGTGCAGCGTGGGAGCATATAGTATTACGGAAAAGGCGATATAATATACATGTATGTATACCTGTTAAGGGCATTCCTAACGAACGAAAAAAATCGCGATTCGTGAGGTTTGTCGTGAATCGTGAAAAAAATCACGATTCATGACGCCAATTGTTTCAGCTTTTCCCTAAAATAAACAAACACGATTCGTGACATTTATTTGTCGTGTCTCGAAATACGCCTGACCAAGGCACTATGCAACCCATGGGCACCAACGGTATCCGAAGGTCGGAACATGGCAGACTCTGCTTCGTACGCCGCTTGTGGACAACAGGCGGCTACCCAAAGACACCGCTGGGCGCGGGCTAATGAGGAGGTTGTGGCCTCGGAATTTCGAGGAGGAGCCACAGCTCGAAGACAAACAAACCCGAAAATGACCGGAGGGTGTCATTTCACAGGCCAGGCCGTGCAGACGCCCTGCAAGATGGAATCTCGCGAACCGGGCTTGGCCGACGGTCGGTGGTATTGGAATCTCGCAGGCTGGGTCAGGCTTCGGCCCGTGATTCGAATACACGTCACGGGCTGGGCCAGGTGCGGTCGACCCGGCCCGGCCTGGCCGTGCCCCACTCGCGAGGGTTGGCTCCATCCCCAAATATCGTTGGGTTTGAAATATCGGAAATTTTACAAATTATCCCTTGTTCGGGTTATAATATATAGTAAGCATCAGTGCGCAGAATGATTATCTAAAATTGTGTTGACCCGGGCAGCATCCAGGGGGGCCGCTGGCCTATATCTTTGACAAGGAATTACATATAGAATACGCGCGTTCGGTTTATCACAACAATACTTGTAAAATTCGGTAAAAATGGAATATAGACGAGACGTACTACGCAGCTTGCAAAGTTGAGTATCAACTACTTAATCAGTCGAATTCACAGCTGACGTATTTCAAAAATTATACAAAAAAAATGGAATATGCATAGACGAGACGTATTACGCAGCTTGCAAAGTTGAGTATCAACTATATTTAATCAGTCGAACTCACACCTAACGTATTTCATAAATTTATTAAAAATTTGAAAATATCACGAAATGTGACGTTTTTCGACTTTTTTCGTTAGAACTGAAATGTCACGGATCGCGATCTTTTGGCATGCCAAAAAGTCACGGATCGTGATTTTGTCGTAAGAGATGTGGCAGGTTTACCGTGCTACTACAGTAGTAGAAGTATTAATATTATGTGGCGCGTATTAATAGGAGTGGTGGTGGATGACATTGTTGTGCTAATTACATGCATGCATACTCACTCGTATATATAATACTACTGCTGCAGCAATGCTACTGACTGTAATACAGCTAGTATACCTGGTGTATATTACACTGCTGGATGCCAGCCGTCGAAGATCGGAGTTCAGTTGTTGTTGGAGTTCATGAATGACTTCACGTTGTCTTGCAAGAAGACATACAAACAGTACTACCAGGTAATATTAATCATTATTAGTATTACAGAGGACCATAGTAAATAACACCTACGGTACGCACAAAAACCTGTATATTTCCCTATTTTTATCAAAATTTGGTCCCATTTACTATGGTCCTCCGTAATAGTAGTAGTAGTTCCTGTATTAATTAAATTGCCTGGTCGACATATTGACCAATTTAGTTGAATTCGAAGGTGACTGACGACGTACCCTAAACAGGATATTTTCGATTAGTCCAACGTACAGCTATGTTGTGGTACTAAATAGTACTGCACATTGCACATACATTTTTTTTTTTTTTTTTTTTTCATCACTTTTACTTTCCAGCCCACTCGTAGGAGGTTTTACCCTCGACGATCTTCTGGACAAACCGTGGTCACAGGTGTCGTCCCTTCTCCCCCCCGGTACGTGTGCCTTTAGTTTTTATCGCGCATAGGGTTCAGCATTCCCACTGCTCGTCGATTTTCATCGAATGTACAGCTACGAACTCGCGCTTTCCGCTAATCAATTTTATGCAAGAAAAAGTCCCTATGAGCATGCACTCGGTGAGACTCGAACTCACGAAATTGATCTTGATAGGCTCGCGGACCACCTACCAAGCCACCGGGGACGCCGTGGATCCCCGCATACATGCATACATACAGACACAATGTGCTACGTACACATAAAATATAACAGCAGTAGTAAATAGTACGAGCTAGCTATGTATGTATGTGTATAGTACGACGAGCAGTATAGTCCTAAATTAAATAGACACAGCGTGGCAGTACTTGTCATACAAGACTACTCTTAATTTGTACCGGTATGTGTATACAACTGCTGCTGTATAGTGCAGTTCTATCTATGACGTACTACTACTGCTGTAGTATATACTACTGTATATTATATATGTTGCGAAGTAGTTAGTGTGTGGTGTGTTGTGTGTGGTCTTGTTGCCGGTACAACTTTCCGTCGTTCCGGGGCGTTATCCGTTTCGGCCCCGTTTTTTTCGGCGCGGTTCGGGAGGGGTGGGGTGACACAACCGGCGAAAGAAAGCGGATAAGTACTAAAACCGTAACTGCTGTGTTGTTGTAGTATTAATAGTCGTCTTGACAAAATATATCGGGGCCGCAGCAGCAGAGGATCCTTGGCTGCCACTCCCACGCCTCCACATCCGCTACGAGAAGACACAGTAAAAGTGCCATACAGGACACCCAGTAGTGGTGGTGACAGGTAGACATGAACACCTGACGAGGTTTTTTCTCTTCTACGATTCACCGTGTACCACGGGTATGAGATATGATATGGTGGCATGAACGATGTAGGATGTAGGATGTCGGATGTAGGAGACACACGACTAGCGTAGTCGTAAATCTTACGGTTACATGTGAAACGGCAGTTTTGGTCGAGGGGACGAGGTTGTTCGTTTAAATAACGCCTCGGAAGGTGAGGCCTGGGTTAAGGTTTGGTGGTTTGAGTGCCAGAGCGCGCTATCCACGCCCTCCTCCCAGCCTGCACCCTTTTACCCCAGGTAGGCTCCAAACTTAAGCACGTTGGTGGTACGTAGTTGGCGTGCGCAGGAGATGTAGGTCGTTTCTGTGGTAGCCAAATGACGTCTGGTGGCCATAAGAGTCGTCTCTATGGTGGATTGATGCCGAGCGCTGTTGTGGAGGGCTATGGTGGGGCGAACTCTGGTGATAAAGCGCTGGCGGAGAACTGCTCCCTGTGCATGGCCCGCGTTCCGTATCTTAAAAGTGGAACTGGAAGCTATGCTCGCATCTTCTTCCGCCTTTTATGGCGAGTGTTGGCAGGACTGCTGCTGCTGCTGCTGTTGTCGTGTGCTGAGGTCGGTCTTGAAATGCGGCGTCTCATACCGGGGCCACCCTCTGGCATCCAATTGATCCATTCCGTTATGTGGCATTATATAGGGGTCTCTGGAGTCAAGATGGCGGAGGAGACTTCAGACATTATGGCTGCGCGGGAGCGCATGATCGCGAAGCGATTCGGAGGGGCTAACGCGACCCGGACAGGAGGCGTACGGAGGAAAAAGAAGAACGTCCACAAGACTGCGACGGCCGGTAAGTGTTTTGTGCTTTTTTAGCAGGGCTTGTATTTCGAGAGAAAATATCACGCCAGCCTCTCTTCACGCAACTCGTCAACATCCGAACCAGCCAATGAAGAATGGAGAGACGACTCTGACTTGCAGCAAGCAGTCAATGCACCCGCACCCGCACCCGCACCCGTGGTATTACGTAATCAGGGATGCGTGTTACCAGGTACGTACCAGTAGGGCTGTGAGTTGGCTGGAATTCCCCCTTATTAGTATTAATAGGATTAATAGTCACCTGGTACCTCGTAGTTGGCTGGCTTGTGCCGCCGGAGGCAAAAAAATACGCTACGAATTTAGCTTCGTTTTACACTCCAAAAGCATAATATTAATATTAATAGGTGTATCTCTGGTTTTGACAGAAGGGTACGTGAAAGTTTTAATTTCTTGTCAGCTCATCAGACTTCACAGGGATGCACCAGAAATACAGCAGCAGTATCAGAGTATAGGCATGCAGTCCCCGTTTGGGCGTGGGTCTCTCACTCACCATCACTGATGTTACATTTTGTCGTAACGGTAAATACTCGTGCGGCACGCAGTAGCAGACCGGTAAAAATAACGCAAAAAAATACGTGCTGGTAGAAAACAGTCGGGGACCTCTTCTGCGACTGGAGCATAGAGAAAAGACACGCAGCTGGGGGCGAGCATCGCTCAAAACACGCGAGGCAAAGGTGCCTATCGTGCACTGTACACTGCATATACTATCGAGAGAGACATGGTCGATGGCGATGGGTTGATGCGCCTTGAGCTGCAGCATACCTCTCTGTGCTTACAACGTGTGGTTAGCTATTGATGGTGGTCAACGTGTGGTAGTACGACGTACTACTTGAATGCCGGAAATACGTACCTCGTACCGAACAAGCCTTCCTACAAGAAATGAAACCCAAATGTTGAAAATAGCTGGATAGTTGGCACCGCCGCAACCAACTATAATACCTACCCAACTAATAACTAGCTGGCGACTATTAATACTAGTCAGCCAACTCACAGCCCTAGTACTACGGCTACAAAATGTGCGAACGTCTGGCGTTCGCTTAAAAATGGCCAGTTTTGCGAACGTCGCGCGCGAACGTCAATCGCAAAACCTGACGAGGCGTTAAATCAGGGGATGAACCACTTTTCATCCCCGTCCTGTTTTTTTTTTGTTTTTTTTGCGTGTGGGCTACTCACTTAGGCCGTTTCCTATGCGGTTCGATTTTTGAGCTTCAGATTTTGACCAGATCGCATTTTCAGATGTGAACTTGGCAAATCGAAACAGTCTTCTTACGCGGAAAAATCAGATTTGTGGTTTGGCGCCGCGAAGAGACGCGCTGGGTGCGCTGCCCTGCGCGTAGGACCCAAACGTCCGAGCCAAGCTGACTGCCTCTGGTCTGGCGGCGAAGCTAGAGTAAACCTGTGCTGGTATCTTGTGTTTCGTTTTGTGACTGACTGCTGCTGCTGCTGTAGTCTACGAGTACGTATCCACGGAGAGGTGCGTGGCGAGTGCGCTTCTCTTGGTGTCTAGGGCCGAGCCCGCGCCAGCCGACGGTAGTCTGTCTAGCCACGGAGGGACGCGCCGCCCGCGCGGCGGGCGCGAAGCAACGTCGCTATACAGCTGCTGTGTCGCCATCCAACTGATCGATCGTTCTGCTGTTGTATGCTGTCGTGGATAAATCTTGAATTTAGAGAGCATGCCATTTTTCAATTTAAAAATCTGCATGACTCAAGTCGTCGGATTTTGATGATCGGATTGTCAAATCGAAAATTTCCGGTCGGATTTTGCATATTTGGACTGCGTAAGCAGGGTCATTCATTTTTTAGATCGAAAAATACAAATCTGAGGCTCAAAATCGAACGGCATAAGAAACAGCCTCACTCTGTCATCCAGGTACATGCTGCATGCAGTCGCAGCGACGGTAGGGGGCAGTCTGGCGCAAGGGTCTCTGTTGTCCTGTTTTCAATATTGTGATATTATCATCAATAATAGTAGTACGTATACTCGTAGTCTAGATCTCTACGTCGTACCTTTTTAATTAATAGCAAGAGCAGCTGTGACTAAAATGCGAAACGCGGATCATGTTTGTAGACAAAAAAAGAGTACCGCTGTTGTTTTGACTAATTATTGAAGCTTAAAACATGATCCGCGTTTCGCATTTTTGTCACAGATGCTCTTGCTATTAATAATTAAAAAGGTACGACGTGGAGATCTAGACCATACGTGCTACTAATACTGATGATAAGATCACAATAATAAAAACAGGACAACACAGAGACCCCTTACGCAAGACCTGCCCCCTGCCGTCGCTGCGACTGCATGCAGCATGATACGTGGATTACACGTTAAGTAAGTAGCCCACATACCAAGAACAAAAAATACATAGGACGGAGATGAAAGTGATCCATCCCCTGATTTAACGCCTTGTCAGGTTTTGCGGTTGACGTTCGCGAGCGACGTTCGCACAATTGGCCATGTTGGCGCGAACGCCCGACATTTGAGTTTTTTTTTGCCGTGACATGAATCCGCGTCAAATAAATAGTAGTACGTACTACGTGACTGTTGTCGACACGGGCACGTGTACTTCTACAGCTGTCTTCTTACATATGTACTACTGCTACTCGTAGGGTAGTTGGTGCATGTATCATTGCACAAATGGTCCCAGTATACTTCAAACTCCTGAGTATACTCGAGTATGGAGTACGTTTCGTAATCCAACTACTGAGAGTATTGCAGTATATACTGCAAATACTGGGAGTATGAGTAGTTCTGAAGCAGTACTGAAGGCCCAAATACTGCGAATGCCGGGAGTATGAGCAGTACACAACCCCGAATACAAGCAGTATCCGCATACAAACATCCGAAATACTTGAGTACTCAACAGTATTACAGAGTGCTGAACCCGGAAGTACTGCAGTATTCGCACTATGAACTGCCGCAGTATTGCCAGTACTTTCAAGTACTCCAGTTACCCCCCCCCCCCCCCGCAAGTATGTTGTTCCAACTCCCACTCGTGTGATGATCCGTGAAAGCTCTCTGCATTAATATATGGGATCGAAACGGTGCACAGATGGTTCATACTCCGAGTACTCATATAACTCGCAGTACCAAGGGACGAAGTTATGTCTGCACTTGAATACCCGAAATACAGAACCCTGAAATGCTTGAATTGAGGTAAAGCAGTATTCCACATTATTGAACCCCGAAGTAGTTTATTTTACTCCCGGGTGCTGGGAGCATCTGTGTATCATTGGTAGAGCGGATGCAGGTGTTTTATACCTGGTACTTCCACGGCCAACTCCTACAGAGAGATAAACAAGAGTATGGGGACTTGATCGTGTGTTGTTTGCGCCTATGTACTCGATATGCTTGCTGTTTGTTTCCCTCGCTCCTGCTAGCAGCCAACAACGTGACATCAACGATGATGGTGCCTCCCTCGTCTGTAGCGACAGAAGGAGCAAGGAACCGACTGGGTATACCTATATTGGTGGTCGATTAGTGTTACTTGGTACGTATAATATCTGGGGTACGATGGCTATCCGGGGTCTTGACATGTTAAGTTGCTCGGTGGGTTTGGTTAGGTTCGGCAGCGTTTTCGTTCCTCAAAGTCGCATTTGCAAAGGAGCTGCTACCAACGTTGTGCGATGGGTGCTGTTTGCTGGTGTGCCCAACGACCTCAAGAACGAAAGAAGAGATCAAATGACCCCCCTTGAGAGCACCACAGGTATATCGTACGTACCTCGTCTATTATACAGCACAAGTAGTTTTGTGGGGGATTAGTGCCGATGGAAAGCGATGATTACGTACAGCATACCTCGTATAGGCCGAACAAAGCAGCCTACATTTACAGTCTACTGGGGTAGGGGATAGGGGATGTGGTTATTATTCCAAGTACTAAGTCGTTGGTGACTCATGTGCCGACTCAGCTCTAGAAATTGCATACCATGTACCTGGTAAGTAACAGTAGTGCAAGTAGTTTAACCAACGAACGAAGCCCCCCACTCAAGTTGGTGCCTAACGTGAATATTTATCTCACTTGCCCACATACTACCCTGCTTTTTATGGGCTATAACAATAAGCAATTGGCCAGGGATACGAACAGTTGCAGCAGTGCCGACTACATAGAGTCAGTAACTGTAACTGTCGACGAGCCGTCTTGGGGTCTCCTTGTTTTTAGGCTAGCTTGATTCGTGTTGTGATATTTTTGGAGTGTACGGTCAAGCCAAAGCTAATAAATAGCAAAGCTTTCAACGGTTGCCCCCGCGGCGGAGAGCCCTCCGGCCGCGCCTCACCCCCCTCGGGGCATTTTTCTGTTGCTTCGCTCGCCTCAATGTACCTGCCGGTATAAAGAATCGGCTGAAGTTATTAATAGTGATACGCCACCCAACTACCGGTGCGAAAAACAGCAGGAGTACAGCAGCAGCAGTATTATTATTATTATTATTATTATTATTATTATTATTAATAGTATACTGAACATGTTCTCGTAAGCCTACCTCAAGTATGATACGGGTACCAGGTATCAATACACCTGAACTCCAGCCAACTCAAAGTCCTATACATTTTTATAGGCGTATGTACAGGTTGTGTGCTGTTACCTATTCTATTGTAATTGTGTGTTTATTGCCGTCAAGCTGAACGTCGTGTTTATCTCAATTCTCAATAAGAGCACGGTCGGGCACGACATGGATTTGCGTGGGTGAAGACGTTGGTCATTCGTGATGATGCGGCATCTTGGCGCTCCTCTTGGTTCATCGCGCCGATTTTAAACGATAGATCTATACGTAGCGGTATAGCCAATACAAAACAAGACAAGACAAGTTTAACAACACTGCCATGATGCCCATCGATTTGCGCTGGGAGTCTGTTTCAAGCCATTTTCCTCCTGAGCGCGATTTTTTTCAACTCCGTTGACATTTGGCCTCACAATCTGATCTGTGCTGATTGCCTACGTATTAATAGTGATGCATGATATCATCTGTGGTGTTGAGAATCAACAGTAAAATCCTTGAACATGATTTTAGTCAATTCCCATCATACTCACACCAACAGGGTCTTGGTTTTATGATTTTTTCAGCTGTATGATTTTGGTATGGTATATTACCTGGTAAACGCCCTACAAAAAAGTGTATGGGTTTTAGAATGCCCGAACCTATACCAAAGGTATACATGTATTTTAGAGTGCAAGTATACCGCATGGGTTTCACAACACGCTAAATAATCAACTAATCATGATTAATCAACCAAAAAAGGCCCCAAACAATCTATATAATCAAATTAAGCCCTTTTGTTGATTGATTACCAACAGTCCATTAATACTGTAGTACTGCAGTAGTCTGCACGAGTAGTTTTCTCCTTTCTGCTGCACATACAGGCACACCTGGTATACATGTTTTAATAGTCCAATGCTACATGAGTACTATTAATGTTGATAGTAATACCAGGTACGTGCTGTAGAATATGATATACGACTATATACTATATATATTAATAACACCCTCTAGGTCTCGCCGACCACGCACTCACTTCGCACGCACGCATTTCCTCTAAGTTTGAATGGGTATCAACAATCGTAACATGTCCCCAGTATCTACCTCTACCTCTACCTCTACCTCTACCTGTGCCGATGCCTCTCACTGCCTGCCGAGCAGCGGTTGTGTTTTTTTTACGTAAATAGATTTCGTCAACTCCAGCCAGCTTAGGGATGTTACCCCTGCTTTTTGGAGTTAAGGGTGTACGTGCTAAAATCTGGGCGCAGCAGCGCTGATAGGGAAACACCTGAACATGATGAACACGGCGTGTTGACGACGTGGCTCACTCGGGTAGCCGATGAAAATGGCAAATCTGACGGTAGCAGCAGCAGCAAAGGGTGACCAACATACGCAAGATGGCACATCCTTTCAGGTCTCGGACTAAGCTCGACGCTGGTTGTGTCGAGCAATGGGGAGAGTGTAAACGCCGAGCTATGTTCGTCTGTTGAAATAGGTGCATCAGCCCTTTCCGAAACCACCTTTTTCGTTTCGCTTGCCCCTGTAAGACTTGTTTTAGGGAACATGGTCTCCCAAACTCATCGAAGGGGGTCATGTTGCATGTTCTGCCGTAGTGGACAGCGTCCTTTCACTTGCACGGCCAGGTCGTCCCTAACGCATGCACGGAATTGCAAAACTACTGTACGACCTACCTCCCGCTCTGTATATACCACGTTATCTGTACACGATTGCAGCCGTGGTCGAAGGTTTACATGCTAAACTTTAGTTCAGGGTATGGATTCGGGTAACAGTGCTTTGTCGTGCAGCGTTTTGCGTTCAATTTGCGTTCAATTTGGAAATAGCAACCAAAATTGGGCGACGCCAGAGCGAATTGGTGTAAAAAGGCAGACAATTTTATTGCCCAGGCTGTACATGTCAAACAAGGACGGTATTTCGTACTCCAGATTCCAGCACAAGATGCTATGCGCAATGCGAGCGATGTTGTTGTCGCTGCGCATGTTTTTTAGGCCTGTTACACTAAACAGACGGTCTTGCCTTCACGGTTCGCAGACCCACTATAGGTTGATGAACATTCTATTAATATCAACACCCTACTCTACTGTGGTGCATACCAGGTACATTGTAAGCTTGTACGAAGTATTGACAATGTCGACACATTTGAGGCTGGGCCAATCTTCGCCGCAAGAATCTTCGCGCGACGCTATTTGCATTTTTTTTTTTCTTCAGTCGGCTTACAGGTTCACGTGACACTGACCTCTCCACAACACGCCGCACGGCAAAACGGGGCATTTATGGGCCACGTGTCTTGCAGCACGCCCCTGGGTGTCATTGGCATGAGTTGCTTGTCTTGCGCTTGTGCATGTTGGCCAGGCGTCGATTACAGACGGGCGCACGCACCAGTATGGCTGTTGTATTCCGGAGGTTGACGTGACCCAAACTACCGGTAGCGAAGCTGGCTCTCGAAGTATTGCGCTCTGATACCGTATTGATCGTTGTTGTTAACAATATGTAATTTGTCGTACAGGCAGAAAATAGTTGGTTGGTTGGTGTACGGCACCAGACTGTTGGAACCCCATTCTATCGTTGTTCCCCCCCCCCCCCCCCCCCCCCCCCCCCCCCCCCCCCCCCCCCCCTGATGACTACAGCCATGCACAATAATGAGTACACCCCCCTCCCTTGTGCTCTCTACATTTCGTCACCGCTGGCCTTAATTTTCTAATGATGTATTCATACAGACGACAAGAAGCTGACCACGACCCTGAAGCGGATCGGCGTGACAAACATTCCCGCGATCGAGGAGGTCAACATGTTCAAGAACGATGGCGAAGTGATTCACTTCGTTGGCCCCAAAGGTGCGTAAGGATCAAAACTAAACGTCCAGAGTTTTCTTTTGTAGGTTATTACTGTACCAGAGATACAATGAGTTTATCGTCGTGGGGTGGGTGGGGTGTTCGGCGTACAGCGAAGGATGGGTTGTATCCTGATAGCTCGGCAGCGTGCTCCCAGGAATCCGCACAGAATGTAGAATAGAGAGGAGTGGCGATCGCTCGTCAAGGTTTTACTACGAGTAAGTAATATAATATATTTTACCCGTCGTACTATTTGTGTACGATCAATGACCTATGTTGCACGGACAGTATCCAACTCTGGTTCCAAGTACTTGGCCCCCGTATACGGTAACGCAGTTTTAAAGGCGCGCGACCGGAAAGTGCCTTCCAGTGAAGACAGCTGCTAACTTGGAGAGTTGAAGTGTACCCTCTATCGCATGTCGGCTCAATGTCGACAACGCCGCTTGTTTGTGGTTGAAACTATTTGACTGGAGAAATGGTTCCCACGACAACCGAAACCGAGCATGTTGTTTACGTCTTGTCTCGCTTTGGACCCTGCTTTTAATCGATTTCGCTTTCGCTTCCTTTCCGTTTCCAACGAACAGTCCAGGCATCTGTGGGCGCCAACACGTACGTCGTGAGCGGTCAATCGGAGACGAAGAGTGAGTGCGGTGACCACTAAGAGTATTAGCCGCGTACGTACCCAGCACGACGTGTACTTGGCATGGTATATAAAGCGAAAGCCTCCCCCCGTTGCTTACAAGATGGTTGGGTTGCTGGTTTATTACATTGCTTCGGTTTGGCACGCTCTGATCGTTTCTACAAAGCCATGCATGTTTTGTTTGACAAGGCACCGTCGTGCATTCGCGTGTTTTATTTCTGCGGGGAACCATAGGACCAAATATTGTTAGTGAACATATGAACATATATAAGTTTTTGTGTGTAACGTAGGTCCTATTTACTATGGCCCACCGTAATAGTTCAATCCCTGATCTATTTTTCGTGCCACCACTTTGGCCACACGCTCGTACTTTGCTCATGCAGAGTTGCAGGAGCTGCTGCCTGGTATCATCAATGAGCTGGGCTCGGAGAACCTTGACAACCTCAAGGAAATCGCGGGCAACTTCGGTGGGGCGGAAGCGGCGGCGGCCGATGACGACGATGACGTGCCCGACCTCGTCGAAAACTTCGAGGAGGCCTCGAAGTAGTTGAAAACGACCTCGGCAATATTGGCAGGCGGTAGTAGCTAAAGTTATGGTCGTGGTTGCTTCATTGCCATACACCGGCAGGTCGGTCGTCGTTGCTTCATACGAGTTCTCCCCTTGGTTTTGCGAGGGTGTCGGTGAGGCTGTTGATGTTGTCCCACCCAGTTGGTGCTTGTTGGCGGTGTGATACCGCCACTCGCCACCTGGTAGTGGTGCTGTTGGCGCATGGCATATATTCCCCATCCCTGTCCTCTTGGCGTCGGTAGGCGACCTCGGACACTCCCTTGCGTTTCTAGGTGATAGCCGTACCATGGGGTGAGCGCTCCTGGCAGGCTGTTGTAGCTGTAGAGTAGACGGGGTAGGGTTACAGGACGGGCTAGAGTGAGCTGCGGCTTGGTTTCGTGTTGCCTATCTATCGCCGTTGCAAGAGAAGCTGTGCCTTCAGCATGTGTTCAACATGTGTTAACAGGTGCCGGGCGGGCCGGCCAACAGGGGATCAACAGCCACGACCGAATCTGATAACGTTCTCGAAATTGCGACAAGTGATGGCATGCTGATTTTTGTGTTTTTGTGGTGCCTGATATCCACTATTAGCAGCTGCGATCCGAGGGGCGTGTATCGGTGGACCCTCTCTGGCAGACAGCTTACGAAAGCACAGCGAGGTTGGCTTGTGGCTCCGATCTTGGGGCGGTTGATACATTTAGTTCTGCTGTTGCAGCTGTGCATGCCTGTATCATCATGTGTTTCGACAATCCTTCACATTGATATGATATGTTATACCAGGTGCCTGATTTTTTCACGGAGTCGTTCGACCATTGCGGGAAGCGTACGGGCAACCGAAGTGTTTTTTCGTACATGTGTACTTGTTGTATGGTCGATGCAGGATAAAAAATCCCAGCATTCCCCACAATCACAAGTTGCGCTTTTCTCCGGGTAAGGGGTATGATCTGACACTTAGACCAAGATAAATACGAACCTAAAAATATTGGTAAAACGCCCAGCTGGACGCGGCCATCGGTGCAGTCATGAATTTGTATTTGAGTGTCTGCCTCTCTTTTGTCGAAAAATAATCGGGTGCTTCTCTTGAGGGGTACACTTTTCGCAAACCATTTTAGACCACGGATTGCGATAGCTCTCGGAATCTCCAAGGTCGGCATGTGTTTTGACTATTAGATGAAATTAAAATCGACGGAGCTCCATCCTTAGAACAGAGCTTGGGAGGTCATTCAATACTTTTTCTTCGCGGTAAACCTTGACGATTGCTGTACCATAGGGCTGAAAACGATTCCTTTCGCCAAAGCCCAATTTATTTTCGAGAAAACCTAGGGAGTTCGCGATACAGCATGCATGGTTTTCTTCATTCCGACAGATTTTGGCCCTGAAAAGTTGGCGATATATGCACGTTTTTATTCATTCTGATAGATTTTAGCCATAAATTACTTAATTTCGTATAGAGTTTTGTATATAGATATGCTTCTTTTTCTCGACGGTATCCGATTCCCTTACGTTGAGTAGAGCCCTAACGATCTCGACCAAGCAACAGGCCTCTACATTCTTCAATCCGGTTCGAAAAAAAATGCCGTGAACACGAGTTGTGTTTCCGCGGGCTCTCATGTATCTGGTATCTGGTACGAATGTATGCGCGTATTCTGCTGGTTATGATGGGTTTAGACGCGTGTGAAATATTATTTACATCAAGCTCCGCTCGAAAAAAATATCGTCTGGCCAGTAGAGCCAAACTTAGTACTTCTGTGCAGTCCAGCAAAACGGATGATGTGTCTAGCGCCTCCATACAGATGGGCTGTCCAAAATTCGGGCTGAAAACCTTGTGTTACACTGGTGCTTATGTGTAGATGTGGAGTGGGGTTATGTAGTCAGCGGTTGGCGCCACAATCGGGTGTACTACTACCTTGGCTAATGTATCGACTGTCTGGTGTATAAATAACCGGCGGCCACCATGTGATTGAGCGGTGTGGTGGGTGTCAAGGCCACATCGTAACGAGTTGCGTCTCTGTGGCCACGTCCCGTGCATGCATACCTAATAAGGCATACCTGGTACCATCTTTCGGGATCCGCCCAAAGAATACTGGAAATCTAGAGCTAATAATAGAGGTGTATGTTGGGAGAGAGCTAATACGCGGCAAACGTGAGCTATTTCTGCGTGTGCAGCAAAGGCTATGTATAGTAGCCCCTGTTACTGTCAGCACATCAGCACGGAAGGTATCTGGTGCCCGCAGTTTTCGTGTTGATGAATGAAGTGTTTTGACAGCAATATGTACCGCCCACACATTTATCAAGGATGCTCGTAAAGAACAACAGGCGCTGCTGCTGCTGCTGCTGCTGCTGGCTGAAGTCGCCTGCAAGCACGCCGGCAGCAATGGGTCGACCAACGACGGCCTTGAATGTCATACTCGTGTGCTGGTCCTGCACCGTGCACCTTCCGACAGCCTCGGAATGAATTCATGTTGTACTACTGCTGTAGTCCTCCGAAATGACAGACGAGGGACCAAACATTTACCCTGGTACCAAGTACCACGGTACACATCGTACTATTAATACAGTAAAAGTATACCAAGTACGTGCGTATACAATGCATGCAATCTGCTCGTCGCCGTGGTGTACCTGGCGCTGCCTGGGATACGGCTGTGCTGTGAGTGAAAAAGACACTTATCTTGTCTCACTGCCTAAACGAAAATGATTCTGGCTATATTCCTATTATATCCCGAGCACTGTTATACCAGGTATATACTGTGTACTATTAACAGGTTTGTCCCCAAAACGGGAGCGCCGCATACTTACTGCAAAATCGTTTCTACAAAGTAGTACTTAGTAGAGTATTAATAGTAGTCTAGTTCCTCGTAGTAGTCTAATTCCAAGAAGTTTGTCCCAAAACGGGGGTGGACCTGCGAAGGGGTTAAAAAAATCACCTGCGAAGGGGTTTAAAATCGTTAAATCCACCCCACGATACTATTAAAAATGATATTTTTGATATTGATAGTGACGTTCCGACTGACACTCGTTGTGAATCTTACGCCCAAGTTGTATCTATGAGTGAGTCTATTTCGATGATTACATTGCTCGCAGTGCTTATTGTGCCATTAAATTCAGATTGAATTGGTTTGGATGATGTGATGATACCAAACTGCCGGAAAATATCACAGGATGGCGTGAGGATGAGTATCGGATGCCTGTACAGAAGACACCGCAGGGCGCTTTCAATGCGACGATGCCATGTCCACTGTCATCGCTGTGTAGCTGAACTTTCAAACTGCCCCAAGATAAACCCACCGTCTACCGGCGGGGACATGGTGCAGCTGCTGTAGACAGCATCCAACTCACATGAAACGTTTCGCAGTGAAACCATTAATACTTTGTAAGTCGTCTCAATCTGGGGAGAGTGGGACTAGAGGTTGGACCCTGCGGGTACCCGCCAAATTTTGGAGCCCGGACCCTACCCTACCCGCCGGGTAATGCTATTTTGACGACCGGGTACCCGGGTACCCGTTTTTTTTGCCGGGTACCCGGGTACCCGGCCATATCTTTGAAGTTTTTTCTCCATAATTCAGTGCCACGAAGAATGAAATTTAAATGGAGGATAGTGTGCAGTACTGTGTTCTATGCCGAGATGACGAGTACGAACAGTTTCTATGATTGATTCGATACACAACCGCCTAAACTTGCCGTGTCGTGTATATATGCTTCATTGCGCTGGCTTGCTATTATCGGTTTGAACGCGCGGAAAGTGTGAAAATATGTACGATGGGGGCGATGGTTGACGGTCTCCCTCCCGCTTAGTAGATTGGATTGGTGTGAGCACCTTGCGACCTACTAGAGTGGGACACTCCGAGCTTGAGCGGGTACACATTTTCGTGTGTCAGAGATTGAGGACTCGAGATTCGGTGGAAGCAAGAGCACTCCCGCCGCCGTACCATCGACCGCGAGTACAATAAACATATACACTACGAACACGTCGAATGAACGCGCTGGCCGCAAACACTCAAGACACACAGAAAAAGAGGTCCCTGGGGTCAACCCCTGCGCCTGCTCAAAACGTAGGTCACTGCAAACGCTTCTTGACAAAAGGTGCCGGCCGCTAAGGTACGTGGCAGTACGATAAAGTTAAAGTCAGAAAGCTCCGACGCAACCACCTTCAGAAAACTCCGACGCAATCACTTCGGCTAAACCTGAAGAACCGAGACAACAGCGCAACCGGCGGCAACGCAATCGGCGCACAATGCTGCAAGACACCAATCAGGCGTTTTCATGCGGCAAAACATTTCAATACTTAGCACATAAATTAAAATGTGCCGATATTAATAGACCTCTGGGGAACTGAGTCATTACACAAAACAGCGAAACAAGGCCATACGTCTGGCGGAGACCGCACGCCGATTCGAGTACTGGCGTGGCATTGCGGAGGACCCTCTTCGGGAAACATACTTGGTACGAACAATGAACTACCAAACACCATTAGACGCCGTGTGGCGATCGCGCAACAGTCAAAACGGCACAGACCAGCTCTCGAAAAGGAAGTACAGTGAGTTGATGTAGTCACTTTCAATACCTTCTACCGCATAGAAAAAAAATCGAAACTACACCCGAGAAGGCAGTCACCACCGGGCACACCATCATATCATGCCGAAACACTCCGTCCGGCCACACCCATGACATCGCACTCCGCCTGCTTTTCCCGGCTTGGCCAAACCAAGTGTCCCTATTTAGTGCTAGCTCCTTCGCCTTTTTCCCGGCTTCACCCTAGTGCTAGCATCATCAACGGCGGCCGTCTTCGAAACGAGCGACTTCCGTTTTTTCTTCGAACTGCCGCCACTCTCCCCCTCCACGCTCTCCCTACCGTCCTTATCCCCCGCGACGGGCACTCCCACCTCCGACGCGGCCTTCTTCTTACTTTTAGCAGAGCCGTTCGCCGCGACGGCTTCCGCGGCCAACGCCTTCTCCGCCTTCGTGTCCTCCTTAATTTTGTTCAGCTGCTGCCGAATCAGCGGCCGGGGTTTGCGTCGCTTCACTTGCGCGTCCGCCTTTGCGCTCCCTGGCGGTTTCTCGCCCTCGCCCCCCCCCTCTCCCGCCTCTTCTTTCGCTACCCGCCGCCGTCGCCGCGGGAGGGGGCGGAGGGATGTCGCCAACAAAGCTGTACACCGGCAACGCCACCGAGTCGGAGCACTTGATGTTGATCCCCTTGACGTTCTTCCACTTCCGTGGGATCTTGTCGACGACGGCGGCAATGCCAGCCATGAGGTTTTCGACCACCTGGTCCTCCGTCATCGCTGTCGTCGCCAACTTCACGGCCCAGCAGTCTCCGTGCGACCCGCACAGAAACGCGCTGTCCCGTGCGCGGGCAATTTGCGATGCGAGAGACGATCGGCGTTCGAGGCGCACCGGCACCGGCTGTTTCTTGACCTTCAGGAAGGTCTTGCCCAGAGCTTTGGTGAGCATGGGGAGGATTCGGTCGTCCGCGAGGAAGAGGTCGAACTCGTTTAAAAGCTTCCGGCGCTCTTTGAACTCGCTGTACTGGCTTCGGATGTTTTGCAGCTTGATGATCTGCAACGAGCGGAACGTACATCAGCATCGGGCACAAAGTGGGCGAAGGCAACATGTAAGAGGCAGGAGAAAGGGGTTTCCAAGCAAACACGGCGGCGCCAACACGGGGATCACGCCGTCATGACAGGCGCTAGCTCTGTAACCGGCACATGAATACTGGTGTAAAACAACCAGTAGATACAGTACACAGCACCAGTACCAAGCTAAAGCTCGTCATAATTAACCCCTTAGAGTTAAGACAATGGGAACACGAAGTCAAAAAGCTTTCTTTCGAAAACACTGCTTTCAAAGAACAGCCCAAAATACCCTCGTACCGCAAGGAAAATATTTTGTTCTTTCTTGCATACCTGGTATAATAGTTTCAAACCGCCGCAGGCGGCGCAATTTGATTTTGGTCGTTGCAAATTGTCAACACGGTCATAAAAATCAGCTCGTGCGACGATAGACCCTCGATCTCGACATAGACTCAGCCCACAGCCAACCCGCTTGGTGTCGGGCAAGGCCAACGAGTACAGATGACGGCCTCGAAGATATCAGGTGGATCTATCATCTAGGGGGCGAGAGCTTGCCGGCGGCGGCCTACGGTATCCTCCCAAACCTGAAAAATATATATATATATATATTGCTATTCGAGATGGATCGAAAAAAACATCATCTGCTCTGTGCACATCAGCGACCGATGTTTTTTCGTCATACGCCTGGCCAGCACCTGCCACAAGTCACCGGCCATTGTGTGAGCACGGTGACGCTAGGGTGGGTCGGAGCCCCTGACGAACGCACTCCGTCCAGAATTCATTACGCAGTCGTAGGTTTTGTCGATCGATATCCATCGAGGACTCGGATTCTTGCCGCTTCGAAAAAAACATCCGCCTTAGTTTTTCTGAAGCCGATCTTGGCCCAATATCGGCCCCAGAATTGTTTTTTCGGGGTTTTCCAAAAAATTGTAGCTTTCCGTTGTAAGATTCGTGCTCATAGCAAGCTGTACCTGAAAAAAAATGACGGATATGTTTGGAATTCATTTTTTTAATGGAAACTTTGCGCTTCCATTGGCATCGGTCTTAGTGACTCAATTTTCCAAGTTTAGCGATCGAGAAAGCGACATGAGTTCGGTCTCATCAATCTCCTACGAAGAGAGCGAAACACTACAGTACATATTACCACCATATCGCACGCGTGCCGTACTGCTCTTTTGGCGTTGCACTTTCAGCACGTCAAACACATCCCCTACCCTACTCATAGCAGCCCGGGCGTGTTTAGGGAGGTAGACGACGCCTGCACTAACACTATAATCAAGCCATTCGTAATAGTTTTCGACACGTTCTCCAAGTCGCATGGGATACTAGTGAACGATTAGGCAACGAAGTAACGGAAGCATTCGGCGGTGTTCGTCCTGTTTTCTGTCGGGCGCATCCGATGCTACAGTACATGTCTTACTCTCGAGTATTACGGAAGCACTGGGTGGGAGGGCACTCCTGACGCAATCGTTCGAAAAATCATAATTTATAGTAAGACTACTACTCTGCTCTTACGCTCTTACCTCTTACAGCATTAACTAGTATCACAAAATGTCAATGTTGACAACGAAAGGAATCACGAAGAGGTACGACGTGTATCGTGTATACGACTCCTACAACAAAGCGAGTATATGCTGTAAGAGTACTCGTACAGCCTTAGAGCCGTCTCGAGACCTAAAAAGACCGGGGTGTTATTTTGCATAAATTATATTTGTCCATCTACTGCCCGCCTACTTGTAACTCGGATACGGGGTCACAACACAGGCTCTACTCCCCCCTCCCCGCTACGGTGAATGTTTAGCATGTATCGCAAGAAGAGCTCAGAATTTTCTTGCCTCGTCGAGTCGCGTCGAGTTGTGCCCATGACACACGCGCTGTCATGGGCCAGGGGCGCTTTCGACAAGGGCCAACATACCGGGTAATTTTTTTGTCCGTACAATATAATAGTACCATCTTCCATGAGAATCAAACTCCAGCAGAACACCTTGTTAATAAAACTATCGCGGTTTACCAGTACACGTAGACCACCCGAGGGTGACTGAACACCGACCGCGGTATGACACGACTCAGTACCGAATACATAAAAGGCCGTTCTATCAAATACTACTTCTGTATCACAACAGGAAGAGTCAGCACTCAATATATAAAGGGCCTATGTATCTATCAAATACTACTGCTGTATCACAACAGGAAAGTTTTTGCCGTAGAGCGTTGACACGTGCACCGCAGTACATGTACGTACAAGCTGCAACTTCAAGGCCACCGGTGCCATAGGTTGGGTTGGTGTAATAGGCTCAAAGGGGTTCGGTTCAGGTTGGTGGTTGCTCGTGGTGTTGGAATGCCCTACGAACGTGCTGCTGTAGCTACCAAACAAGCAGTCGTAGATCGTTATCTGATCGTACTGCTCTGGCAAGAAGAGCCAGCATATCACCCGTTTTCATGCCGTACTGAACGTAACTGCAAAGCCCTCACCTCGGCCCTCACTGGGAACATGGCGACGGTGATACTACTGCTGCTGCTCCAGTTGTTAGTGCTACTACTGTTGTAGTATTGATAATAGCGCACGACGCCGCGACTTTCGCACCATGCAAAACAAGGCGAAACACAGAGTCAACGTCAAGTGGGCAGTTTGGCTATTAATAGCATCACACGAGTATAAATATGAACCTGGTACATGTTTGAGGCAAGACCACAAGGCTTTGCCGCGAACCAAGGTTGCGATGATGTTGGTAAACTATAATTAATAATATGAATACCATTAACAATGATGACACTTGGAAATTGATTGTTTTTGAATTTTGAATGCCTGGCACGTACAGCAGAGTCGTCGAAGTTGCTGCTGGACCAAGTGGTAATTTTATTTACGTACGTACCTTCTATTATTAATAATAGATCGTTTTATCGCCCCAATCGATATGATGAATGGCAGGCTACCTCCCATGTCAATCAGGCTACTATTAATATTAATATTAATACTATTACTATTAATAGTAATACCCCCAGTATGCCACCACAGGAGTATACGAGTTAACAGCGAACCACAGGAGGGTGATGTCGAAGCCTGCAGCCGACGAGGCTTACTCATGTGGGGATACTCAACAAAAAGAGCATGTACCCATGACGAGGCACACCCTACTCACACGTACTGGTTGGAGGTCGAGGTGTCGAGGTAGGGCAATGATGTTATGGATTGTTCGAGACTCTGTACTGGTGTACGAGTATAATACTGCTGTCCATGGTCCTGGCTGGCTATGTGGCTACGCACTGCTGCTGAATCGAATTTACCATTTCATCGAAACGGTCGGGTCTGTACCTTGGTGAGACCCTCCACCGGCTCCTTCTCTACCATCTCCTTAAGCCAAGCCTTTGCATCGTCCTTGACAATTAGGCACATGTCGCAGTCATCCCGTTGTCGGAGAGGGTGCGGTATTGCAATCGGTATCGGCTTCACTTTCACGTCGCCAGGAATCTTGTGCAGAGACATCTGTGCCAGAATTATCTGTCCCTCCTCGATCAGTTTCGGGTTGCCAACCGCGGCGAGCTTGACGTGTTTAAGCAGGGCACCGACCGCACGGCGCACTTGAGATTCTTCAAGGCTACCCATATCTGGTGGCGTTTGGTCACGGTCTTCGTGGACGGGTGATGGGTGCCTCTGTGCCTCTGTTGCCAACAGCCGTACACGCTGTGGAAGGGTTTCCATTGTTCATGTGAAGCTTTCGCGAAAGGGGCCTCTCTGTAAGGATGGAGAGCCAAGAGCGGACAAAACGCGCCCACCACCCCCACAGCTCACATCGTGGGCGTGCTCAGCTCACATCGTGGGGAGCTCGATGATTCTGGGCGCCATGATCAATCTGTGGCGTCAAAAAAATCTGCGGAATAGGTTGCTGTTCTTGGTCACTTTGATATTTGCTCGAACGGGACACTGCTCCAAAAGTGCTTCGCTCTTTGAGTCTTCGCAACACGTGAAAGAGCTCAACCCTGTCTCCTTTCATGAGATCGTCGAGGCAAAGGTTCCTTGGGTGATCGACTGTTATTCGCCAGGATGTCCTCACTGCGTTCATTTCAAGCCGACGGTGAGTCGTGTCGAAATTGGTTGCGCGCGTGGTTTCTTTTCCTCCCACGTGCGTGCCCATATGCTTGCTACAATTTCCGGATGACGTTACTTGCTTGACCCTGGGGCCGGCCGACGAGCTGCGAGACTGCGAGACACAAACCCTACAGCAGTATGGTTCACTGGTGATGTCAGAGGAGTCGAGACTCTCGTTGTGCTGTATGACTACCCTGCTCAGATGCTGGTGCAGCAGTACGTGGTACATATCAAACTAAAGGGAAGGGTTATGCTTGACGAGGTGTGATACCAGGTAGTCGCTATACTCCATGGTTTTATCTCGGCGTTCAGGCGACAGATCATATCGTACCACAAAAAACGTTCTGTCACCTGCCAGATCCCGGGTGGAAGCCAGCGTTCTCAATTCTCTAAGGATATTACGCTAATTGGTCGTAATGAGGAGCGACCTTGATAATATCTGCAGTACTCGTAGTCATATCTGCGATGCATCATGCTGGGCGAATGCAGACTATTCTGTAATGTGCTGAACCAACACGAACGAACATCTACGTACGTGACGTTCGGGCTCAGGGCGTGTCCAAACTCGACACAGAATCGAAAATCGAAATCGAAAATCGAAATGATGATAAACTTGGCGCTGATTAGTCCCTGGCCCAATCATGTTCCCCTTCGTTTTGTAGGTTCCGAGAAAATGAACGAATTATCACAACCCAATGCCGAAAAAAAAAGTTGACTGCTGGAAAACGAATTTCATATTTTTTTTAACTGTTGATCGAAAAGCACATCGAAAACATGAATGGCAACAATTCAGCGCGTCCCACCTGTCGGCGCAGCGACATCAAAATATCAACATCAGGACCGCCGTACACAGCATCCAACCCACAGCTAGCACAGCAACACAGCCGCACAGACCCCCCCGTAAACAGCCAGCAGGCGAACCACAAGGCCAGCCCCGACGTTCTCGGGCCTTTTTTTCACGGCGTTCGGCCAAAGCAGATATAGTTTGAGGAAAATTAAGGATGAGATGCCCTCCCGAACGAGGTCGGAAGTTCGTTTGAAGACGAAAAACCTGCACCTGACATGTTTAGTCCAACAGAACGAGCTTCTCGTAGCAGCAAGTGCCACCACTACCACTGATGTATGACATCTACAGCAGAGCTTCTCCAGCAGCAGCAGCAGTAGCAGCAGGACACAAGAGGCCAGGGTCAGTGTCGCTGTACGCTCGGCTTGTCAGTCTAACCCTTGAACCCTTTGTACACGTTCTCGATTTTGCCGTGTGTTTCCTGGTTCCGAAGTCGAATATCGGCATAATTTGAAGACGAAAAATCTGCACCTAACATGGTTTGTCCAACAGAGAGTGCTTCTCGTAGAAGGTGCCACCACTATCGCTGATGTACGACATCTACAGCAGAGCTTCTCCAGCAGAAAAAAAGCAGCAGCAGTAGCAGTAGGACACACGAGGCGAGGGTCAGCGTCGCTGTACGCTCGGCTTGTGTCGGTTTAACCCTTGAACCCTTTGTACACGTACTCGATGTTGTTGTGTGTTTCCTGGTTCCGCACTTACAAGTTGACGACGTAAAATCTACAACTTTACATGTGTCCAACAACAAAAGACCTTCTCGTAGCAGGTGCCACCACTACTACTGCTGTACAACATCTGCAGCAGAGCTTCTCCGCCCCCTCATCAGTAGGAGGGTGGGCCTGACAATACCACCTGCAGCATGTCTTGGGGACATGGCCCGAAGTTGCTGTGGACAGGCAGGCACAGTCTGCCTTACGAATACTCGTCGAGTTGGGTTTCGTTAGGTAGAACTAAAAAAACAAAAACGTTACGTATGGTATTGTACGGTTGTTGGTTCTGTTTTTTTTAAACCATGGCCCAGCCATGTGCCTACACACGTTGCCGCACCCAAACCATGCGCTCCAGCCTCGCCCCGCTGCCTTGTACACCTTGCCAGTTGTTTACGGGGACAGGACAAACGCTCGGGCCTCGTAGCCGCTGCTGCTGTGGGCCTCGTATCGATCGTAACAGCTGGAGAGACACCTTTACTGTAGAGAGAACGCTACGTAGTAAGAAGTCGTGAGCGCATCGTCGAAAATTACTTTGTAGACGTGTGGGGAGGACCCCCAGGTTCGACTCGACATCTATGGCGCTTCCCTTTCTTAGAGGGTGTAGCGTGTAGGACACGCCAGATTTTGGTATAGGATCGGTACGGGCGATCTCACGAAACAACCATCAACGATGATGGGAGAGGAAGATAGTGTGTGTGTGGCACGGGCCTTGCATTCCAATCTGCAGTGACTACATGTCACGGAACAATGTCACTGCTGACGACATCTATGCTGACGACAACAAATAGTCATGGAATATGGATAACCACAGCAGTCGTTCAATAAGAAGATATACGGATATCCACGACCTCGGCGAATGGTGTGGGACCTCCGCGGGACAATACCCATGCGACGGTCTGGTCAAGAACCTGGAACCCACATCGCCCCCCAATGTTTGAACGCGTAATACTGGAGAACCCAGTACGGCTTTTGAACATTTAAAAAGAGTGACAGGTTCGTGACTTTCTACCATTCAAGGCATTGTACAGCAGTAGTTGATGTATAAGCTTTGCACTTGTTCGTCTACTACGGGGGTCCATAGTTAATAGGACCTATGGTATACATAAAAAACTATAGATTTCCCTAATTTTACTGAAAATATTTGGTCCTATTTACTATGGACCCCCGTAATAGTCATGTCACCCCTTGCGTAGCAAAAAACACGGGCTTGTATGATCATGATTCGACTTACTAATGTGTCAGTCATATACTACGAAATATCAACTACTAGTGGGATACGTTTATGTCCTTCGCATGCACGCTTGCATGGTTCAGGATTAACATACACAACGAAAATTAAACCTTTTATAACGCACGATGGCATACGAAACCACGTGTAACGAACGAAGGGATACAAACTCATGTATCGGGTATACAATTGGGTACGAAACCATGTATAACGAGTGAGTTATGGTATACAAAACCATGAATAATACAATGTACACGAAACCATCTGTAACAAGTGATATACAAAACCATGTACACTGTGATGTACGGAATTATGTATACTTTCCATGGTATACAAAACCACGTATACTATGGTGTACGGAACCATGTATACTTACGATGGTATACAAAACCATGTATACTTATGATGGTATATAAAACCATGTATACTATGGTGTACGGAACCATGTATACTTGAAAGGGTTCACAAAACCGTGTATATTATGGTGTACGGAACCATGTATACTTGAAATGGTATACAAAACCATTCATGACATGGTATACGAAACCATTCATACCATGGTATATTGACCCATGTGTATGTGTTATGGTATACGGAACCATGTGTACGTAGTGATGATATACGAACCCAATCATTCTATTTTATGGATATATGTTATATGGTATACGAAACCATGAAAACATAATGATGGTATGTACGGAACCATCTATACAATGGTATACGAAACCATGTATTACGAATGATTGATGGTATAGTTAACCATGGTATATTAAACCTTGCATCACTAACAATGGTATACAAAACCATTCATACCCAACGATGGTATAGTGCCTTTTTTAATGGTATACGAAACCGTTCATCATATCGAACAATGATATGTACCTTTGAGTCAGTCTGATAGACTACCTCCTATCTTCGGGCAACGATGAGTTTCATACTATTGTATTAACTTACAGTATTAGTGGTAGTGGTCCCTTAATCCATACAGCAGCAGTGTAAGTACTACGTAGTACGCTGTAGTGACAATACAGTTGCCAAAATGCGGTGATATTGCGACATACAATATCGTTCTGCACTGTGGTACTGCTTTTTAGACTGCGTGAGGGTTTCTTTGCTCTTTCTGACGACCAAATCGAACAGGACGGAACTCCGCAATGCGTTATGCAATTGAATGGCGCGTTTATTTTCCAAAGAACCAAAGAAAATCGTACAAACGAAATACGAGACGAAACGGAAAAAATAAAAACAGAAATCGACCACCAGACTGACTGTGTCATTGAGTACCACGCGTACACGAGTACGTACGAGTACCTGAACGAGAGTCAATTAATAGCAATGGTGCCAAGTACGGAATGCGCCTATCACATCATGCTGTTGTATGGGGACCGAGTCGAGCTGAATGGCACACACGAATACCATTTATCAAAGCTAGACGGCTGCCTGATATTGCGTGCTGACCTTGCACGTTTGGTCGCGCATACGTGACAAAAGCTCCTCTTGGCGGCATTCCGTGTTATTTTTATTTGGTCGTTTTTGTGTGCAACAACCACGAACTCTCCAACAAGGAGAATAAGAGTTGTTTGCTCAACTTTGGCCAGATTGGTCAATGTACGAAATATGACCTCTGCATGAGATAGAAAAGGGTACAAACAGCTAGACACCCCACGCAGATCTGCCAAAGAAGTGACGATTACCCGTGCTGCCCCCACGTACGAAGGGCGAGAGAGCATGTCGGCAGTCGTACTCACGGTGACGAATACAACCACTGCGCTGCTGCGGCCCAGCGACAGCACGCAAAACGAAAATGATACGTAACGATTGTACCAACTCTACCTGTGCTTCGAAGTCTTGTATGTTGTGTTCCCTTGTATGATGCATACAATGACTGGAAAATTACGAAATTACCAAAACTAACAGAAGAACAAGAAGGAGCAGAAGAGATTTTACAAGTCCAACGAACCAATGGTATGTACCTGCCTAACGAGGGCAAAGCGCTGTTATTGGTGGATGAAACTACAGTAGAACGGATTGTTTCGTCGGTGGTTGTACGAAGAACCAGCGCTTGTACTACGTAGCGTTAGCGCTCCAGGTGGGTTCACAGAAGACTCTGCAGACAAACACCTACCTGAAATCGACAAAACGAAACTATCTACTCGCAGGTAGACATAACGAAACGAACGTGTTTGTTTTCACTGATATGTACTGCGGAAGAAACAAACAACAGTATACGATAGATCTACTCACCACCGAAGACTTACCAACGCGGCTTGAGCATAGCATATACTAGAAGACTGGTAGAACCACAGCCCATAGCGATTGGAGAGCGTTCTTCGCTTGTCAATGATGAGAGTGGCGAAGGGCGCCTTCCATAGATCGCAACGATGAAAGGGGTAGTTTACTCAGTCCACGAAACACTGACTCGTGTCCTCTTTGATTTTTTATTTCGTGTTTTCTTCGTACGATGTGAAGAAAAAGACCGAACAACCTTTTGTGTTTCCACGAGAAAACATGAACTGCCACAGGCGCGAGCCTTCGTCGACGCCAAATGTGGGGAAGACCCCCAGGTTCGACTCGACATCTATGGCACTTCCCTTTCTTGGAGGGTGTAGCGTGTAGGACACGCCAGGTTTTGGTATAGGATCGGTACGGACGATCTCACGAAACAACCATCAACGACGATGGGAGAAGAAGAGAGTGTGTGTGGCACGGCCTTGCATTCCAATCTTCAGTGACTACTTGTCACGGGACAATGTCGCTGCTGACGACAACAAATAGTCATGGAATATGGATGACCACCACAGTCGTACAATAAGATATACGGATATCCACAGCCTCGGCGAATGGTGGGACCTCCGCGGGACAATACCCAAGCGACGGTCTGGTCAAGAACCTGGAACCCACAGACGGACGAAATGTAACATGTAACGGCAAAAGGTGCTCGAGCAGACCGATGCCCGTCGAAATGACAGAGAGCCCATTAAAATGAACTTGTGCATGATTAGCGACAGATTATACAGATGCCAGTTGACACTTCAGAGTCGAATTCGATGACCCTAACGCTACCCCAATATCGAATTGATGGTTGATTGGGGACATATCCATATTTGGCTTGATCTTGGATCAAGTAGGAATACCAGAGAGGGGATGGTTGAAAATCGATGGAATTTGACCTCGAAATGAAGTTGAACAGCAGGGGATTTGGGGACTTGGGAATGTTGCATTTCTGCCTCCGAATCGTCGTTGCAAACTACAAACCGTGATTAGTGATTATAAGTATCGTACGGTCCACACCTTTCGCCGACATGGTGGGCGGCGTTTTTTCTACGGATCAGGTCAGTCCACACCGTAGGAAACGATTGTACTACGGATTCCCACCATACTCTACGGCGCTGTGAGGCGCGGATTTTGTTTTACGGTGCGGTGCGGCGCAATGCGAAGTTATGTTTTTGAGGAAGCCTACGGTGCTTACCGCACCGAACCGCACCGCACGCTAGGAGAAAACCGCACCGTGAAAAGCCTTGTATTTTGCGGATGCCGTACATTATACCAGGAACCACAAGGACTGCCTGTACTGCTACGGTGCGGTGCTGTAAAACCGCATCGAACCGCACCGCACCCTATTGATAAGAGCAAACTGCACCATGAAAAACCTTGTACGTATTTTACGAATGCAGTAACATGATACCAGGTACCACCAGGACTGCCTGCACATACCTGGCACCAGGTATCACGTCGTATGGCTCATCGTATTAATAGTACAGTACAGCATTATGCATACTCGTAGTACGTAGCGACTTCAAATCATCTCTATCTACCAAGGTATACCATATAGGACGAGTACTTACCTCAATTTTGTGGGAAAGTTACCCAGAGATGGCACAAGACACAAGGAACCGGCCTAGTGTTATGGGTGCTATGCGTGCTCCCATGCCCCTCTTCCACCCCCTTTGGAATTAGCTACACCGGAAAATAAATTAGCTCATTGAAGCTGCCATCCATGTGCAATAAGGTGCGCCTCACAAGCGGTTCTTAGTAGGGTGAACCTCACCCTTCATGCGACTCGCCGAACACCTCACGGCGCTTCGGGCTAGGTGCAAGCAATGTCTGCCTGATCGGTGAAAATCCGACGAGGCCCGCCCCTTCATTGTAGTGATGCGGGAGTTTATGGTCATTCGACTGCAGCCATGCATGATATCGAGTACCCCCCGCCCTCCTCCGCCCTCCATCATCTACAGCCTCAACAAACTCGCACACCCAACACCCTCACCTCCCCTTGCCTTTTGTTACTTTAGTGCCAGATACCGATGTTATGTAAGGAAGTAGAATCGCTTCACCCTACGATAGGCACGGATTTGGCTCGTGGGCTCGTGGAGCGTATTCACAGACTAAACTTCCAGGATATAATAGTTTCCTCCGTACATGATTTAAGCTGCGTACTCTGTAGTCCAATGCATTAGCCGCCAACGTGACGCTATTAGTATTATTAATAGTATTACGAAGTGCCTGGTATTATTTAGTATTGTTACTAACTTGAGGTTTTCCCGCTGCTCGCCCGCATTAAAAGTACTAGAATAGAGCAGTGACAGTGACAATAAATAACAATACCAGATTCCATTACAGCACAAGTAATAGTCCCTCCACAAGTATAGTGCCGCTTGTCGCTGGAGTGCCGGTATTGTTTTAGCTGGAGTGCCGCTATTGTTTTAGCTGGCAGATACCGTCATCAGAGCGGCAAGCGGCACTATAGCGGGGCCACTACTGTATAGCCGTTCTGTGGACCTTGTGTGAATTCTTCATCTAGCAGGAGAGAGTGGGCGACTCCCGCTATTTACTACCTGTATGTATGTAAACACCAATCTTAAAGACGATTGTTTTCAGGGCTTTTCGCGGGTCAGGTCAAACCTCGCGGGTCGGGTGGGGTCGGGTCAAATGACCGGGCCTGATTCGCGAAAACTTTGAGGTGTGTTGACTTGACCCGGCCCGACCCGCGAGATTTGAAAGCCTCTTGACCCGACCCGACCCGACCCTGGAGATTTCAAAACCTCCTGACCCGACCCGACCCGACCCGACCCGCCTCCTTCCGATTGACCCGTGAGACACGGGTTTCATGCAGGTTGGGTCGCGTTGACCCGCGAGGCATTTTTTCTCGACGCGCAGGTTCGACTCGCGCATCCTGCCCGTGGGTCGACACTTCGTAAACAATTAAATATTCATTTTTGTGCCCCGCAGCGGTATGTGGCCTGGCTGTAGTGGGTATTAATGGAAGTGGGCATGCATATATTAATTTGGCGGTGTTTGCATGTTTAAATATGATACCAAAGGAGTATTATTGAGTATTGGTACGAGAGAAGCCTTTGGGTAAAAGAGCGAGAAGTGTTGTAAGTGTCGGATCCGCAAGCCGGATGCGCGGGTCATGCTGGCCCGACCCGCGAGTGACCCGTGAAATGACCCGGTTCTCACGGGTCATGACCTGACCCGCCCCCTGAGCTTTTCATCACGGCTTGACCCGACCTGAGCCGACCCGTAATATTAAAAAAATGCTCGACCCGACCGGACCCGACCCGTGAGATTTAAAAAACTCTTAACCCGACCTGACACGACCCGCAAGATTTGAAAACCTCTTGACCCGAACCGACCCAACCCGTGGCATTTTGATCGACCCTACCCATCCCGTGACATTTTAAACACCTCATGGCCCTCGAAAAGCCCTGTTTTTTTGCATTTCGAAACCTTTGTCCCCGTCTCGAGACATGCCGCACTACACACCTACGCGCGGGTCTGCCTCATCCAAATAGAGTGCGCTAGAGTGACAAGCCGGTGCAGTACTAGAATGACATTATCAATATCATACCGGGATGTACCAGGTACTTCATAAGCTCCAGAGTTTGGCGGTTTGCGCGCAGATACGATGCCTGGGCGTAAGTAAATATTGCTCATATGTGCAGCACCGACGCCAGCTCTCAACTCGAACAATACGAGTACACTCGAAAATAGGACAGGTCTGCCTTGAGGCGGCGGTGAAGTCAGCCGTTCTTATATACCGGGTACCACTCTCTGACCAGTAATGCAATCACCATTTGGACCCTGAGGTGAATGCTGAACGGGCATTATATTACCGGACAGAGTGTATATACTGCCCTTACCAATACAGTGGTTCTACGCAAATTCCAATAAATGCACAAATATGTGACGTGTGCATATGGTATCGCTGCATGAGTTCACTACCCACTTCAACCTTCACCCTTCCTACTTGTCCCATGTGTGCTGTGCACTGTCTTTTCGTGGCTATGTACGCTTGACTGCACGTGATCACCATCAGTGGGAGCGCGTCGGCGCCACCATTCGAGGCCCCATCCATGTGGGTGCTATAAATTGTATCGAGCACCGCGACCTCTGTCACTCCTTTAAAGTGCATAGCTATCCTTCTCTTGTGGGAGTCAACTGGCCGGGCGCACCGGAAGGCACACCCGAAGAGCCTGCTATTAACATGTTCAAGTTTGGGTCCCACTCCTTCAAGGACACCATGGCCAACATAGAAACGGCATTTCCCGGTTTGCTCAAGGTTGACGAACTGACGCAAGGCGTAGAGGAAGGGAACCTCAGTCTCGCCATGAAAGCAGGAAGAAAAGGAGATGCGGTCTGGCGAACGCGGCCGGTGCCGTGCGAGCTCCTACTGGAAGACGCGGCGGTGAGCGTGCAATGGGTATTGAGGTACGACGTCTTCACGCAGGGGCTGCGACTGACCGACAAACGGATGGGTGAGTGCGGGAGTGCGTGAGTGCGTGCGCGGCGCATGATGCTCGTTGCTGGAGGCAAGGTGCGAGGAAGTGATCGCCTCTTGGTATGAGACTGGTAGCAATCTATATATCATGAGAAATATTTTGCGATTGGTTTGAGCCGTACAGGCAGTAGCAGGAGTTATTAATGTTGGCTGCTGTGCGCGAACTACGTTGCACCACGTGTGCAAATGCAGCAGGCTTTGCTCCATAAGATCGAACCGAATGCTTGTGTTTTTTTGTACCTACAACCTACACGTAAGAGCAACGACCGCTCCGGGGTAAACGTTGAGGAGTATTTGTTTGTGGCTGCGCTATGAAAAACCGTGCCGTGCCCGGCCTCACTGTTTGTTGGGAGTGGGAATGGGTTCGTTTTAGTACGTAAAAAAGAAACAAATAATGTCGGTCGGTCGTTATCTGGGGAAAAAAAACTTTCGGAAATTAACCAATCCATGATTGGGAAAAAAAAAACTTCGCCGCCAAAAAATCCGTTCGATGATGCTGCCTCTCGAAAATAAAATAAAAAGCAGTGCCGGCATCGACGTTGTGGCGTTGAGCTATGTATGTGCTGAAAAAAAGTCAGCCTTGCTTTTTGCACGAAACGTGCTGCAGGACAGCGCACAACCAAGCCCAGAGCGTAGAGCAGCAGCGTAGACACGGACGCGCGAGCGTGAACGAATCGCACGTTCCTGGCGGGGGCTTGGGATTGGTGACCGGCAACACGAGAATGCTGCCCCCCCTGTGAAAAACATTCTGTACAGATCAAGTCGTAGTATGTGGTCCTGGTTTACTGCTGTTGGGCACGTGTAAACAAATAAGAACATACCCACACACAGCATCGACAATCGGCTGCGTGTTGCTATACTGCACCTCGCCGAGACCGGGATTTCGACGGCGCTGCCTGCACCTCCGTGGAAGCGCGCCCCACCTCTAGCTCACGGGCAAAAGTTGTTGCTGTGCGTGCGGCTAGGCTTGAGCCTTGCGGCTGAGGCTGCGTTCACCACGCGCCTGAAATCTGCATGATGCTGCTTATGTACTCGTAGGTACCTATTAATATTGTACCACTCTTTCCGGAAATGTAAGGAACCGTTTAGTTTCATATTTAAAATTGAACCGTTCTTATATTTCCGGACAGGGTGGTACGATAGAGAATGTTTACTCGATCATTTTCTCACGTGAGACAACAATAGTGATGCGTTCGCATCTGAACGCTAGAGGTAACTCGCTTCCCGCTGCATCAAGGCCCGATCACAGATGATCTTCGCTGCGCCGATGACGCCGGGTGTGATGGCAATCGCTCGGCGTGCGGCCGCGTTGATGTCTGGCACTGTTTGCCCGATGCAATGAAGACTGGACGTCTTTTTTTATCTTAGGGGATGTTTTTTGTCGGATTTCCCATCAACAGTTGACTCATCAAAAGAGAGTCAACTCCTGTACCAAATTTCTTGTCGGCTTCTTGTAGGATTCAGGCGCGTATTCCTGTGTGCGCAAAGTCATTCCGCATTTGGTGATTGGTTTAGATTTTCTAGGAGTGTCCAATAAATCTTCCCTAGACAGAAAGATACGAATACAACCCAAAAAACCGAGTTCTCCCGCATATTTCCACAAAAATAGACGGGGGAAAAATGTGCAGATCTAAACACACCCTGTCACCGGATCATTCTCCATTGATGGCAGGTGTCTGACGAACGCTATCCTCCAATTCGTTTCCTGTGTGAAGAAATCAGGTATTCGGTGCTACACGTGAATTTAGTCTAAAACCAAGTAAATAGGGTGGTGGCCGACTATTTAAAAAAAATCTTCTTTCGATTTTTTTTTGACGGATTCTCGAATAGACTGAACTTTTTTTTACGTCTAAAACGAATCCATTCCCATGCCTAACTGCTCTGTGTTGGGGTTTAGTGGCGTTTACATTGTTGATCCATTGAATACGTATTAGGAGTCTTTTTCGCTTTTCTTCCTACCACATGGACGAATCCACTGCAGTACGAGTACTACAGATCCCTACTCGCCCCTGTGTTTTTGAATACACTAATAGTACTGCTGTACTGCTGTACTGCTGTACTTATTGGGATATATTTTACGGCGGTGTAAATGCGTGCACCATACATAGGAGGCAGAGCATGGCCGACAAGGCGCCGAATCCTCACGTTTTATTAATAGATTGGCAGCGACCGGTACTGCCCAGTAGTATAATCGGCATGCAACACACAATGCTTGATTACCGGTACGTGCCAATCGAAACCAAACCCACCTTCGGCAACCTCCTTAATGGTGCATTGGTGCATGTTGCCTCTCTCCCCTGCGGCTATCATTGCTTGTGACTTGTCTGGGTTGCGTCTCAAGGCGCGCTTCTATCGTTCCTCGACCTCCTGGCCACTACCCTACCGGGCAAGTTCAACCGTCTCAGCTTCCGCAACCTCGCGAACGAGCTGAGGAATGATCCCGGTTTAAACGACATAGGCAGGTGAACGGTTAGAGTCGGAGCTGCTGGTGAAATCTACCTGGTACCATGCACCATGCGGTCTTTATGTGCATTTCTGGCAGGCCAAACCCTGGCAGGCGTGTTTCACCCAGTTGGCGTTGCTTAGTCGATTCTACTTCTTGTATGCACGACGTATTCTGATTGAAACACAATGCTCAGTGTTTGATTGTTTGACACGCTTTTTTAAGACCGCCAACGTGACCTCTCTTCCAGGTGGGACAAACGAGTAGAAAATTTCCAAGTCGGCTCGTTTGAGCTGAATGAGGAACCTAACTGGCGAGGAGCCAATATGCTGACGGGTACGGAAGCCCATGCCAACCATTTGACCTCAGGGCTGTGGTCTCTATTTCATGCGTTGTCCCTCTCCTCGGCGCCTATGAGGCAACAGCCCTATGCCATCATGGAGAGCATTCACTCCTTCGTTGATAACTTTTTCAGGTGATGCGCTGTGCCATGGATAACTGTCTTACTTTTTTTACCACGGGCTACAATTCAGGGAAATCACCTGTTAATAGGGCGAGAACACACTTTTCTGGTTGGGTGATGCCCGTGTGCTTTGTGTGCGTACTTTATATGCGATTTGTTTGGTATGTGTGTAGTATAAACAATGTCATATTCCAAGAACAGCATCGGCAATTAGCGGTGATATCATGCCAGGTATATAAATACAACCGTCTCCGTTTTCCCACTGAACGTTGATCTTCCCCTACAATACCCGGAGGCGTTCGTGACAGGCCGATACCGCTGTATACGGTGGCAACGTGACCACCCTAACTGAACGACGGAAAAGCAGTTTTCAACACCAGTTGTATCCAGTAAGCGCTCCCTTGTGTCGAATGAAGCCGTTACGAGCAACGACCGACCTGCCGTATGCTTTGGTTTTTTGTGGACTGTCACAAGGTATAACGCACCCTCCCCGCTCCCTCCTGCTCTGCTCCCGCTTCTTCCGGTGCCCTCGCTTGAGTACATTGTGTATGTCCCAGGTGCGAGCACTGTCGCAGCCACTTTCTTGAAATGTACGGAACGTGCGAAAATCACCGGTGTGACATCCCCTTGGCAAGCAACTTAAGAGGCAATCAGTTACCGGAAGGACAAGACAAGCTAGCGCTCTGGGTATGGCGGATGCACAACGCCGTAAACGCTCGCGTAGCCCTAGACCAGGACGAAACGGCGGAAGTGCACAAGTGAGATTAGTCTTTAAGTACATTGTGCATGTGTTCTACTGCTGCAAGTAGTATGCTACTTGCTACTAGTTCCAAGTATTTTGTCCTCAAAAACGTTACTGCAGTTCGAAATGGTTTTGACGGCAGAGAGAGGAGTCATTACTGGGAACGTTGGCTGATACTTGGGCTCATCGACCGCGCATCTTCGTTTGCTTGGCCCTCCTTTGCTTTGATTGGCTGCAGCCGTCTATTATATTTAGACGAATAGCCGTGAACCCTGGCTGTTACCCCGAATCTTCTGAGTAGTAAGACGTGCAGGGCCGCAGTATCGACCAAACATATCAACGCTTTGGCACCAGGTGCGTGAGAGGGGGGCGTCATGTACCACGATACATGATGTATACGATACGATAGTAGCTGGCTGGCTGGTGTACGATATTGTCCGCTTAATGTTAAGGGGACAGGTTTTCCGTTTGAGTTGTGCGTATCCCGATTTATTCGGCTGACACGTAGCAAAGTACCTGTTGCTCCCACGTGCTCTAGGAGATGTTACGTTGCATGTAGCTGTGGAGCTCTCTCTTTGCCCGGCCGATGCCGTTTCGAGCTTGACTATACTTCGTCGCCGTCACCTCTCGAGCAAATCAACAAAAGGCACATTTTGTGTTTTTCCATCGACACTTGTTTTTAGTACACCGAGGACGTAGGCGCGACTACAGTAGTATTCCTTCCATGAGGGCGTCCACAAGGGAAGGCTGAATAGACAACCTAAAGTGCGCTGAAGCTCGACAGGCACACAGATCGATCTGATAGGCGAGGCAAGCGTTCGATGTGTTGCCCACGTTTAGAAGGCGTGATGGACCCCCACCCCCCTGCAAATACCACAGTGAGTTACTGTAGTGGCTATATGCTGTGCCGTGCTGCCCGCCCTACTTTACTGCCTCCCGCAGGAGCTTTTGGCCTAGTGCTGAAGATTGCGTGCACTGCTGGGAGGCCTTCCCCCCAGAAAAAGATCAGCCTCCGTGGAGCGAGCCAGATGTGCTCCAGTTTCTGGCCTCAAGGTATTCGTGTCCCAATGCGGTCGAAGAGGGGCCAGATTTGTCGGGGAGCAGCTGGGCCGTGAAGTGCGTGGCGGTGCTTGCAGCGGTGTCCTTGCTCATGTGGGCCCGAAGAAAGCTGGGCAAGAGGGGGGTGGGGCTATCCAAGAAGCGGTGTGACACCTCGCCCAGTATGCCACTTGCTTAGCGTGCGCAGGTACCAGGTATCATTTGCTAGCTCGCATGTTGCGGTTTGAAAGACGGCTTTCCCTGAAGACAGCTTCTTGACTTGGCAAGGAGGTGCTGGATGTTTTGCTTCAGTGAAGAGAGCCGCGACCAGACAAGCGTGGTCTTCGTGACTGTCGACTTGCGTGAACGGCGTCAGGGAATCATCCGCGCTCGCTGGTCGATAGCAGACCGTGCTGTGATGCCTGTGCATGGCGCTTCGAGCAGTCGGGATGTTTAGAGCATCCCAATCGAGGGCTTGCTTTCTGAAAGGGGAGGGTGGTCCTACTACAGTAGTACTCCAAATTACCTTGCACCTGCTCGCCCTCGAAGATACGAGCAAGGGAGATTGGGGTGAGTTGATGCTAGTTTCCTGAAAGTGAAGGTGGCTTTCGGTGGCTCAGCGTCAAAGGCACGACCAAGGGGGGAGTGTCCTGGTGCGTTCTTGGCTTCATCTTGGGGTTTTGTCTATACCAGGTACCACGTTTTTTGGCGTCACTCTTTTTTCTTCAGTACTGTTTTGGACGTTTCAAGATTTTTTTGTGTGTCGCCCTTCTCATACTGACTGCATACAGGCAACAATAAAGCCCAGTCGATGGATCGTGTTGACGTTGTAACTATGTTATAGTATTTGCGTGTTGTGGGTGTTTCTTTCTTTGGTGGGATGTTTGGTATTTGGCGATGCCAACGTGGGAGCAGTAGGCAAGTAGGCTCGCTATCGTACCGGATGCCGCGTATCACTGTGCGTGCTCCAGTTTGTATTCGTGTGTGAAGGGTGTTCAGATCATTTCACGTTTTTGTTTTTGTAAGTGCACGTTTGTTTTTAGTCGGTGAGGTGTCTCCGCTTGTTTCCCTTGGCATTCAAAAAGAGACCCTTGTTTTTTTATGTAGAAGGCAGTCTGTCCTCCGGTATACCAGGTAGATTTTTATTTTCCGCATGGCACCGGTCGCCCCGGTGGCTCGGTGTTACCCTCGAATGCTGGTAGAGTTGATTGTTTGAGTTCAAATCCCACCGTGGTGAAAAAAAAAAAAAAAAATCAAAAATATAAGAAAAGAATCAACTGCCGAGAGCGCGTAGCGGTCGGCGAAATTCGAGCGAGTCGACGAAAGAATGAATGAGTGAAGACTCATCTCGCCATAAAAATGGACGCACGAATTGTAGTGGGAGGGGGGAGGAGAGAGCCTGCACTATGTGACCCAATGGTTGATCTTGAGACCGACTAGAAGGGAGATGAAATAAAGGCGAAGCTAGTGAAAAGAGGGAGGAAAAAATGTGTTGTCCATACATAGTAACGGGTACCAGGTCTGATCTGCATGATGAAATGTCGTCTCCCCTCGTCCCACTGCAAAAAGTGTCCTCTCCAATGCCATGTATTTTGTTTACTAAACGGGTGCAGTCAGAAATGGGTGGACATATCCTGGGGAAACCGCTTAACCATCGAGTGCCGTAGAATATACCGTACCAAGGCGTAGACACGCGGAATTGAGTCAATTCGTTCAACTATGTCGTTTCCTGGCAGTGACACGCGGACTTGAGTCAAAATCGTTGGACAATGTCAAGGGGCGCTATTAATCGTAGAGCAGGGCAAGGGTTGCCCTGCTGTTCTCTAGGTGTTACCCTTATTACAAGGTTGGACGGAGGTATGGAAATTTTCGGGGGTTGCTCGGGCTTAGGAAAGCGGCCAAAAAGCAGGAACTATACGTTCGCAAAGACGTCGGCCAGAAACATGTGGATTAGGGGTGGGAGCGAAAAAAAGCAGCAGCGATACAATATTATTATACTGTAGAGGTCAGGTGCATTTTGGGTAGGAGTGAAAAGTTGCAGCAGCGACACGAGAACATACTGCAAACAAAAAGGTAGGCAGAGTACTAGTGCCCAGTCATCGGGACTCGGTCGTTAACTCGCGAATACCAGTCAGTCATTTTGAAGTACCGAGTCCAAGAGTACGTCAAAGTAAGTACTGCAACGACAGAGTCCCCGTGAGACTAGACTCAAGGGTTCGAAGGGATGCAATGACCGAGTCCTCGCGAGTCTCATGGGTACTTAGATTCGAAATATAAAACCAAAACAAAATATGACAGTCGAATCTTGACGATGTCATGGGGCGCTATAAATAGTACGTCGCGTAAAACCATGATAAATCTGGGGATGGCTACGTAGAACCGAGCACCACTAAGAATATCAATAAGTTCTCATGCCTTTTCTTTTTCGCATCCGAGAGGATGCAGTGTCGTCGGGTACGCAGTTCTATTCGCCTGCTGCTTGTACGACGTACGTACCTGTTCCAAACGTGTCATACCAGGCGGCTACTGCCCTACCTCCCCACCGGTCGATCTGCCCACGCACGACACTTGGAGGTGCACTAAAGTTGTACAAATGTCACCGAGATACTGGTAGATCTTCTCTAGTACGTGATGGGTGCTACACGGGTTACGGAGGAGACAGACCATCACTACTGCACACTGGCGCCTCTAGCTGAAGAAGCGCGTGTTGCACTCGGCGGGTACTGCTGCAAATGCGCATAGGCGTACACCAGGTTTACCTAGTCAGGCGGCCACGGCTACCACATCGATTGTCTGCAGATGTTCGAAAGACCGTTATCACCCGGATATTTGTAGCGCTATTTTATCCGGATATGGACAAAGTGAAGGTGCAAAATCCGCTGGACCGCTTGCGACGTGTGTAACAACCGGCGGCATTCACGGAAACCTCAATTCAACACCAAACTTGGGCGCAAGGCATTGGTTTATGCAACAAAGCTGCCACTGTACCTGGAGCGGGGTTCTGCAAAACAAAAAAATGTTCCTGCACGCAATGTATTTCAAGTCTCCCGGCACGGTCGATATCAAATGGATTGGCGTCTCCGATTTCACCTACTATCTCGTATTCGATACGAGAGGCCTTCACGGCTCGTACCTGCATCTAGCAACCGGGACCGGCACTGGGGATATTCCGTACAGAAACCACACGGTATTGCTCGACCCAAGAACCGTAGCAACGTCATGAACCCCACTGTACAGTCTAGGCGACGCCGTCGAGCTAGACACATTTCCGCAGCAACCAGCCTCCCTGCCGACCTTGTGGGACAGCTTTGCCGTGAAAATCCCGGCCGAAACAATCCCAAAAACAACTACCAATATGTAACACCTACTTCCCCTATGCCTTGGGCTTTTTGGACTTTTTGAAGCCCCCTCCTCGCCCGCCCCCTGCCTCCTCGTCCTTCTTCTTCATCTTCTGGACAGGCTTAAATACCGGTGCGTTCTTGAGCACGTCGGGCAATACTACTAGCTTGATGTGGCTCCCGCGAAGATAGACCTGCTCCAGCTTGCTCACGCGCCCATCTCGCCCGGTCATGGTCACTGTCATCATAACAATTATACCGCGAGGGCACGGAGAGAGAGCACACATGAGTGTTGAGATTGTCGTTGGGGCAAACGCTTCATAACATGCGCGGCATCCATCGGTACTGACTACGGATATTCATACGTACGTCGCTCGACCACTCCCGGAATGGAACCGTATGCGTTTCATTCCCCGGTGCCTATTTTTTTTTCCTGTAGCTTCGAAAAGTTTTTTTTGGCTCTTCGTTCTTGCCCGGTGGCTACGTACTATGTTAGTATTAATAGCCGGTACGAGGAACGAACGCCTGCTGTGCTGTGTGGTTTACTCCGTTTTCACCTTGCGACACCCCCGGGATTTGAAGTCAACCATAGTCCCGAAGGAACAATCTTGGAAGGTACCTGGTATACCTTACCTGCTACTTACTCGTATTCGTTTTCGTGTCTACAATAGGATTGCAGGGGACCATAGTAAATCGGACCCAATATTGTTAGTAAAAAAAGGGAATACATATAGGTTCTTGTGTGTACCGTAGGTCCTATTTACTATGGTCCCCCGTAATAGTACAATACAATGAGTATTATATCACATACCAGGTATACCAGGCATCCGTGTTGCAGCAATCTTACTGACGTAGACTAATCCATGGTCGTACTCGTCCGTAAGTTTGAATAACAGGTAAATAGTGCCCGTAATTATACCTCGCAGTCGTAGTGCTCGCAGTGCCGATTGCAAAGCAGTGTAGACAAACTTGGAGAGCGCGGTCTCACCTCCCGTCATGAAACAATTCATGGTGTCTTCGGCCTCGTTCAAGTGTCCCCGGTAGATCTCCCCGTTTTTCATCTCCACCGTGACCCCGTGGCCCTCGCCCTCGTGGAGGAGTTTGATCGGCACTCCCACAGCTGCGTGTTTTAGACGTTTACACCGCACCACGAAGGGCAAAAGGGTACATCACCATGTCACGAACCTTATAGAACACCAGAATTCGAAACGAAAACATTTTATCAATAGTACCAGGTATGGTTTACCACAGCACGGAAGTGATCGGCCCAAAGGTGCCTCTATCGGTGGGTTGTCAGTCGTCAGTTGTCAGCCGTGGCTGCAGCGAACTTTTCCCACAAAACCACAGCTCACAATTTACGGGGAGGGGTTGAGAGGTTCGCTGGACTCGGCTCTCGAAGATCTATCTGTGCATTGTGTGTATCGTGCTCGCCTGTTTTCGTCGTATAATATCTTGAGTTGTTTGTGGTGTCGTTTGTTTGTGGTCCTGTGCCCTCTTCAGATCTTATTTGATACAGAGTACCAATATCCTTCAGTGCTGTACATCGGTGCAAAAACATCACGTGTACCCTGGGCCTTGGAGCACTTCCTCGAGCACTCATACCACCTCTGGCAAACTGAAAAGGTCTACAGCAGCAGGTACAGGCTGGTTGGTGTTGGTGTGCGTGCTGCTGTGTGGGAACATCCCGCCTCTCCAAGAACAGCAAATATATGATCGCAGCAGCACACCAAAGCCTCAACGACTGCCCGTCTCGATATTGCAGAAGCGAGGACAAAACGTTAAAATGAAAAACGTGGCGGATCATAGCGCCTTTATGCAACACTACTCGCGTGCTCTTGCACAGTCCGCCAATGCTGTAGCGTAGCCAAAGCACAACGCCGACTCACCGGCCATCTTTCCCTCTGTCCCCAACCCCGTGGGCTGCAGAAGCTGCCGCGCGGTAGCTGCCTTAGTCCAAGCTCCCTTAAGTTTGTGCTTCCAACAAGTTGAGCACGCAAAATATACCCAAACACAAAAGCAGTAGTCCTAGACCCGCACAAGTCTCGCTACTTGATAGTGCTACGGTGATCAAAGGAAGTGCTGCTGCTGGACTGCTTGTGATTTGGGACAGTACGGGTTGGTGTGTTTCGTGGGTTTTATAGTAAATATGGAGGCAGTGATGCTGTGGGAAACAGGGGTAATTTCCCAGTTGCTTCTCCTGAGCAAACGTGGCAGCTGCGAGCTGCGGCGCTCTTTCCTCCAGGCCCCAGGCTACGCCCCCTAGCTGGAGTTTCCTCCCCCGCCATTGGCGCCCAGCGTACACCCCTACTCGTGCTAGAATTTAATTCCTCCTGAAGGTGCCGTGCGAGGCACAACGCAGCCATAAACAAGCGGCTCCTCCGTGTCATGATGCGGAAAACGGGCAGGATCGTCACAGTCCTGTGCGCGTGCGGCCGCGGGGCGATGGGGGAGTGCTTTCCTGACTTCGATAACGCGAATCTCGCACACCAAAGCTGCTCGCAGCCAGTTGGGATGGACTGCGCCGCCGCAAATGGCGGTATCGGGTTCTGCCTCCGGCGTGAACATCAATAAAGACGTTGTGGTGATCGGTGGCGGGCTTGCTGGACTCTCGACGGCTCTCGAGCTTGCCAAACGGGGCAGACAAGTAACCGTCCTCTCTCGCAGCCGTGTCGAGGCAGCAGCAGAAGCAGCCGGTGGCATGATCGCTCCTCAGGCGGAGAGGCTGGAGAGTGGTCCGTACCTCGACTTGTGCTTGAGTAGCAGGGCCATGTACGCTGAGTGGGTGTCGAGCATCGAGGCTATCGCTGGGCTGGGGGGAGAGCAGGCCGATACACACTTCTGGAGCTGCGGAGGCTTCGTGAGTCCAGCGTTCGAAGGGGATGCTGTCCACTTGTGGAGTCCGCCACTGGAGGGGGGACAGGCTCATTGGATCGACAGAGACCAGGTCCGGCGAGGATTCAACTTCTTCTGATGTTTAGTGGTTACGTTTAATATAAACAACAGAGTAGTTAAGGATGGTATCTATTGTTACTACTTGTAGGTCTGTGCTATGTGGTACTTGATAGTCAAGGTGTACTGGGATTGCTTGCGTGTATGATGGCAGAGCATGTACAAGGCGGTTATTTACGTACCAGGTACAGCATACATACATTCCTGGTACTCACTCAATCAAACATATTGAACGAATGTTGCAGTTGCAGTGTCGCGGCATATTATTGCACCGCGCGTGTCGTGTGCCGTGCAACTGGCGCAATGGATCCTTCTCTGACGGTCTCAAAAACGCCATCCAAGTCCCCTCACCCCCAATAAACCCAAAATAAACAACCTTGCCCATCGCTCCTTGATGCTGGCGGCGTTGTTGGTGTTGGTATTCTTGTGATCGGTGTCGCCGTAAGAAGCGAATGTTGTCTGCACGTTCCGACTGTTCCCTGCCCAACGGCATCCAGCACGCCCACGTGGTGAATGCTATCGAGCTACGAACTATCATGCTGTATTTCCTAGTTGCAGGCTACTCGTATAACGATGCTGGTATAACATATCCAGCGGATATGATAAGCTCTTCGCTCTTCCAGAGTATGCACTACGCTTTACTGCTTGTACTGCTGTGGTCGGGTGTCAGTCGTCGTTCACAATGCGCATACACCATGGGCTGAACGACTATTCGTACGTGCACGTCGCCCTTCTGAATGAGTACGTGTGATACGTATGTGTTATACCCGGTGTTATTTTTCACCCAGACAACAATTAATATGAGAATACGAGTGGTATATACCAGTACGTACCTGGTACTGCATGATGTATCGGACGTGGGCGGTGCAGGATTCCCGGGTGCAACCTTTCGGTTGGACAGGTCGCTGGGCTCGCATTGAAGGGCCATCTATTATAGTGATAGCTGGTCTGCATCTTACACCACTACCCTAACCCTAACTCTGACCGCCATATAATATCTGGTATATAGTAGCCGAAATATAATCTTATAATAATATGCTATTAATATAATATATATAGCATGAACCTAACCCGTCCTCCTCCCCGGTTTTCCATGAACCAGGCTTTGGAAATGGAGCCGTCTCTCTCTGCTGATATCGTGGGGGCATGGTGGTTCCCTCAAGACATGAGCATCGACGCTCAGCGGATGTTCACGGTGTTGGAGCAGGCCTGCGGCAAGGCTGGCGTAGAGATACTCCAAGGGTAAGTTACCGTATTAGTAGCCTGCCCGATCCCCACAAAAAACGAGGACAGCCGTAGTCGTGTCAGTACAAATGTTAGTTTTAGTCCTCCCGCTGAATTCCGAAAAACAAATAAAAGATTGTCCACAAAATTTAAAATAAACAAGACACAATATTGTTGGTGTGTTTGTCGTCCCCGGAATCTCGAGAGTCAGCAACAAATGAACCAAGCCCTCGTATAGAAACTACCCGCCACACCTCCTCCCCGTGCACCACAATGAGCCCTTTTAGTACTGCACCGTACCCGGCCATAAATATTGTCCAAGGTTGGAGGGAGTCCCAGCGACTTGTGTACAAATCCTAAACTGTTCTTACATGAAACATCCCGAAATGTCAATACCAAAACCGTCTTCAAGTGTTCAGACAAAGGGGTGACATGCATCAGGTACGGGAAAATCAGAGGATCAATCAGGGACGAGTGAGCGATCAAGGACGGTGGGGGAGTCGGGTGGTCTCACCGGAGTAGAGCATGAACATCGAGTCCCCAGCCTCGGCCCCACGAACTCGCTACCTGAAGCGCAAGCGCCATCATTCCCATAAACACGAAAAACAAGAAGCGAAATCGGTTGCAGGGAAATACATATTCGCACCGTTCACTCGCACAAAAGACAACAGAAAGGCAACAAAGTGCTGGTGGAGGGGAAAGAAACATATCACCCGTGCATAGCCCAAAACTGCGATTGTGGTGGCCAAAATAAACAGCCACGCCGACAAAATAACGTGCGCAAGAGTGAACCAAACCCTGATGAGAAGGCGTTTCGATGCAGGGGGGGGCTGCGGGGAGGGCGGGAGGGCGGTGGAGGATGCGTTGAGCAGCGGAAGCGCCAACTTTTTTGGTATACTCAATAGCTCTCATACAGTGCCCTTACTAGCCTACAGTTTGATCATACTATGGACCCGGTACGTGATTTTTGCGGGCCTCTAGCGAAACAGTCGGCTAAGCATCTGCGCCGCCGCCCGCCCGCCCTCCCACCTGTCCGCCCGTGCTCGTCGGGCCACCAGTCGTAGACTAGTATTTTCACGGATCACCTGTGGAGCGAAGAGTCAGGGCCGCGATACCTTGTGTTGTCCGGTTCTGTTGGCTGTACTGTGCGTGGGGTGACCTGCTATTCCCGATGCCTCCAGAACAACTTTTGGCAGCCTGTCCGTACTGTCCGTACTGTCCGTACTATAAAATATACAGTAGAGCTACTATTAATAGTAGTGATGCACGAGTGTCCCCGTGGGACAGGATGGGGAACAAACATTTGAGGTATGCACAGCTCGCAGGTTGCAAATCTCGATTCCCATCGCTTGATGCTCTCTATTTTTAATCGCAATACGTCGTTCTTTCCGACCGGTTCTCCGCGATGAGCATGCTTTTCGCCCGCCTCTCTTGCTCTCCGCCCCAGGACGGCCGCAGCGAGCCTCGTGTATAGCCCCGAGGGGTCGTCTGTGGACGCCGTCGTATTGGAAGATGGGAGGCAGTTGCACACGAATGCCGTTGTGTCTGCCGCAGGGGCGTGGATGCGAGAGCTGATGCCGGTCCCGATGTTGCCGCACAAGGGGCAGATGATGTCGCTCAGGCAGCCGGAGGGCGGGCTTGGCGAGGGGTCGGCGAAGCAAGGCGGGGGGTTAGGTCTAACGCGTGTGTTCTTCGCTGAAGGGTGCTACATAATACCCAAACGAGATGGCCGTGTCGTCGTGGGATCCACGGTGGAGGTGTGTGGGACATGTTGAATTGTTTTGTGGCAGCCGGTCGCCCCGGTTGGCTGTTAGTAGTGGTATATACCCTCGAATGCTGCCATTAATAAAAGCTAATGCTGGAGTTAGAATCCCACGTGGGTCAGTCGAGATTTTGAGTCCATTAGCAAAAACAATACCTGGTATAAAAAAACGGAAATCAGCTCCTGAGAGCTCATATTAGCTGTAGCGTTTTTTTTTTCGTCATCGCTTTTACTTTCCAGCCTAACTCGTAGGAGGTTTTACCCTCAGCGAGCTTCTGGGTAGGCGCTTTTCGATGATATAATGGTATAATGGTATAATGGTATACAGTAAGAGTCGACGAGGGAAGGAAGGGCCGAAGTGTTGTCCCGATAGTGCAAGGCACAAACCGTGGTGAGGAGGATGGACAATACTTTGCTTTGCGACCCCGGATCTGAGTTACCACTATAGGAAGGAGAGCATAACAAGGGCGAAGATGATAGATGAGGTCCAAAAGAAGAAGAAAAAACGTGATGCTATTCAGTTCATGTCTGACGTTGATAGCGTAGTGGCATGGGGCATGTTGAAGCGGTGGCCGAATGTCTGGAAGTCGCCTGCTCTCCTGCCTACATGCCTGCATGTGCGTTCGCAGTACGATAGTACCGCTTCGTGCTCGGTCACTCTTGGATTGTACCAGGGTACCATTTTGTATACCAGGAAGTTACGCATCTGCAGTATATGTGAATACGTTTTTTTGCTGTGGGCATGGGAGTTCTACGGAGTAACAGATGTGTTCCCTACTGGCAGACATCGTCAAGGGCTGTGGGATGGCCCTGGCTTTGATAAAGGAGTCCCAGAAACGACATGGCTGACTGGTCTTGGTAGTCCGCTAACCTTGGCCATGGGAAATATACGCTCAAAGCATCCATTCTTGCCGTCCTGTATTTTGCGATATTAAACTGTTATATGCCTGCCTATTTGCCGTCGATCACAGGTTGGAGAATACGGCCTGCACAACACCCCGGCAGGCATAAAACAAATCATCGACGCCGCAGTGAAGGTCTGCCCGGCTCTCGCGGATCTCGCAATAGAGCGCACCTGGGCTGGATTGCGCCCGGTCACCCCAGACACCTTCCCTGTGCTTGGTGCGTCCCCGCGCTGCCCTAACCTCTTTGTCGCTGGAGGGTACTGGAGGAATGGCGTGCTTCTAGCGCCCAAAACGGCGCAGCTAGTTGCGGACGCCGTGTGCGGCTGTTCGGCTCCTGAGGATGACGTTTTTTCCCGAGTATTTTCGATGGATCGGTTCTCGGTCGCTGGGACCGGGGCAGCACCGCACCCAACATCCGACAGCAGCGACGTTCATCTGCGGCCACCGGTGTCGTTGCGCACGGAAGAGGGGTCGCTCGAGGCGTCGCTGGCGACGGATTTGGGTATGGAACGCGCGGCCTTGGAGGGAGCCAACGATGGGAATATCCTGTCAGCTGTTGGGGGGTTGTTCGGCACGGAACCCGGCGTTGCGGATGAGGCCAGTAAAAACGTGATACGCCAGGATCAAATTTCAGCTTGTTGGTGGTGGCTGCTTTTGGATTGTTTTCTGTCAGATTTATTCTGTGAGCTTTGTCGTCTGTCCTGTTGTTGGTGGTGTCTGCTGTTGATGGAATTGGTGTTGTCGCGCCATGATGCCTAATTCGATTAAGCTTGCTTGCTCCGTCGTTTCAATACGTGCCATGTTTCTCTTGTGCCCTGCCGAATCGTTTTTTTTGTCAGGGGGACGAGGAGACCGCGCCAGGGCTTGAAACGGGTTTTGCATCGGCTGGTGGCACGCAGGACGCGGTGAACGACTACGACGCAAGGTGCTGCGCCGACTGCTGCTTCGAATTCTTACAACGCCTGCACATTCAATATGTCACACAGGTTTACCTTGTCTATCTCCGATCACGTATTCGGTAGACAAGCAGCTCTTTTTACGTATTTTGTGTTAACTATCACGGTGGACATAGTAATACATGGAAATCAGAACTACAGTAAGTATGGTGCGTATACATAGGGGGGTACCTGGTATGGTATTTGAGCCCGTCGTGGATTCCGGTTACTATGTATTGCTATTAATAGTTATCGCTATGGTCCTCTGTAATACTGTAGTGTCTACCTACAGCAGTAGTCGACATGATGTTAGGAGTGATTCATCCCACGGTAGAGGTTGCACTGTTTTTGCCTTTTCTGAGGCAACATTTTTTAACCGATTGAGCTATTGAAGTAAGCAACGACCGATTAGTAGGATACATGAGCTATTGGTAGATTGTTCGCTTTAGAGCAACAGTAGCGCATAGAAGCCTCGGTCGGGTTGCGGGAAGCAAACTTCTTTGAGGTCACGTTTTAGATGAGATACTGAGATAAAAAAAATAAGCCTGCCACCCATACCCTACCGTGGCAGTGGTCATCGGGTGGCACCGCGCTTCGTCTGTTATGTATGTAGGGGTTTCTTTGCCGTACACTCCAGCTCCTCTACTGTATGTGGCCACCAATCATCACCAAGCCTGGCCACGCAGTGTCCAGGGGCGGATATGAATTGTTTGCCACGCTGCTCACGCCAAGCTTGGCCTTGCGACCTGCGTGCAACGTTCCGGTAATGTTCCACACGCCGGCGATGACAGCGAGAGGTTCTCGGAAGACAGCTTGAAGGAGGCAAGGATGGCAAATCGCTTGGTGCAGGAGGGCTCCGACGCTAGGCTGGAGGAGCTGTTCGGCGAAGATCCGGAAGAAGGTGCACTTCCGGACGTCAACTCGTGGGAAGAGGGGGCTGGAGAGATAGCCAAACTTATTGGTGCCGAGGTAAGTGTTGCGGGTGACATTTTCCATCCATCCTATGCTACGGCAAAGGGGGTAGTTGAAAACATTTTCGTGACTGGCGGGGTTCCTGAATTGAGGAGCGGTTCTAGGAGCAGTCTAGCTCTATTTTCAACCCCCTTTGTGTTTCATTTTTTCATGGTGATTTGTAGGCATTGGAGTTATTTATCGGGTGGTGCGTACAATTCTTGTTAAAGTCGGGTTTTGGGTGTACTGCTGTGTGGGGTGTACAGCTCCTCATGTGAAGAAGCCGAGATATTTTACGCATTCTCAACCTTACAGTGATAGACTTACAGTAGTGGTCTTGCAGTAGTAACCGTACAGTATTGATGGTAGCCTTACAGCAGTATCCTTTCAGTAGTAGCCTTACGGTAGCAATTTAACAGCAGTAATAACCTTACAGCAGTAATAACCTTTCAGCAGTAGTAGCCTTTCAGCAGTAGTAGCCTTTCAGCAGTAGTACCCTTACGGTAGTAGTACCCTTACGGTAGTAGGCTTACAGTAATGACCTTACAGTGGTAGTCTTGGGGAGCAGTAGTAGCCTTACAGCCGCAGTAGCGTTAGAGCAGTATCCTTGCCCTGCGGTAGCATGGGTTGAAGCGCCTGATAAGTCCAACGTCTTGCATGTACTTCTTGCAGCAGCCCCTATTGTCACTACAAGCTTCCGGATTGATGGTCTAGCTTGTGGACTGTCACCCTATATGTTGACCCTTACACTACTGAAGGCAGCCACCCGACACTAACTCCAAGTAGTATGTCCCGAAACTATGGTTGCGGTTCTAAAGGGGTTAAGGGCGAAAGGGTAGACACCTGTGGCCACGCCTTGTTCAAAAGACTCGCAGAGCGTGCAAGCTCCTTCGAATCGAACCGGCCAGCATAGGTGATTAATCCAACAGTGTAGCTAGACATGTTAATCTAAACGTACCTCCAGACAACAACCCGCGCCTAACCCTTTGCCTGAAGCACTTGCTGCCCCTGATTGCCTCGTGTCTCAGATGGTGGAGATGGAGGTGGACGTTCCGGAGGGCATGACGATGGAGGAAGCTTTGAGTCAGCACGGCCCGATAGTGAAGGTGCTCTGGGAGAACCCCGATGGCGAAGAGGTTGAGGTACCGAGGGGAATGAACTTGGGCACCATGGTGGAGGCGGGGCTGATCTCGCCGGTGGGCGTAGAAGGTGATAACGAGGAAAGCGCTGCCTCGGCTGGGGCGGCAGGGGCTGGGAAGCAAGTACCCCCTGCCGGAGTGTTCGATCCCACGGCCGTAAGGGGTGCCGAGGAGCGCAGCGTCGAGGTTAGTGACCTTTACGCTAAGGTCATCGCCAATAAGGCCAAGGCGCGTGCGGAGGCCGAAGGACAAGGGGCTCAGGGGCTGGCGACGATGCTCAACGGGGATGTGGGGAGCGAGGGGGGAGGCGGGGCCACGAGGGCAAAGTCGTGGCTTGGCGACATTTTCGGAATCGAAGAGAGCTCAGGCGACGGAGAATCCGGGGGCGGTGTAGCGGGCGTACATAGCGGCCACGAGCAGGAACGAAGCGCTGCAAAAGAGGTGGACACGCGAGCTACGTCCGAAGCGACGGGGGAAGGGGAAGTAAAGGAGATGGTGGGCTACGATTTCATCCTTCAAGATCGGGATGACACAGAAGGGGAAATCGCCATGAGCGCACGGGCTGCGAGTAGGTGCGTTTTCGTAAACCGACGAAGTTATCTTGTCTCGCCGTGTGTACTGTTTATTGCTGTTAACTACGTATTCAAGTTTTTGATTTATCCATCAATCGAAGGCATCACAGGTAGGTATATACCTTTTCTCGCGGCCCTGTAGTAGTTTTCGCTCAGTCCTCTCATCCACCAGAATTCGCAACGTATACGAGCTTAAGCTACTGTACGTCCACAACCGGATTATCCCCGCCGTGTGGGTTGAATGGCTATATCGTGCCGTTTGATAATACTTGTGCTAGAATCGCCGTTCTTGTGGTCCAATGTCCACGACCAGTGCGGTGTCCCCTCAGATGTACGCAAAACGCTGTCTCCCTAAAGGCAACCGGCAACCTCTGCCCCGACGGCGAGATGCTTTGACCCACCAGGGTGCACGTGTTTTATCTCGCTGGCAAACCACGTTCTCTTCGATCTGCTTCCTGCGTTTGGTTGCCATTGATACCAGGGATGGTCCAGAAGGTGAAGAGGCGTGGGCAGTCTTCGAAGACATCGCCAACGAAGCTGTATCTAGCGTGGGGGGCATGGAATCCGTCGAATACCTGCCCCCATGATGCAAGTAGGATGCACGATGCTACTTTTGCACTGTAGGGGCGCTACCATGTTGGCCAAGGTACGGTACAGCGTTACTGAGACGCTGTCCCCACGAAACGATATCTGGGTGAGTACTCGTATCTGCTGATATTTCTGCACGATGCAATAGATGGTGTGGTGTGGTCGCCTCATTTCTCGGGGGAGATATCTCGTCGGTTTATCACGAGTTGCGCGCGCCTGGTTAGTGGTTTAAGGGTTATAACCATTGTGGGACTTGGCAGGGAAGTTACTACAGTATGTCGAGAATTAATTACGGTTTCAGCATCGGCCGCACCAACCGGCCTCTACCATAGGCGACTATAGGCGACTAAGCCTGTGGTAGGGCGTGAGTAGGGTGTGTTTCCGCAGTGCAATGTAAGGAGCCGTGCGACACGCGCGCAGGCAGGATGGCGATACTCGGCTGGTGCGTGCTCTTCCTAGACGCTTGATAACATCGCACTCACTCTGTATTTTTTTGGTCGCTAAACATGGATTCCAATACCTCTAGTAGTAAGCAATTCCGATGGGTTGCATCTACAGTAATGCAGCATGCGTGCCATTATACAACAACAGTATTTACAAGACAGTAGTTGAGACTACAGTATATCGTACAAGGGCAAGTCATCCACACCCCCTGTAAGAGATGAAATAATGAGATAATGGTTCAGGACAGAACATGATGACAAGTGTTCACGCCCGCAGGTATTGCCATTGCCACCCATGCATGCCGAAAAAACAAAAGAAAGAGAAGCAGTGGAACTCCGCCCGTTTCGTGCCAAAAGCCACGAGGGAGCAGGTATGCCTGATTTATTGACAACATTAACGATGAAGCCCAAGCTTGTTACTTTTACGACGCAGCCACGTCTCGACGGACAGCGTTCACGCCTCGCCGACACCCTCCCCGAAGCACTTAGAGCAGTGCTTTTATTTTTCACCAAAAGCTCGCAGCCCGTACACAGCATTATCAACAGGGCCACCGTCACTTGGGTAGTGGAGCTTTCACGATCCAGCAGGTATGGATCAATTCACCGAAAAATTACGAGTGCACACTCACAATGCTGTCTCTATGTCCACCAACTGAAATAACTGATGTCTACTGTAGATAAGGGGCCACTGATAAATCAGGCCGGGTGCCAGCCTACTGCAAGAGCCGAATCAGCGATTGGCTGCTGAAACATCCACCCAAACGAAATAAGGCATAAAAACACGCGGCCAACCAGACCGGAAGCAGCAGCGAGGGGGGGGGGGGGGGGGGGGGGGGGGGGGGGGGGGGGGGGGGGGGGGGGGGGGGGGGGGGGGGGGGAACCGTTGCAATCCAAACATTCCATTATTTCAGCACAAAAAGTTCTCCAGGTCATCGTCGTCGATGCTGCCGCCCGATTTCCCTGTGGCCGCCGCTGGCCCCGCTTCGTCCGTAAGGCTGTTCAAAAAGTCGTCCAGATCGTCATCTCCTGCAGCTTCTTTAGCTGGCACTGTGTGGACAAACAGGAGCCAGGGAGAAGAGTGTACATTTAAGCATATTAGCATTTAAAATCGGACGCAAATTCCCCGCGGAATTAGAGTGCAGTAATGCACAGGAAAAGGCGAGGGCTCTGAAGATGTGCGAACTCCTTAAGGGCATGTAGAAACATCTAACAAACTATGCTAGTGAGTGCAGTTATCTTCTGATCAGTTCAGGTTGGGTTACTACTGTAACACTAACACCACGCGTACAAACGAGCGGTTACAAAAGCCTCTACAAGTATGAGGACCACAAAGAGGCGGTGTTGAGACCAATCCAAATGTGCTCGTACGGGGGTGCTGGATGCGTTATGCTTGACGAAAGCGAGCTTTGCATACCGGGAATTGCACCATACCATGCGACAAGCAAACGCAAAAAACAGCCCGCGGATTTTACGAAGCAGCATAGCAGCATGATTTCACAGCAGTAGTGAGTTGTGAAAGTATCGCCAGTTTCCCACACTATAGTAGAGCTTACCACTTACCAGGTACCAGGTATTCGATAAAATGGTTAGCACACGATAAGTACGAGACAAAGGGACTACAGCAGTAATGTTCACCAATGGTTCAATGGTTGATTGTATCTGATTGCTTCAGGCGTAGGGTTGGATATATTCGTCTCCTACACAGTAATCCTCAACCATTTTTTTGAATATCTGGTAAGTAATAAGCTAAGCTACCCTCACACAACGCAAGGTTACGACTTCACTTTGATATACTGTCTAAATGAGGCGCGGCGCATACTTTTTTTTTTCGGCACAGCAAGCAGACTACCGGTACCCGACACTAAGTGTCTACTGCTACTGGAGTGTGTCCACATTCATACTGCTGTAGTTCAATTCGTTCCTGCTCAAGTATTCACACGAGGGCTCACCCTTGGCCGCTGCTGGTATTTCGAGTGGTACAGGTCCTGGCGTGTTCACCGCGCCCGCCTTTGCCGATGCCGGCGCCGTCTTGGCGTTACTCAGGTCAGCAAAATCGTCCTCGTCGTCCGCCCCGCCTATAGAAAAAGTGGACATCTTCCCCCACAGCAGTATCGTACACGATGCGACAACGAGGGGGATACGTGTCATATGTCCGAGTAGCCTTTGCCGCCGCGCGTCTGCACTTCGTCCACTAAAGGGGGGACTCCCACGCACAGCTTGCCAGAGGGGGGGGTCCCGGCCACCTGTGCGAGCTTACTGCTGTAGCCACGGTTTCCGGGCTGGCAGTACTGTAGGTCTCACGTCCATAAAGAGTAAAATCACCTTCTCGGCTTCTTCTACAGCCTCAATTGCAGCTCAAGAGCATGTGGTGCTATGTTCGCTACGGCAGTAACTATAGATAAACCGCACAGCATACAAGATAACACGCTTGACACACCCCCTCAGGCGCATTTCCAAGCTGATTTTCTCGGCAACACGGAGAGTGCAAACGCTAATAGTGCCGATCGACGCATCTACGGAATTGTTGGAATTATGTCCCTCCCTTTGTTTTGAAGAAAATAGAATCGGAAATTCATCCCAGGAGGTGTGATACCATATCACACTAGTGTGATACCTTATCACCCGTGTGATACGGTATACATGATACATCAAAATACCGTACAGTAGGATTCAATAGGTCGGACGGTGATCTTCTGCTTGTGGTCGTACAGGCTCCACAGGGTGTGCTCGCACGAAATGCGGCAATTTGCTATGGACTGACTGACCTTTCCTACGAAGGGGTCTTCGGTGCCGCCATCTAGGTCCAGAAGTGATGGAGCACTTTTCGCGCCATCGCCCCCTTCGTCCTCTACCGCGATAGGCGTGCCTTCGCGCTCGGCGTCCAGGGTACGTAGCAGTGCATCGTTGATCTGCGGTGGCCGCAGTGTATTCCATGTCAACCAAAAAATGGGTCAGCAGTAACAGCAGTCGTGGCAACGCAGGCAAACATGAAGGAAGGGTAAGACAAGACAACAGAGGGCCCGGGGAATCTATTATAGAGGAGTGAGAAACGTGCACGCGATAACAAGGGAGGCAGGGGTAATATGCCACTGTAGATACCTGATGTAAGTATTTGTTATTCCACGGACGCCTGTACGTCACAGTAGCGATGACAGAAGGACGGTCTGTAATAATACGTGAGTGAAACGTAAAACGTCTGCAGCATCGGGACGAGGGTATTCACCTTTACCATGCACCTCTTACGTTAAGCGGTGTGCGTGCGGTGTACAAGATACCTTGCTCGATGCTACAGCAACCACAATCTTACCATATACCAGGGTATCATGGGTATCATACACAGGTTTACACGTAGGACGTTCAGCACGACGAGTCCCAGAAACAAAATGAGGAGACTGATAGCTGTCCTTGCTCTTTAAAGACAATTTCGTGCAGCAAATGAAACCAAACCACGGGGTCGCCAAGATGAAGAAAACCGCACGGACACTGGGTGTGCTCAAGAACGGTTTGACGTGAAGAACACACATACCCCGCACGCCTTCCAAGAAACACTCGCGTCTACCGTGCCGTATGCACGGTGTACTACAGTGTTCACGTTTCGGCGCCTTAGTCTCACACACCTGCAGGCAATTGGCAAATATATCCTCCCCGAGAGCACCGCCCATCCCCGCCTCCACGAGATCAACCATTCGAGGTCGGCACGCCTCCAGGAAACCCACGACTTCTGACAACGCGTCGTCATTTTCGACGCCTGCGGACTCGGGGAGCATTTGACGGCACAAAGTTATCTTGTCTTTCACCATCTGTGTGCGGCATCGGGTGTGGCATTGGGCAGCATCGGGAGTCGAAAGGGTGTTTTTGGGCAGAAGCACGAGCAAGCAAGCGGAACAACAGACACCGCAGAACGGTTAATTCGATCGGTCCACGTGCTTAAAGAGGATGGAATTAGCATGGAACCCTCTCCGCCCCTGGTTTGCGCGTAAAATAGACTACTCTACGGAGCCGTCAATGCTAAAGATCGGTATTTCGATACATTTGCGGATATGTTGTGGCAGTTGCTTCTCCTTACGTGAGCTACGAAGACACGGAGTTCCAATTCAGGGGGGCAAGCTACTACGGGCAGAGCGGCCCGACCTTACATGAAGGTGGACCGTTTTCAACGCGCAACGAGAGGTCAAATTGCGGCATCGCCACACGTCGAGGGCAAAAAAACAAGCACAAAACGGTTTCACTCCGTGAAGTCCAGCAACGTCCCGCATCGGCCACCCCGCTCTCTCTGCCGGCCCAAGCGAGACACCCGTGTGTTAGTACCGTACCAGTTACGTACGTATAGATTGTATGCAAACCTCAAGTACGAGGAGACCTCGGCTTGACCCCTTGACTGATACCCCCCACAAAAACTAGTATAATAAGGCCAAACGAGACCTTGACGGCCCCCCAAAGACCGCTCTCCTACGGAGGGGGGAACACAGCAGTAACCACAACGAAAAATGCGCTTCATAAACATGCAGTACAGTAGGGGGGTACGTGTTTTTGGTGTCCATCGTGGGCTCTGATTACGACCCGGTATGTATTACTATGTATGGTACTATGTATGGTCCCCCATAACATATACCTGTTATCTGGTACCACTGCTGTATCATGTACCAGGTAGCATATTTGATTGCCAACATGGGCGTCCCTGGCATAAAACCTTCCACCTGCTGATCAGCTTCTACTATACATTCTACCTGCAGATCAGCTTTGAGTTTGTCCATCGTTTGCGGCGACGGTTCGACGAAATCCCTCCCGACTCCACGGCCTCCTGCTGCTGCCTCGTGCGAGCTTGGCGCCGGCGTGAACACGGGAGCCGCATCCTTTGTCGGGGGGAAACGCGCACCCTGGGCCTGAAGCCTATTGATGGTAGAATACACAACATCATACAATTGCGGACCAAAGACGGGGATGACCAAAATGGGCTGGTTTTGGTTTACACACCTAGTAGTGCTGGACCTGGTACTGAGCGCTGTCACAAGGCACGGCGGATTACTGGACTGCGCTGGGTGTACTGTGTACTATAGGCCCGTTTCCTTCAGCGGATAAAGTGCTATTCATGTGATATTCATTGTGTTTTTTTTTTCGTCACAGAGGAACTTTAGACGGTATTTTTACATGGCGCGGCACGATGAGACCGAACTCAACTGATGGAAGAAGGTCGTTAAGGAACTTTCTCACACAATGCAAGCGGTCAATGCAAGGATGCCAAGTGTATAGCGCAACATGCTGCGCTGGTGGTCGCGTAATTTGCACAGCAGTAATCGTGTCCACCTCCGGTGATGGTAGGCTCATGGTGGTGAGGCTGCGATCAAGATGCATCTGGCCACCCACGCGCAGTTCAAAACTAGAGCACTGCATTCAACACACTCGAAACGGCCCGACAATATATCTCGAACAACTCGGCGATGAAAACTCGCAATTTTTATACCGGTACATACTTTTTTGCATCTCGTTTACTTTCTTCGCCCTTCTTTTTTGTCTCCCTCCTACACCGCACTATTATTAGTTACAACTCAGATCCTGGCTGGGTCACATAGCAGGCTCTTCTCTCCCCACGACGGTACATGGAACACTCTAAACAGGTTTAAACAGGAAAGGCGTGAATGGCAATCACATCGATTTCTCACCGGCCGTATGTTTCAGCGAATGCCAGACTCCTGTCCGTCTGGAAAGCGATGCCCCACTCCTGCACCAGGCTTAGCGCTTGAGAGCGCACCTGTTCAAAATCCAGTCCAGGACATACCAGCAGCAGCAGCAGAAACGTGCTGCGTGAAAGCATGTACGGGCACTACTGCAGTGGTGAGTCCCATTGCTGACACGTAACACCCATAATTTTGTCCTATCAATATCAACACTACTGACGTGCAAATGTCCAAAAAATCAATACCGCAGAGGGACACCGCTGTACCGTCTTCACGTAAAAAGGCCCAGGCGGTTCTGCAAAAGTTTAAATGATTAGGTTTCATTATTGATGCTTGCAAATTGATGGTACAGAAGGAGACCAAACGTGGCCTCCCGTTCTCCGAAGCGACTGAGAGGGTAAGGACATAAGTGTGGATACAAACCTATGTAAACCTCTACTCGAGAGATCATCTTGGCATTGTATGTCGTATATATTTCACAGTTGGCCTATTATTAGATACGAAACAAGCATAACAACGGCCATCCACACAAGTCAATTCAATGAGGGTTTATTTCAGGGTCGCTCGCAAAAAAAACAGAAACACCACCAATCTTGGTATAACCACCTGCTCCCTGCTCCGACCGTGCTCGTCTAGGTCGGCGAATCTCGCAGCTGCAGCCAATTCCAATTGATACTCCTTGCCAGACCACGACGAAGCACTATCCATACTGGTATTGAATACAGGTATTAATAGCAGCATTTACGTCAATTCCTTGCGCGTATCCGCGGCAAGAACTGCGATGATGTGCAGATCAAAAACATGCTTCCATAATGTCCGCGGGGCTTCTCTGCTGGAATGCTATATTGATAATAGAACCCATGCAATAGTTAGCCCCCCGAACCAGTCGAGGGTCTCGAAAACCTTTCTACTATGCCGTGAAACAGTATCCCACACTAATATTAAGCACTTGTGTGTGCATCATTAGTACGTACTGAAGGGATTACTATTAATATTTAATGCTGCCGTATAACAGAGTGTTTGCAATAGGCATGCACGGACCACCGCCGTGGAAGGTGTGGAACCGGGAAATTCGTTTATCGTGGCATTGCGCATTAGACAAACCACGTCGTGTCTTTTGAGCATGATATCATACACCAACCACGGCTTTTCAGGCTTGAGCTTGTGCTTGCGCTTAAGCTTGAGCTTGAGCGAACAATCAGTTGATAGCATCCGCAGTAGATCTGACTGTAGTGTCTGTTGTAGGCAGACGTCCAGCACCGCACGGCTGGATCGGCACTCAGACATCCAATATCACTATCCAAACCTGCCTCCGTAGGTGGGGGCTTTGCTACTGTTGTAGTTTAGTCTTCGCATCCCAGTGACATGGTCCGTTTATTAATATTAATAGAAAGATGCCACACACCTCGTATCCCTTCTGTCCGTTGCAGAGGATGGCCACCTCTGACAAAAACTCCCTGGTGCCAAGGGCTTGGTGGAGGGGTCTGGAACAGTTTTTCACCGTTGCCTCGCACAGAGTAAGTGTCAGCTGCAGCATTTTGGGGTTGTCGCCTTTGAGGCGGCGCTTAAGGGCCTTGGCGGCTTGACCCGGTCCATCCGCGCGGCTGTTGATCTTCTCGTTGCAAGCGAACACAGAAAGATCAGCAGCAGTGCTATTTGAATACATCAGCATGATGTGGTAAAGCAGTACGAGTACACCTCTCGGCTTACTCCAGGATGAACTGTAACTTCTACTGCAACTACAGCATTGTCGACACAGAATACTGCTGTTAATATAACATGAATACCAGGTGCCAGGTGTAATACCTGGTTATAAGTGTAACTCACAGCATCTCGTCGGTCGCGTTTATACTTTTTGAAGTAGAGACCACGTACATACGTCCTTCAGTACACCTGGAATAGAGTACAGGGACTGCAAACTTTTACTGGATATTGTAGATATCGGGTGGCTACCACCGCCACATTCGGCACGTGTTGACCGTCTTGCTGCGATGGATGTACATGACAAACATCGGGATGTACGAACGCACCGAGAGAGCAGCAGCAGCAGCCCGCTGTATCACACGTATACCAAACTGCTGAGCAGAGGACCTGCTGAGGTGTTGCTTTGCCTCCACTCTAACCAGAGTATTGGATTGAAATGATTCTTCTCAGCCACGGCTGGGGACTCCGCTTACTGCTGCTGGAGCGAGGCATCAGTCTACCAGGTATGCTACCAGGTATTAATACACTCGTCCAGTAGACTACCCGTAGACGGGAGGCAGTTCATACTTGTGCGATCAGCAGTGCGTATAAGAGTTTCGCCTCGTGCTCGAGTAGAATACCTGGTACACCCCTACTAGTGTCACTAAGAGTACGCTTGCTGTTGAGAGGCTTACATACACATCACAAAGACGGCTGATGTTGTGCTGCTGCACCGCTGCTGCTGCCGTGTAACTTGAATGGGGAGGCAAAGCGCTCTCTGCTTACGAATAGCTGTGGTGTGTCTGGCATTATTGGATTATTGGTACTACGAACTCGTAGAATTCGGAAGATTCCTCCGCATTTTGCCTGTACAGGTTGCTGCCTTCTTCGACTTCGCAACCGCTAAGATTTTACAGCCAACACCACCTAGTCCAGCTAGTGCCAGAACCCGTTCGTCCGAAGCAGACACCTTGAGATAGATCATTTAAGCTCAATCGTCGCGTGCGCACCTGGTCGCAGATCTGCATGTTCAACGCCCAGTCCGGGTTGACGAGAGACTCAGATGTTGCCTGCTCTATCTCTTTTCCGACAGGACTTAGAAACTCGCCGCCCAAGCCCAGGTTAGGCAGAATCGATGCGAAGTCCATCCTTATTATTCGATGACAGCGCCCTAAACAAACTTCACTTGCACCTCCTACACGTTTTTCCAGCTGGCCTTCCTTCGTTCTTTGGCAAACAGCGCAGAGCTCTGGAGTGGATGTTGATGTGTTGATGTTTATGTTTATAGTTTTCGATTCGAGGGTGTTCCAAATATAGGGCGTTCTTTTTGACGGGATACTTCCACATCCTCGGAGGCCCGAGACGGGCAGGGCCTCCCACATCGTCCAGGTCCACCAGCCACACCGAGCACTTCACTGCGCGGGTACCTCAGGCGTTCTGGATTATCGCGATGCCTGCATCTAAGCGGAAGGATAACCCTCAGGATGGAAATCCGCCGGGTTCAGCTCACAAAAAAAGGTAGATACGTTCGGCTTGGGGTGTTCGCCCAGACTTACATTTTGTTCCCAACACATTTCAGCCTACAGAAGGGAGCGGCTTCGTCTTGGGCACGCAGTCGTATGGAGCTAAAGCTCTGTGCGTGACCCGTGACACTGCAGCAAAACCCCGACGATTTCATGCCGATGATGATGCTCGTATCCACAGCAACCTCGCGCAAACGCTAGCGGCGATCTTGCGCGTTTTCCCCCTGGCCGATCCGAGAGCTTCTACCCGTTTTTCGGTTTACTGTTTTCACTGCCTGCACGATGAAAACGATGAGGTTGCCGTTGGTTGTGGCGCTGCTGCCTGTGCTTCTGTTGTGCCTCTGGTGCTGCTGCTACTACTGTGACTGCTGTGCGTACTTCTTTGTCCGGGCTGGTGCTCCATTGGCCCAGCGTTGACTGCGCCATTTTAGGCCTACCTCCGATGTACGCCGTACGAAATATTTTCTCGTACGTAGAGCTGCATCATCAGCAGGGTGAATCTTGCTTTCGGACTCCGGACCGACTGGCCTTGAACACCAAAAACCAAAAACCATCAAAACATCGAAACTCCAAAAGTCCCTTTGACAATGTTCTGTTTGCACCCCCTCTCTATAATATTCGCCATTCCTCCGCTCGCCACGATACTGCTGCTGTGTGTGTTCAGGTCACTGGAAGAAAGCAGGGCAGCCGCGAAGGAGTACAGGGAGAGTCTCAAAAGGTATACCAGGGACTGCTGTACCCAAGCCCATATGTATGTACCTGGTACCTTCCACTGCTGAGGTTAACGAATTACTACCAGGTATTAAATAGATATACCTGGCGTGTATGCCCGGTGGCTTGGTATGTGGTCCGCGTTCCCACTAAAAATAAGATCAATTTTGTGGTTCGAGTCTCAACGAGTGCATACTCGTGGACACTTTTTCTTTCATAAAACTTGACTATTAAGTAAGTTATCCATAGGCAACAATCGATGAAAATCAACAACCAGCAGTGGAAATACTGAACCTTATGCTCCATACGTAAAAGCGATAAAAATGAAGGTACGTACCGGGGGGAAGGGACGTCACCTGTGACCACGGCTTGTCCAGGAGGCCGCTGAAGGAAAAACCTCCTACGACACTCAATTGTAAAGGTGATGAAATAAAAATACTGGTTGTATATATCATACCTGGTATACACGAGTAGAGCTCGGCAGGTTCGCCTCCCACTATGTACCAGGCACCTGATATTAGTGATGCACAGCTGGTATGATATACCCACGTAATGCCCATAACCTGGCACAGCAGTCAAACAGCAGTCCAGCAATATTCCTCTTTGCCTCATTCGTAGAGCTGTGAGCTGTGATCTGTGATCTGTGAGTCGGCACGATTTCGCGTCTAGAAACCAATCGGTAGGTGTTGTTATTATAGTCAACTATGATATCTGACTTTAGTCAGAATGTCGGCCGCCTTACCGACGTAAGTCAGCGAAGCGAGCCTAATCAGCCCTCTCCGGCCGAGCGGGCGGGGGGGGCCAGCCCCAAAAATGAAAACGTATCCCACATTGGACAATCCCTCCTATATTCGTGCAAGTGTGGAAACCCAATACCGGGTAAGTCGGATAGTCGGCATCTCGGGGAAACGGCTAACTGTTAGTCGTACTAATGATAATCATGTGAGTGGCTATGACACAATACGAGGCATCCGGTACGCGGTGCGCGTGTCGGGAGACGCATGCGTAGTAGTGTACAACTGCAGCAGTCTCCTTCTCTTTCCAGACTGAGACACGCCTCGAAGTGCAGCGAATTGGGTTTTATTTATAGTGCGGCGTTGCCTGTACGTTCATGTAACTTCGCATAGCATAGCGTGCAAAGGGATTGCTCTGCACGCGGGTGGGTCCCAGTGACTCTTACTTCTTCGAGTTTGGCTGACACGGACCCACTCCGCTTCTTGGCGATTCGATTCAATCAATATTCCACGGAGTGAGGCTATCCTTGACTCGCACACGGGATTTGTCGGGTGGGCTGGGCATGAGGCTGGCCTCCGCCCCTACCCGCTCCCGGCGGCCCTCCTGTGCTCTTGTGAAGTGTGATTATATGTGTACCAGGACGTCGTAGAGCGTTTAAGTCTCAAATCAATCGTAAGAGTAACTCTTTGAGTGCTGCTTCTGTGTAGTATGTACCGCAGTAGTGTATTGTAGTAGTGTGTCGATAGAGTCTATACCCCTCCATCCTGCTGCAAGTGGTACTGATTACTCGAAGAACAAGAAGGACCACGTACTACTGCTTGCTGCTGCTTGGTCGTCTTCGGGTGTACAGCAAGCAGTATGTTGCCATCCAGTCGAAGTACGTGTCGAGCGGTGGGACTAATATCGCATGGTGGTTTTTATTTTACGTTACATTTCGGATATCATGGAACCATGGATCATGGACTGACTCGGACTCATGGGCCATGTACCACGACGATCGATTTTGCTTCACATCAGACAGATTGACGAACAACCGGCTGACCCACCCCGCTTCCTGGTGATTCCATTCAATCAATAACCCACGGATACGTACCCGGGGTTTGCCAGCTGGGCCGGGCGCGGGTCAGCACCGACTCGCTCCCCGCCGCCCCGCCTGTGAAGTGTTGTAGCTATGCCTGGCATTTATCATTTTTTAGCATGCACGCGTGTGGTCAATACGTGCGTACATACCACGTACCGGTATGAAAGTTGTTGATAGTAGACCGACCCTGCGCACTGCTGTAGATCCCGCACGAAACAAGTTAGAAGTTACTGTGGAATTGTCGAAACCAGAGCTGAGCCCCAAAAAATAAAATGCTGATGAGTATCGAATCGGTGAGTGATCGGAAAGTGCCGCTTGACCGGACAGAGATAAAATCTATACGAGTTTAATCAGATCAACCATCAAATTGATGGTTGGTTGGTGACAGATCCATGTATTGGTTGAAGTTGGACTACTTACAGTAGGAAGTTAAGGTGCTAGCATCATGCTACTACTGCACGTGCACCATTGCAGCCAGTAGCAGTACTCAGTACTGCGATCCACTGCTGCAGCAGTCCGTAGCTCTCGTGGCGCGGCGCGCGCTTCCAAGTTGTTCGTTTGTGCGCTTGGAACGATCGCCAGGTAAACCGGTACCTCGATACCTTAGGTACAACTCTTACGTACGTCCGTAATCTTTGTTTTGTGACTCGCCTTCTACCCTCCCGCAGGAAATCTACAAGTGCCTCGCCGTCATCGGCGAGTGATACTCCACATACTCCGACTAGCGTGAAGAAGGTAACACCTCGTACTATTGATGCTACAATAATGTGTTGTGCTTACCTCGTAAAACGTACGAAGGGGACATGGTCATGAAGAGAAACGGACAGACGCTTGCGCTGAACTTTTACTTGAAGCCCTCACGCTTTTATCAATAGCTTGATAGAATAGCTCAAGCCTTACTACTGGCAATAGGCGGAAACTCAACCAGGACCACCTCAAGTTACGTTTGTAGCCCTATTATTTGTATTAGACTTTTGTAGCGATGGTGATACTATTAACTGTTAAGAATTACCCGAAACCTATCGGAAAGCGTCAGCTGTGTAGAACGCCTTATCAATAGTTGCGGCTTGAGTTGGGTTGGGTGTATCGCTTACTGTAGACTAACATTGAAGCAGGGGAGTGCTAACGGAACCTAGTCATTGTCGACAGAAGCACTCCCACTCCCCCCACGTGTTTGCTCTTTGAATGCAGTTTCCTCGGTGTCGGTTGCAATCCGTAGGGTGCAAGCAAGGCATGTATGCATTTGATACGTATCATGCGTTCGCTGATTCACTGTTTTCGTTCGTGCGTGAAGTGGACGATTTTCTTCACGAGCTGAATATGTGTATTACCAGGTACTTTGTTTTACTTTTATTGTTGAGATATGCTTCCACTCAGTTGCTGGAGACTGACACGGTCTAGAATAGATTATGTCAGAACAACAAACAAGATCGACTCTTCGTCGACCGTGAACCTTTCTCCCCTTGTTCTGCGATTAACGGCGCTGTTATGCCATATCGTGATGCCGCCTCTATTTTGTAGCCGCGAAAGCAAGAGCTCAAGACCCCTCAAACCCTTCTAGAGGACAAGATAGAGGCCCGGAAGTCGAGCAGAAAGCGTGCTCAGCAGTACGCCCAGAGCTTGTCGGCAAGCGATCACGGAGGGGTGAGCGCAGGGCCGCCCAACACCATAGCCGGAGGCACATCAGACAGCGACGACCGCAACGGGTCAGACGCTAATGCCAGTATCAGCGATGGCATCGGCAGCTCTGACGTGGACATGGGCGGCGGCATGGAGCCCCCGCCGAGCAGGAAGGGCCGCGTGGCCAACCACGTGGCGCCCCTCGGTCGCTTGTCTGATCACGTGGCGCCTCCCCGCCGCGTGGCCAATTACGTGGCGCCTTCCCCGCGTGAACAGCCAACGCCGCTCGAAACGCCTCCGCCCATGCCCCATATTTTCCCGGGCCGGCGACAGAGCGTTCCATCTGTGCCGCCGTTTGTTGGTATTCCTCATCAGACTCCGGCCAAGAGTGTACCGAGGGACGCAGGGCGGCGCTCGACGGGGCTAGTGGCCGACCCTCCCACCGATCGAGCTTTCTCCGTCACGCCGTACAGGACGAGGGTACGGCCGCGGCCGCGGTGGATGAGACCCTTGACAGTACCAGGGTAGGTTCTCCGACACCTGCGCTGCCGGCCGGAGGGGGAGATGACTCCGCGGTTGCACCGCCTGGGGGACGCTCTATAAGACAGAGCTTTCTCCGGTCCGCGGGCGGCAAAGGGGGAGAGACGGCTGCTGCGGCAAAAGAGGCTGCGGCTCCGGCGGTTGTGAGTCCTTGCAAGAAGGTTGAGCCACACCAAGGGGGGGAGAAGTCGTCACGTCGTCGCCCGGACGGAGGCAGGGTTGGCGTCTGGGCTTCTACGTGGTGAGCTGGAACTTGGCGCATATTGACTTGCGCTGTATACGAGCTGCCCGCAAGTCGTCTGCTGCTGCTGTTTTTATGATACATTGCACCTATTATTGAACGATCTAAAGGCGTCACTCGAATTGAATGCGGATACTCTTGGTGCAGAATGCCGAACTTGGGTATGAGTACGTCTACAGGTATGTCTCCTCTTTTCCCCCCGGAATTATTAAGATTATGTTCATACTTGACAGCAAAAAAGAGGCAGCAATAAACCAGAGATTGTGTCATTTTGCTACTTGATTTTGAAGTCCACGCTTACTTAATCATGCCATTCGGCTGCTAGATTTGGAAGTCCCCACTGGTCCGCGTAAGGGCACTGATCGTTCCTCTTGGCCTCTTGCCTCATTTTTCTGTTCGGATGGTGCATGCAACCATGCGACCGACCGACCGTGCGTCGCCTTGGCAGCATTGTTGCCCTTGTTCCGCTGGTGCTCTCGTGCCTGCTGTGGGGTGTCCTAGTGCCGGTGTGGCCTCGCCTAAGACTTGAGGCAGGAAGTGCGTTCAGTGCTATGTCCGTGGTGAGGGTGGAGAACGCTCATCAAGACAAATGTTTTCTGACCAGGTAAGGGCCTATCTATGTAGAGTTGTCAATTATTCCACCGTTTATTCGTACCCGTTCTTGTGCGTTCTCGTGGTCTGCCCGTCACGTGTGTGTGTGCGTGTCAGCATGACCGCGGCATCACGGACGTTTTTGGCCTATGTATATAAAGATTCGGCTTCTGTTTTTTGTGTTTTGGTTCGCTTTTAGGACCTTAGGGGGGTGATGCTTGATATTCACCAACCCGGAAGCGTGTCACTTTACATTAACCTAGGTAGTGGTAGAGGGAATGGGGGGAGGGGTAACAGCAGGAGGGGTAGAAGGAACACCGTACAAGTGTATGGGGGCAGGGGGGGGGAACAGGAGGGGTAGAAGGGAAACCGCGGTAGAAGAGAGTAGCAGAGAGACCGCAGATAGGGTAGCAAGGTACCAGGCCGACTAATAGGTTGGACTTTTCTTTGCTACTCATACCGCCAACTGCTGCGGCCGTTCGGTATGTATTTTGATTTTTTTTCCCTTCTTATCCTTATGAAAGTACTACATAGTGGGTGGGTGACGAGCGTATTTTGGCCCACTCACTATTGCTCTTTTTACTTAGTTAAGTGTTCACCGGGATGCATAGTCCCCTTTTTTCCTTCTCGTATCTTTCCCCTTGCACGTCCCTTTTGGCTCATGCTCGGGGTAAGTATGTATGTGTCTGAGCTTTGGCTTCCACTTTTATTTATTTATTTGGGATTCTTCTCCTTTTCTTTTTCTTTTTCGTGTTCTTTTTCGGTTTGGTTTCTTCGTTGCTTCTCTTTCTTTATGGTGTATTTTGGTTGCTGGCGTATGTATGTATGTTGTGTCGGCCGCACCTAGTGCGAAGGCATGGTATTACGTAGGCTATTAATGCATCACGGTGTGTTATCTCTGTGTCGTAGTCTGTGACCACAGAGATCGTATCTTTCTAGGGTGAAGAATCAGCACGGACACTGGGCTTGCTGGATGTCGACGAGTAGAAGAACGGTTTAATGTGAAGAACACACACACACATTCCGCAGTATACGGCGGTCGCCTGGTCACGCATTTTTTTGTTGAAGATGTTGGTTGGATAGGCCTCGTGTCCTCTGTGCTGGTTGCTGCACTGTCCGCTCGTGCGGTGGAATCTGATGGGCCCATATCAGTGTGTCGTATACTTGCTTCTTTGTTCAAGCCGATCACCCCGCACGATGCACACGTGCCATTATGTGCCGCTCCTCGCGCGTGAGCGTTGGTCTTGAGTGTGCACGTTATCATGACCTTACGCGATCTCTGTCGTCACAAGAGCTACCTTGTACCTTTTTACCGTATCTACCCGTCTGCCGGAGGACTACGAGTATATTAAAGACTATAAATTGAAGTATGTACTGTAAGATGAAAGCCAACCCTTTGCTGATAGATCCTCTGCTGGTGCCCCTACCCTTTAGGGCCATTGTTATAAAGAAAAACATTTTCCTGATATTCTATTTCCTGAAAACAAAAAGAGGAAAAACAGGAATTATTTCCGAAATCAGGAGATTCACCAGAGGGCGAAAAATCGAGAACAACTTCGATTTTCTCTCTTAGGAAATAAAATCAGGAACAAAAAAAAAAAAAAAACAGGAACAGGAACAAACATCATGAAAATCGGGATGGTTAAGTGTTAAGTACTCTTGGATAACAACGGCCCTTACTCGAGGATCCTTTCTCCCTTTCCTTTTTGTTCTCTTTCCTTGTCCAACAGCGACCAAGATGCCTCCATATGTAGAGTGGGCACGAGGGTGGTCGACTGCCCCGCCCCAGCGGTGTGCGCCTTGGGACGCATCCTTTCCTGTGACGTTCCGTTCGAGAAAGCGAAGGACGGCACGGCTTGCGTTCTAAGCGCGGCAGTCAAGAAGGAAGCTGACACTGTTGTCACGGCCTTGCGGTGAGTTCTTGCGGCGGCAAAGTACGTACTCCAGCGGTGACTGTCATGCTTTTGTATCGTATGATACTCACAGTTCATTGGTTCGATTTGTTCGATACTCGAAAGTAGCGGTGGGGGCAAAGACGGAGCCGTAGCCATGTACGTTAACATGCAAAAAGTATGATGATCTTGTAACATGCTGACCCGACTGGCTCTGCGGCAAGCTCTCGTCGCAAGCAACGTACGTACTCCACATACCGGTGAATTCTCGTGTCTTTGTATCGTAATGACAGGGCGCTCGTTTGAGGATAACAACGTGTAGATATCCTACATGATGGCAAGGTCTGAGAGCGAGCCGCAGCAGACCCCGTCGGCACGGCTGCAAACATAGACATTGTCACGGACAGTGTCATGGGCAATGTCTAGGACAGTGGTATTTTTCGCGGTAGTTGATGCCCCCATCATTGTCTTCGTCACAGTCGCGCGCCGCTGCTGCTGCTGCTGCTGTATAATAGCTTGACTACGGTATGTACAGTGTTAAGAGTCGTCTGGCGTACCGCGTTTGCGTCGAGCATCTACTGTAGTAATATTGTCTTCAATTTTTGGGTCGTGGACCTGGTTGTACGGTGCCTGTTCTCCAGCGAGCTGACGGTGGAGCAGCAGTGCAAGGGGGGCGGGATTTTCTTGCCCGGTGGGTCTTCCAGAAGGAGCTTCATCACGCTCACGGAGGCAGCAGCCTTACTTGAGAGGTGAGTTGGCCATAACGCCTACTGTGCACACTCACGGTGGTACCAATATTTGGAGCCCTTCCTTCCCTGTGTGGGTGCTCGCTGGTGGGCAGGTTGTGTTTGTAGTACGATGAGCAGCATAATCGCTTTTTCTGCGCTGAAGGTACTGAACGTTCACGGCTATACGGCCGCAATAGCCCCTTCTCTATTTTCAATACATACCTTGTCAATAGGTGTAGGGGTAGTAGCTTCCTGTGTCGATACTCTTTTGGTTGTGTCGTCGTCGTTCGCCATATACTCTCGCTCCGCGAGACCGCCGCTTGCTCACGGTCGCAGCTGCAACATGCTTGGAAGTACAAAACCTGGAAGTAAATTGGAATTAAAATACCCACACTCAGAAAAGAGGGGACGGCAGCAGTGTGGATCCCTTTTCGGGAAAGCCTTATGTGTTATATAGAGAGAGGAGAACGCACTCCCTGGGCGAATCGCATCTCTACAACACCATGGCACAGTAAGAACAGGCCATCCCGGCCGCCCATTGTTGATAGCGAGGTGTACCATCGACGTCGACATTAGTTCTGGTAGTGTGCATTTTACGGGGGTACCTTCTCTCTGCGTCGAGGTGCACCACGTAGTCAATGTGGAGTAGTAGCCCTGGGTGAGCGTCTCCGGCTGGTCGCAGTAGGACATTGATCCCCAACTCTCTAATCTATACCTGGTAAGAATTAAGCTATATAAGACACAAGGTGACAGCATGATAGATAATACTCACACTCAGGAAAGGGCGAATAACACTCACAACGATTGCACCAAACCTTTCTGACGGTTCTCATGTGTGACGTGCGGCGGCCCTTTCGTTACCCTCCCCGTGCAGCATGCCGCTTTCTCTCTTGGCCTCCATGCCGGCCGGGAATGTAGCTGGACTAATTGATCTGGAGGGGGAGCCGGCTGAAGCTTACGGGGGAGGAGAAGACGGTGCCGGTGGCGAAGTGGGGAGCGGGTCGGAGAGGGTCGCGCGTCTGTCGGATGCTGTAGCGGGTACCGTGGCGCTGCCTTGGGCTTGCAGATCCCGGCTTGCCGCTGGAAGGGTGCTTGTGGCTCACTGGAAGGTGGATATTTCTTATTTATGCCTTGTTGACGTTTCGTGTGAAAGGTTTATTTGGCCGCTTATTTCACACGACGGCCCAAACATGAGGCATGCCATACTTTCGAGCCGAGGGAGCTGGAGATCCTATTAGTGCTATTAATACACTTTACGTACAATATTACAATACTACCGGGGAACACAGTAATGATAACACAGAGTAGTAATGAGAGCCGAATATGGTGTGCAACTATAGGGGGATACCAGGTTTTTAGGTCCATCGTGAATTCTTACTAATGCATATATATATATATATATATTACGTTGTAATACTATGCCCCCCCGCGTATATGAGAAAATGTGAAGCGTGATCCGACCGAAATATCTCCCAAACAACAAACAAAAATGCGGTCAACTACAGTGGCGCACACAGCACTTGACGCCGTTACGGCGACTACCAGCCCTTGTCTTACCTAATAGTACCAGGTATGTATTTTATGTACTGTCATTCGTCGTTTCTGTTTTTGTCGCTTGCATTGCTCGCGCGTCGCGTTGCGTTGCCTGGTCGGCCGCTGATCGTAGGTAATGCGTCCATCGCACCGTAATTTTCCCTCTCGTAAGCGCAACAATATTATGGGACCAGGTTCTTTTGAGGAGGGTGTGGAGCTTGGTGTTCGGAAAGGCGAAGGTGCCGTAGACCAGCCAGTAGTCGACTGATACGCTATTCCTTGCAGTATTCCGTCTTCCATGGCAGGGATGTCCCGGTGACACAGTAGCAGTGCTGCAACAACTCGACCCGTGTTGCGTGGCGTGTATATCCGAACGTGTCTTTTGAACACTCACGGAAATAGTTAAACTTGCGCGAAATTTCCTAACGGCTCCGAACTCCCCTAAGGTATATATGCATCCCCAAATAAATACATCCTTCGCCGGAATTTGCATTCGAAGGGTCAAGATGGTTCTGCCTTCGGATAACCTCGACAACGTCATGCTGTTTTTTCGTGTTTCCCATGTGTTGGTCGCTCCCATCTTGTCTTGGCAGATTTTGCTCGCGTTTTGCGCTATGTGCGTGGCGATAGTGTCCTACGACGTCCGAAGGCTCATGGGCTACCGCCGGCACGTGAAGGTACGGTTGCAGCCAAAATTAGTACAGCACCAGTTTCAGCACTACCAACAGTAATTTGAAATGAGATAAGTTTGATCGCCGCCCCAGAATGCCATTGCCCTCAAGAATACCTCATGTTGAAAATGTCAATGTGAATAGGAATTTCTGCACAATTGGGACAGATCATCTACAGATCATTTGACAGGTACATCGTCTAAATCATATGCATCCTAACCTGCAGTTGTGAGAGGATGTGCAGGATCTGTACTGTGCAGACCCAACACAGGAAACGTGCACTAGATAATGCAGATTAAACGGCTCCCGTCCGGTAACATAAGCTAGATCACACATATCATACAGATCAGGAATACATCTGCCCTCAAAGATCTAGATCATCAACTTATGGTGGGAATGATTATAGATGATCTATATGATCTGTTCTATGTGTGAGTGTGTTAAGATGTTGAGACTGCTCGATGATGCTGGGAGGTTCGCGGTGTTCCGATGACCGTGCGTAACCGTTTGCCCTCCGTCGATTCGACTTCAAACGCATCATCGTATGTATCCTATGTATTTGGAAGAGTGCCATTTACTGCGGTGACGAGGCGGCGTCCAGTTTTTTTTGACGGTGCTGTGATGCGTACCAGTACACGATACTGCAAACCTTGCCTTTGCAGGACCCCAATCTCATTAGGAAACCTCCAATGATAACAATGTAGCCGTCAGTCAGTGACCCCAATTCAGGCTGATCGCCAGCGTATCATGTCGTGTGTGAGAGATCATAAGTCTTGCGACCTTAACCTTACGCGAAAAAATGTGTATCGATATGTGTCAGGTGTGCACGATGCGGGACGCGGCTTACAAGGCTCTGCTGGAGCATACTGCGGGGGACTCTTCGCCGATGCAGGTTCGCGCTGCGCTACGTATGGCGTTGAATCCGATAAGGCTGTATGAATACATAGTCTAAAATTGGTCAAGGCGGGATCATTGTCATTGAAACGATTTGACACCGAAGGGAGCCAAGTTCATCTGCACCTCTGAAGGGCCGCTGAGGCAACGCACAGACCTCCCCACGCTTTTTTGAGCGGCTTGCGTATACCCGCCATGCCTCGGTCGCGACCTAGACTAGTGCTGTACCGGGTAGCATTTTCAAGTCTGACATGGGAACGATGCTCCTGTGTTTTTTTTTCGTCAGGGAGTGTTGTTTGGTCATTTATCCCTATTTTTGTCAGTTTTTTTCAGAAGATTGCAGAGTTTGTCCCCTCAAGTCTCTCTGAAAAGTAAACCGGTATGGGCATGCCCAGCTATTGGACGAGGCCCATGCATGTACGGGTACCCCTCGCGTGTATTTTTAGCAACACGTTCGTTTTGCCCTATAATTACTAACAATAAACTCGGAAAACTCGCATGGCGACTTTTGGCAACTTTTTAGACGTCGCACATCCAAGACTTTGTTGGCGATCGACGGAGGGCGAACGGAGAGGGAACCACTGCCAAGACACAACGGAACGTGCGCAGGCTCTGGCATCTGGTAAGTCTTAGTTGCAGTGCTACGATCGAAAGCTTTCTTGTTGGCAGCGAAAACTGAGTCTGGTGCGTTGTTTGCGTCGTACCGCTGTCTTTGAAAAGAAAGGATCTTGTCATGTTGCCTGAAGTCTTTCCTCACGCTGTGCTACCTTACCTTGCCTCGCGTTCCTTGGGTGTTTCCACTCAGGTGGAAAACGAAGTGGAACACGACACCAGAATCCGGCGAAGTTACAGAAACATGCGGGGCCAGCACAACGTCGATTGCTGGCAGTGGGTAGGCCCTAGCTCTGCAACTTTAGAGACCATCGGGGTGAGAGTTCGCCTCTGCTGTAGCTGCAAGCTACCATACATTTTACTACGGTCGCTGAAGTGAAATGTTCGGGAACCAGTCCCGCGTTTAGTGACCTCGGCGCTTCTTCATTATTGGCCGCGTACGGATTGCCGTCAAATTCATACCAGTACCGTATGTTTTGTTTTTTTCCAATGCGACGTTTTGTATGTTGTGTAGTATGTTTTTGCGACCACCGGTTATTTTTTGTTGTCCAGGGAGATAAGCTATGGGAAAAAGACAAGTATTAACACCATCATCTACAGTACGTAGCCCTATTGATTTGAGATGAATTGGCCTGCTGCTGCACTTGATGTGAACATCGCTGCTGAAAGTGGCGATGTTCGCACGACTTGAAGGCATTTTCACTGCGGGCGCCTTGTCCGGTCGATGGCTCCGTGAGGTCGTGCGGAAGTTGTTATCGAGCTAAGGGCTAAAGGGCCTGCTGTAGAAGCGTGCCACTACATTCGTAGCTTTAGGTCGTGTGTTTCCCGGCTGCATGCATGCATCTATCTTTTCGGCGCTGATTTGGCGATGGCCTCCGCAATTGACGACGTACACGACTTTTCATTAAGCACGAGTGACGAGTGTACACTTTAGACCACGAAAGGGGCGAACCGCTTAATACTACTCACAGTAATCCCTTCCGGGTACCAGGTACCGTTTATAGCTGTGCTGCAATTCATCTTGTGAGTCATATTATCGCGCTTGCCCTTTGTGTATACTCACTAACTAACGGCTGTGCGAATTTTTCGCCATAGTGGACTGACTGCCGTCGTCCGATGGCCTCGTTGGTGCTTAGCGATCGAGTCCGGTTGCACCCTCGTTTTGTTTCGTCGTAAACAATCCTGCTGCTGTATTAGAACCCTATGTAGTCCTCTCTACCTCGAGCACTTTCGCGGCGACTGTCATCAATGGCACACCAGCAACACTTCCGCGGGACTTGGTGAGGTTGAGGTTGGCGTCCCTTCGATTGCTGCTGTAGTCGACCGAGTATATACCCGCGGCCTCTCGTCTCTTCAGTTGACTCTTCCCTTCGATTCCTGCTGTAGTCGACCTAGTGTTCACCCGCGGCCTTTCGCTTCTTCACTTCACTCTTCACCTCACGCGGCAGGTCTTGGATCCCGGACCTGCCCCCCGCCTCTGGCTGCTGTGGTCTCCTAATCAACCGATGCGGAATTCGTGATGCAACCCTTGCTTGCGACACATGCTTGCAACCCCGGCGTTCCAGTTCTTCCCGTCACCATCGATCGAGTTTATCGGACCGTCGGTTTTGTACGGGTAGTGTAATATTGGAGTGAACTTGAATGCATCAATCAGTGGGGAAGGGTAGAGAGAACCCGGCTTTCGTGACACGCGTATATGTAACCTCGAGAAGGCGTTGTCCACTGGCATCGTTGTGCTACGGTAATAACATGTATAATACGTCATGCCTCTTTACGTTTCGGCGCAGGGGGGGGAGTAGTCATGCCATGCATGGCCGAAATCGTATGACCATAGACCCTCGCATCCCTACAATGCTGGGACGGGGCACGTAGGGTTTTCGCGGAGTAGGCAAGACATTGCTTGCACCAAGCGAGAAGCTCGGTGAGTTGTTTGGATTGTCGCATGAAGGGTGAGCTGCATCATGCCTAAAACCGCTTATGAGGCGGGCTTTCGTGCATATTGATGACAGCGTCGAACTAATGTAACTGGGGCAGCGAAGGTAAGAGGGAAACGTAAAGTGGGTGCTGGCTGTAGTTTGTTTTCACTTTGAGATGAAGATCGAAACCCAAACGAGGGGGGGGGGGTAGCTGAGATGTTTTGGCATTGCGAGAGACGCAACCTCGGAAAGTAGCACCCTCCCGCAGAGGCCACAACGATTTTTTGACGTTTCAAGTTGACTCGAGGAATGGCCCCAAGGGGCTACGAAGTATATGTACGTGGCGGTTGTGTTGACCAGGCTACATGGCAGTAGGTGGTGGGGCTGGACGTAAATCGAAGGCACGCAGTAGTTTTTACTTTGCTATCTGAGACTACGGTAGGTTTATCTGCTATGTATTGGTCTAGGCTATTGACCTACCTGGTACAGTATTGGCAGCATACAGCTTTGGGGTCAGAGACAGACAGAAAATAAGGCGCAATAAATGAGATGGCAAATCTTTCGATGCGATAAACCCGATATTTACATGCCTAGTGTTTTATACCTGGTGTACATGGGTGTGTCTCTTCAACCGATCATTGAAACTCGTTTTCATTTTGAAGATTGAAACCCAGGGAGAGTCCTCCGATTCCCTGAAGTCTTTCTCCCACGGTAGTCCAATAAACAATAACCACCGGTACTCATGTGAAACCGAACACAATCGTCCTTTTTCAAGACGTTCGAATATCACATACTTGTGTCGATTTTTACCCCTCGAAGACGTCTATTTCTCCGATTGACAGTTGCTATCTCGCACGAAGGCGCAATGGGTGAAAAATCTCAAGAAAAGCTCGGATGATTCCGTGGTTCCTGGAATGTGGCAACCCTATCCCCCACTTGGCGTTACGCCTGGCATAGTTTGGGGGGAGTGAGTGATGTCAATAAATCGCTCGCCGGTTTAATACTTACCCTCGGGTAAACAGCAGTGTACCAAGCTGGGCTAGATGTAAGGACCGTTGGGGTATAACTATGAAGACTAAACGGTTCTTACATTTCCGTCATTCTCAGTTTGTAAACTGAGTCTCAGCTGCGGTAATTGCGAACTTGTCTGTCTGTCTCTCTGTCCGCATGGCTTATATTTTCGAACACTTTCCAACGGTCGATATACAAGGTCGTTGATGATGATATTCGTACGACGTATTCGACCCTTACGGACCTTGTATACTGAAACATACCGTACCACCAGGAAAAATTAGCCGTAAAATATATCCACATTGTCCATACCACATACAGTGTTTTTCCCGTACCATACCGCCAACATACCATACCATATACGGTGTTTTTCCCATATACCGTACCAACATATCCCATATCCCATACCGGGTTTTTCCTATATAGTATATCATACCGTCGTGCCATCATACCAGGTACCATACACCAACATACGATATAACACCAAGTACACAAGAAGAGCATACGTTGAAGGTTTAATGTGATCAGGTGGTGAGTGAAGGTGAAGGTGCAAGGTGATGAGGTGATATAAGAGGTGAAGGTGTAAAGGGAGAGCGATGGCACCAGGGAGCAGCAGCAGCCGCAACGGCAACAGCAGCTCCAGCAGACACACAGGACCACAAGAAGAGCATATATATGTTGAAGGTGCAAGGTAATGAGGTGATATATGAGGAGGTGAAGTGCAAAGGGAGAGCGATGACACCAGGGAGCAGCAGCTGCCGCAAAGGCAACAGCAGCCAGCAGCAGCAGCAGGACCAAGTAGGCCCACTAAGCGCTAGCGACGATCGCCCCGAAGAACAACAGCAGCAACAACAAGTGCACGAGAGCATGCTATCGCTCGTTAGATATCATACTGCTGTAGTATCAAAAAGCTTGTTGGGCATCTCTTATATGACGAGCGATGGCAGAGCGTCAAGTGCACAAGAAGAGCACATTGTGCTTTCAGGGCGACAGAGCAGGAACGAGTATATCTACCGCTGTACCAACTCTAATAACCCTACTGTTGAAAATACGTCAAGTGCACAAGAGTATATATATGCCTTCTGGACGACAAAGCAGGAACGAGTATAGCTACTGCTGTACCAACTCTATTAACCCCGCTGTTGAAAATACGTCAAGTTCACAAGAGTATATATATGCCTTCAGGGCGACGGAGCAGGAACGAGTACAGATAGAGCGTCAAGTGCACAAGAAGAGCATATGCCTTCAGGGCGACAGAGCAGGAACGAGTATTGCACAAGAAGAGCATATGCCTTCAGGGCGACAGAGCAAGAACGAGTATAGATACCATACTGCTGTTCCAACACCAAAAGAGCATTCCTTGAGGGATCTCTAATATTTCGCGGTACAGCGATCTCTTGTCAATCTGTCGTTTAATACCTTGTAGTAAACAACCGACGACATGTTTTTCATTGGCCAACAGAGCGTCGCCAGCTCTCTGACCGCGTGTTGGGGATCTCTTGTCACCGTCCATGTTTGTGTGCCTCCTCATTGTGCAATGTTTTCTTCATTTTGCGATCCTCATCGCATATTTCTGTATTTTATTAATAAAATAATAACTCCGCTGTTGAAAATAGATCGGACTGTCGTTGCGGAACAACCGCTTGTTGTGGATCTCTAGTTTTTCGTGCTACAGAGATCTCTTGTCAGTCTGTCGTTTACTCAACCGACATGCTTTTCATTGGCCAATAGAGAGTCATCAGCTCTCTGACCGCTTGTTGGGGATCTCTTATCCCCGTTCATGTTTTTGTGCTACCGAGAGGCGGGTTTGTACTTGGGTTGAAGGTTCGGATTGTATGGCGGTGCTATATATGCGCTGTTGCTGCAGAGCTGTGTGGCTGCTCCTGCTGCATGCTGCTGCAGAGCTGTGCAGTGTGCTGTGCGTTTTTGCTGGGCCAGGATATGCAACAACAAAAAAAGACAAACCGGAGAACGCAGAACCCCGAAAGATACTCGTTAGCTCATCATGAGCAGAAAGATCGCAGACATTTGCTACCGCCGTACACTGCTGCTGCTCAAGATTCGAAACTCGAGACTGAAGACCGCAGAGACCAGCAAGCAGACATGATGCTGTCGTCTGTGAACGTACACGCTGGGGCGATGGGACTTCGGTGGGACCTGGTGGGACGCATAAACAAAAATCGTACTGGAAATAGAGGTAATTATTTATTTTCCGAATTCGGGGAGGCGAAGTGTATGAAGTATAATGCCAAGAAGCTTGCTACCAAATAATGTTACAATGTGGTCTCTCTCGTCACTCTCACCAACTCCAACTGCAACTTCACAAAAAAAAGACAAGCAAACTGAGAACAGCGCTCGAATGCATTTCGAGGGAAATAACAATATAATATACCAAGCAGTCCAGAGTGGTATCTATGGTATAAAAATGATTTTTTCTGGCGCGAAAATCCCAGTTGACATCACTGTACCGTAAGTAGTAGGAAATTGAGAAGTGCTTCGTTGTATCTGCAGCTGTTTTACTTGAGACTCCAAGTGCGCTCCCCGAGTCAGCATTCGGTTGAGGTTGCTAGTCGGTGCAGCTGGAGCAAAAAAAGTGTTACTACCTGTACATTTCGCGGGTACCGTGAGTTTTGGGTGTTACTTGTTTATAGGCTTTGTAGCGACTGCCATTGCGAGACCGGGAGCACTTCGATCGATGACTACGAATACTTTTAAATTACCGCTGAATACCAACGACACTCACTAGCGGCACAACCACCCGTGACTGCTATAACACCGTACCCGATTGTTCGCGTGGTTTTTGGGTGCACGTAGCGGGTTTACTGGCGTCCGGTACCGGCGCCGCTATAAGTTACGCATCGTACGATCTCGACCGAGTGCAACAGCTGTATAGAGTATCGGGTATCGGGTTAGTTGTCCAATTTACACCAATAAACCAACTTTACTGACCAACGAACTACTGTCTCTGTACCATTAAGCATCCATAACACCGGCCTGTTGATCGCGGCACGTGAGATCACAGCAATGTTCCCTTTGCATCCAAACCCTGTGCTTGTTTGTTCCCGAGTCTGATGGCCAAGGAATCATATCTCTGAGCAGTAGTAAGAGGAGTTGCAGTACAGCACCAGTGCGTACGCTGTTGTAGCCGTCGTAGCCCACGTCGTATAATACGGTTGTTGTGAGATCACTGTCGTTGTATTTATATTATCGCCGTACTGTAGGGCCTTGTTTACGTGAACACAACACTTCCATGCAGCACAGTAGCACAAGCCAAGGCTTGGTTTTGCCCCTCACGAAAAACACATAGCTCACCAATACTCAAGCGCGAGTGCATCTAATTCGCAAGCACGAACAACCAACCGCGAAGACCTAATGCATCGCCACCAAGCGCCATAATGGGAAAGTATTTACAACGAATCGCAACCCCGTTAGCACCGTACTACTGTACCGTATCACTCTATCATAGGAGCGAACGATTGATCGGTACATAAGTGCATGCTGGCCCCTTCTTCAAGCCTTGGCCAAAAGCATCACATCTTGTACGTAGACCACTTCCTGCCCCGCGCCCCCCTGCCCAAACACCCGAATATCCCCGCGAATCAGTAGCTCGCTGGCGTCTGACAAAATCTCTCTCATCTCCGCCGCCGTGACCCCCCCCCCGAGCGGTTCGCTTTGCCATCCGTGGTCCTCCCGCAGCACGACACTCACGAAGGTCCACTCTCCAGGCAATGCTTCGGTCACACCAAAAATAAGGTTCCAAGATATTTCTTGGCCTGCCCTTGAGCGAACGGTGACCGCTCCTCTCGTTGAGCGGATGTCCCCATTGGCTGTCGCATAGGCCACCCTGCGAGGGTTGTCATATGAAGAGACTGTCGGCATGTGTTGTGCAAAGTGTAAAGTCCATACCGTACGTAGTGGGACCATTTTGATCTCTGCAGTCTATTCCTAAACGGAAGTTGTATAAAAACGCCCAATGAAGTCAGCGCGGGCGACCCCTAAACTAATATTGCGAAGCACTTTACTGGGGGCGAGGGGATTTCTATATTTCTGCAGGTTATACGGCATGCGTTGAACGTGTTGGGGAGGGTTAGGGGAGTTAGATATATCCCGGTATGACATTTTTTGCTTGTTGGACAGCACAGCATGCTGCACGTGCATTTGAGGCAGATTGTACTCAAACGGTGAGAGTCGGGACACTTCCGCCGTATAGTCGTCGTTTCGTCAGTTCACAGAGGTATGCACAAGGCCACACAGCATCACCCATGCGGTACCTATTCAGCTACCACCCCAAGAGCAAGGGGGGCTTCGACGCCTCACCTGAATTGGAGCCGTCCTCCGTACGATAGACCGCTTTGTAGAGCTGTTACGAACGCCGCCGAACCGGCGAATCGCCAAATGCCTGAATAGACAGCTCCGCAAGGGTAGCCAGGGTTCAAGCTGGGTGAGGCCTCCACCAAGCTGGTCCCTCCCTCAGACAAAACACCGTGATTGCCTGACCCCGAAACGCTCACGCCGACACCAGATTCGTCTTCTACGACACGACCTGCCATTAAGTCCGGCGTGAAATGCCAGTGAAGGATCTGGAGGTTCCGAGCGGATGACGAGGGTGGTATTGGCATGCAGAAGGAGCAGCGCAGGCAAGGGTATTTTCGGCAGGAAAATGCTGTCGGTTGTCTATGGGTCATCAATCCTGCGGTGAAAATATGCAAGGAAACATCTGTCCCATCACACATACAGTATTGCTTAAATATATAGCATGGGGTACAAACCTACGAGAACGGCAATGCCCTATGTAGAACGTTTCGCTTGCCGTTTTTTCAACGGATTCGCCCGTACCAAACATGCACATATAGAACTAGCCTCTGCCACTCCTAAAAAGGGCGCCTAGCTCATGTGTCAACGCACCTGCCCAACAGAGTTACCCTCGAACGGTTCTTGCATCTGCTGAGCGACTTCGTCGGCCGTTACAAACTTGGACCACACTCGAAGGTGCTGAACATCTGCCACGAGGCCCCCTGGTCCGACGTTTCCGCTCATTAAGCCGCACGCCATCACAGACGCGTTCCCCACACCCGTATCTTTGACCGAAGCGCAATCGCTTTGTGCTTGTCCCAGGACCAGGTTTCCCCCGGCGGCCAACTCCGCCCCCGTTTTGTAAGGGCCGCCATCGAATACCCTAGCTCCGTCCACGAATGCCTCCACCTTTCCGTCCGCAGACCTCCACGCTACGGCTACGTGATGCCACGCTCCGTCCCGGGATACATTAACCCCGGTATTGATTCCCGCCATATCTCCCCCCGCGGGGCCGTCATAGCGATCAGACGCGGCGACGAATTTCCCGTGCACAAGAAGTCTTACTCCGTCTAGGCTGTGCAGGAGGAATTCGTAGTCGTCGGGGCTAGCGTCTGCAGCAACGTAGGACATCACCGTCCCGTAGTTTTTTCCTCCGTCGGTAGAAGTGTCGCGTATCCAAAACGAGGCGGAAACTGTCGCGGGAGGAAAGTCGGTGATAGGAGTGGCTGTGGTAACGTAGCCCATGCCGTTGAGGCGAAGGACCGACGGACTTTTTCCTGTGGCCGGGAAAATCTCGGCTAGGCCACCGCCGAAGATGCAGTCGTGGTCACACGGGACCGTGGCAGCGTAGTCGCAACGATCGTCTGCGAAGTTCGAGGCCCGGACGGCAAAGAGGGGGTGGCAGAGATGCTATTAATTGTCAAAAGAAGCACTGGTATACAACTGGTATACCAGGTGTAGTACCATGTACGTACATAGAATTTCGTGCTGGATACCACCGGCTGCGTCAGGTTTGGCCCACTCATGACGCAGGAACTACGTATCTCTAGAAAGGATGCCGCCTGGTCGTGCCAGCGGCGGCCAGCGTAGGAGAAATACCGTCCAGTTGATGCCCTGGGAACTATCGATAGCTGTAATAGCTGGTATTCTGATCAAGGACATCAGCATAGGTCAAGAACGTCCGAGGCGTGAAACAATCCTAGTACATGTATAGGACATTCTTCGGACATACAATCGTATCGGAAACTCCCCTGCCCAAGGCTCCGACCGACGTAGATCGACCCTTTTCCCATGAAGCTTTACCCGTCATATGAAAAAAACCCTACGCAGGTTGTGGGTGTTCGAAGACAAGCAGACCCGGCACTTTACGCGAATCGCTCAAGATTTCCGACGACGAAAACAAGGTGTTTTTGCAATACTACCGCATAATGCCGGCACGCTTCGATCTAAACCGTCGTGACCAACCACCCACCGTACTCGTCCGCGCCAAAGACCGCGTCCGTGGCAGCGAACCCATTAGGGTCCACCCAACCCCCGTGCCCTCCATTATCGGTCACGGTCCACCCGAGAGCACTATCATCCGACGCACTCGATGCCTTTCTGTCTGTCGCTGCCAGAGACGACAAGGTCGTGTTCGTGGCAGAAAATGTAGCGTTTGCTAGGGCTACACCATCTCCATAGTCGTACAAGAAAACAGTTGCTTCTTTGGCTGCCGTCCTCAAAGCCGCGTCGTCCTTTATCGGGCCTTGCAAGCTGAGGGAGACGGTAAACGACTCGAAGTGCGCCTCCGTTTCCACATCGTCCACCAGAGAAACGTCTATCGTTTTCGTTGCGTCACCATCGTAAAAGCGAACAGTCCCAGCGGTAATTTCGTAGTCGTCTCCTCCGCTCGCGCTCCCGTCGGATGTGTTGTAGGCTATGTCGATGATACCCTTGGTGCCGTGACTGCGTTGTACCGTCAGAGTCACCGTCCCGCTGGCCTCTGTCGTGTACCACGCCACTGCCGTAAACCCAAAGAGACCCTTCTCTTGGTATTCCATCACGGAAATCCCCATCAAGTTCGCGGAGTAGTCTGTTGAGTTGGAGTCCACGACGATGGATGTTATGTAGTCTAACGATTTCGCCGCAGAGGTGACATTGCCAGTATGTAGAGCGCTGGATTCATCAGATATTTGCTCGTCCAAACTGGCAAGGATCTCCATCACGGACGAATCTGCCAGCGATCCTGTTGGATTGATGGTGAAGTCTACCACCACCGAGCCTCCCCTCATGCCCGTTACGGTGAACCGCGACGCGTCAACCCCAAGAGCCATCTCCAGATCCGACAAGAAGGCAGATAAGAATTTGGCTCTAGCAGCAGAGCCTTCGGGGTAAGAACTGATCTTCCCTTCGAGCGTGAAAGAAACGCCTGCCTGTGTCCGTTGAGTTTCACCAACCGCGGTGTCCGAGGATGGTGTGCTGGACACCGGAATGATGCTGGTGTACAGTCGCCAGTCATCGGCGCCGTGCTTGTAGCAAAGGAACCAGTCGTCGACGTCTCTCTCGAATGCGAAAGTGGCGATCCCTCCGATGCTTGTGACCGTGGTCGATCCAGCAACGGGTAAGCCCTCCTCACATTCACTATCGGAAGAGGTGGTGGAGTCTACCCACTTTGCCAGGTCTGACGACATCGTTTGTGCCGCAAATAAAGGCGGAACGTCGGGCATGTGGGGGAGGAATCGCACGCGGGGGGAGAGAGGGGGGAGGGGTGCTCGTATGATCAGGCAACGTTCGAGTATTTGTATGAGAACAAGACCTACATATATCGCATCGCAATTCGCAGCCGGTGTTGGTGAGATATCTGACATGCCCATGAATCACTACCGTTTTCTTAGCAGCTATCTTTACAATGCATCGAACACGAAAGCCCTGCTTTTGATGGTCATTGAAAGGGCGAACAATATGCATTACTGCCACAACCTTCACCCTCGAGAAGGTTGGCGGTGCTGATCTACCGATACAATGATACGAAACCGCCCTCCGAGCTTCCGACTTTTCAATTTTGAAGAAACACATATCAGTGCAATAATACATGAGCGAGAGGAGACTGACTCAATATTACCTCCATCGGCAATCCCTGTTCCAAAAAAGGAAAAATCCAGGAGCATCCCTGCCGCGAGGGACCCGCCGCTATTCTTCACCGATACCCCCGTGACCTCGTAGGCCTCGAAGGAAACGTTGTCGAAAAGTTCCCAAACCCCTTTTTCGCCAAACCGATAGCAGAGCTTGAAGGGCTGGTTGTCCTGGGTGCGATCGCTCACGGAAAGCGTAACCTCGCTCGTTCCTAAGTTCGATTTAGTTAAACCGGAGGCAGTCCTGTCCGGGTAGAAAATCGCACTGTCTCCTCCTGCTGGATCTCCCTCGCAGTCACCGTCTTTATTTTGGGCTAGTTTCACGGCGTCGCCAGAAGTGAGGCCAAACGTTCCCACCAGGCGAACACTTGAAGCCCGCCCTACAATCACATGGGTAGCACTTGCCGACAATATGACAGGAGCGAGAACCTCCATGCTTATCGACGGGTATGGCATAAAAGGTTCTAAGCCCGGAGCGTAGCAGAGCAAAAGGGTTGACGCTGGCACAGAAAACGCGAACGTGGCCACTTGATAGAACCCCATCGCCACACCGATCGAGGACCCGGCCGCAGGACCCACCCCTTTGGCACAAAGGTCAAATCCATCTTCTTCTGAGTTACCGCTGCTTCTTTCCACCCACTTGTAGCGGTCGCCCTCCATCCCGCCGTGGGCCACGAAAGCCACCGCCTGCGGCGAGCTTGTGATCGACACGAGATTTTGCGCGACATCTAACTCTCGGATTGTGGCCGACACTAGCTGGCGCGTGCGTAACGTCATGGTACTGTGGAGGTGGTATGGCTCTGACTGGTGCTTGTAGCATAGCTTCACCCTCGCCGAACCGAGAGTCGGGGATAAAAAAGTAAAGGACGACGCCAGCACTAGCTCCTCTCCGGTGCTATCAGAAAATGATGTCGAGGTGGAACTCGAAATGGACGATGTTGAGTCGTTTAGTGTTGATGGCCTGGCCGTAGCCAGGCCTGCTGTCCAAGTCACAGAACTCTCGTCGATCACGCCGTCAAGGTTGCAGCCTGCGTCGCTTGTAACGGAAGCCGCTACCCACTTGGCTTGGTCGCCCTCGACAATTCCCGAACCTGTAGGATAGAACGCTTTCGGGTAGCCCACTACGCTGTCGTCGTTGGAGCCAGTGGCAGCGGAGAACTCGGTCAGGGCGACAGCCGTCAAGGTGAAGGACGGGTATATCTTGGAACTTTCGGCCCTGTGGTAAAACAAAAAAAGGACGCGAAGCTTGGTGTACTGTAGGTAGGAATTGGCACTACGGACAGCGGACACCTGAAAAGTAGATGCGACGTAAGAAAGCTCCTCAAATCACCGTCCGACAGTCGGACGGAGTAGGCACGCAGCTGCACGAAGCGACTGCAGAAATTGTACCTGCAGTATAGCAGTGTGTACCAGTAGAAATAGCAACTCACCCAAATCGGTAGCACAGTGTCCATGTGTGACCCGCCTTGTCGTTGAGGTCTTCATCTGGAATTAAAAAATCGGCCGCAAGGAGAGAATCGACTACCCCGTCAGGGCCGTCTAGGAATACATCGACAAGGCAATCACTGTCGACCTTTCCCCCAGAAATCCAGAACGCGTGGTCCCCGGGCTCGACGGCACCTCCTCCGGTGAAATTCAAGCGCTTGGGCGCGCCCACAACGATCGTGTCAGCTGCTCCATCTTCTGCCGTGACGTCCGAGATTCCTAACACGGTCATCACAAGATTGTCGTACAATTGGAAAGGCTCCTCATCGAACGAATCTGTGCGAACAAAAACAACGGCAGTAAAGAAGGGCAAGGGACGGCGTCAGTATTATAGTGCTAAAATAGCCACGGCATGGGATCCACACATACGAGTTACACACGTTCGGTGCATCGTACCTGGTAAGAATTTTAGAGACCCGAGGCAAGACAAAGGTTCGTGACGCGCAATCGTTCTTACACACACGCACTTAAACCATCTACTTCGCAATACGATCACTATCAGCAGTCATCCTGTATTTCCCTTCCGCCCACAGAAAGTTTCAATTTACAAAGTGCTGATGACATACTCACAGCACATGGGATATGGTCCTCCAATCTCTGTCTCAGGGAAGGCAACCGTCTGCGCGGTAAAGCCAGTGGACTGGAAGTAGGCTAGATCGAAGTCGGTCAGTTCTCCAAGATCTCCGACGTCGCCCGTGATTCCTTCCGCCAAGCAATCGTCGCCGTTGATCCACTTAACGCGGTCAAGCCCCGCCTGGACATTTGACAGCAAGAGAAACAGCCGATTACACTCTCCACTTTCCTTTTTCTACGGCATATGGTACTTCGTGCGAGGTAAATCGGAATTCGAACAATACGTTGGACGCTGCTTTGAGAAGCCACTGCGGTAAGCATCGTAACCTAAACTTGCGAAACAAACATAGTTTGCGGCATTTGGCTCGGCGCCCTGCCCCACCATCCGCCTCGAAGGGACCAAACGGAGGAGTCACTCGTCCCTCTCTATTCACGGGATCCGGCTCTCACTCTGGGAAATTCTATGCGCTACCACTGTGTTGATACCTCAGACGCGGTTCCGTCGCCAACGAAAGAAAAGGTCTTCGCCACGTGGGGGATGGTCTTCCTTGCGGAGCCAGCATCCACGGCCACAGCCCGAATCATCCGGATATCGATCTCGAACTCTGCATATTCCTTGAAGGGTTCATCTGTGAAGGAAAATACATGAAGAGTGTACGTATCGTAAATTATCTCCTCCCGGCCCCCTCATGTTAACGTCTCATTATCAGTAGCGATGCAGTACGAAGTACTGTAGAAGCGTCAGCAGGAATGGCAGGAACCTTAGTCGGCGCTGTAAATATGTTTTGAAGGCGAGTCCCGCCTCGATGAGACTCCAGGACACGTACCGTTGAATTGGTAGCAGACGTGGACGGTCGACCCAGACGCAGGACTGTCAAAGACAAACCACGGTGCCAAGGTGCTGTTAACCAGGAGTACTCCATCGGTATCTCCCACGAGAGCAGCGGCCGCGCTTATTTCGCAGCTCGACGCCGACCAGAACATCTGGACGGAAATAGGAGTTGTGGATCGGCAGGCAGATCGCATGTGAGAAATGTTTCTAGGCATCTTGACATGTTCAGCTGCTTGTACCTTTGTAACTTTTGGGAAGCATATTTAAACAGTGTAATTGCATCGTGTCGAGTCAGTCTTCCTTTAAGATATCGTTTCAGAGATATTGCCGGACCTGGTCTCCAGCAGCCAAAAAGTGTCCGGTCAAGGTCCACATTTTGGAGTAGTCGACGACAGCGACGTTGTCTGATCCTTCGTTTGCGTGCACCTCTTGGAGCATCGCCACATTGATCGAAACACCCGGGTATACCTTCCATGGTTCACCTGTGGCGAAGAGAGTGCACCAAGAAGTACCGAGTCGAGTCGTTTCGCGAAACCCAACGGAAATATTGTTGACAATTATAATACTACCGTTGCCATCAGTGTCAGTTTTTCAGTTATGTTAGAGATACAGTGAAGACCTACGAACGCACGCCAAATAAATGTCGACCTTGTCAATAACTCCACGGACAACAACCAGCCAGACCGTAGGCCAACGCCGTAGGCCAACGCCATGGTCAAAAATACTTCACTCTATTTACGAAACCTACGCTAGTCCTGAATACCTGCAAATTTATAGCACAAGCTCGGCGACAGTCCGGCAGAAGATGACCCGAACGTAAAGTTCAATAGGAACCCCCCCCCTTCGGTGTAAATGGGTATGCTCGTTGTTCCGTTCCCCCCTGCACTGGAGGTGTCCCGTAACGTGATGGTATCATTGCACGAGTCGTCCGAGGTGTCATCGCTTACGACCCACCGTATAAAATCCTCGGAAGAAGTGCCATTGGCGTGGACAACCAGAATCTCCCACGCGTTTGCCACGGCGATGTCTTTCCCGCCCACGCGAGACTCCACCGAGTTCAGCATGTGCGCATATGCTTGAATATCGTACCACATGAATTCTTCGTTGCCAAACTTGTAGCATAAGTTCAAATAGAGTCCTGCTGCTTCTGACCCGAGGGTGAAAGTTGCGTTGCCGTAGGGGCCAAGATACATGGCAACGCCGCCCAAGTCAGCTCCCGTTAAGGGCGCGTCAGAGCCACTTGCGCAGTCGGTGCTATCAATAACAAACTTGATCAGGTCATTGTCACCGCTCGGCGTAAGGCCGTCGCCGTCGAAAATCCACTGTTTTGGCTGGTCGATGACGCAGGCCGAGTCGTTACCCCACGCCGCTGTCACATTGTGCACCATTTTCACGTAAACGGGCATACTGTACCGGCGCCATGGCTCACTGCTGTGCCTGCAGCATTGCCAAGAGAGGTTGAGCTACGGTTGGAAGAAATGAAACATTGCTGGTTGTCCGCTTCACATAGGATTCGAACAACGACACGGGTTGAGTATCAGTGGTGGGCAGACGCGGTTGTGTCGCTCGGCATGCCGCTCATCGACAGGGCACGTCAGTCGCTTGGAAAAAACCTAACAACCACCAATTTGCGTGGGCGGGGGTTGAATAGGTGCCGTACGTCCACAAATGAGTTGATCCGACGTATGCGTCGGGTGCTGACTCACAACCTTCAGCAGTATTGCGACTGTTACTCTTTTGGATTGCACACCGGCATGAAATATAGCTCTCAATGAGCAGACTAATCACGCAGTCTAGACAAATAACTTAGGGGGTTTCACGCGGACGTAGGCTTTAAAAGGCGGTCTGCCGTCACTCCTTTCCCAGACAATCGTCGTCATGTGCGTCACACCGGCAGCCAATAGAAGTATGCACACTCAGTGTATCGTTGTGATACATCAATGTTGTTACGAGCTGAGTGGCGGCACTGTGACGTGTTTTGAAGGCACCTTCTCACGGAGCCGAGCTGGCGAACAATAACGGGCTACATTTTATGTACACAATCTTGAGCGCAATTCCTATTTGTTGCCTAAACGGAATGATGAGGCAAAGTCGCCGCCCACTAATATTGTCGCAAACCTAACACCCGCCATCATTAATTTCAAACCATACCTGTAGCAAGGAGTAATCCACCGTCCTGATGCACTCGTGGCAAAGGTCGCTGTGGTTTTGCCGGAAACGATCTCGCCATATTCCTCCATCTCGGCCACGGAGCTCGAATCGGAACAATTGGACGACTCGTTGTAGATCCACTGCACATAGTCACCGCTTTGGATATGCCCGCCTGCAAAACCCCAAGCCTTGGGATATCCTACAACAGCGACATCAGCATCGCCGAAAGTGGACGCATACAAACCTGATACGTAGGCCACATCGATCGTAAGGGACGTGTATAGCATAGCCGGTTCTCCCTGGAACCAGTAGCACAAGCTCGGACTCTCGCCGGATACCGACGCGGTGAATGCAAAGCTGCCATGGCCGTTGGAAACATCTACCCTCCCGTCGATGACCCGGCCGTCGATTGCATCCGTGATGGGTGCGATGTTTTCGGAGCAATTGTTTCCCGACAGGATCCACTGGGCGCGGTCCCCAGCGGTCGCGGCTTCTGATAGACCGTATCCCGTAAAGATGAGGTCTTCTGGTACACCAACCACCGCTACAGAGGAGCCTCCCGAGCTTGAGGACCATCCAGTCACATGATGTACGCTCATCGATATGGTGGGGTAGCTCTGGAAATCCTCAGACCCGAACTTGTAGCACAGCGTAGCATTGGCGCTCGTATTTCCAACTCCGCCAGAAAGGAAAACCTCATCGGTGAACTCGAACGAAACATCCAAGGATGCCGACACTTTGGCCGTGGCATTGCCGCCGGCAAGGTCAGGCGCCAGCGAAGCAACAGAGTCAGGAGATGCACAGTCGGTAGCGCCTTGCAGAATCCACATCCCTTCGTCTGCCTCTGCGATTCCGAATCCTGATAGCGCCAAAACTTTGGGGTATCCGACGACACTGAGAGACGCGCTTCCCTCCTTCGCCGCTAAGCTGTACAACTCGTACACGTTGACGGTGATTGCAGGGTAAAGCTTGAAGGGGTTGTCGCCGGAAGCAAAACGATAGCAAAGTTGAAGGGGGCCAGTGACTTCGGAACTGTTGGCGAACGTGATGTTGGTAGCCGTAGACGTGGTGCCGTCGGAGTCATCTACGTCAACCTCTTCGGCTTGCCAGTTACAGTGGTCGTTTGCGGTGGCAGATGAGTTGATCCACTTCACTTGATCGCCCCGGGAAACTCCATACCCGTAGAATATCCACCGTTTCTCTTGGGCAGCTACAGCCGTCAAAGACGAGCCACGTGTCGAAGACACATATTTTATTTGCTTTCCCACCACCACAGATGCAGCAATCCCAACGTCAATCCTGAGGGGCATACGTAGTCCGAAAAGGGTAAAGAAGCGATCGGTGATCGAGACAACGTTAAATGGGCTACGCGCAATGTGTTGTCGCCCTTGTGCCGCCGCGTGAAGACAGCCTTGTAAAGCTCACCTAAAGTTAGTATGCGACTTCCACTACCTTTCGTCTGATGGACGTCGATATAATGCCTTGTCGACTTCCCAGAAAGCAAAGTACAAGCCCAACAGCTACCAAACTGCCAATACAACGTTTCGGAGCAAGTGGAATTGTGGAAACGCGAGAAGCAGGCGCGGTTGTTCTTAGATACCTTCCTGCACCACCAAAACAACACAGCACTGGGTTGCTGAAGTATATTACTCCGACCTCTCTAAGACAAGTCGAAGAGTCGCTGCACGGACCCGGTATTGTCCAACTGTAGTTGAAAGGCAGTTGAGGCTTTGAACACTAAAAATAATCACAAGATAATTCACCACCCGGTGAAAATCAGCCACGACTGCGACGAACATAGAGTGATACAAGTCTACCCTCGCAAACACCGGAAAACTAACCTGTTTGTCATCGCTTGATCGGTGAAGGTTGTGATGGAAAAGTTCCCAGTAGCACCCGCTGTTTCTCGGTTGACCACGGTCGAAAGCTTGAGGGATATTGATGTCCCAGACGGTATCTCATCCCCAGACCCATCGCGCTCGACAGCGAGTGCGAACGATCCGTTCACGATCAGCGCACCTAACACGTCAGACTCCGCTGACAACGGCGCAGCAAGTGAAAAGTCCAACGGAATCTCAACGTAGACCACTCCCATCGATGGCAAAGGGTTCACTAGGGTGAAGGAGAAATTGACCGGTGTCTCTATCCCCGCCACATCATATTGCAGTCCCGCCTCGACCAGCGGTAGTGTTGCAGCAGTGAAATTGATAGCCGGGAGCTCCGGGCCTTGTCTTGAATCATCTATCGTAACGCTTGTATTGTGTAGGGTCGTCTTCACCAATGGAAAATGAGCGCTTGAACCCTCAAACTTTTGATTCGCAACACCATCAAGCAGCCTTACGCTAATATCCGCCCCAGCTTCTACCACAGTTCCTGTTCCATCGCGGTGGATCTGAACCGTGTAGCCGTCTAAGCCGATGGAAACCGAAATTTCCCCGTCAATCTCGTCGACTACAGCAGCGCTACAGTTGATCGACGTGAAGTCAGAGGGAAACTCTATGAAGATGTGACCGTCCGAGGGCAACGGATTTGACACAGCGAAGGAAACATTAGCCATCCCAACCATTCCGGCAACATAGCTGTGAAGTGTAACAATCGGAACTTCATCAAAACGACCAGGCGAAACCCATACGTCGGAAGGTCTATCACCGCTGTTATACTCTGAGCTAGCCTCGTCGATCGAGATACCGACATCAGAGAGTGTTGTCTTCACCATCGGAAATATATCAATGGGCCCCGCGAATTGCTGGTTCTTGATACCGTCAGCAACCTCAACCAAAACACGTTCACCCGCATCCACCACCGTTCCACTCCCATCACGTTGAATATCTACCGTATAGCCATCAGCACCCACCGAGACAATAAAACTACCGTCGATGCCTGTCGCACGGGCCGCCCTGCTATTGATGGCCGTGAAGTTTGAGGGGAACTTGATTATCACATGCCCATCCGCAGGCAACGGATTGGCGGTTGTGAAGCTGAGGTTGGCTGCGCCCTCGACCCCTGCCACTGAGCTGCCAAGCACCACCGTCGGCGGCACGGCGAAGGCACCTGGGGTGAACACCACGGCCGCAGCCCGATCGTTGCTGTTGACGCCCGAGCTGGCCTCGTCAATCGACACCGTGGAGTCCTTCAGCGTCGTCTTCACCACAGGAAATACGTCGCTGGACCCCTCGAACAGCTGATTCGTGACACCGTCGACTACGGTCGCAGTGATGTTCGTCCCCGCTTCCACCTCGGTGCCCGTCCCATCGCGATGGACGTCCACGGTGTAGCCATCACCGCCGACGGAGACATTGAACCCCCCGTCAACACCGGCGACCGTGACCGTTGTGACGTTGATCGACGTGAAATTCGAGGGGAACTCGATAACCACGTGGCCATCTACCGGGAGCGGATTCGAGATGGTGAAGCTGATATTGGCGGAACCCTCGGCACCTGCGATGTAGCTGCCCAGTGTCACGCGTGGTCGCTCAGTGAATACGCCAGGGGTGAACCACGCAGCGGTGGGTCGGTCTGCATCGTGAAAGTCGGCGCTCGCTTCGTCGACGGAAACGTCCGTCTCAGCTAACGTGGTCTTCACCATCGGAAATACGTCGCTCGGTCCCTCGAACTGCTCGTTGACTACACCGTCCAGCAGCATCACCGACACATTGACCCCGCTGCCGACCTCGGTTCCCGACCCGTCACGCCAAACGTCGACCGTGAAGCCATCAGCACCCACCGAGACAATGAAACTACCGTCGATGCCTGTCGCGCGGGCCTCGCTGCTATTGATGGCCGTGAAGCTTGAGGGGAACTTGATTATCACATGCCCATCCGCAGGCAACGGATTGGCGGTTGTGAAGCTGAGGTTGGCTGCGCCTCGACCCCTGCCACTGAGCTGCCAAGCACCACCGTCGGCGGCACAGCGAAGGCACCTGGGGTGAACACCACGGCCGCAGCCCGATCGTTGCGGTTGACGCCCGAGCTGGCCTCGTCAATCGACACCGTGGAGTCCTTCAGCGTCGTCTTCACCACAGGAAATACGTCGCTGGACCCCTCGAACAGCTGATTCGTGACACCATCGACCACGGTCGCAGTGATGTTCGTCCCCGCTTCCACCTCGGTGCCCGTCCCATCGCGATGGACGTCCATGGTGTAGCCATCACCGCCGACGGAGACATTGAATCCCCCGTCAACACCGGCGACCGTGACCGCTGTGAAGTTGATCGACGTGAAATTCGAGGGGAACTTGATCACCACGTGGCCATCTATCGGGAGCGGATTCGAGATGGTGAAGCTGATATTGGCCGAGCCCTCGGCACCTGCGATGTAGCTGCCCAGTGTCACGCGTGGTCGCTCGGCGAATACGCCAGGGGTGAACCACGCAGGGGCGGGTCGGTCTGCATCGTGAAAGTCGGCGCTCGCTTCGTCGATGGAAACGTCCGTCTCAGCCAGCGTGGTCTTCACCATCGGAAATACGTCGCTCGGTCCCTCGAACTGCTCGTTGACTACACCGTCCAGCAGCATCACCGACACATTGACCCCGCTGCCGACCTCGGTTCCCGACCCGTCACGCCAAACGTCGACCGTGAAGCCATCAGCACCCACCGAGACAATGAAACTTCCGTCGATGCCTGTCGCGCGGGCCTCGCTGCTATTGATGGCCGTGAAGCTTGAGGGGAACTTGATTATCACATGCCCATCCGCAGGCAACGGATTGGCGGTTGTGAAGCTGAGGTTGGCCATGCCCTTGACCCCTGCCACTGAGCTGCCAAGCACCACCGTCGGCGGCACGGCGAAGGCACCTGGGGTGAACACCACGGCCGCAGCCCGATCGTTGCTGTTGGCGCCCGAGCTGGCCTCGTCAATCGACACCGTGGAGTCCTTCAGCGTCGTCTTCACCACAGGAAATACGTCGCTGGACCCCTCGAACAGCTGATTCGTGACACCATCGACCACGGTCGCAGTGATGTTCGTCCCCGCTTCCACCTCGGTGCCCGTCCCATCGCGATGGACGTCCACGGTGTAGCCATCACCGCCGACGGAGACATTGAATCCCCCGTCAACACCGGCGACCGTGACCGTTGTGACGTTGATCGACGTGAAATTCGAGGGGAACTCGATAACCACGTGACCATCTATCGGGAGCGGATTCGAGATGGTGAAGCTGATATTGGCGGAGCCCTCGGCACCTGCGATGTAGCTGCCCAGTGTCACGCGTGGTCGCTCGGCGAATACGCCAGGGGTGAACCACGCAGGGGCGGGTCGGTCTGCATCGTGAAAGTCGGCGCTCGCTTCGTCGATGGAAACGTCCGTCTCAGCCAGCGTGGTCTTCACCATCGGAAATACGTCGCTCGGTCCCTCGAACTGCTCGTTGACTACACCGTCCAGCAGCATCACCGACACATTGACCCCGCTGCCGACCTCGGTTCCCGACCCGTCACGCCAAACGTCGACCGTGAAGCCATCAGCACCCACCGAGACAATGAAACTTCCGTCGATGCCTGTCGCGCGGGCCGCACTGCTATTGATGGCCGTGAAGCTTGAGGGGAACTTGATTATCACATGCCCATCCGCAGGCAACGGATTGGCGGTTGTGAAGCTGAGGTTGGCTGCACCTTCGACCCCTGCCACTGAGCTGCCAAGCACCACCGTCGGCGGCACGGCGAAGGCACCTGGGGTGAACACCACGGCCGCAGCCCGATCGTTGCGGTTGACGCCCGAGCTGGCCTCGTCAATCGACACCGTGGAGTCCTTCAGCGTCGTCTTCACCACAGGAAATACGCCGCTGGATCCCTCGAACAACTGATTCGTGACACCATCGACCACGGTCGCAGTGATGTTCGTCCCCGCTTCCACCTCGGTGCCCGTCCCATCGCGATGGACGTCCATGGTGTAGCCATCACCGCCGACGGAGACATTGAATCCCCCGTCAACACCGGCGACCGTGACCGCTGTGAAGTTGATCGACGTGAAATTCGAGGGGAACTTGATCACCACGTGGCCATCTATCGGGAGCGGATTCGAGATGGTGAAGCTGATATTGGCCGAGCCCTCGGCACCTGCGATGTAGCTGCCCAGTGTCACGCGTGGTCGCTCGGCGAATACGCCAGGGGTGAACCACGCAGGGGCGGGTCGGTCTGCATCGTGAAAGTCGGCGCTCGCTTCGTCGATGGAAACGTCCGTCTCAGCCAGCGTGGTCTTCACCATCGGAAATACGTCGCTCGGTCCCTCGAACTGCTCGTTGACTACACCGTCCAGCAGCATCACCGACACATTGACCCCGCTGCCGACCTCGGTTCCCGACCCGTCACGCCAAACGTCGACCGTGAAGCCATCAGCACCCACCGAGACAATGAAACTACCGTCGATGCCTGTCGCGCGGGCCTCGCTGCTATTGATGGCCGTGAAGCTTGAGGGGAACTTGATTATCACATGCCCATCCGCAGGCAACGGATTGGCGGTTGTGAAGCTGAGGTTGGCCATGCCCTTGACCCCTGCCACTGAGCTGCCAAGCACCACCGTCGGCGGCACGGCGAAGGCACCTGGGGTGAACACCACGGCCGCAGCCCGATCGTTGCTGTTGGCGCCCGAGCTGGCCTCGTCAATCGACACCGTGGAGTCCTTCAGCGTCGTCTTCACCACAGGAAATACGTCGCTGGACCCCTCGAACAGCTGATTCGTGACACCATCGACCACGGTCGCAGTGATGTTCGTCCCCGCTTCCACCTCGGTGCCCGTCCCATCGCGATGGACGTCCACGGTGTAGCCATCACCGCCGACGGAGACATTGAATCCCCCGTCAACACCGGCGACCGTGACCGTTGTGACGTTGATCGACGTGAAATTCGAGGGGAACTCGATAACCACGTGACCATCTATCGGGAGCGGATTCGAGATGGTGAAGCTGATATTGGCGGAGCCCTCGGCACCTGCGATGTAGCTGCCCAGTGTCACGCGTGGTCGCTCGGCGAATACGCCAGGGGTGAACCACGCAGGGGCGGGTCGGTCTGCATCGTGAAAGTCGGCGCTCGCTTCGTCGATGGAAACGTCCGTCTCAGCCAGCGTGGTCTTCACCATCGGAAATACGTCGCTCGGTCCCTCGAACTGCTCGTTGACTACACCGTCCAGCAGCATCACCGACACATTGACCCCGCTGCCGACCTCGGTTCCCGACCCGTCACGCCAAACGTCGACCGTGAAGCCATCAGCACCCACCGAGACAATGAAACTTCCGTCGATGCCTGTCGCGCGGGCCGCACTGCTATTGATGGCCGTGAAGCTTGAGGGGAACTTGATTATCACATGCCCATCCGCAGGCAACGGATTGGCGGTTGTGAAGCTGAGGTTGGCTGCACCTTCGACCCCTGCCACTGAGCTGCCAAGCACCACCGTCGGCGGCACGGCGAAGGCACCTGGGGTGAACACCACGGCCGCAGCCCGATCGTTGCGGTTGACGCCCGAGCTGGCCTCGTCAATCGACACCGTGGAGTCCTTCAGCGTCGTCTTCACCACAGGAAATACGCCGCTGGATCCCTCGAACAACTGATTCGTGACACCATCGACCACGGTCGCAGTGATGTTCGTCCCCGCTTCCACCACGGTGCCCGTCCCATCGCGATGGACGTCCACGGTGTAGCCATCACCGCCGACGGAGACATTGAATCCCCCGTCAACACCGGCGACCGTGACCGCTGTGACGTTGATCGACGTGAAATTCGAGGGGAACTCGATCACCACGTGGCCATCTATCGGGAGCGGATTCGAGATGGTGAAGCTGATATTGGCGGAACCCTCGGCACCTGCGATGTAGCTGCCCAGTGTCACGCGTGGTCGCTCGGCGAATACGCCAGGGGTGAACCACGCAGGGGCGGGTCGGTCTGCATCGTGAAAGTCGGCGCTCGCTTCGTCAACGGAAACGCCCGTCTCAGCCAGCGTAGTCTTCACCATCGGAAATACGTCGCTCGGTCCCTCGAACTGCTCGTTGACTACACCGTCCAGCAGCATCACCGACACATTGACCCCGCTGCCGACCTCGGTTCCCGACCCGTCACGCCAAACATCGACCGTGAAGCCATCAGCACCCACCGAAACACTAAAACTTCCGTCGATGCCTGTCGCGCGGGCCGCACTGCTATTGATGGCCGTGAAGCTTGATGGGAACTTGATTATCACATGCCCATCCGCAGGCAACGGATTGGCGGTTGTGAAGCTGAGGTTGGCTGCACCCTCGACCCCTGCCACTGAGCTGCCAAGCACCACCGTCGGCGGCACGGCGAAGGCACCTGGGGTGAACATCACGGCCGCAGCCCGATCGTTGCGGTTGACGCCCGAGCTGGCCTCGTCAATCGACACCGTGGAGTCCTTCAGCGTCGTCTTCACCACAGGAAATACGTCGCTGGACCCCTCGAACAGCTGATTCGTGACACCATCGACCACGGTCGCAGTGATGTTCGTCCCCGCTTCCACCTCGGTGCCCGTCCCATCGCGATGGACGTCCACGGTGTAGCCATCACCGCCGACGGAGACATTGAACCCCCCGTCAACACCGGCGACCGTGACCGCTGTGACGTTGATTGACGTGAAATTCGAGGGGAACTCGATAACCACGTGGCCATCTATCGGGAGCGGATTCGAGATGGTGAAGCTGATATTGGCGGAACCCTCGGCACCTGCGATGTAGCTGCCCAGTGTCACGCGTGGTCGCTCGGCGAATACGCCAGGGGTGAACCACGCAGCGGCGGGTCGGTCTGCATCGTGAAAGTCGGCGCTCGCTTCGTCGACGGAAACGCCCGTCTCAGCCAGCGTGGTCCTCACCATCGGAAATACGTCGCTCGGTCCCTCGAACTGCTCGTTGACTACACCGTCCAGCAGCATCACCGACGCATTGACCCCGCTGCCAACCTCGGTTCCCGACCCGTCACGCCAAACGTCGACCGTGAAGCCATCAGCACCCACCGAAACACTAAAACTTCCGTCGATGCCTGTCGCGCGGGCCGCACTGCTATTGATGGCCGTGAAGTTTGAGGGGAACTTGATTATCACATGCCCGTTCGCAGGCAACGGATTGGCGGTTGTGAAGCTGAGGTTGGCTGCACCTTCGACCCCTGCCACTGAGCTGCCAAGCACCACCGTCGGCGGCACGGCGAAGGCACCTGGGGTGAACACCACAGCCGCAGCCCGATCGTTGCTGTTGACGCCCGAGCTGGCCTCGTCAATCGACACCGTGGAGTCCTTCAGCGTCGTCTTCACCACAGGAAATACGTCGCTGGACCCCTCGAACAGCTGATTCGTGACACCATCGACCACGGTCGCAGTGATGTTCGTCCCCGCTTCCACCTCGGTGCCCGTCCCATCGCGATGGACGTCCACGGTGTAGCCATCACCGCCGACGGAGACATTGAACCCCCCGTCAACACCGGCGACCGTGACCGCTGTGACGTTGATCGACGTGAAATTCGAGGGGAACTCGATAACCACGTGGCCATCTATCGGGAGCGGATTCGAGATGGTGAAGCTGATATTGGCGGAACCCTCGGCACCTGCGATGTAGCTGCCCAGTGTCACGCGTGGTCGCTCGGCGAATACGCCAGGGGTGAACCACGCAGCGGCGGGTCGGTCTGCATCGTGAAAGTCGGCGCTCGCTTCGTCAACGGAAACGCCCGTCTCAGCCAGCGTAGTCTTCACCATCGGAAATACGTCGCTCGGTCCCTCGAACTGCTCGTTGACTACACCGTCCAGCAGCATCACCGACACATTGACCCCGCTGCCGACCTCGGTTCCCGACCCGTCACGCCAAACGTCGACCGTGAAGCCATCAGCACCCACCGAAACACTAAAACTTCCGTCGATGCCTGTCGCGCGGGCCGCACTGCTATTGATGGCCGTGAAGCTTGAGGGGAACTTGATTATCACATGCCCGTTCGCAGGCAACGGATTGGCGGTTGTGAAGCTGAGGTTGGCTGCACCCTCGACCCCTGCCACTGAGCTGCCAAGCACCACCGTCGGCGGCACGGCGAAGGCACCTGGGGTGAACATCACGGCCGCAGCCCGATCGTTGCGGTTGACGCCCGAGCTGGCCTCGTCAATCGACACCGTGGAGTCCTTCAGCGTCGTCTTCACCACAGGAAATACGTCGCTGGACCCCTCGAACAGCTGATTCGTGACACCATCGACCACGGTCGCAGTGATGTTCGTCCCCGCTTCCACCTCGGTGCCCGTCCCATCGCGATGGACGTCCACGGTGTAGCCATCACCGCCGACGGAGACATTGAACCCCCCGTCAACACCGGCGACCGTGACCGCTGTGACGTTGATCGACGTGAAATTCGAGGGGAACTCGATAACCACGTGGCCATCTATCGGGAGCGGATTCGAGATGGTGAAGCTGATATTGGCGGAACCCTCGGCACCTGCGATGTAGCTGCCCAGTGTCACGCGTGGTCGCTCGGCGAATACGCCAGGGGTGAACCACGCAGCGGCGGGTCGGTCTGCATCGTGAAAGTCGGCGCTCGCTTCGTCAACGGAAACGCCCGTCTCAGCCAGCGTAGTCTTCACCATCGGAAATACGTCGCTCGGTCCCTCGAACTGCTCGTTGACTACACCGTCCAGCAGCATCACCGACACATTGACCCCGCTGCCGACCTCGGTTCCCGACCCGTCACGCCAAACGTCGACCGTGAAGCCATCAGCACCCACCGAAACACTAAAACTTCCGTCGATGCCTGTCGCGCGGGCCGCACTGCTATTGATGGCCGTGAAGCTTGATGGGAACTTGATTATCACATGCCCGTTCGCAGGCAACGGATTGGCGGTTGTGAAGCTGAGGTTGGCTGCACCCTCGACCCCTGCCACTGAGCTGCCAAGCACCACCGTCGGCGGCACGGCGAAGGCACCTGGGGTGAACATCACGGCCGCAGCCCGATCGTTGCGGTTGACGCCCGAGCTGGCCTCGTCAATCGACACCGTGGAGTCCTTCAGCGTCGTCTTCACCACAGGAAATACGTCGCTGGACCCCTCGAACAGCTGATTCGTGACACCATCGACCACGGTCGCAGTGATGTTCGTCCCCGCTTCCACCTCGGTGCCCGTCCCATCGCGATGGACGTCCACGGTGTAGCCATCACCGCCGACGGAGACATTGAACCCCCCGTCAACACCGGCGACCGTGACCGCTGTGACGTTGATCGACGTGAAATTCGAGGGGAACTCGATAACCACGTGGCCATCTATCGGGAGCGGATTCGAGATGGTGAAGCTGATATTGGCGGAACCCTCGGCACCTGCGATGTAGCTGCCCAGTGTCACGCGTGGTCGCTCGGCGAATACGCCAGGGGTGAACCACGCAGCGGCGGGTCGGTCTGCATCGTGAAAGTCGGCGCTCGCTTCGTCAACGGAAACGCCCGTCTCAGCCAGCGTAGTCTTCACCATCGGAAATACGTCGCTCGGTCCCTCGAACTGCTCGTTGACTACACCGTCCAGCAGCATCACCGACACATTGACCCCGCTGCCGACCTCGGTTCCCGACCCGTCACGCCAAACGTCGACCGTGAAGCCATCAGCACCCACCGAAACACTAAAACTTCCGTCGATGCCTGTCGCGCGGGCCGCACTGCTATTGATGGCCGTGAAGCTTGAGGGGAACTTGATTATCACATGCCCACCCGCAGGCAACGGATTGGCGGTTGTGAAGCTGAGGTTGGCTGCGCCCTCGACCCCTGCCACTGAGCTGCCAAGCACCACCGTCGGCGGCACGGCGAAGGCACCTGGGGCGAACACCACGGCCGCAGCCCGATCGTTGCTGTTGACGCCCGAGCTGGCCTCGTCAATCGACACCGTGGAGTCCTTCAGCGTCGTCTTCACCACAGGAAATACGTCGCTGGACCCCTCGAACAGCTGATTCGTGACACCATCGACCACGGTCGCAGTGATGTTCGTCCCCGCTTCCACCTCGGTGCCCGTCCCATCGCGATGGACGTCCACGGTGTAGCCATCACCGCCGACGGAGACATTGAATCCCCCGTCAACACCGGCGACCGTGACCGCTGTGACGTTGATCGACGTGAAATTCGAGGGGAACTCGATAACCACGTGGCCATCTATCGGGAGCGGATTCGAGATGGTGAAGCTGACATTGGCCGAACCCTCGGCACCTGCGATGTAGCTGCCCAGTGTCACGCGTGGTCGCTCGGCGAATACGCCAGGGGTGAACCACGCAGGGGCGGGTCGGTCTGCATCGTGAAAGTCGGCGCTCGCTTCGTCAACGGAAACGTCCGTCTCAGCCAGCGTAGTCTTCACCATCGGAAATACGTCGCTCGGTCCCTCGAACTGCTCGTTGACTACACCGTCCAGCAGCATCACCGACGCATTGACCCCGCTGCCGACCTCGGTTCCCGACCCGTCACGCCAAACGTCGACCGTGAAGCCATCAGCACCCACCGAAACACTAAAACTTCCGTCGATGCCTGTCGCACGGGCCGCACTGCTATTGATGGCCGTGAAGTTTGAGGGGAACTTGATTATCACATGCCCGTTCGCAGGCAACGGATTGGCGGTTGTGAAGCTGAGGTTGGCTGCACCTTCGACCCCTGCCACTGAGCTGCCAAGCACCACCGTCGGCGGCACGGCGAAGGCACCTGGGGTGAACACCACGGCCGCAGCCCGATCGTTGCTGTTGACGCCCGAGCTGGCCTCGTCAATCGACACCGTGGAATCCTTCAGCGTCGTCTTCACCACAGGAAATACGTCGCTGGACCCCTCGAACAGCTGATTCGTGACACCATCGACCACGGTCGCAGTGATGTTCGTCCCCGCTTCCACCTCGGTGCCCGTCCCATCGCGATGGACGTCCACGGTGTAGCCATCACCGCCGACGGAGACATTGAATCCCCCGTCAACACCGGCGACCGTGACCGCTGTGACGTTGATCGACGTGAAATTCGAGGGGAACTCGATAACCACGTGGCCATCTATCGGGAGCGGATTCGAGATGGTGAAGCTGACATTGGCCGAACCCTCGGCACCTGCGATGTAGCTGCCCAGTGTCACGCGTGGTCGCTCGGCGAATACGCCAGGGGTGAACCACGCAGGGGCGGGTCGGTCTGCATCGTGAAAGTCGGCGCTCGCTTCGTCAACGGAAACGTCCGTCTCAGCCAGCGTAGTCTTCACCATCGGAAATACGTCGCTCGGTCCCTCGAACTGCTCGTTGACTACACCGTCCAGCAGCATCACCGACGCATTGACCCCGCTGCCGACCTCGGTTCCCGACCCGTCACGCCAAACGTCGACTGTGAAGCCATCAGCACCCACCGAAACACTAAAACTTCCGTCGATGCCTGTCGCACGGGCCGCACTGCTATTGATGGCCGTGAAGTTTGAGGGGAACTTGATTATCACATGCCCGTTCGCAGGCAACGGATTGGCGGTTGTGAAGCTGAGGTTGGCTGCACCTTCGACCCCTGCCACTGAGCTGCCAAGCACCACCGTCGGCGGCACGGCGAAGGCACCTGGGGTGAACACCACGGCCGCAGCCCGATCGTTGCTGTTGACGCCCGAGCTGGCCTCGTCAATCGACACCGTGGAGTCCTTCAGCGTCGTCTTCACCACAGGAAATACGTCGCTGGACCCCTCGAACAGCTGATTCGTGACACCATCGACCACGGTCGCAGTGATGTTCGTCCCCGCTTCCACCTCGGTGCCCGTCCCATCGCGATGGACGTCCACGGTGTAGCCATCACCGCCGACGGAGACATTGAATCCCCCGTCAACACCGGCGACCGTGACCGCTGTGACGTTGATCGACGTGAAATTCGAGGGGAACTCGATCACCACGTGACCATCTATCGGGAGCGGATTCGAGATGGTGAAGCTGATATTGGCAGAGCCCTCGGCACCTGCGATGTAGCTGCCTAGTGTCACGCGTGGTCGCTCGGCGAATACGCCAGGGGTGAACCACGCAGGGGCGGGTCGGTCTGCATCGTGAAAGTCGGCGCTCGCTTCGTCAACGGAAACGTCCGTCTCAGCCAGCGTGGTCTTCACCATCGGAAATACGTCGCTCGGTCCCTCGAACTGCTCGTTGACTACACCGTCCAGCAGCATCACCGACACATTGACCCCGCTGCCGACCTCGGTTCCCGACCCGTCACGCCAAACGTCGACCGTGAAGCCATCAGCACCCACCGAAACACTAAAACTTCCGTCGATGCCTGTCGCACGGGCCGCATTACTATTGATGGCCGTGAAGCTTGAGGGGAATTTGATTATCACATGCCCATCCGCAGGCAACGGATTGGCGGTTGTGAAGCTGAGGTTGGCTGCACCTTCGACCCCTGCCACTGAGCTGCCAAGCACCACCGTCGGCGGCACGGCGAAGGCACCTGGGTGAACACCACGGCCGCAGCCCGATCGTTGCTGTTGACGCCCGAGCTGGCCTCGTCAATCGACACCGTGGAGTCCTTCAGCGTCGTCTTCACCACAGGAAATACGTCGCTGGACCCCTCGAACAGCTGATTCGTGACACCATCGACCACGGTCGCAGTGATGTTCGTCCCCGCTTCCACCTCGGTGCCCGTCCCATCGCGATGGACGTCCACGGTGTAGCCATCACCGCCGACGGAGACATTGAATCCCCCGTCAACACCGGCGACCGTGACCGTTGTGACGTTGATCGACGTGAAATTCGAGGGGAACTCGATCATCACGTGACCATCTATCGGGAGCGGGTTCGAGATGGTGAAGCTGATATTGGCGGAACCCTCGGCACCCGCCGTGTATTGTTGCAGTCGGCACAAAGGATTTGATCGAAACATTCCTGGATTGATGATTACTCCTGAAATTTGGTCATTGCTGTTGAATTCTGTGCTTGCTTCGTCAATGGGCGTTACTCCGTCGCTTTCCATTGTCGTTAGGGCGAAATAAGTAGTCACACCCTCGTAGGATGGGTTCATGATGTCCATGATAATCAGACTGATGGATGTTCCGGCCGAAATATTTGAAGTAAGTTCCTTCAGTGACATTTTTATGGATGAGGAGGCCACAGTTGCCAAAATGGTTGCAGTTGTTCCGGCTACGGCGTTGACGCTGGCGTTTCCGTCCGCCGCTTTGAAACTCGCGGGTAGTTCGATGTACACGAACCCGTCGAATGGAATTGTATGCTCGCATGTGAAATTCAATAGCATTGTGCTGGTTGCACCTGCTTCGAATGTGCTTAGCGTAATCGTGGAGTTAGTTATTCTTCCTGGGACAAGGACAACCTGCGGTATTAAGAAATCACACACGCGGCATACAGCAGTACAATGGCGCGAGCGTTTTTGACAACTTTTTGGTTCCCCGGAATACGGCGAAAATTGTTCGCCCGGAGTCCAGTAAACTTGGCCAAGGATGAAGTGAAAACTTTCTATATTATGACACTATTAGTTTGGATGGTTTGCACCCTTTACTCTTGATTCTGCTAAACATATATTTGGAACGCGGTGCACCACGCACATATTGTCATTAACAAGCAGAAACGGTGGGACGTACCTCCTCGCTCTCCTCGCTCTCCGCGCTCCAGCCGAAACCGTTGATCGCCCGAACTTTAAAGGTATATCCAGACCCAGTTGATAGACCGGTAATATTCACGGATGTGGATGCCGGGCTGTCCGACGTATTAACAGCACCGACGTATGCTGAGATCACGCCTGTGGGAGTGTACATAACCTCATACTGGGTGATGGTGGAGTTATTGTCCTCAGGTGCCGTCCACGCTACCCGGACAGTCCCTCTTTCTGGTGATAACTGCACGCCATAAACGTTGGTGGGCGCCCCGGGGACGGCGCCCTCTGTCAGAGAAAACACGGTCGGAAATACGGAAAACGTTGTTCAGCCATTAGCGCACGCCCGTGATGTCTTCTGAAAGACGGCTGCTGACAGGGTCGTACACGCCACACGTATCGCACGTGTCGTGCATTTTTTGCACGTGCAGATTCATTCGGCGTGCCCGTACTGAAGTACACATCTGGGATGATAAGCTTGAATACGATATATGGGAGGGATCGATGTGGATAGTTTAAAAAACTACGGTTGTACTGTTTTTAGAGCCGTCGGTTCGCACTCAGCCCTGCCGGAGGCGATACACGGCGTACGTTTAGGGAGCTCAGGTCCGGATGGGATCAGTGTGGCAAGCCGAAAAGTTTCCGCATCGACCCCTCCTCTATATACCAGTGGGTCGCGCCGTTGCTCTTGTTCATGTTTCTGCTACACTCAAGCGTCCTTCCATACAAACTGGCAACACAATATATACCTGGTACAACATACATCATACGTCATCCCATACAGTAGTCTATTCGCGTGCCCACATACCTACCACACACGGTACCTGGTACACGATATCAGGTACCTGAAATGCTTTCCCATACGTCCCACGGCGGCGCGACCGACGAAGGCTACCCAACGACAACAAAAAAAACACCGAACGATGGGATGATCGACAGTCGCGACCAAGCATTCGACGCGATTGACGGAGCGGCGCAAGCGAACGAAGCGACGCGGTCGGCCGAGCGACGGCGCGAGCGGACAGTCGTATGTGGTATATCCTACTGCTCCTACTACTCGTAACATAATATCAGCTACGACAACAGTAAATATAGTGGTGTGTCTCGCGGCGGTTTACGCCGCATGCCCTATACTCCTTGTAGTATCTTGGATCTTGATTTCGCGTGCTGAGCGTTCCTGTAAACTCAACCACCCGTACAGTACTACAAGCAGTCGACGGCTGCGCACCTTGTAGCTGACGGTGTTGAGTTTCATGTCGCCCCAGAGTCCGTTTTTCTTCACCAAGAGCTGCTTTGGGGCGAGGCACGCCAATGTCCAGCTTGTATTTTCCAATAGATACCTTTTCCGACCTGAGGGGGAAGAGTGCGAATTCCAGACAACTTTCCTTGAACTAATAATAAATACCAGCACGAATACTGTTCTGTTGTACCAAGTAGTTGAATACAAGGCAGTACCAGGTACGTATGTGTACGAGTATCCTATTGCGGGGGGGCATATCAAATAGGACCTACGGCACTCATAAAAGCCTATAACTATTTTCACTAACAATATTTGGTCCTGTTTCTGTGGTCCCCCGTAAATATCATATACCAGCACTGATTACTCAGGTACATACGTGGTATATTTTTTCCATAATGGGATATTCCGCTCCAGTTTTTTGTAGCCTGTCTTTGACCATGGACCAAGTGTTGTGCAACAACAGCGATAACAACAGCAACAGCAACAACAACAACAACAACAACAACAACAACAGCACCAACACCAACAACAACAACACCAACACCAACACCAACACCAACAACAACTGCAACACCAAAATACCAACACCAACAACAACAATAACAATACCAACAACAACAGCAGCAACAACAACAACAACAACAACAACAACAACAACAGCAACAATTATTAACGCTGCTGCTATGATACGCACATACATGACGGGCTTCGGGCGTCAATATCCTACTCGAATACGCGACCAGGCAGTCAAGAATTCAGATGGAAGCTATCGCATCGGTCTCTTCGTGGCCTGTACCAAGTTTTCCGCGCTCACCTTTGCGCAACGGGATGCTGATGTGTAGAGCACAGGCAGCCTAACAGGAGGAGGAGCGGTATCGAAAGAAGCGCACGAGATGTGGATACGATCTTTGCTGGAGTTATGAACGGACATGCGAACGATCTCGTCATCGTGTGGTTTTCTCTTCCATGCCTTGACGTCCCACCAAGAAAGGCGCCCTGGTGTTATAATGTGCTACAGTAGTCGCGAACTCTGTCGCGCATGGCGCAACTTGGAGCGAAGGGGGCAAAAGGCCATCCGCCAGCCGCCATCCAGGCAATCCCAAAAGAGAAGCAAGAGGAGCAAAAAAAGGAGTTTCAACAGCAAGGAGGCATTTATGCAGCTTATTCGTTTTTTATTTCGATTGTGTTTTTTTTTTCGCGTAAAAAGTGCGTCGTCATCACCGGTATCTATCACCAGCAAAATTCGGCCGGGTATGTGCCCACCGCTGTAGTAAGGGCGGTAGCTCACTTGCTTGTACCAAGTTGCGGGCATGGATTCCTCGAGCGCCCTCAAATTTGCCGCTAAAAATGCGCTGACGCTCACGTGGGCGTTTGGGTTCAACAAGGATATCGCAGACGGCGTGCACAGTTTGTGTGCAGATGGGCGTGAGGCTCTCTTCTACGTCGCGGCGCACACCGGCGTCATCTACGACTATGCCAAGCGAACTCAGGAACTCCTACAGGTAGGTGCGGTTTTATGGTCAGTGCTCGCCCTATTCGGCTGCGACTTTGCTACTCGTACCCTTGCACTTGTGAATGCTATTCAGGATGTGACCTACTTACTACTACTGTATACCGGGTACCAGTAGTATACAATATAGCCGACGCGATCCAACGGGATCTTGAACCTGCTACTTAAGCCCTGCGAATAGTTTACTGTACGATGTCAACGTGAAATATGAAATATGAAGAATGTCGCGTTTTTTTGCTCGCGGTTTTTCGTTGGATTTTTCTATCGGGTGGCAGGGGCATTGCAATCCCATCTGCGCCGTTGCTGTAAGCCACAACAAGAAATGGGTGGCCACTGCAGATGCCGGCCAAGATAGCATGATGGTGGTATGGGACACGGCGTCGGGTACCCCAATCAAGAGCATCTTCAACCCGCACTCGAATGGCGTACTAGCGATGGATATCTCCGCGGACGCTTTGTTCATCGTGACTTTGAGTGACCCAGGCCCGCCGGGAAGCGACAGCGAGGAAACTGAACCGCAAACGATCAGTGTTTGGGAATGGACGCACCCGTCGAGGAAAGAAGCTCTATTTACTAGCGTTATCGATGAGCCAGATATCCAGAAGGTATCATGCAGGCTACCAGTAAGCGATGTTCGATCAGACTTTTCGGTACAAAAGTGTGTACGTCATAGCCCAATCAATGCGGAGTGTGCACCAAACGTACAGCATCTATACTGTACGTACAGGTACGAGTACCGGGTATATTGTGCTGTAGTTGTAGTAGCTGCTGTTTTGTGCTGGATTATATTATTTTCCAGGTTTTTTCACAAGTTTGTTTCGCAAGATACCTTGAATCGTGTCTTGATCGCTGCTTGATATTTGATCTTTTATAGAAACCCGATCCTTGCAGGTGGTAAAGTTCAATCAATCTGACGTTCGCCACATCATTTCCACGGGTGAGCATAAGACGATGTTTTGGGGCTGGGAGCATGGCGTGCTAAGAGGGTACATCCCGAAAATATCCCGGCACGACTTCAAGAAGGTAAGGATCATGTTTCGCGCTGCAAACTGCAGGCACGCTATGATAAATCAAAGATTCACTTACCTGCAACAAACAATTATTATTAGATTTACTGTACGTGCAGTAATGGGGCCTATATAAGGCGACCACTCGAGATAAGGCGGTCAAAATCTGCTGGCACGGCTGGAACTCTCATTAAGGCGGCTACCGCCAAGTATAGCCCCTGGGCTCTGTAGTAGAGTTGCACCCCGGCCTCAAAATTTGGAACCGGGTACCCGACCGGGTAGGGGGCGTTCCAGCCGGAACCGGAGCCGGAACCGGGTACCCGGCGCTCCGGTGGACACGGGTACCCGGGTACCCGGGTTACCAGACAGTGTTGCTCCCCTTTTAGCGTTTGAGTGGGACACGGGTACCCGGGTACCCGAGATACCAGACAGTATTGCTCCCTTTTTAGGCTTTGAGTGGGACACGGGTACCCGGTTTACCATACACTATTTGCTCCCCTTTTGGCGTTTGAGCGGTGGCGTGGTACGGCGGACCCGGGTTACCATACACTATTTAAGTGGTGGTCGATCTCATTGCCGCAATCACAACGGTCTCTCTACGAACACCAACATCGAATGGTTGGGGCTTATCGTGATTGGTCTATCTTCTGTGGTTCATATGGTAAAATAGGGCCGCCTACGCTGGGCTAGGGGTATCGTGTACGTCTGTGTACTCGTGTGTAGCGTGTTGTGCGAACGTAGGTAGGAGTATCCTCTATTGTCGATCTGTAGTCTGCAGGGGCGGGAAGCGAGAGTCTTGGGGCACAGCTGTTGCTGCAGTATATGTATGAATCAAGGAATATCCCAGTCTTGGGGCCTCCGTGTAGGACAATTGACGGGTACCCGGGTACCCGTGGGTACCCGGGGTACAAATACCCGCGATTTCGTGAGTTGGACCGGGATGGTTCCGGTTCCGACGGTTCCGGGTACTCGCCACCGGGTACCCGGTTCTCAATCACATGCGGGGTGCAACTCTACCCTATAGAAGGCGTCATACGCCTTATTTACGGCCCATTCCTGCCTCCACGTCAGTACAAAACCTCGCTTTGCTGCTGCTCCCAGAGAGAAATATCACACCCCTGCTGCTGCTGCTGCTGCGAGAAAGATCACACGCACGCGTACAGTACAACGAGTACTGTACAGCAGTACGGCATTTCTACGTATTAAAAAGGGCAAATGCCAAAATCAGGTATACCTGATCCGTTTGAGCCGAAATCAGGTACATCCTAAAACCAAGCGAAAAACGCGCGCCACGAGCGATGTTATGTCCATGAAAATCCGGTAAAAAAACTATGCGCCAAAAGCATTACGCGTGCCACATGGCCTCCAAAATCTGATTATTTTGTTTTCTTTAGGGTGTAGGTACCACGGGCTCCACTTGGACCTGCAGTGAGTCACTATTAATATGCTTCGTTTGTTTCGCCACGGCGGGAGCGCCAAGAGTATATACTCTGGCGCCCCCCCCCCCCCCCCGTTGACAGCTTCAAAGCTACTAGACCGTCCTCGCGGAACCGCCTGCTCGGCACGAACTTATCTTGCCGTACCAAACCTGAGACCACCTAGACGCGGGGTGGTGCAGACGAAATGCCGTGTGACCGCATGGTGCTGTATAGACTGCTGTGACCATAGAAGACAACAGATTACGCATCAAAACAACTTATTAATAAAAGAAGCACATCGCACACCCCAAAGAAGAAAAAGTGAAACCAGCGTACGCATGTATGCATGTATAAAAACGTACTTTTACCGTACGACATACGAGTACAGAGCTGACAATTTATACGACAATACAGAAAAATTTCAAACGAGGGAGGGCAGACGCACACGGGGAGAAAAAAACAGTGTACTTATGGCCTCTCTGATTGGCTCAAAGTTGGCCAGAATCAGTTGAATGCTAGACAGAGTAGAAAAAGTCAGGTATACCTTGGTCTTTTCGAGCCGAAATCAGTTACGATGTCAGCCCGGCCTAGAGCAGGGCTCTTGGGGTGTGTTTTGTACTTGTTTTTAGCATGTAGCTGATTTTGGTCGAAAAGTGGCCAGGTATACCCGATTTTGGCTAAAACCCTAATAAAATTGACAACGGCCACTAGGTACCTATGAAGCCTGGTCTTGTACTACTGTAGTATCATGTTCATATTGTACAAGTGGCGCTACGAACAGCAGTCAAATCGTCAATGAGCTTATTACGCAAGGTATGCCAGCTGTGCATGTCACTACGCCAAATAGGCACTCGACCTCTGTTGTCCGTGTGAAGTTGTCGTGGCTTCTACTGTTTGTTTCCGAACCTCGAAGACTTGCATGTCTTTCTGTGCACGTACTGCTATACAGGAGTCACGGTCCAACTGCAGTAGGTACGAAGCGCTGTGCGCGATGCGTGCACCCGCGGATCAGTTTCTCCATTCTAACCGACATCCAAAATCCTGGGTCCACCACCGCTCTGTAGGGAAATGGAGTATACACGTCGTGCTGCTTCCTATCGGGGACAAGCCAGGCCATCACCGCCACCTCTATCGGCGAGGTGAGCCAATCTAAAGGTATCTTCTTGCGAAAATTGTGCACGCCCACTTGCGATTATGCACGGATGCCGTCGAAATAAAGTTGTCCTCGTACTCGTGCAAAAACGTGTGCACGACTACTTGCGATTTTCCTCGGGAGCAGGTGTCGCCGGTACTCACCGGTCACGATTCAATGCACTTGTGCATACCTGACAACTCAGGGTCGAATTTCTCGTCGACGTTGTGGATCATGCTTTCGAATGCTCTGCCTGACGTTGCATTGCTTATGAGTCCACACTCTGCAAGGTGCAGGGCGCGTTGGATTCGGGAGGTTCTTCGCGTCAAATCGGTTTGGCGTACCTTGCTTTTGCGCTTTTGTACGCACTGGTCTTCATTTTCTGTTCCTTCGTCGTTTCTTGCGATTGACACACGCTGCACATCGATCGACTGTCGAATGGCAAGCAAGACAATTATAGCACTAATAAAAATGTTAGTATCACCCCTCTAAATACCGTGGCCCAATGCTTAGCTGGTGAAGACAATACCTCACCCGCCCTTCAAGCGGTGTAGGTATTTAATTATTGCTGCTGTTCCTCGTGCAAGGTCGTTCTGTGGGACCAGCACACTTCCAAAGGGATGAATGGAGATCGGAACGTAGCGGACGATGATGCGGTGGCAGACGCCGCTCAACTATTCTGTAACAAACCAAAGCGGCAGGCGGTGAAGGTGCGAAACCCAGACAATGCTTGTCTTCTAGGCACCTGCCGAAATCGACTGCGAAACCGGGAACAACGTATGTTGTTGACAATAACCATACACAATACAACTCCAGGAATACTCGGGTCCGCGTTATTGAGGAAAATCGTGAAACTATCACTAAATTACAGGGGTCTTCACGGGCCATGACCCCAACCCGCAGATAGGGTCAGGAAGGTTTCGAAATCACACGGGTCGGGTTTGGTCGGGTCGGGAGGTTTTCAAGTTATCACGGATCGGGTTCGTTCACCGTTGCTCGCCCCGACCCGACCTGGCCTTGAGGTTTGGCCCGACCCTTGAACAGCCCCTCTGAATTTGCCAAGATTTATCACATGCTCACCGCAATTTACTCTCAACAATCGCACAATAAAGGTGCTGAAACTTTGCGACGGGGCGATAACCCACGTGAGGACTGTCTCTGGCGTCTGCTGGGCGGCCGGTGGCGAAGAAGCAACATCTAGTACCGGCGCTCCAGACGTGGAGTCGGCAAGCGAGGGGTCGGGTGGAGGGAGTAAAACGTATGTCGTTGTGGGCAGTGACGACGGGGCTGTGCGATTCTACGACCTCAAGTTTCGTGTAGAGGTGAGTGCAGCACGACGCGACAAAAAAGTGTGCGTAGTACGTTTGTTACGCCTCAAGAACAGAACGGGCTAAGAAAGGGAACTGTATGTACCCCTAGGGAACACAACCTCAGGTAGGTATTGATACCATGATCGCTAAATGCAAAGCTGTAAGATGGTCGGCGCTGACGGCAAAGCTTCAAGTAGATTGAAAGCGCTGTTTTTAACGGTCTGTTCGAGTCGCCCACCGTGTTCTGAGATCTACGGTGCGCAACAGCGCGCGGTCGTGTGCTTTGGCACATTGTGTGTTCCTCGGTGAACCAGCTGTCAGCCGGGGTAGCCTGCGCCGCCGATAGAGGTACTACACCCTACATCACTCTTCCGCACCCGCCACACTGGTTATTCTCCACAGGCCTGGTTTGAAGACCTGGGGGCAGGCGGGGTGACCTCTGTGTCGTTTGCTGCAAAGCTCCCCCTGCGGCCCGAAGGGGACAGCGAGCCCACGTTTCGAGTGCCGGACTTCGTTGTGGGCACAAACCGGGCCTACGCAGTCGCCTGCGAAGCTTCAGCGTTTGAGGAGCTTGATCCAGAAAGAAGGTACGTATTGCTTTGAAAAGGGAGAGCCATTGACGAAACGTACCGCAAGCGCATAGTCGCTTTTTCTCCAAATAGAAGGCATTGCGGAGTTCTCAATTGCTCGCTTGGAGAACCTTCCCTTGTTCGGGAGGGCATCTTTCGGAGTGTCCAACGGGTCGGCGAAAACCCGACGCCCAGCATATGCGGCGTGATTGAACGCACCCACTGTCGTGTTGTAAGCAATTAATAGTAATCTTGACACGAATGTCGGGCAAACCGTGCTTGTCCGTCAAACCCGTGTGTTGGCAGGAGGGGATCCGTTTTGCTTCAGGGGATGGTGGGGTCGGTAACGTGCGTAGCGGCTCATCCACTGCTGCCGCGGCTGGTGGTGTTGTGCGACTCCGGTGACATTCACCTATGGGATTACAACCTCAAGGTAAGAACGCAAGCTATCTTGCTGCGTTGAGCCGTGGTCGGTCATGTCAAACCCTTATACCAATGCAAAAATGATCCTTCTGCAGCACGCTAATTCCGTAGTTTAGAATTTCTTCCCAAAAAAGTGGCTACAGCTCGAATTTATTAGGAGGATAAATAATACCCCCGGTATGGCACTTTGCAGTTGGCTTCCTGTAATCTCTCAATGTTGTCTACTTTCCGATACTATAACGAAGTATGAGTACTGCATTTCAAACGAGATGTTTGCGGTTTACTAGCACAATTTGGCCATGAGGAACTACGCCGATATCATCCCGTGGTTGGGTAGCTGGATAACATGCACGGGGTGCTGAGAATAGCTCAAGAAGCTCCAGGTAACCCCAGTCCCATTCCACCCGCATACTGCCCCCCCCCCCCTTCCGTCTGTTCTTTGGTTAGGCTCTGGTAATCATGCGTTCCTTTGACGCCGCTAGGCTGCGTCCACAATGCTGCGCCTTCCATCCTAAAGGCACTCTGCTAGCCATTGGATTCAACTCTGGCGCCTGCAAAATCTTAGATTCGTCAGACCTTGAAGAAGTGGCCAGCTTCCGCTATACGCCGGCCCCCCTGTCCAGTATTCGCTTTAGCCCCGACGGAGAAACGGTGAGCCCTTACATCTTCGTCTTATATGCGCTCGTGGGGAGAGGCAAGGAAAATGCTAATTGGTCGGTGCACGCAAACCCTGTGAATCGTGACAAGGGTCCGGGTAAAATGCTAGAGCTACGCGCCATAAAACAGAATTAATGAACTTTTGGTGGCGAGCAAAACGTCTCCATCTTGCGAACTCAATCTATTAGGAAGAGAGATGACCTGGACTCGAAAAGGCAACCGCCAGTTTTCTAGTTTTTTTCATGTATCATTTTCGAACGCACCACTGGTCCAAAGGCGTTGGCTCTTCTTGAAAAGTACAACTGCATCAGATATCAAGTTTGTCTACTATTAACATACGTGTCATTTGTAAGCAGTTTTTTATTTCATCGTGCGATCTTGGAGTTTTTCTTGAAACAGCCGACGGTTTTCGTTTTGACAAGGTGGCCGCATGTGACACGGACAACCACGTACTTCTTTTCAAGCACTTCATGATAGACGCGCAGCCTCAGGCCGACACAGAAGAACCATCGTCCAGCAGAACGCCGGAGGTAAGGAAATCCTAGATGCGACCGTCAGCCAAGCATTTTGGCGACCACAGCAGCCTGCATAATCCTCTTATTTTAGACCGCACGTAGTGGTTTGGACGTAGTACTGCACCGAAAGATTATTGTGGGCCCCCGCCTTTGGGTACCATGCCGACTGTGATGTATGGGGAAATCTGCACTGTCAGAACCCTGATTGTATTGTACAACGGGCAGGATTGGCAAAGGAACGTCGCTGTTGAATGTACAACATCGCGCGGGTGGTGCCTATTTTAATTATCGCGAGATAGCAATATTTTAATATTTCGCCAAGCCACACGGAGTGTCGAAACCAACGCTCAAAACAATTACGAACTATAGGAGAGTAGTAGCAAGCTGCTGAAAGAGTTCCTAACGCGATCCGACAGAGGCCCAGCTTCCCGAAGACATTGCGGAAGCAGTGGCCAAGTTTACGGTGGATTTCAGATAAATTGTGCCTTGCTGGGCTCGCTAATGTCCCATCTGAAATGCTATACATGTGCGCATCACATGTCGACCTCACCAGGGCGAAGGAGCGCAGTTGCGCGACACTTGGACGTACGTGGGCCGCCACCGCAGCCACGGGCGATCGATAACCGGCTTGGAGTTTGGCACTCGGGAGGATGGGCGAGTGTCGCTTGTTAGCGTGGGCGAGGACAGGTCTCTCGTGGAGTACAACCTCCTCGATAGTAACCAGGTGAGGAAATAACTGTGGTTTAGACGAGCGAGCTACGGGAGCTCAAGTCTCCGGTGGTGTTAATTGTGCAATGACGAAGGGCTATAACGCTGAAATGAGTACAAAAAACACATGTAAAGAGTTAAAAAGCGGCTGTCACCCTCTGAAACATTGCCTGTTAGATTTGACGGCGAACAGGCAAAACCTCTCCTTTACACTAGGTTTGTGTGGAGCTCTACCGCAGAGACGACTCAATGAACAGTTTGTTTCCGCCAATCTTATCACTTCCTTGCTGGAAGTGATCACTTTTGCAACCGTGTGCTTCGGGCAGATCGTAAATGACTTCTCTCCATGACAACGCTCGGCGCGACATGGTATTCTGCGATGGCAATACTCGCTCGTTTACACACCCCAACCGATCACTCCACCGAATGTCGTCGTTTTTCCCATGCACGTAGGAGACTGGACTACTCATGGCAGAAGCACCACGGCGTATAGAGCAGAGCGGCCTACCGACAGCTCTGATGTGGCACCCACTTCTAGGCTCCGACTTCGAGGACCGTCTGGTGATCACGATGGGTGGTTTCAAACCTGTACAGTACTACGAATACACCTCCCCCCTCCCTCGCCACTTTTGAGCACAATGGACCTCGCTGCAAGTAGGCTTGACAGGCGTTTTCTAAACCGCTGATTTCGTGCTCCGAGTGGCGCAGGTAACGGCAAACAGCGAATACAAGCTGAAGCAATGGAATGCAGACAACAAAAGCTGCCGCAGAACAGCCCTTGGGCCCACATTTGGCGGGCCAATCAACCGCTTGGAGCAGATCAACCACATACATACAGACGGCCAGTCGCGACCGAGTGAATTCGTGGCGTATGGCACTGCCGACAAGGTGGTTGGGTTGGTGAGTCGTTGGGATCGTAGGGGGGGCATTCAACCCCTCTGCAGTACGTCCGGCCCGTGGTATGCCGACGCTCTTCGGCGTCGACTACGAAAATGCAACAAGTGCTGACAGAACAGAACGCAGTTAATCCGTGCACCAATACCAATCACCAAGCAGGTTTGACGGGTAGGGCATTCATGACTGTTTCGTGGAGTGCTACCACCGCCACCTTCACAACGTGCGCCATGAGAGCATCTGCCTTGCGAATGATTTTGTGCTGTACGCAGCCAATGGAAATGTATCTAACAAAACGACAAGTTGGGTTCTCGTAGATATGGCTCAACGAACACGGCGTCGTTTCGACGTGTGGCTGGCCGCTTTTGTCCTGGCAGTATTCATGCTCCTCGTAGATTAAAGTGTGATGTCGGGGGTGCCCTCTCCTTCGTTCCTTACTCGTACAACGCCGTCATCCCCGCCATCTCGAATCGATGGAATTAGGTACAGATACCCTTTGATGGCAACTCTCACAAAATGATGGGTCTAATTGCGCACCCCGGCGAGATTACCTCTCTCTCTGTCAGCGGCGATGGAAATTACCTGGCGACAGCCGGAGGGAAGGACCTTACTGTCAATCTGTGGAAAATTAATGCACAGGCCATGCAGGTGACCCGTCGGGAAAAAAAGGATCGATGTCGTCTTCCTGAACTGATTGATTTATTTTCCACGTGCGGATTTAAGCATGCTACAAGGCCACACATTCATGGCGTGTGCAATAAAGCTACTTCCATGCAGGCGCCGCAATCCAATCAAGCAACCGGAATCCTACAATGTTGGGAAACACAGAGAATGCGATATTCGTCGAGGTGCTAAAGCCGAAAGACTACTCGTACTCTCCGTCAATTTTCCTCCGCTGATATATATCCCCGGACAAGTTTCGTTGCAACGGCGAGAGGCCCGCTGTAACCCAATGTGAATCACACCAGAACTGAAGGCATCGGCTCGATTAAACCAACCGCTTCTACTGTAGGTTGGAGAACGGTTAACTATATCTATGAAAAAAATGCGAAAAGTCGTGGATGACCCAAGTACACCGTTTTCGTGTTTCGCCTGGCACATTCTGCCGTAAAAGAACGTGAGTTCCAACGCATCAGCCGGAACTGCGCTGCGGGCGGGCGAGGACGCCGAGCCAAATCTAGAGCCATCGGGCACTGAAGAGGTCTCGCTCGCGGATGACATGGTGCCGTTTCTGGAGCAATTACAGGGAGGGAAGGGAGGGGAACTACATGAGGTGAGGCATTCAAAATCCCTATTATTAGGAAATCAAGCACCAAGCGCTTTCGTTCATGTTGACCCCCCTCCATGTTTCTTTTTTTCTTGGTGACCACCGTGGCTGGCGGTCAAGTTAGACCATTGTTGCGGGGTGGAGAACATTAGCCCCGCACAAGGGGAATGATCACATTACGTAGTGTGTATATGGCAAAGTACCCACAAGGCAGTTGTATAGTACCTCGTATACCTATTGCTGTCTCTGAAAGCGGCCACGCCAGAAACAGACTCCCTCCAATCGAAGCTGTCATCCATATGGAAGAAACTCTGCCTCACAAGCGGTTGTTGGTAGGATGCAGCTGACCCTTCACGCGATTCGCCGAGCATCTCACGGCGCTTCGCGCTTGGTGCAAGTAATGTTTGCTTGGTCGGCAAATCCCAACGTCCTCCGTTCCGACATTGTAGGGATGCGAAGGGTCTATACACGACTATGACCATGCATGGCATGTACACCCCCGTCGTCTGGGCCTGTGAGGGTGTTGCGTTTGGAACAAAGTTCCTCATTTCAACCTACTGAGAGGAAGTGCGGCATGCTTTTCGATAGTTACGCGTCCGGCACATCTCTTCCACAGCTTCTCTTGGGGTAAAGTCAGCGAGGTTGGTAGGCCGCGCCAATCTGTCGCGAAAAATAGCGTTGCGTTTCTATGTTTTTAGGCCGGCTTGCTTGAGCTATGCTGCCGACGTACTTGCGATTCCGCACTGGCTACGTACTGATTTCTTTGATCTCTCATGACGTATTGGCATTCGTTTAATTGGGGTCCAACTCAGGAGCTGACGGAATACTTCTTCTACGCTTTGTTGAGAACTCAAGGGGAGGACGCGACGAGCGAAAGATCCACATCGAACGTAGTTCCTATTTCGGAGGTGCCCAATATTATGAGAGCGCTGGGCTACTACCCAACGGAGCAGGTGAAGAGCACGCGCTAGTTTGGTCATACCGGGAAGGTTTATACCCGGTACATTACAGTAAATAAAGACTACTGCCTCGCCTGAAGGCCAACATCTATGCGTGCACCAACCAGATCCGTGCTTAGACGGCTACCGTCCGATAAAGGGTGAACACATGAACACGGGGCTATACCACGGACCCAACGCATGTATGCCATTAGTTTCAACCTTCAATATGATGCTTGAAAAGCGTTGGTGGATGTCCGTCCTTACATTTAATCCTAGCTACAAGTTTATTATTCCACGACGATGTCGTCGAAGGTTGTTCCATCGACAAACCTGTACGTTTCAACTCGACTCAGTCTCATGGCGCATCCGCACATCTCCCGGGGGCTGATGAAACAGCAGCCGTCTCGATCCATGAAGTCTTTGTCTTCGCCCTCAAAACGTCAACTCTTCGTCGACCAGGAGGTTGCCCATATGTCGAACGAGATCAAGTACTCGAGATTCACAGAGACGGGAGAGGTGAGGCATTGACGAGGCACGCATGAGACGCTGAAAAGGCACCGATGAAGCACACACACGCCTTCCGTGGTTCGACAATATGCACATTCAATCGATAGGTGGTGCCGAGCGGGCATTCGAGCACCGTCGTGCCTGAAGCTTACCCCTACCAGAAAAAATAGCATTCGTGCGTACGTAGAGTGGAGGAGATTGAGCACGCAGAATTACACCTGGGTCTGCACCTTGTTTTCTTCCAAGAGCTGATTATAGCCCATAGCTAATGAGAGGTGAGCTTACAAACCTCCACCGACAAGGTCCAATCCACACACGCTCGGCTGGCTGTCATCATCGATGCCGTTAATTGACAATGACTTTGTTTTGCTTGTACGGGTCGTTTTCGTTTTGGCAACTCCGCGTATGCCGTTAAGGTGGAAGAGTCTATCGACCTCAACGGGGTGATACGCCTCTTCGTCAACCACCGTCCGGTCTTTCCCGTCAGCAAACAGGTGAATCGATAAAAATTGCATGCATACGAACCGATTGGTCACGCCAAAAAGCTAACCTAGCGTTTTATATACCAGTGAACGGCACGCGCTGTCCCTCGACGCGTTCTACGATAGAGGTAGCATATTTCCGTTCAAATATTTTCTGAATGACGGGGCGCTTTAACCCAAAATCGTCGGAATGATAAGCTTGTTTCGAAGAATAACGTAATAGTATGCTTGTGCCATGAGATCATTCATCGGGATGCCACTTTTGATTTTACAGAATTCAGTTTTCGGGTGAGATGTGGAGCGCCTCACGTGAGGAGCCTCAGAAAATTTAGGGTGAACCTCTATTGTAGAACGCCTCCCTCGCTTCTGAACCGCACCTACGTTTTTCGGACAAAACGCTTGGAACTAGAGTGGGGATTTTTTTTGCAGTGTCAAAATGTTAGGGATACACCGTAACCACCGTAACCACTGAGTCGACAGTCAGCGCTGACTGCTAGCTCAGTGGCTATGATGTATATCCAATAAAAGCAAAGTTTGATTGGCTTGCCTGGCTGTTATGCCTGGACCTCACCCTAAAGGGTTAGCATCAGCTGCAACACTGTCATGCGTAGCAGGAACTCGCAGGCTCTGTAAATAACTTTTAGTGTCTACGGTGCCATACTCCCAGAGTTAACGCGATTTTGAATGCCGAGCCAGGTGATCCATGAAGCATTCACGTCCATGGGCGGCGATTCGAACGACGGCGTGCGAATGGCGTGGTCGTCTATCTGTGCGAAGCTCCAATCATCGGGGGAGCGGGTCAGCGAGGAAGAGCTTGCCCATTGCCTCGAGGTATGGTTGAACTCCAATCCCTTAGCACGATATTAATGTCACGGCGTCTCTTTCTAACTATACCCACGATGGCATGATGTGATGTGCCACCCCTGGCCAGCAATCGATGGAAAGGCCAGACGAAGTTTTATCGCTAGCCTCGTGAGGCGACGTTTTCTAAATGTCACCAGTAGTTTTGTGTATCTCGGCCTCGTTGTTTCCGGCAAGCGCGTCCCCGGTTGTCACCCTACGCTTGTGGGTGTGATACAATATTGACACAGTTCTTTACTCAAAACATGAACGATGCACGCACCGCTGGCGGGATAATTGGAATGAATGTTAATGTTAACAACTTCCTGAACCTGCTCGGTGCCTGCTTTTTCAGAGGAGTACGTGTATGTTTTTCTTGTGATCAGGGTGTTTCTGCGTAGCACGGAATCTGCTCAAATTCTTCTTATACTAAATAAGTACGGTACCCAAATATGTTCCGGATGAACAAATGTTTGTCGGAGACGGCCCTTGCGACAGCTCGAATTCCAGTACACATCATTCCGCGAACAGTGATGTCTTTAGATACCGCCACTATACGGCACCACAATAATTGGGAGTTTGGTCTATTAATAGTAGCTATATCGGGTTATCTTAGGATGCGGGAGATGGGAAATGTGGGAAAAGACAAGTCGGTATGTATCTGAAATATTCAGCACGGTGTTGGCGAAATAGCCGATTCACAGTAAGACAAGCGTTATCGCGAGCATCCTCTGTGTCACAGGTCACGCCGCTAGTGAACATGTGCTCCCATGTGGACTTGGGAAGCAATTTCGAGGACCCACATAGTTTTCAAAGGCGATCAAAGTCAGGAGGACGGGTTGAACGTGCGTCTCGATTTGAGGGGGCGCTCTGTTTTATCATGTATGATACCACAGACAATCAGCGACTGTCTGCAAAGCACCCTCGTGTCGCATTGCCGTGATTGCCGTGCCATAAAAAAATGGGGACATATTCCGTTGGCATTACGGCGCAACATCTACACCGGTGCCCTAACAGAACAGTTTTTCGCAAAACAAGCGACCCAGGGTGTCACCACCGTTCAACTTGTGCCTACCGTTGGCACCCTACAGTAGTACTGAGTATAAAAAGTAGTAGAGTATTGCAGGATAAAGTTCCCTTACAAGCACATACGAGAAGCAATACGTACCTTATCGGCATTACCTTATTATTAATAGTGGTGGTCTGTACCTCAGTCTCTGGCTCCTCGGAAACGAAAAGACTGAAAGCTATCTATCCGTCAAGGTTTATTTCTGCATCGGGCAGTGGATCATCATTTTTTTAGTTTCATCGTTGAAGCACCGCATCGTCAGACTATTACGGGGGACCATAGTTAATAGGACCAAATATTGTTAGCAAAAATAGGTAAATATATAGGTTTTATGTGTACCATAGGTCCTATTAACTATGGTCCCCCCGTAATAGCGGGAAGCCGTGTGTCATACGCCAACCTCGGGAATCGCGGGGTTGCCAATTTGCAGATTAATATACTCCTGAAGTATATGTAAAACGATGGCATGCCAGGCATACCTTCTTGTCGACCTTCGCACGGTTATTCCCGCGCGCAAGATATATTCGGCATGCATGTAGCTTCGGGAAAAAAAAAAAACAGTTTTCCACACTTCTCGACGCTGTCCGGAGTGGAACAACTTCCTTCTATTATATTTGGTTGCGTAAGCTGGTCGTCCCGGTGGTCTACTCTAGTGGTTATAATCTCAAGTACTGATGGCGATCATGTCATGGGTTCGATTCTCCGTGTGGAGGTTACATCTCTCGAATAACGCCAACTACTGTGTCGAGAGCTAATGGGCGCACACAGTTAGACGCGAGTCGACGAGGGAAGAAAGTGGCGAACCTTTCTCGAGATAAAACTTCAACGTACTGTAATGGGGAGCGGGGAAAAGAGGCTACTTTGTGACCCTGGATCTGACTTACGACTAGGAGGGGATGAGAGCAAGAAGAGCGGGCATAATAAATGGAATGGAAAAAATAGATATCACATGTATCTGGCAGAAAAGAAGGTTTGGGATCTGCAAAATTCGGGCCAGCCCCTCGCACGACATTTTCCTAGGAAAGCATTGAGGCGACGATGGGGTTGGATATGAACCTGTGAACAATGTCACCCTCGCAGTATACTGTAGTCTAGTTGTGTACCCGTACGAGTTTGAAACAGGAAACCGACGTGCTACCAGCGACTCTGGACATTGCTTGCAGACATCGTTGTTGGCATTTTTTGTACCAAATTTGAACCACGGCTATGATACTATGATAGGTCATGGCTAATCGGCTGAAGTGCTACGTGTTACACACCTGTAACCCTGAAATGTCAAGGAATGTTTTTGAGGGCTTCACCTTGTATAGGGTGTCCTCCCGCATGCAATGACACCGACTTTCCATCCTTCTATCCATTGACCTTGGGTCGAGCTTGACATTTGATCGAACGAAATAACCTGCTGATGCTACTTTTCATATTTAGATGTAGTCGTCTCCTGCATAAGAAAAAGCGAGGCCTGGGTCTTCCTTTCTAGGATGGTCTGTATATCGCCCTGACATGAGACATGAGACATGAGACGGCTACGTAGGTTCGCACAGCAAAGTATGCCCGTTGACTCGCTCGTGCTGCAGGCAGAAGCCACCCACAAGCAAGCAAGAAAAATATGCTTATGCCTAACGACGGCATTGTAGGGGTGCGGACGGCCACGGCAATTATCGATATATTTTTGCCATCACGGCCGCTTGCTTGCTATAAACGCGTCTACCCCCCGTAGCTTTAGTGTGGGCTACGTCTGCGGTGCGGTCGTGACTGGTGCTTCCATTTTTGCAGGGCTCTCCAAAGGTCAAGACCTGCTGACCCTCGGGTCGGGTTAGGAAGTTTTCAAAATCTCACGGGTCGGTTTAGGTCGGGTCGGGTCGGGAGGGTTTTCAAATTCTCATGTAAAAGATCCGATCACCGCAACTCAACCCGGCCCGACCTGGCCGGCGGCTTTAACCAGACCCGTGAACAGCCCCAAGTTTTCGGTGCTAGACCGTCACTAAACATATATTCTCAATAGTGGGTACGCGGTGTGCAGCTCTAGAGCCGGGAACAATTGCCCCATTGCCGTCGCTTTTCCATTGCATCGAGGTTCGTGGTTACGATGCTGTGTAAAGTTAGAAACGTTCGTCTGCACATGCACTTCTGAGACACGTGCGGATGATGCTGCGAGCACGTTTTTTATTGGCTTTTTGTGGTGTGTATGAACAACGAGCAAGAACCAGCTACTTTGATTTTGTTTTGTTGTACATGCTTAAAACAGGGAACTCAATCCATTAATACGTAGCAAAACACTTGTTTTATCTCGCGTGCACTTTTCCTCCACTTTTCGCACCCAAGTGTGCCCGCATGATTGCGCCAATGTTGTTCTTGCTCGGGGTGAATTGTTGTCCTCCATCTTTAAGTGATATCCCCCCTTTCCCGCGTACCAGGCTCTGACGGGAGACACCAGCAACACCAGGATAAACGGTCGACAATCCCTGTATCCTGCACAGTTTGCTGAAGAAGTACTGGGGTTCGAGGATCACCGCCAAGCACACAGCAGCGCAATGTCGGACGGAGACAGTCTCGCACCAACTAGGATAAGTAGAGGGGGTTAAGAACTATATGAAATGCGCCCAGGGCGCCATCTTGGCTGAGTGCAAACAGCCAGCAACGATAAAAAAAGACGACATTATGTTGGTATTTCTACACGTGATTTGAACACTCTGTTTGATTGGCAGTACAAGACGAAAAAGGAAGTTCAAAGCATATCAGCAATTATCTTAGCGAGAAGAACGTTATAATTCTCACACTACCAAGTATAGCTCTAGCGCGGCGAAATCTTCACTTCAATATACCACTCTTCTGACAGCAACGACAACGTATTTTCTCCATTTTCGTTGTGTACAAGTGTGTATCTTACGAAACACCGACACCCCACGCACGACGTGACCCACAACTGCTGCAACAAAAAATCCAACGACGTTGTGCCTATCAACTAGACGATAAGAAACATATGTATTGACTGCTTCTACTGATATTGTCAACTCTCTTTGGCCAACAATGTGATCATTTGATCATGTCATGAGGTCATAATGTCATATATGCTGCGGGAATATCGTCATCGACCACGGGACGTAGCACCTCGATCACAACGCTACAAAAAAGTAGCGGACGTCCACATAATACGTGCGGGAAGAACGATGCCCCTCGTACACCTTGATTGCCACTTTTCGACGTCTTTCGCCCTTACAGTGCGCCTTTCCGGACCTCGTCATGCCTACAAAACATGATATCGCCATGTTTTTTTCGGGCTATCGGCCAATACCACAACCAGAATACATAAATTATCTTTCCTCACCGCGTGGGTGTGAGACTCTTTGGGGTTCTGCCAACCCCGTCAAGAACTCCCCACCATACATACATACCTGGTATACAGACACATACGGAAAAGTGTCGTGGGAGGGTACGACTTCTGAAAGGGAAGGCACGAACAAAAACGACATATTTATTTTGCGTATCCGTGGACGGTGCTGAACGTGGACGCGTTTTGACCCGGTATCGACCAAAAACACGATCAAACCGTGGAAGTGTGCTATAAACGGTAGCACAAAGCCAACGGAGGCTGCTAAGTCAGGAAAACAAAAACGGCCTTGAAGGTGCGGAAGAACTACCGGCGCGATTTTTGTGAGGCTGCGTAATGACCCACTTGTAGCAGCACGTAGGTAGGAAAACTCGAAAACATACCCTACTTCAATCGATCGTCTCCGGCGAGAGGTGTGTGTGCTCATGTCATGCGTGGCCATAGTCGTATGACAATAGACCCTCGCATCGCTACAACACCGAGATGGCGGGGGAGGGGGGGGGGGGTCAGTGTTGCACGAGAGCCTACCTACAAAGGCAACGGCCTCCTGAGAAAAATATTAGGGGACTACCACACGCGCTGATAGCACTATCATCCACATCCACGCCTCTGCTCGTGGCGATGATCCCCGTCCAGTTTAAGGCTCACTTTGTGCATGGTTGCTTTTCCTTGTTTCTGGCTGCCCTATGGTCGCACCTGGCACGATGCAACATCCTGTCTTGCTTGACTAAGAGAACGATTGCTAGATGCGCTGCAAAAGGCGGACATGTCTAATCTCGTGGGCCCGGTCTCTAGTGGCCACAATGCTGCTTCAAACCCGACGCCGAAATATCCTTCGGTGGCAGCTGCGGTCGGCACACTTTCCGCTTGATCTCAGCACTGCCCAGCCGAGGGGTTTTATTTTCTAATGCTTGTGTATGTGTTCCCATGAAGGAGAAAAACCACGGGAAACCATGGTAAGAGACCCGTGCACGCACATAGTCTACCTCCCTCTGTACCTACAAAATTCCGGCTTAAGACCCATCTACTCCACCTGCACCTACCTGCTGCCCTGTATATCCTTCCATCTTTTGACTATTTGTCGGTTCCATCTCGAGGCTATAGCGGAGCGCCACAAGCGGCAGCAGCACTACCACGATTTCGAACAGGAACAACAGCATCAGCGGCAGCAGCACTCTAACATTTTCCAACAGGAACAACGGCAGCAGCGGCAGCAGCACTATCATCAACACCAGCAGCGGCAGCAGCACTACTATCATCAATACCACCAGCAGCAGCAGTACAACGATCGCTACCAGAAACAGCAGCAGCAGCCGACCCTTGACGACTCTCCTACCGGGCCATTATCACCGGTCACAACAACCACATCCACACCCTCAACGACAACACCACACCCTGGACGACAACATTAATTCCTGTCGTCGACGGCGTTAGTTCTCCTTCGCCAAACATCAGACGTTGCCCCCTCTTGCCGAAAACACCACGCGGCTCGCCTTACCGCCAACCACCTGGCTAAAATTCCTCGTCTTTTGGACCTCCTCCGGAACTACTAGCGCGAAATAGCGTTCGATCTTCACGATTCGAGTTTGTTGCCATTGGTTCCTTAAAAAGTCTGTTTTACCCCCAAGTCCGATAGTCGCTACTTTCAAACGTCGAGTCCTCACGGTGGTGGGAGCTTAGTAGCGTCCAGCAACGAGCGGCTCCCCGATCCCAAACAAGTGACATATTTTGGAAAGGTGTCCTGTGAGGACATAACACGGAATAGGCAGGATAGGCAGGACAAGCAGGCCAGCAAAATCCTGGCACCAAACGTCAAGTGAACGACATTCAAGCTGGGCAAAGCCAACGAGGTGCCCACTAGATATTCTCATTGGTGTTCGGAGCTGAAGCTGCTGTGAGAAATACGTAGCAGCGAGAGCGGTGGGGGGGGGGGGGGTACATCGTATCATGCATGGCCGCAGTCGTATGACTATAGACCCTCACATCCCTGCAATGCCGGGATGAAGCACTTCGGAATTACGCCGACCAGGCAGACATTGCTTGCACCAAGGGCGAAGCGCCGTGAGGTGTTCGGCGAGTCGCATGAAGGGTATGCTGCACCCGGCTAAGAACCGCTTGTGAGGTGGACTTGCACGTGGATGACATCTTCAATAAGTTAATTTATTCTCCGGTGTTGTCAATTCCAGAGACATCAATGGGGCTACTATAAAACTGCTTCCTGGGTACCGTACCAAAAGCACTACGTCATGCATTCATTACCCTTGTACGGAGTAAGGGTGTTCCACCTGGCACGAATTATCTATAGCTCGATCGTCAGCTGTGGTCGATCGCCATGAAAAAAACGGTGCCCTGGTTGTCTAGCTCACAGAATGAGCGGCATGTTTTATAGTAACGTTGCCAACCGACGCCAACCCAACTTGCATAAAATATATAGGGGGGGGGGGGGGGTGCACCGGAAACATAGCTGCTTGAGGGGAACAAAGGCCAAAGGGGGATGGCCACTCCTAGCTCAACGCAGCCTACGCAATTGCACAGTAAAGCAGGGGCAGATATTAGCTATAATTGCCTGTGGGGGGCGCAGAGGCATGACGTGGCGCGAGCACCCAGTTGCCGAGAAACTATAGCCTGAGGTTCCCATTCCGAGAGAGTGGTTGGTCTGCTCACCCGCTCGTTCCCTTACGTACGAGTGGTCGTGGCCGGCGCCTAAGCAGCTAAGCAGGGGTCGTCCTTGTACATTTTGTAGCTGAGCCACAAATACGCAAACAAACACGGTTTGCGGCCACGTAAGGCGGAACATGCGTGTGTACGAACTAAGTTATCGTGCGCAACTCTTGTCAGTGTGCTCACAAGCACGTGCATACCGAGGCACGCGGGCGGGGAGGCAGTGAGGCGCAAGGAACACTATAGCAGGCACGACCCACCGCCCCCGTCCACTGCATGCGTGCACACTATTAATAGGCGGAACAGGTGAAGTATGACGATTGCCATTGGGGGATAACAGAGCGACCGATCGTGTCCCATGCATCCTGTGCGCCGTGTGATACTACGAGAGATAGTCGCGGAACGCGCAACTTTTGCAACTATTCCGGGATGCAGCTGCAACGGTGTAAGCCCGTACCCACGCAACTCCGAAGCGCGTCCGATGGATATCGATGTAGACTTATCAATAGTGGCAACCCGACAAATACGAGAGTTTCATGTTTTATGCAGTAGCCAGTCGCACGGGACATCAACCAAAACGTACAGCGGCTTGGGTCAATCACACTTCTGTTATAGAGTACCACTCGAAGATTTTAGAACGCCACGAAAGTTGACGCATTCGAGTGGTGTTATGGGTTAGATGCGCAGAAAATGTACAGAATATGTTGCGTCCGCCAACATCAAGTTGAGTTAAAAAAGCTTGCCAGAGTGCTAATACCAGTCCCCGGGACACAGTCAATGACTCGCCAGTACCAGTCAGTGTGGAGGACCCAGTCCCCAGGGTACCTGGGGGCTAAATAATTTGAGTCCCGCGAGTCTCAAGGGTGCCAGGAGCTGAAATGACTGAGAGTCCTTACCTATCCCAAGGGCACTATTTATAGGGGGCTTAAATGACTGAGTCTTTCGAGTACCGAGCCGAAGGGCCAAAAAACAAAAGATGCCCTTTGTTCATGCAAGTATCTCCCTCTGCCCTCCCTCTGTCTGAAAAGAAACTTCAAGCGAACCGAAAAGAGTCAATCCCAGTCTTCGGAACTCAGTCAATGACTCGCCAGCACCAGCCATTTTGGAGTAGCCAGTCCCCAGAGTACCTGGTGGCTAAAATGACTGAGTCCCGCCAGTCCCAAGGGTGGGAGAAGCTGAAAAACTAAGTCCTCACTCGTGCCAAGGACACCTGGAGGCTGAAAAGACCGAGTCCCGCCAGTCCCGAGATAACTGGTACTGAAATGACTGAGTCCCGCCAGTCTCAAAGGTACGAGAAGCTGATATGGCTGTGGTGCCCGGAGGACTGGTTCTCTGACGACCTTTGGTGGGTTCGGTAGATCGAGGTCAATGAGCCGATGGCGGCGGCGGCACTCGACAACACGCAACGATCGATTGATTCATGTTTAACCTCCAAAAGATGGTGACGAGAGAACAGTTCGGCAAGACGGATTCATGGGACCCGCCGAGGCAACGAGGGAACCCAGCGAGAGACGGAGGGAGCTCAATGAGGTGGCGATAGGGAAGTAGTTACCAGAGAGTGGGAGAGTGTTGAATTCTTAGGGGTTGACATCCTTATTCCTCTGATCTCACCATACCCCCAGAGAATGTTACGGTATAAAATAGATTACGTACATATGACTGAGATATAGTATATAGGAGTGCTTTGTTTTATGGCTAGACTGAGTCTTTACCGTACGTAGTCTACGTGTTTTATGAAGCACATCAAGTTCCTGTAACAAACGAACGACTTCAAGCTCCGCGTACGAGTATAACGAAAGTCTTGTACGTTCGTACTTGGTATGTTTAGGCGCTTACAACATCTCCGACAGAGCACCTCATACGTAATAATATGTATTTTTTCTGCCCTGTCCCAAAGTTCGTTTTTATTGCAGCAGTTCTATTGTATGTTCGAGACTGTCTGGCGACTACCCACGACTATTGAACATCAGGAACGATACGTGTTTATTAATATTGACAATGATATTACGGGGGGGCATAGTAAATAGGACCTACTGTACAGACAAAACCTATATATTTACCTATTTTTACTAACAATATTTGGTCCTATTTACTATGGTCCCTCGTAATAGTACGTTACCGTATTGTTAATATTATTAATATTAATAGCTGTCGGCTGTCTAACGTGGAAAACAACCCGGCCAAATCGAGAAGGAAACGGCTCGGTCGGGCGCAGATACATACGTAGATATACCCCTGGCTATTATGGTGTACTGGTCGTCTTTAGCGAAATTAATTAATTACATCCGAACCCTCCCCGCTTCACAAAACCTCCACACCCAACGAAATTAATTTACTAATTAGAAACCTCCTCTATTTTCGATAGTGGACACTACAGGTGTAGGTACATACATACGTAAGTAAGTATTCAAGTGTACACCTGGTGTGTATGTATACAGGGTGCATGTCACATGATCTGGACAATTTTTAAAAGGTACCACAGATATAATGAGGTGACGGCGAGCAACCATCGTTCATTTTTTTCCACGATTGATTTTACTAATACGGGGGACCATCATAGTACAGAGTAAATAGGACCAAATATTGAAAGCAAAAAATTGTAAATATTATTTTTATTTTTATTTTTTTTCATCATCACTTTCACTTTCCAGCCCACTCGTAGGAGGTTTTACCCCGACGATCTTCTGGACAAGCCGTGGTCACAGGTGTCGTCCCTTCTCCCCCCCGGTACGTGCCTTTAGTTTTTATCGCGCATAGGGTTCAGCATTCCCACTGCTCGTCGATTTTCATCGAATGCACAGCTAACTCACGCTCTCGCGCTTTCCGCTAATCAATTTTATGCAAGAAAAAGTCCCTACGAGCATGCACTCGGTGAGACTCGAACTCACGAAATTGATCTTGATAGGCTCGCGGACCACCTACCAAGCCACCGGGGGAGGTTTTTGTGAATACCATAAGTCCTATTTATTATGTATGGTCCTCCGTAATACTGCTGTATGATCTGCATTCTTACTGTTATTACTGCTGTACAACCTGGTATATACGACGTATTTAGTCCCTGGCACATATATTATCATCACTTTCACTTTCCAGCTTAACCGTAACTCGTTGGAGTTTTTACCCTAAGGGCCTTGCTTGGAGTTTTTACCCTCAGCGGTATTCTTGCTCTTCATCATCATCATCTTCTTCTATAGACAAGCCGTGGTCACAGGCCCCCCCGGTACGTGCCTTCATTTTTTGTCGTGCATAGGGTTCAGCATTCCCATTCCCACTGCTCATCGATTTTCATCGAATGTAGCTATTAATATTATTATTAATAACTCACGCTTGCTTTCGCGCTTTGCGCTAATCAATTTAGGATTTTTCTTCGTGCAAGAAAAAGTCCTTACTTACGAGTATGCACACGGTGAGACTTGAATCCACGAAATTGGTATTAGTATAGGAACGCGGACCACCTGCTAAGCCACCGGGGACGCCGGCTATTTTATACCGGTATCTGTTTATATATATTATATATATATACCGGGTATGTATGTAATATACAGCAGTATATAGTTATTATCGCACCAATACGTGTATATACCAGGTACGAATGTACGGTATATTCGTCCTCCGACAATGCCCAGCTCAAGCGAACCTCGATCACTCATCCCATACTTGGTTTAAGAGTAAATAGTGAAAAGCCATATTCATAAGTTAAACAAAAAAGCCCAAAGGAACCCAAGATTTCACGATGGCTTTACCGTCCCGCCTCCACAGCCTTTATAATTGACCATGTACATTATTGTCTTTTTTCGCTACATGCCGTGGCATGCCGTGGCACCACCTGCGGCAAAACCTTCCACGGCATCTTTCACGGCATACCACGTTCCACGGACCTCCACAGCACACCCCAACCCTAACCCCAACCCAAACCCTAACCTACTTGCCGTGGACATTGACGTGCCGTGGGGGTTGCCATGACATGCCGTGGGGTTGCCATGGAGTGCCGTGGCGGTAGCCGCGGGGGTTGCCATGGTACCACCCATGGCATGCCACGGCACCCCCCACGGCGTAGCATGGCATGCCACGGCACCCCCCACGGCGTAGCATGGAATCCTACGCCACCCCATGGGATGCCGTGGTGATGCCATGGTGGATACCATGGCGATGGCACGGCACGCCCACGACAAGGTCAAATAGTGAAGAACCTTGCTGTCTGTCTGCTTGTCTGTTTCGTTTGTCCGTTTGTCTACCTGTCTATCTGTCTGTCTGTTTCGTTTGTCCGTTTGTCTATCTGTCTGTCTGTATCTTCTCCAGTGAAGCTGAGTCTTCGTCATCCCCTGTCGTGCCCGCCGCGAGGACGGCATGTTCCTCCTGCCTGATCATCAAGTCCAACTGGTTCTCTATAAGACCATAGAAGCACCTGGCGTTCAAGAAAGACCCGAATGCCGCGAGCCGCAAGATAATGGTTTATTTATGATCGCGCTAGCCCCCGAAAATGGCAGTACCTTCACGTTGCAATCTGATTCCAAGTGTATATCGTTCTGTGCTTTTTTTTGGTGCGCCTTCAGGACTATAACTCCTACATCTCACCGAATGCCAGTGAGAAATCCTTCGAGCTCAGACACGTCGAGGCAAGCAGATACGACCTTCCAGTCCTTGTTGATCTAGTGCCCGGTCACGCCCAGCATGGCCAGCCCATTGCCCGACGTCCAGCCGTCACAGGTAAGGCACATATTCTCCCCAGCGGACATCGCCCCGACTTTTCTCCTTGTAACGACCGCAGTATGGTTTCAGTCAGCAGATTGGTAATTGTCGTCCGGGATGGGATCTGAAAGTTTGGCTGCTTGGTGAGTCCAGGCAACATGGTTTTAAAACCCTCCTCCTCCACGACAGAAACGCTCTTGTCTGTCTGTCTGTCTGTCTGTCTGTGGTGCCCGACACTATCTGCAAGATGAAGGGCGCCCTCCTTGCAGCTTCCATTTTGCCAGCAAGCGACCCTCCATCCCTTCCCCCCACTTAATAATCTTACTTTGCGCCTTAGGTACTAACTACAGCCAGCCAGTATAATACTAAACAAAAACCAGATTGTACCAGGCAAGTACGAATAGTACCACTATTGTTGGACATGGTATCGGAAGTTCCGATAATTTGGAGATCTTATTATTAATAGTATCGGTTATGAAATCGGGTAAGGAAGTTGTCCCGTTACTACTGTATCCGATAAAAACGCTTGTTTTTCAGCCGGGAGGAGGTATCGCTCTACCTACTGTCTCCCCCCCTGTTAAGGGAGTCCAAGGTGAAGAATTCAACTTGACAATTTTGGTATCAGAAGAAGAACATGCCGGCCCCTCGGCAGTACCGGTACGTATATATCTTGACATCATGACATTCATGTATTAACGCATTTCCGCCTCGCCTGTCGTTTGTCGTGTCGAAATCGGAGTTGTTTGCGGCCCAGTCCGGTCCGATATATTATTGGGATCTATGTCGGACATCGGTAATTTAAGCCCTTATAGGATCGGACTCGATGTTTGTACCGATATCCAACACAAAATACCTCTGTCGGCCCTCACAGACCTTGGGTGACTATTGGGTGAATAATGCTTCGCACCTCCAGGTATTATACATCATATTAAATTGTAGACCAGGTATATATTTATACGTACGTACGATTAAGTCTATATCCCTTTACCAGGTACCAAGTAGGTACGCGTTGCAACTGTAGAGTTGGATATCTGTGATGGTATAAGGCGGCGTGGACCTATTAATAGGCAGGGATATCTCTGGCTCTGCTGAGGTCACTCACTCACGCAGAGTGCTTGCCGGATGTTCGGAAATGTGCGTACTGTAGTTCCTTGTATTACAACAGTAGTAGCGTGCTTGCTCGTCGGGTGTCTTCTGAACGAAGGGGCGAGATGATACTCATCCAGGCACGCGATAGCGCCTGCCAGTTTTTTTTTTTTTTCGTCATCACTTTTACTTTCCAGCCCGACTCGCAGGGGGTTTTACCCTCGGCGATCTTCTGGACAAGCCGTGGTCACAGGTGTCGTCCCTTCTCCCCCCCGGTACGTGCCTTTATTTTTTGTCGCGCATAGGGTTCAGCATTCCCACTGCTCGTCGATTTCCATCGAATGTGGCTACATATAACTCACGCTCTCGCGTTTTATCAACTTTTTATGCAAGAAAAAGTCCTTACGAGCATGCATTCGGTGAGACTTGAACCCACGACTTTGATCTTGATAGGCACGCGGGCCACCTACCAAGCCACCGGTGACGCCGGCATGAGAGGGAACAATTGTACAAATAATAACGCCGCAACAGGGAAGAGGGGATGCCATAACACTAGGTCACCCTGAAGGGGCGTATAATATGCATATACCTAAAAAATCAGGCGGGAACTAAACCCATCCGGATATTTCGGAGAATATCGAAGATGCGGCGCTTCACAAGCCACTTCGACACTTCTACCTTGCAAGGCAGAAACATATTACGCGCGTACGCAGCGAATCAGTCAGCGACGAGTCCGAACATATCGGTAGGCTAAACTAAGCAAAAAATCAAAAGCTAGAACCACCGGGACGCTGAAAGCAAGAGGGGCAAAGCTCGAGGAAGCGGTGTCGCTCGCATACGACGGAAAGAATAGAGATATAAACTAAGGTGACTCGAGCAATTTACCATCGGTTGGCTGAAAGTTCCTGATGATAATGATAATATCGAAACACGAAGGAAAATAACGCAAATCACCCGACCCACGGCGAAGGCACGGAGCACTTCGAAGATACCTGGTACTCGAGAAAAAGCAAAATAAAACCAAAGGTGGGGAGGGTATTGCAACGAAACACGTGGTGGCGTGACGCAGCTCACTCAGACAACAACAACAACAACAATAACAACAACAACAGCAGTAGTGAGGACAGCAGTGTCGAAATAGAGGAAACCACGGCAGAAAGAAGAAAAATTCGGTCAATACCTGATCGTGCGGTAGAGCGGACGGAATGGACGCGCGCGAGATTCGTCGACACTGGGCGCGCTAAAAGAAACACAGCACATGCAAAGGACAGACATCGTTACGGCCTACTGTGCAGTATCGCGCGAGAGAAGGCGGAGCGCGAATGGTCGCTGGGGAACAAAATCTATAAGCCGGGTTGGGGATACGAACAAGGCGGAGTGGGAACGCAGGGGCGGCGTCGTGGTGAGACCGAAGCATCGGACTACCCGTATGTACGTCATGATTCAGTAGGCGTGTGAAAAAGTTGACGTACATCGCCTACGATAAAGCAGAGGAAGAGACATGATAAGGAATAGGAAAACAACAAGAAAGCGGTACAACTTGTTCGCGCTGGTCCTCGACGGGCGAAACAGGTCGCGAGAAGGGAGCACGAAAGCGCTCCGAACCTATTGGAGCAAAAATCGATCCATAAGGGTCTGAGCACCGATATCCGACATATACAACCGGATACATAAGATACATACGGATCGGATCGGATCGGATCAGATCGGATCGGATCGGATCGCTAAACCCGATGCCGGTGCCACAAAATATATAACAGGCGGAAGTACGGCAATATTACAGGTAATCATGGTACCGCATGTGTTTTTTGGGTTTGACAGCTCACCACGTCGAATTACAATTTTCACCTTAAAATACTTTCGACAGGTAGGGGAGGGGACAGTTGAGCGACATCCCCTCCCCGCCTGACGAATTACGTTGATATCGGATATCAGGACACTTTATTTCCCGATTTGATGACGATACGATTTCCGATTCACTGGAATTTCTGGTACGATGTCCCACACTATAGTCAGCACGTAATATTTGCATGATTATGTACCAGGTATACATACTGAACGTGAAACAATAAGGACGTACTGTAGAACGCAGCTTGTGCGCTGTTGTTGTAGGGATTAGATTGGGTAGGCGATCGGTCAGCCTTTTACCAGTACAGTACTCAACAAACTAAGACATTGACATATGGCATCATCGGCAGGACATGGGTCGTTGGTCGTGAGTTCGAATCTCAAGTCCATCATGAAATCGCTTTTTAAAGAAAGGTGAATTTCCTCATGCCAAGAATCTGCAAAAAGTACTTTATAATCCCCAAAAATTGGAACCGCGTGTTGGTGGCACGCCGACCCGTGTATCCGGTCCGTTCCAAGGGGGGGAGAGTGTCATAAGGCTAAGATTGGGTAGGCGATCGGTTGACCTTTTACCAATGGCCCAACGGACTAAGACCTCCACACTGTGCTGCAAGCTGGTGCCGTTGTCTATCGATACTTACGATATTTACTGTACCATATGTATAGTCGTACTGCTGTAGGTGCACGAGTACAAAATACATTATTGATAGTATATATGCCTGAACTTGGTATAATACCTGATATATACATTCCCTGACCAACAGCCCAACGGACTAAGACCTTCACACTGTGCCACAAGCTGGTGTCGTTGTCTATCGATACCTACTATATATTGTACCATATGTATTGTCCTACTGCTGTAGGTGCACGAGTACAAAATACATTGTTGCCTGACTGCTGATATCTGTCGGTACGCCACACAACAGTTACTAATAGTAGTAATAATAATGGTAGTGCTGCTACCGTAAGGGCCTGCCAACGAAAAACACTAACGCAATATATCAATATCAATATCAATATCCTCTCTCTGTCAACGCCCTTGTTCTTGTGTTATCCCTGCCCCCCCAAAAATACCGAAAAAGTGGTAAAAACGTTGGGTTATCCCCAGAGCTTTTCTAGAGAACAAGACTAAAACAGGTATATCTGTTCCATTTTTGTTTTTTTTTTTCGTCATCACTCTTACTTTCCAGCCTAACTCGTAGGAGGTTTTACCCTCAGCGATCTTCTGGACAAGCCGTGGTCACAGGTGTCGTCTCTTCTCCCCCCCGGTACGTGCCTTTGTTTTTTTGTCGCGCATAGGCTCCAGCATTCCCACTGCTCGTCGATTTTCATCGAATGTAGCTAACTCACGCTCTCGCGCTTTCCGCTCATCATTTTTTTTATGCAAGAAAATGTCGCCAAAAAGGTAATTACTTAAACCAAATAGAAAACGTGCCACGTGCGTTTTTATGACCATGTAAGTTGTTGTGCGCATGACCAGTGAGCATTCTGAATCATGTGTACCTGGTAAATATGTAAAAATGCTATGTATAAATATGCAATGTGAATGCTTTGATTGATTTCGTGACCGCACTCACTCGTGCGTAGTAGCCACGTCGTTAGCATACGCACAGAACAGCAGTCGTAGTATGGGGCTTAATGTGAGGTAACTGCTCTCTACCCATACCATTTCAGCATGCAGCGCCAGTATTTTAATGAGAAGAGACCTCGTGCGCCACAGCTCAAATGCTTCTGCCCCCCCTCTCCCCCCCTCTCCCCTGCCAGCTTTGAAGCCTCGACCATCCTCCGGGAACCGCTTGCGCACGGCGGCACGAAGTGCCTTTGCTATACGTACTATGCCAGATACATCAAAAGGGATCCCACCTCGACGCGGGGTATGGCTGACGATTTTCAGTCTGTGTCTATCGTGCTGTATACGAAGGTATCATATCGTTGGCGAGTATGTGCGTCTAACCCAACGAAATAAGGAGAAGGGGGAGAAGAAGAGGGGGGGGGGCAGGGGCTAGCAAAGCCGACGGGGGGGGGGGGAGGAGCAGGAGGTCCATACGTTGTGGGGAATGCTGCACGCTGACGGTGCAGGCATTGTATCAAGGTCACCAGGAAGTCTGGAGAGGATGATGACGGTGATCGTGACTGTGTGTGCGTCCTTCGGGCTTACGGTCTCAGAGGCCAAAACGGTTATCGTATGCCTGGAAACGAAAGATGGGGAGAAGATGTCGTTCAACGTAACTGCAGCCGGCCAGGTGCGCTGTTACCCGCCGGACGAAACGAAGGCCGCAAACGCCGCATTATCCGTGTAGAGTTTGGCACAAGGTCTCTGAAACATGTTCGATGTTCGTAATACGTCGACTCCAGCGGGGATGGGCGTACTTCGGGCGGTAAAAAATGGAAATCTATGACCGCCGAGAGCATTGAGGTGACGATGCGCAGACGAAGGGTATTGTTTGCGGGTTTCGTGGCGCACATGGAAGAGGAGCGCTTGCCGAGGAGGGTGATGTTTGCGGAGATGGTTGGGGGTAAGGGCTACTCGTTTATATAGGAAAAATATTGGATAGGGCGCCTCGAGGGGGACCTCGAGAAGTTATGCATCAAGTCCGACGGGTGGCGCGAGACAGCACAGAAGGCCGGCAGGTGGCTTCGAGAGGTCGAGGACGGGGCCGAGGCTTACATGTGGAGATGACATGCTGCGGAGAAGAGCGCGGCAGAAGAGCGGTACGCGACGGCTGCAACTGCGACATGGGCCGTGGACACGAGTACATCCGGGGGGGGCGGGGACCCGGACGGGGGCGGGGGTGATGGCGAAGGCGGGGGCCGGAGGGGAGGGGAGTGCTCTGCTGAAAACTCGTTCTGGCTGGGTAAGGTCTTCGTCTTCATGATGCGTCCCTTCGCAGTACCACAAGTAGCTAGCGTGGGGCCGCCAGGACTCCCTCGCCTGCCTCCAGTGCCTGCTTTTCGGTTTTCGCTTTCGCTTTCATCCTATCTTTATTTTTTTCTTATTTTCTCTTTTTTTTTCCCTTTCTCGCTTTCGTCTTTTTGTTATTTCCTTTATACCTCGTTCTTTGTTTACTCTGTCTAGCTCTTTTGCTGCGCTTTCATTTTCTTTGCGTTCTTTGTTTTGTATCCGTACGTAGCTCTTTACTCTTTGGAATTTTATTTGACTTCATATTGTTTGTTTCGATGTGTTTTATTCCATTTCATTTTACTTTAGTTAATTTCGTTTCAGTTTGTCTTGTGCTGCGTTTTGTTTTTCGTCTGCGGCTCCATTGGATTAGGCTGCAAAATCGCGCAAGGATTTGACTTTTTCCTGTTTGAGATGTACAATGTCTTTCAGCCATGATGTGTATCTGGCTGTTTTTGTTTTTGGTATTATTTGGTTTGGTTGTTTACTGAAGTATTTTTTTCCGCAGGTATTCTTCCGTTCCAGTTTTTAGAGCCTGTCCTGTGACCACGGACTCAATAAGTTGGACATGAGTTAATGTGAACACAAACAACAGTGTTGTGATGCCTTCGTGTAGGGTGTATAGGAGACAGTGTATATGTGTCCTCTGATTGGCTCAAAATTCGGCAAAAACTGTTGGAAGCTACTTGTGAACAAAGTATACAAATCCAGGTATATCTGGCCCTTTCAAGCCTAAATCAGGTACGATGTGGAGTCTCCTGGCGTGTGATTTGTACTTGGTTTTAGTGTATACCTGTTTTTGGTCCAAAGTGGCAAAGATATAACGTTTTTTAGATTCAAAACATACTTAATTTGACGAAGTCCCCGGTTCCTCTTTGGTATTCCCGGGGACAACTTGTTTTTATCCACTTCATAAATCGTCCTCCCCCGAGGGACAGCACGAAGGCCCTTGGGTCCGACGAGCCGCCGAAGGTCGAACAGGGGCTTGGGGTACTCTCGAGTCTTTGGACCCTATATTTTGGTGTCCGAGGGGCAATCGTCCTGTTCCTAGTCACGACTACCCCCTGACGAAGGGTGCAAGCATCTCAAATCTGTGAGGGTGTTACCTACTGAGCCATAAGGGTAAAATATCGACGGAATATCGAGCCCAGGGTAATGCTTAGGACACTCTCGCCCCCTCTGAACGGCGGGAGCTATGCAATGTGGGTACCGTATACGTTCATACGTTGACCTGCCCGCTTCGTTTTAATACGTGGGGAATCAAGGAGACCATGGTATGTTTTTATTAATAGTGGCCCACGCGCAAGCATTTCTATAAAATAAACGTTCGAAGTGAGATTCGAACCCGTGTTCTGCCGACGACGCCAAATGTGAAGGTATTATCTACTGAGCTACAGGGGTAAAATACCCTGGGCTTTCTGCGTGTCAGGTCAAACCTCACGTGTCGGATTGGGTCCCGACCCGCGAAAAAAATGAGGTGTGTTGACTTGGCCCGATGCGACCCGCGAGATTTCGAAACCTCCTGAACCGTCGTACCCGCCACCTTCCGATTGACCCGTGAGACACGGGTTTCATGCGAGTCGGGTCACCTTGACCCGCGAGACCGCCGTTTATCTTGACCCGCAGGTTCGATCCCCGTGGGTCGACACTTCAAAAACGATTTGATATTCATTTTTATGTCCCGAAGCGATATGTGGCTTGGCAGAAGTATAGTGGGTATGGATGGATGCGGGCATGCTTATCTAGATTTGGCGGTGTTTTGATGTTTGAATATGATGCCAAAGGAGGAGCACTATTGAGTATCGGTACGAGAGAAGCCTTTGATGGGCAAGAGAGCGGGAAATTTCAAGTGCCAGATCCGCGAGCCGGATGCGTAGGTCCGACCCATGCGTCAGCAGAAAACTACTCGCGGGTTGTGATGGCCCGACCCGCGAATGACTCGTTTTTTTTTCGCGGGTCATGACCTGACCCGACCCTTGAGCTATTCATCACCTCTTGACCCGACCTCACCCGACCCGTGAGATTTGAAGAATTCTCGACCCCACCTGACCCGAGCCGCGAGATTCGAAAAAGCTCTCAAGACCGACCTGACCCGACCCGCGAGATTGAAAACCTCTTGACCCAACCCGATCCGACCCGATCCGTGAGATTTTTGAAAACTTCCTGACCCGACCCGGCCCGACCCGTGACATTTTAAACACCCCGTGACCCGACCCGCAGGTCGGGTCATGACCCGCGAAAAGCCCTGAAAATATCGATCGGTTACCCAGCCCAGGGTAAACCTTAGAACAACAAAGTGTTGTTCGTACTTCTTTCCTTGCGTGATAGCTCGTTGATGATGTTGAGAACAAGCATCGCTGGTTATTGAGCGCGAGGTACGTGGGGATGCAAACTACGTACAGACAAGTCTGTGGCGGATGTGTCGAGAACACTGTTTTTTGGAAGAAGCCGTCGGGGTGTTTTCTCCCCGGGGCCTTCTATTTGTGTTTTACTAGTGTGAAGGTATTACCTATTGAGCTATATGTTTAGGGTAAAAGATCGAACGAGTACCCAGCCCAGAATATTCCTTCTAAGACTCTCCCCCCTCTGAATGGTGGGGTCTTTGGGACGTCGGTACCGAATACGGCCGTACGTTGACCTACCCGCTTCGTTTCATCACCTCGGGAACCAGAGGGAGATATTTTTTCACGGGCGCACGCGCAAGAGTTTCTACCTAGTATTAAATAAAAGTCCGAAGTGAGATTCGAACCCGTGTTATGGTATCTTAACACCCGTGTCCTCCCGACGAAGCCGAATGTGAGGGTACTACCTACCAGGTTCTGAGCTGAGGGGGTAAAATATCGATCAATTACCCAAGCCCAAAGTAATCCTTAGATGAGAGAACACTAATTCCCCCCCACCTCGTTGTTCTCCCCGGGGACAACATATTATTAGATAAAAAACGCTCGCCCCAGGGGGCGTTGACAAAGGTGTGATGCGGTGGCCGATATAGGGTAGTGGTAAGGGATGCAGGTGGTTCTGGCAGCTGGAAAGCAGTGCTTCGCTTCTTCTGGTTTAGATCTTCTTATTGATGGCGAGAGCTGAGGAGGTGCTCTGGTAGAGAAGTGAGAGGTAGGGGGGCGGGACTCGACGCCCAGATATACTCGTCCCACCCCACGCCACAAGCTCTCCTAAATTCCTCTTATCTGATGTACTCCTATAGAACTTTCTTATGGCTACCGATCGTTCTTCTGCTGATATAAGAACGTCTCACTTCGTAGTCCTATCTGCGTTAAGGAACATTACTCTCGTCTGACGGGTTATCCGCCATGGGAACATTCCTAAAAGAACGTTACTCTCGACTAGCGGAATATCCGCCGGGTTAATCCATTATTTGGACTATTCTCATATTCGTGAGACTACAAGACTGCAACGTATTATCTATATCGATAGCCCATGAGTGCTCTACTCATATCACATTAGCCCACCCTGAATATAGTCGTGTATGCAGACCACAAGATGGTCGGAGGGTGATGACAAAGTTCATCCCAAACGGCCAGGAAAAAGGTGGCCGAAGATGCGGCTATTCGAAACTAAAGAAATGAGGCTATAGATCCCCCCACAGAGTCGGGAGTCGCACATCCATCGTATAGAAACGGATATACTCGCAGAGGAATATGGTTGCACGTAGCTCTTTAGGGATATATCTGTAGGCGAATCTTACGTGGTTACACGTAGCTCTTCGGGACCAGCTTACATCTCTGCATCCCTCCTCAGATTGGCCCATCGTTATGCTGCTTCTACCCTGCAAGGTACAGAACAAGCTGCATGGTGCACCTCTTGCGGCGCCTTTACTATTAAACAGGACACATGTTGCCGAAATTGATAAGATTTCTGCTATTTTTTTTGCCCCACCCCCACAGCCTACAGGATACAAACAACGGCCATTATTTCCATTTTTTTTGTTTTGTTTTGTTTTACTGCTGCTCTTTACGTGCACGTTTCCCAGCGTTAACGACATAACACAGCTTTATGATGCTGAACCTTGTCCCACGGCTGCCTGTGTGCATCTAAATTTCTCAGTTTTACGCCAGAAATAAGGTATAAGCTGCCCAAATATGTCCGGCTACAGCGTCCTACGTGCACGATCTTCAGCGTTAACGATACAACGAGGCTTTATGGCGCCCAACCTTGTCTGACTACTGCTGTTTACGTCTACCCCCCACCCCCTCCAGCTGTACTACATTAACAGAATGTACGCTACCTGATTTGGTCCGAATATTTTGTTTGGTCGTGTTTGTTTTCCCTCTCTTTCCCGTTTCGCTTTCGACTTTTGTTTTTTGTTTTTTGTTTTTTTTTTTTCCACTTTTAGCCAAAGCAGGGTAGACACTGTTCAAGTTTGTTACGAGTGTTATTTTCCAGCGCATCCCATCCCTACCCGCTTTTACAAATATGCAGGGTACAGGCTGCCTAGAACTGCAATACTACAAAGGCTACACAAACGAGTAACATAACATCTGTTTATCCCTTGTTTGTCCAGCTTCTCACAAAAACGGCAGCTGCATGCTGCTCATATATGGAACATAATAACTGTGGCCCGGGCAGTGACCAGTTCCAAAGTGATGAACTAAATGCTGGCCAAATTAAACGAAATAATATACAATTTTTCGCGGCGGATTAGAGTATTGGACCTCCCCACAGGAGCCGAATGATACCCTTTTCCACATTTTTACTAGGCCCTGGCCTTTAAGGCTTGCCTTAAAATTTGCCTTAACGCCCTTTTCTGAAAAGGGCGTGCCTTAAGAGGTGTTTCGAGCCTTACCAGCCTTACTGAGTTAAGGCTCGTTGCCTGACACTGAAAGAGGCCTCTCAGATGGTCTAAAGGCACGTTTTTGGTGATTCTCGCGTACAAAAAAACGCCGTTAGACTGGAACTCCCAAAAATAGGGGACAGGGGGTTTAATGTTCGGGTTATTAGCGCGCTGTGTGCGCACAAGCCAGGACGCCAGCCCGCCAGCTCGCCAGGTACCAGGTACCAGGTACTCTTGCGGACACGAAGATACTATCCGTCACCTGCCACCTACAGCCTACACCTTCGGAGCGGTGTTATGTCTAGCCAACAAGGGAGCCCCGCGCCTCCAGGAAGTGGCGATCCTGCCCAAGATCGCTCTGGATCTGCTGAGGCCGGATGTTCGCGCGGTGATAACTCGGCTCCTGCTGCGGCTGCTGCGTCGGCTCCAGCTCCTGCTGCGGCTGCTGCAGCACCAGCTTCAGCACCAGGACAAGCACCGGCGGCAGCCGGCGGCCAGCCTGGCAGGTTCCAGCCGGAATCGCTCACCGCAGCCGGGCAGGGGGTGCTCACTACATGGACAGTCGACAAGAGGAAGAGCGACCTAGCTATCAACACATTCCTGGCCTCGAGCGCGTTGTTTCCCTGCCCTCGTGAACGTACGATAGCTCTAGGGATCATCGTAGTGTGCAGTTGATGGATGCACACCATGCACGGTGTTTCGTGAACGGCTGCGCGTGGTTCTGTAGTACATCAAGCGTCGCAGTTATGCTCACTAAGACCATACCGGTAGTGCACACTGTACCACTTGGCAGGCAACCGTGTACCTTTCGTGTTTGCTGCTTGGGTGGGGATGTACTGTTGTCGTCGGGGCCGATGCTGAAAATACAATGTCAACACCAAAAGTATGCTCAATCGGCGGCGGTAATACTAATGTTTTTAGTAGTCTACCGCTGCAGCACTTGGTTTTTTTCTTGCATGTGCGCGCACCCACAGCGAGGTCTACCGCAGCATAATACAAGCCTAGGTGGTGAAAACGCGAGACTTTACTTGGTAGCTACGATTAAGACTCGTGCGCAAGGAATACATGGACTTTATTGCTTTTTGTCACGCTACGTGCACACATATTTGCCTTGTGGTTCAAGGGTACACCCATTGAGTTATGCGGCAAAAATATCAGTCAACACTACCGCTATGTACACTACCGCCATGAAATATGATCTACGTCACGAACCCGGCACTTCCCTCTCTATTATAGGCATGTTTAGGCGAGATAATCGTTAAGGCTCACTTAAGGCGTTTTTTAAGGCTCGTGCCTATCTGGTTAAGGCCCGCTAAGGCTCGTTAAGGCCATTAAGGCTTTTGCCTTAAAACATTTTTTTTCGCCTGCGGCAAGCCTTAGCCATTTGTTTTAACGGGCCTAAAAGCGAGCCTTAAAGGCTAGGGCCTAATTTTTACGTACCGGGGTCTATTTATTTATTTATTTATTTTTCCCACTTGTGCTACCTCTACGATACCCCACGTATCTCATATCGTATCGGACCTCGCGACGCCCGGGACTGTACCGGTTGCTGTCTGTTTTGCCACGGAACGACAAGCTGCCCACCGTTTAGGGAATCGCCCGATATTCTGTGCAGCTTCTAAATAGTGCCGGCATGCTGCTTTTTTCTTTCCCGACACTCATATCACAGAGGACATGAGGAGGGTAATCTGAGCAAGCCTTAGACCGTTATTATGACGCCTTCCTCGAATGTAATTTAGCGTATAATATATATTATATAGGCTGCTATTATATTGGATTTATTTTGTATGAATAGCGCTCGCCGCTGGCACGATTTATTTGTTCAGTTTTTTTACGAGCAGCGTCCTCCAAAAAGTGAACCATGCGTTTATTCAAAGAGGTTATTTCTCTGTTTCTTATTCGTAGGCCTACATCAGGGGCGCCCGGAACAGTCTTTTCACGACACCTCGCTGTGGAGGTACTATCTATGTACTCAGCTATAGGAATGTGAAGGTATTACCTACTGAGCTATATAGGGGTAAAATATCGATCGATTACCCAGGCTAGGGTAAAATCCTTATACATACGTATCACTCTCCCCCCCTCTGAACGGCGGGTCTTTGAGGCGTCGGCACGACCGTATACGGCCGTACGCTGACCTCCTACCGGCTTCGTTTCAATGCCTGGGGAACCCGCAAGATGTGTCGTTACGGACCGCACGGACGGGCAAGCATTTCTAAATTCTATTAAAGAAACGTTCGAAGCAAGATTCGAACCCGTATCCTCGACGACGTCAAATAAATGTGAAGGTATTACCTACTGTCTGTCCTATAGTCTATACCGCCGGTAAAAGATCGATCGAATACTCAGCCCAGGGTAATCCTTTCAACATCGCGTGAAAAAAGGTCGGAATGAACTACAAACAAACCGGAGCGCTGTGTGATAAAGGACGATTTCCGCCATAATTTTGTTTTTGTCTTTGCTTTTTTCGAATTTTGGCTCACTTGTTTCAGAGACCCCCGCCACTTTCCCCCCGCCTTGTCTAGGGGGAGGGGGGTTCTCTAGAATCAAGCAATCCGAAATTGGAGAAAAAGACGAAGAAGAAAAAAAAATGTAGTGAATCGTGCGCTCCGGTTTGTTTGTCATTCTAACCTTTTTCTGTGTGACGTGTCGAAAAGGACTGATGACTGTTCCAGGCGCTCCTACCTATTTATAGTGCTATTATTATACTAATATGCTGCTGGCTGCTGCTGTGTAGGCCGGCGTCCCCGGTGGCTTGGTAGGTGGTCCGCGAGCCTATCAAGATCAATTTCGTGAGTTCGAGTCTCACCAAGTGCATGCTCATAGGGACTTTTTCTTGCATAAAATTGATTAGCGGAAAGCGCGAGAGCGTGAGTTAGCTGTACACTCGATGAAAATCGACGAGCTGAACCCTATGCGCGATAAAAACTAAAGGCACGTACCGGGGGGGAGAAGGGACGACACCTGTGACCACGGCTTGTCCAGAAGATCGTCGAGGGTAAAACCTCCCACGAGTGGGCTGGAAAGTAAAAGTGATGATTATTAAAAAAAAAAGAAAAAAAGTCTATGATACCACGCCTCGATTCGACTCCTCCGTGTATTTTCCCACGTCTGCCATTGTTCTGGCATTCATTGTAACATCTTTCTGCAAGCCTTGCTGTTGTTCTTGTTTGGCTACAAGTGCGTATTACCAGGTTTACAAGATGAAAATATATGTATGTACCGTATGACACAAAAATATTCTACAGCAAGCAGTGAGTATGCAGTGTGTACAGCACCTATCATATGCCTGCATGCCTGGTAGTATCATATCTGTATCCGACCCTGTACAGCGCACGATCTTACTGGTGCTGTAACGTGCAGAGGGATTGGATTGGGGATTTACAGAGGAACGGCTCGGCGTGATGAGCTGTGTTTCCCAGTATACAAAATATTTACAAATAATAGACGTATAATAACGCATACAATGAGCGAGTACGTATTATACTTGTTTATAAATTTTGAAATACGTATATTAGTTGGTAAAAGTTGAAAAATTTCATTTTAAGGTTTGGGCGGGGAAACTAGTCGTAAAGATACCACTGAAAATAAAAGCCTCTGGGTGCTCTTCGGCTACCCAGCAGCAGAGCAGTGTCCGTGTCGATCTGTCGTGTGCTTGAGTCGACACAGCAGCAGCAGCAGCAGCAGCAGCAGCAGCAGCAGCAGCACGGCAACGCCACCAGCAGCACCAGCACCAGCAGCACCGGCACCAGCACCAGCACCAGCACCAGCAGCACCAGCACCAGCACCAGCACCAGCAGCACCAGCGCACCGGCAGAAAATCACCAGCAGCAGCAGCAGCAGCAGCAGTCTCTTCGTAGATTTTGACTGCCACCGTACACCATGCACGCGTTCACGGTCGAGCTGCTCAGTCGGCCAGGCCCCGCGGCATGCACGTTCTCAGGCACCTGCCAACAACTGACAACAACTGACAGCAACTGCTGCTGCAGCTGGACGCCCTACGTATACATATCAAAGACGGATGCAGGATAAGGATGCCAACTGTACGGACTAAGACTACCCACGCGCGACAGAGTACTCGTATGACGTATTTCATATACAGTATATTGGTATTGGTATAAAACAATAATTATATCGTCGAAAATATTCACGAGTACCAGATAAGATATAGGTACGTACCTGCTATATATTTTATAAATTTTGAAATACGTCAGCTGTGAGTTCGCTATATATTATGATAATATAAAATGTGCGCGAGGAGCGAGTATCACATACGCATCGTATATAATACGAGTATATATATCTTCTATTGATTAGCAAGTTAGTGCAGCATCTAACCCTGCTGCGTACACGACGAGGTATCTATTAATACCAGTCAGTCAGTATCTACTCGTACGACCAAAAAAAAACTGATACAACTATTTATTATTATGCGCAAAATGTACAAGTACGAATTTTGTTAGTAAAAATAGGTAAATATATAGGTTTTTTATGTATACCATAGGTCCTATTAACTATGGACCCCCGTAATAAGAAGTGTTATTATTAAATAATGCACGAGTACATGCGATTATACTCGTAATAATGTACTCTGTCTGCTAAAACTGCTAGACGCTATCATCATCTGAGTGTATATACTTAATAATAATAAATAATAGTAACAGTTACTGCTGTAGGACGGAATGCATATTTTCCTATGTATAATAATGTGTTTTGTCTGCAGTACTAAATAGGATAATATCGAGCACGCCCGTGTTGCCGTGTGTCTGGTGCCCGGTGGCGCCGCCCCTCCCTCCCACAGAATATCTATGGAGGATCTAGGATAGGTCAGGTGTTCGGTGTGTATGGCAATATAGCGATGGTCCACATTCATTCATTCAAATATTAATATTTTCATACGTACACTACACGAACAGATCTCTCGCGGAGATTTCGGAGGTTGACCAGTATGAGTTCTCCACACATTCCTATAATCTCTGGCAAAATTTATCCAAATCCCAAATCACCAGAAATTAACAATTTATCGTACGTGATACGTGTGAGAAGTCATGTATGAAATAAACGAATATACCGGTCGCGATATGTCGTTGAAAAAAATATTAGCTTTAAAAAAATATTAATCGAAAAAATATCTCATCCATGGACAGCTTCTTTTGATTTTTGATGGGCTGATTTCAATAGCAGTATAATAGTAGTAGGTGGCATTGAGCATACCTGTGAAATGGAGGGCTTCGGAGCATCTTGAAAAAAATGCGTGATAAAAACTAAAACGGGTGGACGTTTGGGTCGTATCCTATCATTAGGATCACAGGATATCTTCGAATAGTTGGAGGATCTGAAACAACAAAACAACAATTGTGCGGGACCGGGAACTGCCCTTGACAGCCTTTCACAGTTCGCCACAATACACCCGAGGCCGGCCAGAGCACAACAAAAAAAACGGTGCTGGAGGGCTTTACTTACCTGCTGCTGCTGCTGCTGCTGCTGCTGCTGCTGCTGCTGAACGTGCTACCAACAACCCCACCAGACATCCAACTCGGCGCCCCGTTCCCTTCTCGCTGGTCGCCATGAAGAGAGGAAAGAGGTGCTTCGTCTTGCACTGCTTCGGGGCAGCACCGTTCGCTTCTCCAGCGAACCCCGAGGTCCATGCCTGCGAGAATCACAAGAAACGCGACTTCGTCAACATGAGGAACAAGGTTAGTCGAGAATCACCGGAGCCCCCGCTGCAGCCCAGGGCATCGCCCACCGTTGCTCGCTGGGGCCGCCGCCTCCACCACGGACCAATCGTGTTGGAGTCTGTCCGTCGCCGCGTGTTCGTTCATTTGCTTGTGTCTTCCCGGTGACGCATCTATGTCGGCTACCCGACCTCCCGACGTCGTGGTGACATCGTGCCCAGACGAGTAAGCGAACAGCTCAAAACTGAAAAATAGTGAAAAATAGTGAAGATTAAAAGCAGTGAATAGCACCACGGGCGGTAACCTTGAATCCGCAACAGCGCAAACCGAAGACTCGACAACGTTCTACCGCAACAACCGCAGCCCCAGGCTATACTCCCTCGTAGCCGGCCACTGCTGTACTGGTAGTTAGATACCTGATATGTGCCTGTGATTGTTGATCCGAAGCCACGCAAGCGGTGTGTGTGCTGCCTTTGATGGCCGCCGTTGTTGTGGCAGCAACGACCAGATTCCACCATATATACATCGTAACTCGGCGATCACGTGTGACCGGCGGAAACCGCAAGGCCGATCACAAGTCACAAGGTCACAAAAAAAAGTTGATGGCAAAAAATATATACGCCTAAAAGTCCGAGATGAAGATTTGGCTCGCTGTGACGGCAACATGGAGAACCGAAACTGCGTACTGCTGCAACGAGCATTGCTGATGGTCATGGTGCTGCGTGTGCTGCCCATTTATAGCAGCTGCTTGATACGCGTCGCGAGCCGTGCGGGTCGCGGGTGAAGGCGAAGTTCCTTGCTGGGGCAGTCCAATAGAAGAGCAGAAGAATGGCGACGACAACTCTTGTTTGATGTCGGTACTGCTGTAGTGGCTTACTAAATTGATGTAATTATTGCTTGTGGGTGTGAACGTCGGAGCCCTTGGCGGGTGTGTCGATCGCGAGGACGAGGCTAACTGAGCTGCCATAAATGATGGCGCGAGAATAACTCGAATGAACCACTCTCGCTTGCCGGCGCCGTTGTTCTGTTTCCTGTTCCCACTCCCGCCCCGCTGCTGCTGCTGCTGATGCCGGCGATGTTATTGTTGTGTCTACAGCGCTGCCTTGCTAAGGGCTGCTACCGTAACCCTCACTACGGCGTGAGTAGACTCATCGATCCCAACAGCAAGGCCCAGTACTGCACCGAGCACAAGTCCCCAGGTGGGATTTCAACGGTAGAAAACTACAGTCTGAATGTTAATAGTAGAGCGAGAGAGAGTGCGAAGTCTTCGTGTAGTAGTGTATGCTATACCAGTTATAATAATAATAGGTTGTCCAACAAGTTGTGTCCCCGGATAGATCGCTTGAATCAATACCTGATATTAATACTAATAGTTGATAGGATAATTCTTGCGGTTGCAGCAGTTACTTGTTGTACAGGAGAATACATGGTCTCACGATGTTTCTATTTAACCATCCCGGCCAACGACGGCGGTACGAACGCTGTGCCGGGCATTAGTTCACTCGTATAATACTCGTTTGTGTACATACCTGGCACAAGGTGTGTATGTATGGGTTTTGGTCAAGTACGAGAGACAAGCTCAACCCGGTGCTCTGCCAACCTCCAAGCTCCGGCTTCGATGTGAATAGATAGCCACATTGACAACTTGACGCCATATTTTTAGCATTTTCGTATTTTAGCACTCTAGTTTGTTATTAATAGTAGTGGTTGTACTGTACCCCCAGGCCTGCTCGCATGCCCTGTGCAGTCTTGTCTTCGACTCGGACGTGTGGTGATAAAAATGTTGCCTCCTGCCTCCGCGGATGTTCTATGAGTTTACGCTCGTTGAGTTAGTTAATAATAGTCGTACACAGCTGATAATAATATACGTGGCTTTGTCTCGGCATCGTCTCTGAAATACGCGCTCCATGGTGGTGTCTTGCAGTTTCCAAGTACTGCGCGAAATATCACAACATCACTACTGAAGGTGCACATGGGTGACGTTTACTGCACCCATGTGTAGTATCGGTGCCTGGTATGAAGTATTAATAGTACTATTAATATCAATAGCATAGTGTAGTAGTACTGCTGCTGTACCCCTGGAAGTGGTAGGTAGGGGTGTGTGCGGTATAAAGTAGAAGTGCGAGTACGAGTCGGCAATTTAGTCTCAAGTTTTTCTTCATTATGATACGAATATAACGTCGTACTCCACATTCTCCTTTGATCTCGCTCGAACTCGCTACTCGTAGAATGTATTGAAAAAGTTGAAATAATGGTGGGGAAGTCTGAGTCTACTGGTGGTAGAGATGTTTCGTACCGAAATGACGTAATAACGCGCAGCTCCACAGGCTTTGAGTCTCTGGAGCGGCAACGCCTCGCGCGTGCGCGAGGCGCGCAAACAATATTTTACGGGAAAAAATATTGTCGTTTGTGGTTTAGACATGGAAAAATTGATGAGCTTTGATAATTAATGCACAGACATGCGACGAAAGCTTTGCGCTGCGACTGCACCACCGGTGCCGCCCCCGCCATTTTGTTGGGTGTTGGGAGTTTGGGGGAGGGCATGGTTAACCTGTAACTTTTTCATGCCTGTGTGGCCTCGGTGTCGTGACTATCGATTATTTGCGTTATTGGGACTGTTGTGATGTTAATTATTATATTCATAGTTGAAAAACGGAGATGCGTCCAACGTGTTTCGTCAAACAGGTGTCCTCGTGGACATTGCACCGGTTGTGGTGAGTGGTTTGGGGTAAGGATTGATTAGAGACAGCAGTGTGAGAAACACACAACCGCCAATATTGGAGATACTTTGTACAGCAGTACCGCGCCCGGCTTGGATCGCGTGGCTTTGGTCAGGTATAACACCGTACCAGTGAAATGTAATATTCTTAGATATAACATAAAACGAGTCTGAGCGGAAATGTCAGGGCCGTTCAGACATTAACATGAATACCAAGCGGTCCTTATATTTACGTCCGCTTGAGTGGTACTGACTGTTGTACGAGGTATGTTGATACTGCTGTCATACTCTGTCATACCCACACGTCAACTATTAATAGGAGTGCGACGATATCGTCGAACAGCGAACAAACGCTCAAACGTGCGAACGATTATTCAGAATGTTTATCAACACTCACAGCTGATTTTTTTTTGCGTTAATTTTTTTTTTTTTTTTCAGTTCAAGCGCAAAAGGTTGGACCTTACTCACAACCTGGTACTTACTCGTAGGTATTTCTCACCGACCGACCAGGCGTAACCGCCACTGAGCAGGGCAGTCTAAACTCCAAACTCCAAACAGCAACACCAGCAGCTGACAAAGTCGGCATGTTTTTTTTGCAGCAACTTCTGTAGCCCCACTACCAGATATCTGTCTGGTGCTGTCTATTGATGATGACGATGTAATAGAGCCACGGCTTCACAATTTGTCCGTTTTTATTACAGCAGTAATATTTTCCGGTAGGGAGTAAAACGTAAAAACGGGGAGATCGATTGAGCTGGTGTGTCTGGTCTGGCGACGTTTTGCTTCTCTTTTGCAGTGCCAATGGTCCCAAAAGCCAACTGCTGTGTTCGGGCGCCCGTGGCTTCAATCTTTAATGCGGTGCGGCCTTGCATGTTTCGCAGTCGGGCTTGCAACCTACAACCACAGTCTATTGTAGTCTCGTTAAGTATTATCAGATCAAAGTGCTGTGGTTGCCTGCAGGGTGCTCTTTTTTGTTGTGCTTCGGTCTGCCGGTTATTTCCCTTGATTCTCAGTCTTTTCCTGGTGATGAGTAATGGTATTGTCTCCTTAGCTGGTTCTGTATTGTCTGACACATCCCTTACTTGGGGGCACGACACTCTTTTCTTTTTTCCTATGATTCGTTTTTCTAGTTTATTTTGCTATCTTTCATATAATGCGTGTGTCGCGCCTGTACCTGTCGTACGAATTCAGTACGATGAATATGGCACTGCTGCATTGTCTATATACCGGCATGGTGTGTTGTGACCGCAGACCTTGTATCTCTCTAGGATTGAAGAATCGGCACGGACACACTGGTTGTGCTGGATGTCGACGGGTAGAAAGAAAGGTTCAATGTGAAAAGCACAAAACATACATACCAGGTACGAGTTCGTACAGCCCTACAGCCTATTAATAGGAGATGTTTATAACGATCTCACCCTACCGCAAGACTTATCAACCGCTGCTGCCACGCTTTTACTTCTATGCCACGAAAACCCAACCAGGAATGAATCCATTTATTTTGCCACAGCGGAGACCAGTATCAAGGGTGCATAATACATGCATATAATATCGGTGGGTGTCATGGTCATGGTGTGGCTGTAGTCTATTCCGATAGTGGCACCGAAAAACCCCCCGTACCGGTATGTACTCGTACTGTACCTGGTGTAACTTGTTGTAAAAAAAATACGATATATTTCTTCAGTGGTAATCGGAGAAGCCGATACTCGCTCGTATTAGATAGTTCGTCCTCGTACCTGGTATTTGTATAATATTTTATTATACCTGGTCTGTGCGTACTGCCTTGACATCAATTTTTGGTTCACCAGGTATTTTTATGGTCACATTCGTACAACTACCTCGGTAAGTAGAGATAGATACAGCAGCAGTATGGTGCCATACGTCAGCAGTACAAAATATACCAGACGAATGCTATAATATGTCAATTTGTCAAGTTGGGTCGACGTGCCTTCCTGCTGAGCGAAGAAATGATAACATAGCGCCCACAACTGCAGCAGTATGTTTCCTTGCGTGGCACGTGAGAAGTGTGCACGTAATCATTGTACGCCTAGGCGGCGGCGGCGCTGTGTGTGTGTCGCACCTCCGTTTCACCAAACCTTTGAATATCACATATCGCAGTGGTTGCGGCAAGCGACTGCGAAGTCGCATCCTGGCATAAAATTACCGAAATTACCCCGCCCTCCGGTACCCATGCCCAGCGCATGGTATTGCATAACATTTTTTGCACACTTGCCACTGGCTGTACCGCCATCGCGCGCTATCTGCCAGGGACGTGCTATTATACATGGCAAGCGGTTGTTCGTTGGTCTACAGCGATACCGCCGTAAAAAGGAGGTCTCCCGCTTGCCTTTCGCTTTATGCGCAACGACCTCGAACACCGCTCAAAAGTTACAGTATTACAGCGTTTCCAAATTTCACGCACGCATGCATGCAGCACACCATACACACGACATACACCGGAGTATACGCGTACTGGCACTCCGTTTCAGTAGAAGCCCAGTCAGTGCACCTGTATATCGTACATATGTACCAGGTATGCACGTGTGGTATGAGCCTCGAACTGCCTCTAAGAGGGCGTGTTTTCACCTGAACCACGAAACAACTCACGCACGTACCTACCCCCCAACTGCCTCATTTTCTCCCCGCTTGTGGAACCGCGCTCTCTCTTCGATTATTACGAATAGGTATGCAAAACGTAAACGGAGGGCGCTGCGCCGGGCCGGACTGCTCGAAGCAGCCGCGCTTTTCGTTGCCCGGGGAGAAGGGAAAGTACTGCTCCAAACACCGGGGAGAGGGGATGGTTGATGTCCTGTACACGGTGAGCTAATCGGAACGCTAGGAATTACACGCGGTGATTGGTGAACATGTGAGGGACGCGGGATAGAGAGGGGTCGTCGTGCACCACCGGGCGAGCGAGAACCAGCGCGGGCGCATGGGAGCGCAGAGAGATTTTGTCGGGACGGGCTTCAACTCGTACTATTAATACGGTACAATAGCTGTACGGTAGGCGTTGTGTTGCACACTTGTTTACCCCTGGTCTCTCTTGCGCTCCCCCCCCCCCCCCCCCCCCCCGTACGACTGCGACTATCTATGATAACGAGTACACCCCCGCCCCCCCTCGACGCTTTGCTTCCTTGAACGTTGAACCTGCCGTTTTCTATTTCTATTGTCAAATATGATGAACGCTACCGTGGTATCTATTATGACAGCCTTGCGCAGCCGAGGGGTGCAAAAAACACCCCCACTTTGGCCTTGTCGAAGGTGGGCCGCGCTACTGTGCGCAGCATCGATCTGAGGGAATGGTTGACGTGAAGCACAGGCGTTGTGCCGTCAAGGGCTGCAGGAAGGACCGCGTGCAGATTACCCCGGGCACCCGCAAGCGGGGGAAGTTTTGCGAGGTGCACTGCGAAGAGTCCGAAGCGGCCGACACTAGCGTGGAGGGCCAGTCACGGATGGATCAAGACGCTGCGTCGAGCGACGACCACTCAAACGAAAAGAAGCGCAGCAGGACATGGAAGGCAGAAATGTGAGCAGCCGGCAGGGGTCTTTTGTACCGGTTGTGAGCAGCCAGCAGATGTCTACTGTAGTCAGGAGTGAGGGTCAACCGATACCAGCGCATGCTGTTCGCATTTTCTTTATTACCCCTCGAGCCTTTCAAATCAGGACAGATCGGGTATGTGCACCACCAACCCATCCTTCCTCCTACCGGTACATGCTATACGTCTCTACTTTTGCCTCGTTGAACAGCAGCGAGGCCGACGGCGAGTACACGAGCTCGGACGGTTGCCAGCGTGGTTACTCGACCGGAGACGTTGGCAGAAGGTCGAACAACTACCCGGCGGACATGGCCACGAGACCCGCGATGTACCCCACGGTGTACGAGCAAGGGCACGGCCAAGAACGCCCCTATGTGCACGCCGAAAACGACCGCATCCCTCGGTACGTGGGGGTGGCAGCGCCACGTGAAAGCGCCTATGCCCCTCTCGAGCCCGCGAGGCAGACGGAGAACTTTCACGACCTTCACGACGACAGGGCTGGGGCGGACGACCGATTTAACGCCGAGATAGGTGGGAGCCGCATATTAGTTAGTAGGTTACGTTGTCCCTTCACGAGGGTGATCTTTCTCCCAAGCTTTGCTTGTGAGAAAAAAGTCAATATGGACTTGCTCCGCCGACGGAACCGTTGCCGTCAACTCATGCCCGTGTCGCTCACTCCGGGACGGGACGGGACGGGGATTCACGGTAGCCTATCTTACGGCAACCTTATCGTCTAATATGGAAAGTACCTGGAAGCTATTTCTTGTGTTTCAGATACCCGATAGCAAGTACTTGCCTGGGTAGGCTTTGTCGACAGTCGACAGTATCCGACGCTTTCGCGGTTCTTCGTGAAACGTGCATGTTATCCCCTTTGGGACTCCTACGCATGTCATTAATAGGACTGCACCACCATTTCCGGGGCAGATTACTTGCAGTTGGAATTGCTGTAGGTATACGTGTCTTGTACACTGGTACCCAAAGGGTTAATCCTCTTCCTCGGCCGGATCTCGGACGAAATGCAAGCGCCTCTGGTCGTTCACATGTTTATATTCAGTCTGAATTGTCTGCAAACGCGGTGCGCCGGAACGTTATTTGGAAACTTGTTCATTCTTTATTCTCTGAGCAGCATTTGCATCATCAACATCAATTCGTGAAGGGAACTTGGGTTGGATTTTGCTTTCCCCTGTGATTAGCAGCGCTTGCACTTGAAGGAAACCTGAACTGGCGATCTCTCTCCTCCCCACCACCACCACTGTGTACCCTCGCGCCGTTCACTCCCACACGCTTCTTCGGCAGACCAAGATGATCGGCACCATAGTTCAAGGTCTCGTTACTACCCGGAAGGCACCGAGACTGACCCGTACCCGCTCTTTCAGCGGGGCAAGGAGCAATCCTGCAAGCCCACAGAAAACGAGAAACCCGCGGCTTCTTCGCGTTCCAGGAGCAGCGCCTCAGCCCCCACAGCGCCTGCCCCTCCGTTTCGTCTGCGCTACTTCGAGCCGAAAACGAGCACGACAGATTATTCGTTCTACCCTTGCCCCTGGGAGTTCACTCGAGAGGGGCAGAGCGCGCGCCGGGCGGAGGGCGGGATTCGCGACTCCGAGCCGACGCGCGGGTGGAGCGGTTACCCGACTGCATCCTGACGTGGGTGAGTGAGCCAGCTGTAGTTATGTATAAAAAGGAAGACGTGCATCGTAGTGGGGAGAGGGGAGGGGAAAGGGGGAGAGGAGTGCGACCATGGTGAGGGGTCTAGGATACGAAAGGGGAGGGAGACGGAGAAGTAGGGCAAGACGTTTGCTGGTACATTGATGGGATTGGAAATTAAAAAAGACACGTTGTACGAGTGCAGTTTTTTTTTAATTGGACCTTTTAGTACTGGTAAAATTACTCCTACTCTATTTCCAAGTAGTTTTGTGACCAAAAAGATGTAACACACATTAAGAAACGAGGTAACATATCCCCTCGGATATTTTTCCAGGCTGGTTGTCTCGAAGACAGAGGCGGTTCAAGCGCAGAGCGACGCGTCTATTGTGGGAAGGTTTCGATGCTTTTTTTTCCAAGCCGCCATTTTTTTAGAACACCGGCTCGGAAAAGCATACCAGGGGGTGTGGGATCTGGCGTGTTTGAACTACTGTAGAAATGAATACTTACGAGTAACGCGGCCTTGGAGGTGTCTTTAGCTTTCTTCATCCGATGGATATCCCCTTGCCAATCAGTGGCGTGGCTGGCGACAGTCGTGCGTCCATTAATACCGTCTCTTCCGTCCTGATATTGCTTGTGTTGACATTGATAGCCTGCTGCGAGCCGATAACTGAAACCCCCCATGTCCCTTTTGAACCATTCGTTACCGTTTCCATGCCCATGCCTCATACCCCTGTTCATGCCCCTGTTTTTAGGTCTGTCCAAGCTTAAGCTGAGAACCAAAGACGCCCATGGCCAACCGTTCGCCCCAGACAATTAATATATACAGCAGACTACAGACTACAGAACTTTCATTGCAGACCCTTCAAGGCCGTCCACACGCCAAAAACAACGCCACGGGGGTATCATGGCGCCAACGGATTGGCCAATGAATAGATGGACGGGTGGAGGACTGACTGATGGCGAGCTTTGCAGAGGGCGGTAGTGCCACGCAGCAAGCCCCACATCTTGACGGGTCAATCTTCAGCGCAGATAACTGTACGAGTACGTATATATTGGCGGCCTCGAGGCCTGCAGACACTGCTGTACTTCGTTGACCGCTTTCAAGTACGTAATATAGCCACGTAAGTAGGTTCCATCGAGATGCCGACATTGTCCAATTTGCCGTCTTTCATGCTATGGAGCAGTAGTAGATAGTCGTAGTGTCTGTACAGTGTCTGAAGAAGACAGAAGTCGTACCGCTCACAACAGTACTATTGTTGTGGGGGATCGTATGGGGATGTGGTACAAAATCGAAGCTGGTGGGAATGCCTTTCTTGCATATGATTGCATACCATGTTTTATTTTGTTTCATTTTTTGCCGCAGGTGGGGCATCACGCTTTGCTTCCCGTGAATGTTCTACGGCGCGCGTACTCCTGGTGTTTTGATGCAGATAAAACTGGAGTTATATGTTTCATCGTGGGTATTTTCGTTTTCTTTTCTTTTTGGTTAGAAAGTCATGGGGTTTATACAGTAGTTTTAAATATAGCGTAGAGAGAGGAAGATAGTGCGACGTCTATCACGCACGCGGGCATAGAGATTTGCGTGACTTGTGTGCAGGAGATAGGATGTTCTTTCGCTGTACAGGAATCATTGGGGGTGGCGGCAGTGGCCCTTGCTTGTTTGTAATACCACAGAACTAGTAGGCGGAACGGAAGGGCCGTGGCTGGTACTCGTAGTGGGCGACGTTTGTTCGAGGCGCTTTTGACCAGCACGCCTAGGGGCTTCATTATGAGACCTCCGACGGCGTACAGTACGTGTTTCGCGTGGTCGGAGATTTGCTTTCCGAGAGGCCAATAGCTTTTGCGTTGTCGATGTTGGCTTTGCGAGAGGCTGATGACATTTACATGCGGCCACACACATGCATACGCTCCTCCTCTCGTTCGCGCGGAGCGTGGAGAACGCCTGTATCGCAAAAAATAAAAGAAATACGCGAGTGTTCTCCGTCCAGGGGAGATAGGGGAGGAGGGGGAAGGACAAAAGCGCGTATCGAAAGGCGCGGAAGGAGTGGAGATTAATAGCCTGCTACGTACTGTAATTTGCGCGGGAACAGTTACGTAGTCCCGAAGAAAGAAATAGTGTATCAAGTTGCATGGCATCTCGCTGCGGAGTTGGCCGTCAGCTTTTCGAAAACGAAGTGATTACTACATTGTTACAATCAGTCTCAACGGCCGGCCCTCTTGAGTCTGTTGTTTCTTTTTTGTTTCTTTTGGTCAGTGACCTGGTCACATGGTCTGTATACCGAGGCAGGGGTGGAATTCAATCAATCGGTTGATTTCTGCCGTTGGGGCGCGCAAATCTCGAAGGGTGTGTCCGGAAGCTACTAGAAAAAAGTGTGCCGGTTGCAAGCCGCCACGGGTAGCGACGATATTTGCGGGAGACCGATGCAGGCGACAGGGGCGTCGCAATTTGGGGGCGGGCGCGACCGTCATGGCGGCCACCGCAGTTGCGGTAGCGTCTGCATGGTTAGGCAACGTCGCTGTCGCTGCCGCTGCTCGGAGACGTAACTGGTAGACGTGGAAGAAAACGCATGACGTGCCTGGCACAGCCTGTTGGCTTTTGCATTCAATTTGTCTTCAGTATTGGGGTATTGTGGACAATAACATAATAACGTAATAACAGCAGCAACGAAAACGATTCGGTGCATGCTACGTAGGGCGCAACACAACGCAGATCACGTCAATTGGTTGACGTGTACTTCGCTCTGTGGAACTACAGTAGTATACTATTATACCTGGTGCTTGTACAGCTGAACCCAACACGACAAGCACGAATCGATTTATTCAGTGAACTCTGTGATCGTACTATTAATACTCGTACGATTACACCGGTGTATTTTGTACCAGGTGTTATTATAGGCTACCAGGCACAGCTGCATAATCCCACACCGACTGACGGGTTATTGATGTTACTGACTTGCACATACTGTCGTGCAACAGCATGCGCCTGCAATAGAATGATTGAAAATCGGTTAATAAATATGCTGTGGTAGCCGTGAAAATCACTCTCAACAGGTGCGCGCCTTGCTTCAGCGGGATTACTGTTCCCGATCTCAAAGTTCAACATCGACCAATAATAGCATGCCGCAAAACAGAGTAGTACGTATAGCAACGCCTTTTTGTATACGGCACAGCCTATCTATTAGCAGTTTTGTACTGCACTGACTGGTGGTTATACACAAGAGGTTCGGAACATTCAGGGTTAGAATGAAGGCTGAATTTCGCAAGCCGGGGAATTTACAACAGACAGGCGCAACATATTAACCAACATAAACCTTTTCTGAGCTTTTCTGTAGGAAAAAACTGGCCTAACTTTCGGTTTCCATGATAACATAAAAATTTTATGTAACTGTGGTGAGGTGCAGTCCAGAAGCCAGCCGTTTGCGCCGGGCTATAATATTCCAGGTATGTACTATGCACACAGGGAGGGTGGTGAGCCATAAAATGGGGCCTGTCGCGAAACTGGGCTCAGGAGGTTCAAATAGACACATATATATACATACACGAAATGAGTACCAATAATAATATATACACTGATACAGCAGTAGTAAGTAATGCGTATGATGCATGTGTATCACAGCAAGTACCGCACAATATGACACTATTATTGAAGTCATCTATAATACTACGCACGAGAGAACATGTACCTGTTATGTATAATACATACGTACAGATGAGGTGTATTCTCCATTTTTTCCAATACATCCCTCACACCAGTCCCACGCGCGGTATCCACAATGACATCATCATTTCATTTCCCCAACGTCATTTTGTAATTTTGTCCTTTCAGAAGCGCAACGCGCATGCATGGTAAGTGGCTCCTTTCCTGTACCAGAACGACGTCACGCCTTTGCTTGAGTGCAACACGATCTGATGCCACTACGATGTACCAGGTACTAGTTATTATGTTGTATGAATCGAATAGAGAGTAGCAGGTACTACTGTATAGCAGGTACTTTGTAGCAGGTACTGCTGTAAGCAGCCAATAGGTTGTTGCGGACATTTATTGCCTACCATACCAGGGATATACTTATACTTACGATCATACGAGTACGAAGAAAAAAAACGAAACAAAACGAAGCTGGTGTGATATCGAAAAAAATTACAGTAACCAACCAAAGCTTATTTTGCTTTCTTTGCAAACAAACATGGTGTGACATGTACAGTTTATTTAGTAGTTAATAGTTCGATAGCGCGTGCTACGGGTTGTGTAGGTTTTCAGAATTACGATCATTATTAGCAGTAAAGGTTTGAAAGCACCACCTGTGGCCATCTCGTCACATCTACCTGTACTTCGTGCGCCATTCATATTCTTAGCAATGTGATGTATACAACACATCAGAGTACTTCGTACCAGGTATCTATACTATGTATCTATACACTCGTATAGTCAGACTACAACACACTAACTACTCGTACAAACAGATGCTCGTACATGTGTACCTGGCACCATATATATGATCAATCCCTGGACAATAGGCAATAGTCCAATAGTTTATTAATAGCTTCCTATTGCAATTGACTGTCTATTGTGGTCCCTAACTCCAGTTAATTGAAAGGCGTCGAGCTCTATTATCCAGACAATTTCTATTAAGTGACCCCTACCTGACCCTATTGTCCAGACAATTTCACTTTATAGGTAGTCTCCGTAATCAATGGTCCGGACAATTCCAATTAATGGACCTTCTCCTGAATAAATTGTCCGGCCAATTCCAATTGACAGACTGTCTCCTGAATCAATTGTCTCGACAATTCCAATTGACAGTCGGTCCCCCGAAATAGTTGTCCGGACAATTTCAATTAGTAGACTGACGCCAAAAGTATTTGTCCCGACAACTCCAATTAATAGACAGTCTCCCAGATCAATAGGCCCGACAATTCCAATTTATACACACTCTCCAAAATCAATTGTCCGGACAATTTCAATTAGCGGACTGCTTTCTAAATCAATTGTCCGGGCAATTCCAATTGATAGACAGTATACAAAATCAACTATCCCGACAATTTCACTTAATACGAAATCTCCTAAACTACTTCAGACAATGCCATCATCGGTGGGCAGTCTCCAAATTAACTGCCCGTACATTTCAAAACAACAGTACATACGGATTACTTTGTTTCGTGAAAACCTATTTTAATGATTTACATCTGAGCACATGGGCTAAGCGGTATCAAAACTTCCTACCTGCGGAGATAAAATACAAAACTAACGTTGAGGTGTCCCGCCCTTTTCTGCTTATGCCTTGGACAATAGACCTATCAATAGACTATTGCCCCTACAGCAGAATCACGAAGTTGTCTATTAATTGGAATTGTCCGGGCAAGTGATGTCATAGACTGTCTAGCAATTGAAATCGTTTAGACAATTGATCTTGGATACTGTCTAACAATTGGATTTATTCGGACAATTGATATCGGGCACTGTTTAACAATTGGAATTGTCCAGACAAATAATTTTGGAGACTCTCTATCAATTGAAGTTGCCCTGACAATTGATTTCAGAGACTGTCCATTAATTGGAATTGTCTGAACAATTGATGTTTGGTGCTTTTCAATAATTGGAATTGTCCCGACAAATGAGCTCGGAGACTGCCTATCAATTGAAATTGTGCTGGCAAATGATTTCACAGGCTGTCTATTAATAGGAATTGCTTGAACGATTGACATCGGGTGATTTACATGAATTGGACTTGTCGGGGCAACTGCTTTAAGATACCGTCTATTTATTGGAATTGTCCGGACAATGGGATTCGGAAGCGATCTACTAATTGGAATTGTCATGACTATCGAGTTTAAGAGGGCTCTGTCATTCGAAAGCTGGCGGCTACTTGTAGAACTACATTTGATCTGGTCAGTACACAACAGTACCACCATGCTAGTATTATTGCCTCTACAACAGGATCGGGAACTTCCCTCAATACGCAATCATTTGCAAGGTTCTTTATTGTGCCATATTACGAGTAGTATCAATTCAATGGGGAGTGTCTATCATAATACAATAACTACTAACTGTAGGTACACGGCCATGACATTTATCGAGCAATTGATTTCTTGCGCGGCATCTGAAATGAATTGTGCGGACAGATCCGTTTGGACAATTCCATTTAATTGACAGCACCCGAAATCAATTGTGCGGACAATTTCAGTTAATAAGCTGTTCAGATAAATCCAATTGATAGACAGCTCCCGAAATCCATTGTCTGAACAATTTCAGTTAGTGGACAACACCCGAAATCAATTGTCTGCACAATTCCAATTATTGGATAGCACCCGAAATCAATTTGCTGAATAATTCCAATTAATTGGCAGTCTCTACAACCAATTGTTTGGACAATTCCAATTCATAGACAACACTCGAAACCTATTGCTCACACAATTCCAACTAGTCGATGGTATTCGAAATCAATTGCCTGGACAATTCCAATTCATAGGCAATCGCCGAAAACAATTGCCTGGCCAATTTCAATTAATGGGCAATCGCCGAAATCAATTGTATTGACAATTTCAATTAATAGACAGTCACCAAAAACAATTGTCAAGACAAATTCAATTAACACACATCCTCCTGAATCAATTGCAGACACAATAGACTATTGAAATCGTAATTGTCCAGGGTGTGATTATATATATATACATGTACATGCACCAGTAGGCATCAAGTACTGTACCATTTTTAATGCCACTTGAATGCACAGTAGAACACAACACACGTTGATTTAGACATACTTGTTAAGATCAACGCTTGCGGGACACTTTGTATCCCTGGACAGGTCTGCCTTTTAACCTTTTTAGTACCGCAGTCCCGTTTTGGGGACAAATCACTTGGAATTATACTGGTTTGTCTCCAAATCGGGACTGCGGTACTAAAGGGGTTAAGTCGGTAATCGTTGGTGCTCACGTGTGTTGCTTGCTCAGCTATTGAAGAAGGGCAGTTTTATTCTTTGTGTGCACGCGGAGACTGAGACCAAGCTCGTGCGTCTGAGACCAAGCTCGTGCGTCTCTGGAAAACCCCTGGTTTTCCATCTAAGATACGCCTTCCAAGTGCTGCAAATACGTTCCCAGTGGCTGAACCCAGGTAATTACCGGGCTTTCAACCTCATACAAAGCAGTATCATAACACTAGCCCTCTCTGATGAGCCGTATATGCAGAATTATGGGATATTCGTGGAAACGCCGATTCCACGAACTAGAACATACGAGTCGAAGATGCGGCTCCTTAAAACCCACTCCCACACCTCTGAACGGCGAGGCAACGAAGCCGGCAAAGTACGTAAAAAATTAAGGGAAGACCTAGCCTTAAGGGGCAGGAAGAAATCGTCAATGAAAGCCATCGCCATGCCGTCCGCACGGGGGGGGGGGGGGGGCGAGGAAGATGCATGGAAAAGCGAAAAGTGAGTACGGGAACGAAAATAAAAATAACTCGGAAGACGGCAAGAACCACCTAAACCCAGTCCACAACTCTGAAAGCGCGTCCTAGGCCGCAATTGAGCGGCCGAGTGCCCAGACCATTCCCGACACTGGGCGAGGGGGGGTAGGCAGGACAGAATACGCAAAAACACATCCTCAACCCAGCCCAAAAAAAAGGAAAACACACCAGAATCACATCGGGCAGACAAAAAAATCATCCCCCGAAGTCCAGGAAGACGACAAAAAATAAATAAATATCGAGTGCAGTCAAGAAGCGAAAATCAGCTATCCACGGCGGCACCTCAGGATTCATCTACGTTACGCTGGACCCCCGTGTAAACGCGCTAGCCAAGTGAATTTGCAGACACCAAGAACCTCGTACAGCTCTCTTCGAAGTCGTGTAGCACGCCGGAGAAAGAGGAAGCTTGATTGGTCCCTGGTCGTCCAAAAATCGAACCAAATATACTCCATCCTTCGGTGTAGTTGCGCTGATTTTCCCGAGCCACCACAGACCGTCGTCGCTCTTGTACCAAAAGCGGGCCCCGTTGGGAAGTACAGTGTTGCTGTATCGGCGGAGCCAATCGGCGTGCGATACGCAACCATAGCCGGGTGCCAGAAACCGCTCGCCGTTACTCCGAGAAAGCTCCCTTTGTGCCGCGCCAATTCTCATTCGGCGGTACAGGCGGTTGGTTTGGCGGTGTTGGTTCGGGGTGCCGGCCCAGTAGCGCAAAATTGCGTGGCGAAAAAGCTGGAGGTCCATTTCCCGTTCCCAGGATGGCCGGGATAGTCCCTTCCAGTGAGTCTCGTACATCACCGCGATGACGCCACCTCGACCTCTAACCGATTGATGTCCAGTAATCTTTTCCACTTCGAGTCGTTCAAGAGGGGTCGAAACGTCGTCCTCGGTGACGTGGTACGGAGGGGATTTCTTGGAGAAATTGTTGAGTACGTGTTAAGATATTGTCTTGTATGAGTGTGAAAGCCCGGTAACTACCTGGGTTCAGTCACTGGGAACGTATTTGTAGTACTTGGAAGGCGTATCTTCGATGGAAAACCAGGGGTTTTCCAGAGGAGCACGAGCTTGGTCTCAGTCTCCGCGTGCACGACAGGAATAAAACTGCTCTTCTTCTGTAGCTAAGCAAACAACACATGTGAGTACAATATTTACCGACTTAAAAGGCAGACCTGTCCAGGGATACAAAGTGTCCCGCAACACTTGATCTTAACAAGTGGCGTTTTCGGCTTAGGACTTTCCGCTATTTGTCGGTTTGCGTTATTTGTCACTGTTTATTTTTGTTTGCTTTCCTATTGATGTTGAGTAAGTTTGTTCTGGCCACTGCTCGATGGAGACTCAAGAGGTGGAAGGGTCTGCTTCCCCTCACGGTGGCCGAGCCACTGAGGCCCAGGGCCCCTCAGTGCCCCACCGCCCAAGGCCATCGACGTGGATCGAGCGCCTTGTACAACAGACCAACAAGTGGAGCACGAGTCTAGGCAGGAGCCCCATCAGAACGACGTGGATCGAGCGCCTTGCACAACAAACCATGAGGAGAAAGAGCTTCGACCGGAGCCCCCTGACGGGGCCCGAGCAGCCTCCGCCAGACGGACCTCATCCAAGACGCCTTCTGTGCCTCGCTCGGCTGAGCGAGCTCTGCCGCCCAAGACAATTGGACGCCCCCGCTCCTTAGAGCGCGTGACGCGCGCCACCAGCCAGGCCTTGGGTCTTGCAGCATTGTCTCCCCACTCGTGCCCTCTGCTGTCCAAGCCACCTGGAAGCCCCCGCTCCGCTGAGCGCGTACCCAGCCAGCCCGTGGAGCCAGTTGCGTCTGCTCCGGGCCGGAGCACGTCGGACAAACCTGGACGCAGCGATCTGCAGGCATCCCAGTTGCGCTCTGCGCCGCTGGATCTACCTGCTTCTGGGCCAGATGAGAGAGTATTTGAGGCTGTTTTTTTTTTTCCGCCTCGCATTCCACTGTTGCCCGACTCTGCTCGTACTCGTAGGATGACCACGCGTGATGTTGCCACTCCTGAAATTGTTTTTCCGTGCCGCGGCCACACGATGGCACGCTGGATTTCGTTGTTGAGCCTGCTTCCCGCGCTGCTCTATTAGGAGCTACAAACAGAGATCCTGGAAATTACAGTGCTGGTTCGAGTTTTCATGCTGCTGATAGAGGGAGCACCACGGCCGCTCGCGAAATTTTTCCCGCTCCTCGCCCACAAGATGGCACACTGGATTTCAGTATTGCGTCCTTTTCGCCTTTCAGAGGTGTGGGAGTGGGTTTTGTGGAGCCGCATTTTCGACTCATGTTCTATTAATAGTTTGTGGAATTGGGGTTTCCACGAATTTCCCATAATTCTGCATATACGGCTCATCAGAGTGGGCTAGTGTTAAGATATTGTCTTGTATGAGTTTGAAAGCCCGGTAACTACCTGGGTTCAGTCACTGGGAACGTATTTGTAGTACTTGGAAGGCGTACCTTAGATGGAAAACCAGGGATTTTCCAGAGGAGCACGAGCTTGGTCTCAGTCTCCGCGTGCACGAAAGGAATAAAATTGCTCTTCTTCTGTAGCTAAGCAAAAAACACATGCGAGTACAATGTTTACCGACTTAAAAGGCAGACCTGTCCAGGGATACAAAGTGTCCCGCAACCCTTGTTCTTAACATACGTATTGCGTCAACCCCGCCGGCAAATACTTCGGCATGTCGCCACGGTCGTGGGGGTTGGCACAGGGCTTGCAGCGTTGAACGGACACGGGCCGGCGAGCCTCAGCGCCGGGCATATCGGAAGGAAGATCCAAATACAGGAGAGCTTTGCTCCGAGAGGAGATCCATCCGGGGTGCCTGCTGAGGAGCAGGGGCCAACTGCGAGAACTTTGTAGGGGCCCGTCCAATTGAGTGAGAGTTTGGCCTTGAGGACCTTGGCGTCCGTGTCTGGTTTCGCGCCCTGGTGGATGGTGGCCGCCGTATTGTACACACACGCCCAACCACCAACGTCAAATTTGGGGACCGGACGCAGAGCGTCGGAGAGGGCGGAGTTGCGGCGGTTCACGCGAGCGACAGTGAGGGCGTGGTGTTCTCGAACGATATTGTACGCGCGCTGCTGGCGGTCCGTCGCCAAGTCGCAGTAGGCGAGGTGGTCGCGGGCCAAGCTCTGGTGGCCGGCGACTCCAGCACGCTCGAAAATCGTGAGAGGGAGGCGTGGGAGCCGACCCATATGTACCTCGTTGGGAGCCAGACCCGACGGAATTGTTGTACGCAAATTCGACGTAAGGGAGCTCTTCATTCCAGTTGTTTTGGAGCTCGTTGACGACCATTGCCAACATCTGGGCCATCGTGTGGTTTACACGTTCCACCCCACCGTTGCCGTTTGGGGAGTAGGAGCTGGTGGCAATTTTTCGAACCCCCAGAAGCTGATATACGGCGTCCGAAAGCTTGGAGCAGAACTGGAGGCCATTGTCCGAGAGGATGCAGCGCGAGCACCCCAAAGAGGGATATACCGGTTGATGAGAATGTTAGCCGTGCCCTCAGCGGTGAACTCTGCCGCTGTGACGGCGTACATGTCAGCTCGGCGGCTGAAACGATCAGTGAAAAGCAAGATGTAGGTATTACCTCGAGGCGTTACCGAGAGGGGGCCGTCCTGCCGATGACGCCACTTGTTAAGATCAAAGCTTGCGGGACACTTTGTATCCCTGGACAGGTCTGCCTTTTAAGTCGGTAATCGTTGGTACTCACGTGTGTTGCTTGCATGCTATAAAAGAAGAGCAGTTTTATTCCTTTCGTGCACGCGGAACTGAGACCAAGCTCGAGCGTCTCTGGAAAACCCCTGGTTTTCCGACTAAGATACGCCTTCCAAGTACTACAAATACGTTCCCAGTGGCTGAACACAGATAATATTCGGGCTTTCAACCTCATACAAAGCAGTATCATAACATACTACCGCTGAATAAAACAAACGGAGTTTGGAAGCGGCTTAGCTTGTTAGGGCATTAACAAATTAGATGTGAAGAGCACATCTTGAGACGGAGATAGGAAGCAAGGATAACGAAAGAGCATTGTAGATAAAAATAAAAATACTGCTAAGCTACTACCGGTACAAAATAAAAATGAGAAACTCTTCTGGCTATTCGTATATATATTCACATAACACCTGGGTTGTGCGTGGTGTGTGGTGTGTACTTGACCGCTACGATGTATTTAAAGGTGGGCTGTGAGGTCTGCTCTGGTGCCGCTTGTTGTAGAAGCATCCGTAAAAATCAACGAACGGCTACCAAATCTTGTTGGTGCCGCCAAATTATATTGAGGGGGGGGGGGTACTCATTATCATGCATGGCCGTAGTCGTATGACCATAGGCCCTTGCATCCCTACATTGCCGGGACGGAGCACGTCGGGTTTTGGGATCCTGCAACAACATCAACAGTACTACGTACTACTATTAATATTAATACTGCTAATACTACAACGACTCAGTTTTCACCGCGTCCGTGCCGCCCTGCACACCAGCTGCTATTACTACAAAAACACTATACTATTTAATGCTATCAACAGTTGCTAGATACATAGATACATACATACATACATACATACATACATACATACATACATGCATGCATACATACATACATACATACATACATACATACATACATACATACATACATACATACATACATACATACATACATACATACATACATACATACATACATACATACATACATACATACATACATACATACATACATACATACATACATACATACATACATACATACATACATACATACATACATAAATACATACATACATACATAGATATACTTACTTAGATCTCGATCTCTGAGCGTGCTTGGTTGGTACATCCCTGGCCTCTCAGAGCTCCCACTCCTGAATCGCCTCCGTTTATTACTTGCCGGACCGTTCCAGCGGGTCTTTGTTTTCTCCATTGCTCGTCGCATTTTCAGTCCTTCTTCCCTTTTTTTTTTTTTTCGTTTCGTGTGCGTGCGTGTACTCCGAGCACGGTTGCGCGGGCGAACCCGGCACCGTCGCGGGTGTCAGCGGATGCTGGGGGATAGAGGGGGAGTTGCAAGGAGCGCGGTCGCCGCTTTCGTGCCTAGGCGTCGCGTGTGCCTCGAGACACGAGGGGTGCATCAATAGGCTCTGTCTGGCCTCCATTTATGATTTTGGATAGAGTACGTACGAGTATTTAAGGGGCGTTCGGGATTGTAAGATAATATTCAAGCGGTGCTTATTTTCGCGACCGGGCTGAGAGTCACAAGAGGGAGGTACCCCGAATGAGCACCAACATTGTCGAGCTTGCGTCGAGGTCCACGGTGAGCACCGGGCTTCACGCGAGGCCGGCGACGGGGCTCACTGTGGAAGAGAGGGAGCGAAGCTTTACCCGGACTGAATCGGTGGCGAGATGGTCGCGAGAGGGGCGGGTGGCGTAAGAGGCTGAGAGAGAAGCTCTGCTGTAAGATTTTTCTCTTTTTCATTTTTTTTTTTCATTTTTTCTTTTTTTGACTGGTGTAAGGTGTTCCACTCAGGTAGTAAATTATTACACGTAAGGGGACGGGGATTTTTTTCTTTTAGAATTTTTCGGTTTCATTTTCGTTGCCTTTTCTGTGTTGCTGTGCCGTTCTGTGCTTTGTCTTTCGTACATACATACGAGTACACAGACACAGAACATATCGAAAGAAGAAAATAAGTACCCTACCTGGGGTATGTACGTATGTACGACGTGTGAGCGAGCGTAGCGGAAAACCGCCCGCGACGCGAAGCATGCGTGGCGTCCGAGCTGTTTTCTCCTGAAGCATGGCGGCAAGACTCTTGGCATTATCAAGTCGCCAGTTTGCAGCTAACTACAGGGGCCATAAAAAAAACAATATTCAATCATGGACCTCTGTCCACTTCGCATAATTTGATGTTTCCTTCCTGAGCGAGCGTAGCGCGCGGCGTAGGCCGCCCGCGGAGCGAAGCGCCTTGTACATACATACATACATACATACATACATACATACATACATACATACATACATACATACATACATACATACATACATACATACATACGTACATACATACACATACATACATACATACATACATACATACATACATACATACATACATACATACATACATACATACATACATACATACATACATACATACATACATACATACATACATACATACATACATACATACATACATACATACATACATACATACATTCATACATACATACATACATACATACATACATGCATACATACATACATACATGCATACATACATACACACATACATGCATGCATGCATGCATGCATACATGCATGCATACATACATACGTACGTACATACATACATACATACATACATACATACATACATACATACATACATACATACATACATACATACATACATACATACATACATACATACATACATACATACATACATGCATACATACATACATACATACATGCATACATACATACACACATACATGCATGCATGCATGCATGCATACATGCATGCATACATACATACGTACGTACATACATACATACATACATACATACATACATACATACATACATACATACATACATACATACATACATACATACATACATACATACATACATACATACATACATACATACATACATACATACATACACATACATACATACATACATACATACATACATACATACATACATACATACATACATACATACATACATACATACATACATACATACATACATACATACATACATACATACATACATACATACATACATACATACATACATACATACATACATACATACATACATACATACATACATACATACATACATACATACATACATACATACATACATACATACATACATACATACATACATACATACATACATACATACATACATACATACATACATACATACATACATACATACATACATACATACATACATACATACATACATACATACATACATACATACATACATACATACATACATACATACATACATACATACATACATACATACATACATACATACATACATACATACATACATACATACATACATACGTACGTTCGTACGTACATACATACCTACGTACGTACGTACGTACATACATACATACATACATACATACATACATACATACATGCATACATACATACATACATACATGCATATATACATACATACATACATACATACATACGTACATACATACATACATACATACATACATACATACATACAGACATGCATACATACATACATACATACACACATACATACATACATACATACATACATACATACATACATACATACATACATACATACATACATACATACATACATACATACATAGAACTACTTATAGATATCTCAACCTCTGAGCGTGCTCGGTTGGTACATCCCTGGCCTCTCAGAGCTCCCACTTGGGAATCGCCTCCGTTTATTATTTGCCGGACCATCACTTGCCGGACCGTTCCAGCGAGTCTTTGTTTTCTCCATTGCTCGTGGTACTTTCAGTCCTTCTTCCCTTTTTTCTTCTTTCGTTTCGTGTGCGTGCGTGTACTCCGAGCACGGTTGCGCGGGCGAACCCGGCACCGTCGCGGGTGTCAGCGGATGCTGGCGAATAGAGGGGGGGTTGCAAGGAGCGCGGTCGCGGCTTTCGTGCCTAGGCGTTGCGTGTGCCTCGAGACACGAGGGATGCATCAATAGGCTCTGTCTGGCCTCCATTTGTGATTTTGGATAGAGTACGTACGAGTATTTAAGGGGCGTTCGGGATTGTAAGATAATACTCAAGCGATGCTTATTTTCGCGACCGGGCTGAGAGTCACAAGAGGGAGGTACCCCGAATGAGCACCAACATTGTCGAGCTTGCGTCGAGGTCCACGGTGAGCACCGGGCTTCACGCGAGGCGGGCGACGGGGCTCACTGTGGAAGAGAGGGAGGGAAGCTTTACCCGGACTGAATCGGTGGCGAGATGGTCGCGAGAGGGGCGGGCGGCGTACGAGGCTGGGAGAGAAGCTCTGCTGTAAGATTTTTCTCTTTTTCATTTTTTTTCTTTTTTTTGCTTTTTTTGACTGGTGTAAGGTGTTCCACTCAGGTAGTAAATTATTACACGTAAGGGGACGGGGATTTTATTTCTTTAGAAATTTTCGGTTTCATTTTCATTGTTGTTGCTGTGTTGCTTTGCCGTTCTGTGCTTTGTCTTTCGTACATACGACGAGTACACAGACACAGAGCATATCGAAAGAAGAAAGTATGTACCCTACCTGGGGTATTTACGTATGTACGACGTGTGAGCGAGCGTAGCGGAAAACCGCCCGCGACGCGAAGCATATGTGGCGTCCGAGCTGTTTTCTCCTGAAGCATGGCGGCGAGACTCTTGGCATTATCAAGTCGCCAGTTTACAGCTAACTACAGGGGCCATAAAAAAAACAATATTCAATAATGGACCTCTGTCCGCTTCGCATAATTTGATGTTTCCTTCCTGAGCGAGCGTAGCGCGCGGCGTAGGCCGCCCGCGGAGCGAAGCGCCTTGTACATACTTATAGATTTCTCGATCTCTGAGCGTGCTCGGTTGGTACATCCCTGGCCTCTCAGAGCTCCCACTTCGAAATCGCCTCCTTTTATTACTTGCCGGACCTTTCCAACGGGTCTTTGTTTTCTCCATTTCGCTTGGCACTTTCAGTTCTTCTTTCCTTTTTTCTTCTTTCGTCTCGTGTGCGTGGGTGTACTCCGAGCACGGTTCCACGGGCGAGCGCGGCACCGTCGCGGGTTTCAGCGGGTGCTGGCGGGTAGATACATACATAGAAATACTTACTTAGATCTCGATCTCTGAGCGTGCTCGGTTGGTACATCCCTGGCCTCTCAGAGCTCCCACTTGGGAATCGCCTCCTTTCATTACTTGCCGGACCCTTCCAGCGGGTCTTTCTTTTCTCCTTTTCTCGTCGTACGTTCAGTCCTTCTTTCCTTTTTTCTTCTTTCGTTTCGTGTGCGTGCGTGTACTCCGAGCACGGTTGCGCGGGCGAACCCGGCACCGTCGCGGGTGTCAGCGGATGCTGGCGGGTAGAGGGGGGGTTGTAAGGAGCGCGGTCGCGGCTTTCGTGCCTAGGCGTCGCGTGTGCCTCGAGACACGAGGGGTGCATCAATAGGCTCTGTCTGGTCTCCATTTGTGATTTTTTATAGAGTACGTACGAGTATTTAATGGTCGTTCGGTATTGTAAGATAATATTCAAGCGGTGCTATTTTTGCGACTGGGCTAAAAGTCACAAGACGGAGGTACCCCGAATGAGCACCAACATTGTCGAGCTTGCGTCGAGGTCCACGGTAAGCACCGGGCTTCACGCGAGGCGGGCGACGGGGCTCACTGTGGAAGAGAGGGAGGAAAGCTTTACCCGGACTGAATCGGTGGCGAGATGGTCGCGAGAGGGGCGGGCGGCGTACGAGGCTGGGAGAGAAGCTCTGCTGTATGGTTTTTTGTTTTTTGGTTTTTTTTCTTTTTGACTGGTGTAAGGTGCTCCAATCGGGTAGTAAATTATTATACGAAAGGGGACGGGGATTTTTTTTTCTTTCAGAAATTTTCGGTTTCATTTTCATTGTTGTTGCTGTGTTGCTGTGCCGTTCTGTGCTTTATCTTTCGCACATACGAGTACAGACACAGAGCATATCGAAAGAAGAAAATATGTACCCTATCTGGGGTATGTACGTATGTACGACATGTGAGCGAGCGTAGCGGAAAACCGCGCACAACGCGAAGCATATGTGGCGTCCGAGCTGTTTTCTCCTGAAGCATGGCGGCGTGACTCTTGGCATTATCATGCCGCCAGTTTGCAACCACAGGGGTCGTGAAAAAAAAGCAATAATATTCGATCATGGACCTCTGTCCGCTTCGAATAGTTTGATGTACTTTTCCCTCCTGAGCGAGCGTAGCGGGCGGCGTAGGCCGCCCGCGGAGCGAAGCGCCTTGTACATACATACCTGGTACCAATAAAAAACACGAGAGGGAGGAATGGCAGCGGATGGAAGGCAAAACACGTTCGGTACGAAATATCTTGGAAAGTTCAATCTTTTATTTAGCGATATATGGACACTTTCGATACGATCTCCAACACTATATGCATACCCTACTACTGTAGGTTCCAACACTGTGCCATACCCTGCGTTAACCGTTCGAATCAGTCAAATCCCCCTCGCCCACCCGTCGACTTGCCTGTGGCTGGTACATTGACACTTTTACTTGTTTGCCGTTTTTTATTATCAGTCAGTGCGGTGTTCAATTATTATTATTATTATTGTTCCATTTGCCATCTTGCAATCAATGTGTACAACTAACTACTGTATGTAGCGCTTGTTCCAAAAGAGGAATCCAGAATCGAATCCAATGACTTGATGAAATATGCTACATAGCAATCAGATCTGATCACTTACTTTACTTTCCGAAAATGTACCAATAATATGGTATTCCCTCCTCTTGTGAACGTATGAATTACTCCACTTACTCCCAACTCCTGTGCTAACCGATGTTTCACCAATCAAATCTGGAAGGGTGACCTCTACGTACGTATTACAAGGTGCTTCGCTCCGCGGGTGACCTACTACGCTGCCCGCTACGCTCGCTCAGGAAGAGATTACATCAAAGTATGCGAAGCGGACAGAGGTCCAATATTGAATATAGTTTTTTTTCATGACGACTGTAGTTGCAAACTGGCGACTTGACAATGCCAAGAGTCCCGCCGCCATGCTTCAGGGAGGAGAAAACAGCTCGGACGCCACATACGCTTCGCGTCGCGGGCGGTTTTCCGCTGCGCTCGCTCACATGTCGTACGAACGTACATACCTCAGGTAGGGTACTTATTTTCTTATTTCGATATGTTCTATGTCTGTCTGTACTCGTATGTACGAAAGATAAAGCACAGCACGGCACAGCAACACAGCGAAAACAATGAAAATACAACCGAAAAAAATTGAAAGAAAAAAAATCCCCGTCCCCTTTCGTGTAATAATTTACTAACAAATTGGAACACCTTAGACCAGTCAAAAAAAGAAGAAACAAACAAAAAAAATCAAACAGCAGAGCTTCTCTCTCAGCCTCGTACGCCGCCCGCCCCTCTCGCGACCGTCTCGCCACCGATTAGGTCCGGGTAAAGCTTTCCTCCCTCTCTTCCACAGTGAGCCCCGTCGCCCGCCCCGCGTGAAGCCCGGTGCTCACCCTGGACCACGTTCGCCAGCTCGACAATGTTGGTGCTCAGCCGGGATACCCCCCTCTTGTGATTTCAGCCCAGTCGCAAAAATAAGCACCGCTTGAATATTATCTTACAATCCCGAACGCCCCTTATATAGTCGTACGTACCCTATCATAAATCACAAATGGAGGCCAGACAGAGCCTATTGATGCATCCCTCGTGTCTCGAGGCACACGCGACGCCTAGGCACGAAAGCGGCGACCGCGCTCCTTGCAACTCACCCTCTACCCGCCAGCACCCGCTGACACCCGCGACGGTGCCGGGTTCGTCCGCGGAACCGTGCTCGGAGTACACGCACGCACACGAAACGAAAGAAAAAAAGGGAAGAAGGACTGAAATTACGACGAGAAATGGAGAAAACAAAGACCCGCTGGAAATGTCCGGCAAGTAATAAACGGAGGCGATTCCCAAGTGGGAGCTTTCAGAGGCCAGGGATGTACCAACCGAGCACGCTCAGAGATCGAGATATCTATAGCCCATAGTTCTATATACTTCACCAAGGAATTGTTCGCTACATGTCACACAACCGTAAAGTACGACGTAAGAAACCACCCTGGGGGATAGCTAAATGACAATTGGCTTTTTTTATCACCCGGGCTCGTCTCCTGTCGTGGGGTGGTATTTAACGTACCCCAGTGATATTGGACATGTTTAACTCGGGTTTTGCAACATTCACCACCGGGGAGTGGTTTCTTGTGGGGTGATAACGGCGGGGGGTGATAGGAGCACAATGGGCAGTATTTGGCACACGCGGCACACCCACGTCGGCCGCAGGCGGGTGGTAAAAACGGGGGGGGCTGGCGGTGCTGCGTTCAGAGGGGCTTGGCGCTGCTGATGCCGGCCCTTGAGGCGCGACGAGCTGTGCCGGGACCGCAGACACTGTGGCTGGTGCAGAACTTGCTTCTGTGATTGGCGTGGCACGCATTGCCGTGGCTGACTCGTCTAGCGCTGCTGCCGGAGCTTGAGGCGCAGGTGCAGTAGGGGTGTTGGCGGACGGACGAGGAACGAAGCGATCGTGGTCCCGCTCGCGGCTAGAGACGCGCCAGCAGAGCGTGTCGTGGCAGTCGACTTCTCCGGAGCCACACCTACGTTCTGCCCACGGTGATGGGCCGCCTGTTGTGCGGAAGAGCTCTGCGCCTGCTCGATGTAGTCGTCATTCTCTACGATGTGCGTTGCCAAAATGTATCGATACTACAATACGTTTGTGCGGCCCTCCCGGGGATGATTTTTTTCATGTTATTTGGAAGGCGTATCGGCCCAGGGGGGTGGTATCTAGCGTACCTCGGTGATAAACTTGCCACTACATGTAGTTTTGATCGCCGGGGATGGTTTCCTGTGGTGGGGTGGTATCTTACGTAAGACCTGGTGAATAAATGTGCAACATAATAACAAGCTTGATTGAACGTTGATCAGTCAGAAACCCCCCCCCCCCAAAAAAACAGAAGAGCACTGAGGGATTAAAAAAAAGGAAACCTGTTGTTCTCCATTATTAGTTATCATGATGTGATTGTGTGCCTAATTCCGACTTAAACCCCTTTAGAACCGTTTTTGGGGACAAACCGCTTGTGACTAGTGTGGCGTAAGTATATAGTTGTAGTAAAAGGGTTAACATCGATCTCCTCTATTTGCTGCCGTCCTCTTGTTCCGCCGTTCTCTCCCACTACACGCTCGTATAATCTTAAATCCTGAGCGGTGTCCGGTCTCCACCCCGCCACGACATGATAGGTTGGTATGCGTTTGTCATTGTCATCCCCCCCCCCACGCTGTCTCGGAAGGGATGTGTGGCCAATGGTCAAATGACTTAAGGCAAGCAACGAATGAGTACGCTCCCCTCCCAAAATGCGTTCATTAACACGTAGCAAGAACTCCCTTGTTCTGTGCGGAGCATCGATTTCATCAACATGGCATCATCATGGCCCAGCTAACAACGTGTCCAAACGGTGATCAGACGCTGACGGCAAACAAACCCATCCTCCTCTACAAAATATTGATAACTCCCGAAACGCGTTATCAGGCGTGGGGAGTGACGGTCTACGCTTATCACACCTGCAGTCGATCATCAGCACCGGCTTCGGTCGCGGGAATTTTGGAGCTGGCATTAAGGCCTTCTGGAGACGATTTTCGACGACCCCGTTTTTTTCCCGCCGGAAATATGGCAGCTCTTCTTCCAGTCCAACCTCACTGCCTTTGGGGGGAAATACCGTCCGCAGGTGGAAATATGACGCGGAGACGCCTTCTCGCAGCCGGGATTATGCAGCAGTGGCGGCCACAGCTGGAAGAGATTGATCGTGAGGCAAGGCAGTTTCGGGTCGGAGTTCGAGGGGGAGTGGAATAGGTAGTGTTACGCGCCCGGGTTCACCATGAGGCAAGAAACTGGCTCATCCTATCCGAAAGTTCCTTTGCCTTCAGTACAGTGAAGCAGACGGCGGGGCTTTCCGAGGAGGCCATTTGCGTACAGCGCGCTAACGTCGTTCATCGCAAAATGTTACGGCGAGAGGCCCGCCTCTGAACACTTCCGGCGAAACATCGGATGTTCCAGCGGAGTGCAGCAAAGGGACGCCATGGGTCCGGTGCTGTTCTGCATGTCGCTGTTGCCAGTGCTGAAGCGAGTTCGTGAGGAATCATAACCCCGGGATGTTGAAGCTTCTGCCTACCTCGATGACGTCAGCATCGATATGTAAGAGATCACACCGAACACTGTGAGGGTCGTGCTCTTTCTCCACCACGAGCTGTGCGAAACAGGTGTTGTCATTAACCCCAGCGAGACGGTTACTTTGCCTTCGAAAGGGTATGCTCCTACGCCGGAAGATAAGCACTTCTGGGGGGGGGGCATTGGTGTTCGCATTGCGGGAGGGGGTGGGGTAAAGATGGATGGCGTGCCCATGCGCAATGGTTCATTCATGATTAGTAGAGACGTGGAGATAGTCCGAGACGGGGGAGCAGATAAACTCGCATGCATTTTTCAGTCTATGCCAGACAAACGGTCGGCAAACCTCATCGCCACCAGCTCAACGATACAGTGGACCTCTTACACTGAGCGGGTAATGAACCCAGAGCTGTCTCTACCCGCGTGTCAGGGAGAAGACACTAGCGCGTGGTGGATGCTCGAGCGCCTTCTCGAGCTCCCGGGGACAGAGGATGACTCGTAGTTATTCGAGGACGAATGCCTGGCGACCTGGTTGACGCTACAGCCCCACCACACATCGCAGGCGAGCTTCTCCACGGGGACCGGGGGGGGTAGATTGTCGTCGCCTAAATCAAGTAGAATGTAAGCGTCCATCAGGAGCTAGGTGACGATGGTGCCAGAGGTCCTTGCTGACCTCTCCAGTCCAATGGGGGAAACATTCCGGAGGGAGCTGCCGAATTCGGATCCCGTTCGCCGTATGTGGAGTAGCGTTAAGGACCTTCGCAACACCCATGGGGTATCGAAGGAAGCACTGGCGAACGTGGTCCCGGAAAGCTGGCGGAATAGGTTGTACCGCGCGAACGAGGCAGGAGAATCAGGGAAGTCTGATGTAGAGGTATTGCCGGCACATGACGCTGAAACCATCAGCTCCCACAAGACGTAGCACAAGCTGGGGTAGCAGGTGAACCGGGTACGGTATCAACGGTACGGTGCTTCTCTGGACCAACTCCCCAAGCCAGCAGGTCCGTCGGGTTCGACCGTAATGTTCAGGATAATCAAAATCAGAGATCTTACCAAGGCTCAGCATCGGACTCTATCGGGACCAGACACTGTCGCCTACTTGAGGGAGAGGCCTGTGGGCCCCGCACGAATCATTCCGGCTTCGGAGTTCCATGTATATAGGACGGCGCTTCCTGAAAATGGAGGAGCCCCTAGCGGCGAGGTGTCCCTGCTGCAAATCGACGGATGTCAACACGCGTCACGCACGCACATGCGACCGAGAAGGTGCGCAGCTACACCAGCATCAGCCACTGGTCCACGCGTTGTCCCGCACCTTCGAACTGCTGTCCATCGGCCATCAAGTGGGAAACGGAGCACCGGTCAACGCCAACAAGAATCTCCGCATGGGTATAGTGAACGAGAGGGGAGACTTCCGAGACGCTACGTCGTCAAAATGCCGCAACAAGGCCATACTCCTCGACGTCACGCATGCAGACCCCAAAGCGAGGGTCCATGTGCGGGCTGGCAGCGCTGAACGAGACGGATTAGCCGCCTCCACGTCCAAGGCGCAAAAGCGCAACCACTACGCTCGCAGATGTACTTCGACGAGCACAGTCGCAAAAATTTCACTCCTGTGGTGGAAAAGTTCGGCCGCCTCGGAAAGGAAGATAACGAACTCATCGACCAGCTGGCAGCGAGCTCGTCGGAGAAAAATGAACGGGGGGTTCTTATCCATAAAAGTCGTTTAAACGGAGCACCTTTCTTCAGATAATATCGGTGACCACCCAGATCGCGATCTTGCGCCGTGTACACAGAAGCTCGCCCTGCGAGATCGCCAGGCCATCAGGGACAAAAGGGAGGGGAATGGAGGTTGATCTCATGGTGTGGGGGTAGCCTGTAGATGCAGAATAGGACGCACGGCGAATACAAATAGCAACGTGCAACCCATTGATGGTATGATACGAGTAGCAGGTACACTGATTGCTTAAAGGGTGGTAGTGCGTAATGAATTGAGCATACATACAAAGGGAAGAAGAACTGATAGGATGAGATTGGTGGTATTCGACGAATTGTGGCAACGTTTTCGTTTTGAATGAACGATGCCGTGCAAATTGTCGGAAGGCAAAGGAAAAACAACAGTAAAAATGATAGCATGTTAGACCAATCGACCGGTGCATGCCAGCACGGCACAGTAATATACATTTACCTGGTATACTGTACGTAGTACTATTAGAGTTGTTCAGTAAGCGCCTAGCGTAGGTATGCACAATCCGGTGTGAGTCGAGGAGGGAAGAACGTGTAGAACCCTGCTCTTCGATAAAAATGCAAGTCGCGTCCCGTAGTGGGCGGGCGGGGTGCACTCATTCCATGCATGACCGTAGTCATATGACCTTAAAACCTCTCATCCCTACAATGCCGGGAAGGAACACGTCGGGTTTTTTTACCGAGCACGCAGATATTGCTTGCATCAAGCGCGAAGCGCCATGAGACGTTGGTCGAGAATTACAGGTAGGGTGGACCGCATCCTGCTGACAATAGCTTGTGGAGGGGGGGGGGGCTGCTATGGAGCAGAAAAAAGGGCGAAGATGAAAAAAGAACAAGAAAGAAGGAAGGAAAAACATGTTTACCAAGTATATGTGCGAATTGATTGAGTGAGAATAGAAAATACCGCCTGCAGGCAATAATAGATAGAGCTGTGTTTTAGAATTTCACCGACGACGCTGCTGTACTTTGAGAGTGTGCCACGATGATGGTGGTGATGGTGTCGTGAATGACGTGGCTGGCGATGGTGTGGGTGGTAGTATCGAGAAGAATCAGATTTTGTTTTTTTCGTGCTATTCTTCCCTTCTCCTACCTCTATAGAAGCAAAGCAACTCGCACGTCAATATTGTAACAACGAGAAGCTGCTCAAGAGGCAAAACTATCAAGGGATACAAAGTGTCTCGCCTTGCAGAATAACCTCACGTTGCGGCAACGCGCCGGACGGAGTCACAGGTACCAGTAGATATATTTTCATGTGCTGCGGTGTGGTGGTGCGCCCACATATGGCCGAGATCCCCCCATTGCACAAGCTAGGCGTAAAAAACTCCTTGTGGAGATTTTGGGACAAAGTACTAATGGCAAAGCCCACACGACGCCGACAACCTCTCGTTTCCGTACGCCTAATGATGCACTACCTGGTACACTGTTGTTTATTGTCTCCACCATGATTTTTGTACGCCCACATTGTGTAAGGGAGGGGGTTCCAGTCACGTGTATGGTGGCGGTGGTGGTGATGAATTCTCAGAGTAAATTTTGTAAGGGGTGTACTACATACACTTTTGAGGGGTGGCCTCAAGATTCAGTTCCCTGCCCCACCCGGTGACAGACAACGAAACGATTATTATACTGTTAGTAGTGGTCCCTATGATAGTGCCGATTCAATAGTGCCGGCTGCCCTATATAGTGCCTATGGAACCGCTTGGCATAGATACTATGGGATTAACCAGTCTGGCAATGTGCGGCGTAATTAGTGCCGGTTGCCGCCATGTAGTGCTGGTAATGTTGGCTGCCGCATACGGGCGCTATAGAGGGACCATTTAATTTACTCTGTACTATAACTACACCGCAAACGAAGGGAGTTTATCGCTTATTCGACACGATGGTTGACACACACTGTGTGCGATACGAAAATAGCTAACAACCCTAAGCCCAACCCTAACCCTAAGCCAATCAGACCCAATCAATTATTGGTTGGTATTAAGCTCGTTGTCCTTTTGTCTCGTACACAGTGTGTGCCAACCATCATCCATTAACTGTGTCGAAGAAGTGGTAAAAACCTCTAGAGCTGCAAACATCCCGGATGGAACACAAAGCTAAGCGCCGATCGGCCCAGTGGTGGTCCCCGGGTCCAATACTGCTAGCAGCGTTGGTGTCATAGATCAGATTCTCCGTATTGAACGTACGTGTCATAGTTTGTAAGTCTCAAATGACACCAACAACTGTCGAGAGAGCGCCTACTATAGCGTGGGTATAGGTAACTACAATTCGACGCGAGTCGGCGAGGAAACCAAGTAAGTAAGAAATCGATGAAGAAGAGCCCTTCTCGAGATAAATTTGCAAGGGCGGCGCGTATCGTAGGGGGGAGGGTGGAGAAGAACATACCAGGTGCCCCCGGATCTGAGTTACGACTATCGATAGGAGGGAGCCGGAGCAAGAGCGAGAGCGGAGTAGAGTGAGATGGAAAGAAAATAATGGCAGTTACCAGGTGAAGCATACGGTGAAGGTAAGGTGCGGTCGTGCGCATACACCTGCCGTGGAACAGGGGATGTGCAACATATATATGCTATTAATAAGTATCGTATCATACATACGTGTATACCAACCAACGCACCAACAAGTTTAAGATAGAGATATGATACTTCGTAATATACATATGTAATATGGGCAGTATACACGAATATGTATTGTGTGTGTACGGACACACCGCCCGTGGTATACACACCTACCAGGTATATACCGTACTGCTGTGCATAAAAAATACATCTGTACCGCATGGTGCACTTGGTATAAATAGAATCTACAGGGCAAAAGGTCCTGTTCTGGCGCTGGCATAGTTTGAATCTTGCTTGTTTGCTTCGTGCAATTAAGTGTTGCCGTTGTACCTATCACTGCTACCTGCCGTTAACAGCAGCAGTAACTTGTTGCCGTTGTGTTGTTGCTGTAACATGCTGCTGTTAACACATGGTTGGTGCTTTGCGCCCCTTTCGCGTAAAACTACAGCAAAAGTTCCACAGCTGACTATATTGCGGTATAGATAGGCCCACGAATAAGGAATAAGAAAGAATAAGTAACCAAACATTAATAGGAGCAACAACAACAGAAGAATAATACGTACGTAGGGCTTACGTTTTTAGGGACGCTGAGAAACTTGGAATAAGGTATTACGGAGGACCATAAATAGGACCTATGGTACACACAAAAACCTATACATTTACCTATTTTTATCAACAATATTTGGTCTATGGCCTCTGCCAGATGATATCAGCAAGAGGGCTTCCAGCGAGGGACTCCACCAGTCTCGCTGGCCTCGCACTCAGTAAGTCTTGTTCTTAGAGCTTGTATTATCACGGAGTGATCCTCATCGGACCACGAGCCAGGTGGCTAGGGGACATCACACAGGATCCCCGGCCACTGCTCCACTCACACATGCGATTACACTGAAACCTCCACGGCTTGGTATCTTTTGGCTACAGCACCCCCAAAGCGAGTTCACTCGACACGAACGAGCTTGACAAAACCAAAAAACCAAGACGAAATCGCATGCGGCAAATCACAAATCAATGCTGAACTCTGAAGCAATTTTAATCTTGAGCGCACGGGTCATCCGTAATTTGCGCAATTCCTTCACGACGAATTCAGGCGCAGCAGAATAAATCGACCGCAAAGACTCCCACGTGCGCTCCTCTGCTTCGAAACCATCCCAATCGACCAAGACAATCACCTCGTTGGCATCATCTTCGGCCACATGCACCACAGCATTCATGCGGCATTCACCCTGCGCAAAGGAATGTTGGAAAACATCCTTCAGATCAGCGGTGACGTTCAACGTCGCATCCGCATAAAATCGTAAACGAGCCACGTGAGCTTGATGCACCTTCCCAGAAACGATGTTCTGAACTGAGTACACATGATCATGATCAGCTGCTACCACACGCCACGGACCAGTCCATGTGGACAACAATTTCGGTGTGACACCCTGCCGACGAACACGAGCATACAACACGAAATCACCAACCGCAAATTTTGGCAACACCACCTGGCCCTGAGCCTGTTTACGTTTGTTGTCGCGAGACACGGCAACAGCTGCGCGAATATCGGCGCAAAATCTCTCCTGCTCTGCAACGACTTCACGGACGTTCGCACGCAACAAGTCAGCATTCATCACGTCAACATTCCACCTGCCATCAGACTCAGAAACGAGCGCCGAGAAATCGGTACGCGGAGCACGCCCAAACATCACGCTGTACGGAGTGCTTCGGTAACGTTCACGAAACGAAGTGTTCAAGGCCCACTGAGCGGCCGGCAAAACATCAACCCACTCCGAAACCTGACGACGCTGTTCTGACAGAATGGAACGCAGAGCACGTACCACCTCTTTTACCATGCGTTCACACGTACCGTTCGACCACGGCGTGTAAGCGACAGCAAAACGATGTTCGATGTGCAACGCGTCGCTCAACAAAGCAAGCACCCTGTTCTTGAAATGCGTGGCGGTATCACTCACCCACACACGCGGCACCCCCAAAGTCTTACACCAGGCTAGCAAATGCTTCGCTGTGACCTCGGCTGTACAAGCCTCGGCCGGTTCCAACGCCACGTAGTTGGACAAATCATCCATGATGACCAAAACATATCGGAAACCATCCTCATCAGGCAGGCCATCGCTACCTTCGGGCCCGCTGTGGCCAACATACAAAAAATCAAAGTGCACCACTTCTCCCGGAGCGGTACCATGCACCGTGTCTCCGTAGGGACGAGGAATGAGTGCACCTGCACGCGTGTCTACACAGTGCAAACACTGGCGAACGAATTCGCGAACCTGAGAATCCATGTGAGGCCAAACACAATATTCCTTCAGGCGAAACAAAGTCGGCGCCACACCACGGTGACCAGCCGAGCGCATGTGCGCGCACACCATCAAACGAGTTTGAAGAGCAAGATCATCCGGCGGAATCCACAAGACGTCACGCACCCCAACACGCACACGAAACAAACCATCATCGGCCAAGGTAGCTTGACCGAAGGTTGTCGAAAATTCATGAACACCAACGCCGATACGAGCGACAGACCTTTGTTGCGAGGCACGAATCACATCCAATGCGGGAAGCGAATCGTCAGCATTACATGGGCTGTGCACGGCAACCGAACGAACAGGCACCGTAGGAACTTTGACCCAACGAGACAACAGATCCCCCCAACAGTTTCGATCGCCAGGGATGTGTTCGATTGCATAGCGGTATTGTCCTAAAACACCCTTCCAATTCTCTAGGCGTTGTGCCATGGTCTTTGTGACCGTCGTGACACACTTCTCCGGATTGAAAATGTACTGCAAGTTTCGATGATCAGTAAAGATATGAACACCACCCCAAAGCAGGTATTCGAGCCTCCGGAACGTATTAACGATCGCAAAACCTTCTTTGTCGACAGTCGCCCAGCGCAACTGCGAACCTGTGAACGAACCACTCAGAAATCCGAGAGGCTCGTGAGACATGCTTTCCAACGCCAATCCACTGCGAAATTCGTGTTCAGGCACTTGGGTGAGAAAACTACCCCAATGGAAATCAGAAGCGTCAGGAAACATCAAAACAACGCACCCGGGACGAGGATGATGAAGCGGCACTGCTTGCGCCACCAAACCCCGTGCGGCATTCCACGCCCGCACCCGATCCTCCGTCCACGCGGTATCCTTGATGACACGATTGCGCGCCACTCGCTTAGTCCGACGTGTAGCCCCAACAAGGAGCTCCTCCAAAAAATCACGTAACGGTGCTACCGTTTCCGCTAAACGTGGTAACGATGTACGCAACCAGTTGACAGCCTGCAAGAATTGCATTAGTTCTCCAGCGTTTTCGGGACGACGCATTTCACTTAAACCTTGCACTCGAGCGGGGTCATGGGACACGACACCATTGGAATACACCTTACCACACCAGACCAGTTCACGAGAGAAGAAGGTACACTTGTGGGCGGCGACAAACAGTCCAACATTCTCCAGGCGTTCAAGAATGTCATCAAGCAGCTGCAGAAGAGCTTCTTCGGTGTCTGCGAAAAAGAAAACGTCATCGACCCAAACTTTGCAATCCAAACCACGCAACACTTCAGTCATGACACCTTGGAAATAGGAAGTCGCATTCAAAACACCTTGGGGAACACGGGTAGGCGTGAACAAACCGTCGCTTGTCGCCATGGTGAAGACGTCTTGCGCCTCCGGGGCCAAAGGCATCTGCCAGTACCCTTGAAGTAGGTCCAGCTTGCCGAAGAAACGCGCCCCCAGCAGATCTCCCATGTCTTCATGGTTGGGCATGACGCCCGGGGACTTCTCCACCTGTGCGTTCACCGCCGAGTAGTCGCTCACCAAACGGAAAGAGTCCTTCTTGGGCACCGCCATCGCCGGACTCGCCCACACCGCCTGGATGTTGTGGTAGACAAAGCCAAAAAACACCAAAGCAGCAATGCACTTCGAGAGCCAGTCCCTTTTCGTCGGTTCGTACCGACGTGGCGTTGCCTTGACAGGCTTCGCCTGTTGCTTCAGCTGCACTCGCATCGGCTCCACTTGCGCTGGCGGATCACCACACAGCGCACGGCGAAAAGCACCCACGCGACGAGCCAAAATTTCGCGCAAACGGGTTGCTCCGCCGACGCTTAATCCACTCTGCTCTGCCTGCTGCACGCTGTCCTCCAACGCCCGTTCTCGGGCCGTCCGCTCCTCCTCCGGATCCATGAACATGTCTGGCCCCCGGTCGACCAAATGTTCCACCGCCTTGTCCTCCGGAGCATCCACCGTAGCCTCGGTCTGAAAAGCACGCACGGAAACCGTCACTCTGCGCGCCGCAAGGTAACTCGGAGTCTCCACACCGGTCGATACCGGCACTGCGCGAGGGCGAAGCTTCTCCAGAGCTTCACGGTAGACGTCGATGCCAAGAGCTTTCATGGTAGCCATGCCAAACAGAACGACGTTATCTGTACCAGGCATGACCGCGAAAGTGATGGGCTCCAATTTCACCGCTCCCCACGGCGTCCGTACACTCACGGCAATCGGCACCGTTTTGTGCGTGACCATCACTGAAACACCCGTAGCGGTTTTCGCCTGCTGCGGGCCATTTTCGAACGGAATTTGCAGATCGGCGCCGCCGAAATGCGAAGACAGCTGCTGAAGTAAGCCGACACCGATGGACGTGAGCGCCGACCCCGAATCAAGGATCACACGCGCCATCAGCGAACCAACCGACCCTGGCAAAGAGAGATCAGCGCGTAAACACTCAGCGCTGCGATCGACAGGCACTTCACCTGCCGTTGAACTCTGGTCGGTACCAAGAGTCACCTGACGCCATGGCTGCCCTCCTACAGCCGGCGCCGAAGAAATAGAATCGGCGGTCCACCCCGACCAAGACGTCGAATATACAGACGGTTCCGGCGCTACCGCCCCTGCAGCAGCACCAGACACTGACTCCGCCCGCTCGGTGGATGGCGAAGTTCTCGCTCCAGCAGCACCCACCGATGTTCCAGCTCCTCCAACGTATACAGCTCGGCCGGCAACAGACGAACCAGATCCCGACCCAGCGGCTCCTGCCGCTGGCGCACCAGAAGTTGAAGAAGCAACAGCAGAAGTTCCACCGCCCGCTGTCAATTGATTGCCACCACGGCCACCGCGCCCGCGTCCATGGTTGAATCTGCCCCGGCCGCCATTGCGGCCCCCGCGATACCCTGACGACCCGCGCCCACCACTGCTGGGAGCTGTGCCGCCACCGCGAGCTTTTGGGCAATCAGAAACATAATGGTTGGGATCACCACACTCGAAACAGACGCGAACAAACGACTTTTTCGCGGACTGCTGCTGTTTCGGTTTCTGCTGCTGTTGGCGTCGCGGTTCAGCTGCCCCTGCAGCATCTTTCCGACCATACGCCTCGATGAATTTCCACTGTTCTGCAGCAGAAAAAATTTGGTCCATGACCAATGCCGGGTCCTTCTTCCACCCTGCAGCGTACGTTAGCTGACCTTTTACGTACTTTTTGAACTCGGACGGCCATAAGCCATCCACCAACGCCATGCTCACAAATTCCGCCGGTCCGGGCAACCACGAACGGTCCTGCGCGCGGTACATGGCATGCACCGCGTGATTCTCCGCAAAATACTTTTCCATAGCGGAGTTTACCATCATCGCGCGGTCTTTGACGGATGTTTCACCGCCCTGCTTTTCATCGCGCCTCATTGAGAGAACGCGACGCAAGTCCGCTGCCGCCCGCGAGGTGTCAAATCTGTTGCTGGTGGTTGTGTAACCAGCGTGCTGCCTAACAGCGTCCAACAACTCCGAGGCGGTCATCGTAGTCTGATGCTTGTAAAATCCCTCAAAACACCGATGAATGTAATTGGATAAGCTGGCCCATGCTCACTTTGGAGTGCTGAACCACCCCCTGAGCGTTGGCGAGCTGCAGCCGTTCCTCATAATCGAGGTACGCTGCGTAAAAAACACGAGAGGCCTGCTCGGTCCACACCTCTCCGTATTTCGGTGGAGTCAGAGACTCCCCTACCACCAGCGGCGTGCTTGCCGTGTGCGCCATAATCCACAGCAGTCCACCTGGACTCTACTGTAATAACGGAGAAACTGCCGCCTGACCTGTGCGTCCTCCAGCTCCCGGAGCGTCCTCCCCTGCTGTGCGCTTCAAGCCGTTTCGATCCGTCCAACGGGCCAACTGCCTTCCCAGCTGTGACCCAATACTCCGCAGCCGAAAACTCCTCCAACAGAAGTTCCGCGAATATCTAGATATTATGGCCTCTGCCAGATGATATCAGCAAGAGGGCTTCCAGCGAGGGACTCCACCAGTCTCGCTGGCCTCGCACTCAGTAAGTCTTGTTCTTAGAGCTTGTATTATCACGGAGTGATCCTCATCGGACCACGAGCCAGGTGGCTAGGGGACATCACACAGGATCCCCGGCCACTGCTCCACTCACACATGCGATTACACTGAAACCTCCACGGCTTGGTATCTTTTGGCTACAGGTCCTATTTACTATCCCCCGTAATAGTGTACTCAGCGGCGAGCGCTGCACTAAGTCCTACCAGTCAGTATCTTTATTATGCTGCTGCTATAAGGATTACCCTGGGCTGGGTAATCGATCGATATTTTACCCCTATAGCTAAGAAGTAGGTAATACCTTTACATTTGGCGTCGACGGCAGGACTCGAACCTACACGTGAAATCACAATGGGTTTCGAATCCCTGAAAACATTCCCCTGGTTCTCCAGATATTGAAATGAAGCGGGTAGGTCAGCGTACGGTCGTACACAGTATCGACGCCCCGAAGACCCCGCCGTACAGAGGGTGGGAGAGTGTTACAGAGATTACTCTGGTCTGGGTAATCGATCGATATTTCACCGCTCTCTGTAGATCAGTAGGTAATACCTTCACACGGTAGTCTAATATGCTCTAGGTCAAACAGAGATGATAGATGGTGTCACCAAAAATATGGTAGGGGCTTGCATATTATTAATAGTAGATCACTTGGTAGGTGTTTTTTCATGGCGGGCCCGTCCATGCTGTATCCTAGTATAAACTGATATTACAATGAATGCATCGGTACCACAAGTGGTACATATATAACTGGCATCATAACCGCCATCATAACCGGCATCATAACTGGCTATGAACAGCAATACCTGTGCACCTCAAAGTCAGGATTTTGTTAACAAGAACAAAAAGAAGACATTCCAGGTAAACATATATATACTGGTATAAACATGAGAGGCGATCTCCGGAGTGCCGAAAGCTGTTTAAAATCACTCGAAGAGAGATACACCACACATTCTGCACCGAAATAAATGCAAGCACTGTTTGTTTGTTCGTTGGTTAGATATTCACTTCAGAGTTTATTCAATGATTCGGGCACTGACTATACCTGTAGTTCCGTCCAGAGTGGTTTATAATACGTACTCTTAATACTGTACCGCGTGATAGGTGAGACACAACACAGATTATCGGCCCTCTGGTAAGAATCCTGGGTTCAGAGAAGTAGTGTCAGGCTAACATCTTTATTCTGGCGGAGAGACAAACATGGAGGGGGTAGATGTATACAATTAGACGGCGAGCCTACAGTAAGCTACAAACACACGTATGTTAAGATCAAGGTCGGGACACTTTGTATCCCTGGACAGGTTTGCCTATTAATAACAAAGTCGGTACTGATTGGTACTCACGTGTGTTGTATGCTCAGAGATAGAAGAAGAGCGGCTTCATATTCCTTTCGTGCACGCGGAGACTGAGAGCCGAGCTCGTGCCGGAAAAACCCCTGGTTTTCCATCTACGATTCGCCTCCCAAGTGCTACAAATACGATCCCAATACTTGAACCCAGGAAACTACCGGGCTTTCAGCCTCATTCAAGGCAGTATCCTAACACTAGCCCACCCTGATGAGCCGTATACATTTGCAGAATTGTAGGAAATTCGTGGAAACCCCGATTCCGCGAACTAGAACATAACAGGAGTCGAAGGTGCGGCTCCTCAAAACCCACTCCCACACCTCTAAACGGCGAGGCGAGTAAGCCGACAAAGTACGTTAAAAAAAAAAGAAAGGAAGGAAGGCCTAGCCCTAAGGGGCAGGAATAATTTGTCAACGAAGATCGATTGACTTTTTCTTTTACCAATACCCCAACGGACTAGGACTATAACATATGGCATCATCGGCAGGACATGAGTCGTTGGTCGTGAGTTCGAAGCTCACGCCCATTATGAAATCGCTTTTTAAAGAAAAGTGAATTTTCTCATGTCAAGAATCTGCAAAAAATACTTCTAGATCTCCAAAATTGGAACCGCGTGTTGGTGGCACGTCGACCCGTATATCCGGTCCGTTGCATTTTGAACCCCGACCTCGGAATGCTCGGCGACGACGGCGAGGCGTTCCGCCGTTGGCAAGAACGCATGATCAGGCACCGCCGCGAGAACACATCACGACCGAACAAACACAACCAAAAGAAACAAAAGCGGACTTGGGCACTGTCAGGCTCCGCGACCGCCAGCCGCTCGTCCTCCGAGTCAGGGTGCTCGAAGTCCACGGCGTCCTCCAGAGTCGTGGGGCCCGGGAGCTCGAGTGTCCTCTCTCCCGACGAGGGAGAGGAGTCGCAAGTCCTCAGCCCACTGGTAGACCTGGCGGGGCTGGATGCCTCCTCCCGTGTATATGCCGTCCGTGACATGGTGTGTTGTTTGCTTAGAGATAGAAGAAGAGCAGCGCTATTCCTTTCGTGCACGCGGAGACCGAGAGCAAGGTTCGTGCCTCGCTGGGAAAACCCCTGGTTTTCCATCTACGATACGCCTCCCAAGTACTACAAAGACGATCCCAATACTTGGACCCAGGTAATTACCGGGCTTTTAGCCTCATTCAAGGTAGTACCCTAACACGTACATTGTTTTCTTATTTTTACAAGTTTCTAGATTAGATTTCTTAATTTTTGTTTTCTTACGAGAGGGCCAGTACGATACTGTTGTACGTACCTGTGTACCTGGTACTACTTTTTTTACGATATAATGGTGTTATAAGGCTTAGGTTATTAGGTAGACGGTTGGTCAAGCTTTTGCCAGTAGCCCAACGTACTTCGACCTTGACGAATGGCGTCGACGGCAAGACATGGGTCGTTGGTCGTGAGTTCGAATCTCACGTCCTCCACCATGAAATAGCTTTTAAATAAAAAAGTGAATGAAAAGGCTTTTAAAAGAAAAACATGGTGAATTTCCTCATGTCAAGAATCTGATAAAACACTCTGGGTGTCCAGAGATTGTTAAGAACATCGGACTGTTAATAGGCACATATAAGCCCCCATGCGAAGACCAAGTACCCCACTGGAGAGTGTTATAAGGCTTAATGGATTGGTTAGGCGATTGGTTAACATAGTTAACATCGTACCAGTAACTCAACGGATTCAGATCTTAACAAATAGCGTCGCCGGCAGGACCCTTTTGTTAAGGTCTTAGTCCATATGGGCTAATGCTGTGTGTGGTAAAAGTTGACCAATCGCCTACTACCCAATCTAAGCCTTATAACATTCCTGTTCTTTAAAGAGTTCTCATTGTGGACTTGAGATTCGAACTCACAACCAGCGACCCACCAATTTTTTTCTGAAAAATGAATTCCTCATTATGTCAAGAATCTAATAATAAAGCACTCTTCTTTTTCCGGGGTCCACAGAGATTGTTAAGAACATCGGACTATTAATGGACACGTACGCGGCCCTATACAAAGACCAAATACCCCGCTGTTCTGAAGGGGGGGAAAGTGCTACTATTAATAGGCTTAGATCGGGTAGGCGATTGGTTAACCTTTAGCCTTTAGCCCAACGGGCTACGACCTTAACATTGATTAGAAAATTAGTATATAATACTGTTCCCCCCTGCTCGTACCGGTATATGTATCATGGCGGGCTCGTAGCTGCTTTGCCCGACAACTTGAACCGCACACACATACACTTTATTTAGTTTCTTAACCACGCGACATGCTACATGCTACTATCATATATCGTACGTACATGCATTGCCTCACTCACTCCACGCACCACCATTGTCGTCGTCATCCATTTGTTAATATATCATTGCCATCTCTGTACGTGTGGACATTCTTATGATTCGTAGTATTAATATTAATAGTCGTAATACATACCATATATATACTATTAAAACATACCAGGTACAGATCAGTAGTAGTACACCGGTACAACATGTAGTAGTCGGAGTCAGTTACCGTTGTACCTGGTACACCGCATGTATGTATAGATATCGCAGACTTAGTTGTAATATCTCCAGAGAAACCACAAAACAACGCGACCCCCGAAGAGCCGTTTACGCTCCAATCAGTTTCCAGATTTTACCAGGTAGTATCAAGTAGCGGCGCCCACGGAGCAAGAAAAAAAACGTAAAAAAGCCCGATCGATTCTACCGAAGCTTGACGTCATCCCATGGCATCGTGGCATCCCAGATGGCATGCATCACACAGGGTTATTTTTTTATTGTTTTGTTTTATTTTATTTTTTTTTCATCATCACTTTTACTTTCCAGCCCATTCGTAGGAGGTTTTTACCCTCGACGATCTACTTCTGGACAAGCCGTGGTCACAGGTGTCGTCCCTTCTCCCCCCGGTACGTGCCTTCATTTTATCGCGCATAGGGTTGAGCATTCCCACTGCTCGTCGATTTTCATCGAATGTAGCTAACTCACGCTCTCGCGATTTCGGCTTATCAATTTTTTATGCAAGAAAAAGTCCCTACGAGCATGCACTCGTAGAGGTTTGAACCCACGAAATTGATCTTGATAGGCACGCGGACCACCTGCCAAGCCACCGGAGACGCTGGCAGATTAATAGCCACTACCTGGTACTATATACTGAACAGTACTACGAGTCGCCTTTCGAGATTTCGGGGCGTCTTATGAACACTCCTCCTGTTGTTGTTGTAGACGCTGTAGACGTGATGTATGCGCGATTTTTTGCCACCAGCTGGTTGCCACAACAATACTGGGAAAAAAACAGAAAATAAATGTGCACCTGTAAAGGAACGTGATTAAATTCACAGCAGCAGTACTCGTAGTACGAGTCACTGAAGTAGTAGCGCCAGGGCGCACACAAAAACACTACTACCATATATACCACTCACTATTAATATCAATATTATACTGCTGGAATACAAAAGGGTTATTGTGACGTCAGTCAGCCCATCACGACCGGCGGCGGCGGGGGTAGTACACGTACCCATACCCAGTACAGCCACAGCCACAGCCACAAGATGCATGGATTAAATACGCATATATCGTGTGTGTTGTATTGTATGTGGTCTGTTCTGCAGAGAAATACTTCAAGTGTGTGCTGACGTAATACAATTAATAGTATATGATAAAGAATTTATCGTATGTTACATTTCTGCCAGTTTCTGTCGAGGACGGCAAAAATACGAAAAAACAAAAAAAATGCGCATGATCGCGCCATATGTACTGCTGTATACTGTTGTACTTGCATTTTTCGGTTGCTTGTATTGTTTTGTTGTTGTTTTCACGTTAAATCGTCCATTTTTGTATTTCATGGCTCGCACGAAAGAGTGAGTCGGGACAAATAATACAGATACACTTATTTGTAGTTTACGAAGACAGGAGAAAGTCAGCAGTCAGACAATCGGCGTCGTCAATGATAGCTTACTATTAATAATAATAACAATGAATAGCTGCAGTGTCGCCTTCTCTTGTTTCATTTTATATTCGGATACGAGACAAAGAAAAAACAATTTATATACCCAAGTATATTTTTCATGATGTAAGAAGTCACCGACACATATATATATATATATATATGCTGTTGTAATGTCTGCCACATCCCCTACGAGGGGGCACGACCCTTTGGTTTCGTTTTTTTAAATACTTTTTCTATTTTTTATTGTTTATTTCGTTTTCTCTCTTTCATAGAATGTGCATGTATGTCCTCTTGCTTGTCGTATCCAGTACGATGGCATGGCATTGCATGCATTGTCTTAATGCATACATACGTATTACCTGGTACCTGGTAACACTATATATAGGATTTCTGAGGCGTGGTTTTGTGACCACACAGAGCTTGTATCTGTCTAGGATCGAAGAACCGCGAGACGGACACCGGTTGTGCTGGATGTCGATGGGCAGAAAGAACGGTTTAATGTGAAGAACACACACACACAAAGCTTTTCGAAGCAACAACGGGGGTGAGTATTAATACGAGCGAAAACAGAACACAGCAGTATGGTGACGTACAAAAAAAATAATGAATGTTGTCTGCGCACAACTATATAACTCTATTATTCATAATACAGTAGATTAACAGTACCCGGTATTAATGTACCAGGTAATAATAATGTAACAAATATCGTCACGCGACGTTGAGGCCAGACATACAGCAGTAGTACTACAGCAGTTAGTTGTAGATGTGTAGATATAAATAATACCAAACAATGGCGACCAATGAGCGGCAGACCCGCCGGATGATGTTTGGGACGATGGTTGGTGGGAAGAACCCAGGACCAGGCCGACCAGAAAATAACTCGGCCCAATGTCTAGCAGACGACCTCAGGGTTTTTCAAGCCACCGAGGGGCTCACGGAAAGCTCCCCTTTGCTGTTCGGAGTAGAGACGGTGTGTTACGGCGAGGGCGGCTAAGAAGAGCGGCAAGCGGTACCGCGGTGTCGTCGTCGAAGCGGCGGACTGTTTTATGGCGAGGTGGCACAGGGACGAGGCGCAGAGAAGACTGCTACGCCACGCAGCTGAGGGAGCCAAGAGCAGTTACAAGGAAAAGGGGGGGGAGGGGGGGTGGGGGGGGGGGGGCAGCCGTACCGATACAGCTGTCGACGAATGCAGCAAAATATGATAGATTGGGTGGCTAGGTATCGGTTCGACTAGCTCTTGAAGTCTAGCAGGTCTTATTTGTTTCTTGTTGATGAGTTCAATGGGGGGGGGGGGGGGCGGGCGACAGCGGCAGTACTGACAATTGGCAATGCTGTTGACGAGAGTAGGAAGGAGACGGCAAAGGGTGTGGCTAGGTTCCCGAATCGATTTTCTAGGTCAGACGGGCACCCGTGTTACTATCACCGTCTGTCTGGAGTACGATGTTTTTTTTCTCTCTCTTTCTTTCTTCCTTCTTGCTTTTTTCCTTGTCTCTCCCTTTGTTTCCTTTCGCCGCCCCGCCGTTCGTACGCCGGTATCTTCCTCTCCTTCATTGTTGCTTCGTCCGCGCGGCAGCTATCTATCCTTCCTGAATACGTAGTATGCTTTCCGTTTAGCAGTCTTTCGAATCTCCTTGCATCGTTCGTATTCTGTTTCATTGCATAATCTATTTATGTTTTATTGTCTTTTCGTTCTTATTTTCCAGTCTTGCTTGTTTGTGTTGTGTCCTCGTACCCGGTACGCTGGCACTTCACTTTTGCTTGACCCTTGAATTTTATCAATTTTGAATTTGCGATTATTTTTAATTTTTTTGTCTTCCTCTGTCTCACAGTCTGTGACCACGGAATCAGTATCTCTCTCTAGGACAAGGAATCAGGACGGACATTGGGTGTACTGATGAAGCTGGGTAGAAAGTAAACCTTATTTTTCGTTGCCAAAACACTGCCGACTGCTCACTGCTCACTGAGGCACGGCTGGCCTGCTTGCGGCACACCCCATTTATATTAATTTGTCCTGCACGCGCTACACGTACTACACTTCTGTAGTATGTATATTTCTGGTGGAATTTCATGGACAATGGCGTGCCACGGTATCTGGTACCTGGTAAGTAAGTGGCCCCCCACCCGAACGTTAACCGCGACACAACAAGAATAAAATAGGTCTCTGCCATTCGTTGCATGTTGCGTGCGATCTGTGACCAGATATACTGCTGCTTCTTGTTGCTGCCGTAACACTCTAAACTACAGTAGTATTAGAAGTATCAATAGTAGTAGTAGTAGTAGTAGTAGTAGTAGTAGTAGTAGTAGTAGTAGTAGTAGTAGTAGTAGTAGTAGTAGTAGTAGTAGTAGTAGTAGTAGTAGTAGTAGTAGTAGCAGTAGTAGTAGCAGTAGTAGTAGTAGTAGTAGTAGTAGTAGTAGTAGTAGTAGTAGTAGTAGTAGTAGTAGTAGTAGTAGTAGTAGTAGTAGTAGTAGTAGTAGTAGTAGTAGTAGTAGTAGTAGTAGTAGTAGTAGTAGTAGTAGTAGCACTAGCAGTAGCACTAGCAGTAGCAGTAGTAGTAGTAGTAGTAGTAGTAGTAGTAGTAGTAGTAGTAGTAGTAGTAGTAGTAGTAGTAGTAGTAGTAGTAGTAGTAGTAGTAGTAGTAGTAGTAGTAATAGTAGTAGTAGTAGTAGTAGTAGTAGTAGTAGATCTGGTAGTCTTATGAGAGGAACGAATGGTTCTCGGGAACATGGCATTACCTACAGCAGTAGTACGTAAACATGTACCAGCACCTGGTACCGGGTATGTATTTTTATATGTGTCGTTAAGATCAAGGTCGGGACACTTTGTATCCCTGGACAGGTTTGCCTATTAAGTCGGTACTCGTTGGTACTCACGTGTATTGATTGCTTAGAGATGGAAGAAGAGCAGCTTTATTCCTTTCGTGCACGCCAAGACTGAGAGCCGAGCTCGTGCCTCGCTGGGAAAGACCCTGGTTTTCCATCTACGATACGCGTCCCAAGTACGTCAAATACGATCCCACTACTTAAATCCAGGTAACTACCGGGCTTTCAGCCTCATTCAAGGCAGCATCATACCACTAGCCCACTCTGATGAACCGTATATGCAGAATTATGGGAAATTCATGGAAACCTCGATTCCACGAACTAGAACCTGAGTCGAAGATGCGGCATCTCAAAACCCATTCCCACACCTCTAAACGGCGAGGTAACGAAGCCGACAAGGTACGTCCAAACAAAAAATAAAAAAAGGAAGGGCTAAGCCTATGGAGCAGGAATAAATCGTCACGAAAGCCACCGCCATGCCACCCGCAACGGGGGGGGGCGAGGAAGTTGCATGGAAAAGCGAAAAATGAATACCAAAAACTCGCTCTCCCAGCGCTCGTAGCGCTCGCCGAATGGCGCGCCACGCCTTGATCACTGCTGTACAAATCGCTGAAGTACAAGCCGCGGCTATTGCCACCGCGGCGTCTGCACCCCACGACTCTGAGCGCCGCCGAATCCCGCCCCCGCCTACCCCGGTGTTTTTGCCTGCCCCGACACCTTTCGCCCGCCCTCGCCTCAAATGTCACGGACAGCGAATGCACGGGAGGAGGCATCCAGCCCCGCCAGGTCTACCAGCGGGCTGAGGACCTACGACCTGTCTCCCTCGTCGGGAGAGAGGACAGCAGAGCTCCCGGGCCCCAAGACTCTGGACGACGCCGTGGACTTCGAGCACCCTGACTCGGAGGACGAGCGGCTGGCGGCCGCGGAGCCTGACAGTGCCCAAAAGCCTCGTTTCCCCGGCTGCCTGGAGCATGGATCTCCCTACCTTCGCCGGACAGGGCAGCCATTCTCCAGCACTGGCCCGCCATTTCGGGGCGCACCGCGGGGATCACGGTGGAATGCCCGGCACCTGACCATGCCGACGTCGTCGGGGCCGAGCGGACTCCTGCTACCGCTGACGATCAGACCGACGTCGCCGCGGCCGAGCGGGCCGCCGCCGAGGCCTTCGGGGCCGCCTCGGAGAAAACAGCGAGACGCCGAGCGCACGCGCTCACGGCGGCCGAGCAAGAAGCATCAGCTGCCGCTTTGTTAGGGTCTTAGTGCGTTAGGCTCTTAGTAAAAGGTTAACCAATCGCCTACCCAATCTAAGCCTTTTATAACACTTTCCCCCCCTGGAACGGACCGAATATACGGGTCGACGTGCCACCAACACACGGTTCCAATTTTTGGGGATTATAAAGTATTTTTCAGATTCTTGACATGAGGAAATTCACTTTTCTTTAAAAAGCGATTCCATGGTGGACGTGAGACTCGAACTCACGACCAACGACCCATGTCCTGCCGATTGACGCCATTGGTTACGAACAAGGTGAGGAGACTTTGTATCCCTGGACAGGTGTGCCTATTAAGTCGGTACTCGTTGGTACTCACGTGTGTTGTTTGCTTGAAGATAGAAGAATAGCAGTTTTATTCCTTTCGAGACTGAGAGCCGAGCTCGTGCTGAGAGCCGAGCTCGTGCCTTTTCCATCTACGATACGCGTCCCAAGTACCACAAATACGATCCCAATACTTGAATCCAGGTAACCACCGGGCGTTCAGTCTCATTTAAGGCAGTATCATAACAGTATAATATTTCTGGTTAATATATGTTTTTGTTTGATTTTTTTCCGTCCCACTTTTCATCTTCGCCCTTCCTTTCAAGTTTCCTCTCTCCCTCCTAGTCGTAACTTAGATCCGGGGTCATATAGCAGGCTCTCCTCCTCCCCCCTCCCACACACTATTGCGGTTCGTGCTTTGCAATGGTGTCGCGAGAGAGAACACTGCAGCTGCAGCCCTTTCTTCCGTCGTCGACTATGACCTGCGTCGATTCGCGCCCACCCACGCTACTAGGCGCTCTCAGCAGTCAACTCCTTTTATTTTCATATTTTCTGCAAAAACACACACAATCACAGATGGGATTCCAACTCCAGGATGCAACGCTATCACATACCGGTAGTAGGATTTAAGGGTAACCGCTCGACCACCGGTGTGACCGGTATTACATACCCCCGATCGTATCACGTAGTGTGTACATGGTGAGGCACCCACGCGGCAGCTACATAGTAAACCCATTCCTGTCTCTGGAAGTGGCCACACCAGAAATTAAATCAATTCATTGATGCTGTCATCCGTATGCATGAAAATCCGCGTTTAAAGTGGTTTTTAGCAGGATGCAGCGCACCCTTCATGTGACTCGCCCAACACCTCACGGCGCTTCGCACTTGGTGCAAGCAATGTCTGGCTGGTCGGTGAAAATCCGACGCGCTCCGTCCCGGCTTTGTAGGGATGCGAGGGTCTATGGTCATACGACTACGGCCATGCATGACAATGAGTACACCCCCCCCCCCCCCCCCAAACCTCATCCTTACCCCAGGGTAACATCGCATCAATTTCGTGAATGGATTCGCCGTTTTTACGCTGTTACCCCCCCCCCCTCCCTTATGACATGCGTTGTGTGTGTTCTTCACCCTGTTGAACCATTGTTTCGCTTTTTTCCTTGCTTGTACATCTCGACATCCAGCACACCCGCAGCAACAGCAACAGCAGCAGCAAGCAACAAACAGCAGTGCCCATGTTGATCCTTCACCCTACTTGTAGATACAGTACAATTAGTGTATACCTGGTGCAACCTCTCCCTGATGTGGTCACAAACTTCTTGGAATTCAATATAAGACAGAAGACCGCCGCTGTCGCCATGGAAGCCAGCTCTCAGCTACCAACGGTTTTGGATAGCGCAGACAGGAGGGTTGTCGCTCATTCGCTACCACTATGACTACTACTACAGTAACACTATCATCGTGTCGGTATTTTTCGCACGGTACCAGGAATCTTACACCACCACCACCAGCACACCGATGTCCATCTATCGTACACAATATATGCATACATATCTGATATATACTACATATACAAATGACAACGGTACAAGTAACTTCTGCGAATATTCCGTGCAATTTTTGAGGTGGAACGAAAAACGCAGAACTTGGAGCGATAAGTGCTCAAGACCTGCAGTAATCCTGGTACCATAATTATTACTGTTACGGTATTTGCCCTGAAACGCCGGTAAAAACCCAAGTCACTCCCTCATTTTCTTTGCGATATTTCGCGGCTTTGCGAACGTCGCCGTTTAGAGGTGTGGGAGTTGGTTTTACGGAGCCGCATCCTCGAACAATCCTCTGATTCATGGAACCGGCGTTCCCCCAACTCCCACAGATCTGCGTAGTATACGGCTCATCAAGGTGGGCTAGTGTTCTGATACTGTCCTGGAAGGTAGATAAATCCCTAGAATAGGATTCGCAAATCGATTACGTATTGCTTGCGATGTTTTGTTCGGTAAGAAAACAAGGGACAGGTGAAATAACCATCTGTCTGCCCTCGCAGACTTATCTTTCTATCCCTAAATAGGCCTGGGCTTGACCATCACCGCGGAGAGAGAGAGCTCAGGATCGAGGCAACGCGGCGACTCCAGCGGGTATGGCCGTGTTTCGGGTGGCATGAGGCAAAATATATGACGTTAGGGTGTGCGCCTGCAGCTAAAGGTGGGAATGCTGATAGCCGAGGTTTTCGAAACGCTCCTGCACGGTGCATCACGTGGAGCCCGAACAAGGCTGATTACGATAGGCTACGACAAGTCCGCCACAAGATGCTCCTCCGATTCCTCGACTTGCGGAAACGGGAGCGTGAAGACCACACACCCTATCCTTCACCGACGACTTCGTCAATACCGGCTCCTGAAGCATTGAGGCGACGGTGAGCGCAGACGAAGGATGCTGTTCGGGGGCTTCATAACACGCATGGGCGAGGAAGCGCTTGCCGAGGAGGGTGGTGTTTAGAGAAATGGTCGGGGGCAAGGGCTACTCCAGGCGGTAGGAGAAAGGTTGAAAGAGGGGCCTCGAAGAACATCTGCAGGAGTTCGGCATCAAGGGTGAAGGGTGGAGCGAGGCAGAACAGCAGAACGGCAGTTGGTTCCGACGGGTCGAGAATGCGGCGGAGGCCTTCATGCGAAAATGGTAAGGCAAGGAGAAGAAGGCAGCGGCAGAGCAACACAGGACGGTTGCAACCGGAACACCAACCACTGACGCCAATGCGCCCGCGCGAGGGGGTGGGGCGGCGGCGGGCGGCGGGGGGGAAGAGGGGACGGAGGAGAGGGTGCGGCTGCGGCGGGCGGGGGGGGGGGAAGAGGGGAAGAGGGGAGGGGGGGGAGAAAAAGAGGAAGGAGGGGGGGGGAGTAGTCCTGCCCAAAATACCTACATATGAGTATGGTCATCATCGGCATGATGCATGCCTTACTATATGCCCCCAGTGCCTGCCCTTTTTTTTTTCCTTCTTTCCTTCTTTTCTTCATTTTTTTTTCCGTTTTTTCCCCGCATAACTCCATGTCCAAAGCCAAGGGGGGAAGGGAGGAGTGACATCTGACTGGATCTCTCCCCAGGTCTTCAAAGTCACTCTCAACGCACGCACCACGCAGCCCGTACGTCTACAAACACAGCAGTACAATACGCATAACAACCGACTCGTTACATGCATATTGACGCTCTCATTCAGGAATGTGTTGTGCTGTTATCACTGCTGTGTTGTGTGTCCCGTGTCCTCATCATTTGTTTTAATAGTTTTCTTGTATATCTGACAGTAGAACCAGAGAGTAGTATGTATGTATGCATGTACGTATGTATGTATGGTATGTATGTATGTTTGTATGTATGTATAGATGCATGTATGTTTGTGTGTATAACTAATATCAGCGGACCTCTTGAACGTGCCCGCTTGCTCAATGAAGTTTTTGTTCTCTCTGTACCACCGCGTCACTCCCCCCCCTGCAACGTAACCGCGCCCCTTACCTCATCGGATGCAGCAGCTCAAACTCTTCTCGAGCCAGTTTCATTAGTCCCGCCATCCTTCGGCATGGTTGCAGTACTATCCGGCCAAGCCGATGTCGATCCTCAGTCAAGCAGTGAACAATATCCCCCCCTCCCCCGCCCTAAATCTTGTGTCGCCCTCGAAAACAATCGCCAGCATTCCTTTCAGAAGCTTCCCTCCCTCGAGCATCCAGCAGCTTCGCCACCCCTTTCCTCCGGGTTGCCCCCCTCACACCCATCCCCAGTAAACACTACCGGTACGTATCGTTGCCCCTGCTCTAGCCGAAATACCTGTTCACACCTATGCTTATGGCGACAGTATCTCAAACTCTCGAAATCCTCCGATTTTCACACCATTTCAGCGGCAGCATCTCGCGAGGAAGTTGGAATAAGGTTTCATGCTGTCAAGAGTAGCCCATCCTTTCTTCGAGGTCTCTCCATACCCGCTGGCAGTGCGTGGATGGCCTAGGTTCGAAGGTTTTAAGACGGCCCAAAACTTTGCGAATGGGTCCGAAGATTTGCTAAAAACCGGCTGGTCTTCTAATCCCGTCAACACTCGGGCAAGTGGTTAAACCCTATTATTTATAGGAAAAAGCTTGCACCGTCGTAAAATATTCGAACCCAGGCCCTGTAAGTGCTGGAAACTGCTACAAAGGGTTCTTGCAGAAAGGATAGGCAACTCCTGGCACCAGAAGGGTTTACTATAAGTTTCCCACGAGATGTGGCCGCTGAAATGGGGCACAAAGGAGATTTTGGAAGGTTGAGGTACAGTTCCTGTGGACATAAATCTCACCCTTGATATATTTGGTCCCTCCCTTCCCTAACCCCCCCCCTTTCTACGTAATCCTCGATTAAAGGTATCGCTTTGTGTCTCCCCTAAGAATGTCGACGTTGTCCTCTGCTATCCACCGCTGCCCGCCCCCCCCCCACAGCTTGTCGCCGGGTCTCCTGCCGCTAGCCTTCGCCTTGTTATACCCTAGTGTGCATCTGGCATCCGCCCTATCCGCGTTTAATTGTTCCGCGTGTCTACCTACCGCCGAAGCTAAAACAATGTTTGCACCGATTGTAGGTTTCGTCACTTTGTTGTTTTTTTCTGCGTCTACTAATAGTTTATACGCTCTCAGTAGCAGAGTCACATTGGCTTAACCCGGCCGAATAATATCTATTCCCCTACCCTCCCTTCCGGCTGGCATGCTACGTTGCTATATTCCGCCAGCCTCTCTATGAACAGTAGCTATGTTTCCCCCACCCCACGGTTCGCTTGAACAACGCCCTCCCCAAGCTTGCAGCTTTTAGCTCAACAATATCGGCTAATCCGCTGCGTCCTCGAATCGTGTCTTGATGTTTGCCAGAATCCTGTCTGTCGACACAGCCCGCAAGTTGCTCCAACAGCAACTCCCACCAGCCGGACGTAGGACTGTCGATGTTCCTATAAACGCCTCTAGGTATTCACCCCCCGCCCAAGTAGCCCACTAGCTGTCCCCCCCCCCCCCCCCCCCCCCCCCCCCCCCCCCCCCCCCCCCACCTCCTCGAATATCAAACGCCACGCACCTCCTTCTATCCGCTAGATTACCCACACTCAACAATACACCTCTTCGTTTCGTCTGCAATAGTTTTTCTCTGTGCAGACCCATTTTGTATCCTCTCTTTCCTGGAAACAATAGCACCCCCCACCCCCTTCCCTCCCGTTGACGCCAACACTTCAATTGGCGACACCCCGTGGCTTTAACTTCCACACACCACGATTTTTCTGCTCAAATGGCATTTCGCAACGTTGCTCTCCTGCCTGCCCAAGCCTTTCCCCCGTCCGCAGTCCACCCATCCCCTTGCAGACTATCATTACCGCGCCGAAGAAACCTTCGCACGAAATAAGTATCAGGCCTAACCACCAACACCACTACGTGTAGCTTCCACGCCAACACCACCGAGGACTATCTGTGGGGGTGCTGACCCTCTCGTCGCTAGCCGTAGTACCAACCTTCTCCACAAATGGCTCACCTTCTTCCATTCGATGACGAGGTCACCGTTGCCTCCGTACTGGGCGTGAACACCAATGTCAACTCCTTCAGTGGAGTCCAATTCGGCACCTGTAGTTTGGACGGCACTCTCCCACCCCCCCCGATCTACCAAAAAACCCTGGCAGATCTAATCACCGCGCCCCGGTATGATCCCGTCGCGCCTCAACTGAAAGCGTGTCTAATCCAACACACAAGCAGTTCGACAAGCGACAAGTCTTCAAAATCAATGCGCTGGCTTTATCTTTGTATAGACATGATACAATTATGTGATCATTGACAGGTTGCCAGGTGTTTTTTTTTTCGCTAAACAAATGCAATGATCCGTTTTCGGGGAAAATCTCAGTGTCAATTTTTTTACATCCCTTCCCGCGCGTACAAAATCTTGTACTAATATGCAAACTATTCTGGCGCTCAAAGCCTGCAGCATTTGGACATTCGCACCATCTCAGGACATAGCACGTTAATTCCGAGGCACAGTGGCATTGACTGCGAATATGAGCATAAGAAACCCAAAAGCCCGTGACCCGACTCTAGAAAAAGGCTGACGTTTTCGTGTTTTTCTTGAATGTTTTAGTAAGTTTTGAGCATTATTCCATGATTCAGAAAAAAACTCTCTACTTTATACCTCCGACTCTTGTTGCTTCCCTACAGTTTTCACATTTTAGCATTGGACACACCCAATCTCCTTGCAGCGCGATCTGCGATGTGCACGGGTCGGGGAGAACAATCCGCTTTCCGCAATATCACGACATCACATTTTTTTAACGAGTTATTCATCGCCGGGAAAAGTCCGGTCAGTCCGTATTTGCTGCGCGTACCGCCTTTCTGGGTGTTTTGTGCGTACATCATTTCAGTCAAGTGGCGAGAAAAGGTCCCGAGGTGTCGGCATGATTCCGGCAAATCTAGGCCCTACAACACAGAGGGGCGGCGCGGGGGCGGTAAGACTGCCCCATGACTGTCATAAAATTCCACATCAGCATTCGATGCCCCGCCAAAGCCAACTGCATGGAAGTGCTACTGCTGCGTGAGGAGTGCTGGCAATGCACGCCTGTGTTGGGACGACTAATATCTGGCCATCAATGGGCAAAAACCAAAAACTAAGTACTCTAGCCCGCCGGATGTTTTCGTCCCCTCCTCCACTCAAACCCAACCAACAACGAATGAACATGTGAAGCTCATTTTGCACCATTCACCTCAAAATCTGTGTCAACGGAGCCAACCGAATCCTCACCATAACAACCGTAACCGACCGCATCGATTTCATCGATACCACCACATCCAATTAGTCGCCTTCACCCCGGCTGACTCGGACTTCTCTGTTGCCACCACTCACCTTTTGTTCTGTGAGTGCAGTGGGTGCAGGCGGTCCCAGTAGTCCACGGTGTGATCGACGGCAAAGAACCTCTGGCTACGTATAGTTCTGCAACCGGCCGCCTTAGTCACAAAGGCGACCGTGGTTTTGGTACAGCTCGCGTCACGCCAACAGCTACCTGCTTGTGCCGCTCCGCCAACAGCCAGCCGTTTATTCCGCTCCGTGTGCCACGACATTATTAATTCAGAACACTTGTAGGTGGTTAGATTGCCTTGTGCTTTTCCGATATGCGAATGGCGCATGGCGTTGACGCTATTCTATGAATGGTTCCAACCGTTCTGCACATCGTCATCGGGCTAGGATGTCGACTAAACCCGGCCGGTCGTATCAGTTACCCTTTTACTTCTGCGGAGCTGATCCCCCCCTAAATTCAGCTGTATTTCCCAAAAACGAGCTTGCAGTTCAAAAGCTAATCTAGCTCCATTCCAGAAAAAACGACGGTATTCCAGTTATATGCAATCACATCGAATCCAAAGTGATTGTATCACTGAGTAGCATGTGAATTTCGTTTCCCGCTCTTTGATGACTGGGAAATATCCGGCCTCATTGTCGATTTTGTCGTACTTCGCCTTGAGACGAACGTGCTGAGACGCTGTCCAATCTACGATATGAGTCCTGCATCCGCCCCAAGAACGTGTTAAAATAATCAACGGCGGCGCGCGGGTATACAGAAAGGCATACCGTACACACTAACTGATGACAAGAAATTAAAATATCATGATGTGCGTTTACCCGTACTCAAAAGGATCGTATGCTATAGATGGCAATCGACCGCAAACCTGCCGGAAGTGACCAGACAACACTCTGCGCACCAATAACTGCCCCTCGCCGACGATAACAGCTATAGGGCGTATCGATGAAGTGGTTCAACACGATTTCGTAGAGGGGGTTGAAAGGGATGGATTCCCATGTTCACTACATGTCCATTCGACGTAGTTGGTGAGATGCACAACGAAAGCCAAGCAGTAAAAGTGATAGCTGGGAACAATGCTAGTATTACGGGAGGGCACACAAATACATAGTAATATGTAGTAGTTAGAACCCACGATGGACCTCAAAACCATGTACCCCCCTACTGTATGTTTCTGTATGTTTACACACCATATTCGATTCTGATTCCTACGTTGCCCCGTTTTTAGACCTCACAGACGCTGCCAAGCTCCTAAGTTAATGCTAAGGTTTTGTCGGGATGCAAAGAAACGAGCTTGCACGTGCAGTCACCTTTGCTCCCCTTGGCGCTTCCTTTCCCAGTGCGCCTCTTCATCGTGCAGGCTGAGGAAAAGAGGTGTTGCTCACAATAGTTTGAAGTTCCCTCCGACAACTACAATAGTGCCATCATACCCTCTCGCGGGGTCGCGGGTGCCGGTCATCGCTCACCACGAAGTAGGGGCATAGGCGCAAAACACAACATAATGTATTTAACAGGAAACGAAGGCTTGTAACAGTGATCCCAGTTTTCAAGGTCAAGTCAGGCAGATCAGCATCTAGATGTTTAGATAAGACAAATCTCCGGTCCGATATGATCTCCATGTCTAGATCATATTGCCGGGTGTAGGCCGTACGATCTGCATGACCCACCGGAGTTTTTTTGTGGTTTGGATACGTTCGATACAAATCCTGCACAACACATCACAAGATCAGGCATAGGGATCTACAATAGATGATCTTGTAACAATCAGACATACTACGTACGAACCCCTTCTGCGCTGGCGCTGTGATCAATGGGGCTCGAGTGATGATGACTACGCAGCGATACTTTTGTACCAGGTATGCACCAACTAGCTGTACCTGGCACACCTGGCATCCATGCCAATACAAACACCTAAAATTAAAGGTAACGCATGCTTGTGGGGAACACACGGCGGGTAGATAGCATTCCCTTTTCAACCATTTGATAATCGAGACCTCTCGGGGAAGATATATGGCTGGTACAGATGACCCGCACAGTGTCGTAGGTCATGTTTACCAGGTGAGATTTGTACGACACGGCTCTTGCGTAAATATTTTCCGGATGGGATTGTACCATACGTAGGGTTCTTGCACAACATCTAACAACGGCAAGCACATAATCTACTGCAGATTGTCTAGATCGCGATTTGTCTGCAGATGTGGTAAATGGTGGGATCGGGAACGCCTTCTTTGATAAATCAGCGACAACCTTGATGTGCCGCTCAAATACCATCCACTCCCCGGACGGAAAGGATCGAAAAGGCGGGCTGCGAGCGTCGGGCTCGTGCATACAGAAACACCGATCTAAAGAGACGAAATGTCACCCGCGAGCTATATCGTGGTAAGTAAAAATGTCCTGTTCAACAAGGCACGTGCTTGAATCTTACACTCATTGGTCAGACCAGATCTGTACCAACAGCAGTATCTCCTTTTTTCATGACCTATAGGTATTTGGGGGCAGATACATTCCTGACTACCGTAATATAGTCTGCAACATCTACTGTAGCTGCCTGGTGGGATCTACATCTCGCGCACATGCCTGCCGGGTGGGATCTGTATGATCCGCGCCCCCTGCACACCACCTCACAAAAGCAAATATAAGATTCAGGTGGCCTGCAGTAGATCGCCATCGCTCCGATGTACTGAATCCTCCGCAAAGCGGGTCCGAGGTACTACGGCAACAGTGGACATGTTGCTTTACTCGTAGTCCTTTGCCAGGAGGATGGTCAACGCACATACCAGGTACAAATCTTCAAAGTCTACATACACCAAGACCGGAGTTACACAATACATCTATACCTTCGAATGGAGGTCCAATATATATTATTGCACAACCATGTACCACGCATGTCCTTTCTCCTCTGGGCGCTGTCTTGATAAACCTTCTGTCTGCACATGGGAATCTCCCCCCAGCGTGGGCGTGTGATCATTCGTCGACAGAGAGCACGGAACACGTTCGTTTGTGTGGGGCATCCACGGTATGGCAGAGTTACGGCACTAATTCTGCTCCGTTGCGTCAACGTGCAGCCGCTGATTGCGACTGCACCTGTTACAACCTGTCACTCTCACACGGCACCGCATTTTTACCAACGCCGTTTGTTCCGCTCTCTGGTCGGCCCCACCTATCCAAGCACTCCCAACACTTGAACGTAGAACCCCCAGGGGTACCCATCACATCTCCATACCTGACGACGGTTGGTTGCTAGTTGCCGTCCCGCGCCTGCTCTTGGTGCCCGCTGGTGGTCCTTCGGGCCTTGGTTTGTGCAACGGAACTGCTTTTCGTTAAACAGTTTTTAAACTTTGTGGGCCAAGCGCACGCTTCATGTCTTCTTGGCGTCTTGTGGGGAGTCGTGTGCTCCCCCGCCCGACCCCCTATCGTAGGGATCGTTCAGTCATCTGCCGCGCCGAAGATCCAGAGCAGTGGTAGTCGCTTTGCACAGCGGTGTGTGGATGAGTGGCTGAGGATCCAGGGACATGCTGCACGTGAATAGTGAACAGCCGCCATCAGCCCCCTGTCTCTGCAGGGAGCTGTGGCGGTAAGGCGGTTATGAAAGCTTTGGTCTTGAATTCTGATTGGTTGATGCAAGATTTTGTTTTTTTCGACGTGAAGGTTTCAGTACACTTTGAAGGCTTTCTCAATGCAATCAACAAACGGGAAATGGGGATGTTTTATGTACTCGATGTACTGCCCTGGCCCTCACACCCGCGCAGCAACGGATCTATGTCGGAAATGGCGAAAGCAGCTCCCGGAAAGGAAATAGATGCTACGCTGCTAGTCACTGCCAAGAATGCGCGCGGAATTCCGCAGGTGGTTTTTTCATTGTGAGTCTGGGAGCAACAGCATGGAGTTTCGAGGAAAGCAGCAGTTTGTATCATTTTTCTAACAACAACTGTACATTTTGTGTCTCCTGTCTGCTGTATGCCTTTTGTTTTTGACAGCTGATGTGAGTGGATGGCTGGACGATGTTGGTGCAGAAGGTAACCCTAGGTGGTCGGAGGCTTGCAGCTTCGTCTGATGGATGGCCTAGGTTGCAAAATAGTTGTGATGGAAGAATTTCGCAATTTTCCAGGTTGCTCGCTGCGATGGTTACGGCCGCTCACATTCCATTCTCAAGTTTTTTTTTTTCCGATCAGCGATGTGATGTGTAACAAGCAGTCACTCGGTGCTACTCGTACAGCGGCAGTCGTATTAACCCTTTTAGTACTGCAGTCCCATTTTGGGGACAAATCACTTGGAATTAGAGTGGTTTGTCCCCAAATCGGGACTGCGGTACTAAAAGGGTCAATATCAATAGTACAACCAGTATCATAGTTCTCGCACGATACGAAAGCGTCCCATTGCGTCCTTTGTACTCGCTGAGCGATTGTGCTTCTCCTATGTTCGAGAATAGGGATTCGTTCTGCCGATCTGTCACCATCGTGCAAGGCAGCCAGTTTGCCAGGTACATCTCAGCGGTAGAATACCTCTGCAATACCCGCAGAGAGGCGCTATAATTAATACCTGGTATTAAATACCGGTACCTGGTATATACTCGTAGCAGGTGCGATACCACGGCTCTCGCTCAGGTGTACCGGTACCAGATAACCAACAGGACTCTACTATTAATAATAATGAAGAGCGTATCATGTGCTGATAGAAGAGCTGGCGCCCCTGCGCTCTCGTGCGAGTATGCCCACGTGGTCTGATGCTCCATCATATGATACAGCTATAGTTATTACGTGCAACCATAGTTGTAAATAGGACCTACGCGTACACGAAAACCTCTATATTTACCTATTTTTGCTGATAATATTTGGTGCTATTTAGTATGGTCCCCCGTAATAGTGATAAATGAAGTACAGTTGTAAACGGCAGACGGAGGTGACCCGCCTACGAATGGATTGCTGCTGCTGTACGAGTATCACACCCCTACAACGCATGTTCTCTCTTGGGCTCTGATCACTCCTCTCTACCTCGGGTGGGGTCGGGTTGGGGGAGCAACAATTGACTCGGTGAACAGCAGGATGTACAGCGATCTCACCTCTCACCTCACTTCGTCTTTGTCTATACCGTAGCTGCTTGGACGAGCGTTCGTTTGGTATCGCGATCTTGGCACCAGGTCTCTCTGGCGCTTGGTAACGAATGCTTGCTACTCGTATTATGCACACATTTGATACTGCGCTGTACTGCACTGTCTTGGTGCATGGTATGGTTCATAGATGATATCAGGTATAATACTTGGCTGGCGCGAATCTGAACCGACGGAAACAATATCGGAAACACAGCGAACGAAGGCAATCGAAATTCGAGAAAACTGGCTGGTCTTGACCACGCACCGGTACGAGTCTTCAAGTCTAGAAGTACTTCTATACGTGCAGAGCTGGCTGCTCCTTCCTAACCTGGTATATAGTACAGGCTTATGACCTTTTGATTGCTGCGTGTTCAACACCGCATCGATTCCCCCATGCAAAGGCGGCTACAGGCTGTTGATGCTCGTAGGCTTTGCCCTACAGTCCGTCGAGCCAGGCTGCCCGGCGGGTTGAGTAAAGCTTGGCGTGAATACAGCTATGCTGCAGGCTATGGTCTAGCGCGCAGAAACAGAACAGATAGTAGGCCCTACACCGGGTGACGGCGGGTTCGCCTGCTGGGATCGTTCGCGTTACCCCTGACCAGCGATGAACTACCGTACCCAGCTTTGCCGGTAGTCGCCACTGCTGTTTTCATTTTCAGCACAGGGCGAGAGCACTCATTCTAAATGATAGCGGGAAACGACATGTTCTATGGTTGGCGACGTCGGGCCTCTTGTGAAGCCATGAAACGGGGGCGCAATAAATATGATTAACCTAAAAACTTCGACACGGTCAATCTCGCCGTCCCTATGTACGACCAGCATGCACTATGTACTGCTGCTACCATGGGACTCACGCTTGGTATGGACACCCCCTGACAGTGATAGACGCGGGATGGGACTCCTGGCTCATATCTCCCGCTCCTGTCCGATACCTCCGGCAAACCGTAGAGCGGCTCGAAAAGCTGTTGATACGTCTCGTTCTGCTCGATATACTTGCACGTGCATCGCCCGATCCTCTCACAGCCCTTTCACATAGGCCGGTGTCGGGCACAGGTCAGGCGACACCTGCGGCGACCGCAATAGGCAAGTAGAACAGCAACGTCGTCCATCCACGCCCGTACCCAGCATGTCCAGTGCTATTTGTTACCGGGGTACCAGGTACTCGTACTGGTATGTGTTGAAGATTTTTTCCTCGGGTCCTCTCGTAAAACAGTGTTTCAGTTTATTTTTAATTCGTTTTTCGTCTACAACACTGCTGTAACGATATCGATATTGACCTTCCCTCCTTTGTCCTTCCTTGCTACTGGTTTACCCTCGGCGGTGGCATGAGACATCAACCTAAGTAGAGGAACTGTTGTTGGCGTGTCGTTTTTCCGAGGCTGAGTACTTTAGTTGGACGAATCCATCTATACATATCATCATGTCATACATATCATACGAAGTACACGATAAAAGTGTTTCGCTTTCATGCCCAAAGCTTACCAACGCAAGTCTGCACCCCCCCCTGCTCGTGTCGATAATCGGCCTCGTTTGCAGGATGACGTGGTTCAGTTCCTGACCCGATTAGGCGTCGAAGAGGTGGAAGCGCCGATCGGAGCCTTCAACGAGCTCTACAGGTAAGGTGAAGCTCTAGGATTGAAGCGTAAGTTTCCTAACAGCTTCGGTTGGTTTCGACTGTTTCGGCTCACTTGTCTTTATTTTCGGCAGTAAACGGCTTGTCATATCTCGTTGGCCCCCCACTACAGTGGACCTTGAACTTGAATTTGGCTTTGTGCGAACTTCTGCACTTTCGGTAACCTGTGGCATCGTCGAACGTAGTTGTAACCTCCACCGCCCACCGCGTCTCCCTTCGTCCTGGTGTCAAACAGAAGTCACACGGTTTTTGTGCATCCCCAACCGCAAGCCTGTACATACGGGTACTTGATGTCACTTTCTGTCGTACCAGGTATGTCCCTTTGGCGGCCTTGCTACAGTACATACCGATGGAGCATGTCCCGTGCGCTTCGTCATGGCCCATGTATGGTATCAACAGCTGCGTTTGTGCCGCCGTTGATAGAATATGTTTTCTTCGGATGACCTTTTTTTTATGGCGTGGTTTTTTAGCTTCATGGTACCGTGCGTACTGTCTTGGCGGTGTGATACATTGAGTCCCATTGTGGCGGTGCGTATGGCTCCGATCGTATGTTGTGGCGTCACCGTGCTCGTTTATTGCATGCGGTGCTTTGCGATGTTCGAGTCGACTATTCCTCGCGCACTCTTGACCATAAACGTATTTATATTACTATCAATAGTTACGGAAGCGAATAGGATATGCCTGGTATTATTATTAAAATGCTGATATCTTGCTCACCTCGGACAATAAACGATCTACTGCAGACCCCCATATCCTAGCCGGCCGTTATGAGAGGGATCTGCCTAGTACATAATATCCAACCCAGGAAATATGTCCTAGATCACGCAGATTATACGACTCCCACGGGGTAACATGAAGCACTACTAATGCTGTAGATGATACCTGTTACAGATCAGGGATATACTGACATACGTTGATGATCAAGTGGGAATCAATGGTCTGTCCGAGGAGTGGCATCTTGCAAGGCTAACAGAGGCTGACGAGCGTTTTTTCGATGTTACGCCGCCCTCGCTGACCAGCAAGTACAAGCTCATGGAAACCAACATGGACAAGGTGAAACAGTCGATGAAGGAGAAGGTGCCGGAAATCGAGCGATCGCTGGACCTTGTACGGCACCTCCAAGAGCGACAGGTATGCTACACGTAATGCATACAATGCAAGGATGATACACTCTGAGCCGCTGTTGAGAACAGAGGTCCGAAAAGTGACTCCCCTACCTAAGATCGGATTGTAGATGGCCGTCAACTTGTTCGGAGCCAGGAATGCCCATACCACGTCGATCGCACCACATCCCGTCCACTCTCTGAAGTTAAGCGGCGTCGGGGCAGGCTAGTGCTACGGTGGGGGACCACGTGGGAATGCTCTTGCTTTTTATCCTACCTGCTGCCGCTGTGCTCATACTTGCCGCTGAAAACCGTCGTGTCGCCCGCAACACCCACCCACCAGCCACGACGCTTCACCTATCCACCGTACGCACGTGCGATGCGTACGTCAAACGCGCGCCCACTCGTCTCCAGGGCTACTGTGAAGCTCATACGTTCAAGTCGCCATGTTTCTAGTGTATCCTGTTGAACAGTCGATCCGAGTTTTATTTTGAAGTTGTTGTATTTACAGTAGAAGCTGGCCCGACCATGGTGATGTTCACAAAGACCATGCCGTGCTAGTCATAGACTAGCATGTTATCGCCTGGGTTGGCCTTACGCGCTTGTATGTGTTTTGTACCAGGGCAAGTATGCATTTTTTACGTGATGGATTGGCGCAGGCGTTTTGCAGCACGATCTAAGACAAGCGTACCTGGTGCCGATGAAAAAATACTATATTGGCGCTTGGAGGCCTCAAACAACTTTCTAGGCAGGCAAATACTTTTCTTGACGACAGGAAGTGTTTATATTCATTGGCATGTACCTTACGCATTGCTGTGTTTGCTCTGCGGTGCCTCCTCTCCCCTCTGGTCCTCTGATCGTAAGTCGAAACAAGAAAAGGTAAGAACGCACTACAGCTTGGCCGACACGGTATTCGCGCAGGCCGAGCTCAAGTGCGACGGACGGGTGTGCATCTGGCTTGGGGTGAGTCCCGTGGTATACTATTGATTGATGATAGTAATAGTATAAGAGATAGGGAACGGAAGGGGCGATGCCAACTCTCATGTTTGACGTGTAGCAGTCGTGTTTGGCACGCGACGCATGTGGTGTAATTAGTTTACATGCAACAGCGACACGAGTTGAAGACATATTAACTATCTTGAATCCAAAATAGTTTTGAACACCTCTATATGGCTGTTTCCTATGGGGTTCAGATTTTGAGTTTAAGAATTTGCCCTGATCGCAATTTCAGCCTTATACTTCGCAAATCGAAACAGTTTTCCTTTGCGGCAAAATCGGATTTATAGTGCGTGAAGAGCTTCGAGCAAACGCCGAGACCAACTCCCGGTGTTGTGGTCTGGCGCCGCGAAGAGACATGTTAGGCGCGCTGCACTGCGCGTAGGACCCAAGCGTCCGAGTCAACTTTGACGGCCTTTGGTCTGGCGGCGAAGAGACGTGTCGAGTGCGCTAGATTCAACCTGTCTTGATATTCTGTATTTCACAATGCATGTGACTGACTGCTGCAGCTGAAGTCTTCGAGTACGTATCCACGGAGAGATGCGCACCGAATGCGCTTCTCTTGGTCTGTAGGCCGGAGCCTGCGCCACCCGACTGTAGTCTGGCCACGGAGGGATGCGCCGCCCGCCGACCGCTCGTCGGGCGCGAAGCAACGTCACTAAACGGCTGTGTCACCATCCAACTTATCGATCGTTCTGCTGCTGCTTGTTGTCGTGGATAACATCTTGAATTCAGATACCATGCCATTTTTCGATTTTAAAATCGGATGACCCAAGTCGTCGAATTTTGGGCCCAAATACGACGACTTGGGCCATCGGATTCTCATCGAAAAAAATCAGGCCAGATTTTGCATATTCGGACTGCATAAGCAGATGCTTTCATCTTCAGATCGAAAAATACAAATGTGAAGCTCGCAATCCAACCGCATGGGAAACGGCCTTACTAGCTTCTTTTTTTGTTGCCGTCATATGTACACGTATGTATGCGTTTGGTAGGTAGGTCGTTAACGGCTAGAATGGTAATTGAAACGCTATTAATATAGTATACCTGGTAGGTGTTTAGCGCATTTTCTCCTGCAATAATACACGAGGTATGTCTTCTCCTTTCCGTTGGCACCCACTCTCTTTCATGTTGCATCGTTTCATATTGACTCTCTTGCCACCAGGCGTCAGTGATGGTGGAATACTCTTACGAGGAAGCCGTGGCGTTGCTCGAGAGCAACTTGGCAACTGCGATCGACAAGCAGGTGTGATTACACTGTAAAATGTGGAGTGTGTTGCCGGCGGAGGGGGGAAGCCACGCCTGAACACTTGCACAAGCACCGCCAGCCCCCCCTCTGTTTCTGCCCAAATTACTCAATTGTATTGCACTACGAACAATCTTTTGTAGTCAGAGAAGCTTAGCCATTCGATGGATATGGATGGGTTGGGACGTGTAGCAGGTATCGCATTAAAATAGGTGTGTTGCAATTAGGGGTAGGGGTAGCACATTTTGCCCAAAACATTACACTCTCGGCGCGATTCTAATGTTTACGTGGTATGCTGTTCTCTCTACACCAACTGGCATCCATGTTTAGTAATCACGTATATGCATATACCAGACGGCTACAGTAGCTGCCTTGGATTATCGTGGGGCTGTGTTTCTGGGCTTTTCTGTTTACTTGTTTCCATACTTTTGACGTCGTCGTTGTGCTGCTTCCCTTCCCCTGCCTTCTGATTTGCTGTATTCCTAGACGACAACCCAGGAAGACTTAGAGTTCCTACGCAATCAAAGCATCACGGTCGAGGTCAACATGGCCCGCTTATACAACTACGATGTGCTCAGGCGGCGGAGGGTGGAGGAAGCAAAAAAGGCTAAGGAGGAGTCGAAGATCGCGGCGTGATTTCGTGGGCGTCGTGGGATGCAGTAGTCGAACACGGGTGCCATGCGCCTAATGTTTTCGCAAGAACTTGCGTTTTCTCGCGGCTGTCATGGAGTTGCTACTGGTAGGGTTGGGATGGTTTGAATGTCAAGTAGCCCAAGGGAAGACAGTCTATTACAAACGGAGCACTTAGTTTACGTGGTGGCAATAGTGGCTGGTGGTGTGTTGTTTTTCTGTTTGCATCTCTCTCAAGACTTGCAAGAAAGATAAGAAGAGGTATGATATGATACGACCCAGCCAGCCAGAAAAAGATGCCCGCCGAGGGCGTATATATACAAGTACTCGTAATGTGTTACAGCAAAAAATACCCCGAGCTTCAGCAGCACGAGCGCTTGTCACGATGCCGTAGTGTCTATTAATAGAGTTTTGCTGTACTCGCTCGTCCTTATACCATTTCCTCCTCGTGTGCAGCATGGAGTGCACCAGGCATCATTGTAAGGATAAATTACTTACCGGTATGATATACCCGGTGTTCTAAATGGGGGAGGGGTGCGTACGTACCGTTATGCCCCAGGTATCATTTTATTACCCGTTGTGAGAGGTTGTAACGGGGTTGTGCGCTTCAAGTACTCGTAGCACAAGCTCGATGAACACGGTACCTGGTACACAGCATCATCAGTTGATGATCTGCTGAGCACATCATCGGGTACTACAGTACGTACGAGTGACACTCAGCCAGGGTCTGTAAATAACCTGCCTGAGATTGTGATAGGGCTGGGCACTGGCACAGCTGTATGTATGTGCTGGTGCTGGTCGTAGAAATCTACTGATTGTGAGTCCGCCAGTATATTCGCCAGCAGTATTTTCGATCTTGCGCACGTCCAAGAAACACACACATCACAATACCTGCTATACAGCAGTAGTGCGTACGGGATCCCACAAACTGCGTTCGGGGAGGAGTGAGGAGAGAGGAAAACCGTCCGATCATCTTTTCTATTTATTTATTTATTTATTTTTTTCAAGTATTTATTAATGTTTTTCTGCGTCGATGATCGCCATCACCCCAGGCCAATGTAGTTTTGAGCCCCTACTACGTAAGTTAAAGTGGAAATAAATGAGAAAGAACGCGTATTTTCGTACGAGGTATTTTCTTGCCTCCTACGGCGCCTCCAGCGGGCCCCCCACGCCAACCTTGGGGGGGCGATTGGCCGAACGTGGCCAGTATACTCGCTGATTTTGACTTAGTGTAGTTGTTACTGACTGCCAGTGCCCAGCCCGATATCAGATTTGATCGACAGACACGCCTCCTCAAAATACCGGGATACCGGGGACTTGCCAATAGAAAAATGCGGCGGGATTTGTGCTCATATCTCCTGTACACACAGCAGCACAGCAGCACGCCGATTTGAAAGCGTTGTCGACAACGAGACCCAGGGCACAAGCAACTGAGCTTACCCCCGCCGACTTCAAACGCCTCAGTTGTGCTACGCATCTCTCGGTGGCGGCCACAGGGTGCACTGGTATTGAAGGTTGAAGTTGCCTGTCGAAGGCAATGGCATTGGTTTCCCTGGCAGTTGCGTTATCATGTGTAACCTACTCCAACGCCTTCATAGCATCCAAGCAAATGGCATTTCCAACCTCAGCATCTTCGAGTGCTCTTCGGATGTCAGCGGGGACAGACTACGTATCAACCCTTCCCGGAGCTCCGTTCCCCGATGGCAAGGTGTGGGATCCCGTGGGGCTGTCAGATCGCGCAAACCCAACTGACATCAAGAAGTGGCGCGAGGCGGAAATTAAGCATGGCAGGGTCGCTATGCTCGCCACTGTTGGCGTGCTGGTGGCCGAGGTAAGGTCTGTGTGTAGACGTCGTAACACTCTACAGCAATACAGCACTGACGCTAGTACTAATAATAGCACTGCCTATCCGGCGCCGCCCCGCTTTCATATACACATGCTACAAGCTGTCAATTGGCGAATCCCACAGACGGGAATCACCGTGCCTGGTACTTGCTTGCAGAGTAGTTGGCGGCTATACCTATTATACAGTATAGTGCCGGTATGTGCCAGCCCAAGAAACCGGCACTATTCAGGACACCGGTACTATAGTGAAAAGTACCGATGTATGCCGGCATAGATGGCGTCCCCAGTGGCTTAGTAGGTGGTCCGCGTGCCTACTAAGATCAATTTCGTGGGTTCAAGTCTCATCGAGTGCATACTCGTAAGGACTTTTTCTTGCATAAAAAATGATTATTAGCAGAAAGCGCGAAAGCGTGAGTTAGCTACATTCGATGAAAATCGACGAGCAGTGGGAATGCTGAACCCTATGCGCGACAAAAAATGAAGGCACGTACCGGGGGGGAGAAGGGACGACACCTGTGACCATGGCTTGTCCAGAAGAAGACCGCTGAGGGTGGAACCTCCTACGAGTTAAGTTGGAAAGTGAAAGTGATCATTAAAAAAATATATATATATATATATGTTGGGGGTTTGAAATGCCCTCAACAACAGTGCCGATACCGGCACTATTAGAAAATAGTTTTAATTGGATTGTAGTGTGCCATACTTGAACTACAAAGCCAAATAGAGTGCCGCATGATGGGGGGGTACAATGGGTGATGACGGCGAGGAATACATACAACGATGTTATTACTAGTAGTACACCTTCATGCGACTGACTGGCGTGCCTTTTTTGGAAATAATGACTCTCCGTGGTCGCGAGCTAATATGTTTACCACTATAATACTACACAGCTGTACTCTGCTGTTCTCCTCTCCTCCCCTCATAGCCTCTAAAAGTACTCCCTCGTGTCTGCCTATCGCAGTAGTTTAGAGGCATACGATGCGATCACCGCCATAGCCTTCTGCAGATAGAAGACGATATCTCCATTGTCGTTCCCCTCACTCGGCCGTCTGGGGCTTTTGGCGTGCCGCACAGCACTAGCTCACTCGCTGCACAGGGTATGGTGTGCCTCTACTATTAATAGTCGTGTTGTACAGGACAGCTAGGCACCTATATATTAGTAACAAGAAACAGTAGAACTGGCCCAGGTTGGACGTCTTGTTTGAGAATGGGCTCGTTCTGCATTAAAATCAGTGTGTAACGACTCCCGAATTTCCTTTTTTCCTGTAAATATCAGACCGTCTTTCCTTTTGCTCGTTTTCTTATTATGTGAGTGTCGTTGCTGGTGCCGCACTGTACTACCGTGTCTCTCTCCTCTCTCCTCTACAACAGCAAGCTGGGGAGCAAGGCTGGGGGGTTTTATACTTGTGTGGGCACTGAACCGGAACTATTCACAGCTCCGTAGGAAGGGCAACCTTCATTACTGAGGGTTCTACTCTTAACTAGCGATTTCACCGGCATTATTGGGAGCAGTGGCACTATTCAACCGGCATTATTGGGAGCCCCCATTTTAAGCACCTGTGGCACACATTTATACGTGACACGTGCAAAAAAAGACTATTACAATACTCAAATACTACAGCTGGGTACAGTACCTGGCATGCTGGCCTATTTGTACTGGTACGGAACTGCTGTATAACCAGGCACACCGCCCTACAAAACCTGGTAGTACTCAACTCGCACGGCAGTCTTACGAGTTGATGAACAACAGAAGACTTACACGTACACAAGGGTTCAGAACTGTACGGACAATAGCTCCACGCTGTGTTGGTGTGTTGGTGTCGTGTTAGTGTTGTCTTTGTCGTTTTTGTCATCACATTAAGCCGTACTTTCTGCATTCTCGTACGGGTACCCAACAGCATCCACCAAACCCAGGGGCCGTGTTCGTACTCGTACTAGATATTTTCCCTGAAAATAGATATATGGGCACGTTCTGTGGACACAAGGTATGAGACAGAAAGCATGCATCGCAGTGACGCGAAGATGAGCAAATGCGGCACCAAACGTACTGGTGCTGGGATTGACAAGAACGTACTCACTCGTAATGCGCCAAAAGGCAATTCTTGGTCATAGAAGCAAAAGATACGCTTACATGAAGCGAGACAAAACACCCGCTCATACGCACGCCGTGATTGACCCACCGACAGGCCCATTGGTGCGATTTCCGTCATCAATGGTGTTGACGTACGTGGAGTTATAATAATAGTTGTTGATACCTACGAGAACCTGTCATTTCACCCACTTACTCCGAGCATCTCGTGCCTCCTGCAGTCATTCCACCCTCTCTTTCTGGGCAACGACTACATCGGTCCAGCCGTGGACCACTTCCAGGAGATATCTGCGCGTTTTCCGCAGGTGAGTGCAACCATCATGTGGCTAGTTAATACAGTAGTACCTGTGAATAGTTCTGTAGAAGAGTATGGCGCGTACATTTTAATACTGGCCTCGAGCACAGTGACGGCGACCTTCAAATCCCTCATGCATTGGTGTAGGCAGCTGTACATACTGCTGTTATGGTCACGGCGTCCGATCGATCCGCAGAGGAGAAACTTAGACGAGCACAACAAGCGATGACATGCAACCAAAGGTCGAGTCTCTACATGTCAAGGGGGTGGGACGTAAACAGGCAGCTATGATATTGCTCGCTTTCCGCGCGAACGATAACACAGTCAACCGAAAGCCCTTGCTTCAAGCACAGACTTTAGACTTGCGTTGCACACGACAGACTTGAACGCCCTTCGAAGAATCGAAAAAACGATACTCTGCAGATGATTGTGGATCACTCTCTGAAGTCGATAGGCACTCATGTACTGCTGTATTCAAGTGACACCGCCGCTCGCGAAAATATAGCTGCTTAGGTTAACACCCCTCCCCTTGCCCTGCTGCCTAAAAAAAAAAACGCAAGTTCTGGGCGATGACCCTCCTCCTCACCGCTTTTCTCGAGTACCGACAAATCAACATCGGGTTCGCTGAGCCGGACCCCGTGACTGGAGAAGGCGGCATGCGGGAAGATTATGATCCGGGGGCTCTTGGGTTTGACCCGCTCGGTCTTGCACCTCAAGACGAGGGGGAGCTCAACGTAATGAAGACCAAAGAGCTCAACCACGGTCGCTTGGCGGTAAGTCCCCGACAGAAGAAACTATGGGCTTTATGCTCGCGTGATTCACAGAGTGCTTTTGGTAGCGCAGAGTGAGTTTGGTAGCGCGTGTGTGTGGTGTTGGGGGTTGACGAGAGCATGGTGCCAGGCGACCGCCGTGCGCTTGCTTATTTGCCCGACTGCCTCCATAATGCCATTGCTTCGGGGAATCACTACAGGTTGCCATTTTGTGGTCCTAAGGTGTGATAGACTTTGTAGGGTAGCTCTGCGCCAACGAAATCTACACACTTAGCACGCTACACTCTGTTGGTTGCGATAGCTCTGTAAACGAAAACCCGCACCCCGGTCCCACGAAGTCGATCTGCACCATCAATTTCGGGCTGCAATTTATTCGCCAACGTTTTTGTTTCCACCGCGCATTTTTATTTACGCCGACAGATGATAGGCATCGCCGGCATGCTTGCGCAAGAGCTCGTCAACCCGGTGCCGATCTTCGCTTGAGCGATGTCGATTATTCGGGGGCGTGGGCGTCCGTATATACAATGGCATATGCTACGCGTATACAAGTATAGCCATCGTAGTAGTCGTGTGTTCGAAAAACACGTACAACCACGGTACAGGTAATGAAACGAACGGTGACAGGTTAGTTAGTGTAGTGCCGTGCTACTGTAGCACAGACAAGGTGAAGAATAGCTGGTACCCTGTCGATATTATTTCGACATTCAGCAGGGTTTGGCGCACGCACCATCGATAGAAGCCAGACGGGTGGATGCAAACTTGAAATATACCCAAATTTCTGTATACCTGGAATACCACGCACAATGGATAGGTAAATGCCTGGTTCGCACGTTGACAATAGACGGCTAGACAGAACGACTTGACGCTTAGGCGTGGCACGCTGCGATAACTCTGCGACGGGTGTATTTGTTCTGGGGCCCTTGGGTTAAGCAGGTAAACGTCTGCGTGCGTTGTCGGTCATGTTTGCATGAGTTTTCGTTTAGCATGTCGCTTAGTGGCCGTCCGCAGTCGAGCTCCGAGGGCATTGTAAGGTTACGTTTCTCTAAGTTCTTCGGGTACACAGAGAAACACGCAATTTTTGGAGATGCAGAACACCATACGCACGTGGCATGCGGGGTGATCAGTGGGTTGGGCCTCTTGGTGTGAAATTTTTCAACCCTATCGACGATCGTACTTCAGCTTGAGTCCTCGTCAAAAACGTCTACAAACCCCTGCGGGATTGGAAATATGTCCGACGAGTGGATGCTCTTATTTCTCGGAAGATGCTACCGGTCGCTGTCTCGCACCCGTGCAGACACAGGACACAGCAAAACCAATGGGGGGCACGCACAATAAATAACACACTTACCAGCGCTGACACACACGAATGCTTAACAAAAGCATAACACACAGCAGCAGCGCGACACGACGATCAATACCTGACACGTATGATACATACGAGGGATACAAAAACACAAAACAACAGTCACCACCACCGCTTTGCAAGTCGCACGTTGAGGACGCAAAAACCTTTCTACTTCTACTGTTGAAAGCTCGAGGTACACAAATCTAACGCTTCCTCGAAAAAAAATCTGAGCCGGCCTCAGAGTCTACGCCGAAGTAGGCCGGTGGAGAGCTAGGCAGGTGTGTCCGGCACAGTGGCATGCCGCGGCCTAACGGGGCTAGCACCCTCCGTCATAAGATGGCGACCTATCCCGCCCCCAACTCCTGCCAAGTCGCCAGTAACCCACGTTCTCCGTCCATGCCGCGAACCGAACGAACCTCCGGGCGACTCCGCCACGAACAAATTCTCGGGGCTCACGGGACCCATGGCGGCCCGCCGCCGCCCCGACCGACCAGTAGACGGAGACCCAACCATCGTCATTGCTGGACTGCCAGGGACGTGGCCTCCCTCCGGCAAGAGCTGCGAACCCTTGGTGGTTGCGGCTAGTCCTCCCGCAGGTTGAGCAGGTTTTGAGTCGGGGTGGTCATCGTCTTGCCGGGTTCGCTCCGAACGGCCCCGCCGCCGACTTTTCTGCGCGGCACCACCGCCGACGCCGGACCCCTTCTGCGGAGTCTCTCCAACGAACACGGAGGCGGCGGCGCGAGGTTTACGGATGCCGCCATTCGGAACCGCCACCTGGCGACGTTTCGGGGCTGGGGCAACAGCCGTGCTCATGTCCAGCGGTGGCTGCGGTCTCTTGCTCCCCGAACCGCCGGCCATCCTTGCCGTGTCAGCGACGCTATCCTCGTCGACAGCAACGCCTCCTCGTTTGCGGAGCAGCCGGGGTGATTGTCGAGGTCTGACCCCTGGCGAGTCCTTGCTATCTGGCGGGGGCTGAGCTTTAGCAACGCCTGCATCACGGCAGCGGGGGTGGGGGGGGGGGGGGGGGGGGGGGGGGGGGGGGGGGGGGGGGGGCGTACTCATTTGTTGCTTGCCTTTAGTCATTTGACCATTGCTCACGCATACCTTTCGAGACGGAGCACCGTCCCTACTCCTAATAGAGACACCTCCGACAGTTGGGCGCTCATTACGTTGTTTCCATATAAATATATATACAATGATTCACGACGCCTGAGAGCGCAGCATTCGCTTCCGATTTCGTCTTGAACTTAGGCTGGGATTCCACACGCCTTCGCTTTCCTGGCTTCGTGCTTGCTTTTTCGACCGCTTTCCTCGACGGTCGCGCGAGCCGGCCTCCGACCGGCGTTCTCATGTGCGCGCGTCTCGGAGTCTCGCGCCGCCGACGAGCGCGGCGACTCCGAACTCGAGGGATATTTGCTGCAGAGAGGAGACACGGAGGTTCTGTTTTTCGTGGTCCTGGAGATTTGTTTCGCTGTTGTTGCTCCGCAAAGAGAGACAGACTTGATCTTGGCTCTTTTCTCTCCGAGGTTCGATTCTCAGCCTTGATGATGCTACCGCTTTATCCTCCCGACTCCCTTGGTTTGCCGGCCGCCATCGGCCTCTTCGACCCCCTCGGTCTTGCCTTACTCGGTGGCTGCCTTCCCTTGCCCCTCTATCTTCGCGAGTCGACTACACGCGCCTTCTCGAGGTATCGCGCCGTTCTTGGTACCAGATCGTTGGCTATCCCAGTGATATATTTGGTGTTTTATAAATCGGCACGTCATTTGTTTTCGCCGGAAGAATGGAATGGAGGTTGTTGAAGAGTATGAATTCGACCGAGTGTTGTGAGTTCGATAAGAAAAACCGACCAATCACATCGGAGGATATCATACAGGTGGTCGTACATGCCCGGACTGTATACTGCTGCTGCAAGGTCTGATCTCTGGAGGCTCATTGAAATACGAGTACTACTACAGCAGCAGTACAGTAGTTCAGTAGTTCAGAGGCGTTCTACTTCGAATATGTAAGTACAAAGCTTTGTTTTCGCCGGTCGAATTTGATTGAACGTTGTTGGGAAGTAGGTATAAATAGTAATAATTCGGCCGAGTGTTGTGAGTTCGATAAGAAAAACCGACCAGTCGCATCGGAGGATATCAAATGTGGTCGTGCATGCTCGGACTGTCTACTACTGCTGCAAGGTCTGATCTCTGGAGGAGCATTGAAAAACAAGTACTACTACAGCAGCAGCAGTACAGTAGTTCAGAGGTGTTCTACTTGGGAGATGTACGAAGCTCAACCAAATATCCGTAACAAGCGCGCCCGATGAGCGTGTCTGACGTATCACGCAATCACGCAGCCTCCAAAGTTGGGTTTCAACCACTCAATCGGTCGTACTCACAGCAGACGGTTTTCACTTTTTATCACTTTGAAAAAAATCATATCCAGCTGCCAGGTAATCTACCATATCCACGAAAAGAAATTTAAGATGCTGCAGTCCCGCTTGAAGATACGATCCTTGGTACCAGGTACCGGTATACTGCTGTAATAAAATAACATGTTCGCCTTACCATCTTCTGGAGAAAACACGTCACGTTTTTTCCGCGACCACTACTGGACGTAATCGAGGGTTCGAGACTGCTTGCTTCCAGTACTCGCAGTGTGTTGGGGTTCTGTGGTGCTGGGGATATTGTGTTGCGTGTGCTTCACGTATATCCGACCTGAAAAATAAGGGGTTCACACTGAGAATTCTGCCTATGTTGTGTTAGCAGTGTACTTTGCGGTCGTCAGGTTGGGTTGTTCCGTACCTGGTATTGCCGATCGATATCAGGTATCAGGTATCAAGTGTTCGATACTGCTCATACTTCCAGCATCTCGGAATATATACTGCGATTACTGCCTGTAGCCAAGATAGAGTATTTTATACCAGTGTAGATAAATGCGCGTATGTATGTTGGTTGGTATAAATACGCGTAACGCGTCCTGCACTCGCAGTAATTTGGGCGGATACTGCACGCTGACATGCTGTCTGCAGCAGCTGCTGCTTCGGTAGTGCTGCTGCTGGTGGTGGTGTTGCGGCTGCGTCTGCACACGGCAGCACAGCAGCACCACCACCAGTGGTGCTGTTGTGCTGCTGCTGCTGCTACTGCTGCTATCGCTTTCATCTGAAAAGGAGACGCCATCTCTCCTGCACAAGCACCGTTGGCAGTAGGTACAGCTCGCCGTAGATTGGTATGTATGATACTTCGGCGTGGGTATGGGGTACTTGGCGACTGGGCAGATAAAGGGCAGTAGTACTATGGTACACAAAATGCAAGTATCTCAGATCTGAGAAATGTGAGAAACCTCTCAGAACTGAGTTGACTTCTGCCCCCTCCAGGAACTAACATCAAAAGTATCGACGATTTCCTGCCCCGATAGTAGTAGACGGTTCTGATTTTTCGGCTTCAGAGATCGCCGGAAAAAAAACAAAACAACGTCGTAAAAAAAATCCATAAAAATCAAGTAAAAGTTGGTCAATAGTAATGCGAGTGAGACAGAGATTCAAAAACTGAGAACTGAAACTCAGCATTGCCTTTTTCCTGCACCACTTGGCATTGACTTGATCCTGTTCGTACTATTAATAAGATCGAATGGTGTATTTATATTGCTTAAGAAAAGTCATCACGAATTGGCACTGAGGTATATTTCCCTATCCGGAGCATGGGTGCCGGCAGGCACCCATGCGGAGCCCTTGTATTACGTTATTTTTTTGCTAATCTCCCATTCCTGCTCCGCCGCCTGTGGCCACCACCTATCTCCTAGGATAGCGATCGTTTCCTCGCTGCTATTCAGTGTACCAAACTCCGCCATGTCACATTCGTCTATTTCCCTCATCTCTTCTAATACATCCCGTTCCTCCTTTCTACTCTATTGCTTTGCCACACGCGCATATCTGGGCATCTACTTCCTCCTGCTCCCTGCTACTGGTGTAACTCTTTCTTTCTGGGAGGTCCACGCCCCCTACACGAAATCGCAGTTCCAGCGTTTTCGCGGGTCCATTGGGCCGTTCAAATACGTTTTCATCCCATCCCTTCACTTAATCCCCCGTTTGTCTTCAAGTGTTCTCCGACTTCGCCTTGTTTCTTAGCGTTAGCCTTTCCCTTATTTCTATCCTTTCTTGTACTTCTGCCTTGAGGGGGGGGTGGCGTCAGGAGGGCGATGCGTCGGCGGTTCAAGTCGCCTTTCGACGCAAGACTAACAAATAACAATAGAACGGGTACAAATCAAGCTGTCATTGGTCTTACTTACGTATGCTGTTCACCACTTGTGTGGACTCTGGCAGATAAAAACCAACTCAAGACTGCGTCGGCTGACACTGTTCGCCGCAAAATCATACAGGGAGGCACTGCTTCAGCGCCCATCCCCGTACGCCGTTAGTAAGACTCCCGTGTGTATGTGCGTTTTCACATTGAACCGTTCAGTCTACCCATCGTAATCCAGCACATCTAGTGCACCTTCTGATTTTCCATACATGATAGATACATACTGTACAAGCCTTGTAGGTACACCCCGGCGACAAAGAGATAGGACATAAAAAATTCGATGATTAGATGCGAACGTACCGGGTACGAAAAACAGGACAAACACAAGCCAGCAAGCTACTTCGGACAAACGGTTTACTTTCGTAAGAAAGCGCAAGTCGTGCTATTAATAAAAAATATAAAACCTTCTACCCGAAAGCAATACGTACGCAGAACAAGCAAAGCACGGTAAATATTGAAGCAGTGCAACATCGCACCTGCTTGCTTGGAGTCTCTTGTCGCTCGCGATCGCGCGCTTCGTCCACCCTGCCCCTCGTTGCTGGTCCGCCACCCCCCGTTCTGTCCAAGGTCCGTATGCCCGTTCGCAACAAGCCCGCCCTGATCGTTACCCGATCTCCCGCCAAAAACGCTGGGACGAAGCCCACCCGATTTCACGTGAGCCTTGATCTTCACCTGGATTATGACGCGTTCAGTGTGTTCAGTGTGCGCATGGGTCATGAAACATACCAGGCACCAGGTACAGGTCTCGTGATAACTTCAGCATATGTTTCACATCCCACCCCATGCATCGGTCCTACCCCTGGTCACAACTGTGATGATGGCGGTTTCGCCACGTTCGATGTTCACGTCGGCTGCTGTGGTGAACGTGTGATATCAGTCACTTTTGGAGTAAAACCCACAAGATCAGCAAGCCGGGACTTAGAGGTCACTACCCAAATACTGTAACGTTAACAGTAGCATACTCCACGCCCGGTTGACACGCTCGACACGAGCTCCACGCCCTCCTCACCTCACGGAACCCGTTGAGGACGCCCGACATCTTGAAGTGGTTGTGGGACATCGCAGTCCTGTCCGACAGGAGGATGCCAGCTGTTGAGCTTGATCTCAGGTTTCCGCCGGCAGCAGTGTCATTTCCAGCTCCGCTTCCTGTTTACGCCGAGAGCGCGGCAAGAACGGCGCGCGGGGGGGGGGGGGGTGAGAAAACCCGGAGGCGACATGCGGTCAACCCGTTAAAAAAAATGGCCAAAACTACCTATTGATACGAAAATTCGCGAGCCTCCAAACATGCCACCCACTACGTATGAAAAATTGTACCGGGTATCACAGAAGGCGACACAAACATGCCACCCACTACGTATGAAAAATTGTACCGGGTATCACAGAAGGCGACACTCACGATAATCTCCAACTAAATATCGTGCCCATCGCAAGTTATGACTCAATGCAACACCATACCTCACGAGAAGCGACAACTAAAGTCATCAAAGGCAAGGCACACAATTCTCGCCGCTGGCTAAAACTCAAGTACACAATGCCTACCTGCCGTGGACGGGTCTTCTGCGGTACGTGAACCAACCTCCATTCCGGCGCTGCTACCCTTAGAGGGCTCCGAGCCCTCGCCCTTACCCGCTGCGCCTGCTGTGTCGACTGGCATCCCACCGTCGATCGTTGGTGTCTTGGCCAGCGCAGCGGCCAACGTGTTCGGTGGGTGACACTCGAAGTCCTCAAAGAGTGCGGCGAGGGTGCGCGGAAGCCTCGACGCAAAGTGCTCCACCATCGCAAGCCCCAGGAAATCGGTCAGCGTGCCATCGTACGCGCGAGACTGGAAAGCGCTCGTGGCTGCACTCCTAGTGCCGCTGTTGGCATCGGTATCCTCGCTGGTCATGGGAGCCGAAGCCATGGTCACCGTGCAAGCGTCCAGCATCGTCGAAATCGGCTGCAAATAGTCCACCAGCCGTGTTCGCCGATAAGCCGGGAGTGGGTCAGACGGCCGCACCGGCGCGGAGCTCTCATCTACCCCGCTACCCTTGCGCGCCCGCCTTTTCCCTTTCCCTTTCCCTTTTCCCTTTTTGTTTTTGCTGCTTTTGCGGACGTCGCCATCCACCGTCTCTGTCCCGCTCGTGGCGAGGGCAGAAAAGGCAGCGAGGGAGGCCGGCGCCTCGGGAAGGTCCATGGCGAGTGAATGGAGCTGGCACAAGAGCAACGCCTGCAAAGGGGGGAAGATGCAACAACAGAAACATCCGAATCAATCAAATAAATACACACGTGCATATTCAATAAAGCAAAACAGCCAAGGCGTGGCAAAGCCAGCCAATCGAAGGCAGTGCAAAGCAAAACCGAACCAAACCAAAATTAAACTATACCAAGACCTTGAAGGGCATGAAAGCTGCCGCGAATAACCCACCGTGTCTCGGCACTCGATGTGTACAAACAGCAAATCACGTACCTGTAGCTGGTAGTCGCGGATCTTCTGAATGGCAGGGCTGGCTGCAGCAGCCGCCACCTCCGCTCCCGCCTTCGTTGGCCCAGCACCCCTATTGGATCTGTGCTTGGCGCTGAGCTCCTTGGGTGTAGACGTTAGGCCGCTCACAACAGCCGCCAAAACTTGTGCTACTCGTGCGTGTCGATCGTCCGCCGCTTCGGCAACGGCTACAGGGTGCTTGTCATCCTCGCCGTCTGCCATGTCACGAATGGCCTATGAGTCGGAGGCGGAAGGAAGAAGCGACAGAATGAGGGGAGGAGGGGGGGGGGGGGGGGGGGCTGTAATAGCGCGGCGTGGTCTGTTGCACATGTTTTGGAGGGATCAAGTGCTAGCACCATCACACCCACAGCAAACCAACGAACAAAAAAAGACTCCACAGTCAGTGCACAATGAGAGCACAGCAGTTTGAAGTACAACAAACGCCTGGCAAGCTGCTATCGAAGACTGCGGCCTAGCAACAACCCCAACGACATGTAAAGAGAAGAACCGAAGAATGAACAAAGTCAGGTTCCATCCACCATGCCTGGAGCACAATGCATCTACAGAGTTGGTATATCGTGGCAGGGCCATACGCACGTAAACTCTACTCGTAGACCATTTTCTGCATTTGTTTCAACTGCTGCTAGCCCCGGGCATCTCAAGCCTTCCAGAGGCACACAACCACACGCGGCAAAGCGCCGACGGCTTTCCGGCGCACAATACATCCCACCGCAGCCCCAAAACTTGACCCGCCGACTCACCTGTGGCACAGCGCGAACGACGAACTCGACGGGCGACCTCTGTCCGCTCGTCACCACCTCATGGTACTGCCTCAGCAGTCCAGCAACCCCCTCGCTCACGCGATCTCCGAACCCCAACGCTTCGTCCGACTTCCCGGCTCCATCACGCCCAGCCGAACATGCCTCCGTTCCACGTTGAGTCACCCCCGACGGGGGTTGGTCTCCCGAAACTTCAGTCTCCATGCAAACTCCGGCGGCCGGCGCAGCTCTGTCTCTGGCAAGGGTGCTCCTTGGCACGTCCGGACCCGAGACCGTGGAGGCTGCCGGTGCCCCTCGCTCCAATGACCGCACGGCGTCGATAAACCTTCGACGAGCCCTCGCACGCGGCGGTGAAGCAGATCTTCCCGGAACTCTCACGGACGGCTCCGTAGATACGCGCGGTCGGTCGCACGGACGACGAGCGGTGGCCGCGGTGTCCGAGGCCGCGGCCGCCGCTTGGTTGATGCGAGCGCAGCTCTCGGCGAGCGTAACAAGCTCCGCGGGGAGCGGTGCCCCCGGTAGGCAAGCCAGCGCCGGCTCAAGCATGAACGACAGCGGAAGCTGGCCGGGACCGCCGCCCACCACCTCCGGAAAACCGGCGGCCTCGCTTGCGTCATTGGTGGTGGTCGGGAAGGTCAACCCACCATACCGTCGGCTTCCCCCGCCCACCGCGGCAGCATCGAGCATCCGGCTAGCCATCCCTCCAGCGATGTCGCCCGTCGGCGACGAGGAGTCCGCGTCCGGCCCAGGTAAGGAGGAACGGGACGACACGTCCTCCAGCGCTTGCTGCAGTGCTCGTCGAGGGCCGGAGCTGGAGCCCGTTGAGGACGTCTGGTCGTCGTCCTCCGCACCTCCATCTGTACCTCCAGCCGGAGCATCGAAGAGGCGGTATCCTCGTAGGCTGCCGCCGGAGCCGTTGGACGCGTCGGAGGCCATCTCCAGTCGCCACTGCCGGGAGTTGTAAGCCGCCCGGTCCCCGCTGATGCCTTCACCCGTGAAAGAAAGAGAGCCGGAGTCCCGAGGAGATAGAGATCCCGATTGCCCACCAGACGCCACCACTCGCTCTGACGCGCCTGCGATTAACGAGCCCGCGCCAGGCATACCACGTATGCCCTGCCCCGGGACAGCCTTTCCCTGACGCCGCCGTCGTCGCCTGGAGAGGGTCGACTCTTGTATGGCAAGATCAACCTCGGCCCTTCTTCTTTGCAGCATCAACTCTGATCGAACCGGACCACCGCACGCACCGGCCGCCGCGGACGTGGCTAGACACGAGCCGCCCGGAGGCTGGTTCTGTTCGAGACAAGACGAAACGCCGACCGACGCCTGTCCTCGGGCTGCTGCCGCTGCCGGCGGCTGCAACTGCGCCATCTCACCAGCGCTTTCCTCGTCGCCGTTCAGCTCAGCTCCGTGCCCTGCCATGCTGAAACTTACAGCGCACTCTCTGCTCACCGGCACTAGCAGAGCAACCGTCAGGGCCTGAGAGATGCCACCCTCTTGTCGGTCGTCGCCACAACTCAGGCCGGGACTGCCCTCGAAGAGCCGACGGGGAAGGGTCATCACCGCCGCCATCTCTCGCTCGACCAACCCTCCCAAAAACTCCCGCCACACCCGCAAGCCAAGCCCTAGATCAAGGTCATTCTCCGCTCGCAGTGCTGTCGCCACCCCCCAGCTTTGCCCAACCAGGCACGAAGGCCAAACTTCCTCGACTGGTACCGTCCCCATCAGCCGCCAAGGCGTGAGGTGCGTGACGGTTTCGGTTGCACCCGGCTCTTCCAGCGCCGATTTTTCCGAGGCGCTGGCATCTGGACCGTCCTCACGACGAGCCGAGTCTGATAATGTCGAGGCTCGAAGATGGACATCAACAGTCCCTCGGTGGTTCAGGGCAACAGGCAGCGTAACCCCACCGCCCCGCTGTGAAGCGCCATCTAACTCCTCTCCGCTAACCCCTGCAGGTTTACACCGGTCACCCTGACCTACCAAACGTCTCCCCAGAGCGGCAGAAGGCGGAATCAAACTAGTGCTCTCCACGACTCGTCTCCAGTGGAGCACGCTAGGGCCACCAGCCGCAGCCAAGCATCGATGCAAATACGCCCCATCCCCGCCTCGTGTCGAGCCCGGACCCTCCTCTCTACAAAGCCTACCGCTAAACCCGCTGGAGACTCCGTCCAGCCAAAGAAGCGAGACGCCTCGACTTCTAGCACGAAGGATAGCCTTGCCGAGGTGGGCGTCGAGCAAACCCGACAGACCCGTCGCCTTACCCTCCTGCGACTGTGGGAAAACAAGGAAAAAAAAAAACGAAAAATGATAGGAGTGCGAAGTGTAGTCGAGAAGGGGTTGAGGGGTGCAAGCACAACGACAGCGAGGGCGGAAGCAGTGAAGCGGCTGACAGAAAAAATAGTCATGGCAGAAGCGCGTTGCACCGAAGCATACCATACAGCAGTAAAGCACTGTGCTAGAGCCTTTTGAACGCGCTCGCCATGTTCTCACGCCCAGCGCTAGACCATACCATAGAGGAAGTTCGGACAAAGGGGGTGGGTTAACTTTGACAATCCAAACCAAAACCATCCAACACTGCCAGCGCGTACACCTATAATAAACTAAAACGTCCGCCATACCTTGACGATCGCCGCGGCTTCGGGCGTGAAGTTTCCACGCAAGGCAAACAGCTCGGCATCTTCGTCCGCATGCGGAAACGCGCAGTGCAACAGCAGGAGCTGAAGCTTCTGAGAACCTTGGCCAGATGCGCCTCTTGTGGTAGAGGGGGCAGCCTGCGCGAAGACGCGAAGCGGTCGGAGATATCCCAAGAACAGGCATCACATATTTAGCGATTCACATGAATCGCGAAAGTGTGAAAATAGGGGTGGGCTTACCAGCTATTCGACGCTATGGTTGACGCACACTGCGTACGAGACGAACAGGACTTACCCGATGCATTGGATGATTGCGTTGGGCTAAGGGTGAGGGTTATATTTAATCGTATCGTGCACAGTAACCCTCAACCATAGTGTCGAATCGGTGGTAAGGATGTAAGGTACCCCCGAAAATAGAAGTGCGGATAACCCTCAACCATAATCTTGAGTGTACGCCAGCGGTGGCCGCGGCCATCATGTAGAAATAAGGCATAATAGATGTTCTGCCCGTTTCGATTCGGAATTGGGAGTTGCCGCAACACAGCACCTGCACCAACAGCTGAGGTCCACGCGTACGAGTATTGATGTAACAACACCCAGCAACAGATGAAGCAAGACAATAAGATAACAAAAAGGTGCCTGCAAATATTCATTGCTGGACACAAACAAACGTCTTCGATCGATTGTTTCAGTTGCTCAATTCCAGGGCAGGCTATTTTTTGCCAGGTGTGTTCAATGTTTCATGTATCAAATCTCTATACATACAACCATTTACTACGGTGCCAGTACGAAACAACCATCGTTCGTGACGAAAACTACTGTACCAAGTACCAAGCACCGGTACGAAACAACCATCGTTGCTGACGGAAGGCACGACAACAAAATCACTCCAAAGAACATTCCACGCGAGGGCGAGGGGGTAAAAACTCCGGAGACGGAAGCCGCCTCACGGATAAATCCAGAGACGGGAAATCCGCCTGCCGAATCCCCGCCCAGCCCTCCTACGTAGTATCATATCAACATACCGATACATACATGAAACGTAAATGCCGCCGTTTGGCATTAAAGTGCAAATGTACACCTATGATACCTGCCTGCGGCCGCCGAAAAAGTATCAACACCCCGCTTGGAAGGTTGGGAGGGAGGAGGACCGGCGTCTTCCTCACCGCAATAACGCCGCTTGTTGCGAATTCTCTCACGTATTACTGTTCCAAATATATGCTACAAATTGGAGACCGCGGTTTGATCCCTTTACTGACCGCCTCCTACACTAAAATCAGTCACTCATGCTGTATAGTAAGGCTAAAAGAGGCCTTGACACGCGGCGCGCGAACGTATAATTTCTCCGATTTTGCGACTGTTTTTTTTTTTGTTGTGCTCTCTACTGCTGCTGCAACACCCGTGTTTTTTACTGCAATTCTATACGTAGGTGTATGATAACATTACTCGAAATTAACTGAATCCCTTGTTTTCTATTCTCGTCATCTCACCGTTCGGTCGCCCTCGCCCGCCTCGGCGAAATCCTGCAGCACCTCCAGCAGAGACCGCACCACCACTTCGTGGCTAGACATATCGTGCCCGTCGTACATATTCATACGTCTCGCCTCGCCTTCCCTTGACTCTCCCAGGCCAGCCGTCACACTGGGGTTCCCGGCGGACCCCACGGCAGGGGACGCTGTCTCGCTTTGGTGCGGTTGTGCCCTGCACGTCAACGTTCAGGGGGTCATGGTATGAGTGAGACCGGCATGCGCTGTGTTTCGGTCAATTATTGCTGTTGTCCTCACGTTAACTCATGGCCATGATCGTGGCCACAAGACAGAACAGGCTCTAAACATTATGGAGGGAAACAATGGCAGCACAATTCTACATACCATGTATTAATACACAGGTAGGCCGTATGCGGACTTTGTCGCGATTGTGAGATAACGAGATGACGCGATGTTTTGGACTTCAAACTCTGTTCGTGCATACGGAAGCGTGGAAGGGCGCCCAACTGCTGTAGTCTGGGTACTGCTGGAGATTTAATTATTGCTATAATGCTACTGCTGTACAGGTATTGCATCAATACCCCTGCGCGTTGTACCAGGTACGAGATAATACACCCGGTACTTGTGTACGCATATCGGTAGGTAGTGTTGGCTGCTGCTGTACTTCTGCTCTCAAAGTGGCCGTTATCCTATTCTTTTGCTCACGTGAGTACAGCAGTATATGAGTATCATACTGCTTGTTGGATTGGGCAATACTCGGAGCGAGAGTGTACAATAATACAAGCAGTCTCCGTCTTCGATACAACATAGCACAGCAGTCTTCGCGATCATTGTCATCGGCCGAAACAGACGCAAAAAAGCTTGGCAGCGATATTTTACAATTGCGTTTCATAAAATAACTACCAGTATACTACTATAATACACTATTAATACTACGTGCAGTAGAGGCCCGCCAATAAGAAAGTGCCCTGCAATAAGAACATAATGCTCACTTTGTGGAGAACGCTAAGAAAATTGGGTCAAGAAAAACGGCTCAGTGGTGAATTCAACACTAAAATCCTATGTAATAGCCTATGCTCAAGGTTGTTTGCAGATGGCGCCCCAATACGTACGAATCTCAGGCTTGTCCAGATTAGGTGTTTCTTGTTGGCGGGCCAATACTGTATTACTATCTCCACGTTCTCCGGATAGATCGGCGCAATCAAGCACTAGCCCCGCACGAAGGTACTAAAGAGGCCACCAGGCTTCTCAAGGCTTGTCGAACTGCTCCGTGCAGGGGCCTACTGGTGCATCTAGGCATCGACTTGGAGCAATTTGGAAGCAGGATGTGTCTGTCTCTCGAGACAACAATCATATACCAGATACATATCGCTACTTGTATCGCTGCTTGGGAAGAGGCATCGACCGAATACACAGCAGCATCAGCGCAACAGTCCTCACCGGGTGGGAGGGTGGTTATTCCGCCCGTGAGCCCAACGCCTCAGCGCAGACTCCCGGTCACGCAGAAGAGGGTCTCCCTGGGTCCCGCAGGCCATGGCGAGGCAGGCATTGCCGAACGCTTGAAATGAAGCATGGGTCACCCTAGCGAATCCTCTTGTGCCCTGCGCCGCCTGCCTCGCTCTAAGCCTAGCTTTGAGCTCCGCTGGGGTCTTCCCCACTCCGCCGTGCCGGGAATCGAAGAAGCGCGGCGCCCACTCCACCCACGAGTTCTTGGGGCAGGAGAGGCAGAGTTGGGTGAGGACTCTCAGTACGCTGAGCGATAGACCGTCGATGAACCCGGCTGTGCCGAGTGCGCCGTTGGCGCTCTTTTCGGCGGCCAGCTCGGCGACATCGATTAGCATCAGCACCCGGGTCGTGCATGACCCGTGAAGCGGTATATCATTCCGATCACGTGGTCCCACAGCCAGAGGCCCTGGCGCGGACACGGACATAAGCTCGATGTCTCCGCTCTGCTGCTGGGTGAGCGAGCTGTCGATTTGTCGATTCAACAAAAAAGGGTTTCTTCAATAACCATGGGCGTGATTGAACCGGGGTAAATTAGTGTACTGAATCTTCGCATCTCCGCTGTCGCTGTTCTGGCTGGTGTGTGCTCAGCGTGCTGCTTCAACGTGCCTCGATGAGCGTGAGCATCAAGGTCGCGATACGATGCCGCCCCTTCACAATCGACGACGATCTCGGTGTGACTTTAGCCCAACGTGGCGAAGAGGAGGGCGAGGCGAGTAAATTGCCAACAGCGTAAGATACGCCTGACTATTTTTCGTAGTTTTTGCGATCCTACTGCCCTACTGCTACCGTACGTACTCGTAACGCTTGCGTAGTCATGTCGTCTTGAGCAACTGGAGCTGAGACAACGAAGGATAGATCGATGCTGATGGACCCTAAACACCTTTCGGAAGGGCTGACGCCTCAGGATTCTGACAACGTCCATCACATTACCACTAACAGAAAAGTATTTCGCGATTTGAGGAAATCGACCATTCACCGTCAACGTTTTTGTTTCCGATGATCCAGATTGATATTCTCAACTCCACCTACTCGACGACGAGGTTCGCTTTCACATACGCCTGGTGGTCGGCGTTCGGCTTTTCTCGGCATGTCAAGAAAGACGCTGTGGCAGCTGAGGAAATGAAGCTCATTGATCAGGAGCAGGTACAGCATCCTGAGTGTTTGGTGGTTTGTATCTATAGAGAAATGTCAACAATCATGCGGAAACCTATTAATAGCAGGCTATTTTATTATTAATAGTTGTCGTGGCGACCGCGTGGGGAAATTCTCGGAATGTAAATATACCTATGACGATCCTCAGTCTGATCCGATCCGCTTTTGGTCGACAGATCTCTCCCGCCTCTGACCGCCTTTCCGCGCGGTTTCTTCGCCGGGGCGTGCCCCCTCCACGCCTGAACCGCCCGGCGTAGGAAGACCCGCCCGCTCAGCGCCGTAGCGCTCGCGAAGCCTTGACTTTGAGATCTACGAAGGAATATCCGGAAATCCCATCCCTGTCAGTGTTTTGGCCCGTGGTCGCTCGATAAGGTGTATTATTTCAAGTGGTTCTTTCCTTCACGTCCTCTCCGACCTCCGACCCATGGAGAGGGTCAGCTACCCGACCGGCGTCGCCATTGTGGAGGCCTGGGCGGGTGGCTGCATCCGGGACATCGATGGAACGTCCCGATGGCACACGCCACCCAGGCTTAGCTGAGAACTGCCGTCCATAAAAAAAATATGCCGGGGATATAAGTGAGAGAGATCGCATGTTACCTACAGCCAGCAGCACCTATGACGGCCAGCAGCACTTTTGGTGTGTACGCTATCGTACAGAGGCAGCTGCAGTGGGGCTGTATGACGTACATGCGGAGATGTACAGTTATAGCAGTACTGCTACAGCAGCTACTGTGACGGCACCTTTCTACGAAGCTGCGCTGTCGGCCATCGCGTACTCCCTAACATAGTAGTTAGTTACACCGCCTTCTAGCATTCCGTCGCTTTTCGGTTAATCAGCAAGTAATCGTCGGGATTCTGCCGCCTTTTCCAACGTTCATGGAGTGTGGAGCGCACGCTCTCAATCTCTTGGCATCGAGTCTCAGCCTCTTCCTCCTCTACATTATACACCCATCACGCAAGTCTGCGAACGGCGGCCGTCCAGGCCACCGGCGTAGCCCTTTGTACGTACTACTGTAGATGTACTTAAGGGTGGATTTGGACTGTCAACCTGGTCGGGGAGGGACATACTGCAGCAAGTAGTACACACTGGGCAGAAAGGCGCCGTTGCGTGGGTCCTACTACGAGGTATACATCAAGCGTCGCCGCGATTCGGTTTTATCCTTGTTAACGATGCGTACGTCGTGCCACGTTTGAGCTCCGTCGTTGGAACATACGAGATTAAGTAGAACCGCAATTCACTTTCTGCTGTTTGATCGGCTGAATGCCCCATTCAGGTGTACTCGTCCGTTGGGAAAAAAATCAAGGCTGATTTGCTGACCGGCAACGCAGTGGTGTTGTTCGCGTACGGCTTGTCTGGCTCTGGAAAGACCTTCACGGTGTTCGGCCCTGACGCCGTCGACGAGCCCGAGGTGACCAGCTGAAAGAACGAAGTTATCGCTCGTTGTCCATACCTACCCTACTACCTTGCTACTATTAATACTACACTGCTGTAACAGTAGAAGCAGCATACATATCGGCAAACGGGCATGGAATGTATTCACCGCCGGTTAACCTTTTTTGCTTGATTATCGTATTCGTAGCTACACCTAAAACGCGACAAAAGCAATAAAATGCCTAGTATGATATCAGTCGTCTTCGTAGTAGGAAAATCGTGCAGCATCCGTATGCAGCAGCAGCAGCATCCGCATCCGCATGCTGCGCAAGCGTATTGGTAGTACATCCCGCTACTGCAGGTTGCGGCACTTCCTACACGAACCCTGCCTCAGCAGCGCAGGCTATCATAATTCGTGTACGGCCTGCGTTACAACCAAGTGTAATCGTCCTTTACTAAGGCAACACTTTAAAAGTCCCAAAGGGGTTACAATCTCGCAAAGTTCGTCAGAGTATCAGTACCAGCCCTTGGGAACTCAGTCATTGACTCGTGAGTCCGAGCACTGTTGAGGAAATGACTGAGTCCTTGTGAGTTCCCAGGGTACTATTAATAGACGCTGAAATGAGTGAGTCCTCGCGAGCCCCTACGTAGGGTACCAGAGGCTGAAATGACTGAGTCCTCGCGAGTCCACAGGGTACCAAAAGCTGAAATGACTGAGTCTTGGCGAGCCCCTACGTAGCGTACCAGGGACTGAAATGACAGATACTCACTGATACTGATATATACTCCGACGACCTTTCTTTGCGGTATTGTAAATACTCAAGTAACTGCCACATTGGTTTCGGAAAGTTCACTTTAATCTTGGTTTCGGTATACTCAAGAACAGGCTGAACTATTTCCGCGATAAAAATGAAGGCATTCACCGTAGGGGGGGGGGGGAGGGAGTACCGCCTATGCGGTCCCGGATCTAGGTTGCGAAGGGGGCGAGCTGGAGAAATAAGTCAAAGAAAATAGATGGGACGGGAAGAGAAAATATGCTAGCTGGTGCGACACGAGGTGTGTCGCCAAGAAACCAAGAAGTGTCACTTCACCGTCTCTCCCCTCTGTTAACCTCTACGGTGCAGGCTTGGTTTAAGCATGGCCAACCCCACCCGCTGTGGGGGATCTTCCCACGACTGGCGTACGAAGTGTTCAACGAGAAAAAGGACGGCTGGAAGATTACCATGAAGTATTTCCAGAATGTGGTGAGACCTCAATCAAAGCCAGGCGGCGACTTGGAATACGATGCTTATTTTGCAGTCCTAATGGCTTTACGACCCAACCCAAAACGATGCCGGTACCAGGTACGTAGCACACGGGTACAAACCTATCCTGGGCAAGCCGCATCGCCGCACCGCCCTGATTCAAGTTAATTAGCCTAATTCCGTTTTAACATTTTGTAAGGTGGATATTGTCCGAGATTTGATGAGCCCCGTTGGAAAAGAGATGCACTACAAGAACGGCATGAAGAAGGACGCTGACGGCTTTACCGACATAGATTGGTGCAGCAGCGCCGTGCTGAACAGCTGGGACGATCTTCGAAAAACCTTCAGAGCAGCCAATGCACGGAAGGCTATTGCACCCACGCAGGTAGGCGGCTGCGGGGGGTTGAAGCATGGAGCTTCTTGTCGGGATGCTTAAGATAGGATCGATTAGGTCCTGATCGTCACAGGGCTTTAGCCTTATAATCCAACCAACCGCGATGTACCGTCCTCTTCAAATAAACTTTAACAACCCCACGGGCTCGTTTCTACGCTTAAGTGGGGCTGTTTGGGAGGGTTTGAACGGCAGGTACAATTCGGTTGTTTATACCGAAAAACCTCATAATCCCCTATATGCCACACCTTCGGTCAAAACAGCTCTATGACGATTCGTGTCCAACCCGGAGGATTGTTTGCATCTCGACAAAATATATACAATTTGAGCTTAATGCTTCGAAATACGAACCGAGCAAGAGCTCAGTTCCGCTTCCTCAGCCACCACCAGGAATGATGGCACGCGCGCCTTAACCCCAACTGAACCGCTCGCGCGTTGATGGGAACAAACTACTTGGATTTCGAGCAGACTTATTGTTGCAGTAGTGAAAGGAATAAAAGGGGTGTATGTACGTACCTGTATCTACTCGCCACCAGAGGTTTGAAAACCTATCCCTGTTTTTTATGGCTCCTCCTGTGTGGCATCCATCAGTTCAACCATCAAAGCACTCGAGGGCACTGCATCATGACGCTGGAGGTGGAGATGCCGCACCCCGACATGCCGGGGATGAAACAGAAGGGGAGAGTCTACGTCTGCGATTTAGCCGGAACCGAACCGGCGGGAGACGTTGTGTACGCCTTGTACGACAAAAAGGTTATTTGACTTGACTGCTGTGTCAATTTAAACCCAATTGGGTCTCCAAAGAGGGGAAAAAGTAAGACAAAAAAAAAACGAAGCTGGCAACATCGGCCGCTGCCTATTTGGCTGATGGTAAAAGTTTAGTTGAGTAACCGTATTGCAGCAAATGAGAAGAGCTATGCTAACTTTATAGTTGTATTCATGCTACTGAATACTACCGCTTGCTCACTGTAAAGTAGACGGTTGATAGGTGATAAGTGGTATCTGCTTAGTTATAAGGCCGCTTGTCTCGTTATTTATTATTTTGGTCAGTTTTCTTGTTTTGGTTTGTTTCCTTGGGTCCGAAAATGATTAAAATGCTAATAGTGTTTCATGCTTTCAAAACTACGATACATACCAGTATTACGTGTGTGTTACTCTTCTATGATCTACCACCGCGCCGCAAGCACTCGGCGCTTCAAGCACTCGAATTGATGTCTTGCCCCCCATGCACCAAAACGATGAGAGAGCGAGGTACATCCCACCCGTCCCACGTTTTTAGCCCGCCGCATTGCACAAGCCATGCCATGAGCGGTGCCATAGCAAGGAAGCTGTTTACTTTGCTGCAATGTGTTCCTTCATGTTCTATGAGCGGGTGCTACAAAGCGAGTGATACACCTGTTAGGGTGTTTTAGTAGCGCAACTAGGGTATATACTCTGAGGTACCCTATTACGGGGGGCCACAGTTAATGGGACCAAATATTGTTAGTAAAAATATGCAAATATATTGGTTTTTGTCTGTACCGTAGGTCCTATTTACTATGGTGCCCCGAATAGTAACAAGCACCATTGTTTTAGCCATACTAAGGTAGGTACTCGGGTACCGCTGTACCTGGAGTGTATACCTTACCAGGTACTGTTATAAGCACACTTTGAAACAGAGTTAACCGACGACAGGAGAAATATTTCGACTAATGCAAGCTACGCTTTGGGTTTGAGCCTGAAAATAGTCCTCCATGCCGCTGCCGTCGATTGGGTGGGCGTGGGTGCTTATGGCAGGTATTTGACAGTGGCGACATTGAATACAAGTACCAAGGTCCGCATCAAGACACGCGCAAAACCAAGGAGCTTCAGGACCAGGGCAAGAAGATTAACCTTTCTCTAAGCGAGGTGATCCTCACCATTCTCTTATATAGTGTTGGTATGATGCCATAAGCACAGCGTGGTGTGTGGCCTCCACCGGGCTGCCGCTTCGAAAGCAAACGCCTTTGTCACGTAGTTTCCAGGAATCGTTTACAGTAGTATTTACACCTGCAGTATACCAGGTACCTGTCAGCATTGCACATCCCTTCGTCCTCTCGAGATTACTGTCTATCTGCAGCACACCACACATATACACGAGTACCTCCCCCCCTGAATTCGGAATCCGTGGCAACATGCTTTGTGCCCTGCCTGGTGTATCGTACCCCGCGTGTAGATGGCCCAGTTCTTCATGAAGATGGCGGAAGCTGTGCAACAGGGAACGCTTAAGCCCGGCCGCCCCATCCCTGGCTGCAACTCATACTTCTTGTGCAAGTATCTTAAGGACACCATGTTGCAGGCCAGGTGCGGGTACACAGCTGTTGTTAGAGGCGCGTAGCATGGCGTGTGCTGAGGAATTTCTTGGGAATCATCGGTTTATTGGAATTATATACATACTCATGTATTCATCAATATGTAAAGGTGTGTGTCGACGTCGACCTTGTAATGCTTCGTTATCAATATGCCCGTATGCCGATAACAGTACCTGTACGCGTCGATGACTGAAGTGCCAAGGGATCTGGATTGATAGATACTCGACGGGATGGCCGATAACACACGCGAGCGCTTTCTTAACAAACAATTTGTTTCGTCATTTGACACGAGTGCTGTCAAATAATGGTCGTCAATGCGCAAGCGCTTTCCCAAAACAGAATTATTTTATATTACTGTAATATACGAACGCCATTAGTACCAGATACCAGCGTACTTACTTAGTGTCTGGAAACGCAAAAAAAAAAAATACGTGGTATCGACCCATCCTCTCTCCCCCCCCCCCCCCCCCCCTCCCCCTCCTCCCTCCCCCTAGGACGTACCTCTTCTGTGCCATTCGGCCAGAGGTAACTTACCACAGGTACACGTTTTCTACGTTAGGCTTCGCCAAGAATGCCTCGGTCGTGAAACTGAAACCCAAGATGACGACGGTGCAGGCTACGCCGGCCGAGAGAAAGCTGATGGAGGAGCTAGAGCAAATGAAGGTATGTTGAGCACCACTTCGATTTTCTGCAAAAAAAACAGTACACCGGGTCGGGCGGTTATCGGACGAAAAATAGATTTTCTTGATTGTGACGAACGGCTGGTGAGGTTCTCGAACGCCTCCCTAGGAACGTCAGCTCAAAAGCAGAAACATGCCCTCACCTATCACAAAGATTTGGCCTCAACTTGAACACTTTTACTACTGCCAAACGCATCTAACTCTAACATCTACGAAGTAAAAGTTTGTACCCGAGCCGTTTGACTCTTGATAGGACCAAGTTAAATCAAAAGGGGCTAACGTTGATAAAATCGCCGGCGATCACTGGCAATTGTTTTTTTTTGTTCGTTTATCCTCCGGCGGATTGGTAAACATAAAGCTTAAGCTCACCACACTTCCACGTTCAAATTCGTGTCGTGTGTTAATTTAGCCCATAGCTCCCGTTGCAACATCAGAATAGTCTGCTCTTGCCCCTGGGGCTAGGGCACTTTGACCCGACCTGATCTCACCCCCGAGAGGGACAGGTGAGGTGGAGATAGCCACCCGGGAGAGTCATCTATTTCGGGTAGTGTGGGACTTGCGTGAGCTCACCCACCAACAAAAAACCTAAGCAATGGGGCCTTCCCGCCGAACTTGGTCCAGTTACGGTCTACCCTGCCCTTTGGGGCCTTGGTCCTCAGACTGGCAATTGTCGGTTTCTCGCGCAATCCAACGCAACCCCCTTGTCTCCGTGCCAAGCGCAGGCATTAGTCGAACAGCTGAGGCAGCAGCAAGCGGAGCTATCGCAGGTACCCTTACCCCCAGTGACGGCGACACCAGCGCCAATCCCGAAGACGAGCCGGTTGATGTTGCAGCTGAAGAGGCCGGAGTTGACGCATCGCTGGCAGCGGAGACAAATGCAGAGGTGCCGGAGACCGAGGAGCAGGAAGCGGCAGCCGCTGAGCCGCCTTTCGAGACACCGTCGGCGTCGAGGAAACGACGAGAGTCTATTACTAAGAACGCCGAGCAGGTGACGACGAGAGTTACCCAAGCTAAATCAAGCCTCGCCACGATGATGGCAGCCTCTGAATTTGTGCAGACTTTGTGCAGACCCTGGAACTTGTTGCCACGACCGGACAAAACTGTTGAACGGGTATTGCGGTACGCGCACGCAACCACGGCCACTTCAACTAAGAGATGCACACAAACATAATCAAGCGAAAAGCGAGCATGCGTGCTCTAGCTGACGGGTTGCTTTGAGCCATGCTGCCAGTGCATTTCGACCCGACGTTTTCTGACTGGCTACTGTAAGAATAGGATCCTCTAGTGAGGAACTAAAATGGCCACAATAAATGCAGAACCCCTTTTGTTAGAGTATTTTCAGCTTTTAAATGTGCTTTCTCAGCCTCGCGTTGGGATTTGTTCATCTGGTGGCACGAACTTGTTAGTTTTCATTCAAAGTCGGCTTTTGGGTAAAGTGCAGAGATAGCCATGCGAGACACCAATGTGAGATACCGTGCTCATGCCAGAAACCTGAGAAAAAATACACTTTCCCGCCCGTTTTTTCCCCTTTTTTCTACCCCATTTATTAGATTCGCCCTTGTGTTCTCTCTCCCTCCTAGTCGTAAAAACTGGGATCCGGGGTCATGTAGCAGGCTCTTCTCCCTCCCTTCCCTGCCTTGGATTTTTATGTGGAGAAAAAAACAGCCTTTTCTTTCCTCGTTGACTCCCGTCCAAACGCGCTACCGCAGGTTGTCTTCGACGCATGTCTACATGTCTGACTCACCGCAACAATGCCTCCTTTCAAAACCAACCATTGATAACGGAGGGAACAGATGAGCAGCACGAGATGTATTTTGTGCACCTGCCTTTGAACGACAGGGAGAACAGTTGCCTGCATTACGTGCATTTTGCATCTGTTTCTATTTCGTAAAATACCATCAGCGTCGCAGACTTGTGCCTTCAGTAGAACATTCGTAAAATCTAACTTTCCTCGGACCGTCGCCAAAATGTAAATCATCAGAAACCCTCATGTTGTTGTGTTCATGCTTGGCGCACTGACGGTAATGATCAGGTGAGTCGACTCCAGGAGATGTTGGAGGCGAAACAGCTGCAGCTGAGGAAGGTGTTGAGCGGGGGCGGGGAGGGTAAGACGGGGCCGACGGCGGAGGAGAAGCAGCTGGAGCAGCAGAGGGAGGAGTACGGCCGACGAGGGATCAGGTATGTAGGCTGCCAACGATGGTGATGTTTTTAACATGTTAAACAGCGCGTAACGTGTGTGTGTGTGCTTTTTTTTTCGGGGCGAGGTGTCACATTGGTATGGCGATACACGAGACGAGCTGTGTGCGCCGGTCGGTCCTTTTGGGACTTGATTTGACTTCATTATAGCCCTCACGAATACTGGCGTCCGAACTACTGTACGTGGAATGGGAAGTTGCACGATGCAACACGGGCGCAGCATGATTCTACTCGTGCTGTTGCACCTTCACACTATATGTGGACGCTTAAATTGACCAAAGTCAGACTCAAATCAATCATTTTTTTTCGTTGCTGTTTCCGGGGTTCGAAAAAGGCGAAAGGCTACCTCCACGGGTTTCTGTAACCCTATTCAGCGTTCACGACCACTGCAGATTGCCTCCCTGTATAACTCGGGGGTGAGTGCACGCGGCTATTCCTGCGAAACGCACGAATTTGGACTGCGGGTTATGGAACTGCTGTTCCCATGAAACAAAAAAGAATGATGTTGCTGCTGAAGTTTGTTCTTGGGTGCGGAGGTTTGTCTTGAGCGATTCTTGTCCCGCGGTTCGTCCCTTCAACGCTACTCGGTATGACTTCGATACTTGTGTGCTGTAATGCAACTGGAACAACGTGCGTGAACGTTTTCGACGCGCAGCCTGAGCCATTTCGAGGGGGACACTCTCCTCCCTCACCTGGTGAACGTCGACGAAGATCCGTTCAGACACAACCGCTTCGTCTACCTCCTCAAGAAACGGGTCACCGTCTTCGGCCCGCAGGGGGATGTACAACCCATGTCGTTAAGGTGAATCATCAGTATGTATGGTGTATGAGGGCACTTGTGGCTGGAGAAGGGAGGCATATAATGTCATACTTCGTATTAGAACGCGAGGCAACACATGAGGTGCAACCGTGTCGAGAATCTTGGCGTCTCTCTTGTGCCTTCTAAGTCGGGGTAGCAGAAACTCGTTTCTTAGCGGTGTTCATGGGCGAATGCGAGGTGAATGTTCTCCGCCTTCACGCGACGGTATGCTATACATGGTTAAATGACGAGGTGTATGTTTCCACCAAACGAATACGTGGAAGCTTGTTTACCACCTCTTGTGTAGAGTTTACACACATCTCACGAGCTATTTCACACCCGGCGCGTCGTGGCACATACTGGGCTCTCCAAACTACGTACGGTAATTGCGGTGTTCATGGGCGAATGCGAGGTGAATGTTCTCTACTTTCACGCGACGGTATGATATAGATGGTTAAATGACGAGGTGTATGTTTCCACCAAACGAATACATGGAAGCTTGTTTACCACCTCTTGTGTAGAGTTTACACACATCTCACGAGCTATTTCACACCCGGCGCGTCGTGGCACACACTGGACTCTCCAAACTACGTACGGTAATTGTTCAACAGCGTTCAGCGCAAGCACTGCAGCATCGAGGTGAAACAAGCCAAAGGCGACGAGGAAGGCACCGTGACCTTAATCGGAGGGCGGGGTGACGTGACGCGCAACGGAAAGCGATTGCGCAAGCAAGAACAGGCGAGTGGTTTTCCCCTTTCGTAGTGGTTTGCTCCTGTTCACATCAGAGTATTTCACAAAATGTTGACAAAATGCACACCCAGGGGAATTGGAAGAACGATCCGTCGGTTTAGGTCTACAACCTGTGTGCTAGCCCTAGAGTACTATATACGTGATAACGCACAAGAGGCCCCTCCGTCCTTAAGACAACGAAAAAAATGTCTAATTGTTGTCAGGATTGTTGTCAGGATTGCTAAGAAAAAATATGTCGTACTTATGAGAGATCCGGTGTGCACGCAGGCCTGCCCCCCTCGGTTCACCGTCAAACATTTTTTTTCTCGTCTCTCAAACCCACGAATGAATGAATGTATCAATTGATCCGAACGACTGACTGCTGCTGTCTTGGACGTCCTGCCCATGCCCCCATGTGACATCACTCCTTGTCTGATACCGGTTCATCAGATCGTTCTTGCGCCGTACGATAGAGTGGGAATCGGCGGCGAGCTTCTGCTTTTTCGATGGAAAGCTATCGAGACGCCCGAGTCCGGTCCAATCCTCACTGCCGAGGCGGCTGTCATGGAGTTCAAAAAGTCCATGCAAGTGCTCATGCAGGTACATGTAGTGTGCACGCGGCGGCACAGAGCGGTGTGGCAGAGTGCCAATGTATTCGGTCTATACCAAGGATATAGAGTACGTTCGATATTAACCCGAAATTCCAAACGAAATTCTATGTTTGGAGGCATAGAGTGGGTTGGGATGTTCGCTTCAAAAGCCCAAACGCGCTAAATGTTTCCGAGAGAGTGGTAGCTGTCGATGTGTTTACTTTGAAACCCTATGAGCACTGGGGTGCATCCACATACCCCGTTGTCAGCATTGCCAAATGTATCGTGTGGCGTTAGTGGTTTCCGTCCCGACTGCTTCCCTGACCTCGCGGGGCAAAGTGTGCTCTACTGTTTACGACACGCTGACACAACCATCGCGCTGCAAGATAACGCTACACTGTTTATCGAAACCCACGCGTGCCCAAAGGCCCCGCCTGCATCTCGTGAAAACTTGAAGATTCCAGGGAATGGGCTGAACTGAAGTAGTATGTTGTGCGGCAACCCGTGGAAAACGTCACGCACGTAGACAAGATGATCCTGAGTGGTGTCCCCCCGCATCGATCCTAATCGACGTTCAATTCGCGGCAGCCCGCGCCGGAACCCCCCCTCCCCCCCTGAGCAGACATGTGTCTCATTTTGTTGTGATATATTGATATTGTGAAGTTTGCCATCCCCAAAAGTGTGCAGCATGAGCTTCAACTGTGATCACTCAGAAACACTACGTATACTTCCAGAAAGAATGAGAGAACCGAGCAAGACGAAAACAGTCCATATATTGTAGCAGTAGGAGGATTAGAGACCCGAAGTCGAAGTCGGCGGGAGGGGTGCGGCACTGACCGGAACGTTGCTTAGCCCCATGCGCTGCGCTTAGTTTTACAACACCCTCCCAGCACAATACTATGGTGGATGGTTCACCTTCCGCCCCCCACCGCCGGTTTGTCCATCTGTGTCCTATGTCCCATGTCCCGTTTTCGGAATGGGATTGACGATACTGATGGTATTGATGGTGCTGATGATGCTGCCAAGGCGCGCACCGGACGGCGTCGGTCCGCTGAACTGCACGCCATGGAGGAGCAGCTGAAAGATCTGCAGGTGAAGTCATCACGGGCAAAAAAACCCACTCGTCTTACGTGCGAGAGGAGAGCAAGCAATCAAGCAATCAAGCAATCAAGCAATGAACAGCACAAAAACGTTTTAACATCGGTCGTCGGTAGTTCGACGGAAACACGGACGCTCTTCGAAGGGGGGTTGGTGTAATATTATTGTCTATATATGCGAAGAACAGATGGTATTAATAGTACAAAGCTGTCAGGGTGGCATCAGCACTGTTTTAAAGGAACGTTCTCATGTATAGACGAAGTTTAATAATCAGGTAAGCCATCGTATCGAAGAGGCAGCGTCACCTCGCCGCCCAGTTGTTGCGTTGCCATTTTGGAGGGAACGGGCGCTTCTCTGGGGCACCGTAAGCCCCTCTTGGGACTTCGGAGCCGAAAAATTTCCATTACAGTCACATCAACCAGCGATCACACCAATCAAACTGAGGTAGGGGATAGGGGATAGGGGGTAAGGGGTATGGGAAAGGGGAAAGGGGGAAGTGGATTGGGAATAGGCGATAGGGGATAGGGGATAGGGTACAGGGGATAGGCGATAGGAGGTGCGTCCTACGTGCCGTGTAAGGAAAAGTGCGACAAACACCACTCCGAATGATGACGATGATGACTATGATGATGATATTTGTATTACTGCTGCCGCACGATACTCTTAAATCGTGAATGAGACCGCGTTTCTCGGTGGTAGGTCTCTATCTCTGCGTCCCGAAAGATTTAATACCAGGCTTATACCTTGCAAGCGGTGCTCTCGATTTCACCAGGAAATTTCACTCGTACGCTGCCCCGTGCTTGACCAGGTGGCTAAGGCGAAAGCAGAAGAAGATGCTAGGAACGCGGCCGTGGAAAGGGCTGGCAAGGATAAAGCAGAACAACAATGGCCGACACTGTCCAACATGGAAACTCTCGATGATGGTCGCATCGCCTCGGTGAGAGATGCTATCATAACATCAATGATATGGTAGTCAAATTGCTTCAGTGAGAGATGATATCAGAAAAAAAAATGATAGCGGTGGTATCGCTTCGGTGAGATGCTACATAATGTGTCACTGTCACAACGACAATTACGATGGTTGTATCGCGTCGTTACGATACTACTGCAAAAACAATGTTGCCGCGGAAATCCTAGAAGTTACGAAAAAGGCAAAGGTGCCCCAACAAGCGAGTTTGAGCGAGTTCCAAGGAATCCGTAGCATATTTCGTGCTGATACGGGCACGCGTGCAAGTTAAGATGAATGTAACAAACGAGGTTATGATCGGCGACGATGTAGTACCAGCGTAATTCAAGGGCTGTGACAGAGCCTGAAACACCTGATTTTCCTATTTTATGTTGATAGTCCCCTTTCCAATGAGCATGGGCCTTTCGCTTTTGTTACGCACAAAAAAATAATAATACCTAATGTACGCAACGCGAGTTCGATAATTTCGCACTATTTATGCGAAAGACTGGCGACACAGCCACCAAGAATCGCCCACCGTTTGCAGAAAATCTCAGAAGTTGCAAACAAATATCGGAACAAGCAACAAAGCATGCTATACGACACGACGGGGGACGATGGTGCACGATGAACCTTGTTTTTATCGACCCCCGCTCTCTACTCGTTTGGTTCGTAATGTCCCGCCCCTGATTGCTACAGCAATATGAGCCCGTTGTACAAGAAACAAACGCCTACGTATATGCACATTCTAAGAAAGGCTTGAAACCTTAGTTGGACACCAACCTCGAGCAACCTTGAGGATGCACTGCTCCACGCCTCAGACAGATAATTCACAGATAGATCATTTTGTAGATCCTACGATAACCTGCCGTTATGATATCTTGTGCAGGATCTGTGTGTAGTACAGATAGATCCAACCCAGGAAACGTGTCGTAGATCATGCAGACCAGGATTGCACGGGTCTCACCAAAAACATGAGCTGCAGTACACCAAATCATACCTGGTACAATTTTTGCAGGTCAGGAATACATCTGCCCTGAGAGGTCTAAATGATGGGGTGGGAATTATCTACCTATATGATCTGAGCAACGTGCGGGCTACTATATAGGGTTAAGTGTGGCGCTCGCCGATCAACACGATGATGTGCCCAACATTGTTGGCGTCCTTCAAAGCGTGGGCCTGTCGTTCTTCCCGCTAGCAGTAGTAGTAGTAGTATTACGGTATACAGCTCATACATAATAATCAGAACCCCACGATGGAATAAAAAGCTATGGTATCCCTCTGCTGTACTGCTGTACTGTATGCTTTCACACCATGTTTGGTTTTGATTCCAATGGTCCTCTGCAATACACTCCTTACTCGTTCCTATTCGTGTCCCGGCCCTGGTTGGCATGCACGTACCGCTGTGTGTTTTTCGTAAAGGTGATAAGATCTGCGGAAGACGAAGTGCAGATGCTCCTCCCACACGTGAAGGAAGCGGAGCAATTCATGCAACTGTTCGGCCGGGAGTATCTCGTGTTTGACGTCAGTCTACAGCGTTCGCAGGTAGAGAAAGGTCCCAACACAGGCACACTGGCACACTGTTTATGTTCATTTAACCGTTTCAGGACTGACTGCACTCCCGTTGTGGGGACAAATTACTTGGAATTTGAGTGGTTTGTCCCCAAACAGGAACTGCAGTACTAAAATATAGTATACGTTTACACTTGCCGCTCTGAACTCGCGCAAAGCAGGGTCTATGCATAGCTGTCGCCAACTTGTGTGCGTCAGTGGAAGGTTCCAAGAAAGTTATCAATATCAGAACTTGATCCTTAGAGGTCGGCGGTCGTACCATCCTTCTTAAATCAAATATATTACGGCTTCAACCAGCTCGTAACGGGCCCCTAGGTTTTGGCACCGTGCAGAGCTATTAATATCAGTTGGTTCGACCCTCTCAGATACTCTGGTAGGGAGTCTGGATGTGGTGATGTTGTTTCTAGGAATAGGTGTTTCCTTCGGCTGAGATGTGTTCCCACCAGCGTACAAGGTTTTGTGTTGTTGTCGTGGCAAACAATGAATGACGGCTTTGGGACATGGACTTGCTCATCTTTTACAAGGTCACTACTGTAGTACCGTTTCGCCGTTTGGGTGGCAGTGAGGCAGGAGGAGTGGGAGGGGAGAGGCGGTGGGCGACGGTGAGGAAGGGGTGGGCAGGGGGCCTGGGGGGGGGGGTGCGCCGTCGGTATGCTCGCACGTACGGTGTTGCAGTAAGGCGGCCTTCATCGTTTCTCTCGGTCTTCGCCTTTTTTGCGGTTGGAAATTTCCTGGCCTAGGCAGATGGCAGCTGCCAGTCTTGGCACGTTGGGCACACAAACCCACTGAAATAGTGTCGTGCATGCCGGTGTCATTAACCCAAACCCACTGAAATAGTGTCATGCATGTGGCGCCATTCGACGGGCATTACTTTGGACTATATCACTGTTCATATCAATATTACTGTTCAGGGGGACGTGTTCGAGGTGGCAGCGAGCGTTCAGGTGAAGAATTTGAAGACGGGGCAGTCGTGCTACGTGTCTTCCTTCGGGTTCCTGGAACAACACTCCATCTTCGGAGATGAGGTGCGTACACCGCAGTCTCGTTTCCCAACCTTCCACCGTCCTCTACCCTCTCGTTAGACCTCAATCAACGATACAGAGGGAACCCTCATCTCCTTCGGTGCGTACCTTTTCTTGGCGTTGTTTTTCTTCCTGCCGACTGTATGAGGCATCGCGATTCTAATGGGACAACGTTGGAGGGCATATGTAACAATAATAGCGGGGCGTTGTTAGCTTTGGGATTTTTTCGTAACCATAGTACCGCTCTGCATATATATTTAAGAATGGTTGTTGTATGAATATGAACACCAAACAATCCTTATGTTTACGTCCCAACGGTCATATTTTGAGACGTCGGAGAGAGAATGTGACGACAAAAATGCCGATTACAGCAGTGGCGATTGCCTGGTTGGGGGTGGTACATTTAGAGTCCGGTTAACAGAGGATATGAATGCACCACGGAGTGCAGCATGATACTGTCAATATTTCAGGCGTCGGACAGGTCAGACAGATCATCTACAGATAGGTCATCTAGATCATCTACATTAGGTCCTGCCCTGCCGTTATGATACGTTGTGCAGGACCTGTCTATAGTTCAAGATCCAACCCCGCAAACGTGTCCTAGACCAACCATATTTGGCAACTCCCACCCCGGCAGCACGAGCCAGATCGTACAGACCAGGCATGATCTAGCTATCTGCCCTAAAGGATCTATATCATGAAGTGGGAATTATCTATCTGATGATCTGTTAGATTTTCTGTCTGTCCGCTGTGTACTGCTCGTACTGCTGCTCGTTCAGACCAGACGGCTAATATGGCCAAACTTTTCGGGTTTTTTTTTATCGCCATCACTGGGTCCCAAACCGGCTATCATAGTAAAATGATGTCTATGGTGTGCCACGGCAGTTATACTATGTATACTACGCTGACCGTGACTATATTAAGTGTTTTGGTTTGACATCAGAACCCGAACACATACTCTGTTTCCGGCCACATTGTAGGGTAGAACGTGCCCGGACAATCTAAAGAGGCAGGGGCGAGCCTCAGCTTAGGCATGCACAATCCCGCTGCCAACAATGTTTTCGTATAGGTGGCCCAACTTCAAGCGGCCATCGACAACGGACGAGAGTACACCGTCCCGACGGAGCACGACCCAAGCCTCCTGCTCTTGGAAGGAACGCACCAACTGGGAGTGGCTACCCTCTTCACTGAACCCATCGTGTACATGATGGCCACGGAGGTATGTTGAAAAGGAGGGGGGGGGAGGGGAAGGGGAAGGGAGGGAAGGGGGGGAAGGAGGAAGAGGGGGAGGAGGAGGGGGGGGGGAGGAGGAAAGAGGAGGACGAGGACGAGGACGAGGAAGGAGGGGGGAGGAGGAGGAGGCGGAGGAGGAGGAGGAGGAAGAGGAACAGAAGGAGGAAGAGGAGGAGGAGGAGGAGGAGGAGGAGGAGAAAATGCGTTTCACCTGTATATGCGTTTGTTTGGAGTTATGAGGAATCAGGAACGAGTTTAAGAGTAAAAGACAGGCACACAGGAGAACGAGGCTTAGCGTACGCACGCACTTTCTTGTCGCCATAAATCACGAGATAACCTCGACCCTGCTGTTTAGACGTGTTGCAGCCAAACCCCCCTTGTATACTCTCCCAAACACCCCCAACTCAGCGTATTCTCCGAACAACGCTGAAGTATAGCATCTCCAACCACGCTTCCCTACGTTGATAGGACGAGGAGCGGTTCGCCGTGATTAAAAACGTCCGGGCACCGTACGGCGAGGTGGGCAAGCTGGAGAGCTCTTGGTATCCATTGGTCCTCGACGCAAACGGTCGAGCGGTTGATCCGGAGACGGACGAGAGCTGTGGTGTTGACCTTCCCGAAATCGAGTCACCAAAGGTACGTACGCATGGTCGTACGTTGTCTCTCGACTCCGATCGCGCTCGCCTCTTCTCCGAGTACTCCGCCAACATAGGCAAAGGTATCATGTGGCATACTAGGTATATATTTTGGGAGGAGGCTATGCCATCTTACCCGATTAACAATCCCATCCTGGCCCACCCCCCCCTCGCCGCGTCAAAACTGCGCACTTGCAAGGACTTGATTGGATTATCCTGGGCGTATCGTTTCGAGATAAAGGCTGGCTTTGGTCTGCCGCTGACGTGCGCGTCGGCGTACTGCCAGTACGATCTCTTGGGGGAGACTTTCACCACCGAGACGGTGCAACCAGATCCGCCTTCACCCTCGCCTGTGCTGAACTACTCCTTTGTGCACAGGGTCGACAAGGTGCGTGGTGTGTACGAGTATAAATGGGGCGCAGTGGTTGCTATGAGTATATAGTAGGCGGGCGGGATGATAGGCTTGTTGAAAGAATGAGGCGAAGGGAAGCGGACTGCTGCTGCTCCTCCTATTGTTGATACTTTAATCGGGAAGTCAAAGAGGTTGTGGGCGTAAATTCTGTCCCACGCTTAGTCTATGAGCAAGCACCGACGTCGTAATTGCGATGGATGTCGACGAAAGAAGCAAGTCCCAGAGTTCTTTCCTCCATGAAAAAAAAACATACAACGAGGAATCAGTACGATTAGATTGATTAAACTAAAAGAGCTACTGTAATGTGAGGACGTCATCGTCACCATCACCACTGCTGTAGTTGTCGTGCAATGATGTCCGGTCAATGTAATGAGTTATATCGTGCGAATATCGTAATCATGGCTGTATGTACTGTAGTGATCATTCAACTACGTCCGGTCCCTGTTGCTTGTTTTGTTGATTGGCTTTGTGCCCCACGACTTTGCAGGTGACAAAAGAGATCGTAGACCAATTGTCCAAGCCCCTCCAAGTCTCCTTGTATGTCGGTCCTTACATCGAACCGGAGAAGCCTGAGGTGAGCCACCATATGGCCCAAAACAATATCACTATAAATACTGCTGTATAGGTATGATATCCATCGGTCTCGGGAATCGCTCGACTGGCAATTGAGCTCCTCTCCGTGGCTTGAGACCTTTTCTTCAGCTGAGGTGAGCAAGTTCGTATGATGTTTCTACCGTTGGGAAGGGCGTTACCCAGTAGCCTACTCGAGGGTTCGTTCGGGCAGCGTGAGGCCGATGGGTGTCGAAAAAAACTTCACATATTTATTGATGCGCTGACGCTCTGTAAAGTGCAGTACTAATAGTATACTTGAAAGCATAGGTGCATCATGTCTCTTTCCAGTAGTCTGAAATATTCGGAGTAAATTTCAGAACATTATTTTTGGTCCATCCTCGATGATAGCATCCTTACGCACGATTTTTTCACTGAATACTGCCGCGGTTGGTTGTATGATGCCGGTACGTATATACGATCGTGCACAATACGCTGCCATACTTCGAGTACTCGTAGTAAGTAGTGGTGCTGTTGCTGCTGCTCTTCGAACGCATATCAGCACAAGCAGGTATAAACGGCCTTCAAGTAGGCCCAAGAGAGGGAAACATCCAAGGAACTGCCTGCTAGCTGGTGATATATTTGTAGTATTCGAAACATTTCGGTCGGCTGTAAAGGTGTATTGATAGATCGCACATAAGTTGTGCCGGACGTCAAAAATGTGTTTCTTGCTATTCCGTGTTTTTTTTCCCACAAATTCAGATTCTTGAATGCACCCTTTGGCCCTTGGCAGTATTAGTATTGCCACCTCTACGGCCTCGTTTTGCCTACATCCTAGACCATTACGGGCATGCGCGAAGCCGCAGGCGGACGCTAGCCCACCACGGCGAAGCCCCCTTGTACATGGTATAATCGATGCTTTCAAACCTTGAACCTGTACTAAAATAATTTCTAGACAATTCTGCTCTCACAAACTACATCCCCCGTAGAACGCGCAACCGAATTATCACACCAACTTTGTAAAGCAAGATGAGTTTTTGTCAAGTGTAAGGCAGTATGGATCTATGGACCGACTACTGCTAGCAGGTGTGCCTCTGGCTCTGCTCTGTGGGACTCACGCAAGGTGCTTGACGATTGTAGGCTCTTGTATTTGTTGCTGCTTGGCCGCCAGATGTCTTCTGGACGAAAAGGCGAGACATTCATCAGTTAGGCAGGCGACAACGCCTGCCAGGCATGATGAGGAGACGCTTGCTGCAAATCATAATGCCGCACAGAGAGAGAGGGGATTCCATACCACTAGCCCACCCTGGAGAGCCGTTTATGCAGATTCATAGAAAACCCAGGCACGAACCAACACCATCCGGAGAATTCGGAGAATGGATCGACGATGCGGCGCTTCACAACCCACTCCCACACCTCTAACTTGTAAGGCTGAAGCCGATTACACATGGACACTGAGGGGAGAGGGGATACCGGAACATTTTGAGGATTTTTTTTATCTCACAGCTTCGGTTTTTATTTTTTTTTCTCGCAGCAGCGTGTGGCAATAGCGCAACCATACTGCTGGTAGCGCTTTTCATTTTTTTTTGCTCTGTCAGGCTTTCGCCCATTGCAGAAAATTCCCCACTGCTGCCTCCCGTAGGAGTCTGGACCGTGTCTCAGTTCCAGTGTGACTGGTCGTCCTCTCAAACCAGCTACTGATCGTCGCCTTGGTAGGCCTTTTTGTTTTGTTCGCGGCGACGGTAGGTAAAGCCGCTGCAGCCACAGCCGTAGACGTCGGTGCCCCGGTAATACGCAAAGGTTGCTAGCATGAATCCAGCATGAGCAACCGGCGGAGAACGGAGGTCGACGACGTTGCCTGGTACTATAAAAAACAAGCTCATTATATAGACATGTGTAGCACTACTATCTACCCTATAACGTGTTCAAGACTTCGCTCAGCCCCTATCTCCTCAATGATCGGTCGCACCCTATATGCCCATTAAAATGCTACCAGGGTCTCAATTTAGAAAAGGCAAAACCGATATCAATGCTACAGCAGTAAGTAAGGCGGTGTAAAGCAGGTACATACCACTCCTGGCGCGAGCATAATGACATACCACCCGCGTCGACTCTATTTTGGTATGAAGTAAAACGGCGACGGGGTATTTTTGAGGCCACACTCCCCAGCTGAGGAGCTGCTGCTGTTATCCTGTCTACTGTATATTGTATACTGCTGTATGTGCACATCCTTTCATTTTCGCGCAATAGCGTTCGTTCGCGTACAGTGTAAGAAATGTGAAGGTATTACCTACCGTAAGTACCTAACGCCGTTCAGAGTCAGGGGGGGGATGCTATGCAAAGCTTACCTTGGGCTGGGTAACCGATCGATCTTTTACTGCAACAGCCCAGAAGGTTACACCTTCACAGTAGCTGATGGGATTGTGAATTGGGTCGCGGTCCAAATTTCCAGGGCTCTTCAGGGGCCATGACCCGACCCGCGGGTCGGGTCAGGACGTTGGTGAAATCTCACGGGTCGGGTTGGGTCGGGTAACCCTTACTGGATTGGACCCGAACTGACCCGCGAGGTTTGACCCGACCCATGGACAGCCCTGCAATTTTCCCTTTTTTCTTACAAAGTCAGGTTTTAGGTAAGGCATGGGACTCCCCAAGTCAAGGACCTGAAAAAATTACAAATACACATCATATGGTGCTATGATACCCCCTCGCCGTGGCAATAGTCAACAATCTGCCGTCGACGAAGTATTAAAACTCAGCCAACTTAAAACAAAGAGCCTACGTACGTGCAGCCAAGACGCTCGCCCGCCCGCAATGAATGATAAAACATGTAACAGCACATTACAACAGTGTTAGCGTATGATAACCCCCTCCCGACCGACCTCTTCCCGGTGGCAGGACGCCATCTCCACAAGAAACACAGGAGTGTCCAGGCGATTTGAATCCCTATGCCGCCCGGCAACCTCCGTCCCATCCCCCCTGGGACGCGGCGGCAACCCAGTCGGAGCGCTGACATCTCCACAAACTCCAACCCGACAACGCGGGAGCAACGGCGGCCTGGGCGCGGGGGGGGACTCTGGTTCCCCGACGTCCTGGGGGTTCGCCACGCCAGGCATCGCAGAGGGCGGGGGGGCGGTTGCTTCAGCGAAAGAAGAATCGCCCAAAGGGGACGTGGTGGGAGGGAGTGCAGAGGGGGGCGGAAAAGCCATGGCGGCTGAGGTGTCCGCGCTCCGAGAAGAGAACGCCGCTCTCAAGAAACAATTGCGCAAGGCTAGAGCGGAGATAAAGAAGCTCACCAGCGGCGGCGGCGGCGGAGGCGGAGGCAGTGGTGGTGGGCAGGCCGCAGGAGGGGATAGTGGAGGAGGAGGAGGGGCCGCGAGGAAGAGCGACAGGACGTCGGAAAATGACGGTGCAGGTGGAAATAGAAGCGGAGCAGAGGACGGGAGTGTAGACGGGGCGGGGGGCGAAAGACGAAAACGAGAAAAGGCCGAGCACGGCAGCAGGAGTCGCACCTCTCGGGAATCGCGAAGCCGAAAGAAGATGGACATAGACGCGGCTAGGGCAACGGACGCCGTCGTCGAAGCTGCGGTCGGAGGGGGGCAGGTGGCGTCGGAGAGGGGGGGGGGTCCGCCGAGTCCGGCAAGAAAAGACGCAGAGCGGTCGTCTCCAGGCGTTGCTTTGTAGCAGCGACCATTATGTTGAGGAGACCCTGATAGATATTTCGTCAAAATTAATCCATGTATATATCTGCAGCAGTAGTAGTACTGCCCGGCGCACAATGCTGATTTGTAGCAGACGCGTGAGGAGGCCGTGGTCGTTAGTTCGGTAATGTATTTGTGCGCAGTAGTATCTGCCAACGCACAGGTCAGTCTGATTATGCAATCAAACAACATGCATGCGCGTTTTTTTACATGAGATGAGTGTCATGTCATTTCTGCCTGCGTGCATAGAGCAAAGCCCGGTTTCACGTCCAGGTCGGGAACCGCAACATCTCACATATCCGTGACAACGGACAGATGACATCCCCACTTGATGATCTACAGTAGATCATGATCTAGATATGTTGTGCTGAGGCAGATAATCCCTGATCAGTATTATCTGAGGGATCTAGATCATGTTTGCCAGGTGGATCTGTATGACACGGCTCTTGCGTACATATTTACCGTGGGATTTGTGCGATACAGCCTAGCAACATCTCACAAAGGTAAGCATAGGACATTGATATTTCGGATCTGTAGTCTGAATGTCGACATTTGTCCGACGTCTGCAATGTTTGTCCAAAGAGCACAGAGCAGACGGCAAACAGCAGGGAGTGATTGACGCGAAAACGGCGGAACAGGTCTCACAACAGCACGTTCCTTGTCCAAAGGCAGCTAGCTCTCTTTCGCTCGCTCTTATAATACTAGAATACTGCTGGCCCTCTCGCTTCTCCCACTTCCCAGGACCAACCATGCGTCAGCGCAATACATATAATACCGGCACACCAGACGCTTCTATTCGGGCCCACCTCTTGGACAATTGGGGTAACCTCTTGGACATGTCAGTCATACAACACATTTCATGCACATACCCCGAAAAAAAACTACACTAGTTCATCGCGCGTGATGTCAGGGCTCGAACAACAACACCCCCCGAGCACACGGCGACAACACAACGTCACCAGATACAGCGCCGCAGACGGAACCGCTCCGCTTCTTCCATGAGAATACTACATCCAACACCAGGCAGCGACAAAAAATTACGCCCAATGCGCCAGCTACCGGCAGGAGGCCAAGCAGCAGTACAGTTAATACTATGGTATATACGTAGTACGTGAAAGCGCTTGAGAAATTATGCGTCAAGAAACTTTGCCTCGACTTTTGCACGACGAAACATACGTAAACCCATTTTTTATACTGTACCTACTAAAGCTGTGAGTCGGCAGGATTGTCACGATTAACGACTAATCGGTAGGTGCGGTTAGCCAACTAATTGACTTTAGTCGGAGAGTCGTCTGTCGAAGCCAGCCGATTGCCAGCCGATTTGCCGACTCAAGTCCGTCCGGCGAAGCGAGCCAAAATCAGCTCTTCTCGGCCGAGGGGGTCCGGCCCAAAAATAGAACAAATGTATCTCACATTCAGCAATCTTTCCTACACGCGTGGAAACCCAGTACGTCGGAAAGTCGGCACCTCCGGGAAACGACTGACAAGTAGTCCGACTATTGACTAGTTGGTGACTACAGTAGGTCGTGCCGACAGAGAATATAGGTGGCAGGACATACCCCTGCTTCACAAAATATTGACAACCCGAGCCTAGCCGAAAACAGGAATTTCAAGTAGAGCGGGACTATGCCCGCAGTATTATGATAAAGGTAGGTTACCGGTTACGGTAGGCTTCCTTACACGGCAACTCTTATTCCGCCACCGGTGGAATGCAGCTTCTCCTCAACCCCTGCCGTCGAACACCCGCCGTTAACGGCAATTCGTGATTCGTCCAAGTCGTCATCGTCGTCGGTAAAACCGACGAAAACGCCGTACGCGTCCGCCACCGCCGCCTTAGCGTCATCCACAACCGCTCTCGCCGTAGCTTCGCCTCCGACCGCCTATACCCATTTTTCGGTGCGCACACGCGAATAACGACTATGGGTTAAATAGTGTAGAGGCTGCCATGTGGTACATCTGAAGGTGTGACGTATTCCTGGTTCGGGTGTAAAATAGTAAACTTGTGCGTGGCATGGCAGAACCAGTCCACATTTCGCGAGGAGGGCAACTAAGTTCTTCCAGGACTCTTCACGGGTCATAAAACTATCTGCGGGTCGGGCCAGGAATTTTCGAAATCTCACGGGTCGGGTCCGGTCCGGTCCGGTCCGGTCCGGCCGGGTCAGGAGGTTTTGAAACTCTCACGGGTCGAGTCGGGTCACCCTTCCCCGACCCGACCTGACCCGACCTGACCTGACCTGACTTGACCCCCTGTAGGTTTGACCCGACCCGCGAACAGCCCTGATACTACAGTAGCACCTTCACAGCCTAACAAGTGTATATACTATTAATATTAATAGAGACAAACTACGTACCTCTGTTGCCCTCTTTTACGCTTTAAGTGAGTCTCTTGCTCTCATGGCCGGGAATGTAAGGATCGTTTGGAGATTTTATAAAACTATGAAATACGTCAGCTGGGAGTTCGACTGATCAAGTAGTTGATACTGTACTCAACTTTGCAAGCTGCGTAATACGCCTCGTTTACACCCCATTTTTTACGATTTTTACAACTTGCATGATAAGCCGTTTGCGCGTATTCTATATGTAATTCCTTGTCAAGGATATAGATCAGTGACTCCCCTGGACGCTACCCGGGTCAACAGGACACTTTTCAAAATCGTTCTGCGCACTGATACTATATAACCCGATAAGGGGGAGCAATATATGAATATTTATACGTAGACCCAAGCGGTCCTTAGGCTTCCAGGGAGAGTGGCAGTCACCTCGCATACATTTTGAGTCAGCGCCAACAATCAGGATGACGACAAAGGTTGAATTACGAGACACTTGGCCTGCTGCTGTTCACCTTCAAGGCGTGCAACAGCGTCTTCCGCATCACCTCCTGCTGTGCCAGCAGTTGGAGCAGGTCTTCGTGCTCCGAGAGCAATTCCACATACTGTATCAGCGCGCGAGCAACAGACGAACACGTACAGGTTGTGATTAGTGGATCACGTTATGAGCGCTACCTTCACCACACTAATCAAGGCCGGCGTGCCCAAACATTGCCATGACGATGTATGTCAATATTTTTGTGACATTATGAATACCAGGCACGAAGCTCATTTCCGTGAATGTATACATGTATGCGTCGTTCCGTCCGGATGGAAGCTACTTTTAGCAATTTTTCGTCACGACGAAAAAAACCAAAACACTATACAAACGGCATTCGTCCGACCGATAACCGGGGAAAACGGATCAACATACCCAGTGGTGAGTGCAAAACAACAGCACGAGACCGCCCTGCTCATTTTCGAGACCCAGACAGGAGGGGAGGGTCTACTAAAACCAGGTAGAAAAGTCGACTTCGTAAGTTCATCCAGAAATCCCACCCCATTGTTTAAATAGTCTCTTTCATGTTGACCTTTTTACGAACAGGAGGATTTTGCAGTCCGTGCACCCCTGACATACCTCGGCACCCACCGCCAGCTCATCTCGGTACCCCCCCCGCCCGCATTGTTGGCATCTTTCCCCAATGTACCATTAGCCGGAAAAACCGTGCTGTTTGATCCGAAGGGGGGTTGGGAGAGCTTGCCGGCGCCCTCTAGTATGTTTCGGAGTCGGTCTGCTTCTCTCTCCTGGGCAGCACGCGCGTCCTCCACGGTGGCGATGACGCCGTCGCGGTCCTGCTCCCACACAATGAAAAAACCACGTAATTAAGCGAAAACAAAACTCTCAGCTGTCATATTTTTGTGTTTTTTTGTGCATACCTGTACGCGTATTATAAAACAGACCTAAACACTCATATACACACGATAGATGCGTAACATGTACCTCGTATAGTACTGTTTTACTGTGTTGGTACTCAGTCAAACACTGTTACATCGTAGACCAACCCGTGGGGAGGTTTTACCCCCGACGCAATATTGTACGAAGTTTATCTCTCACTCGTGTCGAGTAGATTGAATGTGTGGGAATGTATTGAGCCAAAGCTTCATTTTGGCCCACCTGCCGAAACTAAACACAACAAGATCAACACCATCATCGGCAAGATTTTTTTAATAAAAGTGGAGGGGTTGTTGTATGGCAGAAAGCGGCAGAGCGCTACGCCGAGTGACATGGGTGGGCACACAACATCGAGAAACTCGTGCCAAGGCGGCACCACCAATGCTGCCTGACAATAATGTTGCTGCCGGCTTGCGCCCGCTCCCTCGCCCACTGGTTCAGCGTAGGCTATACCGGCATATAATGTCGGCTTGCCCAAACATCAGGAACCACATACACATTTAACCGCAAACGCGCTGAAACAAACCACCCTACTCCGAGAGAGACATGCCGCTAAAAGCTCTAGGAATGAGGGTATAGGTGAGTGGCACTCTGCCATCCCGGAGGTACAGTGTAGCTTGCCAGCCGCATCAACGCCGCCCAACTGCATAATAGAGCTTCACCCAGCTTCGGCAAAACGGTTGAAATATACTTGACTTTAAAGACCAACTCTAACTCTCACCGCCTGGGGACTTCCTTTGGGAAGTTCCTTTAGAAATTTCGCTGAAAGTCGATGGTTGATATAATGAGGAGTTAGTGTGGACTATCGAACGTCTTGTTGAAGCTACACAAATATCGAAACAACTAATGTTGGTGTCTTTCAAATCTACACGGTGTACGTAGGACGAACAGGTTGTGAAAGTTTCCCCATAGCTTTTGAATCACCTCAAGGTCAGCCATGGCCTGTTCCAATCTGTCTTCCGCCGCTCGGGCATCCTGCCGCAATACCTCAGTCTGGGCCGCTGCAGCCGCTTCTCGAGCACCAGCTGCCTCCCGACCCTCCTCGCTCTGACTGAGACATGCCTGAACACCATCAAACCCGGATACATCAAGAGAGATACACGCGACCGGTCAACCTTAATAATCGCAAAGCATAGTCGACGACGACACACTGACTGCATCGGAGCGACGTTAACCCCTTTATCCTTCAGGACTGCTCGACGAGGCGCCGGTATACCCCTGGCCCAATAAAAACCGCGCGATAAACGCCGAAAATACACCAGTACCATGTGACAAAAAAAAAAGTTCCACACCTCGAACATATCATCGATTCCCACAGTTTATGCATCATCTAGAAACCTTCGAAGTCACATTTATATCTCATCTGTATGACCTGCATGATCTAGCTCATGTTGCCGGATGGGAGCCGTACAACCTGCACGATCTAGGACATGTTTCCCGGGTTGGATCTGTACGGTACAGATCCCGCACAACAGCGGTTGGGATCTACAATGGATGATCTGCAGTGAATCGCCATCTGCCCTAAAGTAGTACATGTGCACTAGCTCCCCTACACCGCGACTTACTCGTCACCCCTCTGCGCCCTAAAACGACCCCTGCCCCCGTCCCGCCCGGACAAGACATGCCGCAGCAACCTATTAATAGTTCTCGCTCCTCGTACTTTACCTGGACTTGATCTAGCCTGATTTTGAGGTCGGCAGCCGTGGCCTGCTGTTGTGACAGTTCTGAAAGCGCTTCCTGCAAGCGACTTTCCAAAGCTGACACCGACCCCTTGGCCTCTCGCGTCACCTCCCTGTCCCGCTCCATCTCCTCGCGCAGGCGACGCTCGGTGTTCGCCCCGGCAGTCGCCGCTGCTTCCTGTTTGGCACCACCAACGACGCATAGAAGGACCCATGCATTAATGTACTTCGAAGTATGGTCCCAAGACACGATCATTTTCGGAGCATTCCTCGGGATTTTTCCCGCGATTTTTGTGCGGGGTTCGGGACTATGCCGTGATAAAAAGAGAAACCCCGCTTCCGCACAAGCGAGTATGTACCAAGCAGATAGTTACCTGGCATATCCCGTTCCCGCGCCAAGGACATGTGTATATATCCCGTTCCCGGACAAAAAAAAAGTCCCGCGCAAACACCTACTGTATATATGGGCCCAAGACATGATAATATGTGCGTCCACACATGAAGCAGATGATGAACATAATCTCATCGCCATCAATCAAAATAATTGGTTTGCACTATCGATACATTATTTACCGAGGAACAGATACCAGCACAGTAGTGACTTTGTTTTTTAACCCCATATCCCCATATTAATAGCAAGTATATAACGGTCACCTGGTGTATCGCAGTAGGCAGCAGCAACCGCTCACACTCAAACCGCAAAGTCGTCAACAACAAAAAAAACCCAAACAAAACGAGTTTACTCCATACAGCGAGGGTCACGCTTTGAGAGCTACCTGGTGGTTTAAGACAGACCAAATGGCTTGGCACGGCCATACGCATTCCAGTTGAATAGAAATTCGGTTTCAAGAGAGGTCAACATGCCTCTTCACCCCTTTAGTACAGCAGTCCCGATCTGGGGACAAACCAGTCTAACTCCAAGTGATTTGTCCCCAAAAAAGGACTGCGGCACTAAAAGGGTTAAACCGTGACCCCCAGTGTACAGATATTTAATACCCATTCCGGTGTAAGACAAGTTCGGGTTCAAGAGGGAGGTAAAACAAGCCTGACACACGTCTATGTCTTAAACAGCAAGCCCCCCTTAAGGCACCAGGTACTGCATAGCAATATGGCAGCAGACAGCAGGAACGGTTTTACACCGTACTTGTTCCGTGAGCAAGCATCGCTAACACGTGCAGCTTCTCCGGCACCACCCAGAACAGCGTTAACGTTTGCATTGCCTGCTCACCTCCAGCTTTGCGCATCTCGCCAGCAGCACCCCTGCCTGTTCTGCCTCTGCCGCTAGCCGAGCCTTCTCTTCTTCGAGGAGCTCCACCCGTGCGCTGGAAGCCTTCGCTGCGGCCTCGCTTTCCACCTCAGACGCCTTCATTTCCTCTTCCAGTCGTGTGAAAGCCGCCTGGTGGGCAGGGGTGAGGCGAGCGGGCAGTAGTGTTTACGACTTGACCCAGCGTCTATAAAATCGCTGATAGTCCACGCTAACTCCTCGTTTTACTTGACCATCTTAGAATGTTCGGAGAGATTTCTCAAGTGGTCTGGGGTGCGGTGATGTATGTATCATTGAATGAAAAGATAAACATGCTGCAACCGTGTTGGCGCTTCACCCACGGTCTCGAACTGAAAGATAAACTTGCAACGGTATATTTCGTACGCATACTTCGAAGTGTACTCGCGGGTACCAGGCTACCGAATCTGATTGGTCGAATCTGATTGGTTAGGTTATACTCGGGTAGGTACCCGCGGTACCAAAGCTGGTTGTTGTGGTCATACTCGGGTATATTCCTACTGTACGTACCGAACCTGGTTGTTTTGGTCATTATTGGGTAGGTACCAGTATGTACCCGGGTATCCCGAGGGTATACACTTCGTGCCTTACTGGTGCTACAGTGAAACATACCCTCGTTGCTACTATGAAGTCAGTACGTATGCCTACACAGCATAATCCGGTGGTGGATCTGCCGATCGTGCCGCGGAAATCGCACCCGCAAATTACGAACGACTTGAAAATACGAGCGTATGGTAATACAAATCGATCCATCAATCAATCGATTAATCAATCAATCAATCAATCAATCAATCAATCAAGCAACTCACCAAGTATCCAACCAACGAACCGATCAAAACCAACCAAAGCACCAACCAACAAGCTAATCAAAACCAACCAAAACTCTTAACCAGTCAACAAACCAACCAACCAAAACACCAACCATCAAGCCAATCAAAACCCACCAAAACACCGACCAATCAACCAATCGACCATTCAATTAAACAACCAACCGAGACATCAACCAACGACTCAATCAAAACCAACCCAAACACCAACCAACCAACCAACCAACCAACCAATCAATAAACTAACCTTCTTGGCTTCTAGCTGCAGTGTCCAGTGAGCGTTACTTTTTTTCTCGGACATTTCCATCTCCCGCTCGATTCTTGCCGCATCTTGTTGCGCTTGGCGTGAAGTCTCTTCCGCCCGTCGTCGCCATTCCGCCACCTCCTGCTCCAAGCGCTGCACGCGTGTGTGCGTGTGTATTTACTGGTGTATGTGTTTTATTGGTTTCTTCAGGGCAACCGCCACACGCCTTTCGCCTTTTTAGACAGACATTCGTCAGGCGACAAGCTACTACTGTAGTGTGTTAAGGACGACTTCGTTCTGGGATCGCCAAATTCGGACTCCGTGACGTTCAACACATGTTAATGTCCAGCGTCCAGTAGTTCGAGATGTTCAAGTGCGGTTGACCACTCCAGAGCTCCATAAATAAAGGGACATCCAGCTCTACAGCAGCTGCCAATGATAGCGCAGCAGTCTATTAATACAGCCGTAGTTGACAGCAATAGTCTAGAGCAGTAATATAGAGTATAATAGTACTTTAGAGCAGTAGGGTAAGAGTAGTGGTCTAGAGCAATCCAGGTAGTCTATTTCATGCGTAGACTTGTAGGGTCTACGAGAGCACGATCAATCGTGCAGGGGTTTAAAAAAAAACACTTGTTTTCTCGCGCGAGCGCATGGACTATCGATATAGTCGAAGACGAAATTCCTCGCACCACCTACGAAAAGCCTACAGTGTATGAATTGTCTACTAAAAGGCCTACAGGGTGTGGGGTCCATCTCGTCGGCTGTAATGGTCCGGAAAGACGGTCTGTCCTGCGCACACGCCATCGCCTCCGCGGTGAAAAAAAAAGACAGATCAGGCCTTCTTCCCACGCGGACAACAAACACACCACCCTGGCGGAATTACAATCGCCGTTTTATACTCACATCAGAGTCCAGACGGTTTATTACATTCACGAAGAGAGTGGTACGTGGAAAGCTCAACAGAACCGACCCCCCGCTCTCCCCCCCCGTCTTTCGATTTCGCATCCCTGCCCGACGTCAGATTGCCAACTCCCCTCCGGTTTGATCGACCAGAGCTATACCTCTCGACAACCACGGCTTGTCAACACACATAGGGCACATACAGAGCGCCTTCATGCGGAAGAAAGCGTGTTAGCTTGGTCAAGGCTCACCTCTCGAACAGCCAGGAGCTCTTTCTGGAGGGCCCCGACCTGCTCGTCCCCGCCAGAGGACGCCTCCGCTAGGCTTTGCACCTACATACAAAGACCAGCAACACAGCAGCAATAGTAAGTATAGCCGTGAGCTCGCTGACCCTAAGTCGTCGACTAGTAATGAGTTGGCATTAGTTGGATAGGTACTACAAAATAGTTGCGCGCCGAGTTCTGTTTTTTATTTTTTTCTTCTTTTTTTATTTTTTTTTGTATCTGACTGGCGCGCAGTTGGTTCGAACTGGGTGTAACTTGATGAAGACTTTAAATAAATATGTCCCATGTATATTGATATGTAGCCATAGTATATTATCACGTAGCCATAGATATCATTAATACCTGGTATTAATAGTAATGAGAACCGAGTATGTTTTGTAAAGATTGAGGTATACACGGTTATCGGGCCGATTGTGGGTTCTAATTGCTATCGCACCCCGTCATCGTTATCATCATCATCATCATCTTCATCGAAATTACCACGGACCTGGTAACTGTCAAGTCCAGCCAATTCTAACAGCGCTAGTAATGTGTAGTAGTGAAGTATGCCGCAGCAAAGTCAGCTGATTGAGGGCGAACTACTTGAAGTAGAAATCTCAGCGCATGTAACACATTCACGAATATATATATATATATATATAGATATACTTACTTAGATCTCAACCTCGGAGCGTGCTCGGTTGGTACATCCCTGGCCTCTCAGAGCTCCCACTTGGGAATCGCCTCCGTTTATTACTTGCCGGACCGTTCCAGCGAGTCTTTGTTTTCTCCAACATTTCTCGTCGTACTTTCAGTCCTTCTTCCCTTTTTTCTTCTTTCGTTTCGTGTGCGTGCGTGTACTCCGAGCACGGTTGCGCGGGCGAACCCGGCACAGTCGCGGGTGTCAGCGGATGCTGGCGAGTAGAGGGGGAGTTGCAAGGAGCGCGGTCGCCGCTTTCGTGCCTAGGCGTCGCGTGTGCCTCGAGACACGAGGGATGCATCAATAGGCTCTGTCTGGCCTCCATTTGTGATTTTGGATAGAGTGCGTACGAGTATTTAAGGTTCGTTCGAGATTATAAAATGATATTCAAGCGGTGCTTATTTTTGCGACCGGGCTGAGAGTCACAAGAGGGAGGTACCCCGAATGAGCAACATTGTCGAGCTTGCGTCGAGGTCCACGGTGAGCACCGGGCTTCACGCGAGGCGGGTGACGGGGCTCACTGTGGAAGAGGGAGGGAAGCTTTACCCGGACTGAATCGGTGGCGAGATGGTCGCGAGATGGGCGGGCGGCGTACGAGGCTGAGAGAGAAGCTCTGTGCAAGATTTTTTCTTTTTTTCATTTTTTTCTTTTTTGACTGGTGTAAGGTGTTCCACTCAAGTAGTAAATTATTACACGAAAGGGGATGGGGATTTTTTTTCTTTTAGAAAATTTCGGTTTCATTTTCATTGTTTTTGCTGTGTTGCTGTGCCGTTCTGTGCTTTATCTTTCGTACATACGACGAGTACACAAGACACAGAGCATATCGAAAGAAGAAAATAAGTACCCTACCTGGGGTATGTATGTACGACGTGTGAGCGAGCATAGCGGAAAACCGCCCGCGACGCGAAGCATATGTGGCGTCCGAGCTGTTTTCTCCTGAAGCATGGCGGCGGGACTCTTGGCATTATCAAGTCGCCAGTTTGCAGCTAACTACAGGGGCCATAAAAAAAACGATACTCAGTCATGGACCTCTGTCCGCTTCGCATAATTTGATGTTTCCTTCCTGAGCGAGCGTAGCGGGCGGCGTAGGCCGCCCGCGGAGCGAAGCGCCTTCTATATATATATACCAGTATATATGTTCGGGTACATACCTGATATATAAATTGCTTTCAGCCGATTCTTAACTTCCTCCCTCGCGAAGCGTGTGTGGTGCACCAAAAGCGTGCCTCGACACCATACCCGCTCGCGCAATCTAAACCGCTTCTGCAGACCGCGCCAACCAAACTCCACCGTGGGAAAACGTACCAGCTATCTGTACACCTTATAAATCGCTCTTTCTTTTCTAGCACCATGTACCGAAACACAGCAATAGCAGCAGCTGCTTGGCCGAACGAGGCCACACATGCTCTTACGCCCGCATCAGTACCAGTACCACATACAGATCATGCAGATCATGCAGATCATGCAGATCATGCAGATCCTGGCACCACAGTAAGCGCTACTACCGGGCACCAGGCACGTGCTTGACCGAACAACCAGACCGGTATACTGGTGTCAGGTACGACTACAGCGGTGCGAGCGTCGGACTGTCCGGGACTACACGGCTGCTCACCGCATTGTTGAGCTGCTGTCGGGTCGATTCGGCCTCGGACGCGGCCCTCTCGGTCTCCTCCTCACGCTCCTCCTCGCGCCTGACTGCCAATGCCGACACCCGTTCCACCTCTTCGCTATGGCTCACCTGCGCCGCCTCGGCAGCCTCCCGCAGCAGAAGCACCTCGCGCTTGCTGGCTTCGAGCTCGGCCGTCTGATCGACGCGGCATTGGCAAGTCCACATGGAACACCACGGGAGACAAGTTGACACGGCACACGGGACACGGGACACGGGACGCGGGACACACCGCGGCGGCAAGGACGTGGGGAGAAAGTGTCAAGCCATCCGTGTCCGTCCCTTCCTGGTACACAACATCAGATCATCACACTGCCCGCCTGTCCGCCCGCCATTTTTTCCAGAATCAGACATACGGAGCCGTATCGATGCATATCGTCTTAGTATTGCAAAATGACTGTTTTACTACAACGGTAACCATTTTGGGGGCCATGCTTATCAACTTGATTACAGTATAGCGACCACGAAAACGACGAGTATGATACTACAGTATTACACTAGTATGGGCATACCGTATCACACGGGTCATAAGATAACACATCCCATGACCATTTTCAGAGCCGATTTTCTCGAAAACAAACCTTATTAATCCTATTACAGGGATCCATAGTTAATGGGACCAAATATTGTTAGTAAAAATGGGTAAATATATAGGTTTTTAGGTATACCATAGGTCCTATTAACTATGGACCCCCGTAACAGTAGGACTGCAGTCACTCCCGTAATAGTAGGAATTTGAGTGTTTTTACCCCCAAAACGGGGCTGCAATCGTAAAGCGGTCAAAAGGGGGTCACACAACAAACAACACACAACGAAAATGCTGGCCTTGGAGATATCTGGTCGAGATATTTCCTTCCATAGACACGTCGCTCTCCTCGTTGCCGAGAAAAAAACGGGACTTGACGTTTATCCGAGGGTGTGTGTTATCAAAAACAGGGGGGGGTGTTATCAACTAGGGGGGGTGTTATAAAAAAAAGAGGGGGTTTATCAAAAATAGGGGGGGGGGGTGTTATCAAAAGTAGGGGGGGGTGTTATCAAGCGTCTGTAACAGAAAAAGCATACAACAGCAGTATGATATACGTGCTGTACATTTCCTTCCGTCACAGTTACAGCACTTCGGACACATCCCCCATCCCCTATCCCCTATCCTCTATCCCCTATCCCTTACCCCGGCAGCCCGGGCTCTCACATCACATATCATACTTCGTGTTGCCGATATTGTAACTGCCATTTATGTTGGCATTTTTTTCCTCTAAATTACGCACAGAAAAATCAAGTGAAGGCCAACAGAACAGGGGTTGCTAGTACGGGGGTCGATAGTTAATAGGACCTATGGTACGCATAAAAAACCTATATATTTACATTATTTTACTAACAATATTTGGTCCTAATTACTGTAGTCCCCCGTACTATTAATAATTTTTTCCTCGCAATGGCGACTGCCGGAGCAAAAACGAACACAAACTCGTGCAGGGTAGGCGCCCTAGAAGCACCCGGTGTATTTAGTATTCAGGGTGTCCGCGATAATCCGACTTGGTTGGGTCATAAAAATATTCGAAACCGGCAGAAATGAGGAGCTCATTGGTTCAACAGGCGAATCAGAAGTTGCTCCGTGTGTTGATCAAACCACAGAGTTTTCCAGCCCGAGACTAAGGATAAAAACGGCCACTCTTTTCCACAGTAAATCATTTTTCGTCGGTTGAGATTGCTATTTACATAAGAAATCGAATACCTGGTACAAGAAGTCCCACTCAACCAAATATTCGCAAACATCCTACTAAACCTCGCGGGAATTTAGGGGGAAACCGGCGACGCAAAACTGACGGTTAGAGCAACGGGCACTGCTTGGATGCTATGGTTGGTGTCCGCGTCACAATGGTGATAAGCAAGCAGTCGTACGGCACAGGCGAAGCATGATCCTACTACAGTACCCCTACTGCTGCTGTACTGCTGGGCGCGCATGCTGCTTGTAGGCGGTTCAAAGGTTGAAAAAAGCAAGGTTTGCAACCATTGGTTTGGTCGATATCTCGAGCCCCGAAACGGGATTAACGCCATATGAAGGATCGATGGAAACCCCTCCAATACAACGACGAACTCCAACAAGTGAGCCCACCCCGTTGAACGAGACCTTCAGCTACGGAAACGAAGTACCACACCGAACACACTTGTATACATTTAGTTTACATATACTACTATTACGGAGGACCATAGTAAATGGGATCAAATTTTGTTAGTAAAAATAGGGAAATATATAGGTTTTTGTGTGCATCGCAGGCGTTATTTACCATGGTCCTCCGTAATAATACTAATAAATCAGACCCGCGAGACTCACCACGTTCACCAGCGACCGCTCCAGCTGCCCCGCTCTCGTCTCCGACTCCTGCAACGTCTTCAGATTCAAGTCCAACTCAGCCAAGGTCTCCTCTAGCCTAGAAGCTAGCGCTGTCGACACGGCACCCTCCGCGGGAGCATCAGCAGTACCGGCCTCGGTCCGCGCCTTTTCGGCTTGCAGGTCCGCCTGCAACACATGGAAGCACGTTTTTTTCCAGTATGTAGGTGAGCGGTGCGTGGGTGGGTGGGTGGGTGGGTAAGCGCGGTACGTTGGGTGTGGAGGGGTGGAAAGGAATGGCGAAGGCATCGCCTTCTTGGGGTCGGGAGACATCGTGTGTGACCTCGCTGGTCTCTTGTAAGCCCGGCCTCGCGTGCACGAGGCCAATATCATGCGTATCATGCAGTAGCGTCATACATCAGGCAGAGGTGCCATACAATACCAATATCAATTAACATTCCGTATGCTGTAGTCGTACAAAAAGGTATGCAGTGTCATGCATAAGCATACTAACGCAGTACCATCCACGCTTTTATGCCCCTCCCGCAAAAAAAGCAACGCGTCCACTGGGTTGCGCCGAAAGCGATACGCCTATACACCAGCACAACACCGCGATGACAAGAACTTCCAACAGCGACAAGAAGGACGACAAATGTAATGTTGCCCTTGCTGCTGTTCGCGCAATGATGCCGGCCGGGACTCGGGAGTCCGGGGGTATTGACTGTTATCACCTGCAGCTGTTCCACCTTCTCCTGCCACTTCGCTTCCGCTTCGAAGCTAGCCTCTTGCGTGGCATCCCTCGCCGCACCCTCGGCCTGTGGAGCAAGCACGAACCATCATTTCGCGATCATGTTTCGGCCGCGGCTTGCCAAAAGATTGAAAGACGTTGCGGCAGTTGCCTCGACAAGGTAACTACGCGTTACCGCGCTATCAACGAGACCGTAACCCCAACTGCGCGCCAAAACCATATTAGTGTTCACAAAAAAGAAAAGTCAATCCTAACATATCCCAGTGGTGATCGAACGCCGCTAAAGCGTTGTTCGAAAAAACGACTTGCTTCGCACATACACTTGCCCCCCTGCGCGTTCGCCGTACGTACAGGAAAAGGGTCCCCACCAAACGATCAGTAGCGGCGGGATGCATTGAGCCTGTACGGCGGGTGGATCGATGGCTCACCACAGACTGTTGGCGGAAACGTTCCAAAGCGTCCTCAGCCTCGAAAGCCCGTGAGCGCGCTTCCTCCAACTGACCACGACAAGGCACGACACCACACGACACAACACGACAGTATTGGTTGAGTCGAGTGTCAACGTGCTTTTGTTCGCTTGAGGTTGGTTTGTGAAAAAAAAACGTCGGCCTCCGCTTTATCTGTCCGGATGCCTCTCCTCACGTGGAGGACAAAACGATGCAGGAAATCGACAAGCCTGTCGAGCTGATGCCAAGCGTAAAACGCGAATACAGGCTCGATGCACCAAAGCCCGCACAGCGACCACGAACGGCCACAGCGGCAATCTCCACCACAGCCCGTGCTACAACAGGGGTTTGCACTTTTGGGCCAACGCATTCTTCACGGACGGGACTCCTCAACCATTTTCATCAATCACCTCACCAATACCTTCGGACCCGATGGGGAATAGGGCCGTATGTATTCTGTGCTGCTCTAATACCACCAACTGCCGAGAGCGCCCACTATATAGCGTGGGTAGGCACAATCCGACGGTATAATAGTCGATGAGGGAAGAGAGTGACGAACTCTCACCGCGATAAAAACGCAAGGCTGGCACGGCAATGGGGAGGGAGGGGATGGGGGGGGATGGGCCTACTTACAGTAGTGACCCCGGATGTACGTTGTCACGCCTATTAATAGTGTAGGAGGGAGCAAGAGCAAGGAGTGCGAAGAAAGTAAACGGAACGAAAAAAATAAAAATAAAATAAAGATGATTCGACGCGTGCTACTGCAGCTCTACCACTTTTTGGTCGAACCGTTTCTGACTGAACGAAGTCCTACACTGAGAAATGACGTGAAGGGGGCGTTTTACTACTATTAATAGACACCTAGACCATGGCGTGAAGGAGTTGTTCATCGTGTTGCACAATCATCGTGATTGTAGTATGGTTAGGTATAGACTTCCTGATAACGATGAGTCTTATCAAAACTGATAATGACGAGATGCTACCTCTAACCTACAGTAGGGTGCTACCAGGTATATGCCAAAATTACTGTAGCTACCGTAAAATAAAGAGGCCATGGGAGTGTGTATCAGGCTTTTATTAATAGCTTACATTTGCATTCTTTCCTCTCGAAATCGTTGTTGGGTGCTACGGCCTAGTCCAGGTATTGAGGTATATACCATTGATAGGTGCTACCAGAACCTTAGCTACTAAACGCAGCCCAACCTATCCCTACCTACACCGAAACTACCTCCTCGTCACGTACCTGGTACCTGGGCACGTATGCACAACCATTGCGAAACTACTCTCTGCGCTCTGGCTTGCTCTACGTACCGCCGTATAACGCGCAAGGATGAAGTTTCGAGCCGATTTTGTCCACAACAAGCGGGGCACACCTAAACGGACGATTCATGTTCATAGTAGCTTTGGGGAGATTTCGTTAAGACCTTTCCATAGACAGACGCATCGCTCGACCTTTATACGAAGTGTTTGTTGTAGAGAAAATCAGATGGGAAAAATATCCGGGGGGGGGGGGGGGGGGGGGGGGGGGGGGGGGGGGGGGGGGGGGGGGGGGGGGGGGGGGGGGGGGTGTTGGGGGGTGTTATCTCATCACATGAGTTCCAACGGTCATACGGTACAACAGCCCAAAAAGAACAGTTAATCGCCGCACCGACACCGCACACTCAGGCCGTAAAAGCCGCCAGAAAAAATACCGTACGACTATGCCTCTTATAGTTTCAGCGCATCACGCTCAACAGCAGACAAGGCCACCCAACCCTCCCCTGGAAAGCCTCTGTGCCTACATCATTATACATACCTGTCTCGAGAGCTCCCTTTCACGCTCTGATCGGTCCTGTCCCGCATCCAGCTGCCTCCGCAGGCCGTCACAGGAAGCCTCGGAGTCCAGCAGCTGCCGCTCCAGAGAGCCGACGGTCACAGACAGCCCTTGCAGCTCCGATGACAGAACGTTCCCGCTGCAACGACGCACGCACGCAAATGTTCGGGTTTGGTAGATCAGTACGCGAAAGGAGGCGTTGTCGCTTGCTTGGGTTCGGTTGGGGGGGGGGGGGGGGGGGGGGGGGGGGGGGCGTACTCTTTTGTTGCTTGCCTTAGTCATTTGACCATTGACCACGCATCCCTTTCGAGACGGAGCACCGTTCCTACTCCTAATAGAGACACCTCCAACAATTGGGCGCTCATTACGGTGTTTCCATAAATTACATAGAAACTTTTTGCTAATCTTATCCCCTTCCTGTTTGGCCTCCTGTGGCCACCATCTATCTCCTAGGATAGCGATCGTTTTCTCGGTGCTATTCATTGTATCAAACTCCTCCATGTCACATTCGTCTATTTTCCTCATCTCTTCTAACACATCCCGTTCCTCCTTGTATATTTCACATTCTCCTACTATGTGAGTTCTACTCTCTATTGCTTTGCCACACGGGCACATCTGTGCGTCTACTTCCTCCCCCTTCCCGGCTACTGGTGTACCTCTTTCTTCTTTCTGGCAGGTCCAGGTCCCCTACACGAAAGCGCAGTTTCAGCGTTTTCGCGAAGTCCATTGGGCCATGCAAATACGTTTTCATTCCTGTTCCTTCCCTCAATCCCCCGTATATCTCCAAGTGTTTTTCCGATTCCACCTTTTTTCTTAGCGCTAGCCTTTCCCTTCTTTCTATCATTTCTTCTACTTCTGCCTTGTACCTCCCAAACTTCCCGGCGGACATCATCTCTACTTGGTTTCCCCCTAGATCCTTCCATACTTTCTCAACTACGCCATCCCACCTTATTCCAGCTCGTCCTTTTGATACTTTCTCCCATACAGCTCTATCAACTATGGCTGGCAACCTCTTTTTTGGCATGTTCCTTACTTTATATTGCCAGTTCAACTTTCTCATGTCTCTATTTGTCTTGAGTGGGCGCATTCCCAGTTCTGCTCTTAATACTGTATTACTAGTCGTACTTGAGCATCTTAGGATTCTTTTAGCTGCTGTCATTTGTACTGTTTCCAACTGTTTCACGAGTTTCGCGTTCCCTTCCCATACTTCTCCTGCATATTCTAGCTTTGGTACTATCACATTCATCAGGATACATATCTTAATCCTAGTGTCAAGGTTCGAGTCTGTTAGGATCGCATCCATCTTGCCTACTTGTGCCTTACCCTTTCCTAATACTTTTGCTATATGTATATCCCAAGAGCAGTCTTTTGAGATCTCTACGCCAAGGTATGTATACTGGTCTACGACCGGCAATTCATCTTCTCCCCACTTCCAACTGAAATTTATCGGGTTTACCTTATCTTCGTTACAAACAGCTACTGCGCATTTCTTGACGTTCGCCGTCACCCTCCATTTCCTGGTGTATTCTAGCGCCTTCTCTATTTGTTTCTGCAATCCTTCGGGTGTTTCTGATATCCCCACGAAGTCATCCGCAAACATCAATCCCGACACCGTATCTTCCCCTACCGTGACTCCCTGCCTTGCTCCCTCGACTGCTACTATCAGGTCGTTAATATATATCTTGAATAAGTTAGGTGAGAACGTACATCCCTGTGCAACACCTTGTAAAATATCAACATAGTTCGATATTTCCCCGTCCAGCATCACAGCACTTCTCGCACATTCCGTCATATTTTTCATCATTCTCCACATCTTTCCTCTGATTCCTATTTCCCACAGTTTTTTTTCCACAATCCCTTTCTCCATACTGTGTCGTAGGCTTTCTGCACATCTAGAAAGAAACAGTACGTTGTTAGTCCCGCGTCTTTCCTACCTTGAATAATCTTACCTAAGGTGTACACATGGTCTACGCAGCTACGGTTTGGCCTAAACCCTGCTTGTCCTTCGCTTATTTTGTCTTCCTTCTCCATCATCGTTCCCATTCAATCGTTCAAAATCTTACAAAATGATTTGCCTACTGTGCTTAGTAGCGTTATCCCTCTATAGTTTCCCCGGGTCAGCCTTATCTCCTTTCTTGAATAAATTTATTACTACTCCTTCTCTCCACCTCCTAGGTGCGTACTCGTTTTTCCATATCCAGTTATACGACATAACCATCATGGTAAGCATTCTTTCTCCCCTGTACTTCATAAATTCATTCACTATTTGGTCTGCCCCTGCTGCCTTTCTATTCTTAAGTTGAGCTACACACTTCTTTACCTCTTCCCTTGTGAACTCTCTCTGTAACCCTCCCGAACCACTGTCTTCCTTTTCTGATGTATGTACGTTCGCCTCTGCCCACGCGTTGATTTCGGTGGGGGGGGGGGGGGGTGTACTCGATAGGAGACATGTACTCGATCTCATGCATGGCCGTAGTCGGGGGGGGGGGGGGGGGCACACACAAAAAACCAATCAATATATTCTACCTATCTCTCTAAATATTCGACATGGCTTCATTCCTTCCAAATAGTATCTAGCAAGTCACCTTTTAACGCCTGCTCACTTTGTCTGATCCGCCGGCACCCATGCGGAGCCTTGTAAATGCACACCATAGTTCGTTTGCCAGGAGCAAATACGTCGATTGAATTAGTTTTGACGGGTAACAAGGTCTCTCTGGACGCACTATACTAACTTTAGTGTGGGCTTTCCTCGACGGGTGTCCTCGACGGCTATTCTGAACGGCTGTCCGTCCGTCCGTCCGTCAATGGGCTAAAGTGCCGTCAACGGATCTATTTATCCGGGAGTGGTTTTGTTGCGCTTTCGTTGCCGTTTGCTGGGGGAGACAGTTTCGATTTTTGTTCAAAATATTTTGACAGGTGGTCATTTGTGCGTCGTCCTCCAAAGCCAAGAGCTAACACAACTAACTGCACATATCAGAAATAAACGGCGGCTGGCGGGGCAATGCTGTACTGCCGCCATATATACGCGACCTGCGAGCCTTACCTTTCCACCTCTGTCTCCACTTCGCTCCGTGCTTCCACGATTTGTGCTCTGAGCTTGTCCGTCTCTTGCGAGTGGTCCAGAACCGCCGCCTCGAGCTCCCCGACCTACAATAGCAGTTATCATAAAAATAACCGTTCCGGAAGATAAAAACCGAAACAAAAATGTCACCAGTTGCCTTGCTTTTCGGCGGATCCTGGTCTTACTATACAAGCCAAGCAAAAGCAAAAAAACAGCAGCCCTGGAATAAACATCAACGCTGCTCGCAAGCTCGACAAAAACAAACGAGACGTACATTAGCTACTTCGCCACCGGTGTCCCTTTTACCCAAAGTCGCGCAATCCCGCCCCACTGCACCCGGCCCGCTCGACTCCTAGGCGTTTCAACCTCCCGCCGCCAAAGCTCGAACCGCCTCCTTGTCCCCTTGAGAACTGCACCCACGGTTTCGGAGACAAACTACTCATAGTCAATGCCGGAATAACTTGCAGTAAAATGTAATCCTTCCCCATACCTGGTTCCTCAACGCCTCTTCCAGCGCGGAAAACCCCTCCGTCTCGCGGCAGTCTGCTTAGCGCCAGAGACAGCTCTTCCCGGAGCCCAGCGATCTCTCCCTCCTGCGCCTCCATCACCGCCGCCAGCCCCGCCCCTCTCGAAGTCACGGCTAGCGGGGTCCCGTTGGCAGCTTCCGATGATCCGGCGGTGGGCGTTCCCGTCTCCCCGCCTCCTCCTGCCGCCGTCGCTGCGACCAGACCGTCGCCATCGCCACCACCACCGTGCGTGAAAATAGAGATCATGCGTCGCCTCACTTCTTCTGAGACTTGTATCAGTAGAGGGCCGAAGGCAGGGTCCAGGCGGAGGGCTGCAAGGGGATTGAGATGAACGCGGGCGGGGGTGCGGGGGGGGGTTTACTCATTATCATGCATGTCCGTAGTCGTATGACCATAGACCCTCGCATTCCTACAATGCCGGGACGGAGCACGTCTGGTTTTCACCGACCAGGCAGACGTTGCTTGCACCGCACCAAGCGCGAAGCGCCGTAAGTGAGGTTTTGGGCGAGTCTTATGAAGGGTGAGCTTCATCTTACCAAGAAACGCTTTAGAGGCGGATTTTCTTGCATATGGATGACAGCATCAATGGATTGATTTAATTTCTGGTGTCGCTATTTTCAGAGACAGCAATGGGTGGGGGCGGCATTGGTGGGGACGGGGGAAAGGTTGTGAACCCTTGTACTACCGAAAAAAGTATCGAATCATTGAGCAATAAATACAAGTAGTTTGGACACAAAAACGCGCGTGGAGTTTTAAAGAGGTTGATAGGCGTGGCCGTGGGGGCGGGCGGCGGGCGGGGAGCGGGGGCGGAGCAGACTCAGGTGACCGAGGAATCGGCCGCCCTTGGATCGGGCAGATAGTGTGTCTGCTGTCTGCTACGCACTGCTTTCGGACAGGCCGGCGCAAGGAGGTGGGAAAGCCTCATACAGTAGTCGCCGAGGCTCTATTGACGTGGACTGGGTAAGAAAAGGACGTGGGAGTTTTGCTCAGGGGTCACTTTGTCGCGACCATGCATGATATCGAGTGCGTTGCAATCCACCCCAACACGACGAAAGTCTGCATTTTAGTACAGGACAGGACATAAGCTATTAAATAGCTATAACCCTATTTAATAATTGTAAGAAAGAACTGGTCCAGACTAGATTTCTTAGTTGGGAATGGGTGCGCCCTATATTAACTTCACTGTCACCACTATTTTCCCTGTAAACGCCAGCCTGGCTTTCTTAACGCTCCTCTTCTTACAGCGAATAATATTTGGCAGCTATTAATATCCTGTTGGGTAGCCCATCACGCGAAAAGTAGTTTTCATGCGGCATCTCCGCAAGGGTCGTGCACGACTCGGCCTAGCTGCGAAAACATGGTTGTAGCTTCTTGACTTTAAGCACCAAACCAAGGCCCACCCCGACCCCCTGGGAGATTTCTCGCAACGAATATAGTTGGTGTATTGAATAATTGATATAGCGTTGAGGACTGTCAACCATTTTGTCCAAGCTGGGACTGATAGTATACACTCCTCGTCTCCGTAACACGCGCGCTGCCCTCACCTCCTCCTCCTCCTCCTCCGCTGTCTCCCAGCACCAATGCCCCACCATCTAAGCTTTTCCTTCCCCTTGCGGTGCGATGCCGCCTTCGTTGCGCCGCTTCTTCCTCGCCAAACGCTCGCTTAGCCGCCTCGATGGACGCCATGAAGGGAGTTATTCCTGTCCAAATAAATTGACGACGACAGCAGCTGCGTCAGACACAAACATACAGCCGCTCCGGTCCGGTAATCAAGCCGAGCGAACTTACAGTAGAGCCAACTAAGACTATTCTTGCCACAGCGGCAGCAAGCATGAGCGGCAGTCGAGATTGAACCCCTTTACCCTTCCACCAACGTAAAAATTACCCCTCACTAATTCTAAGTATTTCATCGCCAAAAACGAGGATGCAGTTCAGGAGAGGTTAAGAACCGCACCTATCATATTTTAGGGGACAAATTACTTGGAAATAGTGTAGCCGAATATATTTGCAGTAGAAAAAAAGGGCTAGAAAATAAAAACTCAAGAACAACTCCGCCGTCGTCGAAAAGCTCCGTTTGGGCATAACCTGTCGCCCCGCCCCGCACATGAAGGATAACAGCATAGAACAGAACAGAAGAGCACAAGAGCACAAGACACATCAACATCGACTATCTCCCACAGTTGCAGAACGAACCGATTCTCTCTGCATCACACGCGGGAGGCCTTCTCTCTCTGGAAACGAAAACCAGACCCCCCTACCCCACTCCAACCCCCTCCCCACTCCACGCCCCCAAGATCCCTAGCCTCCCCCCGAAGGAACTCACCAACTCTGTTCTGGATAATCTTCATGACCAAGTCCCTCGTCCACTCTCCCCCGTCGCCAGCGCCTCCCGACGCCGGCGCACCCACACCTTCCACGTACTCCAGCAACAGCCCAAGCGTCAAGCACGCTAATCCCTTCACCGCGACACGCTGGGCCTGTGTCGCGCCCCCTGCCCCCCCCCCACCCCCCGTTCCCCCCTCCCCCTCCCACTCCCAAGCGCGCAGCTGTCGCTTTTCTCGTCTCGGCCCGAGGCGATCCTTCTTCCAGGAGCGGACACCGCCCCGCCGCGACGTCAACAACGAAAAGATTAGCCGGGTTAGCCAGCAGCTCCCGCACTGCCGCCGGGCACCCATGCAGCCACCCGCACAAGAGCCGCATGAGGGAGATGCTCATGTCGGCGAAGGCGGCGGCGGCGGCGGCCCTCTTGCCCCATCGCCTCCCCCCCGGCGGGGCTAAGCGTGGTTGGGTCCCCCCCTCCACCCAATGTCTCCGCTGAAAGCCCCCCGACGGCGCCATCCCCGTTGACGCTGGGTGGACAGGGGCTGCTACCACCCCCCTCCATAGAAGCGGAGGCGTCGCTGGAGCCCGGCGGGGGTAAGGGGGGACGCGATGTAGCAAGCTCCAGCCACCGCAGCAGGACGTGGAGGAGGGTGGTCTGGTGAGAGTCGTGTCCCGCAGACAGCGGAACCCTGAGAGCGATCTCTTTAGACAGCCCTCCCCCGTGGGTAAGCAGCATGGTCATGATCTTGCAGCTAGGTGAGCCGCAGCGGAGGAAGAGGGCAGGGGGAGGAGCGGCGAACGCGATCGAAAGGCGGACGATTTGTTCGAGAGGGGATACGAATAACATAATCCCAGAACGTTTAACAGGTACAGACTACTGTAGTAAAACGCAGTTCCTCTTCATTCTCTGGTTATACTTCTTTCGGATTTTGGAGAGCTGACGCTTGGTGGGAACCTGGTCGTCCGGCCAGATTGCGGAGTGCGCAGTTGATCCCACCTCCACCCTCCTCCTCGCTGCGACCGCGCTCACGAAAAGACCCGAAACGTTTTCGTCGTGTGCAGCCTAACCCTACACTAGACGCCCGTCGTATAGCGAAGTACTACTGTAGCTTCTCCCACGCGCGTGCAAAAAGTCGCAGACGTTCGCAGAAGCACAACAGGACTGTGCTGATCGCTACAAATATGGTGTTAATAACTAGTGTGCCAAGTATTAAGGCGCTAATAATATGCCATTAATATGCTTTCATACCAAGTATGCAATTACCAGGGCATTGATAATACGCTACCAGTATGCCATCGATAAGCTATTGATATTGTATGAATTCGCTATTAATATGCTATTGATATGTATACCTGGTGCATCAACCTCGCTCTTGCCCTCACCCTCTGGACATGACGTCAGCAGCGGAAACAGCAGCCGAGCTCCGCCGCCCATTTCCGTCCTGCCCAGCAATCCCCCCGTCAAGCTCGCCTCCATACAAAAGCACCTTGGCTGAGCCCGCGAGGCTATCCAAGAGAACCTTGCCCGGCGGAACGGGAGGAATCCATGCCTCGATATCCTATCAATGCAGCAGTATGCCAAGCACAAGACGACTACATGAATTATACCAAAATAACTAAAACAAGAGAGGGAAAGGGGGCACGGTAGTCAGTGTACACGAGACAGCACATATATGGGTTCGGTTGGGTCTATTTACCAGCACTGACGGTTACCAGTTGTAGATGATATCATGCATCTTAGCAGGCGTTATGAAAAGGTTGTTGGCTCTGCTTGCACAGCTCCCTGCCTTCTCTCACGGCAAGCGTCACAGCAAGAAAGCAGAGCACGGCGGTGAAAACCCCGCTGTCAGCCGGAGGACTGCGGGCAGACGAAGCAAGCAGTTCGGCAGGACACACCAAGACTACTGGCGGGGGGGGGAGGGTGCCGCAGTCCCCCCCCCCCCCCCCCCCCCCCCCTGACCAGATAGGCTGTTATCCGACACTGTTGTACCGATGTTTGATGGTCAGAAAACCTACTCATATATGTGGAGGTGATGGGGGAACAGGTTTTATGTCAAATGTGCTCACCTCGAGCTCTAGGGGTGGCGGTGGCGGCGCAACGACGTGCGAGACCACCTGGGTGCACACGAGCTCATTGCCGTGGAACAAACAGCCCAGAACCCTGACCGAGGGCGGCAGCAGCATCGAGTGACAGTATCAGCACGAGCAATCGATTAGTCTCCGGATATTTCGCAAGGCAGAGATGATGGGTGGGGTGAAACATCACCAAGGCATATGGTATGCACAAACCTCAGCTGATCGAAGGCGGCTGTCGCCTGGCAGTTGCGCTCGACACCCACCGTCATCAGCAAGGGGGACTATTATCACACGGACCGTACAACATTTACATATGTTCGTACAACACTTATATAAGTTGCAGCAGACGGCACAAGGGCTGACAACGCTGCCACCATTCTCCAGAGCTCCAAGCCCACAAAAATATATAATTGAAAATGAAAAAGACACCTCAGCGGCGAATCGAAAAAATCTCCAAAAGTCATGGAAGGCATTTCGATCGCGCGTAGTACGGGGTTTGTAGCTTGTATAGGGGTCTACAAAGCCTGACCGTGTTCGATCAAAACGTACTCGCTACCTGTAAATAAGTAACATAAATAGAAACCATGTAACATCGAAGGCGCAGCAAGACTTCCCCGAAATTCTGCTATTACTGGGATGGGTTCATCACAATACATACACGGCAGGGCTATCAGATTCCGCGAACTCCGCGCGACTGCTGTCGGGGAGAACGGACCCCCCCCCCCCCCCCCCCGGTACCCACCATTGAAACGCCTCGCCTATGCTTGGGTCGACCTCGCTTTCCCCCAAGGCTCCTTTCATCACAAGCGTCGAAAGGGCGAAAGAATCGAGCCCCACGTCTTGAATGAGCAGCTGCGACGGGCGTAGTGGACACGGAGAACGATCAGGAAACAGCACAGGTAAAAAAGAGACCACTATTGACGAAAAAAAAAAAACAGGTAGGTAGCCCCCCCAAGCCTGGAGACGTGTAGCTCAGGGTACGACTGACTGCCCGATGAGCGAGGTAGGGGTAAAGGTGGCCAAAATAGACAGAATGACACGCAGCCAGGTGCTCAAGGGCATGGAGCAAGGTGCACCACCGGACACGATAGGCCAATTCACTGCACGCTTTTCATCACCCTACGGCAACCCATGCCACCCCTCATTCCCATCCCATCCACACCCCCCATGGCTCGTGGTCCACATCAGTTCACTTCAAGAGTAGTTCCTAATATGCACCGCGGGATACACAATACCTGGTAAGTGTTACAACTCAAGAAACAATACCAAATACCTGGCACTGAGCAACAGACGCTACTATGCAACAGATGTCAAGCAATACTATGATATAGGCACTGCTACGCAACAAGCCTCGCCACTCAGAAAGCACTACTACGTAATAAACCACACCAGGTAATACGCAACAAACATTACTACACACTAAGCATTACAATCACAAGAGTTATTAAACAGTACAACCACAGGAATCATTAAACAGTGCAACCACAATAGTCCCACCACAACCTCATTTCCTAACCGATCTCTCGAGGCAGGAAGGCAAGCGGGCAGGCAGACAGACAGGCAGGCAGGCAGGCATGCTCACCTCGCCGGCGTTGTACTGGTTCGTGGGGTGCTCTTGCACCAACGCCCCCATGACCCTCATCGCCCGCTCCCGGCACGCTACCGGTGCATACGAAAACGCTTCCGCCCTTGAAAACGCCACGTGCGCCAGCATCTCGCTCAACAGGCCTTGCTCCGCGGCGGCAACGACGGATTGCCTCTCCGCCCTCTTCGCGTCGTTTTCGTCGTCGCGGGCGAGCAGGAGGAGGAGGAGGTTTAGAGCCTGGCACGCGATATCCGTTCGCGTGTCGGTCATGAAGCTCGCCTCAGCCTAGCAAAGCGAAGAAGAGTGGCGGGGGAAACGTGACATATACACACGAGGTGCGGCGGTGCGTGTCATACTTTTTTTCGCGTTTGAAAGCGGGCCCGTACGACCCATGTTGTATGTATGTTATATGTGGAAGTATGGTGAGCTCAAGGCTTCATACTTGGTTGAACCGATCCGCCGGAGGACGAAAAAAAAACGAAAAAATACGTAGGGAAAAGAAGCGGAGGTTGTATTATAGCTTGGAGAGCACAGTATGCACACCGGGAGTATGTGCATATACCAGGTATATTGGACGATGGCCAGGTACTTCAACATCTATCAGAGCGTACACATCAGGGGTATATACGTAAGATGGGGTAGGGGGCGTACTCATGTGTTGCTTGCCTTAGTCATTTGACCATTGGCCACGTGTCCCTTTCGAGACGGAGCACCGTGGGGGGGGGGGGGGGGGGTGCATACTCGCGCTAGGTACGTACTTCACCAGTTTGGCCTTCCCTCCAATGGAAGACAAGTTAAGTGAATGCTTGGTTGAGCCAATCCAGGCCTCTACTACGGGGGAGCATAGTAATACTGCTCATACAAATAATCAGAACCAAACACGGTGTGTAAATATTCGGGATATACGTATGCGTCCATCGTGGGTTCTGATCACTACGTACTACTATGTACTACTATGTACTACTATGTATACCGCAATAATACTCACGTGTGCAGAGGCTTGCTCTCCGCCTTTGTCTCCCTGGTTTTCCACCGCCTCCATTGCCGGTTCTGTTATTGCTTTCGGCGTTTCCTGCTCTGCTTCAGGCGCCCTGACATCGATCAGCTGGTGGAAGCGCTTCAAGCAGTTGCTCTGGCAAAAGAGCGCCTGCAGCAATATTCACATTCACAATCACACCAAAAAGAACCAAACGATGAACGGTGAAGGAATGGGGTGGGGTGGGGTTGGCACAATATTCACACAGACTGCAGCAACAATGGCAAAGTTACAGAGAAAGATCACCCTATTACTACTGTAGTCTAGTATCCTACTCTAATTCCTAGTCATTTGTCCCCGGATAGTGGGCGGAGTTCTTAAAACATTGTCCTAGTCTACAGTAGTTCCAAGTGCCTACTTTGCCCCCGAAAGATGGGTACGGGAACTCAATTTTGTTTGTCCTAGTCTAATTCTAAGTGATTAGTTTGCGCTCGAAACGTGGTCTACAGCACTTCTATACGTAAAACAGTGTCACAGTCAACTTCCAAGTGGTTCATATGCTCGAAAAGTAGGTGCAGTTGTAAAAATCAATGTCCCAGTCTCATTGGAAGTGAGTACTTAACTCCAGAAACGTGGGCGCAGCCTCTAAAAAGCTCTTCATGTCCTATTCTAATTCCAAGTGATTCAGCTTGTCCCCGGAAGGTGGATGCAGATGGGTGAATATATTACTATATAATAGAGATTAGTATTAATATAGAAATTGATTCAGGGGTGGGGTGGGGTGGGGTGGGGTGGGGGTGGCGCAATAGTGACGAAGAAGACGCCTCATTTCAGCCTATCAGTTTATCGTAGGGTGGTGTACAGTGGTGTCTCAAGACCATCCCGTGACAAGCCCAAAACGTGGTGTTGTCTCTATTATAGCTCTTATCTCTTACTATCATACTAAAAAAATGACCCCATCCTATTTCCAAGCAGTATTTTCCCGTGACAAGCCGATTCACCTGGCCTTATCTCCAATATGGTCTTTAAACCGGGTGGTCTTATCTTAAAATGGGCACACCACTGCATACTTGGTAGGCTTTATGTAACGGTATTCGCATCGAATCAATACAGCGGCACATTACATTGCGTAACAACCCGTCGCAGCGATTACTGGACCAAGGAAGTGATCGACCACTGCTGTACCACGGGAACTTTCGATTGCTGCTGCGCCACGGGAACATCCGACAGACGTCAACTAGCCCACCTTGGTGAGCGAGGAACCGGCGAGCAGGTTGGTGCACACCAGCAAACAGTCCTTAACGATAACGCTCCCTCCTTCCAGCATGCCTTCGCTGGACATGATGTCGAACAACCGCTCGAAGCCCTCTTGAAACGCCACGAACTTCTTCACTTCGAGGTTGCTGTTCGTCAGCTGCGGTAAGGGCATTGCGAGAGCCAAGCGCAGAACTTCAGGCAGGCTCCTACCCATGCTCGTGGGACCAACAAAAAATAAGACAGGTATGAAAAGGCTATACATGACACATGACACATGATACATGGTAGACGATTTCACGTCGGAGGCTGATGCTATGCTTTTTTCATAGCAAGAGGATTGGGTAATACAGCAGCAGGTTACGATGGAGAACTCGACAGCATCCAAGATGGCCACACAGGCTGTGCACGTGGCCCAGCACCTTCGGAGGCAACACAAGAGCACGACAAGAAAGCGGCACCGGATTCGAGCGGACCGAAAACTCTTATCGTATCATGCATAGCACGGGCCGTGTTGATTCCGTGCGATGAGCATGGCAGCACACCACACAAAATACCAAAAACAAACCAGCAAAAAGTTAAAGGAGTACGAGACCAACAAAAACAAGCACCGCCGTGCAGAATGGACAATACTTTATACACGCGAACCAACTAACGAAGCAAACCTTCAAGGTATGCATACACAGGCGGAGGCAGGCAGAGTGCAAGCTTAAGGTTCACGCGAACCAAGCTAGGAAGCAACAACCTGCGGACAAAGACAAGCAGTGCAGCAGTACACCAGCAGCATGGTATGTACCAGTTAGAATAAAACGCTAACCAGGCTACTCACGTGTCCCAAGAACACGACGACCTCGTTCCGAACCTCCTCCCTTGGGTCTCGCAAAACTTCTACCAGCGCCTGCAAGCCGGCCGGGCACTCGAGGATGCACACCTCTAGCGAATCGGCGGCAGCATTTTGAAGCGCTTGCAGCACCTGAGGACGACGAGTTTCCGTTTTGTGACGTCAGCCGACGCAGTAAGGCAGTAGAGGGCAGAATGATGCCGCACGCACAACGATCGATGTCCGTCTACCGGATGTCACGGCACAGCAGCTCTATGTACAGCGCTACTGCATACCGCTGTATTACTGTTTTTGTCTGATCCAGCTCGTGAGCTTTACGCGAAGGCTGTAACGCTATCAATAGTCCACAAGTAGAGCTACAACTTATTCTGAGACCCAGGTGTAGCGACCTAAAGTATGTCAGACACGGTCTTGCAAACCATTTACGTACGAAGTACCAGTGTAAATAGTTGGAGCGATCAGCAGGACGGCTACTCTGTAGAATCATGCGGCGCACTTCTCTTATATTAGCCCTTCGCGCTTTGTAGTTCGGGCTTACCTGGTACCTGATATCCCCTACCCCCTACGTTACTATAGATGGCTGCTTCGTAGGCCGAGCCTTCTATTAATACTACTATTACTATCGTCATTGAATTAGGTTTTAAAGTCAGTTTTTTTTTTTTTTTTTTTCCCTCTCAGGGTTGATATTGTGACCATGCACTTAATAGTACAGCAGTACAAGTATTAAGTGAAACGTTCACACGCCGGGCAGATGGTACCACTATAATACTACTGCATAATACTGTACAGAACACACAGATCGTCTTGCACAGATCTGCCTCATCTATATGTACCCGGTAGGTACAAGTTTCCATGGGGGTGATCTATAGGATCTGACTGAGTTTTACATGTTTCCGCACAAAGGTGATATACGGCAGGTGATATACGGGACGTGGTCATGTTTTGTAAATCATTCTTTAGCCCGGATTTTGCCAAGCACACTATTTACTGCTGTACTCTAACCTGGTAACGATCTGTGTGACCAGTAAATGCAACATGTTGGCACGTGATCTGTAGATGCATGATCTATACATACCAGCAATGTCCCAACCCACTGATCCGTGTTCGTAAGATCTGTGTAGGTCAGGAATGGTCATGATCTGTCCGACTTGTGCCTATATCTTGCGCAAATACGTCACCCGGCCGGCATGACAGCTGTTGCTGCAGGATAACACCTAGAGTATGGTGGGGACCCTTACCGAATGCCATGAGCGGACAAACCATACACACCGGAGATAATCTTGGGGCAACTACGAGTACTTGGTGCCGGTAATCCACTTTTGTGCCCCACGGAACGTGGGAGCCGTTTTATGCTGGTATGCTGAGGCAACCAACCACCCATGCTGCACCCCATCCTGCACGTAATCCATGCAGTGTTATCTTGCGGTAAAATAGGCTACATCAGTACCAGTCGTACCGTACCAGCGTACTGCTTAGCTGGTACTGCTGTAGTATTCTGTAGTTCGTATTGGTACGAAGTTCGCTGAGCTGTGAGAGTACACACCTGTACAGCCGACAGCGCAGCCATGGTGTCGGGGCTCTCAAGCAAGTCGAGTAGATTCTGGACGTTTTGAACGTCCTTAAGAAAAGACGACACGTTTGCGCCGGTCCCTGGCCCTTCCTGCTCCGCAACCAGGTTCAGCATGATTTCCATTATGGTCTGTGTCATGGCTTGATCTGCAACACCAGCTTGCAAGACGTCCGTGAATATGGGCATGCCAGCCTCGCCGACCTCTGTGGGGTGCTCTTGGGAGAGCTTGAGCAGTGCGTCCAGCGCATCGCGCCTGTCTCCCATATCGCCTGCGTTCTTCAGCCTCTCCACCAGAATACCTGCCGCGGCCCGAGGACCCAAGCCCTCGGTACCGGGTCCCAGATACTCCATGGCACTGCACTGCCTGTGTCCTATGACTCGCTGTCGCGTCTTGTGCTACGTCGTACACTCGTAGGCGGAACAATCGAGACTCTGTGAGTTTTGAGGAGATATTCGAAGGCCTTGTAAGGTAGGGGACTTTTCGCAAGAAAGCTCAGCATGACTGCATCTCCCGATCCATCTGTCTCATCTGACCATCTGTCATAGTTCGTCCTCCAGTCGGGTTAGGACTCTTGCACGTTACTACAGGCGTATATTGCCAAGACAATGACGGTCGTCGCTAGGGTATGCGGTCTTCTGCTGTCGTGGGCGGCGCTTATCTCTGCTCAGTCCACCGGACCGATGGTCGTGGTTGAAATATCTCCGGTTGTGCATCAAAGCACGCCTTTCTCTGCTCTGTTGCGGCTGCCAGCGTCGTTGCCTCTCAAGAAAGGAGGAGTGGAAGTCGCGGCGTTCGTCTTGGACGGCAAGCGAGAGGAGATCCCAATGGTGACAAAGAAGTTCGTGGTGTCTTCTCATGGAAAAGTTCTTCTGGAACACGAGCTGGGAGGTTTGCTGATCGGGTGCGCGGGCCAGTGTGCATTTTGAAATCAAACCCCTTGTTCGTACCATGTGGTTACTTGCTGTTTGCCATCACATCGAGGAGAACAGCAGCAGCACCTTCGAAAAGAGAAAGCGCTGAGCTTGACTCCTGCCCTGACTCGCATGTGCTGCTGCTGCCGTCTTGTCTTGCCCTGGCCATCGAGTTCTACCGTCGAAAGTAGACAACAGCAGTGGTGGGCGGGGGCTATGTTTTAGTATACTGCGTACGCAGTGCGAAAATGTGCTGGTATGGATTATATTCTGCAACGTGAGATGAAAGTCAACATCAATAATAACAGCAGGTCGTGGTCGACCAGGGACCAGATTGCCGACCTTCCTCACCCGAACAACAGGATCGTAATGTATGATGCATATTCACACCTGGTACCGTAGTCTTGCAGTGTACAGCAGTACCTGGTACGTCGTACATGGCAAGACTAACACATCCATAGCGGCGAGACGTGAAATCTCGTTTTTTTAGCGGTGGATAGTCCACCTTCTCCGGTTCTCCTGCTGTTCATCGACTACGGACAACCGCACGTTATATTAATAGTTCATGATCTCAACACCTTTGATTGGCCTTTCCTCGCCGTATTTCGTTCTCTTTGCCCGATACTTGCCGGACTACAGATCAATCGGTACAAGCACAATACGAATTCGGGTGGCCGGCGAAACGCGCGACATCCCAGTAACGTGCGTGCCCGGGTGGGTGACGCTGTTGCCCCCGCTGGTAACCCTGGCCATCTCCATCCTCTACCAACAGGTAGGACATCAGGATTTCAGGGGTAAGAAGGCGTTCGGCTACACTCGCCGTCGTCACGGGCATGAACGTGTATGTACTTGTACGGTTTAGCGGACGGCAACGACTATTAATAACAGCATGGTCGAGCGTGGTGATGTCTTGGTGTTCGGCCGGGGGTGGGACGGGGGATGTCAAAGTTTCCATGCGCTGGAGAGTATCAGTTAACAGTATCACGCGCGGCTGGCTATTCTCTGCGCTGCGATACTGACAACTTCATCCTTTCGCGAATGGTCTGCAGTGTGCTCTGATGTCCCTGGGGCCTTTACATTTGTTCACGGGACTATCAGCTGCAGCACAACACTGGTGCTGTATTCCGAAAAGCTACCTGGTATTTGTAGGGAAAGCGCCGGCAGCACGTACCTGGCACTCGCTGGAGCCCCCACATTCCATAATTCTATCGTGCCAGTATTTGGTCCTAGTTGCAAGTGATAGCCAGTACAAAGCAGCTTCCTGTTTACCCCGTCACCGGCTGGAGAAGGATATTACGGTGTTCGGTGTTCCCCTTCAACCCAAACTACCCAAACACGACGTGCTGAGGCCCAATTGTAAAAGGTTCCCAAGCAGAGTAGCGGGTGGTGGTTGACGTGTCTGCTGCTGCTCCGGCTGTTGGCATCTACCACATCGCCCGACCTCCAGGTGATAGTGGCCCTGCTCATGGGAATCTGGGCCGGAGCCCTGCTGGTCTCCGGCTTTGACCCCCTTTTCGCCTTCCTCAGAACTTTCGACACGTATGTGGTGGGAGCCTTTGTCGGCGAGGGAAATGCTGAGGTGCTGCTCTTCACGTTCTTACTCGGCGGCACGATAGGGTTAGTGCAGAGGAGCGGGGGAGCGCTGGGACTTGCGAACGCGCTAAAGAGATTTATGGGTGAGGAAAACGCTGTTATTGTGCACGCGAGAGTAGGCGATACCCTTGTTTGCCGTACCACGCGTGTGTCCCCGGTACCTTATTGAGGCATTATAGCGGGAAAGGAATGGCTGCTGCTGTATGCCGTCTGATGCTGGAGGCCAAGACTTTCCGTGTGTTCGTACTTTTCTGTGGGAATTTTTGACACCCTTCGGGCGATGTGTTTCTTGCTCCTTTGGAATGCTCAACCCCTCACAGGCACACGGACTCGGGGGCAGGCTTGCACGGTGGCGTTGGGCTGCCTGATTTTTTTCGACGACTACTCGAGCATTCTCATCGTAGGAAACAGCCTGAGGGATGTGGTCAGGGCTGTCGGGGTAAGACGTGCCTTGCAGCAGTTTCTCTTTGTTGCCGCTTTGATTACGCTGCGAGAGAGTTAGCCGACGCTACTACTGTAGCTGCGGCATTTCGAGAGCCCGCCCACGGTTGTCAGATCCACCGCTACCCCTTGACTTTTCAGCTACGTCGTCCTTCCTGAGGTCGTGCTTTGCGGAAACTTGGACAATATGTTTCTATCGTTTTTTTAAAACGGTCTACCTCAGGGGCGATGGGGGGAGGGGTGCACTTCGACGATAATTGCTATTGATTCTCTGAGATGTTTCGTATGCCTCTGGGGTCGGGGATGGGTTCGCATGTTGTTTGTCCCGTCTTGGCGAACCGTTGCTTCTTTTTCTTACAGGTCAGCCCCGCCAAATTTGCGTGGCTAGTGCACAGCGTGGGCGTCGCCCTGGCTTCCCTCTCTCCCATCTCGTCCTGGGTGGGACTGCAGATTGGCTACACCAAGGCGGTGCTGGACGCCCTCGGGATTTCCCCGCCGCTGGACGGTTTTCTCGTCGTCCTGCGATCCCTCCCCTACCGCTTCTTCCCCGTGTTCTACCTCCTCCTCATCCTCATTGTCTTGGTGAGCGGGAGGGACTTCGGGGCAATGGCAACCGCAGAGGACTGCGGTGTCAATAACTCGGCCGCGGAGTCGAAGTCCGCCGAGGGCGGAGCGGGGGGTGGAGGCGGGAGCGAGGGAGGCATCACGCCGAAAGCTGGAACTCCTTTGCGATCGAGGAACGCTCTCATTCCGTTCGCGACCGTGATTGCCGTGACGTTTGCGGGCATGATCCTGGGTGGTATCTCCCAAATAGAAGCTAGCGGTAACCAGGTGAGCATCGTGTTTGCGTTTACGGGAGCCAGGGGTTGGCGAATCACACGCCACGCTCATGGAATGTGGCTGAGGGAATCCGATCCTGGACGTGATTGCTAGATGAAGTGTGGTGCCTGCTGGTGTTGGTAGATTGTGACTGCTGCCTCCGAATTCGACTAGAGAACGGTATACACATGAGCAGAGGTTATCCTGATGCGCGAGGAAAATGCCTGTTTGTGGGTGTCAGATGGTTAATCGATGGCGGCGTGTTTGTGTCCAGCGCGCGCCGCAGTTCGGCATTACAGCTGCTCTCCCCAACTCTCTATCACTCGATCGATCTATCGCGCGGAGACTTTTTTATTTCGTGCATGTAATCAGTCACATGTGACAGTGGCAGCCCCTCTTTCTCCTCGCTCCACGATTGATGCGCTTGCTCCAGGTACCCAAGACCCTAGTGAACATCCTCAGCAACTGCGATAGCGTGTCGGTGCTCATCTGGGCAAGCGCGGCGGGGTGGATGGCGTCGTTGCTGCTAGTGTGCGGCCAAGGGATCCTGACCTTGCCAGAGGCCATGGACACCTGGATGGAGGGCATGAAGGTAAGCCGATTGTGACAAGCGCTAAGGCGACTGCGTCGCTGAAGAGCCTGTTAGGTTGTGGCATGGCGTTTTATTGCGACTCCGTAGATGCATGTGAGCGTTCGTAGCCCGGTGGCATTTCGCGGCAAACAGGCGCGAGGAGGAGGGTGGGGGGTCAGGTATGTAAGTGCGCCTTGTCGGTCGTGTCCGTGCCCACGAACCCGGTCGGAAGAATGTAAGGCTTTGGCATATGTATCATACTATACGTACGCTGGAGGGAAGTTGCGTACCAGGTGTATTGTGACGAAACCTCGATCTCACAGCTCATGTTTTTTGTGTTTATATGTATAACTTGTGCAACATTTCCAAGCTTGCGCTAGCCGCGTACCAGGGTATGTGTTTGATATACAGGTCTCTCTGAGTCAGTGTTGTATTTTTATATGCGGTTCTTGCGGAAAAGAGCGACATTATGTTCATGGCTGTACGGCCTGTTCCAAAATCTGCTTGACGGATGACACAAAACTTTCGGTCAAGTTGTGTTTCCTTTGGAGCTCTCTGAATTGCTCGTGCTCCGTTCCTCCTACCTGCCCTGTTTGGTCTACGATGCCCGCCTGCATAGGAAGTATTAGAGCCGCAGTTCGTGCTTATCCTGGCGTGGGCTCTGGGAAATGTTGTCAAAGACGTCCAGACCGCGGAGTACCTTGCCAGCGCGTTGGAGACGGGCATTCGGGCCTACATGCTCCCGGCAATGATATCGGTGGGTTCAACGAGGACAAGCGATCCTTCATCGGCAGGACGTCACTGCAGCTACAGTTGCGACGGCTCAGGCCGCGTCTCTGGAAAAACCCGTAACACGAAAAAAACTAGTGCTGCCTCGGGTACATGTGCTAACTTTGCTGTAAGACACACCCGGGTCCAAAGTTTCAAAAATGTGTAATTTGAAATTTCGGGACCTCGTACAAGTATGTAAGATATATCTGCCAACTTTTCTGTAGTCGGTCACACCCGGATATATACATATACCAGCATATCTTTTAAAACAAAATTTCGAAAATTCCGCCCTGACCATTTGTGTGGCTTCCTTTTCTCTCTCGCTCAATGGCGCCTGCCAGGTTTTGTGCTACGTGATATCATACGCTTGCGGAAGCACGTTCGGAACGATGGGGATTGTATTCCCCCTCGTCGGCCCCTTGGCGTGGCGCTTGGGAGGTGGAGATGCAGACTTCCTTCACCCATTGCTTCGCCTGCATCCTCGGCGGGTCGATATTCGGGAACGTGTGTTCGCCCATCTCCGACACCACTATCCTTACTTCGCTGGCTACCGGTGAGACCTCTATTCTGCTTGATAACTTAGCAGTAAAAGTATTAGCAGCAGTAGTAATAGTAGTATACTGTAGTATTGATAGTCGTGGTGGTTGGCGTCGGCACCTACTCTAGGTCGTTCATGAATGGTTACCACCGATCCGCGGCTCGGTAAGCTCTTCCTTCTCGTCGTGCGGCGATGCCGTACATGTACGAGCTCTGTGTGCACCTTGTTTCTGATCGCAAGAAGAGAAGGCCTGATTCTGTCCAAAGGTGTTATCAGTGTTTCCGCCCTCACCGCTGCAGTATGCCACCCAGCTTCTCACCGTCTGCGTCGTGCTGTCAATACTATCTTCTGGAATATGAAATAGCGCGCCACGTGTTTCGGGTTTCGACCCCCATCTCAAAGTGCAGTGGCCTTGCCACCATATGCGCAGATTCTCCGTGACAATTTTCTCCCACTAAAGCTCGATGACGACGTAAAAAACTGCCAACATGTCTGAGTATCTATTCTTGTTAGTGAGAGCAAACGTTGAATTCTCCGTCCCCTCCCTGCCGTTTCCCTCCAGGCTGTGGCCTCGGCGAGCATGTGCGCACCACCAGCCCGTACACCTTCTTAGTGGCCACTTTGTCCATCGTCGTCGGGAGCTTACCGGTGGGGATGGGTTTATATGGACCCTGGATGGCGATGTTGCTGGGGGCACTGGTTTTGACGACGCTCGCTTATGTACTCGGGAGGAAGCCCATGGCTGACGTCGAGTCCTACAAGACCGACTAAACGGATGAGCACTGTGTTTGTGGAGGGGAGGATGCAGCGAACACGTGCTTGCTTTTTTTTCTCCTCGTCCGCTATCCGCAACTACCGGCGTTTCGAGGTTAGAGGCAGTACGTCACAACTAACGGTACCAGTATGATTTGTTCAAAGGCACGCCCCACGCGGTGCGCGTCGAAGCTTGGTGGTAGGCAAACCCTCTTGGCATTGGTTCGGTTGGGACGACGGGGTTGTCGTTTCCATTTTTCAAGGAACACTATAGTGCGATGATGGTGCTTGCGATAGCGATATGAGAGCCTTAGTGTCGACGGACGGGTGGAGAGTGGTTGACCTGACCGCAGCTCAACAATCGGTGTCTCCTACAAGGAGATGTATCACCTAATACGTTGACTGTAGTGTCAGTGGAATGCCATCGTTTTTATTTTTATTTTGAATTTTTAATATAGCGGTAAATATATCTATATGTGCGACACATGGGCCATGTTCACTACCAGTAGCTTGAAGGGCAACTGCATGCTATCAAGCAAATGCGTTCTGCTCTTTACTCTGCGCGTCAATCGCTTCCTGTGCTGGTAACGACGAAAGAATGCCTGGCATGCCGCTACTACGTTGGACATGTTTCTGTCCACATGACGCACTGGGCGTACGTAGGAGAGGTCACTGTCATCACAAAAACGTAGTCAGAGGACTCCTATTCCCTGGTGCCAAGTGCAAATACCGTGAACTGTTAATAGAGAGTCACACACCGTATCATCTCACTAGAAGTGGTACGTAATGTCTGAGTACTGGCGTACTTTAAGATGACCACGATTCCCATCTGTTGTTGCTGGAGCGTCCTTCATTCCATCGGAAACCCATCTCAGATGTACCACAAAGGCACAAGTTGAAGCTCTGCACCGTTTCCTCTGGTTTTGGCATAGAGCTGGACGTGCAGTTGCACGCCCGATACAGAACAGACTTCGAAGAGAAAGAAAACCCGTCGGGTTTACAAGTAATATGTAGTGGAAGTTCCTTTTTCTGTTGCTGCTGCCTTACCAAGTACACGGTGTTATTAATCACGACAAAGGTAATGATATCTGGTAGTAATGACAAAGACTAGGAGTATCAGACGTATTTTCATCTTAGAATTTTGGCTTAATATGCGGAAACAGTCCCGTGTCCCTTTCTCTTTTCCTTGGTGTTGCTTTGTTCGTGCAGCAGTCGTATGTTCCTCTTCAGCACGCACGTGTACTTGCACTACGTTGATCTTGCGTTTTTGTTGTACGTACGGGTCATTCTGTCTCATTCCAGGATTGACAATCGTGCTCAGCGGCGAGCGCTTCACTAAATCCCATATAATAACCTGTATGCTCAAGGTTGCTCAAGGAGGTGTCACAATCAGTAAGGTTATAAGACTTGCTCACATTAGGTCTTAAGGTGATTCTTGTTCGCGGACCAATGGTGTGACGTGTGGGTTCTGCAGCGTCGGTATTTCCTGCTCATTGGAAAGAAGCTGAACCAAGTCTTCAACTTAATGTCGAGCATTCCATCCACAATTAGTTTGGCACTGCCCCTATAACTCAACACGTGAACAATATCGGATAGCGGGCAGGCGGGAAAAATGATCAAGTTTTGTTAAACGAAAACCCAACCTGGTACAGGTAACTTTTGCCTGGTGAATGTTTTGTGGTAGAATACATGTCGCAGAACTTTGCAAAAAAACACGACGGAAATTGTCATATGATCCTCCTTGGTGTGCATTCAAGTATGCACTTTCACCGAGCCATGTCGCCGTAGAAGGGACCACAAATAAAGACACAGCAGTTAAAAAAAAATACTGTTTCCATTATTAAATTTGTATTAATACATAAGCAGTAGAAGACCACCACGTCTCGGCTAAGATGGGGGCTACTCGTACCGCGAGAGGGTCCACAGTCCACAGTCCACACTCACTCATCATCCAATCATCTGTTTGTCCGTCTGTGTGCCATACTGCCAACCAGCTACGTGGTAAAATACATCGCTAACCACCACCGTAGCCGACCCCCTCAGCCGGTTCATTCATAATTTTTCCCCACGCTCATACAATTAGAATCGGTATTTTGTGCTGTTCGTTTTGTCCTCTGGACGCCCCCCCCCTATTACCCTCGCGTCATGTATATAACGACAATGCGAGCGGGGGGGGGGGGGCTCTCACCAAAGCCCAACCCTATACACATAAGACGCATCCTCCGGCTGTTACAGCGAGGTGAACATCGGGGAAACCCATGAAGAGCCGTGTGGAACGCAAGCGAGCGTAGCCCAGCAGGAAGAAGGTTATGCCGCCCGTGGTCGATCCACATTCATTCATGCATCCACATCCACTCATGGACACATGCAGCACACAACACACCTTATATATTGCGGGATCGGCTGGAAACCCTCTATTTAGATTACTTTACGTCGACGGCTGTCGTTATGCTTTTTTCAGAACCAACGAAAGGCCTAGAAAAGGGAGGAAGGAGCGGCAGAATATGGAAGTCAGCGAAACAGCTGAATGGTTATTTTTAGGAGGATAGAAGGAGGACAAAAGAAAGAGAAGGCACAGAGGAGGAAAAAAAAAAAGGAGGAGAGGAGAAGGAACTAACTGCTGTGCTGATTGCATGTTCTTAAGTCCTCGTTTCGTGCTCGCATGCTCTAATCGCGCCGCGCGCTGGCTTGCTTCCAGATACTGTTGCTGCTGTTGCTTGCAGCTCTTGCAGCTTCACAAACAGCAGCTGCACCAGCAGAAGCAGCTTGCTGCAGTAGACATACAGCAGCAGTAGCATCTGATTTTGGTGGACAGGTTGGGGTCATGGGATGTGGGTACTGTAGTACTGCTCTTCGTGTTCCTCGTGCTAGGAAAGAGCCCCCCCTCGCAACCGTCCAGGGTCCACGTGTCCAAGGTCCACAGGATAATGTTGGCTCCACGTGTCCAACCAATGAAGATGATACCAGGTACATTATGTGTCCAACGTCCAAGATCTGTCGTGCTGGACGAAGATATTTGTGAAGATTGAGATTGAGACTCTCAGTGAGATTAAAACGCCTTCTCAAAACTAGGGGTTAGTCGTGCTGTGTCCCCTCCATCCCCTGCCTCAGAGGAGGGTGTGTACGGAGCTACTACGCGTGCGAGCAGCACGCAGGAGGGTAGACTCACGCTTTGAGCCCTTCAGGATTTATCCTTGGTTGCAGCTTGTGGAAAGCGTTATATTTCTCCGTCAGAGGTGAGCTAAGAGCTTGAGCGGCGACGAGAGGGTGGGAGCAGGAGGTAGGCGAGGGGTGTGTTGGTTTGCGGTGTGGCGTGGTGCGCTGTGGTGCAGTGCGAGGGACGGTGAACGGAGTTGCTACACCTCCTGAAGAGAGATAGTAGAGATATCGTCACTTGAACCGGCTTCTTCTGGACGCGTGAAGCGCTTGACTCGCGAAGGGTTGTCCCAGCTGTGCGCTCCTGCTGTAGTCCTCTGACTTGTTGGGCCGAGAGACTGCTGAGCATGTGATGCAGCTTCATCGAGACACTGCACCCCAACGCCTGCCGCGGGTTCCCGTGTTCCCGTTAGCCAGAAGCAACAGACAAGTACGGAGGGTGTGGGCATCACAACCCTCTCCACGCTTGAAGTGTTGGGGAGTTCGCTCAATCATAATACGTACGGGGCGCTGGCCTCCCGGTGTGCCTTTTGCGCCGCCCCCCACTGCTCTCACCGGAGCTGTCGAACTCTGCTGACGGCCTCTCGTCACCCTCCTGCTGGCGTCCGTTTGCATTGCCCGTTCTTCGTCCTCGGCTATGGGAGTAGTGGGCCGTCTGCAGAGGCTTTCGGAAGTGCCGGCGGGTTTGCTGAGTGAGAGGGACGGGTGAGCGGCAGTCGTGGTGGGCGTGCTTGCCCTGGGCTAGCTAGCGACCATGCTTGAGTATGATAACTCCGCGTTCTACTACTTCACGCTGTCGCTGATCAGCATCTACCTCGTGCCTGTGACACTGGCCTCCCTTCAGCAGGTATGTGTGAATTTCAGCTGATTACCTCTGGTACCTGGCACGGCAGTACACGGGTGGTGACACTCGTGTACCAGAGGTGTGATGTGTAATAGACGTAAATGTCTCTACCCCAGGTATCGAAAACGAGAGCCACAGATAGACTACTGCTGCACGTACGTATGATGCAATGGAGCTACAGCTACAGTCGGGGTCGGGGTGTAATGTCCAGTCTTTGTACAGTTTTCTTGACGTGATCGAATTCCAATCCCTCGTTGCAGCAGATTTCTGCTATTAATACAGCCCTGCTGGAACGTACAGCCGGTACCCGACAGCAGTGCCAGAAGACTTACGACTGATGCCTGTGTTATCATTCATGTTCAGAGAGTCCTGCAGCCGAATTACCGCATCCACGCCGAGCAGTGCAGCAGTGTCAGCGTGCAGAGTCCGTGGCCCGCCATGTTATTAGTCTATCGTTTGGCTCAATGGCTTCGTGAATGATCCAAGGGTGCATCTATTGACTTTTTTTATGTACCATACTCGTACCGATACGTACGTACTGCCTTGAGCTTCTGGGTCACTCCACGGCTTTAGCGGTAGTCTACTGCTCTATTTTACCAGGTAGACTATCAATAGGCTATGAGCGCTGCTGCTGTTCCAAAGTAAAGGTCCGACGTTCAGCCGATTGTCACTTACCTGTACGTGTTATTAATACTATTAATACTGCTGTACCTCTCGTATTTTCTTTATTTTACTTTCCGTTCATTGGATGAGCATTTTACAAGAAAATAAGAAAATCAAGCAAGGCGCACGTGTCGCACGGATATTGGTCCGCGCGTCAAGTACCAGGCATGTACCAGCAGTACAGAATTAATAAATACTGACATTAATATATACGAAGAACCGTAGTAAATAGGACCTACGGTACACACCAAAACCTATATATTTCCCTATTTTTACTGACAATATTTGGTCCTATTTACTATGGTCCCCCGTATGGTATGTTGCAGCCCAACCCCCCCCCCACAAGGCAGCAGAGCAGCAGTACTGCTGTCCTGTAGATCAACACTTGCCGGGTACGGAAAAACTACGTACTTCCCACAAAACGCCGTCCCATTACGTACTGCACCATACCTCACAAATTAATAGATGAGTACTCGTGGACGAAAGAGGGAGAGACGAGGGTCAATCGCACGATGGGCGAGTTATTGTCCCCGGCTGTCAACCCATACAGCATACTACTGCTCTATGTATCCTTATTTCCCCCGAAGTGCTGACACTGCTGTTATCTGGTACACCCGTCTTTCCCCCGATATGTATCGGGAAGCGAGGCGAAAACGCTAAAAATCACGGCAACAGCAGTATACTGAAGGGATTTGACACTTGGTGTAGTGCTGTACTGGCTGCGCAAGCCAGTACCCAGCCCTATTTGTGACGTTTTGCGGTCTATGTATGTACGTACCAGCTTGTCTCTAAAATTACCCCGCGAGCTTGTGGCTTAAATATACCCACGAGCTTGTTGCTCCTTGCAAGTAAATGTCAGATTGCGGTGTCGTATTATAAGAGTCCCTGCACCTCGGACTCCAACTCTTAGCTCTTACCACGGGTACGCCATTTTCGAAGGTAGTGTACCATGTACCAGGTACCAGTTTGTAAATTTGAATGCTCGAGGTATTGCTGTTGCTGTTGCTGTTGTACGTTACTTGCGGTCGAATATTGCTACATGTGAAAGCATGTAGCCTACGAGCTATGAGTATAATCATACTGGGAGCATTCTTGGGCTTTACCGCTTGTAGTAGTACCATGTACGATGAACGGCGGGGTTTCATGGTCGACGCAATTCCACACCCTGTTGGTGCCAATGTCCTGTTTTATACTCTGGTACGCACCTGGTATATACCTGGTACTGGTGTATGGCTTATCGGTACACTACTGCTTGCATACCTGGTACACTACCGGTATATGTCTACACGCCCCGAGGGAGCACCAGCAAGAGTTGGTGACTACTATTACGGGGGTCCATAGTTAACGGGACCAAATTTTGTTAGTAAAAATAGGCAAATATATTGTTTTTTATGTACATCATAGGTCCTGTTAACTATGGACCCCCGTAATAATAGTGGATGCTTCTTTTCAATGTCACCACCCCACGAATTGAATGAGACTCAGCGAGTTCGTCTGCACCGGTGAAGCAAATCCTTTATTAATCATGGAAACGGTCTGACATGACCATGACATAGTCAAGAGCGGTATGACTTGCCGCCGCCGAGAGATACGCCTAGTGATACTGTAATAAAGTAAATGTATTGCTGTACTGGTATATATTAATGCATTTTTTGCACATGGGCCTCGATTTATCTCCCGGCCGCGGGATTGTGTTTGCGCTCCCGGTTGCGGGGCACGCAGGGTGCCCGCGTGTGCACTACGGAGCAAGTCTCGCTCCCGGCCGGGCTCGGTAACGTGTGCTTTGGGCGTTCAAAGTCGCGGGATCGCTTTCCGCCGAACCAGAGCCAAGCAAGACAATGGAAACCCACACAAAATGCATGACCACTGCAGGTCTTCCCATGTTGTGCTGTGTATAACAGCTCACATATCAGGGGCAGCCACGTTACTGCAGCAGCCTCGCTTCAAGCTTTCTTTTTGTGGCAGCAACGGACTGTTTGTGCGTGTGTGCGTGTGTGCGTGTGTATCATCGGATGTACCAGGGTACTGCTGCCTGCTGTACCAGTAGACCAGGTATGATTGAATGTTGGATTGTACCAGGGTACTGCTGTCTGCTGTACCAGTAGACCAGGTGTGATTGAATATTGGATTTGTCCTCTTTAACCGGGTCTTATTATAGGAACTCGGAACACAAACATCTCAAGAGCAGCGGTGCATTTTCTGCTCTGGTTGTTTGGCTCTGTTGCCTGCTGCTGCTGTATCTGTATCTCACCGTCCTCCAAGCCCTTTCCTTTTGTACATATATAGTAGCCACGGTACTACACAGCCGCACTTCAAGGTCTTCCCTTTGGTGACAACCACGTGGGGTGCTTGCCTTTGTGTATATATATGTATCTGCATGTGTATGTGTGCGATTTTACATAGCCCACACTGTTACTCGGACCTTCAAAACCACCCGCCGTGCAGAACACAGTCCAACGGCAGCGAACCTGACGTGTGCTTCTAAGCACACGAGGAGAAACGCCTGTTGTGTTCTTGTGTCGTCCCTGTCCAGCTTGCGGCACCCCGGGAATTCCAAGTCATCCATGTCCTGAAGGGCAAGCTTGTACAACGTTCTTTACCAAGTATCTATACCGAATATGCGATGGGCATTGCGCTTTTCTCGGTGCTGTTTGCCTGGCGTTGACGATTTGACGCTTTCAACAGATCTTCCGCGCAGTCATCCCGGCCCGGGGAGCGGTGAAAACTGCCCGCACCAACGTCGAGAAGTCGAAGTGCAGCCGTCTGAAGAAGGACAAAGTGGGACTGACCGTGCTGCTGTCCCAATGGTCGTTCGTCGGCAAGGTGAGGAGGTCAAGAGCCAACCCGCTTATCGCTTGTGCCCGTCACATCGAGTTATTTCCGCTTGTAGTTTCATACACCAGGTACCACGCACCAAGGTATTTATTCGAATACGTATGTCAGTAGTAACGAGAGGGCTCTATTTACGTAGACAAGTATAGAACTACTTACAGATATCTCACTCTCTGAGCGTGCTCGGTTGGTACATCCCTGACCTCTCAGAGCTCCCACTTGGAAATCGCCTCCTTTTATTACTTGCCGGACCCTTCCAGGGGTTATTTGTTTTTTCCTTTTCTCTAGGCGCTTTCGGTTATTTTTTCCTTTTTTCTTCTTTCGCTTCGTGTGCGTGCGTGTACTCGGAGCATGGCACCGCGGGCTCGCCGTCGCGGGTGTCAGCGGGTGCTGGCGGGTAGAGGGGGGGTGTTGAAAGGAGCGCGGTCGCATTTTTCGTGTCTAGGCGTCGTGTGTGCCTCGAGACACAAGGGAAGCATGAATGGGCTTTGTCTGGCCTCGATCTGCATAATTCGATTGAGTATGTACGAGTCCATAAGGGTCGTTCGGGATTGCAAGGTAAGATTCCAGCGGTGCTTATTTTTGCGACCGGGGTGAAGTTCACCGAGGGAGCTACGCAGTCTGAGCACCAACATTGTCGAGCTGGCGAACGAGGGCCACGGTGAGCACCGGGCTTCACGCGAGGCGGCCGACGGGGATCACTGTGGCAGAGAGGGAGGCAAGCTTTGCCCGGACCGAATCGGTGGGGAGGTAGTCGCGAGAGGGGCGGGCGGCGTACGAGGCTGAGAGAGAAGCTGTGCTGTTTGATTTTTTTTATTTTGTCCGGTGCAAGGTGTTCCAATCGGACAGAACATTATTACATGGGAGGGGACGGGGATTTTTGTTTCTTTTCCGAAATCTTCGGTTTCATTTTCATTGTTTTTAGGGTGCTGCTGGCTGTGCCGTGCTGTGCTTTCTCTGTCGTACATACATCGTATCAGAAGAAGGAAATAATTACCCTACGTGGGGAATTTTACATACGTACGGCATGTGAGCGAGCGTAGCGGGCGGAACCGCCCGCGACGCGAAGCGTATGTGGCGTCCGAGCTGTTTTATCCTGAATGAATGAAGCATGGCGGCGGGACTCTTGGCATTATCAAGTCGGCACTTTGCAACTACAATTACAGTAGTATATTCAATCATGGACCTCTGTCCGCTTTGCATAATTTGATGTAATTTTCCTTCCTGAGCGAGCGTAGCGGGCGGCGTAGGCCGCCCGCGGAGCGAAGCGCCTTGTACATACGTACCATACCTGTATGTACGTACCGATTTCCTTTCGCTGGTCGCTGCGCCTTTCGTTTTTTGGTCTGTATAGACCAAAGACTGCAAGAGTTCAACGCCTGGCGGACGTTTCGTTTTTTTCAGCTGCACAAGGCGCCATCCGATTTCATCTTGCGTCCCCCCACTTCCGAATGCCTCTTTCCGCAGGAGAACCTTGTACTGTTTGCAACTATAATATGGATACGGACGTATGTGTTTTGGTGAGCGGGGGGGGGGGTTGAGACACTGCTGCTGCTGCTCTGTGTTCCGCTCTGTGTTCCGCTCTAGAAGCTGCTGCTTTGATATTACTGGAAGCTGGTGCTGTTCACCGTTGGCCGTTTTAGAGGGTATTGGTGTTTACCCTCATGTAACAATCCAAAAAGCTTCACGTAGTACGGATCCCGAAGAGTAGGGACTGCTGCTTACCGTTTCAGGAGCTGCTGCTTGTGCGTATGGTGCCGAATTGTCGACAGAAGCTGCTGCTGTGTGCCAATTCATACAACAAAGTGTTGTTTGCCAGGTGTCCTATTGTGAGAACCGCTACTGCTGTGTGCCATTATATTGATGCATGCATGATGTAATGGCGGAGTAGCAAGGGCTGAGAGCTGCTGCTGTATACAAGGCACTGTTATAGATAAGGAGTGCCGCGTTTGTGCATGATGCTGTGCTTATTCTTTACCAGTACCGCCGTATGAGGCGTTTTTTGTGTTGTTGGTGCTTGCCTTGTAGGTGTACAAGTGCAAGGCTATGTAGTCGCGGTAACTGCGCGCAGTGGGGCGGGGGGGCGACGCCGCCATGGTGTAGCTATGATGGCCACAAGCGCGTCAGGTTGCAGTGCTGCTCTATATGCACTATCCCCGTTGCACCACTTTCTGTTTTTTTTCAGATCAGGAGCAGGCCAATTTTATTAGCACCGCCTCCTAATTTATGAGCGCCCCCCCCCCCCACCCGTCCCGGCATTGTAGGGATGCGAGGGTCTATGGTCATACGACTACGGCCATGCATGAGATCGGGTACATCTCTCCTATCGAGTACACCCCCCCCACTCCCTTTTTTCTCTTTAATGTCTCGCCCATGCTGTGTTTATATATGTGTTTGTTTTTTTTTTTTCGCTCAATCGCGGCAGGTGTTGATTTTGACTGCGGGATGGGCGTGCTTCTTCTACCTCTTGTCCTCGATGGAAGACGATGCGGAGATCAAGGGGTTCGATCCCTTTGCCATCCTCGGGGTCACCCCGTCCACGGAAGCGCGAGACATCAAGAAGCAGTACCGGGCGCTCTCTCTTATCTACCATCCTGACAAGGTTACCGTCTAAATTATTATTTCAGTAGTGTTAAGTATCGTACCGTAATTATCGATGTACCCCTCCGTTCCCTGGTATCTCCGTATGTTTTGTGCTATGGCTGAACGAATGTGTTGACGTATACCAGTAGATGATATCTGACACCTGGTATCGAATATCGAAACTGAACATATGATATCGATTGTATTGTTGGTATCGATATCGTATCGAGCTCAAATTCTGATATCGATATCCATCAGTAACATCATCGTTTCAGACCTGCACTTTGTCGATACGTGTTTGGGGGCACGACTGGCCCTACTGTACCTATCCTTGCCTTGTCTCTCTGTCCCTTGGGCGTGAGGAAGAGTTGAGCTTGCAACGACATCGCAGTTAACGATCGATGCCAGTGGCTGTAGATGAATACGTAGGCATGTTGTACAAGACCAAGGGAGACCGGTTCCGTCTGTTTTGCCACGTTCAAGAGCGTGTCCTTTGCCTGCCTGCTGATTTTCGCGTTTTTCCTCTGCACCCCAATTTTGTGGTGGCTTGGTTTTCGTGTGTTGTACTCTTGGTCGTGGTGATGGTGTTCGCAGAACCCAGACAACAAGGTGGCGGAGGATATGTTCATGAAGATTGCCAAGGCGTACGAGGCACTCACGGACGCAACGGTGAGGAGCAAACATGCTGTTATGATGGTAGACCCGTGATTTGACCCCTTGACTGACCGCAGCCCTATCCAACATATTGGTGCATTTGCACCAAAAAAGGCGTTTACGCGTCCAAAAATACCGCACTTTTATTATACATACGGTAGTATGTCGCTCTGGCCGGTAATATAATCCCTGTTTGCATGTTAATATCAGAGTGTCAACGGTGATGATGTGACTCTATTTGCGGTCACAGCAGTGGTAGCATCATTGGTGAGGAGACAAGACGCAACCACGACACCATACAACATACACCACAACATACCAGGAATCAGCATTGCATCACACAACACAACGACTATCAACGTGGATAGTTAGCGCTGTCACGGCGTGATTGTGCACGTGCGTGGCGTGGCGTGTTATTACAGTAGTACGGTGAGGCTCGATGGTGCTCCGGCGTGGTCGTGGCTGTTCCGCTCAACTTTAGCTTTGTTTGATATTGTTTTGGGCGATCAGCAAGGTGATGGGCGTTCTACTTTTCTCCGTGTAGCTGCTGGCTGTTTCTGTCAATTGGTAATGTGTATTTCGAGCGAATGCGAGTTTCTAATTTACACGACGCCTAAAAAAAAGGTACTGCTGTACCCTTTTCGAGATCGCTGAAGCCTCAAATCTACAACCGACGGCAGCTTACAAATCTCCGAAAAGAACGAGATCAGATAATGACTTCAATGTTGGAACAAAAACTCCCGAACACAAGTTGACGACACTCACGTACGTACAAACATGGTGCGCGAGTTCCTTTATATAGACTAGCGACAGCTATCCTATCTTAGAGCTATACGTAGTGCGCGTGCAGGGAACGTGCGCTACAATTCACGACTCGTGGGCAGTCGCCGTCGAAGTCGCGGCGGTGATTATATGTCTGCAGAAACTGAGGAGTGACGACGCCTCCAGTTGCGGAAAACCTTGACTGTTCCACCCCTGCGATGGGAATCTCGTATGTACGTGAATAGCTTTCGGAAAATCCTGTGCTAGAAGTGTCCTGGGCCTGACAGCGCGACGGACACGCTTTCATAACCAACGCGTGCATTGATGAATAATACATCCGAGCCCGGTCCACCAGAGGTTGTTAGTTTATACTTTCGTTGTTGTTTCTCTTGTGTTGTGCGCTTCGCGCGTATTCGCTGAATAGGCGATGGACAACTGGCGAAAGTTCGGTAACCCCGACGGGAAGCAGCCGATGGAAGTGTCCATCGCCCTGCCCACCTTCCTGCTGGAGAAGGAGCACCACAACACGATTCTCATCATCTACCTCATCGCCATGGTCGTGGTCATTCCATGTGAGTCATCCCGCCAACCCAGGGTTTGATACACATTATTTTTCTCACGATTGCAATAGATGATGCATGCAATGTTCATATGTTGTCGACCCCCGAGATGTGATCATGCATCCGTAGACAACACGCGCTGAGCAGCTACGGGTGGAGTTCTCTCGAAATATAGTCACTCGCAGATAACAAAAAATTGGTTCGCGTTTGGAGCTCTCGTGTTTCATCATGGTGGAACATGTTGGTGTGTCTCTTGTGGCGGGATGTCGAGTCCCGCAGTAATGTTCCATGTTTGGATGTTCGTACACGTAATGACCTCGCAATTAAGCTCTTTTCGGTGGTTTTCATGGGTCACGTGGAGGCAATACGTGAACTTCGTATTCCATTATTACGATTGCTTGTGCCAGTATGTGTACCAGCCTTGCTTACACTGAACAGAACATCTTGGCTACGTGGCCGTACTGCGTTCCATCTGGTGTCACACACATCCCAGTGCGCGCATAGCGACCGGACGCCACGTCAGCCAAAAAAAGGAGTATACATTACTCGTACTAGGAGTTTGAGTTAAAGAGGATAGGAGAGAACTTTGGGTCAGGTAGTTAGCCGGACAACTTCAACTTGTATACAGTATACCGAAAAAAGTCGCCACCTCCCATCTCGCACCCTCCCCCGTCCTCCCCGTCGGCACCATGCCTCCATCACAATAGTAAACCCCGGTTCACCTTTTCTGCGGCATTCCTGTTTTCGGTGTCTTACTGCTTCCGTTCATTCTGACCATGTCGTAATCTCAGCCATCGTGGCCATGTGGTACGCTCGATCGAAGAAATACGGGGAGAAGAACGTCATGTACGACAGCTATGCTTGGTACAACCACATGCTCAGCGACGCGTCTCAGATGAAAAACATGCCGGAGGTAACAAGGCCCTGGAGGGCTTGGGGGCGTGGGGGGCGTTTTGTAGTGATCAAGAGGCGTGTCAACTCTTGGTGGGGGCGACCGTATCGCCACGCGCTGCTGTTTGCAGACTTGTTGGAAAGGGCAGCTCGGTTACTACTAATAGTATGCACTCGTAGCACTTGCGGATGATTATGTTAGTGTATTAGTATATTCTTTAAATTTTGCTTGGTAAGGGCGTGTTTTTTTTTTGTTTGCGTGATTCCTCCTCACATTGTGCACTCATGGACGCCGTGCATGTGGCTCGAATGTTTGTGGACTACCTCTGTGTCCAGAAAATTAAAGATGCTTAAAAATTGCTTATACTAGTGTTTCAATACAAACGGTCCTCACATTTCGCGTGTTGCTCTGCTCTGTGTACTTCCATCGACCTTGCGCCGCTATGTGTTCTGTCGATCGGCTATGCCTGGCAGGTGCTAGCTGGTTCGGCTGAGTTCCGCGCCCTGAACACCCCGGACAAGGACCGCCCGCAGGAGGGGAAGGAAGTCGTTGGGCTCTACAAGCAGCTGTACAGGGTGAGAGCGCGCGGTGCGGCACGTTTGCAGCTCGATGGGGCAGAGTTAGCAGTTCGCCGCTGTCAGATTTTTTTGCAACGACTCTCGTGTCGTGGAAGGGGGTCTTTGGGTGGCTCGTCGATCGGAGGATGGGCATGGCCTCTGATGAGTCTCTGATGAGTCGACGCGTGGTTCGTCGCGTTTACCCTCTGCGACTTGCTGGAGTCGTGGTGCTGTATGGGGTGTGCATTGTGTGCTCCGTTGCATCGTTTAGCCCTCATTGTTGCCCTACCTTGGCTCACCCTTTTGTGTTGTGTGCCGAATCGCCTATCGCTTCTTGGGTGTTTCGTTTTTTGTTGTTGGGTGGCATGTGCTACCGGTGATCCATCCGGATGCAAAACAAAAGACGTGTGCCTTTTTTGTGTACATTATTTTAGAGAAGGCCCAGGTAAAGAAGTCCAGCGTCGTCTTGTTTGTTCATGAGATGTTCCCATGTGTGTTTTCTTTCCTAACCTTACCTTCTGATGTCTTATCATTTGTCCCGTGTTGACGTGAGCAGGAAAGCGGCTTGATGCCCAAGCTCAAGTACGACCACCCGGTTATCCAGAAGGGTGCCGTGCAGGTCTTCGCGCACCTTGCGCAGAAGCGGATGAGCTCCGAGCTTTGCAAGGTGAGCCTTTTTTTCTGAAGCCTTGCTGCTCGTGTCGTTGTTGCTACTGATGTTGGTGTTAGTCTTGTTGGTCTGGGTTTTGTTGATATTGGTGGCGTTAGTGTTGATGGCGGCGATAGTGGCTGTGTTGTGTTACGCTCCAGAAATTGCTAGTGACAGTGCTTACTGCCCACCCGACAAATAAGTTCACTCGCTCGATTGCCCCTTGTCGGGCGTTGCTTTTGTGGCTGGCTGGTTGGCTGGCTGCTTTGGTTCCAAGTCTTCGGGAACCTGCCTTTCGCTATGCACTCGTACGTTGTTTGTGCGATGGTTCCCTTTTTTCCGCATGGTTGCCGCATTGCCCGTGATGCGCCTCAGCATGATGTAGTGCGTGTACTGTACTCGTATCGATTTTTTTAAAGTTGTTTCTTGGTGTGCTGGCGGTGCTTGTGTGTGTGAACAGAACTTGGACACGATGCTGATCAAGACTCCGGACCTGATCGAGGCCATGATCGAGCTGGCGTGCAGCCGACGGTGGCTCCAGACGACGATTTACGTGATCGAGTTCAGCCAGCACGTCCTGCAGGGGCTCTGGCTGGAGAACAGCTCACTCATGCAGGTGCGTCCGTCGATGTTGACGGTTTCGCGGGGCGCTGCAACTAGTATTGGATATATCGTATTAGACGTGTTTTGCCCTCCATCCCCTGGCATAGCCGGCGTCCCCGGTGGCTTGGTAGGTGGTCCGCGTGCCTGTCAAGATCAATTTCGTGGGTTCAAGTCCCACCGAGTGCATGCTCATAGGGACTTTTTCTTGCTTAAAAAATTGATAAGCGGAAAGCGCGAAAGCGTGAGTTGGCTACATTCGATGAAAATCGACGAGCAGTGGGAATGCTGAACCCTATGCGCGACACAAAATAAAGGCACGTACCGGGGGGGAGAAGGGACGACACCTGTGACCACGGCTTGTCCAGAAGATCGTCGAGGGTAAAACCTCCTACGAGTGGGCTGGGAAGTAAAAGTGATGGATAAAAAAAAACAAACAAACAAACAAACAAATCCCCGTGTTTCAAGATTTTTTCGATCTCATAGCTTCTCGATGTTTTATTCCTTTCCTTCCTAATGCCAGGTATAATAGCATACTCGGTATATGATAGGGTATCATATTAATAGCGAGTCTACCGCCGTTGTCACGCTAACCCTCGGCAGGGTACGGTGCCGGGAAAGCCCCGACGCCTTAAGACTATGTACACTCTGTTTCCCAAACGTAAGAACCGTTTCGGCTTGAATTTTGGTGCACATTTTGCAAGAGAGCAGACTGGTACCTGGTTACATCTTAGCCTGCTCTATGTGTTTCGGCACAAGAGCTGAATGAGTTTTATATTCTCTCCGCATAGACTCGGCGCCTGGCCTTGCATGTTGGCGTGTTGAATGCCCGGTTTGATGTGGGCGTTCTCGACCCCCGCGTTCTTTCGTGCTGGCACCCATTCTTCCTTGTTGCACGGGTTGGACAGATCAGCTGCAGATCATTCGCACTTGATACGGTTTCATGATCTATTTACGTGACTTTCTCTTAGGCGGGTTTATTCCTGATCTTGTATTATCTACAGAAGCACATGTCGCTGAGTGGGACTCGTATATTGATGTCCATCATCTAGTACGTGTTTCCTTGGTTGGATCTGTACTACACACAGATCCTGCACAACCCCTGACAACGGCGGCGAAGAATTAGATGATCTATACGATCTACAGGTCATGATCTGTCTGATGTGATCTGTCCGAGGTGCGCATCCTTGCGCGTCGCCTTGACCACCCCGACACAACAACCGGGCGGCAATGACACGTTTGAGCTACGAAAAGCAATCAACCGCTGTCTGGTTTTCCTGTTCCTGTCTGTGTCCAGCTGCCGCACATTGGGGAAGCGGAGGCCAAGATCATCTCCAGCGGGAGCCATCCGGTCTCTGGAATCCGGGAGTACATCAAGCTGCCGAGAGAACAGCGCAAGGTGGGCGGGCGCCTTTGGTTATTGTTTGTCTGTGTCCACGTACGGTGCATTCCCTGGTGTTGCTGTGATAACCGTGGTGGAAAAGTTGGAGCTACACTCTATGCGCGCGTTTGTGTGTGTTCTTTTGTTGTAGCTCTGGCTACCGTACGATCGAAAACTTGGAGCGAGCTACACTCTTTGCGTGCCTTCGTGTGGTCTGTTGCCTCGCACCTTCATGCCGAATTCAAACTTGTAAAACAAAACTCGAGGAGAAAAGAAAAGAAATAAAACGGGTTCATGTTTATTTAGCGTTTAGGTGATGGAAGATTCTTCTCTCGTATGCTGTGTATACCAATTGGAATCGTCTGCTGTGGTACGTGCGCCTGTGTCAACGCTACTTGTAAGAGTCGCTTGCAAGCGCTGGCTTGCAGTTGCCTTGGCTGCAGGTGCCTTGTCATGTTTATCATGTTCATCATGCCCCGCAGTTCCTTTGCCCATGGATTCATACTGTACGCAACGCAAGTTCATCACCATGGATTGGTTCGGGTTCGTTGTTCCGCATGGTTGATCAACTGTGTGCGGGGTTGATCAGGTCCTCGCATTTGCGGGCACCGACGCACTGATTGCGAAAAGTCCTTGGCAAGCACTGCGTTGTACGAGCACGAATTTCAACCAGCACCCTCACAAGCGGTTGTTAACAGGGTGCAGGTAGCCGTCATGTGACTCGCTCAACACCCCACGGGCGCTTCGCGCTTGGTGCAAGCAATGTCTTTCTGGTCGGTGGAAACCCACCGTGCTCCGTCCGGGCATTCTAGAGACGCGAGGATCTTTGTCCGTATGCCTACGGCCATGCTTAGCATGAGTACACCCCCCCCCCCCCCCATGTCCTCCCTTCCTTTATTATCTACCCCTCCCGTTCTTCGTCGGTGCCCCCCGCCTTATTGCCCCCACGCTCCGTCGATGAATGAAATTGCTCGGACTTTTTTTTCTGGCAGGGATTGAACAAGCTGACCCCAGCGCAGCAAAATGAAGTGCATCGCGTGTGCGACATAATCCCGGACGTAGAAGTGAAGGTGGACATCTTCGTAGAAGACGAGGGGGAGATAGCGGAGAACGACTTGGTTACCATCAAGGTATTATATGTGCTGTTTTTTCTCCCATCCCATTTATTCTGATAGCCTTTCTTTTGTCTCTCCCTATTAATGTCGTACTTCAGATCCGGGCTCACATAATAGGCTCATCCCCCCCCTCCCACTTCTGTTTTTGCTTGGTACGAGCTCATCTACTTGTTTTTTTTTTTTTGTGCACGAATGTATTTTCATGACACCGTGGAAATTTTGCTGATATTTGTTTTGTTTGCCATTGATACGGGATGATTTTTCCACAGGCCGTAATTCGGTTTCCTCACGTGCTGCGGTGCGCTTTTGTTTTTGTGTGACCACGGGCTAGATTTTTGTTGCCCAGGGAGATTACGAGTAGCTAATCTGAGAACGTCATCATCGTAATTTAGGCGATTATTTTTTTTCAACACCAGCTAGGGGGAGCTCAGTAGAGCCTGACGAAACTTCCAGTGCCGGAAACAACCAAGCATTTTGTTGCGCTGGAGATTCTTGTTTCTGCAGATATTCGACGGCCTGTGTAGCTTGCGGGTAACGTGGTACTCATCTCGAGGTTATCGTACTGCGCGTTTCAGCTTATGCAAAGACCTTTTTGATTTGCTGTTGGGCCCTACCTATGTTTTTAGAAGCTACGTGCACTGGTACCTACTATATTTTTTGGAACCACCTGGTATACGTTTAAGAACTACCAGTACGAATTTCATATAGGAGGTATACCGAGTATACTTTCAAGGGCTACCTGGTATGTTATACCATGGCGTAGTCTTACGAAGTATGAGTACCAGGTACCCTCTTTTTTTGGGTACCTGGTACCTCGCATACTTTTAGGAGCTACTGTACCTGGTAGGTGTTGAAATTTTGGGAGCGATGAGTACAACACCTGTGTTGCCTAATGGAGCTACCTGGTACGTATTAAACTTTCAGAGCTATTGATTACCTGTTACGTACCTGGTATGCTTTTAGGAGCTGTAAATACCTGATCTACTTTTAGGAGCTACCGGTTATACTTTTTAGAGCTACGCGTATGAAATACCTGGTACGCTTCTATTAATAGGAACTACCTAGAATAGGTGCTTACATACCTGATATACTCCTTGGAGCCACGTGGTATACTGTTAGGAACTACCTGATGTACTTGTACAGTAGGGGCTACCTGGTACCTGGTATACTTTAGGAGCTACCCGGTACGAAGCCCTGTTATACTTTTTTTGGGAGTCACCTTTGTACGCGTTTAGAAGCTACCTGGTCCACTGCCAGGAGCTATGTACTATATGCCTGGCATGAGATACTTTCAGGAGCTACCTGGTACCTGGTGTGGCATATTGTAGGCGCTGAGCTCTTGTGTACTGGCCCGCGGTTTGCGTGGCGCCTAGTCATCGACCGGCATCTGCTGCGCCCTTCCTTCAACCTCGATTCATGAACACATGAACACATGGTGAGCTCATGAACACTTTGCCCTTGAAGAACATATGAACGTATGAACACATTGCCCTCGATCAACACATAAACGCATCACCCTTGATGAACACATGAACGCGTTGCCCTTGATGAACACATGAACAGGTGACGCTCACCCGCAACAACGTGAAGGAAGGGGACACGGTGCCGCCGGTTTACGCCCCCAAGTACCCACTGTTCGCGGACGAGGGGTGGTGGGTGCTGGTCGGCGACACAAACCGCAAGACAATCTTCAGCTTTGAGCGCATCGCCGACAGCGGTCGGGTCGTATCCAAGGAGGTACGTGCAGCTATTAATTGCTCACTGCTTAGTGGGAGTGGTAGGTGGATTAGGGTGCGGTTGATTTTGTTGGCAACGGGGTGGGATGATGGGGGTGGGTGGGGTTGGTGTTGTTGGCACCTTGTGTTTGACCCCCGAGGTAGTTTGTTCTCTCTGGGGAAAGAACTGTCAGTTCGGGCATTAGGGTGTGGGGGGTAGAAACGACGGTTTCATGTGAAGAACACCCGTTGCGTCGTAGGTGTCGAAGATCGGAATCTTACTGTATGATCTCGATTTTGTTCATCCGTTCTCCGTTCGATTTTCGTTTGATTTCCATCACCACGGTAATACCGGTATACTTCGTATTCCATCTGTAATATACATGTCCATGGTGTAGCTCTACTTGTATGACAACCATGTGGTTTTGCATGTTTGAATGATGACGGCAGGTCAAAATGATGGCGCCCAACAAGCCCGGCACGGTGAAGCTGGACGTTTTCGTGAAGAGCGACAGCTACATCGGACTCGACCAGCAGAAGGCGGTGGAGTTCGAGGTGATCAGCGCCTCCACCCTCCCGCAGTACGAGCCCCACCCGGACGACTTGGAGCTAGACAACGAGCCCACCCTCTTCGAGCAGGTCATGCAGGCCTACGACGACGAGACGGACAGCGAGGATGAGGTGAGACTGACTGCCCCAAACGGACGGCGCCTTATGGGACACAGCAGGTGTAGCGGACCTACTGTATCAATCGGCGACAACGCGGTTTGCCTTGTAGGGGTTGTTCCTTATAGGAGGGTCGTACCTTACCTGGTATGGGACACAGGTTTAGCGACCTACGATAACAATCAGCGAAAATTGCGAACTCAGTCGAACCTTCTAGGGAAAAGCCTGCAACAGTTTAAAAATTATCGTCCACGCTGCGTGCGTGTTGTGCCGTGTTGTTCTTGCGGTTGCAGTCCGGATAAGCCCTTTAACGCCAGCAAGCCTGCATTTTTCTTCCTGTGGCTAATGCTATGATCGTAAAAAAAAAATCGACATTTTTTCTTTACTTTAAAGCACGCCTTCAAGACCCAAAAGGACATACTTTGTACCAGTATAACCCTTTCGAAAGACACCCTCGCTTTTGGGAAAACATTTCATGGAGTCGTGTAGGATATGTTTTGCGGCAGTAAAACGTTTAGCCTAGACTGCCCTGGTCTGGCCTGATGTGGCCTGGCCTGGCGGCTGCTCTTCTAGAATGGCGTGGAGAATGATACGTGTACGTAGCGTGATGTCGTGATCCTTGTCGTTTTAGTGTGTTATGTCGAAGGCTTCCTTCTGGACCCCCAATTTTCGCCTTTCGAATGAAGGCGCCGGGGTGGTCGTTTCCCTCTGGCCTCACCGCAGCGCCTTGTTGCATGATGTTGCTTTATTTTGCTGGGTGACCCCGACCCCGCCAAGTTATCATAGCAGGAAAAATGTTGGAGGGGGCAACAGCCTCGACATAGTGGACTCGACTATCGATATGTACAGCGCTACAGTAGCGCTACTGGCTGCTTGTTGCTGTGTGTGAAGATACCACGTTGTCGCTACTTTTTCTCCATGTCCTTGGGAAGTGTGATTGCTGCCTGAAGTGGCAGTGCACTATTGACGCCCATATTCTGTTGCATTTGGTGGGGGGGGGGGTTTCAGGACGGCTCTGCACCAAAAAAGATTGCGAACGGAGAGGAAGAGGACGACGACAGCGAGAGCGAGGATGACAGGTATGTACAGTACGTATAGCGCGTGGGCCGAGAGCTGTTAGCATGACGTTTTTTTTCTGCGCTAGAGCGTTTCGGTTGCTGTATACAGAAACGTGCTCGGAGACCTGTGCGTCGCCTCTTGCTGACGCTTGTTTGCCGTCGCCATGATGTAAGGCACCATTTTTAGTTTGGCACGCATGATCCCTCGCAACGGTCTTTGCGCTGTGGTTTTGGGTGCCAGTCGTATTTTAATTAGGGAAGGAAGGTGTGCCACCACAGAGAGAGCTGGTCTCTGCCTATCGTGAAGGACCAGCAGACACTTGGTGTGCTGGATGTCGATGGGTAAAAAGAACGGTTTAAGATGCAGAATACTTGGACACGTACGAAGTCTATAGACGTTTCTGTATGCCGCACATACGCGATTTGCTCGTGGAAAACAGAGTCTCCTGGCCTCTGTTTTTTTTTGTAGACGTGCGCCCCACGAGGAAGGCTACGTTATGACGAAGGGGATTTTTAGTTTTGCACGTGAATACTATCGTCAGCAGGGGGTATCGCACGTTGTCCGTTTTGTTTGCAGGATCCTATCATGAGTTTGGGTTAAAACCAGTTTTGTCTGGTATCGTGCACGCTCCATTAAAAAAAGCGAGACGTCGCTGCGCCTGTTGTACAGAAATGCTCCCGCGGGCCTATTTCTAGCATGTCCCGTTAATTCTTGATTTTGTGACGTGTATCATACATCGAATGGACAATTCAGGAATGATTCGCCCGCCTTCATGCCCTGTTGGTGAACCACTGTGGCCGTAAATATAAGCTACAATTCGACTCTATAAAGAATATAAAATGGTCCTTACATTTCCGGCCAGAGGGGTGTATCATACACTCCGTTTGTTGCTGTCACGTGATTTCCCTTCCCCTAAGCCTAAATCGAGTCCGTGGTCAGAGGACAGGATCCGACGCAAAATGATAAGAGTACCCGAGTTAACCAACAGCTCTGGCCACTTCCGCTAGCTGACATATTGCTCTCCCGCTTCCTTCCTTGCTTGTTTTAATTGGTGTCCTCGATGCCTCTCCAGTGACGAGGAAGAGGACTGATGTTCCCGCCGGCGAATCTAGTTTCACGTCAGCCAAAAGTTGTATTTGCGTGGGTACTAAACGCTTGAGGATCTCGGGACGATTTCTTTGGCCAGGGGAAAACGACGTTCAACATGCGTCCACACCGAAGGAGGGCACTTGACAGTTCGGCTCCAGAAGCGACTGGCAAGGGTCTCTAAATACTTGATAGTTGCTGGTGTTTTTGATTGGATGGAGTTGGCCATTGCCGCCCTGGGGTTGGCCATATTTCGCTTCGTATGGTACGGTGGTTGTCTTGTACCAGGTAGCTTGGGAGATTTGCGTGGTGTCATAGCTCAAGGCGGTTGGTTTGGAGGGGGTTTGTTCGTCTTCGGCGAGGGAAGGGGAGGGGGGCACTTTTCTGCAGTGTCGTGGGGTGGTTACTGCAAAGCGTGGTGCTGCTGTATCACACTTGGTTAGTCGTGGATGGATGGATGGTGTGCCATCCCTTGTGCTAGGTCGCGGCACGCTCTCAAGCAAGTGCCGTTATCGCCTAGTAGCAGGCAGCCACCGGTAGGGGGGGGGGGGGGGGGGGGGGGGGGGGGTCAGACGATATTATATTGTTGGGAAATGAGACCTGTCCAAGAAAAAGAAAAGAGCCGGCCCAAGCGTCGTTTGCTTGGATACATCGACGCTCGTACGCAATTCCAATCCCACTTGACGTGTGGTTGTTGCACCGTTACGAAGGCTGCCATCAGTTTATATAATAAGGTTGCGTGTGCAGCTCGAAAAAGAGACGACCGATTTGCAAATGCAGCTGGAAGCTCTTTTGTCTTTGCGAGTTGTGCATTGTGCATCTGCAACCGGCGTGAGACACAATAGTTCCAACTATCCCCGTGACCACGACAAAAAAACATGCAACACATGTTTGACTCCTGAATAACGCGTCGTGGAGACTCATGACTGCACTGAGTTCCAAATAAAAACCGGCGGAACACCCGCCACCACCGTCTGTTCCTGAGCGATGTAGAGTAAAGCGCACGCGGGTACTATAAGGTCCCCCCAAGCTACAGCAGTGTATAAAGGAAAGGTGCCCGGAGTGGGTGTCCAATCGTTGACCTTTGACCATGCGCTCTCTGAACTAAACGAGCCACGGCAGACGGCCGGCCAGACGGCAGGTAGCTACCAGGTATATCATAGGGTGCAACAGGTCGACCCCCTAAAAAAAGACACATTGCGCTAGACTCTCTTACGTGTCAGAAGCGAGCACACACACGGCGGCGGATACCAAGTGCGGGCGTCGGCCAACATTTCTTACTGATGTTGCATGTATTATTAATAATAGTTAGCTCGACCGGAAAATAATAACAAAAAAGAATAATCGACACCGACCGCCACAAGAAATTGAGTCCTCTCAAAACGCAATCTTTTCAGTATGTACACCTGATTTCCAAAGCTATCGATAGGGCTACAAGGCCACGATACTGAATACAGTAGAGGTCCGGGATAAGGCAACAGCGCGGTACTGCTAGGGCAACCATACGTCGCTCATGATACGAAGTATGATCGACGCCGGCACGTCTTCGCTGCCGCTACAGGGATATCGCTTAATAGTCATAGGCGAGGCGATCAATGCGTCTCGACCACAACATAATACGAGCAAACCGCGAGCAAATTATTGCGGACGATTCATCCCAGCAGCCTGTATTCCGCGCTCAAAGGTGTATATGTTACATGTCCACTGGATGGAGTACCAGGACCAGACGGATGATCAGACTTTTCGGGTATAATTGTTACTACTGTAATTACATATACCATTCAAAGAGACAGACGAAACGTTACAAAAACATGCACACCAACCACATTCACGCCGCAAAACACCGAAAATAGTGACGCAGAAAAAAAAACACCCAGAACATTGTGCAGGCCGCAAAACACCGAAAATATATGGAAGGAAACACCGAAAAAAAAAGAAACAAACAAAACCCATCTATTTTCATCTGTCCGAAAAACTGTAGCCCGAGCGGCCTTCCCCGAGAGCTCCTTTCAATACAGAAGTTTTCTCTCACTACTTGAGACACGGCCACCCCAACAGCCCAGAACCGATTCTCCACGAATTCAAAACCGCCTACTAACCACAACCACCTACAAGCATCCACGACAAAAAAAGCTAGAAACGTAACCCCCTCCCACAACAGCGATTAGATATGAAAACACTCAATAATAACCAACTATTAATACCAGTACGGACAAAGCAGTTCAAGGGTGTGTTTAGTAGGGAACAGCTCCGTAGTTATGAAAACACACAACGATACCGAAATACAGACTAAGCAGTTCAAGGGTGCGTTTACAGTCGTAGGGAATATGCTTAGTATAATCCTCAGGGGGTACCCGGGTACATACCCGAGTATGGCCAACACAACCGAGTTTGGTACACTCTATAGGGTACCCGGGTACCAAACCTGAGTGTTTTGGTCATACTTGGGTAGATACCCGGGCACCAAACCTGGTCGTTTTGGCCATACGCGGGTAGGTACTCGGGTACCCAAGAGTATATAGCCCACCGAACACACCCTTTGAAGAATTTTTCGCTCATTCCGCGCCGGATCCGGTATCTTCCGCCGACCCCGGTCTGGCTGGTCGCCTGCGCAGCGACTGCGCCCGCTGCAGGGGGACAGGAATGGGCGTCGCTCGTTGCTGGGGTTGAATGCTCGGCTGGAAGACAGACGAGTCTGAAACCATCCGGGGCGGGGGTGCGTGATCTTCCGCGGTGGAAGTGGAAGCGAGCTGGCGTCGATCGTGGAGCGGGGGGCGCTGCTGGCGCTGCTGCTGTTGCCAAGGAGAAGGGGGAGACTCGGGCATCTCGGGGGAAACCGGAGGGGGCTGCTGCGGAGCCGGGGACTTGTCCTCTTCGACCTCGTCTGCTCAGCACAAACACGCGAGAGGGAAGCGGGGTAGTGGGTCGAGGAGAGAAGAGGCGCGGCTACTGTCAAAGCCACGAACCGATAATTCGATCCGTATATTTGTCTACGCTTCGAAAAAATGGTTGATAATCCACACAATTTGCGTATAACTCCTCATTTCACCAACCATACTATTTCCGAGAAAATTCCCAGGCCGCCGGGGATACGTAGGGCTTAAAAGTCAAGTATACTCCCAACTATTTGGTAGAGGCTAGATCAAGGTCTGTACAGCCCCCCCCATTCGGTTGCAGCTAGTACTCTTCACAGCGGCACAGATGCGGCCGGGCGACCGGCCGCCGTGTATGCACCACTGGCATGGACGGCGTAGTCGTTATAGTCGTTGGAATGAAGAGCCGTGGAGAGTCGTTCGACAATAAGTCGTACACATGATCCTACAAAAAAAAATAACGGTCTGCTACTATGATACGTACGTACTGCTGTCGCGCAGGTGTAACATTGCCGGTTAATCCACCCTTCAACTCAGAAAGCAGAAAATAAAAAATATGCAAAATGTAACATACAATATCATACTGTATATAATGTATGACACCCGCAGTACCGTTACACTGCAAGCTGCTGAAAATTGATTGTGGCACCTTTTTTTCGACAAAATTCTGAAATTTGACATTTTTAGCCCCACCACTGGAGGAATCGACTCGCTTCGTCCTGCCACTTCGTCCTGCCCGCATGCAGCTTCGCGGAGTGCAGCTGTGGGAGTACAGGAAAGTTTTGAAAAAAAACAAGCTTAATCTAAACGAGCAAAAAAAAAGAGCGAGGACTGCTGCTGCTGCTGCTGCTGCTGCTGGTACTTGGGCTGCACCCTCACCTGGAAGCAGCAGGCGTGATAGAATGGCCGTCCTTTGCCGGTGAATTTCGTTCTCCTTTTCCTGCAGCTGGTGCAGCCGCACCCATAACCTGTCCTCCAGCTTTCGCAAATCCCGGCGCCTACAGCAGCAGCATATGGACTTTATCCTGTACCTGCAATATTGATAGCATACAGAAGTAGGGGAATACAACATTGCAAGCGTGTTTTCGTTGGAGTCGGGAAGGATGCGTGGGGAAACATCCGGGAAAGCATGTCATAATACCTGCTCATAGAAATATGCACGCTGCATATAAGGTACATATTTTCAAGATTTCGGTGAGGACTTTTCGCTTTGGGGCTCGTTCGGAGAGTCCGTCCAAACACACACAGATGAGCCCCTGCGCACCGGTGTATATTTTAGATCAAATATCAACATTCTCCTCCACCCTTCCTATTAAACCGAAAAAAAAAATAGCTTCCACATGAACACCAAACAGAGTACAACAGCAGCAGCAGCAGCAGCCCACTTGTAGTCTCGGGTCATTTTGACCGAAAAGTCAACAACAAAAACTCTTGAGCGCGGAAAATAGAATGGAGACAACGTACATATATCATACACTGGATCTCGTAAGGAGTCGGATGGTGACGACCACCCCACTATTCCTTCCTCTCACGAGCTTTTCTCGGCGGAATTGGAATAGGTCGGGCACTTTGATTCACACCGACGAAGTCATTAATAGGCATTACATTGTATGATATTATAGCTATATAGACGGACGGCGGGATTATAAGTATTCTTATTATTATTAATCGTGGCCCGTAATACTTGCTCGGTCCGAACAAAAAAAAGACCAAGTAAGCCCTTAGGAGGAGGCGACAAAAAAATGGCACATGACAGCTCCATACAGTAGCACCCACCTGGGGCAATTGTGACGCACACTAACCGTTGCACATAGATACAGTTATTAATAGTACAGTGTTTACAGGCAGGCGGTGCACGAGTACATGTCGGATTAGATCCGTTGAACGTTGGAATTACGTACTCATGATATTATTACCGGCTGTAGTAGTCGCAGAGCGAAAATACCAAAATGCTATTAATAGTGTGCATACAGTACAGTACACATACATCGTCGATTGATTGTTGAGCGTCGCAGGCTGCGTGAGTCGAGGTACGCAACACATCATACCTGGTGTATCACAGAGTATCACGAGGGTATCGTGCAGGCCTACACACACGTGGCGTGGGGGCATATATGAGGTCAAAGAGCCGACACCAAGTCAAACTTTGGATCAATTTAGTCGATCACCTGCTCCTATTCAAGTCTTGTTCTGCAAGATATTTTGTCCCGTTCAACATATATCCCAAAATGCCTCTCTTCTGTCTTTTCTGTGGGTTTGATGTTCCATGCGCAACATGATTTGCAACACGATTAATCATTGTGGCCCAGAAATGAAAAAATCGAAAAAAAAGAGTATGGTATCCAGGGATGACAATAACGTCATGTTGACCCTCGCTCTATCCAGGGGAGTCACAGGTCTTGTCACAGACAGACCGCTGCATCTTTCGAGAGGGGGTGTAGAACACGCTTGACCGGCGTTTCTCGCACCTTGCACGCTCTGGACGTGCACTCGTGTACATTACGTATGTATGTATTCTATATATAGCTCAGGACCGACAAATTTGGTCGAAATCACAGCGGAAGCACATTAAACGATGATCATATTACCATCAATGGTAAAACAACGAGAACTGAAAATTCACCGACATTTTTCGTGAAATGTAATTTCTCGTAAGGGGGTGGAGTTTGTGGAGGCGTTTTGGAATTCGAAGAAGTTGGGCAGAATCGTGAGATGAGGCGAGATCAGACGTCAGTCGAAAGCGTCCAGCCACCAGAGCTGCTTGGTCTTAGGCGGCCGCTGCGGCAACAACGAGAGCTCGTCGCAGTAGTGGGCCCAGACAACTGATCGGCTTTCTTCCTCGTCATGGCCGGCCAGCCCTCCCTCCCAACAGGAGGCGAGGACCCCCCGCTAGATGTGGTGGGAGGCGCGGACGCCTCGCTCCACGTGGGTAGTGAGCAAGGGGAAGGAACTGGCCTGCCTGGCCCCGGAGCACCCGCTGCTCGCATCGGCCAAGGCGGAGCCGCGGGCATTGCCCCGGGCCTTCCCGCAGCAGCAACCGATCCTGCTATGATGGCGGTGCTGCAACAGGTGTTGGCGAGCAACCACGCATTCGCGGCTCGGTTGACATGCCTACAAAACATCCTGGCTCACCCGCAGCAGCAGGAGCAACAGCAGCAGCAGCAACAGCAACAGCAGCCGCAGGAAATCATACCACCAGCTCCATCTGATCGCGGTCCGCAATGGCACGACGACACCGTCCGTGTGACTTCACTTTTAGTACCGCAGTCCCGTTTTGGGGACAAACCATTTGGAATTAGGCTGGTTTGTCTCCAAATCGGGACTGCAGTACTAAAGCGGAAAAGTACATCTTACGTATTACATATTCGTGCCTCGTACCCGAGGGTACTGATGCTGTTGCTGCGCTCGCATTTACTACCAGGTACCTGGTATATTATAATGTGCATAAAAAAACACCCTGCATCGCTTCGGTCGTAGTAAGTACCATTAATATGAGTACTATCTTAGGTACAAGCAGCCCGTCAATCCAACTTTTTCTAATAACGCCATATACCAGGCATTTGGTATATTTTTTACGTTAGAATTGTACTACTGTAGGTACATACTCCAACCAGTGCGAACATACCTCGGACTATTAGTAGGCCTAGTGTTATTATAAATAATTCGTTCATCAATCAATACTATCGGCGTTGATGGCAATTGGGGGTCTTCGAGCCGTTCCAGGCATGTATAGGCAAAGGAGAAAAAATATCATCTGTCTCGGGCAGTAGGTAAGTACTGACTGCTTTACAAACCAAATAGATAGATGGTCTGTCAAGTCGGGAAAATGGCCCATCCCTTTCTAACACCCTATTACTAGTAAAGCATCAAAACCTCCCACAGTATACCGCCGTGGAATCAGGTACTGCTGCTGTACACTACACTCGTGTACATACACTAGCAGGTACCAGGAGAATATACCATATTATACGCATCATGTGTACGTCGTACGGACTACACACTACATGCCCGGCAGTGCAGTGTGCGGTGCTATTTTGTTCACACGTAGAGGGTACGTACGATACTTCTTTTTGATAGTATTTTGACGCTGACCGGGCAGCAGTCGGCAAAAACAGCAGCAAACAAGTAACCGTAAACGCAACAACAAACAACAGACAACAGTGGAAGGCGGGCTCGTGATTGGTCGATTGCTCCCACGGGCACTCATACGAATCGTATCCGCGAGTCTGTGAATACTGGTGTACATACACATGATGCTCACGTACGTGATGAGTACATCAGCCCGTGCTGATTTTTACAGACCACCAGACGTAATGGTTGCTGTATTTATTGCCAGTGTGTTTATTGTCATGTGTTCGTGGGCATGTGCATACCCTGCTGATCAACTGCAACACCTTCAATCCTTCTCTTCAGTAAAAGTCAGCAGTAGACCTTGACCTTGAGTAGACATTGTATTGACGCACCAGTAGGTATAGCGAATCCACTGCTTGTACGAGTATAAAAGCCCACACATCTCGTAGCGCGATCGATGGAGGAACTATCGAACTATCACTACTACTATTAATAGTAATAGTATCACACCAAATTTACGGAGTTTTGCGGAAAAAAAAATCTGCTCGAGTTGTTTTCTTTAGTTTGTTTTCTAATAATTTTGCGAACACTGCTCTACTCTGTCCTCTACCGTTATTATGTCGATGTCGCATTTGTGTTCGTACCGGTAAGTGGGTCACAACGTCGCAACAAATCTGGAAGCAACGCCAATTATAGTTCGCCAAAGAAAGATAATTAAAAAACAAGTAAAAGAACGTATTTCCTCAAAAAGCCCTTTTTTTATATAAACGAACGTCCTAGTTGTATTTACAACATTTTCCAGTGTCTTGTGTGCCTGTTGCGTTTGAACTGCTATATACCAGGTACCAGGTACCAACTTTCGATTGTCTTGTGTACCCCGACCCTCAAGCGTCGATCTGCTGTTTCAGTGCACGAAATGGTACTGGCCGCCATCAATCGGAAGTTGAGCCTGCTGTAAGTATTATCGTCTCGTCGACCCTGGTACGTAGCATCCCGGGGAGTCACCGGCCGGCAGTCGACCGCGGGGGAAATAATGGAAAACGCGCGGACGGTTCACGTAGCTTGCAAAGTTGAGTATCGACCGATCTGCCGACCGGTTGAACTCACAGCTGACGTGCTTTTTTAGTTCGTAATAAAAAAGTAAAAAACAAGAGCTGTGAGATCGAGGAGGATTTGGTCGAAACTCATCTTTGCAAGGTGTGTGTCACACTATACTACTGATACTACCATCGCGCGTACCATAATACGGCTTTAATATGGCCTCATGGAGGAAATACTACAGCAGTTCAGTATGTATGTCCGCATACGAGGGAGGCAAAATCTGAAGCTGCAATACCTCGTATATATCATGGTATGGTACGTAAAGGTATTCGTATCTGCGTATAACATTGTCCCAAATACATCAGCTGTGAGTTCGATTGATTGAGTGATTGATACTTATCTAATTCATGTCTTGCACAAGGTACCAGGTATATACCAGGTACCAGGTATCATAACTGTAACAGATAAAAAATTCAGATCCGAAATATTCTCCAGTGCTTTGGCCCACCGCTGTTCCTCGGGCAGGCTGTGAGTCAGCCGCCTTCTCGCGCTGCTACTCGCCGATCAAGCCGATACACTCCTTACAGGGTATTACAGGGTCTCTACTTTTTGCGCACATGTCCCATCCTACGAGACGAGCACCGATGTTGCGCTCGGGACTGCTGTCTAATACCCCCACTGCACTACAGCAGTACCAGGTATTAATAGTACCTTCATCCCATCTATCCGTGACGAAGGTTTTCGTTCTTGTTGCAAAGAACTTATTTGCTTATTCTATGTGTACGAGTATTTGAAGGAGGTTCATTTCGACATCTCGACTCTCGACAAAGCAGCAGTCAGCAGTACTACCCAGTACCACTGTAATTTAGTACACAAGCTGGAGATTATGGTCAATTTTCGTTTGACGGAAGATTACTATCCTCTCACACGAGTACGTACGACATCGTTCGGGATCGGCGACAACAGCAGTCTGCACTCGCCGATATCGCAATGGCACAAGTTCCAAACGTTCCTGCCCTGCCGGTCGCCTCTACTCCTGATGCCCAGCATGGTCGCTATCGTCAGATTATCAGTGAGGCACTTTGGTTGGAGACGGACGCATTTTCGGACCAGTGCGCAAGCAGTAGCGCTACCTCAACCTGACAACCCGACCCGCCAGTGCTCGTATAAGATACTCCCTCGAAACAACCGCCGATGAAAGAACAGAGTGGTCTGATCCACCGCCACCGCACGCAATGGGAGCTGTTCTTCCGCCTGGTCGTCTATCTAGTTTCCTTCGTCTTTCGTCTTATAGTACCTCGGCGTACCCCGAGCGAACGTGCAACTCCTTGTTCGCACGGGTATCCCTCCTGATCATCATTTTGCCTGTCAAAAAGCGCAATGCAATCCTCACCCTCTGTCTCCGCCGTAGAGATCTTCTCTCAGGCCCTCAATGTGACCAATTAGGGACGCAATTTCTCCTCGTACACCGTCGAGGTCGTCCCTCAACATATCCAGCTCAAGGTTTCGGGCTTGTCTGCCGGCCGGGATGTCGATGAGTTCCATTTATGGATCATGGCAATGGCAACGCTGAACGATTTCGTAGGTGATAAATGAACTCGACTGGGCGGAGCTTATGATGTCCTGCGAGGCGTTTCTATAAGGGGCGATCCAGTTTTTTGAAATCGGGTGAGCACCACCTGAGGCCAGCTCGAGGAGAGCTATCACACAACGCCGGTCACGCTGAGCCCCTCGTCGCTCAAGCGACATTGGTATAGTTTGACCTATCGAACCTAGCTAAGACCCCGGGCGCCAAGAATCATAGCGCTCGAACGAGAAGAACCTCCAACAACATCCGATTAAAAACTGGCGCCTTCAGGAAGCCCCTGTCTCCAGCTTTTGGTTGCAACGACGGACCCATGGACTACGACGCGGATCGAATCACATACACCAACCAAAACCTCGTGGGTCCCGGGCATGACGATGGGATTGCCGATGGAGGAATGTCCGCCGTCGACGCGAAGCGGCAATTTCGCGAGTTCATTCGTAGCTACCGCCACGGAAATCTTTTCCCTTACCGCGACCAGGTACGATACTACACTGCTTTATCATCATTGTTGATAGTCGTAGACGTACCGTAGATTGTGTCCGCTTCTTATGACATGTACGGCAGCACATACATATCAGTACGAAGAACGAAAGTGCGCTGCTGTGATCTGAGTGTATGGCTGCGCAGGTGAGCTACTCATATTTACTAGGCACGTCCACGTTGCGATTTAGGCGTCAGCGATTTTGTCGCCTCCACTGTTGTACCTCTCACGCTTCTGACTTTTGGGAGACGCGAAAAAGCGAAAGGCCAAGCGGCAAGGTCATTTTTTCATGAGAAAAATATGTGTATCTCTGCTGTCTATGCCCAAGTTGTTTGTCGCCGAAACATGGTTCAAGGAGATTCGTGACAGGTCTCCGTTTTGAGCTGGCGGGGAACAAAAGGCAACTGCTGCTGTGACAACGAAATGATAGCATGCTAAAAATATTACCCTTCGTGCATAACACGTACCTGGTACATAAACTACCTTACGTTTATCCTTTTCTTAAAATCACTTGATTAGAAGCATCTGCCTCGCGCTCAGCGAGTCTCCCACGATTTTTTGTCGCTTCTACGATCTTTGACAGTTGATTTCTTTCGCGTTCTTTTTCTTTGCGTGCTTGCTTATCGTGCCACACTTTTTTCCCGAAAAAAGAAAAAAATAACTCGGAAAAAGGAAAAGTCGATTTTGTTTTTTCAGCGGTTTGGTTGGCTCTCTTTCGCTTTTTTTCACCAGCTCGTTGAAATTTTCTTTTGCACTTTCAATTATTTTTTCCTTTTTTCTTGTTTCGTTTCGTGTGCGTGCGTCTACTCGGAGCACCGTACCGCGGGCGAGCCCGGTGCCGTCGCGGGTGTCGGCGGATGCAGGCGGGTAGAGGGAAGGGTTGCAAGGAGCGCGGTCGCCTTTTTCGTGTCTAGGCGTCGTGTGTGCCTCGAGACACGAGGGAAACATGAATGGGCTCTGTCTGGCCTCTATCTGAAAAATTAGACTGAGTATGTACGAGTCCGTAAGGGTTGTTCGGTATTTCAGGATAATATTCAAGCGGTGCTTATTTTTGCGAACCGAGCTGAACTATACAGAGAGACGTACGCAGTCTGAGCAACATTATCGAGCTGGCGAATGAGGGTCACGGTGAGCATCGGGCTTCACGCGGGGCGGGCGACGGGGTTCACTGTGACAGAGAAAGAGGAAAGCTTTACCCGGACCGAATCGGTGGCGAGATGGTCGCGAGAGGGGCGGGCGGCGTACGAGGCTGAGAGAGAAGCTCTGCTGTTCATTTTTTTTCTTTTTTGACTGGTGCAAAGTGTTCCAATCAGGCAGAAAAATATTACATGAGAGGGGACGGGGATTTTTTGTTCTTTCCGAAATTTTCGGATTCATTTTCATTGTTTTTGCGGTGCTGCTGTGCCGTGCTGTACTTTCTCTTTCGTGCATACCAGGTATACATAGAGCATATCAAAAGAAGAAAATAAGTATCCTACTTGGGGTGTGTACCTCTTCGCCTTATCAAGTCGCCAGTTTGCAACTACAACAATCTTGAAAAAAAAACAATCCTCGACCTTCTGACCTCTTCGCGCAATTTGATGTGCTTTTCCTTCCTGAGCGAGCGTATAGCGGGCGGCGTAGGCCGCCCGCGGAGCGAAGCGCCCTGTATTACTTACATACATACATACATGCATACATACCTACCTACCTACCTACCTACTACAGCAAGTAGGCATGACATGTATTACGATAGCAATTAATAGTGTACTTGCATGATACCAGGTACCAGAGGGCACCTAGATAGGCAAAGTAGGTGCAAGGTATTTGGCAGGCACTTGACGCACGTCGCCCTTGCCGTCTGGTGAAATCGGTATTGCCAGTGCATTTGAGCGCCCGCTCGAGCGCCATAATATCATGTCAATAGTTCGGGCAGTGCTGTCAATGCCATCTGCCACCCATGATCCTTTGATCTCTACTCCACGCCACCGAACCCTTCACCAGATCACTTGTACCTCCACTAGCTGTTTAATATAACAGATATAATGACGGAAGACCGTGCCCGAAATGACGAACTATGATACCCTGCAGCGACACAAAACTGCTCGTGCCCTCTTTGGTTTCGTGTTTTTCTGCTGTTCCAGGTATTATGCAACATGTAGCTTCGAACTAACGGGATCGGCTGCTTGACTTGTGGTGCATTCATGTTCATGGTGGTTTGCTTGTAAAGACCTTCCGTACTCTCTACGTGCGACTTACTGGTAACTGGTGACTGGTGTAAAAACTACACACCTCGGATCACGTAACACTTAACGTTTTATGTTAATGTTAGGCGTCAGCGAAAAAAACACGTAACATTACGTTACTACGTTAAATACTTTCTTTCTGGATTTTGTGATAACATAGTGTTAGTGTGATATGATATTGGCGGGCGATCGCGTAACATTATGTTAGAGTGTTACCTTGATCTCGTACTGACCGCAGTATATGTGTTACGGTGTTAGGGTATGCAGCCCATAGCGAGTAACACTATGTTAGCGTGTTAGCGGAATTCCTGGTGGTTACCGTAACACACGTTAAAGGGATAACGTACATGGTCACTTAAACGTTGACATTACGTTACCGTGTTAGCGACATCAGCCCGTAGCGAGCAACGGTCTGTTGGTGTGTCAGCGGGATTCTTCGTGCTACCGTAACACCCTTTCGACGGATAACGTACACGGCCAAATAAACGCGTACATAACACTATGCTAGTGTGTGAGTGAAATTCCTAGGGGCTATCGTAACACACGTTAGAGAGATGACGTGCATGGTCAATACAACGTTAACATTATGTTACTGTATCAGCCGCAGCAGCAGTCCGTTTCGAGCGACGTTATGTGAGGGTATTACGGAAGTCTTGCTACCTGAACAACATAACATACGTCAAACGGATAACGTATATGATCGATAAAACACTATTAATAGCATTATGTTAATGTTAACTCGTATGCAATGTATGTAGTGACACAAGTTAGTAGATAACGTACACCCCCAATCTAAACTCAACAATATGTTACTGCCGTGTTAACTCGTACGTGCGAGTGTGCAGATTACGTTATAGATGGGTAACGTGATGTGTTATAGATGGATAACGTACTGGCGGGGTTTCCACAAGAACAAATGAGGCGTTTTTTGCGGGGATCCCTCTTAAATATCCCCTGTTTGGGGGTTTTAAAATATGGAGGCGTTTTTTTTTACCGGGGATGCCATGCTATCCTCCCCCCCGGGGATATTTTTGTAGGTATCCCCTACTGGGATGTCGGCGAAATTGGATAACACGGCTACGCTATGTTACTCCCACACGCCCCGCTTTACCACTAACTCAGGTAACACATGTTAGATCTCGGGAAGATCCAAAGGGTAACGTAGTAACATTACGTTAGAACGACTTCGGCCCCAACGGCAACTCAGTAACATAAAGTTAGACCCGGATTGGTTTTGATGGTAACACGGTAACGGAATGTTACCATCAGATCTTTACTGACGGTAACACCGTAACATAACGTTACAGGGACTTCCGCATTTTGGCTAACATCCTAACATAATGTTACGCATGAGCCGGCTAAGACTGTAACGTATCTAACGTACGTTAAGTGTTACGTTATCCGACCCTGAGGCAATCAGATGGGGGGTCCAGATAACGTATAGTGTTAGTAGTGCTGGTCATTGCGTTATGTTACGTTAGTGTGTTATCTGTAACACAATGTTATGTGTTAGTAGTGCTGGCGAACATGGTAACGTTATGTTAGGGTGTTATGTATAACACTCCTCCTAAGGGTAACATAATGTTATTGTGTTACGTCTAACGCTGCGTCGGCAATAACATTATGTTATCGTGTTAGTAAATATGCGGATATCGATCTGGGAATGTTAGAGTGATAACGTACGTGTTTGGTCAAAGCCTAACACTGTGTTACGGTGTTAGTTCAAGGACTGATCACGGCGTAACATAATGTTACTGTACCAGAGCTGGACGAGACCGAGCAGCAACATAACGTTAAGGCTCGTGCACGTTCGTGGGTTTCCAGTTAACACTGTGTTACTGCGTTACCTTGATCGCTCCTCTAGTGCTAACACTATGTTAGTACGTTACCACGTTCCTGTGTTAGGCCCCATAACGTAGATAAGTGTTATCCGAGTGTTACGTTATCCGAGGTGTGAAAAACTACCCGTATTAACTGCCACGAGAGAGCTGCTACTAAACCTGTATATAGCTCAAAGGCCAGAGCTGAGTTACAACCATCCTGAAGAAAAAACCTTCCTGGTACCAGGTATATCAGGATATGTCTCACCGGCACGCCAGATACATCGCGGCCCCACCACAGCGACAAACCGCTCTCCTCGCGTCACTGCTGCCTGCCTGCCGCCGCGGAACACGCAGCTCCTGCAGCGGTATCGAAAGCGGGAAACGTACCTGGAGGTAAACTTGGGCCACGTGAACGAGTTCCGCCCAGATTTGCTGGACATGCTCACCCTCAGGCCGGTGGAGTTCTTGCCTCTCTTCGAGCAGGTTCGTCCGGAATACCCGAAGCCAACTACCCGAAGCACATGCATGCTGGCCTCTTCAAGTCTTTTGCCCCGTTCATAGATTAATAGTAGCAACCGCGTGGTGTTTGGCGCGCCACTCATTCGGTATCGGGTACAGTATCGGCGACTGGATTCGGGATTTGGGATCGCGGCTTTCGTTGGTGAAGGACCTGTCGGGCATCCGCAGCTGCGCCGTTTCTTGTTTCTTCCTGCCTCGGCCGTCTGTCTGGTATCTCCGTCGTAGCAAGCAGCATTGCCGGCAGCAAGAGCGTTGACGTTGAGAATCCCACTGCGTGCTGCTGTAAATCGCTCATCTGATAAGCTTATCAGGTACTGCACCTTGGTACGTAGGAGTTAGTATGTTTTCACCATATACGAAGTACCAATTTTAGCATTTATCATTTAGCATGATTTCGTGCGCCTCGAGCAAGAAGGACCGAGCAGAGACGCCCGGACGCAATTGTATGTGTGACGTGTCCCGATCGTTGGAATTGAATTACTGGTGTGTCTGGCGATTGCGCCGTCCACACAGGCGGCCCAAGAAGCCCTGAAGCAGCTCACTACGGAGCGACCAGAGAACGAGCCTCTGCCAGAAATCCAGGTGCGTTTTTTTTTTTCCGAATTCGTCGACGCGTACCGTCGCTGATTTCGCGTATGGTACCCGCAGGATTGTTGCAATTGTTGCAACCGTACATGTGTCTGGCGCCTCCTAATCCTTGCACACCTCGGGCACATGATGATCTATAGATGATCTGGATGATCTAGTTCCTCACCTGTCGTTGTGATAGGTAGTGCAGAATCTGTGTGTCGTGCAGATCCAACCCAGGAAACATGTGCTAGATCATGTGGAACATGCGGGTCGCACCCGGTAATGTATTTGCCTTGTTAGATCTAGACGACGAAGTAGGAGTCCATGATCTGTCCGAGGTGTGAAACCTTCCCCGCATTTTTCAGAGGGGGGAATGGGAAGGCTCGCTATGTCGCCACACGCTAGAACATATCTCGCCCGCTAAAGCGGACTCTTATGGTGTTCAGCTCTGCGCTACACAAGTTCAGAGGTTTACGTTGAAGGCCCTATTCGTATACCTGGTGTGTTGTGGTCGAAAAAGGCGTGACCCGCAACACCCAAAGAACAACAAAGCGCACAACAGCATAGCGAGTGAAGAAGAGAAAGAGGGGCCCAGGCGCAAGTCTGAGACGGCCGTCTTACGCTCTACCTCGTCACCCCCCCCCCCCCCCTCCCTCGATGAATGCCATTATGGCATCGAAAAAGAGAGTATACTCACATTGTGGGAATAATGTGAAATGTACGAGGAGAACGGGATGTGTTGGGGCAGGAGATGAGGAAAATATATTTAATAATGTGGCAGGGAAAGTTTGGTACACTGTTCGTAGCTGCTAGCGAGAAAACAACCCCCTATATCCTAGTAACTAGATGTCGGCCACGAAAAGGCGAAACAAGAACAGGATAAGACAATAAGAAAAAAATCATGTAATATACCGAAAGACCGTGCCGAGCGCCCAAATGTTGAAGGTGTCGCTGTTAGGAACACGCATGGTGCCCCGTCTCCCAAGGGGTACGTGACCAATGCCCAAACGACTAAGGCAAGCAACAAATGAGTACCCCCCCCCCCCCCCCCCAGTTGAAAATGGAAGTGGTAAGGAAACGGAACTACATGTACGCGCAGCGGACATAGGAACTACCGATCACTGTCTAATATGGACAGACAGTCAACAGACGAGAGTCATCAAACATAGAAGAGGTAGGAAATTGTATCGATGGAGAATAGATAAACTAGAAGTAAAAGAGAAACGGGAAGAGTTCCAAGAAGAGACAGCCAAAAATGCAGAGAATTTTTCCGAGCTGTTGGAAATAATAGGTGCAACGAGGAACGATATAGGGAGGGATGATGCAGGAGCTAGGATAATAGAAGGATGGGAGCAGTTGATCAAGACCACAGCAAGTAATGTAATAGGGAAGAAGTTGATAGTATGCAACAGAGCTGTAAAATGGTGGGATGAAGAAGTGAAAGAGGCTATAAGAGCAAGGAGAAAGGCACACGCAAGGTATACATCGAGTAAAACTTCGACAAGGTGGAGGAATATGCTATAGCTAGAAAGAAAGTAAAAGAGATGGTAGATAAAAGAAGAAAGGGACATGGAAAGACGTAGTGAATAAAACGAATGAAGACTTTGAGGGCGGGATGAAGCAGATGTGGGTAGGGATAAAAGGGATACTTGGCAAACAAGCAGGAGAGGCAGACACGGGAATAGCTACTCTAAGAGCACAGAAGTATAAAATGGTTAGTAGTTCGAAGGAGAAGAGGGAAGTACTATTAATAGTAGAGTAGAGCATTACCGAAAGCTAGGAACACCCACAGCCAACGAAACATTGGACGCAGAATTCGAGAAGGAAATCAACGCGTGGGCAGAGGCGAACGTAGATACATCAGAAAGAGAAGACAGTGGTTCGGGAGGGTCACAGATAGAGTTCACAGGGGAAGAAGTAAATAAGTGTGTAGCTAAACTTGAGAATAGAAGGGCAGCAGGGGCAGACCAAATAATGAATGAATTTATGAAGTACAGGGGAGAAGGAATGCTCACCGTGATGGTTGTGTTGTATAACTGGATATGGAAAAACGAGCACGCACCTAGGAGGTGGAGAGAAGAAGCAGTAAACTTATTCAAGAAAGGAGATAAGGCTGACCCGGGGAACTATAGAGGGATAACGCTACAAGCACAGTAGGTAAAACATTTTGTAAGATTTTGAACGATAGAATGGGAACGATGATGGAGAAGGAAGACAAAATAAGCGAAGGGCAAGCAGGGTTTAGGCCAAACCGGAGCTGCGTAGACCATGTGTACACCTTAGGTAAGATTATTCAAGGTAGGAAAGACGTGGGACTAACAACGTACTGTTTCTTTCTAGATGTGCAGAAAGCCTACGACATAGTATGGAGAAATGGATTGTGGAAAAAACTGTGGGAAATAGGAATTAGAGGAAAAACGTGGAGAATGATGAAAAAGATGACGGAATGTGCGAGAAGTGCTGTGATGCAGGACGGGGAAATATCGAAGTATGTTGATATTTTACAAGGAGTTGCACAGGGATGTACGTTGTCACCTAACTTATTCAAGACATATATATTAACGACCTGATAGTAGCAGTCGAGGCAGCAAGACAGGGAGTCACGGTAGGGGAAGATACGGTGTCGGGATTGATGGTTGCGGATGACTTCGTGGGGATATCAGAAACACCCGAAGGATTGCAGAAACAAATAGAGAAGGCGCTAGAATACACCAGGAATGGAGGGTGACAGCGAACGTCAAGAAATGCGCAGTAGCTGTTTGTAACGAAGATAAGGTAAACCCGATAAATTTCAGTTGGAAGTGGGGAGAAGATGAATTGCCGGTCGTAGACCAGTATACATACCTTGGCGTAGAGATCTCAAAAGACTGCTCTTGGGATACACATATAGCAAAAGTATTAGGAAAGGGTAAGACACAAGTAGGCAAGATGGATGCGATCCTAACAGACTCGAACCTTGACGCTAGGATTAAGATATGTATCCTGATGAATGTGATAGTACCAAAGCTGAAATATGCAGGAGAAGTATGGGAAGGGAACGCGAAACTCGTAAAACAGTTGGAAACAGTACAAATGACAGCAGCTAAAAAAAAATCCTAAGATGCTCAAGTACGACTAGTAATACAGTATTAAGAACAGAACTGGGAATGCGCCCACTCAAGACAAACAGAGACATGAGAAAGTTGAACTGGCAATATAAAGTAAGGAACATGCCAAAAAAGAGGTTGCCAGCCATAGTTGATAGAGCTGTATGGGAGAAAGTATCAAAAGGGCGAGCTGGAATCAGGTGGGATGGCGTAGTTGAGAAAGTATGGAAGGATATAGGGGGAAACCAAGAAGAGATGATGTCCACCGGGAAGTTTGGGAGGTACAAGGCAGGAATAGAAGAAAGGATACAAAGAAGGGAAAGGCTAGCGCTAAGAAACAAGGTGGAATCGGAAAAACACTTAGAGATACACGGGGGATTGAGGGAAGGAATAGGAATGAAAACGTATTTGCATGGCCCAATGGACTTCGCGAAACGCTGAAACTGCGTTTTCGTGTAGGGGACCTGGACCTGCCAGAAAGAAGAAAGAGGTATACCAGTACGTAGCCGGGAGGAGGAGGAAGTAGATGCACAGATGTGCCCGTGTGGCAAAGCAATAGAGAGTAGAACTCACATAGTAGGAGAATGTGAAATATATAAGGAGGAACGGGATGTGTTAGAAGAGGAGATGAGGGAAATAGGCGAATGTGACATGGGGGAGTTTGATACAATGAATAGCGGCGAGAAAACGATCGCTATCTTAGGAGATAGATGATGGCCACAGGAGGAAGGGGATGAGATTAGCAAAAAGTTTCTATGTAGTACATGGAAACAACGCAGTGAACGCCCAATTGTTGGAGGTGTCTGTAGTAGGAGTAGGAACGGTGCCCCGTCTCGAAAGGGATTCGTGATCAATGGTCAAATGACTAAGGCAAGCAACTAATGAGTACGCCCCCCCCCCCCCCCCCCCTCAGTTCAGTCGACGCTGTCATCCATGCGCGAGAAAGTTCGCCTCGCAAGCGGTTCTTAGTAGCATGTAGCTCACCCTCCGTGCGACTCGCGGAACACCTCACGGCGCTTCGCGCGTGGTGCAAGCAATGTCTGCCTGGTCGGTGAACACCCGACGTGCTCCGTCCAGACGTTGTAGGGATGTGAGGGTCTATGGTGGTCATACGACCACGGCCGTGCATGACAATGAATACACCCCCCCACACACATCCGTTTTTGCTCCGCACGGCAGATTGTGATAAAATCAGAGCAGACACCAACAGGATTGAGAAACATCGCTGCTGACCACGTCAACAAGCTCCTAAAGGTAGGCCGTGGGGGAGGCAGTAGCGCCCTGGTATGCAGTGGGGAACGCCCCTCTTGAAGCGTGCCGCGGAGTGACCCACTTGCTATACGAGTACGTACAGTTGCCATGCTATCACATCGTGCGATGTTCGTCGCACTTATCTCCCTCTCTCGCCCCATCATCTTGCTTGTCAACAAAGGACTGCCATCTCGTTCTCTCACCCTATCATCGTGCTTTGTCTGCAGGAAGGACTGCCATTCCCGCTGTAGCTGTTCAGTCTACTATTAATAAATAGTTTTATAGACCCCTTTATTTCGCGGCAAATTCGACCATCGCCCCTCAAACGAATACATGCAGCCCCTTCCTGTAGCACAACGTGGTGAGTCTTCCTTCGAAGAAATTTGTCCTATTTTCACGCCGCAGCGTTTGGCTGCCTGTGATTCACTAACGCAAGGTTCCTGGAATCATTATCAGCGCAACCCGCATCCGTGCGAAAGCGACGAGCGTTGCCGCCAAATGCAAGAGCTGCGGCTGCGTGAAGCACATCCCATGCGTCGGGCCTTTCGGCGGCGCCGCCCTGCCCATGAAGTGCGACAAAAACGGGCAGATGGACCCAGAAGCGGAGGATTGCGGTGCGTGCACACAAGCAGTAGTCCATCTTACGGATGTACAGGATAATAAGTTATACAGGGTATTTGTTCCACAGGGAATGTCCCGCGGTACTTGGAGATGTGGCGCTTTTCGTGACTATATGTAGGCTGACTTGGGCGCTATATCGAGGAGAGTCAACGAAAGAAGAAGGTGCTGAACCCTTCTCACGATACGAATGCAAGACGCCTATCATGCCATACTCGGTAGTAGGGAGTGTGGGGAAGAGCCTACTATTCAAGTTACCCCGGATCTGAGTAGCGACTAGGCAAGAGGGAGCAGGAGAAAGAAGGGCGAAGCTACTATGAATGAGTGGAATATAACAAAAATAACAAATATATGGCGTCGTCGGTGTATGGCATTAGTGGTGTGCTTGCCACTAGCCGCAGTCTGTGGCAGGGTGGGCGTTTAGTGCCAGTGTGGTGGTGGATGCTTTGTGCGACAGCTATAGCTGCCCGGATCGGGCAAGCATCAGACTGCCATGAGGCTATGATGGGTCAGACTATCGAGCAAGCCCGAAGGGTTTGAGCGTGGCTTCGCGCGTCCTGGAAGGTGATTTCGTTAAAAAAAAAAAAACACGGGAAAAAATAGCACGGTCGAAGCCGAACGATAATCTAATTAGAGCGGTATTTTTACCGCCTCCAGCATGTGAGAATCCTGTCTCCGTCTGAATGAAGGCGTCGATTACTGCTGTGTTTAATGTGACTTGTTTGCTCGATTTTTTTTCGCCAATTTGAGCTGTGCATCCGACAGACTTAGTTGATTGGTTTTTGTACAATATTGAGCCTGATTTTCTTCTACGTAATATTGCAGTTTTTTTTTTTCACTGCGGGGCCCTAATAAAGGTACTTCGATCGAAAACATGCAGTAGGTACACAAAAGGTATACAACAGGTATCTCTCCCCTTGACCGAGGTACAGTAGTAGTATGAGTATACTTGTTCCTCTGTTGATCTGCTTGTCTGCGGTATTAGTATCAATAGGGTAATACTGATCCTCCCTCTCACGTCGCCACCTGCTTAAAGCGATGACGCTTGGTTACAGACCGGTCAGGTGCTGTCACTCTGCCCAGTACAGTTCGCCCCATCTCATCCCCCGAACACCCCCCGCGTTTATCGCGCTCCCACCCCTCCCCACACACGGTGCTCATAATCGCACTCCCGCTAGGCCAACAACCGTACGTCATTGTGCCGGATGAGAGCATCTACGTCGATCAGCAGACGCTCAAGCTGCAGGTCAGTGCGAATAGCGGATTTTTTCGTACAAGGGTACTTGCTGCGGGGCCTTGTGGTCGAATATTTTTTGCTGGCCCAGTTTTGGAGCAGTTGGCATGCTCGTCGCGTCATCGCGCCGTTACAACCGTCGGGTTTTCTGTTTCGATGGCGTTTTTTTTCTGGCGTTGAGTTAGCGCATAACAGTATGGGACTTTCTATATATGTTTTGATTTGTAGAGGGAGGGAGAGAGGGAGGATGGGAGAGTTTTGCAAGTGCGGTAAGTAGCGGTGAGTGGTCCGGCTTCTGACCAATTTTTGCTGCATGCACCGTGGTTTTCCGTGGACCGGTCTGATTTGACTTGGCAGTAGCACCTCTCCTTCGTATATATCCCCGCGCGAGCGGTGAAATTTAGCTCGCAGAAAAATCGTCTCCTGACATGATATAAGTGGGATGCCTCTGCAGTTCGCTTTCGACCGTATCTCTGGTCTTAATTCGCCTCTTTGGGCCCGCTCTCGTTCCGACCCTGGGTCACATTATAGGCTCGTTCAACCCCGGCCCACCCCGGTTCCTTCCTACTGTAGCCTAGCCTGTCCCGTTATTTCGGCGCACTGGGTCCCTTACCGCAGACTCGCATCGAATGGTTTTTACTTTAGTAGCTGTACCCAGCATGCTATTTTGAAGCGTGCCCAGGTGTTCGGGGACAACTAGCTTGGAATTACTGTAGTGATGGATCGTTTACTCAGCAGTAAAAGGGTGCACGGAACGTCTGTCGACCTCCCCTACCTCCCCTACCTCCCCACTCTCTGTGCGTGCGCTACAGGAAAGTCCTGAGGTTGTTCCCACCGGCGAAATGCCTCGCAATATCATCGTAGTCCTTGACCGAAACCTCGTCGACAAGGTGTCCCCCGGTACCCGAGTTTCGATCATGGGGATCGCTTCCCTCTACAACTCCGCCGCTGCGAAGAAACAGGTCGGGGGCGTGGCAATTCGCACGCCGTTCATACAGGTGGGTGGGCAGGGTGGGCGGCTTCAGAGCTAAGATGTTACCAGGGGATTAGAGGGGAGGAGGTGGGTGTACCACCTGCAGTAGTAGCACCAATAATCTACCTTGGATGGTTCTGACGGTCCTGGTCCCCTTTAACAGGAACGATTGTGCGAGACGAGCTCTCTCCCATCGCCACCCTCTACTCGTACGTGACGTTATTGCGTGTGTGCGCCAGCCTCTTTTTTGTTCATGAGTGAGCGCAAGTGGCATTGTTATTGCTCATGTCGGTTCCAGCTGAACGGTGACGCTACCAGACCGTGTTGCCTGACGGAGCTCATGGAGAATAATACACTGATGGACTGCTGTAGTATTTTACTACTGTAGTATTTTGCGCCGCCCCCCTCACACAGCAGTACTTGTAGATACTGCCCAATTCGAGGTGTTGCCTAAAAACATGTCACGAGCATTTTTATGTCAGGAGACGACAGTTTCGCCCTCTGGCGACCGACTGTCCACCCTACTATAGTATTTTTAGTGTCGGGAGTTCCTATAGGCGGTCCTTCAGAGGCCAAAATTGTCGTTTCTTGATATAGTTTCATCACAACAACGGCATTGCCGGAAACTGATTTCTCCTGATAGTGTTTTGTTTCAATCCTCCGGCAGATGGGTAAAACTAAAAAGCTTTAATTAAGCTCACCACAATTTTGCACATACCACACCTGTACCACTCGTGATCCAAAATATCATCCCCGTTCGAACTAAGTTTGAACTACTGCAAGTTAACATTAAACGGAGATTACGCCTAAACCAAGTGTCAACATTAAGAGAGGTAAACTCTAAGCTATTGATAGGTGTCGTGTGTCTATTTAGCTCGGGTGTACGTACCAGGTAATATTTTACCACGACAGCATAAGCCGCATAGTGATTTTTTTTTTTCCCTTCGTGGATGCGCCGCCGCCATGTTCGCATGCTCGCAGGTGGTGGGGATCTCGGTGGAGAGCGAGGGGGCGGGGCGCGCGTCCGTTTCTTTTACCCCGGCGGAGGAGGAGAAGTTTCTGGCCATGTCGCGCACCCCCCAAATCTACGAAAAGATGGCATCGTCCATCTCCCCTTCTATCTCCGGAGACTACACGGTGGACATCAAGAGGGCGCTCGCCTGCTTGCTCTTCGGAGGGTCGCGAAAGGTGAACCCACCTTTCGTTAACTACTATGTAATACACAGTAGTAGTATTGATAGTAGTAGTAGTAGTAGTAGTAGTAGTAGTAGTAGTAGTAGTAGTAGTAGTAGCAGTAGCAGTAGCAGTAGCAGTAACAGTAGCAGTAGCAGTAGCAGTAGCAGTAGCAGTAGCAGCAGTAGCAGTAGCAGTAGCAGTAGCAGTAGCAGTAGCAGTAGTAGTAGCAGTAGCAGTAGCAGTAGCAGTAGCAGCAGCAGCAGCAGCAGCGGCAGCAGTAGCAGTAGCAGTAGCAGTAGCAGTAGTAGTAGTAGTAGTAGTAGTAGTAGTAGTAGTAGTAGTAGTAGTAGTAGTAGTAGTAGTAGTAGTAGTAGTAGTTAGTATAGTAGTAGTAGTAGTAGTAGTAGTAGTAGTGGTAGTGGTAGTAGTAGTAGTAGTGGCTTTGGTGTACCGAGCGGCCCCAGGTTGTTGCGAGTGCAGGTATCAATACGATTTTTTTTTGCGCGCGCGCGACATCGATATGGAAGGCGTTTCCCGCGCCTGGAGCGGTGAGCAAAAAGCCCCCTTCCCGTAGGGATTGTTGCCCGTAGGCATTGTTGAGTGTTCTGTAGAATCTTCTATAGTGTTCTGTAGAAACTTCTGTAAAATGTTCTGTAGAATGTGGCAACAGGCGAAAGAAGAGGAGAGCGGCGGGGGCTGTTTTGTTGTTTTAGTGAGGGACACCTGCCGAAACATCAATACCCCAGGTAGATGTGCGACAACCGTGTGCCGGGTAGCACTTTATTTGGTAAGCGAAACGCCATGCCAACCAGATTACGCTTGGTACATACATGCATAATACATACATACATACATACCATAAGGATGTATTGTGGAAGCCCTCAGGCAAGCTCTTCGCGTGTTCCCTGCCCTCACCACTGCCTCGAACGCCACCACTGTTGTCTCTTGGTACGTCAGCCTAGGTTGGTCGATGCCCACTTGCATTTTCCCTCGCCATTGGCTGTTATCCTTGACTTTCCGTCCCCCGCCCCTCCCCCCGCGATCCCGCTTTCAGCACTTACCGGATAGCACCCGACTTCGAGGAGACATCAACATCCTCCTCTTGGGGGACCCTTCCACAGCAAAGAGTCAGTTCCTCAAGTTCATCGAAAAGGTCAGAGAAGTCAGGAAGGTGTCGCGTTTCACCCGGGTAATCTGTTACACTCGTCCCTCACCGGGTCACAATGTCCCACAGCTTGGGCAGATGATCGATTATCACTATATCTTACTGTAGATCATGTTCTGCCCGAGGTGTGCAAAATTGCCGTCAGAGAGAAAAAAACGCCACCTAGCTCATGTGTGAAACACTGCGCCCATCAGGCAACATACCTACCGCCGCCGGCCGACACCCATCGGCAACCAATCATCGTGTGATGCAATTTAGTTTACACGCATGCCTTAATGCCTTACTTTTGATCTGGGTGAGACCGGAGATCTGAAGCCTTCCAACCAGGGCTCCACATCGGCCGCCGGGGCTTATTGCGCGTAGCGCAGCGGCCACCGGAGTAGAGTTGCACCCCGCCTGACTGAGAACCGGGTACCCGGTGGCGGGTACCCGGGACCGTCGGAACCGGCACCGTCCCTGTCTAACTCGCCGAATCGCCGGTATTTCCCCGGGTACCCGTCAATTGTTTTATACGAGGCCCCAAGATTGGGGTATACCTTGATTTATTCATACACTGCAGCAACAGCTGTGCCTCTAGACTCTCGCCTCCCGCCCCTGCAGACTGCAGACCAAGAACAGAGAATACCCCTACCTGCCTTCACACGTTCACACAACACGCTACCTACGAGTAGTAACTCAGCACACAGACGCACACGATACCCCTACTACAGCGTAAGCGGCCCTACTTTGCCATGAACCACAGAAGATAGACCAATCACGAGAAGTCCCAACCTGTCAATGTTGCTGTTCGTAGAGAGACCAACGTGATTGCGGCAATGAGATCGACCACCACTTAAATAGTGCACGGTAACCACCCGTGTCCACCGGAGCCCCGGGTACCCGGTTCCGGTTCCGGCTGGAACGCCCCTCACCCGGTCGGGTACCCGGTTCCAAGTTCTGAGGCCGGGGTGCAACTCTACACCAGAGGCCAAAAATTGCGGTGTATTAGCCAAAAAACGCCGGAAAATACCCTTCAAACACTCGTTTTGCCGCATCCTTTCAATCGTTTTAGAGAGCCAACACGATCCCATACGAATAGGTGGGTAATATGTTTCGAACCTGCGACCAAGAAATGTACATACCCCCCCAAAAAAATCGGCTGCGGCGCGAAAGCTCCGCGACAATTATTACGGCTGCAGCGAAACGTGTTGTGCATACGAGTGATTTCGCGGGAACTGTTGCGCTGGCGCAACAGTGCAACACTAAAAGGAGTCCTGCTTCCGACCGAAAACCTGCGTTTTAGGTTTAGTTTTTTTTTTCTCCCGTGAAGACACGGCACACCAACAGATCACAAACCCAACGAAAATACCGGTATATTTGATGATTTATACTAGCGCGCATAGTTAGTTGACGACAAATATCTACACGTCGGACAGATCAGACAGATCATGTACGTCAGATAGATCATCTAGATCATCTAGGTCCTAACCTGCCGTTATGACATCTTGTGCAGGATATGTCTATAGTTCAAGATCCAACCCCGGAAAGGTGTCCTAGACCATGCATAATTCGCAGCTCCCACCCCGGTTGCATGAGCTAGATCATACAGATCAGAAGTATATATATATATATGGGCGCCCTGAGATATATAGATCATGCTGTGAGAAAATGACCTATTAATAGATTATCTGCAGATGATATGTCCGATGATCTGTCCGATGATCTGTGCAAATATCCAGCAGCGTGAGTTCCTATCGTGAGCTACAGTACGCACCCTACCTTCGGCATGTCCCCTCCACGTCCCCAAAACCCGGGCTCTGCAATCCTTCATCGGCGTTGTACTCTCTATAAAACCTCACCCCCCCCCCCCCCTTTCTTTCCCGGTGCATGAATGCTATGATACCATAACTGTATTGATGTCATTCAGGTGGCCCCGGTCGGCGTGTACACATCTGGTAAAGGGAGCAGCGCGGCAGGCCTGACGGCGTCAGTGATCAAGGACTCGAGAGGGGAGTTCTACCTTGAAGGAGGGGCGATGGTGCTGGCCGACGGCGGGGTTGTGTGTATCGACGAGTTCGACAAGGTACCCAAGTTTTGCTACACCCTGCACCGTACAGCCCTTTGTGAACCCGTTATCCCCTTGAGAACTTGACCTTTTCGGGGGGCGACTAACTACCTGGAATTAGTGTGAGCTTGTAATATTGAGTATCAACCAATCAATCGGTCGAACTCACGGCTGACGTATTCGTAATAATTTAATTAAGTGTTGGGACGATTTTGGCACTTACATCAAGGGTATAAACGCAGGGTAACCAAGCAGTCAGCGTGGTGGGCGTGATGTTGGTGGATGGCTGATAAGAGGGGCGGCAACGAGAGCCGTCAATTGGCGAGGGGTTTTAACTGAGATGCGGATTGGTGCCTTGTTTGCCTTGCCGAACCGTGATCTTTAGAACCGCCCTCTGTGCCGACTTTTCAGGTGTTGTGTTTCGTTTTGTGCGGGGAAAATGGGTGCAGTATTCGGCGTGAAACAAATGGATTCAAGGGCTTGAAATTATCGTTTCAAGTTTTTAGAGTTGCAAGACTCGTGGGCGGCTAGGCTGCGGGTGGGTGCCTTCTTTTAATACGTCGAATCGCGACCTCTGGAGTGGACCTTTGCCCCGCGGATTTTTGTTTTTTTTGTTTTTTCCGAAGTAAATGGGTTGCAAGCAAAATTCGTTTCTAGTTTATTTAACATTGCAAGAATCGTGGCCGGTGAGGGGTACTGGGGAGATTTTGTTATGGGGGGGAATGTTTGGTTGTACCTGGCGGCAGTGGCATCACCATCAACCATCAATCGGTGTCGAGGGTCAAGGTTCACCCTGTGGAAAACGATTGGTGCCTAATAATTGGTGTGTTGCTTGCGCGCAATTTTTGTTGTTGTGGCTGCTTGCTTCTTGTGACACGTTTCTGTCGTCTTGCCCCCCCCCCCCCCCCCCCCCCCCCCCACCGTTTTTTTTTTTTTTTTTTTTTTTTTTTTTTTTGGCGGTCGCCCACAGCTGGTCGTCTAGTAAGTAAAGAACCTTTACTCTGCACAAGGGAATTGATCGTATCACGTAGTGTTCAAGGTAAGGCACCCAAGAGGCAGTTACATAGTACTCCCATTGCTGTCTCTGGAAGTGGCCACACCGGAAATTAAACTAACTCATTGAAGCTGTCATCCATATGCAAGTCCGCCTCACAAGCGGTTCTTGGTAGGATGCAGCTCACCCTTCATGCGACTCGCCGGACACCTCACGGCGCTTCGCGCTTGGTGCAAGCAATGTCTGCCTGGTCGGTGAAAACCCGACATGCTCCGTCCCGGCATTGTAGGGATGCGAGGGTCTATGGTCATACGACTACGGCCATGCATGAGATCGAGTACATCTCTCCTATCCCCCCCACTTTCGTTCTTCCTTTACGTTCGGTGGACCCTCTTATCTGTTCGTTACATGGTATCTTCTGTTCCATCTCTTTTCTGTTACCAAGTATCTGCTGTCTTGTGGGCCAACACTTATCTCTTATCTGCTATATTTGTTGGCCATCTATTGTCTATTAGCTGTTACCCGGTATGTTATTGACCAATTATTATCTGTTGTCTTTTTGGCAAACTCTTATATGTCACCCTGGCATCGGTTACATTATGGGCCAACTCTTGTCGATTGCCTTCTATCTTATTGGCCAACTCTTGTCTGTTCTCTGCTATCTTATTGCACAACAAGATGCGGGAGTCGGACCGCGTAGCGATCCACGAGGCAATGGAGCAGCAGACTATATCCGTGGCAAAGGCGGGCATCACCACAATCCTCAACAGGTGAACCAAGCTTACGGTGTATCTGCCAGACATAGCAGACGGTATAATCTTTTTTCTCGGCATGGTTGTATTGGTCGTTGTCTGTGTTGTCGGTTGGGCCGCGTGGGAAAGATCCGCTGGGGTCCCCTCGCCTTTAGTTGGCACCTTCTCGCTCGTGAACAGTACAAGAAGTGAATACGTGCGCAAAAAAACAAGAAAATAGTTTAGAGACAAATCTGCACACGTCGGACAGATCAGATAGATCATCTACAGAGAAATCAAATAGATCAGATAGATCAGATAGATCATATTGTGAGGGGTTGTGCAGGATCTATCTTTACAGTACAGATCCAAACCAGGAAACGTGTCCAATACCATGCAGATTACGCGGCTCCCACCCGGCAATATGAGTTAGATCCTATAGATTAGGAATATACCAGGTACACAAATTTCCTGAAATAACTAGATCATAAAGTAGAAATTATCTATCTGATTTGTCCGGGGTGTGAAAATCTGTAAAGAGCGAGCGAGCGACAGTAGAGAGCAGGGTGTCTTTTTTAGGAACTTTTGCAGCCAAAGCACAGCATGTCCTTGCACCTATTAATAAAAATGGCCACAGACTTTGTAGTGCTATGTACAGCGCTTACGTGTCACAATCAAGCGCCTCCCGATCGCCGCACAGCAGTATCTCACCTGTTGCCTCCCCCCTTACTTTGCGCCTCCCCGCACCAAAACACCTGACCACTATCTACGCTTCTTTGATAATGAACTTGTGACAGCCGGACGTCAGTGCTCGCGGCCGCGAACCCTATTTACGGCCGCTACGACGACCTCAAGAGCGCGGCTGAAAACATCGATCTCATGACAACCATTCTGTCCCGGTTCGACCTCATCTTCATCGTGAGGGACATCCGGTGAGCCAGCCCAACTCGAGGCGCCTACCGATACGTAAGAGGCATCCGTTAAAGGGCCTAGTCGAGCCATTAACTTGTACGGCAGCTCACAAGAAACATCCAGTAATGGGCTAGCAAGGTCATCAACGGGTACGATAACTTACAGGAGACATCGGCAAGGCCTATTGATAGTGGGGTCATCGACCGGCACCGTAACTCACAAGAGGAGGAAACTCACAAGAGACACCCGGCAAGGCCTAGTCGAGTCATCAACTTGTGCGGTAGCTCACGAGAGGCATCCGGCAAAGGTCCTACTGTAATCGGCGGCAACTCACAAGATACACATCCAGTATGGCCTGGTTTAGCCTTGAGTCGGTATTATTCGGTGACTCGCAAGAGGATTGTATTAAGATAGTGCTGATACCTCTTACAGCTTTCGCGGAGCAGGATATTTTTCAACTGTCGTCAACCTGTGCGCGTTGGTGGATCCCGGCCGGTCGTTTCAGCCATCTGGACAGTGGTCCTCTTGCTTCTTCGGCGCCTTGTAAGTCAGAAGCTCGCAATCACTCGTAGCTACCAGTACTTCCATGTATAGTAGCCATGAAATAGTTGTCGTTCGAAAAGAGCGCCGTTTCTCAAGCTTTCGAAAGTGTGCTTGTTTCAAACTCTTATCTAGTAAATCGGCAAGAACAAGCAGTCGCATTGACCAAGCGACGGCACGGCTGAACTAAGCCACGGCGTGGTCGTAACCACCTTTTTTTCGGAGCCTTCTCACGTACCCCCCAGTGTTTTGGTTGTGCTCCGATGGACGGACTACTGTGGTGTTTGGGCGCTGTTTTTTCCCTGCTTTAGACGCTGTTATCCGCGCGACGCAGCCCTTCCGTTTGAACACACAAGCCTGTTATTCGTGCTGTTGGCACTTGAGTTATGGCTTCGTTGTCATGGGTTTGCTCAGCGACTGTAAGGCACAACAGAAAAACGTTCACGAATTACCCGGATGAGAACAAAAAGAGGTAATCGGCAAGACAGACGGGCGAGCGGCACGCAAGCGATGCGTACACGCAGTGATAGCGGTGGTCGAGGTTAAGAGGCGCAAGAAAAACATGGCGTGCGTGCAGCTCACGAACATTTCTCACGTGAGACTGGCCACGATCTAGACCACACCTACGTACTGGAAGTATACGTATATACCTGGTATGTATTTGACGTTCGCTCTGGATACTGGATACGTTGTGCACAAGATCTGTTGATCCATCATACAGATCCTACTCGGGAAAACTATGCGAACCTATGATGAGTATGTAGAGGTACATAGCAGTACCGTCCAACACTATCACACGGGTGATACTATTAATAAGCTAACACACACCCTGAGACGATTTACTCCGAAACAAGGGGACAGACCCAACCTAAAATGTTGGCCTTGGAAGTATGTCGATGGTATGATGGCGTTCCATATATAGACGCGTCTGTCGGCAGTATCAGCGTTTGCAGCCTCCCCGGTTGGCGAGAAAATCAGCTTGGAAGTTCGTCGGAGGGGTGTGTTGTCTTACCACCCGTGTGATAGTGCTTTGCGGGTGTGTTGTCTAAATCACACGTGTGATAATGTTATGCGGGTCTGTCGTCTTATAGCGCGTGTGATACGGGTATGTAATCCCTTCCCAGCTGCTTTGGTACGGGTGTTACCCTATCACACGTGCTATACGGTATACGGTATACGGTATACGGTACGGCACTATCTACCGATAGATGGGGCGATAGAGTAGGGATTTGATCTGCCCTAAAATATCTAGAGAATGAAACGGAGGTACGAGGTAGGACATTTGAGGTACCGCTCTGTGGGCAGAAATACAAAGGGACGTTTGGGCAAGAATATGAAGACCAAACTTGAAATGGTTTTGAGAGCGGTGTGATCTGTGCCCCATGCAAGGAAACTTTACATTTTGATTCGCTCGTCGCTTTTTTTTTATTTTGTGGTGGGCAGGGATGAGGAACGCGACCGCAGCATCGCGAAGCACGTCATGAGCGTCCACATCAACGCCTCCGGGGTGAACGCCGGCGCGCAGGAGGGGGACATCGACATCGCCACCATGAAAAAGTTCGTCAGCTACTGCCGCCTCAAGTGCGCTCCTCGTTTGTCGGCGGCAGCCGCGACGATGCTCAGCAGCCAGGTTCGTCGTTCCTCGCGACCGTTTTTATCATCACTTATACTTTCCCGCCGAACCCGTAGGAGGTTTTACCCTCAGCGACCTTTCGGACATGCCGCGGTCACAGGTGTCGTCCCTTCTCTCCCCCCGGTACGTGCCTTTTATTTTTGGTCGCGCATAGGGTTCAGCATTCCCACTGCTCGTCGATTTCATCGAACGTAGCTTACTCACGCTCTCGCGCTTTCCGCTAATCAGTTTTTTATGCAAGAAAAAGTCCCTACGAGCATGCACTCGGTGAGACTCGAACCCACAAAAATGACCTTGACAGGCACGCGGACCACCTACCAAGCCACCGGGGATACCGTTGCAGTATAATATATAGACGTCGCAAAGGGTTAGTGTTTGAAAGTCAAGTGTTGAGTTTTATTCTTGGCTTTTCGTCGAAGCCGAGCCAAGTCGTATGCAGCCCTTTTGATGCATGCACGCCTACCCCTTGTGATGCCGGACGTGGAACGAGGAGAAAAAAACGTACAGCGGAGGCAGTTGGTTGTCTGATTGAATCCGGTATTAATGTGTTATACGTCATACACAACCAAAAACCCAGCACGTGACCTGGCAGCGAGGTTTATGGGCCAGGTCAGTTGCCTACCTATCGCCACCTTGTTAACCTGATTGTTATTTTTACTGTTCGGCTTTCCGCGCTGTCCGTGTGTTGCTCGTGCACGTATCGTCAGTCGCCACCTGTCTGTCATAGCGCCAAGTATAGAGTGCAAGACAGATATTTTGCGCGCCGAATTTTCATTTTTGAACTATTTGTCCTGAAATGTATACACCGACAGCCTTAACTCGGGTCATCCGATCGCTCCACCCCCCCCCCCCCCCCCCCCCCCCCCCGCCTGCCCCCGCGCGCGCGCTATCCGTGTGTTGCTTGTGCGTTGTATCGGCAGTACGTGTCGATACGCGAGGACGTTCGGCGACGGACGCTCGAGCTCGGGGAGGATGCACAGGCAGTGCCCATCACGGTGCGCCAACTTGAGGCAAGTCTGCGGTACCTAAAGAACGATGTTGATGTTGAATAATCACGCCCACCCGCCAAGTTTGCCAACCTTAATCGGGCCCACAAACCACAGATAGCGCGCATATATAGCCACAACAAAAAAATGATAGGTTTGCTCTTACCAAGCAACTACGGTTATTAATTACAGTATGTGTGCGAGCGCCCAGCAGTATTATTCTACCGTAGGATATAGTACGAGTCCGCCAAGAAGAAAAACAGCTATTACTTGACTAGTGTGAGCAAAAGCCTTCAAACCTTGCCGTAACACCACCCTTGAACAACGTTGAGCATACCTACTGTGTGTGGGCTATTACCAGCTACTGTAGTTTACACCGCTAGGGTTAGGGTTATTGTAGCACTCGCTGCTGAGCACGATTTCTTAACCCGATATTCTTAGCGCCCCCCACAAAAATGATCCTTGTGTTATTCTTTGTTTTGCGTGGGGCTCTACTGTAGAGTCATGCTGCGCCCATGTCGCGCGACTTCCTGAGACGGCGGACCCCCCCCCATCCGATGCACAATAACTGTGTTGGCGGCAGCAGCCGCCGCTGATGCATTAACTGTATTCGTCGTCTGTTGTTCGTCGCTTGTTTTCCCTCTGTACGCCTCCAGCTCCAGCTGTTGTTTGCACAGTAGTAGTAGCAGACAAGAATCAGGTGAAATCAAGTCCAAAAAAAGTTCATGCTAGAGCTGCGAGTCGGCACGACTTTAGTCACCAAGGAGCTTAGTCGGACACGTAGTTTGTCGTTTCCCGGAGGTGCCGACTATCCGACTTGTTGGGTTTCCATAGTTGTAGGAAGGGTTTTTCAATGCGGGATACATTTTTCTTTCTGAGGTGGGGCCATCTTGGCCGGGGGGGGGGGGCGTACTCATTGGTTGCTTGCCTTAGTCATTTGACCATTGACCATGCATCCCTTTCGAGACGGGGCACCGTTCCTACTCCTACTACAGACACCTCCAACAATTGGGCGTTCACTGCGTTGTTTCCATATACTACATAGAAAATTTTTGCTATTATTATCCCCTTCCTGTCTGGCCGCCTGTGGCCACCATCTATCTCCTATGATAGCGATCGTTTTCTCGCTGCTATTCAGTGTATCAAACTCCTCCGTGTCACATTCGTTTAATTATTTCATCTCCTCTTCTAACACATCCCGTTCCTCCTTGTATATTTCACATTCTCCTACTATGTGAGTTCTGCTCTATATTGCTTTGCCACACGGGCACATATGTGCATCTACTTCCTCGTCCTCCCGGCTACGTACTGGTATACCTCTTTCTTCTTCCTGGCAGGTCCAGGTCACCTACACGAAAACGCAGTTTCAGCGTTTTCGCAAAGTCCATTGGGCCTTGCAAATACGCTTTCATTTCTATTACCTTCCCTCAATCCCCCGTATATCTTCAAGTGTTTTTCCTATTCCACCTTGTTTCTTGGCGCTAGCCTTGCCCTTCTTTCTATCCTTTCTTCTACTTCTGCCTTGTACCTCCCGAACTTCCCGGCGGACATAATCTCTTCTTGGTTTTCCCCTATGTCCTTCCATACTTTCTCAACTACGCCATCCCACCTTCTTCCAGCCCTTTTGTTACTTTCTCCCATTCAGCTCTGTCAACTATGGCTGGCAACTTGGCCCGGGGGGGGGCTGATTTGGTTCATTGCCCCTGGCATAAGTGGGCAGGTCGGCTGGCCATCAGCTATTAATAGCTTCGACAGCCGACTTTCCGACTAAAGTCAGATACAATAGTTGGCTAACGACACCTACCGACTAGGTATTAGTCGTGAAACCCTGCCGACTCAAAGGTGTAGTTAATGCACTGGAGTAAGCACCCGAACCCGCTTTTCCTACTTGTGGGCCATGCACGCGCCTTGCCTACAACGCGAAAAGGAGACCCGCGGTCACGACATACTGTCATCCTCTCTATTACGGGGGACCATAGTAAATGGGACCAAATCTTGTTACTGTAGTAAAAATAGGGAAATATAAAGGTCTCTGTGTGTACCGCAGGTGCTATTTACTATGGTCCTCCGCAATAATACCATTTTTTAATATTACGGTAAGGGATCATAGTCAATAGGACCCAACATTGTCAGTAAAAATAGGTAAATATATAGGTTTTTGTGTGTACAGTAGGTCTTATTTACTATGGTCCGCCGTAATAGTATGAGTATGCATCATGATTTTTTCATTTTTACAGCACAGTAAAACCCCCAAGGACGCACGGTCCTTGCGTCTCCCTCACGCTGTTTTTTTTGCTGCCCTATAACATCGTTGCTGACAGTGAAACCGAAACGTGCTACTCTGCTATTAACTATATTCATACATATCTGCCCCCACGCTGCCGGTTTGCAGGCCCTAGTACGACTGTCGGAATCGCTAGCCAAGATGCGACTCTCTGCCGAGGTATCAGCGCAAGACGTGCAGGAGGCTCTCCGTTTGTTCAAGGTTTCCACGATGGCTGCGGCGTCGGCAGGGTCGACCGCGGGAGACTTGGGGTCTCTCCGGCCGGAGACTCAGCAGGAGGTGCGCAGGGCGGAAGACTTCCTGAAGCGGCGCATCGCTGTGCGTAGCACCGTCAATCGCAAAAAGGTATGAGAAAATACTTGCTGCAACAATAATACCACGTGTGTACCGATTTCCTTCCGCTGGTCGGTTTGCCTCTCGTTTTCAGGGCTATGAGATGTAGAGAAGTCAAAATTTCAGTGGCCGGTGGGCCTATCGTTTTTTCAGCTGCGCGAAACATCGAATTTTATTTTCCGTCACCCCACGTCCGAATGCCTCCCACCGAAGGAAAACCTAGTACAACATATATGCTACATACGGATACGGCGGGGGGGGGGGGGGGGGGATTCGGCTGGTCACCCACGGGATATGATAATATGATGTAAAAGTTTAAGAGGGATTTGCGCGAGAACATTACCTGGTACCTGGTATGTTTTTTTCAATCGTCGAGCTGCTTGAGGGCTGAGCTGTGCGGTACCTACTTTCTTTAGGTGGTGTGTGTGCTCAGTCCGGAAGAACGACTCATCGGTGTGTCTGAGAGTTTTTCTCAGTAATGGGTGGTACCTACTACTCTGTTACTGACACCATCAACACTATTAATAGTATTACGGGGGGGGGTATTCTCAACCATTGTAATCAGAACCTTCCATGGACCAATAACCATGTATCCCCCATTTGCTTTCATACCATATCTGGTTATGATTGCTGTTTCCCTGTATGCTACGAATGGTATCCCCTCTGCCCTGTTGCGGCGTTGTGATTTGTAGCAATTGTCCCCTCATCATTCCTGGCAGGCGTTATCGTCTGCCTGGGTATTGAGGTACTCGTATGGGATTATGGTCTGCTGCCGATCCGGGGTGGTCTTGGTTGTTGACTCTGGTGCCTACTATCGCCTGACGAACAAAAGCTCATTCGAAGACCTCCACCGTTCCTCCTTTGAGCCGCCGTGCTTATCGAGAAGCAAGTTCTATCGAAGAAACAATTTTCCACTTTTTTTCTCAATTTTCCTAATAAACTCCAGAAAGATGAAAAAAATGAAAACCTAAGCTTCTGAGTTATTGTATTTCCGGAATTTCTGTATAGCTTTTTTTCGCACGCGTTTCGAAGCAAGAAAAAAAGTGGAAAATTCCGTCAAAACCAAAGCTTGCATCGACAAGCACACGGCCCTTGGACTGTACTGGTAATGACTTGTCATTTACATGTTCTTGTTTTCTGTTTGTTGGCATACCTGGTACTTATGAAAAGGTTGCGGAGGAAGCCACGGGACAAGGACATCCGGCAACGGCGGTTCAAAGAGCCATCGCCATCATGTCACTAAGAGGGGAACTGCAGGAGAAGAATCGGGGATTTTTGCTGTACCGTATGCGATAGCGGAAGCGCGAGAGCCCTACTGGTATACTCGCACACTGCGTCTCAAGACGTGTAGGCAACCCATGGAATAGACGACTTCCCACATCTGCGTCAAGGCAAAGACGACTCCCCCATGCACTAAGTGTGGGAATTTTTTTCCATTAGTTGAAGGGTTGACGGCCACTTACCCATGGCAAGGGGGGTAGAAGTGGCGGTTGTTCGGAAACAGCATTGGTTTTGATGCGCCGGCGGCAAGGTCGCAGGTGTCGGGTATCATCACGTTGTGTTTTCGGGGAGTGATATTTTTCGGGAATAGCTACGTGTGGTTTCACGTGCAGTGTGTGCATGTGACTACAGCGAAGGATGTCTGATATTATAGTATACGCAGCAATGTACTGCTGTACTAACAATATGAGACTTCCACGATACACCCACCGCTGGTGCTGCTGCAGTGTTCATCTTCCGGTGGTGTGTTTCGGCAGAGGGTCAGCCAGATGCATGTGTTCCGTGTCCTGTGTATCACTACTGCTGTTGTATCAACATACAGTATGACACGAGGTTAACCCTTACCGCTAGGGAATACGTCGCCTGCGAGTTCGACCGATTGAGTAGTCGATACTCAGCTTTGCCAGATGCGAGATGAGTTTGCGCGTGTTGAGGTGAACAGCGGGTTGCTTCAATAGCCGAATCGTTGTGGTCAAGGCACTAGGCACCCGAGAAGGGGGGATTGGCCGAGGCAGCCAGTCAGTGTGCCGCCGGCTATCGATGTTCGTAGCCGTATGGGCGTCGATCGTTCGAGGTGGGGTTGACGAAACCAAACGAAGAAAGCAGGGCGCCCGACGAGCGGAGCGGGCACCCAACAAAAGACCCTCACTCATAGCCGAGCGGAGGTCGATCGCTCCGGATCAGGTTGGGAAAAAAAAGAAGCAATTTTTCCGGGCAACAGATAAGTTGAGAAGGTATCCGACAAGCTAAGAATTCGGGCAGTTTGCTTGTGCATGTCAACTTCCGATATCCGTCGGCATGGGCGTGAACCGTTTGAGAATTTGACCAAAGCAAACTGCTTACTGATCATAATTTGGTTTTTTTTAATGCGTATTGCAGGTACTGAGCTGAGAAGCGAGGGGGGGGGCGTACTCATTTGTTGCTTGGCTTGGTCATTTGACCATTGACCACGCATCCCTTTCGAGACGGAGCACCGTTCCTACTCCTAATAGAGACACCTCCAACAATTGGGCGCTCATTACGCTTTACGCTTTTTCCATAAATTACATAGAAACTTTTTGCTAATATTATCCCCTTCCTGTTTGGCCTCCTGTGGCCACCATCTATCTCCTAGGATAGGGGGGGTGTCAAAACAACAAAAGGCCACGAATAAGATCACGCAGGAACAGAAAATAAATCAAGGAAATGCGATCAGACAGACAAGACAACTGTTTTTGGCTCATAGAGAACAACGGGGAACAGCGAAAGCGCGAGCCCTAATGCCCACTCAAGCTATGGAAAGGGGGGCATGACGGTAGTCGGAAATAGCACTGGCTTGGCGCGCTGGGGACGGAGGAAGATGTAGGGTGTAGTGTTGTGTCATTGGTGATCTTTATCGAGGAATAACTATTAAAACATGTATGACAGCGGAGGACGTACGCCACATACATGCAGTGACAAGATTATCATGATACACCGCTCGTGCTGCTGCAGTGTAATACTTTCTGATTGCAAATATCGACAGAATCAGCGACAGGAAGATGTCATTACGTCACTGTATCGAAGTAGCCGTAAGAGAGGTTGACTCGTAGCAGAACGGCATGCACGTCGCAACGATCAAGTCGAATGATAGCCTATTAACAGTAATCTTACACGCGGTAGGCCCCTACTGTAGCCCTTACTATTAATAACTGTAGTTCGATCCAGGTGGAGACATTTGGGAACTTTTCTTGTACTAGTGCGCAGTATCGAGCAGAAAGAGCGACCTGTGTAAGCTACTTTCAAGACGCCTACTTGTATGGAGCAGAAACGAAAATTACTCGGGAGGAGGGGGAAGAGAGCCCTGTTTTGAGACCTCAAATGTGAGCTACGACGAACCAAGGGCGAGGATTAGCGCCATGGGTTGGAGGGATGAACGAAAGACAAGAAAAAACAAGAAAAACTTACGAAGGACAACAAATAAAAGATTTAACGCCTGAACGGCCTCTCGCACTCTATATCTATATATAGCCATACCCCGAAATACCCAACACCGCCGCCAGTTGTCGGGTACATAGATTCAGGGCAGAAAAAAATGGGAAGCAACGGCGCCGGCCGAATCGATTGGGCACAGCTTAATCTCGGGTGGCCACCGCAGACTCGGGTCTGCAGATTATTTTCGCGTATAGTTGCATGTTACGAGGGGGACAGAGAATGTCCGCCACCGCATGTATAAATTGTAACGCCAGTCGTCGATCATTACATCAACCTTTCAGGCCGACGAAACGAAACACAATACAGCACAAAGCGAGGTTCCAACTGGTGGTTGCAATAGATCGCTCTGTGCCAAGCCGCGCTCAACGAAAGCTACGGCAGGCAGCAGCAGGAGCAGCAGCGAAAACAAGGGGCAGGAGCGAGGAGAAAAGAAACACTAAATAATCACCAATAAGATTACATCTGACCCGCGAACCTTTTTTGCAACAAGGCATCGCATGACGAACAAAACACGTTAAACAGCCAACCACCTGCGAACGCCCGACAAACAACGTAATGAAGGACATCGTACAGATTCCACACTCCTCGCCCTCTTGAGGCCAGCCTTTCCCAGTAACAGCAGTGGCACACTCGGCGCAATACCCAAAAGACGAAATATCGAAATACTACACCACGTACGCACTGACCACAAGGGGAAAAAGCAAAACACCAAGCAGCCTTATAGCCAAAATCTACAGTAAACAAAGTGTACAACAGAATGCCGCTTGACGCTTCACCCTGCGGACAAGGGGGGATGGGCAGCTCCAGGCCCCGAAAGCTACATCCTACCCCTCTGTCGCAACCCCGGCGGATCAACGCCCGCCCCCCCCCCTCCCGAAGGCTCCATATCCTTGATTGTCGTTCGTGATACCAGGCAAAAGCAACTAACTCAACATTTCACCGAGTAAACGCGACTATAACAACAGTGCTAGACATGAATACAGGAGGGACACGTAATATGTACCACATGTCGAATTGGAAGCTTCAAGGTCCATCGATTCCGCACGCCAAAACAGCGCCGTTTTCAGAAGCTTCGTTTCATTATGCTTCGGATCGAAAATCGACGGACCTCGACCTACAGCTGTAGGGGCACTGTATGGTTGTTCTGTTGCCTCCTACTATGATACCGTACAATCCCGAAGCGCTTTCATTAATAGTGACGGCGGCACGGATGGCAAAAAAAACCGCCGGTGACACTGTTAACAGAGTTGCTGGTGTATTGCCTGCTGCAGGCATTTTTTCGAAATGAGTCGATTAGTCGACATATCGACTTATGCTTCCAGCAAGAATAACTCGAAATAGGTGGACATAACTTTCCAAACGTAAGTATCAACGCCCACCCCCCCCCCCCCCCCCCTCCTCTCCGTACTCTCTCCCGATCCCGCCGTCGGGGGCGCATGATCGCGCGCGCAAGTCCCACCCCCACATGGTACCAGTGTACTTGTACCAACACCCAATATTTGAAGCTTCTCTCGTCGTCTGTCAGCATGTACACGTCCAAGAGAATCTTCGCCCACACCCCGCTCACACCTTTCAAGACTGCAAAAACCGTCCCAGAATAATTTTAAGCAGTTAGTCTCCGAAAACGTGGGTGCGGTCAAGCGTGCAAGGTCGATCTTATATAATACCAGTACGTAAAATACTTATCATCCATGCTGCTTGTATGAATAACTACAATTAATATTAATAGTGACCGTCCATCTCACACGAAACCTTGCCACCACGCCAACACCATATATCCACTATCGCACTCGAGATGAAAACATCAACATTTAGTATTTATCGAGTTTCCTATCGTCGAGAGCTCCAACTTAAGCCTTCTTGCCCCCCTCAGTATAAGGTACACCAAGGCCAAGCCAGAAGAATTAGTGTCCCCTCAGTACGTACATACACCAAGCCAAGCCAAGCCAGAAGTATTATAGGAATGAATGCAGTATATACAACAGCCAGTAGTCGGTTACCAATCTACTGTCTCCCAGCCCCAACATCCATTCATCATTCGTTCCATGTCCGGTTTCTACCGCATCGCACCACCGCCGCACCTCTCCCACAAACATCTCTCATTCACAACTCTCCTCTCTCCAACTCTTCTCTCTCTCTCTCTCTCTCTCTCTCTCTCTCTCTCTCTCTCTCTCTCTCTCTCTCTCGTGTCGCACTCTCTCTCTCTCCGGGACGCACTCTCAGTTTGGTCACCCGAGTCAAATCCCCAACCACTCGGTGACACGGCGGCGGTGTCGGTGTAATAAAAACACAGATGATTACATGTACATGCATTATTTTACGTACGTACTCGTTGTGTACTGGTACCTGGGACAGAGCTATTCATTGTACCTGGTATGTATATAACTGGTACAGAGTGGTGTCCCACCGCTGTCGATCCTCTGCTCTCGTCTTTTTTTTTTTTTTAAGACGTTTCCAGGGGTCTCTCCGAAACAATGGCCAAATAAAATTTTGAAACAAAGTGTCGAAAGTACAACACAACACACAAGTCAGGCGGACGAGCACTCGCATATGTACGGAGAAGGAGTATCCATATCGTCCCTCGTACGCGCCCTCGAGCAGCAGCACTCTCTACGAGTACAATGATATAATATACTCGAATTTCGAAAAAAATAAGCAAAAGAACGGTGCGAACTCAAAACAAACCCTGTACCGCTGTGTACTGACAAGATCGCATCAAAACACCCACCCCACAATGCGTACACTGCTCGCCACCATCCTGTGCCAAGGCATCTCTCTCGCGGCCCACCGTTAGTGTTTCCAGTGTTGGCGTCGCGCTCGACTCCTCCGCGATTCAAACGGCGCGGCGCAGCAAGCCCACATCAAGCCCCAATCCTTCGAGGCGTCCGTAGTATAATACCAGTATAAGACTCTGCTGAAACCACACCAGATCGGGCAAGCCCCCGACTCTTCCCTCCTTCCTCAAGGTGAAGAAGGGCTGTTTCTTGAAATTCAAACAGTACCCCTGCCCTGGGGAAGAAGCTCGGGCCACAGGAGCCGATTTATCCCGGCGATGACGGATGCTGCAGATCTGGGGGGAAAGGACGGGCCTCCCGTGCCAGAGGGGGCACGGTGGATGGAATTTGGGCAGTTCGGGCCTGCAGGACGGGCGGCCCCTGGATTGAGGAGGTGTACGTCGCAGCCCCCAGAAACAGGCCACCTCACAGCACACAACCCTCTATTTTCTAGTACCTCCCAGAGCCCCTTGAGCACTCACTCTCCCCCCCCCCCCCCCCCCCCCGATCCTCCCGTCCCTCCTCCTCACCCTCTTCCTTGTCCCCCTCCTCCAATTCTTCCTCACATCCCCACTGCTGCTGCTGCTGCTGCTGCTGCTGCTGCTGCTGCTGCTGCTGCTGCTGCTGCTGTTGACGTCGTCGTTGAAGGCTGTCGTCGATGGCGCCTTCTGGTCCTATAGCTGCATCAGCCTGCCGCGCTTGGCGCTCCGCCTCCATGACGGCGAGGTCACCCCAGACGCTTGGCCCGTCTAGAAAATCCCCTAGCGCTCCCGTGAACCGGATACGCTTTGTCTCGTGCCCACAGCGAGGGACCGGCTTCTCGGGCTGGCGGCGTATCCTGGACTCGTCGTATTCCTCAACGGTGTCGGGACAGCAGTCAGAGGAACAACATTCCGAAGAAGCGGAGGCACCTCCTCCGTGCTGATGCTGTGCCGAACCTATTGCCCCCCGAGCCCCTCCGCTTGTACCGCTGGGATCGGACTGCCCCCGAGCATTCGGAATGGCTTGGCGATGGTATGCCAGCTTGCCTATCCCGCCGGGGGGTTGCCTGCTTTCTTCTTCGTCTAACCTAGCTGCTGGTGGTGTTGCTGCGATCTCTGCTGTTTGGGAGGGTGGGCTCGTCTCAAAAAAGGGCATCAAGATCGCATCGACCTCGCTGAGAAGGAGCCGGCTGCGCCTGACCGGTTTGGCGTGACACATCAATGCAGGCAGGCTTACTTTCCGTTGTGTTGTTGCAGGCAACGGTGCAGAGAGCTAGGGCTTGCCGGGGGGTCAGAGGTGCGTGTTACCGAGGCAGCACTCCAACACTCCACCGCAGCAGCAGAGGTGACAGCACAGGTGTGTGTGACAATGTGTGACAGCACACTGCTCTCTGTGTGTGATGATGACCAGCCGTTCGAAATGGAACAAAATAAACTGACGTGCAGAACGGGAGATTAGAAATTAAAATATGGAAGCAAGTAGGAATCAACAAAAATTCATTATAAATTAATCAGTCGAACTCACAGCTGACGTATTTCAAAATTTATAAAAACACTGTGGGAGTCACATCTGATAATGGTAAAAATTTAAAAAATAATAAAAAATACCATCGAGGAATAATTTAAATTTGACCAATGAAATATGGTGAAATGATGAAGTGAGAAATAAAGTACAAGGATTGTGCCGACCGCGCAGGCCGTGCACAAAGAATAACTGGGTAATAAATACTCGTACAGCGTACTTGTGTATCCTCCATATTCGTATAATACATAGTACCCCGTATTTACGGGGAACCACAGTAAATAGAACCAAATATTGTTGGTAAAAATAGGTAAATATATAGTTTTTTATATAAACCATAGATCCTATTAACTATGGACCCCCGTAACAAGTACAAGTATTCATTATGGTACGTACGTAGCCCGTAGCCTAGAAAGAGAAAAGGCGTGGTGTGTTTTTTGTACGTACAGCTTACTACCAGGTATGTTATAGGTTAGCATTACTGATTAATATAGAGAGCACAGCTAAGGCCGTGTGTTTTTCGTACATGTGTAGTTTTTATGTACCAGGTAGTAACTATTTTAATCAAGATTAATATCAAGTGCTGCTGTTCCATGGCGTAGTGCATGCGTACGTATAAGTCAAGGTATGTACGTGGTACTGGTACGTGCGGTATAATAATAGTGGGGGTGTGGGGGGTTGCATCTGCATCTGCCACGTTTCAAGTATCACAGCAGTATATACTTCGTACAACAGAGGAATACGCGTATACGTACGATATAGACTATATAGGAACACCGTACAAGTGTATGGGGGCAGGGGGGGGAACAGGAGGAGTAGAAGGGAAACCGCGGTAGAAGAGAGTAGCAGAGAGACCGCAGATAGGGTAGCAAGGTACCAGGCCGACTAATAGGTTGGACGTTCTTTGCTACTCGTACCGCCAAAACTGCTGCGGCCGTTCGGTATGTATTTTGTTTTTTTCCCTTCTTATCCTTATGAAAGAAGTATACTACATAGTGGGTGGGTGACGAGCGTATTTTGGCCCACTCATTATTGCTCTTTTTACTTAGTTAAGTGTTCACCGGGATGCATACCGGGATGCATAGTCCCCTTTTTCCTTCTCGTATATTTCCCCTTGCTCATCCCTTTTGGCTCATGCTCGGGGGGTAAGTATGTATGTGTCTGAGCTTTGGCTTCCCATTTTATTTATTTATTTGGGATTCTTCTCATTTTCTTTTTCTTTCTCTTGTTCTTTTTCGGTTTGGTTTCTTCGTTGCTTCTCTGTTATGGTGTATTTTGGTTGCTGGCGTATATATGTATGATGCTATGTTGTGTCGGCCGCACCTAGTGCGAAGGCATGGTATTGCGTAGGCTATTAATGCATTACGGTGTGTTATCTCTGTGTCGTAGTCTGTGACCACAGAGCTCGTATCTTTCTAGGGTGAAGAATCAGCACGGACACTGGGCTTGCTGGATGTCGACGAGTAGAAGAACGGTTTAATGTGAAGAACACACACATACAAGTTATTAATTGTATAGTCAGGGTATTATGTATGGCATTATTATATAGTGCGTCCAATTGCCTGACGGTACCGTACAACACGGAAGAAAGCACACCCCGGTGGTAAATGACATTAAAAATATTATCACCGGGTGTGATGTGATGTTGTGGGAGGGTGTGTTTGCTACATCTGACACATCCCCGGTGATAAGCACCATGCACGAGAGCCCCGCAGCTAGGGGGTGTGGTAACGAGGGGGTGTGACAACGAGGGGGTGTGCTATTAATAACAGCATTATTATTTAATTATTTTGGTTGATAATGAGAGTTAACAGACCCCGGCCAGATTCAGGGGGTGTGTGGTGTATTGAGAGGGTTTGATAGCGGTATTATTGTATGTAGCAATGGTTTTGCTATCAATGGATGGAGTGAGTGTGAACAGACCCCGACCAGAATGCAGGGCGGGTGCGATAACAAGCAGGACAAAAAAGGTGTGTTTAAAAAGCAAAGAAGGGTGTGCGTGCTATAATAAACATATATGAGAGTAAAGTCGTTGTTATCTTCACATGAAATCGTCCTTTCTACCCAGCTTCATTATCAGTACACCCAACGTCCGCGTCCTGATTCCTTATCCTAGAGAGATACACTGATTCAGTGGTCACAGACTCTGAGACAGAGGAAGACCAAAAAAAAAGACAAAAACGCATATTCAAGGGTCAAGCAAGTGAAGTGCCAGCGTACCGAGTACGAGAACACAACAACGCAAGCAAGACTGTTGATAGAAAATTAGAACAACACGTCATCATGAGAGTCTCTTCGGTCTAAAACCAGTTTGTTGTTTTTCCCTTCTCACGTATTATTGTTGTCGGTGATGGGAGGGCACACGCTTGACACCCGAGGATGAAACAGCAAAAATCCCCGCCTTGCTACGATGCCGGAAAACGGTTACCGGTACCGGTACTATACAGGTACTCTCAATGATGAAACCCCGAAGGTCGCACCTCACAGGCCTTGTCGCCTTGTCCCGCCGAAAAGCTGACTGCTGCCATCTTGATGTGAATTTAAACCTTTTTTTTTCTATTGATCAGCGCACACCACAGCAGCACAACAACAATATACCGCTAATGTACCGTTAATATCATAGCAACAGGTATTAATAGGTGTAGTGCGCGCTGGTTTGTTGTAAACATACCTGATATTACTTCGTACAAAATGGCCGTTTTTACCGGACCGGAATAGGTCACTTTCCTCGTTTGGCCGCGGGTCTTTTCTCGTGCTTCATGCTGCGGGGCCCGCATGGGGGCGGTATATTACTTTGTACCATATTGACTTTTTTCCGGAATACTTTACTTTTCTCGTCCGGCCGCGGGTCATCTCTCGCACTTTATAGGCTGTGTGACACACAGGGGGCCCGCGTGTACACCACGGCGCAAATGCGAGCCCCGGCCGAGGCCCGTGGCGCGTGCTCTGGGCCTCCAAAGTCGCGACTTCTGGCTAATAACGGGAGTCATTCCGACCTGCTTGAACCAAGCAGGACAATGGAGACCCCACAAGTTTAAAGATTTTCTTCTGTGTTATGATACTTCTTTGTATGAGGTTGAAAGCCCGGTAATTACCTGGGTTCAGCCACTGGGAACGTATTTGTAGTACTTGGAAGGCGTATTTTAGATGGAAAACCAGGGGTTTTCCAGAGGCGCACGAGCTTGGTCTCAGTCTCCGCGTGCACGAAGGGAATAAAACCGCTCTTCTTCTATAGCTAGGCAAGCAACACACGTGGGTACCAACGATTACGGACTTAAAAGGCAGACCTGTCTAGGGATACAAAGTGTCCCGCAACCAAGTGGCGTCGTCGGCAGGACGGAAGCTGATATACGGCGTGCGAAAGCTTGGAGCAGAACTGGAGGCCGTTGTCCGAAAGGATGCTGCGCGGGGGCACCCTCAAAGAGGGATATACCGGTTGATGAGAATTTTAGCCGTGCCCTCAGCGGTGAACTCTGCCGCTGTGACGGCGTACATGTCAGCTCGACGGCTGAAACGATCAGTGAAAAACAAGATGTAGGTATTGCCTCGACGTCCTGATCGACCTGCATGATGACCGACACGGCGTGCGTTGCACGTGTGTCCACGTGGTTCGCCGACCAGCTCCTGTTGGTGTACACGCGCACCCCCTAGCAGGCCGTCTGGACCAGTTCAACCCCCGACCATTCCTCGAGGATGGGCCTCAGCCCCTCGAAGATCTGCTTCTTCAGCTTCCCGTTCTCCGGTAGGTTCACCATGTAGCTCGTTGCCTCGCCGTTCAGAGGTGTGGGAGTGGGTTTTGAGGAGCCGCATCTTCGACTCATGTTTCTTGTTCGTCGAATCGGGGTTTCCACGAATTTCCCATAATTCTGCATATACGGCTCATCAGAGTGGGCTAGTGTTATGATACTGCTTTGTATGACGTTGAATGCCCGGTAATTACCTGGGTTCAGTCACTGGGAACGTATTTGTAGTAGTTGGAAGGCGTATTTTAAAAACCAGGGGTTTCCAGAGGACACGAGCTTGGTCTCAGTCTCCGCGTGCACGAAAGGAATGAAACTGCTCTTCTTCTATAGCTAAGCAAGCAACACACGTGAGTACCAACGATTACCGACTTAAAAGGCAGACCTGTCCAGGGATACTAAGCGTCCCGCAACCGTTGATCTTAGCATCTGCAGCTGCTGCTGGCTGTTGCTGCAATGTTTTATCACACGGCAGTAGTACTGTTGTCGTAGCTCGACCGGCTCGCGCTTCGCGGTCGCGCGCCTCATTGAAACATTATTTGGTAGCAAGCTTCTTGGCATTTTATTATCTGCATTTCGTCTCCCCGAATCCGGAAAATAAATAACTACCTCTATTTCCAGCACGATTTTGTTTATGCGTCCTACCAGGTCCCGCCGAAGTCCCATCGCCCCAGCGCGTACGTATAAAAATATGTATCAAGGTATCAAGATACCAGGTATTACTCGTTTATAGAACTACTTACTTCCAGATATCTCACTGCTCTGAGCGTGCTCGGTTGGTACATCCCTGGCCTCTCAGAGCTCCCTCTTGGAAATCACCTCCTTTTATTTCTTGCCGGACCTTTCCAGCGGGTCTAGTTTTCTCCATTTCTCTTTGCACTTTCAGCCCTATTTTCCTTTTTCTTCTTCCGTTTCTTGTGCGTGCGTGTACTCCGAGCACGGCACCACGGGCGAGCGCGGCACCGTCGCGGGTGTCAGCGGGTGCTGGTGGGTAGAAAGGGGGTTGCAAGGAGCGCAGTCACGGTTTTCGTGGCTAGGCGTCGCGTGTGCCTCGAGACACGGGGGAAGCATGAATGGGCTCTGTCTGACCTCCTGGTGTGGTTCCGGTTATACTATGTACGAGTATATAAGGGTCGTTTTGATAAGCAAAATAAAATTCAAGCGGTGCTTATTTTCGCGACCAATCTGAAATTCACCGAGAGAACTACGCAGTCTGAGCACCAACATTGTCGAGCTGGCGAACGAGGTCCACGGTTAGCACCGGGCTTCACGCTGTTAATATCAAGGTTGCGGGACACCTTGAATCCCTGGGCAGGTCTGCCTTTCAAGTCGGTAATCGTTGGTACTCACGTGTGTTGCTTGCTTAGCTATAGGAGAAGAGCAGTTTCATTCCTTTCGAGCACGCGGAGACTGAGACCAAGCTCGTGCGTCTCTGGAAAACCCTGGTTTTCCATTTACGATACGCCTTCCAACTACTACAAATACGTTCCCAGTGACTGAACCCAGGTAATTACCGGGCTTTCAACCTCATACAAAGCAGTATCATAACACTAGCCCACTCTGATGAGCCGTATATGCAGAATTATGGGAAATTCATGGAAACCCCGATTCCACGAACTAGAACATGAGTCGAAGATGCGGCTCCTCAAACCCACTCCCATACCTCTGGACGGCGAGGCAACGAAGTAGCCGGCAAAGTACGTAAAAAAAATAAAGGGAAGGGCAGAAAGAAATCGTCAATGAAAGCCATCGCCATGCCGCCCGCACGGCGGGGGGAGGCGAAGAAGATGCATGGAAAAGCGAAAAGTGAACACGGGAACGAAAATAAAAATAACACGAAAGACGGCAAGAACCACCTAAACTCAGCCCACAACTCTGAAAACGCGTCCTGGGCCGCAAATGAGCGGCCGATTACCCAGACCGGTCCCGACACTGAGCGGGGGGGGTAGGCAGGACAAAATACGCAAAACACATCCCCAACCCAGCCCAAAAAAAAAAAAAACACACAACCAGAAGCGTATCGAGCAGACAAAAAAATCACACCCCAAAGTCCAGGAAAGCGACAATACATATATATCGAGTGTAGTCAAGAAGCGAAAATCAGCTATCTACAGCGGCACCTCGAGATTCATCTACGTTACGCTGGACCCCCCGTGCAAACGCGCTAGTCAAGTGAATTTGCAGACACCAAGAACCTCGTACATCTCTCGTCGAAGTCGTGTAGCGCGCCGGAGAAAGAGGAAGCTTGATTGGTCCCGGGTCGTCCAAGAATCGAACCAAATATACTCCATCCGTTGGTGTAGTTGCCCTGATTTTCCTGAGCCACCACAGACCGTCGTCGCCCTTGTTCCAAAAGTTGGCCCCGTTGGGAAGTACAGTGTTGCTGTATCGGCGGAGCCAATGGGCGTGCGGAACGCAGCCATGGACGGGTGCCAGAAACCGCTCGCCGTTACTCCGAGAAAGCTCCAGTTGTGCCGCGCCAATTCTCATTCGGCGGTACAGGCGGTTGATTTGGCGCTGTTGGTTCGGGGTGCCGGCCCAGTAGCGCAAAATTGCGTGAAGCAGTATCATAACAACGCGAGGCAGGCGACGGGGCTCACTGTGGAAAAGAGAGAGGAAAACTTTGCCCGGACCGAATCGGTGGCGAGATGGTCGCGAGAGGAGCGGGCGGCGTACGAGGCTGGGAGAGAAGCTCTGCTGTTTAGTTTTTTGGCTATTTTTTCTTTTTGACCGGTGTAAGGACCCATCGTATCGAGGAATTTTGGCTTTTTCAATTTGATTTGATTTTTTTTTGTAATTTAATTTGCATTTGATTGGCCGAAGAATGAGTTACCAAGCAGGCATTCTCAAGGCAAATAAAAAAAAATCAATTTGAGTGAAAAATCTTTTGGGACTTTTTTTGTGTGGTTTTTCTAATTTCAATTGGGAATTTGGGAGTTGATCAGCCTTGATGCAGCATGTTCATGGTGGGCCAACACCCCCGGTGGAGTCTGGGCCGCTTCGGTGACCACGATCGAGGCGATAAAACGCGAACCTCAACGACAGGCCATCGGAGCAATAGCCGCGCCCACGCTCACAGACCACAGCACATCGTGCTCCGGCGGTGGCGCTTCAAAAGAGATCATGGCGGCCGCAAACCCAATTTTTCGGCCTGCTCGATCGGCCAACCATCACGAAAACCGAGCAAACGAGCAAAAAGACAGAGGATACGCTCGAGACCTCGATAGCTGCAGCACCGTTGCTGTTCCGCACGTGGCGCTTGAGGGATCCCTCTGCCCACTCAAGACACCCTGAGAGTGATAGCTTCCTATCCTGGAAGAGAAAAAAGCTGGCGGCGGCGCGCACGCGGACAACGCAAGCCTTCGCTCTCGTCTACGCTCGTCGCTGTTTGTCGGCTGGGCGTTGTGTGACGCGGTGCGTTATTTCAGGTTGTTTCGAATTCCTTTTCGTTTGACAATGAATACGCCGTTTCCCGATAATAGGATACAGACACGTTTTTTTTTTTTTCGAAATCAAATTAAAATGCATTGAAATTGAAAAATTATTTCAAAATAAGGAAATTTAGCGTTCCCCGCTAAGATGGGCTCTAAAGTGTTCCAATCAGGCAGGAAATTATCACAAGGGAGGGGACGGGGATTTTGTTTGTTTCCGACATTGCGGTTTCCTTTTTTTTTATTTGCGGTGCTGCTGTGCCGTGCTGCAGGCTGTGTTTTCTCCTTCATACATACGAGTACAGAACATAGAGCGTATCAAAAGAAGAAAATTAGTACCCTACCTGGGGTATGTACGTACGTACGACATGTGAGCGAGCGTAGCGGAAAACCGCCCGCGACGCGTAGCGTATGTGGTATCCGAGCTGTCTTCTCCTGAAGCATGGTAGTGGGACTCTTCTTGGCATTATCAGGTCGCCAGCTTGCAGCTACAATCTTGAAGAAAAACTATATTCAATCATGGACGCCTGTCCGCTTCGCATCATTTGATGTACTTTTCCTTCCTGGGCGAGCGTAGCGGGCGGCGTAGGCCGCCCGCGGAGCGAAGCGCCTTGTACGTACGTACGAAGTACGAATTTATTTATTCATTTGAAAAAGACTGCAGAAGAGAAGGGAGAAGGGGGGGAAGGCACTCGCTCGCACGTCATATACAATACACATGATCGATATCGGAAGTAATAAGCGTGAAGCATGCTGTAGTACATAGTATTCACATCAATATCATACGCCTGCGGACTGCCTATCGAGAATCGAACCCGAATTACTTCTGCGTGTAGAGCTGGATTATTGACAAGAGTACAGCTGTAGTACATAGCTTACTGCATAATAACGTACAGGAAAGAGTAGATTCTCCGTGCCGTAGTTTTGTGGCAGCAAAACTTGTACCTATCTAGGATTGAAGAATCGGCACGGAAACTGACTGGTTGTACTGGATGTCGACGGGTACACGGAACGGTTAGATGTGAAGAACACACACAGCTCACAGACGACAACATCATGTCTGCTGGTCTCTGCAGGCTTTAGTCTCGAGTTTCCAATCTTGAGCAGCAGCAGTGTACGGCGGTAGCAAATGTCTGCGATCTTTCTGCTCATGATGAGCTAACGAGTATCTTTTGGGGTTCTGCGTTCTCCGCTTTGTTTCGTTTTCTTTTATGTTGCACATCCTGGCCCAGCAAAAACGCACAGCACACTGCACAGCTCTGCAGCAGCATGCAGCAGGAGCAGCCACACATCTCTGCAGCAACAGCGCGTATATAGCACCGCCATACAATCCGAACCTTCAACCCAAGTACAACCCGCCTCTCGGTGGCACACAAACATGAACGGGGATACGAGATCCCCAACAAGCGGTCAGAGAACTGATGACTCTTTGTTCGCCAATGAAACGACAGACTGACAAGATATCTCTCTCTTTTTTTTTTACATCACTTTTACTTTCCAGCCTAACTCGTAGGAGGTTTTACCCTCAGCGACCTTCTGGACAAGCCGTGGTCACAGGTGTCTGTACCGTGAAATATTAGAGATCCCCAACAAGCAGTTCCGCAAGGACAGTCCGATGTATTTTCAACAGCGGGGTTATTATATAGTACCGAAATATGTGATGAGGATCGCAAAATGAAGAAAACATTGCACAATGAGGAGGCACACAAACATGAACGGGATAAGAGATCCCCAACAAGCACTCAGAGAGCTGACGACGCTCTCTTGGCCAATGAAAAACATGTCGTCGGCTGTTTACTACAAGCTCTTAAACGACAGATAGACAAGAGATCGCTGTACCGCTAAATATTAGAGATCCCTCAAGGAATGCTCTTCTCGTGTTGGAACAGCAATATGGTCTCTATACTCGTTCCTGCTCTGTCGCCCTGAAGGTTTATGCTGCTCTTATGCACTTGACGTATTTTCAACAGTGGGGTTATTAGAGTTGGTACAGCAGTATACATACTCGTTCCTGCTCTGTGGCATATATATGCTCTTCTTGTGCACTTGACGCTCTACCATCACTCGTCATATGAGAGATCCCCAACAAGCGTTTTGGTAGTGCAGTATGACATCTAACGAGCGATAGCATGCTCTTGTGCACTTGTTGTTGTTGCTGTTGTTCTTCGGAGCGATCGTCGCAAGCGCTTAGCGGACCCACTTGGTCCTGCTGCTGCTGTTGCAGACGAGACTGCTGGCTGCTGTTGCCGTTGCGGTTGCTGCTGCTTCCTGGTGCCATCGCTCTCCCTTTGCACTTCACCTCCTCATATATCATCTCATCACCTTGCACCTTCACCTCACTTATCACGTTGCGCCTTCAACATATATATGCTCTTCTTGTGGTCCTGCGTGTCTGCTGGAACTGCTGTTGCGTTTGCGGCTGCTGCTGCTCCCTGGTGCCATTTTTTCAACATCGGGGATATTAGAGTTGGTACCGCAGTATACTTACTCGTTCCTGCTCTGTCGCCCTGAAGGCTCATGCGCTTCTTGTGCACTTGACGCTCTACCATCGCTCGTCATATACGAGATCCCCAACAAGCGCTTTGGTACAGCAATATGACATCTAACGAGCGATAGCATGCTCTTGTGCACTTGTTGTTGCTCCTGTTGTTCTTCAGGGCGATCGTCGCAAGCGCTTAGCGGACCCACCTGGTCCTGCTGTTGCTGTTGCAGACGTGACTCCTGGCTGCTGTTGCCGTTGCGGTTGCTGCTGCTCCCTGGTACCATCGCTCTCCCTTTGCACTTCACCTCCTCATATGCCACCTCATCAACTTGCACCTTCACCTCACTTATCACGTTGCACCTTCAACATATATGTGCTCTTCTTGTGGTCCTGCGTGTCTGATGGAACTGCTGCTGCGTTTGCGGCTGCTGCTGCTCCCTGGTGCCATCGCTCTCTCTTTGCACCTTCACCTCCTCATACATCACCTCATCACCTTGCACCTTCACCTCACTTATCACCTCATCACATTGCACCTTCAACGTATGTTCTTCTTGTGTACTTGATGTGACATCGTATGTTGGTATACGGTACCTGGTATGATGGTACTACGGTTTGATATACTAGATGGAACAAACGCGGTATGGGATATGGGATATGTTGGTGGTATGGTATACGGGAAAAACACCGTATGTGGTATGGTACGTTGGCGGTATGATACGGGATAAACACAATATGTGGTATGGCCTGTTGGCGGTATGGTACGATGGTACGATGTTGCGGATATATGGTATGGCTAAATTTGCCTGGTGGTATGGTATGTTTCAGTATATAAGGTCCGCAAGGGTCGAATACGTCGTACGAATATCATCCTTAACGGCCTTATATATCGACCATTGGAAAGTGTTCAAAAATATAAGTCATGCGGACAGACAGACAGACAAGTTTGCAATTACCGCAGCTCAGGTTCAGTTTTACAAACTGAGAACTTTTCTCGTCGGCCGCGGGTCTTCTCTCGCACTCTAGGCTGCGTGGCACACAGGGAGCCCGCATGTTTACCACGGCGCAAATGCGAGCCCCGACCGAGGTCCGTGGCGCGTGCTCTGTGGGCCTCTGAAGTCGCGAATTTTGGCAAAGAACTACACGGGGAATCATTCCGACCTGCTAGAGCCAAGCAGGACAATGGAGACCCCACACTTTCATGTAGGGAAATGTAGACTAAAATGTTACGTAACAAACGCTACATGAATTTAAGGCTTATAAACTCGATTTCCACCACATTCTCCCTCACTAAACCTGACTTATCTCTCCTTGCGAGTAAGTCAGGAACCCCGATGAGACTCTGAGTATCCAAGTTTTACCTCCGACTTTTCGGTACCGGACTCAGTATGCAATGATCGCATTGCTCTCATCGTTCCTTTCTAGGTGTTTTCTAAGTGAGTGAGTTTTGCAGGTTCTTGAACATGAGATATTCCCCTTTTTTCCTTTTTTCTTGGGGGACGAAGGCGAGAATCGAACCACGGACCTCGCTCTTCAAAATCTCACGCTCTGCCGTCGACGCCATTGTAGGGAAATGTAGACTAAAATGTTACGTAACAAACGCTACATGAATTTAAGGCTTATAAACTCGATTTCCACCACGATTGTGTGGAAATCGAGTTTATAAGCCTTAAATTCGGGTAGCGTTTGTTACGTACCGTTTTTAGTCTACATTTCCCTACAATGGCGTCGCAGGCAGGGCGTGAGATTATGAAGAGCGAGGTCCGTGGTTCGTATCGCCTTCATCCCCCGATCAAGCGCAGTTTGTGATCTACGCTACAGAAGTACTCATACAACTGGCGCGCTGTATTTTTTGCGCAATTTAAAACCACATTGCAGGATCTCTTAGAAGAGTAGCTTGTACAGGTGGTACAACTGAACTGCATGTATGTACAGCCCGAGCAGAGGATAGAGGAGCGGCACGAGCTCCCTCGCTGTTGTAGCTGCTACAACACAGCAAGCTAGTTGCTCCTTTATAGTACCCCTGCTACGGAGTCTGTTATAGGTACCTACCTCTAGCGAGAAAATCAACAAAACATCATCTCGTTATTATTACATGAAATGACACTACGCTCGTATTAAATACTCGTAAAGTGCAACGGTGTTTTATGCGTTGAAAGCACGTGTTAAGGTCTTAGTCCGTTGGGCTAAAGGTAAAAGATTAACCAATCGCCTACCCAATCTAAGCCTCATAACACTCTCCCCCCCTGGAACGGACCGGATATACGGGTCGACGCGTGACACCAACACGCGGTTCCAATTTCTGGGGATCCAGAAGGATTTTTTTCAGATTCTTGACATGAGGAAATTCATTTTTCTTTAAAAAGCGATTTCATGGTGGACGTGAGATTCGAACTCACGATCAACGACCCATCCATTTCCTGCCGACGACGCCATTTGTTAAGGTCTTAGTCCGTTGGGCTAAAGGTAAAAGGTTAACCAATCGCCTCCCCAATCTACGCCTCATAACACACGCATTAAATTTGTTTTTTTTTTGGGGGGTGCTGCGACCCGACACATGCCACTCTGATATATTACCGCTTGGAGTCTAATACAACAGAAGTATCGAAATTAGACGTAATTGCGTTCGAAATTGGTATTAGACTCGAAAAGGTATGATATTATCGTCAAGAGTGATATGTGTCAGCACCCCGCCCCCCCAAAGAAACATAGTGATAAAATACCGTTGTACTTTGAGAGTATCAGAGTGTCATTTTCCTGTAATGACGAGATTATTGTGTCCTGTTAAGATCAAGCAGGCGGAACACTTTGCATCCCTGGACAGGTTTGCCTGTACTCGTTGGTACTCACGTGTCTTGGTTGCTTAGAGATAGAAGAAGAGCAGTTTTATTCCTTTCGTGCACACGGAAGCTGAAACCAAGCTCGTGCCCCTCTTGAAAACCCCTGGTTTTCCACCTAAGATACGCCTTCCAAGTACAAACACGATATCCATACCTGAGCCCAGGTAATTACCGGGCTTTCAACCTCATCCAAGGCAGTAGCATAACACTAGCCCACTCTGATGAGCCGTATTTGCAGAATTATGGGAAATTCACGTAAACCCCGATTCCACGAACTAGAACATGTCATGAATCGAAGATGCGGCTCCTTAAAACCCTCTCCCACACCTCTGAACGGCAAGGCAACGAAGCCGGGAAAGTACGGTAAAAAAATGAAAGGAACGAAAGCCATCGCCTTCCCCCCTGCCGACGACGCCACTTGTTAAGATCAACGGTTGCGGGACACTTTGTATCCCTGGACAGGTTTGCCTGTACTCGTTGGTACTCACGTGTCTTAGTTGCTTAGAGATAGAAGAATAACAGTTTTATTCCTTTCGCGCACGCGGAGACTGAGACCAAACTCGTGCCCCTCTGGAAAACCCCTGGTTTTCCACCTAAGATACGCCTTCCAAGTATTAAAAATATGATCCTAGTGCCTGAACCAAGGTAATTACCGGGCTTTCAACCTCATTCAAGGCAGTTACTTTTTTCGCTAGAGGTAGGTACCTATAACTGTAGCGGGGGGGGGTACTACATAAACGAGCAACTAGCCTGCTGTGCCGTAGCAGCTACAACAAACAGCGAGGAAGCTCGTGCCGCTCTTCTATCCCCTGCTCGTGCTGTTGTGCTGCTGCTGTTGCTTTTGTGGTGCTGTATGCGGCGGCTCTATAGTGTGAGAGCTTGCGTGCGAGAGTACGTCAGTCTGTGCACAATAAACGACCCGGGAACAATGGCACTACTATTAATAGCACCAGCCGCACCCACCGTAGAGCCGCCCTCTCAGGCCGCCCGTTTCGCGAACTATTTTTGCCGTCTTCTTCTCCTGAGTGTGTGCGTTCGTGTGTGTTCGTTCGCTGCGTGCTGTGTGCTCTTCGTGGTGATTTTCAAATATTTGTGCGGGTTTCCAAGCGAAATATCGTGCCTTTTTCGGCTGGCTGGTTCTGAAACTTCGCCTGCGCAGTGTTAAGGTCCTAGTCCGTTGGGCTACTGGTAAAAGTTTAACCGATCGCCCACCCAATCTAAGCCTTACAACCACAACTCTCCCCTAGAGTTGCACCCCGCCTGACTGAGAACCGGGTCCCCGGTGGCGGGTACCCAGAACCGTCGGAACCGGAACCGTCCTGGTCCAACTCACGGAAGCGCGGGTATTTGTACCCCGGGTACCCGGGTACCCGTCAACTGTTCTACACGGAGGCCCCAGGACTGGGGTATACCTTGATTCATACATGCACTGCAGCAGCTGTAACCCTAGACTCTCGCCTCCCGCCCTTGCAGACTACAGACCGGCAATAGAGAACACCCCTACCTGCGTCCGCACAACACACTACACACGAGTACACAGACGCACACGATACCCCTAGCATAGCGTAGATGGCCCTATTTTACCATGAACCACACAAGATAGACCAATCACGAGAAGTCTCAACCTTTCGATGTTGCTGTTCGTGGAGAGACCGATGGTTGCGGCAATGAGATGGTGACCAGTGTCTGGTAACTCGGGTACCCGTATTCACTTACCACGCCACCGATCAAACGCGAAAAGGGGAGCAAATGCTGTAGTGTATGGTAAACTGGGTACCCCCCGTCTCACTCAAAGGCTAAAGGGGGAGCAAATAGTGTCTGGTAACCCGGGTACCCGGGTAACCGGGTACCTGAGTCCGCCGGAGCCCCGGGTACCCGGTTCCGGTTCCGACTGGAACGTCCCTCACCCGGTCGGGTACCCGGTCCCAAATTTTGAGGCCGGGGTGCGACTCTACTCTCCCCCCCCCCTGGTTGTTGTGAAATACCTTTGACTATTCCTTTTTTCCGTTGACGAGACCACTGTCTGTCTGCCGTCTCCGTTCTGCTGTCGTCAATCATGCCCCAATACTATACTGGTAGAATAGAGTCAGTCGCGCTCATCGTTCAGCCAACCCACATCTATGCGTAACGGATATGTGTGTATGCATGTGTTTTTCATATTAAACCGTTCTTTCTACCCGTCGACATCCAGCACAACCATATACCTGGTAGATTGTAGGAAGCTTTCGAATACACCCATCCCCTGAGAGTATGCGTCAAACAATACGAAGCAAACAAAAGGAGCCGGCTCGTCACCCACCCACCCATGCATGCACCCATGCATACACCCATGCACGCATGCATGCCACAAGACTCCTGTCAGAAGGACAAGAAGGAACATTTTATTTTTCTCAAACAACGACAAGAAAATTCACGGGCGGATCAAAGCGCAAAAGATTACATTCAAACCAGCTGCATGAAGCAGTGGTTGGCGGCACGAGTAGGGTAGACATGATCCACCTACCACAGGTATTATGTGATGCTTTGCTACCCTGTCTGCCGTTTCCTTCCTACATTCGTCCACCGCGGTTTCTCTTATCTATGCTCAGTACTCCTCCTGTTGCCCCCTCTGCCCCCATTCCCTGTTGGTCGGGTTTTCTTCCACTCCTGGACCTCCTCCTCTTGTTGCCCCCCCTCCCCCCGTTTCGTCTCGAAAGGGATGCGTGGTCAATGGTCAAATGACTAAGGCAAGCAACAAATGAGTACCCCCCCCCCCCCCCCCCCCCCCCCCCCCCCCCCCCGTTCCTTGGGCACCACCCACGGCGGATGCGCGGCGCTGTCTACTCAGCTGTGCCTCATTCACGTGCCACTTCACCATGAACTGTCCGGCTGCTTCAAGGACCCCCCGGTACCACTTCCCCGCATTTTTTGCTGCAATGCAGTGGACCACAGTGCGGTCTCAACTCCAAACACCAAGAGGGAGTATTCCGTTGATTCTTCGGTGGCTCGGAACTCCCTAACTTACTGTAGTAAGATATTTAACAATATGCATCTGTGCCATGCAAGTCTTAAAATTGTACGAAGACATTTGCAGTCAATTTAAGTGAGTACAAGTATGGATACGTTATACGTATAATAATGTAAAGTGAACATGTTGGTAACTATGAGACACGGTAGAGACCGGTATGTTTTATCTCCGTCAAGAAATAGATATAATAGTTTCAGCACACAAGTTAATTGGAAATTCTCTTTATGTTTGCCTGTTGAGCCCATTAAATTTAATAGATTTCATCCCGGGGGACTTGAGAAGCAGCAATAAGAAGAAAGTCGAGAACTACGTACAAGCAGCGTGCTCTATCCAGCATCGAAATCATCCTTGTGTCTCTTACCATCTTGTAGTCAACGCACTACCTTCACATATATTATGTTTTAATCATGAGCTTTTTTAATAATATTACCCATTCAGTTCGGGTTTATGACACGCCCATTTTGTGACCCCCACTCTGTAACTCTGCACTGTTGTCCGACTGGTAAGATTTAATCACTTTAGACTGATGGCAATGGAAACGCGAAGTCTGAAAGTCGTTTCAAGAAACAGCTGAAGATATTATCGTACCGCCGCTGTTGGAACAAAAGGAAAACATGTTTGATTTTTCAAGGATTTTTTCTTATTGTTTTTAAACGGCTGCAGACGGCGCAAGTTGTTTTTTTCTCGTTGTAAATTGCCAACAAGCTCATAAAAAACAGCTCTTGTGACTTTGTTGTTGTTGATCTCACACAAAGTCTCAAAGACCGAGGAGTCGGCGGTCACACAAACGTGCTGGAGCCCTAGGAAGATCTGAAAACCCTTAAAAATCGAATGTCGGTTGGGAAGCACGACGCTTGCCACCTAAAAATGCACGACACGAAGAAGGCACACACAGAAAGAAATTAATGTGCAAATAATTCTAGTACAGTATAGAGTTCCCCCCGTTCCCACAACTAACCACTAGTACAGTATAGAGTTCCCCCCGTTCCCACAACTAACCAGCTCGTGGCTGCTGACTACAGCAGTTGCTGTCTGGAGTGCCGCCGGCACCGTACGAAACGCACGGTAGTCGTGAACACAGAGAGAAACACGCCTGCTGTCTGGAATGCTGTCAGAGTGACGACTCGCGGACATGCAGTGAAAAAATAGCAATCGAACCAAAAACCACCATACAAAAATATCAACGATCGCCATGCCTTCCCGAACTGTCTGACCAAAGGTGCAACACTGCTATGATACCACGTCTTGGATTATTGCGAGGGTCATCCCCCATGAAGGGTATACATCTCGCCAACACTACAAAAGACCAGTAACGTAAATATCAGGTGCATGCTACTGCCTCGTACAAAACAATTGAAAAGGAAAAGATGACTTGCTGCTCTCGTGATGGTATGCGCGCCGATCGTCGGTCTCCGTGTGTCGTCCTGCTGCCGTTCTCTGGTCGCCTCATCGCCTTGGCCCAACCGGCCCGCTCCTTCGCACGTGATCTCGTTGCCACTCCCTTCCAGGCGGTTTCCCTTCTCTCCCGTCCCAGAAACAAAATGCCCCTCGCACTTGTGGTTATGATCTGAAAAACAAAATTATCGCGCAGGATGATTTCAATCCGTCTCTCCCCCGCTCGAAGACGTTCTGTCTCCCTCCTCCGTCGTCGTCGAATCCAGCCTCCTGCCGACGAAGTTAGACTGTGCTGTAGATTGGCCTATGGTGGTGCCTGCCTCCGCGCACGGGCATCCTGACTGAGCATTGCTGTTCTGCATCTGCTGCCTGCAAAAGACGCGCGAATCGTAGGTGTCCATGCCTCACGCACCACGCACAATCCTACGCTACCGCCACGACTAAGCCTCGCGGCCACACGCAGCAGAATGAAGGTATCATTCTTTCAGGGTGAGTCCGGCCTTACACCCGCCAGAAAGACCTACTCCACTCGCTATAAGCCTGATAGGGCATGCCTTGCAGCATGCCTTGCCGAGGCCTTTGATCTCGACATAGACTCAACCCACGGCCAATCCGCTTGGCGTCGGGCAAGGTAAAGCAAGTAAGAAATATGTATGGCGCGGGGGCTTCGACGAGAGGGCGTTGAGGAGGGAGGAGTATTTCCGGCAAGTGTGGGTTAAGTACTGTTAAAAGGAAAAGGTGAGTTGCCCGACAGTCTTAATTTGCAGTCTCACGAGTACATGTAGACATACACGCCGGGAATACCTCCGTTACCGACGCGCTCGCCGAAGCCTCCCCTACTTCTTAATACTTAAAGAGGGGAGGTAATGTATTATGTATGTCTTACACGGCCGTCGTCATATGACCATAGACCCTCGTGGGGGGGGCTCATATGAGGTGGGGGGGAGGGAAGGGGCGGACTCTTTTGTTGCTTGCCGCAGTTCCTTTACCATTGACCACGTATCTCTTTCGAGACGGAGCACCGTTTCTACTCCTACCGGTAGTAGGCACACCAACAGTTGAACGCTCAATACGTTGTTTCCATGCATGACATAAAAAAAACTTGCTGATCTTATCTCCTTCCTGTTTCGCCACCTGTGGCCACCATCTATCTGCTGTTTAAAGGATAGCGATCCTTTTCTCCCTGCGATCTAGTGTACCGAACTCTTTTATGTCGCATTCGTCTATTTCCCTTTTCTGCTCTTTCAACACATCCTGTTCCTCCTTGTACATTTCACATTCGTCCTATTCTACTGCTTTGCCACACAGGCACATCTGTGCATCTACTCCCTCCTCCTCCTCGCTACTGGTATACCTCTTTCTTCTTTCTGGTAGATCCAGGTCCCCGACACGAAATCGCAGTTTCAACGTTTTCGTGAAGTTCATTGGGCCGTGCAAAGACGTTTCATTCCTATCCCTTTGCTTAACCTCCCTTATATCTCTAAGTATTTCTCCGATATCACCTTCTTTCTTAGCGCCAGCCTTGCCCCTTTCTTCTACTTCTGTCTTTGGGGGAGCGCGCGACAGGGGGGGGGGGTTACGGCGATTATGTCCTTGCAGTAAGGCTGAATCAAGACTGCCAGTAGTAGAGGTGTGTGGGGGGGGTGTAATCATTATCATGAATGGCCGTAGTCATATGACCATAAACCCTCGCATCCCTACAATGCCGGGACGGAGCACGTCGGGTTTTCACCGACCAGGCAAACATTGCTTGCACCAAGCGCGAAGCGCCGTGAGGTGTTGGGCGAGTCGCATGAAGGGTGAGCTGCATCCTGCTAAGAACCGCTTTAGAGGCGGATTTTCTTGCATATGGATGACGGCATCAATGAATTGATTTATTTTCTGATGCGACCACTTCCAGAGACAGCAATGGGTTGCTATGTAACTGCCTACAGTAGTGGGTGCCTCACCAGACACATACTACGTGTTACGATCATCCCCCTTGTCGGGAGTAAAAGTTCTCCCCGCACAAAAATGATCTAACTCGACCGCCAGGCGTGGTAACCGCCAAAAAAAAAAAACGGTACCCGGGCTGTCTAGCTCACGCAGTGAGAGCCGTCTTTTACAGCGTCGTCGCCAACCGACGCCAACCCAACCTATGTATATACCGGGTATATCATATAGAGGGGGGGGCTTCGGGCGGTGATGTGTGAAGTAGTTATTGTCAGTAGTATGAATATTGCACAATCTTCCCCGTACCTCGGGCTTGCCCTTGCCCTCAGCGAGAAAGCGTGCGGCAGGGATCTGTCCAGCGGTGTAGGGCTGGACCTGGGCTCACCCGGTAGGAGTGGTGCCTTGTTGTCCTTCTTGCCACTGGCTCCGCCTTCCAACATGCTGTATGCACGCGCATGCTCTACGTTACTGCTGTAGCGTGGATTAGTCTGTTTCAAGTGGAGTTGGGTCTATGACGACCGACCGTTAGTGTTTTGTGATATGAGTAGAGCACTCATGGCGATACCTTCATTTGCATTTGTGTTTGTACTCCACTAGCCTACAGCCAATTATCGGCGATTTCATGCCGAGGTAAAATCGTGTTGTAGCCTGAGCTGTACCCTGATCTTAGTCGGCTTCCGCTGACCCGTGTTTCAGACGGTCGTCCGAGCTAGGACTATATCGAGCGTCCAGCTCACCCGTGTTTCTTCCATGGTTGCCAAGTAGGGTCCCGATAGCATTGCCGCCCCGGAATGCCGCTGAGTTATCGGCCATACATCGTGGTTCGGGCATGATCGATTTCTCCTGACCTGTGTCCAACTTTTGGTCTGTTTCCTGGTCCCGATGTCTTCTCGTTTTCTCTTTCCCTTTTCTTCCTCTTTTCTTCTTGTTCGGTATTCCGCACACCCCTCTGTCCTCTGGCAAACGACACCAAGTTTGCTGTCGCCCCGGTTGACCGAGTTGCACACGCTAGTGTTTGGGCCCCGCGCTATCTACTACTTCGAACTGCACGCATTAGGCCGATTTTCTTGCTGATTTTCTTGCCGCCACCGTCTTTGAGTTTGTTTTTGTTGAGTTGGCTACCTTGCTACGTTTGCTGGTTTTGTTCACACCACGAACAGGTCTCCGAGACGCCGCGTTGTTTGTTGCGTCTCTCGGTTTTAGTAGTCCCTAGTGCACGCAGCCCTCATAGCACCCTAGCTGTGTCCCTTCTGTCTCGCGTGATGTCTGCCATGTTAGGACCTTCGCCACAAGACAAGGCATGGCGCTTAGCGGATATATATATATATGTTTTTGAATTGTGATCGCTGTCTCCTTTGTAGAGCTTCCTCGTTTGCCAACCTGGTTCAGCGAACAACCCTTTCGTACCTCCTTGGGCCCCAGACAATGGCTCCAGTAACACCCTTGTACGTCCTTCTTTTGCCCTTCACTTCGGTCTTCGTTTTCTTCTTCAGCCTTCGCTTCGGCTTCTGTCTCCTTCTGCGTTCGTCTTTCTTTGTTTTCACTTTGGGTGATTTCTTCCTTTCGCCTCCGCTTTGAGTTATGTCTCTCTCTACTTTAGTCTCCTATTTAGTGGTTGTTCTCAGCGAACACCCCGTCCTCGTAGTGTCTGGGTCTTTTTACGAGGTGTGGGGGGATCTATAGCCTTATTTCTTTTGTTTAGAATAGCCGCATCTTCGACCACCTTTTTCCTGGCCGTTTGGGATGAACTTTGTCATCACCCTCCGACCATCTTGTGGTCTACATATACGACTATTCAGGGTGGGCTAATGTGATATGAGTAGAGCACTCATGGGCTATAGATATAGGTAATACGTTGCAGTCTTGTAATCTCATGAATACGAGAATAATCCAAAGAATGGATTAACCCGGCGGATATTCCGTTAGTTGAGAGTAACGTTCTCTTAGGAATCCCTAGGGCGGAAAACCCGTTAGACGAGAGTAATGTTCCTTAACGCAGATAGGACCACGAAGTGAGAAGTTCTTATAATAGCAGAAGAATGATCGGTAGCCATAGGAAAGTTCTGTAGGCGTACATCAGATAGGAGGAAATTAGGAGAGCTTGTGGCGTGGGGTGGGACGAGTATATCTGAGCGTCGAGTCCCGCCCCCCTACCTCTCACTTCTCTACCAGAGCATCTCCTCAGCTCTCGCCATCCATAAGAAGATCTAATCAGAAGAAGCGAAGCACTGCTTTCCAGCTGCCAGAACCACCTGCGTCCCTTACCACTACCCTTACCACTATCCTATAGAGCGGTCACCGCTTCACAGTTTCGCTAGCCAGCCAGTCACAGTGCTGCTGCAGTCAGTTTAGCAGGCACACCCCGGCACCGCGAACATACTCTACGCTCTATTTGTTTCAAATTCGTGGGCTTTGGCTGGTTCTGCTCGTCTGTGGTTGAGTCGGGTCAATGACGGTTCCTTACATCACATGGAACAAGTATATCATCATCATCATCATCAGTGCTTCACACAATGCGTGCCACAATTATTCTGATTACCAGGTATTCGCGACTGCGTGCCTACCTGATAACTGATACACGGGATATCTTCGTCCGACCATTTCGGTCTGGATGTTGACTGCAGTTATGCAGTAGTGTGTGGGCGAAGGAAGCACGCATCGACACCATCGAGGACAGCAGGTCTGTGCCGCCTTCGTATGTAATATATTCATAGAATCGACGACGAGGGTGGAGAGGAGATGGAGATATCGGAGTTCTGGGGAAAACGCAAGTTCCTCCAGAAAATGAGCTCAACCGAAAGTACTCGAACATGCCGGCTGTATGAAACTCACTCCTGCACCTCTCTCTGAACTTTGAAAAGCTTCTAAGAACAACGCCATACGAAGCAAAGCTTATGCGCCCATAGAGAGCTATAAAGTGCATCGACTACTGCAGTAACTTTTCGTCGTCGCTTTAACTTGTATCTAGTTTGGGGCTATTGAGGCCTCTCCGCTGTGACCAGCCGGAGACTCCCACCCAGGGCTACCATCCCTGCGATGATTCGATAACAATCAACGCGGTATCTCGCCTCAGAGACTAGTTGCTCCGGTAAAAGAAGCACTACAAACGAAATCAAACAGATAACTGATGTCATTGACGACGTATCTCGCGCACAGCGATGGTTGGGCGAGATGATGTGTTTTTTTCTCAACCGCTACTAAGTTGTGGAAGAAACAAGCGTGCATGACTTGCTTTCTCCGTTCTTCCAGTAGGCTTTTTCCCATTATTTTTCCCATTCCGAGAATATTCTTCATTTGTACTCGGATTGAGTCCAAAGTCACTGAAATGACATTTCGTAGTCGATTTAGCTTATGTATAGTTGGACGTTAGTGAGGTCTCCCTACTACGGCATGATATCACAACGATTCTTGTTGTCCCTTTGCCTTTCCCCGCTGCCGTAGAATATGTGTCTCTTATTTTCTCCCCGCGCGTTTGTTGTTGTCCTTATTGTACCCAAACTTCTACTTTGGCCTCTTATGGGTCGGTTCGTCGTCAGTTGGCCTGTTGCAACGCTGCACATGAACATGCAAACTGTTTGGTCAGCGGTAGAGCGTTCGCCTCGACAGGCGACTCTTCGCGAGAACGCTTCACTCCCGCCGCCGCCGCGTACGCTGTTACCCCTACGTATTTGCGTGCGACGACTGCGGACTTCTACCCCGTGCATCCTATAAGAAGGTCCATAGTCGTACCATTTATGTCCGCCCCTCCCATTCGGAAGAAGTGCATTGTGTTCCGCTCATCTTGCATGCCAGCCGCCCGCAGATGGATCGGGAGGTTCGTGGTAATCTGCGCCTCCGCCAAAGCCAGTTCTCCCTTCACCTCGCCTTCTAGAACACTCGGGAACAGGTCAGCTGACCCCTCGGTGCACGTATTCAGCTGCCTGTCGAAACTCGATCGCGACCGCGATCGCGCAAATTTCGCGGCAGTCTATGCTCTTCCTTTTACCACAGCCATTCGGAGGGAACTTCGCAACTTCTTGCCGAACAGGGTGTTAAAAGTACATGCTACACCCCCTGACGTATGCTCTACCTGTGACGCAAGTATTCCTCGCTGTCAACTCTTGTCACTTGCTTCGGAAGCCTACCCCAACCGCGCGCATTTCATGTCGCACGTACACGTAGTCGTGCACTCCATACTGGTGGTGGGGTACCCGAGGCTGCCTGCCTTTGACAATACGAGCGCGCGCACGGTTGCGCGGGTGACCCGCGGGAACCAGTCTGGGAGAACGACCAAGACGTGTGCTCTGCACTCGGCCACAAATTGTACACCGTGTTCTGCCATGACTGGGGGCGGGAAACTGTATCCACGAGTCGTTGTGTTCACTCGCGGGGTAACGGCTACGTTATAACAAAAACAAAAAGGTTTATCCCCGCCGACCTCTCACTGTGATACGCCGTCCTTCGACGTCTTAGAGCGGTTGCGCTTCCTGTGGACGACCACGCGACATAACCCGTCCCCCAAAGTCGTATTGGAAGCTCAGCCCCCCTGGGACACCATCCGTTCCGTTTGCGCCCGCGTCGTGCATGGGTACTTCGCATGGCACGCGGGCAGGGCTTCCGTCCGATGGGTTTCGCGTTACGTCTGCCACAGTCGGCATGTAATCTACGTTCGTCTTGTCGCGCGTCCCAACCCAGCTTTGTTCCTTGGCGGATAGAGCTGAGATGGCTGGGAACGTAACTCCTACTACTTGATGCCTTTGCGTTAGGTTCGGGTGCCATACGTCGGCAGACACCTGTCGTGGACGATACGGCATGAGGTATATATATAACATTCTGAGAATACTGCAGTTTGTGATGCACCTGTCTTTCCCCCTCCCTCTATTTCCAACGAGTTTACGCCTGGCACCAGACGATCTTATTTTTTAATATTTCCTTCCCTTTGTGAGTTTGCCGATCGGTGCCGCCACGGGTCTATCGGATGAACCTCGTAAATGCACAGGGCTCGAGTCCCTCCGAGGATTCAGAACAATTGGCTGCAGAATGCGCGAAGTAGAAGTAGGCATTACACCGTGCGTGAGGAGCGGGGAGGGGTGCCCGTTATGCGACCATGTGACCATAACTGATCTGGCATAAGAAACGGAGGGTGCTGGAGAAGCAGGGCGAAGACAATATATGGGATGGGGAAAAAAGAGTACCCCTCACCCCGAGCGGCCTGTCTGTGTGGAATACTGTTGTAACATCGCGTCGTACGTTAATTCGTACATAGTTTGGGATCAATGAGGCCTCCTGCTGCGACCAGCCGGAGACTCTCACCCAGGGTTACTACTCCCGCGTTACTTGTCTGGCAATCAACGCGGCACCTCGTCGCAGAGAGTAGGTACCCCGGTAAAATAAACACTAACAAAACTGATGTCGTTGTCGACGGTACACCTCGCTACCAACGATGGGCGGGCGGGATGGTCTGTTTATTCCTAGCCTCTTTCTACTTTGTTGTGCTGTTGTAGAGCTGCGATATCGCTCACGGAGTGATACTCAATCACTGTCTCCCCATACAACAAGGAGGCCTTCCCGAAAAGGGATCCACCCTGCTGGCGTCCCCTCTTTTCTGGTCCAGATTACTGTTGTAGCATCGCGTCGTACGTTAATTCGTATATAGTTTGGGATCAATGAGGCCTCTCTCTGCTGCGGCATGAGATCACACCCATACTTGTTGACCCTTCTCTGATCTCAATGTCGTCGCTCTTTTGATGCATATCCTTTTTGCGGGTGCCTTCTATTCCTTATTGTCCCCAAACTTGTAGCCTAGTTGATTAGGGGTTCTGCTACCGTTGGTTGTCCCGTGGGAACGTCGTGTACGATTTTCCAGACCCCTCTGACAGTGATACGCGCTGAGGTATGCGATCGCGGTGTGATGCACCCGGAACGCGTTTACCTGGTTGTCGGCACGCAGTGTTGTAGCGTGTCTCCGTGCGGTTCTTCCGGGACTAACATACGCTTATGTCGTGCTTGAGTGGCCTGTCTGTGTGGAATACCGTATAATACCTGATACTATTAATAGTTTTTCAATTATTGCACACATCAATTACCGGTACTATGTCTATTAAACAATACTATTATTGTATTTGCCATCGGACAATGTGTAGCGTGATAGTGTCAATAACAAAAAAAAACATGACCGAAATGACTATCTTTATTGTGCCCTGCGACAGAGTGTATCGTACACGTTCCAGTCAGACTCCATGGATCGAATATCCTCTAATCCCGCAGTACTGTACTGTTGCGTCTCTTGCATCCCCCTCAGCCAACACGCCAACATACCTCGTATTTTTACTGTAACGAGTTACTGGTGCTTCCTTCTTTAGTGCTGTGTTCCCTTGCACGATGAAACATTATTCCGCACCCCTTCTGCCCTCTTTTTAGCGGCAAGGGTGATAAACAATAATATTCGTGCATATGGCTCTTTTTTTGTTCCGTGGTTTTTTTCTTTCCGAGTGGTTTTGAGTGACAAACGTTGAAGCTCATGCTGAACATTGTCGGATGGCAATACTATTTGTGCATGTGGCTCTTTCTTTATTCCGTGTTTTTTTTCTTTCCGAGTGGTTTTGAGTGACAAACGTTGAAGCTCGTGCTGAACATTGTCGGATGGCAAGGACTATACTAAATATTACTACTGAATGTTGTTGCGGTACCCCAGATAGAAACAACACGGATGTATATGCGTGACTGAAAGAGGTTCAGTGCGGAGTGTCGTTGCAACTGATTGCCCTTACGTCCGCCATGTCTCTCGACGAGTTCGTCTGGTCACAGTCTTATCGTAGCTACGTGCGCTTCAAGAAAACTCTTACAAACCTGGCATACATAAACTAGCACACAGTTCAAAGTCGGTGTACACACGTAATCCTTACTAAACCAACAATATATAGTTATCATATAGCATGAAGAACAGGATGAAAAGCTCCCGGTGTTATGAGGCTTAGATTGAGTAGGCGATTGGTTAACCTTTTACCTTTAGCCCAACGGACTAAGACCTTAACAAATGGCGACGACGGCAGAACATGGGTCGTTGGTCGTGAGTTCGAATCTCACGTCCACCATGAAATCGCAGAAAAGTGAATTTCCTCATGTCCAGAACCTGAAAAAATACTTCTGGATCCCCAAAAAATGGAACCGCGTGTTGGTGTCACGCGTCGACCCGTATATCCGGTCCGTTCCAGGGGGAGAGAGTGTTATGAGGCTTAGATTGAGTAGGCGATTGGTTAACCTTTTACCCTTTGCCCAACGGACTAAGACCTTAACACCGGACAGAGACGAGCCCGATCTAGAACGTCAGGGAGAGGGTGCAAAAAAAAAGAGGATGGTGGCATCACAAAAAAGTGAAATAGGGCTCGGTATTATACTGCTGTTACCAGGTACATGTAAAAAAACGAGACCGGGGGGGAGGGGGGGCAGGGGAAATAGTACCAACGCAAAACCCGCGCAAATAAACTACCGGTTCACTTTGTATGCTAGTTCCTATCCATTCGTCATGTAAAATAAAATGCAGGTTTACCTTTTTGATTTCCATTGGAGTTCCTCTTCCTCTTTCTGGGAATGCTAACGTCGATGAGTGATCGACGTTGAAGCTACTGTAGTCCAATAGGCTATTGTGGTCCAATCGTCTACTGTATTCCAATAGGTTTATATGCTCGGTTTCCCTTGGAGTTCTTTCTGGGAACGTGGGAATGTGTACTACAGTAGAAGTGATCGACGCTGTAGTTCATGATGCATATGGCCGAGGTTGGCAAACAAAATAATAACAAGTTAAGTACTTGTGGGACAAAAAATGACCGTGTACCGTATATCAACCGGCCAGTAGTTGAGTACAAAAGCCGCGACGACAGGGTGTTGCGCTAAAAGCGTTAAACTACAGCAGTGTAAACAAAAAAAAGCTCTATCTAAACGCCTGCCTGCGCCGTGGTTCTCTCCCGCTCTCTCGAGCTGGTCCACTTTGCACATACACGGTACACACATCGTATCGCATTTCGCTGGTGACATGCCCGTATAAAAAAATCCTCGCGTTGACCATGCCTAAAAACCCCCAAGCCACACGCACCCATCCCACACCCCCGCCTTTGAGACCAGATTTTTTGTGAGGATATGCTTGGCTGTGCGGTCGTCGGCAAACAAACGATATGAGCCCTAATCACCCGAGACAGATGGGAGAGCCCGATGGCAGATTGATTTTTGGGGGGAGTTGTTCGGTACCATCGAAAAAAGCCAATTACTTCTGTCCGTCCTTTAAGCTCGCGCTTTAAGCTCGCGGGCGGGGACAAAAGTACCTACAGTAGCACTCTGTCGACACAGGGCAGACGTGGAGGCGACGACGGCAGTACCGACGGCAGTACCGACGGCGGTGCCATTGTCGATGATTGCGACGGCAGTGCCATTGTCGGTGCGGCTTTCAACTCCCTCGAGCCGGTGCGATTGTTTCAAGATCCTGCACCGCCCATCACGACATCGTGACATGGTCAGCCGTTGACGGACCGCATGTGATCTAAAAGCTAACATACCTTGTCAAAGGTTGTCACCATTTGCAGGCCCTTGTTTACTTTTTATGTACACCAAAGAGCAGCGCACGTAGCCGAATTTCCAGCAGTTAGCGTGGGTGCGTGCGGTCATACAAGGAAACAGCAGATTCTCCTGCGAGTACGCCAGATCCCGATGTATCTGGTAGTAAGCAACCGTCCCCGTGAATTTATCTACTGATTGGGAGAGAACACGAAGTGTGTGGAGCAAGAAATAACATCAAGAAGAACGTATTATGTGATTACGAGTGCTACTGCTGCTGTAGTAGTAATTTAATTGCACATACTCAAATTGGCAAAATTCGATGCAAAGTGACGAGCAGTGGGAATGCTGAACCCTATGCGCGATAAAAACGAAGGCACAGGTGCTACACACCGGGGGGGGGGGGGGGCAGGGATGACACCTGTGAGCAAGGCTAATCCGGAAGACCCCTGAGAGGGTAAACCTCCTATTATGTAACAGACATATTCGTATATTCGAGTTGACCTGGAAAGTAACAACAGCAGCAGTGTTCGTAATAAAGGATTGACCATTGAGCTACAAGCAGCGTTTGTGTTAAGATCAAGGTTGCGGGACACTTTGTATCCCTCGATAGGTCTGCCTTTTAAGTTGGTACTCGTTGGTACTCACGTGCGTTGCTTGCTTAGCTATAGAAGAAGAGCAGTTTCGTTCCTTTCGTGCACGCGGAGACTGAGACCAAGCTCGTGCGTCTCTGGAAAACCCCTGGTTTTCCCATCTAAGATACGCCTTCCAACTACTACAAATACGTTCCCAGTGCCTGAACCCAGGTAATTACCGGGCTTTCAACCTCATACAAAGCAGTATCATACACTAGCCCACTCTGATGAGCCGTATATGCAGAATTATGGGAAATTCATGGAAACCCCGATTCCACGAACTAGAACATGAGTCGAAGATGCGGCTCCTCAAAACCCACTCCCACACCTCTGAATTGTCCTGCCGACGACGCCACTTGTCAAGATCAAGGTTGCGGAACACTTTGTATCCCTGGACAGGTCTGCCTTTTACGTCGGTAATCGTTGGTACTCACGTGTGTTGCTTGCTTGGAGATAGAACAAGAGCAGTTTTATTCCTTTCGTGCACGCGGAGACTGAGACCAAGCTCGTGCGTCTCTGGAAAACCCCGGGGTTTTCCATCTAAGATACGGCTTCCAACTACTACAAATACGTTCCCAGTGCCTGAACCCAGGTAATTACCGGGCTTTCAACCTCATACAAAGCAGTATCATAACATTTGCTTGTGTTGTCTTCACATTACACCGTTCTTTCTACGGAGATGATAAAACACACATTCATGCTTTTTTTTCCCTTCTTCTTTTTTCAGCATCACTTTTACTTTCCACCTTTACCTCGTAGGAGGTTTTACCCTCGGCGATCTTGTGGACAAGCCGTCGTCACGGGTGTCGTCCCTTCTCCCCCCCCGGTACGTGCCTTCATTTGTATCGCTCATAGTTCAGCATTCCCACTGCTCGTCGATTTTCATCGAATGTTGCTAGCTCACGCTCTCGCGCTTTCCGCTGATCGTTTATATGCAAGAAGAAATCCCTATGTGATGTGGTGACCGCCCTAAGGGTAGTGGTAAGGGACGCAGGTTGTTCTGGCAGCTGGAAAGCAGTGCTTCGCTTCTTCCGATTTAGATCTTCTTATGGATGGCGAGAGCTGAGGAGGTGCTCTGGTAGAGAAGTGAGAGGTAGGGGGGCGGGACTCGACGCCCAGATATACTCGTCCCACCCCACGCCACAAGCTCTCCTAAATTCCTCCTATCTGATGTACGCCTACAGAACTTTCCTATGGCTACCAATCGTTCTTCTGCTAATATAAGAATATCTCACTTCGTGGTCCTATCTGCGTTAAGGAACATTACTCTCATCTAAGGGGTTTTCCGCCCTAGGGAACATTCCTAAGAAAACGTTACTCTCAACTAACGGAATATCCGCCGGGTTAATCCATTCTTCGGACTATTCTCGTATTCGTGAGACTACAAGACTGCAACGTATTACCTATATCTATAGCCCATGAGTGCTCTACTCATATCACATTAGCCCACCCTGAATAGTCGTATATGCAGACCACAATATGGTCGGAGGGTGATGACAAAGTTCATCCCGAACGGCCAGGAAAAAGGTGGTCGAAGATGCGGCTTTTCGAAACAAAAGAAATGAGGCTATAGATCCCCCCACACCTCGTAATAAGACCCAAATACTACGGCGAGGTGGTGTTCGCTGAGAACAACCACTGAAAGGGAGACTAAAGGAGAGAGAGAGAGACAGAACTTAAAGCAGAGGCGAAAGGAGAAATCACCCAAAATGAAAACAAAGAAAGACGAACGCAAAAGCAGACGGAAACCGAAGCGAAGGCTGAAGAAGAAAACGAAGACCGAAGTGAAGGGCAAAAGAAGGACGTACAAGGGTGTTACTGGAGCCATTGTCTGGGACCCAAGGAGGTACGAAAGGGTTGTTCGCTGAACCGGGTTGGCGAACGAGGAAACTCTAAAAAGGAGACAGTGATCACAATTCAAAAACATATATATATATATATCCGCTAGGCGCCATGCCTTGTCTTGTGGCGAAGGTCCTAACATGGTAGACATCACGCGAGACAGAAGGGACACAGCTAGAGTGCTATGAGGGCTGCGTGCACTAGGGATTACTAAAGCCGAGAGACGCAACAAACAACGCGGCGTATTGGAGACCTGTTCGTGGTGTGAACAATACCAGCAAACGTAGCAAGGTAGGCAACTCAAAAAAAACAATCTCAAAGATGGTGGCGGCAAGAAAATCCGCAAGAAAATCGACCGAATGCGTGCAGTTCGAAGTAGTAGATAGCGCGGGGCCCAAACACTAGCGTGTGCAACTCGGTCAACCGGGGCGACAGCAAACTTGGTGTCGTTTGCCAGAGGACAGAGGGGTGTGCGGAATACCGAACAAGAAGAAAAGAGGAAGAAAAGGGAAAGAGAAAACGAAATACCATCGGGGCCAGAAAACAGACAAAAAGATGGACACAGGTCAGGAGAAATCGATCATGTCCGAACCGCTTATGTATGGCCGATAACTCAGCGGCCTTCCGGGGCGGCAATGCTATCGGGACCCTACTTGTCAAACATGGAAGGAACACGGGTGAGCTGGAAGCTCGATATAGTCTTAGCTCGAGGACCGTCTGAAACACAGGTCGGCGGAAGTCGACTAAGGTCAGAGTACAGCTCAGGCTACAACACGATTTTACCTCGGCGTGATATCGCCGATAATTGGCTGTAGGCTATTGGAGTACGAACACAAATGCAAATGAAGGTATTGCTACGAGTCGGTGGCCTGAACGTATGGAGGTTACACGGAGCCGTAGGAGATAAGAAGAAAAACAAACGGGGGGGGGGGGGGGGGGGGGGGGTGCGATAATACTCCCAAACACACCCAAAAAGGAAACATACACGGCCTCGGATCGGTAGCCAACACGGGGTCGGTCAAGCGATACCGGTGGCGGTAGATGGAAACAAACACTCCCAAGAAGATGACTGCTGATGACTATTGAAGACTAACCCTGAAGAACTACTCTTAAGATATTGTAGACTAACCAGAACCAAATACCCAGAACTAACAAAATACTAAACTAAGGCTAACCAGGGGGGGGAGTGGAAACGGTGGGGGTTCCGCGCGACACATCAGAGTTCCGCGGCACCCCACGTGCTAGGCTCCCATTCCCATGGCGTTGAAGACACCGCGATCCGTATACGGCGTTCCGTGCTGTAGTATAGCGGGCGGGTTGGAGGTCGATCTTGATCGGGCCGGGGTCGTCCAGGAACCGGACGATGTAGGAGCTTCCCGGTGAAGACTCCGGCGGAGTTCCCGAAGAGGCGTCAGGGGGTGAGTTGTGAGCGACCTTGCCCAGCCACCAAAGGCCGTCGCGCGCCTTGTACCATATGTGTGCTCCGGAGGGTAGGATGGTGGTGCTGAAGTTGTGGAGCCAAAGGCTGCCGGAGACCAAGGCGTAGCCTGGGGCGAGGAAGATTTGTCCTTGAGATCGGGCCAGTTCGCGGTGAGCGGCGCCGATGCGCATCTGGCGGTAGAGGCGGTTCGTCTGGCGGTGCTGGGTTGGTGATCGTGACCAGTAAAGTAGGATGTGGCGCCGGAAGTGTTGAAGGTCCAGCTCGCGTTGAGAAGTCCAGTCCAGTGAGTCTCGTACAGAACGGCGATGACCCCGCCGCGGCCGCGTACGAGTTGATGGCCAGTGATCTGCTCGACCTCGAGGCGTTCCGGTGGAGGAGTGACGTCGTCGACGGTGACGTGGTAAGGGGGGGACTTGGCGGCAGAAGCTGTGAGCACGTATGTAGTAAGGTCCGCGGGAGGATGCTTGGGGATGTCGCTGGTGTCGTCGGGGTTCCGGCAAGGTTTGCATCGTTGGACGGAGACGCGTGGCTTGGAGTCCCGTCCCGGAAGGTCCGATGGAAGGTCGAGGAAAAAGTAGCTTGTCGTGAAGGGGGCGATTGTCGGGGGTGTTTGAGGCGGGCGTCGGCCCTACGGCGAGGACCTTGAAGGGGCCATTCCAGTTCAGGGAAAGCTTCGCCTTGAGGACGGTTGCGTCGGTGCCCTTTTTGACGCCTTGGCGGATGGTTGAGGCGGAGTTGTAGACCCAAACCCAGCCGCCTACGGTGAAGGGGGAAGATGCTAGGAGGGCGGCCATGATGGGCGCGTTGCGGCGCTGTAGACGCGAGACGGTGAGTCGGTGTGCTTCGCGGACGAGGGAATAGGCGCGTCGTTGTCGGTCGGTGGCGAGGTTGATGTAAACCAGGTGATCGCGGTCCAAGCTTTGGTGACCGCCGATGCTGTCGGGTTCGAAGACCGAGAGCGGGAGGCGAGGAAGGCGGCCCATGTGGATTTCGTTAGGTGCAAGCCCTGTGGCGGCGTTCACGGAATTGTTGTAGGCCGACGACACGTGTGGGAGCAGCACGTCCCAGTCGGTCTGCTGTTCGTTGCCAACCATAGAGAGCACTTGGGCAAGCACGTGGTTGACGCGCTCGACGCCGCCGTTGGTGCAGGGGTGGTAGGAGCTGGTGTTGACTTTGTGGATGCCAAGGCGTTCGTAGACGATGTTCGCAAGCTTGGAGGTAAAGTGTAGTCCGTTGTCGGAGAGAAGTGTAACCGGGCACCCCCAGAGAGGGATGTACTCGTTCAGGAAGATGTCGGCAGTGCCGGCGGCCGTGAACTGCGCCGCTGAAACGGCATACATATCGGCGCGGCGGCTGAAGCGGTCTGTGAAGAGGAGGATGTGGACGTTCCCGCGCGGCGTGAGCGGCAGGGGCCCGAAGTAGTCGACGCTGACGGTGATGCCAGGCCCGTTGGGCAAAGGAAGAGAAAGGATGGGCCAACGAATGGTGTGCCAGGAGGTCTTCCGCGCCTGGCATTGAAGGCAACGGCGGATCCACCAGCGGACGGAAGCGTCCATGCCAATCCACCACCAAAAAGAAACGTGCCAACATACGGACCGTTCGGGTGACTCCCAGGTGTAGAGAGGTGGTGGCGTGGCATGTGTTCAGCACCCAAGGGCGCATTAACATTGGCACGTAGACGCGTGGGGTAGAGGGGGCGGGTGGTGGTAGGCTGTTCCCGGATGAGGTTGTGGGTGGTCGTTGAACCAGGAGGGTGGTTTCGTCGTCGGTACGGTGTAGCTTGCTTTTGGAGGCAAGAGTGAGGACGTCCGAAAGTTGTGGGCGCCGGGCCGGGGGGATGAAGTCCAGGAGGTCGTGCGGCGTGGGGGTGGGAGAGTCCAACGACAGGAGGCGGATGGTGGCGCAGCACAGGGGCTCCGCGCGTTGTTCTCGCGCCCAGTCTTTGTAGGTGTAGTGCTCGACGCAGGCGAGGAGGTAGGGGTCATCATCGGGTTCGACGACGGGCTCCGGAAGGGGCACTGACGGTGGTGTTTGTGCCGGCGGCGAGGGCGTTGTTAAAGGGGTCGGTCTTTGCGTGGTGGGCGCCGATGGCTTGGGTGGCGGTCGGCGTCCAAACCGGTAGTCGGCTGTGGGCCGAGGGGTTCCCGCGGCAGCGGCGACGCGATGGCGGGTCCGAGAAGATATCAGACCTGAAAGGGCTGGTGTCGTGGCGCCAATGGTGGGCGGCGGAGAGACGACGGACGGCATGGAAGCCGAGCCTGGAGGAGCTCCGGTGTTCACGGCGGCATTCTCGGTGCCGGCAAGCTGTCCGGTGGTGGAGTCGCTGGTCGCAATAGGCCCGATGAAGGTGTGGGTTGCGGGGGAAAGGGTGGGGTGCTCCATACGTGGTCCGAGTAGGCGAAAGTCGCGGAAGTCGTCGTCAGTGAAGGGGAGCGGCTGGACGGTCGGGATGGGTCTGGAAGGGGGGGACACGAGCCCACCCAAGCCGATACCCGGGGTGGAAGGGTCGTTCGGCGCGAAGCCGCAGGGGCGGATGAGGTAGATGCCGACGGTCAGGGGCCAGTGAGGCGGTTGCGTCCGGTGCGGTCGGCGTCGGTGGCTGGTTGGGGAAGCCGGGAGAGGAAGTCGGCGTTGCCGTTGGTCGTGCCCTTCCGGTACTCTAGCGTGTAGGTGTACGCTGAAAGGAACTCGAGCCATCGCCGGACACGAGCGTTATGTTCTCCGACCTTGGCGATGTTCTCGAGCGCCTTGTGGTCCGAGTAGATCTGGAAGCGGGTGGACCATAAGTGTCCGCGGAGGCGTTTGATCGCCCACACGATGCTCCCGGCCTCGAGGTCGAGGGGTGTCCATGAACGTTCGGAGTCCAGGGTGGCACGGCTGATGAAGAGGATGGGGCGGACTGAGCCGTCGGCTTGCTCTTGCTCAAGGGTCGCTCCGAAGCCGTCGATGCTAGCGTCGCAGTAGAGGCGGAAGGGGCGGGAGTTGTCGGCGACGGCGTCCCAGTCGGGGTAGACGAGGATCGGCGGTTCGGCAAGTTCTTGGAGAATGGCGCGTACGGTGGTTTCCATGGCGGGGGTGAAGTCGAACGTCGCGCCTTGCTTGAGTAGAGCGTTGATGGGGCGCAGACGTCGAGAAAGGTTTGGCAGGAACTTGCCGTAGTAGTTGATGCCTCCAAGGAGTGAGCGCACTTGCTTCTTGTCGGTCGGCATGGGCATTCTGGTGAGGGCGGCGACCTTGTCGGAATTTGGGCTGTAGCCGCCAGCGGAAATGGTGTGTCCCAGGAAATCGGCGGTGGTGGCGCCAATTTTGGCCTTGGCGGGGGAGAGTTTGAGGTGGTGCTTCCGGAGGCGTGCGAAGAGGGCTCTCATGTTGGCGACGTGGTCGGTGGGGTCGGGGTCGAAGACGATGATGTCGTCGAGGTACGCGGCGACGCGTTCCAGGCCCTTGATGACCTCGTTGATGACCTTCACGAACCAGCCCGGGGAGGCGCTGCTTCCTTGCGGCATAACAAGCCATTCGAACAGCCGGTTGGAAGTGCAAAACGCCGTCAAAGGGATGGTGTCCTCGTCGATGGTGATTTGGTGGAACGAGGAGACCAAATCGAAGAGAGAAAAGATGCGACCTTTGCCCAAGGAGTCGAGGACTTCGTCGACGACGGGGGGATGGGGAGTTGCCCGAGGGAGCTGATGGCGTTGAGCTTCTTGTAGTTGATCGTAATCCGGACACCTCCATCGTTTTTGGGGATGGCCACCATAGGGCTTGAGTATGGCGACGTAGAATGTTGGATCAGGCCGGCGGCCAGGTACTGGTCTAATACCGCGTCTGCCTTCTTGGCGAGGATGGGGTTGATCCTGTAGGGGCGGGAAGTGACCGGTGCGCTGCCCCGGGGGTACGGTGATCTTGAACGGCATCAGCGAGCACGAGCCGAAGTCGGTTTTTGAGGTGGAGAAAACGTCCTGGAACTCGCAGAGGACGTCTCCCAGGTTGTTGATCACCGACGGGGTCCATCCAGAACCGTGCAGGTCGAAGTTGACGTCGCGTAGGTGTAACGGCAGACGTTCCCAGAGGTCGAGGAAGCTGTCCCGTTGGTCGGTGTTGAGGCGTGCAAGGAGTTGTGGGCACGGGGCTTTTGGTGCGGTAGGAGGGTCATCTGTCGATGGGCTCTGGTCGGCCACGGGGATGTTGTCGTGGAGGGCATGTACATCCGGAATCGGAGGGGGGTGGGGAGGGGCCAAGGAAGGGTGTCCAAGGGTGGAAAGTGGTACCTGTACCAGTGGGGAGTAGGAGGTTCCGAGGAGGTCGCCCGGCTCGAGATCGGTAGATCCAGATAGGGGGACCGTTTGGCATCCGTCGGAGACGAAAATGGCCGTGTCGGAAAGTGGGTTCTCGCGGGGGAGCATGTTCACCATGTAGTTCCCGGTAAATGCTGGAGCGCCTGACTGGCGCGCCAGGTTGACCTTAACGAGCTTGGGGGTGGAGGAAAGCGAAATAGCTTTGTTGCCGGCGAATCGGAGATGGTAGACGTCGTCAGTGGAACGGTCGTCGGGAATGAATGCTGAGGCTCCGTTGGGGTCATGGTGGTTCAAGGAGAGCTCACCGCGGGTTCGCCGGGGAGGTTGGTGGGGGGGGGGGGGGCTGTTGCTGGAGCGTGGTATACGAGCGTTGCTCGAAGCGCATCCAGCTGTCTCGTCCCAGAAGGATGGGGTGCTGCATGGTTCCTGCAGGAACTACGCAGGCCCATACTGCCAGGGCAGCAGTGGGGGACTGGAGGCGCATAAACTGGATGCTTAAGCGGATGGAGACGGAGGTGGAGAGGGGGGCTGAAGTGCCGAAACCTCCCCATGAACGGGGGGAACTGTGCCGTTCGCACGCATCGGTGGCTGCCTGAGAAGCCTTCAGTTGTTCCACCGCGGTTGCGGTGATAAACGACTGGGGCGAGCCGGTATCGAGCAGTGCCACGAGTTCGCGGCGCGTAGTGGCGGTGGGGCCGCTGTGCACGAGTACTTTCGTCGTGAACGACGCGTCGTCGACGGTAATGATGCCGCATGGTCCGTGTTCCGGTATCGGCGGGCGGCGGGTAGGGAGGTGGCTGTGGGCTGCGGTGTTGATGGTGGACCCTTGGGCAAAGTGGCTGCTCGGGTAGGCGTCGGGGGTAGACGGCGGTAGGAGTGGCCCAAGTGGAGAGGTAGGCGGTTGCCATGGAGGGGTCGGGCTTGTTTCGTGGATGCCGTCGGCTGTGGGGGAGACCCGAGTGGAGTCGGTGGGGGCGGGTGTTGGCTCCGGGTCGTGAAGATGGGGAGGAAATGGAGGCTGGGCGGAGCAATTGGCGCCGAGGCTTTCTCGAACGTCCATCAGCATCCTGTCCAGCAGATTCCGACCACGCCAACGCGTCGGGTCACAGGCGTCCGGATGGTCGGCCTTGAAGCCTATGCCCCAGATGAGGTCGTGTGGGCTGGCCTCGGCGATGTGCTTGTCGCCGGTTGCTATTAGCTCCTCCCGTAGCTCCGGGTGTTGCCGGAACTTGGAGAAGTTAATGTAGAGGACGATGGTGTAGCGGTGTCGCTCCCAGACCATTTCGTCGAAGTCGGAAATGGTTCGCCCAAGTGCTTCTTGGCGGGCCGGGTTGCGGGTCGCTTTGATGCGGCGCTCAGTTGTGATGTCCCCGAAGAGCGCGGCTTTCTGCGCCATCATCGTCTGCCCAGCGCAGTTGTATGTGACGTCATCGTGTTCGATGTCGCACAGGTACCACTGCGAAAAGACCGAAGAGGAGTCCCAGAAGAAGTGGAAAGATGAGGCGGCCTCTGCGGTGACGTGTGCAGTTGATGGCGTCTTTTGTGTTGGGGGTGGGGGGCGACGATAATCTTTCCTATCGCCGCCTGGCGTCGACGGAGGTAGAGTCAGCAACGATCGAGCGGTGCTGACCGGAACCCTCGTGTTCGCGGGGGAATTGCTCGGCAAAGCCGAGGTACCGGGGCGGTCCTCGCCGGGGCTTATAAGCCGGGCGGGACGACCCTCAAGCGCCCTATCGTCCAACTTTTGGAGAACAGGGGCATACTCGCTAGGGGATGCCACACCTGGGGTCCGTGTCCACGCTTTGCGCGAAGCAGGCGAGGAGGACGGGTCAGGGGGCTCAGGGCAGACCCTGGTCGACGTTGGTCGCGAGTCTTCCGTATTTAAAACGGGACTGTCCCTCGAGGCTCAGGGACAGCGGTGGTGTCAACACCGTGGCAGCTGGAGGAAGCCCGTCGCTCGCGGGTTCAACGCTGTCACAAGAAATGCGCGCATGCTGGAACAAGCGCGTATGGAGCGGCCAATTTGAGGCAGGCTCAGGGGGCGATGGCCCGGTAGACGAAACACTAGTTTCGTGTGAACCGGAACCGCTGGTAGCCGTAATCGTCGAGACGTTTCCCAGGGTAGCAATGTCTGGGGTCTCGGCAATAGTCGGCAAGCAGCGTTGCTCACCGCCAGAAGACGTCGAGTGGAGCATCCCGGTGGGGCTCGGTGTCTTGGCCTCCTCCCGCCCACACCTCAAGGCAATCACTTGGGCAAGATGATCAGTGCTTGAACAAGTGGCTGTGAAATGGGCTGGGGTAGGGGGGGGGGCATTGGGGGGCAGGGGTCGGGTAGGCGTGGTGCACGTGATTTACTCGTGCGTCCTGGGAGCCTCGGGTGCTCGCAGTAGATGCTGTTGGTGGAGATGCGACAGTTGCTCCACCATCGGCTTGTCCGTTGGTGCGGAAGGTGCCCGGCTACCGTTGGTTCGGGTGGGTACTTCGAGTTGGTGCTGCTCATCCGCATGTTCGCGGGGGCGGCAGGTGCGGAAGTATTGGTCGCGGGGCTATGCACCGTCAATGCTGAAGACGAGGGGCAGGCTCGGTGCGTTGTCGATGTAACTGTTGCCCTGGCGACTGTCGGTTGCCGTTGTCGTATGACCGGCCGTTGTTGTGGCGCCAGTTGTCGGAGCGCCCGTTGTTGTCGCGGTAGTTGCGGGAGTGGTTCTGGTTGGAGCGGTTGCTGTTGTAGTTTCCGCTGCGGTTGTTGTTGTTGTTGCCTCGACAGTTGTTGTTGTCGTAGCGGTTGGAGTTTCGCTCCAGGTTGTGCTCGTAGTGTCCACGGCGATATAAGAGCATCCTCTGCTGCCATCGGCGGTAGGCGTGTCCGACTACCGGGCTGAGGATGCCGAACGCGTTGCGAAGCGCAGGGGGCAGGTCTTCATACTCTGTCCGTGCCATTGCAGTTGGGGCAGTGGTCACCGTGAGCTCGTAGGGCTTGGGCGTGGGACACCACGACGTTCCGCCTCCGTTGTGGGCTCCGTGTTGGCTCTCGTCATCAGGCTGCGCGCTCGTGAGGAGCGGGGCGCTGTGCCGTAGGGGGCGCTGTCGAGGTGGGAAGGGGCGGTGTCGCCGGCGATGGCGTGTCCGTCGTGGGGTGGGTGGTTGGGGGTGTCGGGGGAGCGGGTCGAGACGGTTGGGTTCCACACGTAGCCGCGGCCGGCGTTCGAGTGAAAATACCGTGGCTCGAGTAAACGGGTATGGGCGGCTCCGATGAACTCGGAAGAAACACCCTCGGAGGCGGCGCGGGCCAGAACGAAGGTGATCGACGGGTTACAGTCGGGTGTGAAGAGCCGCCATACACGGTGTGCCTCTAGCGAGACATCCGAGGCCGTCGCGTCGCGTGTACTCTGCATCCAGCGGAGCTTAGCGTCGAGGAAGACCCAGTCATTGGGCTCAAAGCCGAACGTCTGCGGGTGCCTGTGCCCAGTGGGCATGGGGGCTGGCGAGGGTTGGGTCGGAATTGGTGCCTGGGACATTGTGGTCCCAGTTTGGTTTTGGGGAGGCTGGTGGGTGGTGGTCCTAGACATCGCGGCGGACGTAAAGGGTGGGTCCGGGTGCGGAGCGAGAGGCTGCGATTGCGTTGTGGTGGTCGCGGTCACAGCTGTAGTCTCGTAGGTGGGGTCGAAAGGGTTCGAAGAAGGAGTGGGGGATGGCGGTAGCACGAGTAGGAGGTCAGCGCTCTCTTTCGCGAGAAGGAGGAGCTGCTCGTGGTGGGCTTTGAGGGCTGCACGGCGCTCACGGAGGGCCGTGGGATCGCCTTGGTAGCGCCCCGGATGGAGAGCAAGGGTGGAGGCTTCCTGTGCGGAGACCTCCGGTTTTATGGTAGGCACGGCACTGGTCGTACCTGCTCCCAGTGGAGAGGATCCCGGTGTGGTGGGGTGTAGCGTGAGGTCGCTCAGAATGGTTTCGAAGCCGGGGGTGTCGTCGTCCGTAGCGCGAGAGGCCCTTGCGGCATACCTCGCCTCGCGGGGGTTGGTGGCGTCGGGGGAGTGGGCGCCGGGCATGTTGGTGGAGGAAGTTTTCTCGGCCATGTTTAGGCGGGTGGAACGCTTGTACTGGGGCGGGAAGAGGTTTGGTGGAGGATGGAGAGGGCGGGTGGGTCCAGGCTTGGATCAGGGTAGGCGGCTACAATACCAACAAACCGATCTAGGGGAGAGAAAGGAGTGCCGGTAAGGACGTACAGTAAGGACGTACGATAGGGGGTGGGGAAAAGGGGGGGGTGTGCCACGATTTTAGTGCCCGTCGGAGGATATTTCTATAGTTGAGGGCGTCTGACTAGTGTCAGGCGCCTCGCGTTGATTGACGGTAGTCGCGCCCGAGTCACTCAAGTGATATCGGTTGAACAGAATTGAACAGAACTCCGTCTGAAATGCCCTATGTTCGTAATGATAACAGGGCATGACGATTACTTAGCGTGGGCAGTCCAAGACCTTTCGCTGGAATACAAATAAGAGAACCCGTAAAGAAAGTGTGTAGGTCGAGTCGGGAAAAAAAATGCAGCATGCCGGCACTATTTAGTAGCTGCACAGAATATCGGGCGATTCCCTAAACGGTGGGCAGCTTGTCGTTCCGTGGCAAAACAGACAGCAACCGGTGCATTTTCGGGGCGTCGCGAGGTCCGATACGATGTGAGATACGTAAGGTATCGTAGAAGTAGCACAAGTGGGAAACAAAAATAAATAACTAGATCCCGGTACGTAAAAACGTGGAAAAGGGTATCTTTCGGCTCCTGTGGGGAGGTCCAATACTCTAATCCGCCGCGAAAAATGGTATATTATTTTGTTTAATTTGGCCAGCATTTAGTTCATCTCTTTGGAACTGGTCACTGCCCGGGCCACAGTTATTATGTTCCATATATGAGCAGCAGGCAGCTGCTGTTTTTGTGAGAAGCTGGACAAGCAAGGGATAAACAGATGATATGTTACTCGTTTGTGTAACCTTTGTAGTGTTACAGTTCTAGGCAGCCTGTACCCTGCATATTTGTAAAAGCGGGTGGGGATGGGATGCCCTGGAAAATAACACTTGTAACAAACTTGAACAGTGTCTACCCTGCTTTGGCTAAAAAGTGGGGAAGAAAAAAATAGAGAAAACAAAAACAAAAGTCGAAAGCGAAACGGGAAAGGGAGGGAAAACAAACACGATATTCGGACCAGATCAGGTATCGTACATTCTGTGAATGTAGTACAGCTGGGGGGGGGGGGGGGTAGACGTAAACAGCGGTAGTCAGACAAGGTTGGGCGCCATAAAGCCTCGTTGTGTCGTTAACGCTGAAGATCGTTATTTCTGGCGTAAAACTGAGAAATTTAGATGCACACAGGCAGCCGTGGGACAAGGTTCAGCATCATAAAGCTGTGTTATGTCGTTAACGCTGGGAAACGTGCACGTAAAGAGCAGCAGTAAAATAAAATAAAATAAAAAAAAAAAATGGAAATAATGGCCGTTGTTTGTATCCTATAGACTGTGGGGGTGGGGCAAAAAAGGTAGCAGAAATCTGGTCAATTTCGGCAACATGCGCCCTGTTTATATAGTAAAGGCTCCACAGGAGGTGCATCATGCCGCTTGTTCTGTACCTCGTAGGATAGAAGCAGCGTAACGATGGGCCAATCTGAAGAGGGGTGCAGATATGTACGCTGGTCCCAAACGAGCTACGTATAACCACGTGAGATTCGCCTACAGATATATCCATAAAGAGCTACGTGCAACCATATAAGATTCGTCTGCGAGTATATGCGTTCCTATACGATGGATGTGCGACTCGATCACATCGAGACGGGGGGACCGACCCAATTGTGTATCGTTTGGCTACCTAAATATATGGCAGAGAACGCGGGGGGGGGGGGGTTCACGGGAAATTTTGGTACTATATTCGTAATAGCAGTACTACGTACCATTGTACCACTATTCACTATTTGTACCTCGCTCGTATACCAGTCTCTGTAGGCCAGTATGTGGTTTGAAATCCAGTAACCAAAGGGCATGAAAAAAAAAGGGCATGAAAAAAAATAATAAAACAATATATATGGCTCTTCTCGCTATCAGGGGGTCGCAAGTAAGGTCAGTCAATACGTATACCATTGCTCGTATCAGGAAAAAAAATAAAAATAATAATAATAATAATGGCCTCTCAAGAACTCGCGGGCGAATATTCCATGGGATGGATACAAGCGGATACAATTCGCAATGATGGTCGAGGTTTGTTTGAGTACGAGTATGCACTCGGTGAGACTCGAACCCACGAAATTGATCTAAGCAGATGCGTTGACCACTTACTACCAAGCCGCCGCCGGTGGTACCTTTGTTGATAAGTCCCAGGCGAAGAAAGATGATGTTTCAGGTGATAGTATAATTCTCCCGGCAGAGCAGATACAGATAGAAGCCGATACCCACAGAAGCAACCACCAAGTAATTCATAAAAAGCCAATATACCGAATAGTCATGAAATCGTAAAAAAAAAAACTGAACAAGCACATTCGAACACACTCCCTGCTTTTTCAGCAAAATAGCAATGACAGTTCAAGATAACAGAACAAAACCCATATCCATGATCTAAAACCAACTAAAATATTTCAAGAGGAAACCTGTACCTTAGGCCACTTCTTATGCAGTCGGATTTGGAGTCAGTTGAAAAAGTCCCTTTCAGCACGTTCGCATGAGCTTTTGCCCCGGAAATATTGAAAATTAGTCTTTCTCGCCTCATGTGTCGGAGTTCTCTCCAAGATCAATCAGGGGGTGTTTCCCGCTTCTCGAGGGGCCCGGATGCAAGAAATCACCGTCCGCACTTTTCCGATCCAACTGAGGCATATTATGATTGCGATCGTGGATCGGATCGAAAAATACGCTTTTTTCGATCCGATTGGGCGTTTGGATCGTATTTGACCGAGTTGAATCGAAAAAGTGCGGTCGGCAATTGCCTGTATCTGGGTGCATGGAGAAGCGGGAGACACTCAACCAGATAAGTCTTGGAGAGAGGTCGGACACATTCTGAGGCGAGAAAGACCAATTTCCAACATTTCTGGGGCAATATCTCACGAACGTGCTGAAAGTTTCAACTGACTCCAAATCCGACTGCATAAGAAGAGGCCTTACAAGCAAAAACCTCTCCCTCCCGTATGAAAAAACTATTGCGGATCTCCTTTGCAATAGCTCAATGCCGTAAAAAACAAAATCTGAAGCGATAGATAAATGATAGAGCTCTCGAGGAACCCCGTTCCCCCCGGACACAGCCCCCGGACACAGGCCTCCCTGTGCCCCCTACTCCCGCCATAAATTCTCAGATCGTAGCGGTAAGGTGATATATGTATATGTATACATATAATTGTCAAATTTTTGTACTTTAGCCAACTTTTCTCTTCGTACAAAGCACTTTTCGGCACAACACCACATGCTCGGACACAGGAAGCCCGGCCGGACACATTGGTCGAGGTCTCGGTGCGATCCGTGCACTCTGGAGCACGTGACGGGCGCCCAAAGTTTTTTTTCCGGCGGGAGTGGATAAGACGATTTCCCTGGTTTCAGTACGAGAGGCCTTATTTTGTACGTACGTATCGGCGGGAGTGGATAAGACGATTTCCCTGGTTTCAGTACGAGAGGCCTTATTTTGTACGTACGTATCGGTACACATACATTTTCTCTGTTTTCTCCCCCCAGCTCTCATGAGCTGTGAGCACATGCCTGAGGTACACAACAGACAACATGCACAGATCCCATCGTTCCAACGCTGCCGCCCACACGCCGTGCGTGTTCGACACACCCATATGCGCAGTGTTGCTGTGGTTGGTTGTGTTTGTCGGAGCCTGCCGTCCGCATTCCATCGTCTGCCATATATTTGTTTATCCGTATGTACCCAGGATGACGTATAATATCCCTACATTTTTTTTGGGTTGTTGCACGGAGCACCGCCTAGAGAACAAATACCCAAAGCAGTGCACTGAGCGTGCTTACCTCCAGCACCACAACCAACCCTGCTGCCCAGCAGCAGCAGCAGCAGCAGCAGCAGTGGGCACACCTCGCGCGTATGGATGATCGTACTGCGGCTCATTCGCACAGCAGCGTTCGTACACACAACATACTTACAGCAGTACAGTAATAATTGCAGTGTGTCCTACATTGCTGACCGATAGATCCTGGAGCCAGCTGAAAGGGGATCAGTACACGTACGTTCCTCGCGTGCCATTTTACAGCAGTAGTACTGCTGAATATGCAGTCGTACCTGTACAAGCTACTCTACTGCTGTAGGGAATGGTGCGTTTTAGATTGCGTAAAAAACACGACGCGTGCCACTTATATGAGCACCACTGACTGTTGTTCTAGCGTATACCAGGTATACGTTTATTCTGCATGTGGATAACATTTCATTTCGGAGGTTCGACTTGCGCTATCCACGTTTTTGTTTTAAATTTACGTTTATTCTGCATGTGGATAACATTTTCGTTTCGGAGGTTCGACTCGCGCCATCCACGTTTTTATTTTATATTTCACTCTTGACTTTTTTTGTGCCAGGACTACAACAGAGTACTGCAGTAATAAAGATACATTCGTCCACACCTTGCTTTTCTTGACGTATAATATGATATATTACGTGTTGCTTAAGTGTTTTAGCCCAAATTAAAGAGTTTGGGCGCGCTTGCGTGTGGCGTGCGTTCATACCTCAACATTTCACAGCTACTCCGAATACTATTAATAATACTTGGGAGTAAAGCAAAGTATGTTCGAGAAAATACTGCTGCTATTACCGTAGGCATTACTTTGTACACTCGCAGTATTTTGGGGGTTTTGTACTCGTGATACTGCAAGTATGCTCGCAGTATTTTGTGGTTTTCCTTCTGTAGATATTACTGCGTATAATATTTTCGGGCCCGCACTGATGCGGGGTTCGCTACTACTGCTGCTGGCATGCCTGTTGTGCTTCAACTAGTCTAGCAGTATTTCGTTCGTTGGTAGTGTTCGTACTGCTGCTTCTGCGAGACTCAGTACTCGCAGAAATGAAATACCCTCAATATGCCCAGTATACTTCACATAGTATACTTCAACCGTCGGTGTGCACCGAGTCGACAAGTCACAGGCCCAGCGTTCGGCACAAAACACACCCAGATAGTCCCACACGAGTGGGAGTTGGAGCAAACTACTTTATTCGCTGGAGACAACTTGAGCACTTAATAAAGCAGTCTGGCAGTATTTCGATATATGCCATGTACTTCGAATACTCTCGGTATCTCGAGGTTCTGTACTGCGCATACTGCCTTTACCCCAAGTATTTCGTGTTTCGAAACTACTGCGGGGGTACACATACTTACCTGTAGTCTTGGGGTTCGGTACTGCTCACACTCACTCTCATTACTCTCAGTATTTGGGCCTTCTCAGTACTGGCAATATTTTTGCCGCCAGTACTCCAATACTCTCAGTACTCGGACTACGATTGTGTTCTCGAGCATTTACCTGTGAAACCTTGATATTACCCTTAGCACCAAGAAACGTTTATTTTGGGGGAACATATGAAGTATATATTGTAGTACCAGTATATGTATTTTATGTATTTATGTGCTGTACCTTACTCAGCCGGTCACAAAGTATTATGTATGGCGCAACCTCGACCTCGCGCAACTTTTTTGTACTCAAGAATTAATCGCCGCGAGTCAGCTGGATCAACATATATCTCCACTTACCGATACCTACCCTATTGTATACCTGGTATATTATTGTAGTAATGATCCCACACTAATTGGCTCATGCTCGGGGTAAGTATGTATGTGTCTGAGCTTTGGCTTCCCATTTTATTTATTTATTTGGGATTCTTCTCCTTTTCTTTTTCTTTTTCTTGTTCTTTTTCGGTTTGGTTTCTTCGTTGCTTCTCTTTCTTTATGGCGTATTTTGGTTGCTGGCGTATGTATGTATGTTGTGTCGGCCGCACCTAGTGCGAAGGCATGGTATTGCGTAGGCTATTAATGCATTACGGTGTGTTATCTCTGTGTCGTAGTCTGTGACCACAGAGCTCGTATCTTTCTAGGGTGAAGAATCAGCACGGACACTGGGCTTGCTGGATGTCGACGAGTAGAAGAACGGTTTAATGTGAAGAACACACACACACAATTCCGCGAACAGTATAATATAATATGTCCTCAAAAATATGTTGTGTGTGTTCTTCGCGTCAAAATAATGGGTGGGTGCAGGTGCTACAGTACTTCTAAACAAGTGTGCAGGGTTTCATACGAGTATTATTTCGCTCTTGCGCCACTCCCCTATTAATTAATACGGCACCTCCCGGAGGGGAACCTTGTACCAAATATATTTCCCTATAGAGTTTGCCCGGCGCTTAATATTCCCAAATCAATATCCGTTTGTGTCAGAACCAAAAAGCAAAACACTACCTGTTTCTGGTTCAGTTCACTGTTAATAGCTATCCTTGTTCCCTAAAATGTTTCACCTTCCTACTCGTGTACCGAGATTTTCATCACCCTCAACCATGAATAATCATACCCACAATATTTAATCTCCCAACTCGCGAACAAGATTTCCAGCTCCCATCAAGTTCGGAAAAACAATGGTGATAGAATAACCAATCATCATGAATTTGCGTACCCTCCCTTGTTCTGCCACTACTAGACAGAACAAAAACTAATTCTTGCAAGACTCAATAAAATCAGTATCCACCAACACCGCATACCATAAATACACCCTTGACCCGTACTCCCTCCAAACCATTAAAATAAGCGGTATTATATATGGTATTTGTCCAGTTGCTCTTCTGGGTCTGCCCACATCAAGCACGGAGCGCAACGAAGCGCAGTGGATGGCGTATAGGGCAGTAACATTCTATCCTAAAACACAAAAAATACGACATTACAATTACCAGGTGGGGGGTGGGGGGGGGGGGGTTATTCACGTGTATCATCCAGAAAAAGCCCACATATTACTTGCGTGCTCGTACGTACCATCTAGTGTGAACCTCATTAAACCATACATTTCATACTCGTACTTGTACGTACTACGAATCAATTCACGAATTGCTACCCTCGCCGTAAGAAGAAACAAAAACTTCAAAATGTAACAGTGGATCGAAGACCTACCGATACGAGTACAGACGATACCCCATCGCCCCGCGTGTTGCCGGACCCAAAAACAAAAAAAACAACGGACGATCCAACCACGCCTGCTCCATCCACGACCTCCCGCTGCTGCTGCTGCTGCTGCTGAGCTTCCGCGGCTGCTGCTGCTGCTGTTCCTGACCTCCCGCTGCTGCTGTTGCTGCTGCTGTCTTCGTGTGCACGTGACTACTGTGTCACGCGACTTGCTGCCGATGCAGACGAGCCCTCCTCCGTTACTAGTATTGCTGAAGCAGGACCCGATTCCCCCCACGTCCGCTCGCTTTCCCGACCGTGCCACATGTTCGTTTATAAAGGATAAACCACTGAGCTACTCAAAAGAAGTCCGGGGTTCGAGTCCCGCCAGACGTCGTATTTCCGCTTTTTCTGCCGTGGGTAGAAAAAGGGAAATCAAGTGGAGTGAACCACTTTGTTAAAAGAACGCACGACTAGGGAGGGGCACAATAGGAAGGAAAAACCAGGCGCTGATTAGGGGCTTGATCAACCCCGGAAGATGCTATCGGCGGGAGGCCGTATCGAGCCCAAAGGTACTTCTTTTGTTCGTTTATAAAGGATAAACCACTGAGCTACTCAGTCAGCGCTGACTGAGTAGCTCAGTGGTTTATCCTTTATAAACGAACACCACATGGGTGGCCGGGTGTACACGGCCTGGCTCACCGTGTGACTTGACGTGTGCAGATAGGGTCCGGTAGACAGCGACAGCTATCTACCGCAGTTGGAGCAGGGAGAGATGCTTCACCACCAGCGTCGGAACACTCCGACGTTGACAACGGGAGCCGGGAGGGTGAGCGCGTTCCCGAGGGAGCTAACCACTTCGGTGGAAGAAGGGAGGGTCATAACCCCACAGGTGAGCAGCCCTCTAACGTGTCGGGTGGACTTCGAGGACAGTTTTGTTTAGGACAGCCCAAAATGGCGATCCCTGTGCTGAAAGGCGAGGATGATTTTGAAGTTTCCGTAAACAGATGAAGGTTTACACGAAGCTCCGCGGGTTTGAGACTGTCTTCGACAGCGACGAATACGTCGAGATTGGGGTCGAGGGGAACGACAAAAAGTTCCTCATGGCCCAGGGAGTAATAGTCTCAACGTATGAGAAGCAGCTTGTGGCATGGGTGTTTTTACCGCAGGCTTTGGAGTCGAACGCTGACAGAGCTAGATTCCACCGAAGTACATCCCCACGGAGGTGCTGGGAGGAGATCCTAGATTGGTACGACGCCAAAACAAACGCCCAAAATGGAACATGTATGAGGGAGCTTTACAACTTCAAGATTCGCAAGCAGGATGACCCCATAGAAAAGTTCTCCGAGACCGAAGACCTTCGGGTAAAATTGCTCGATAAGGGAATGACGGTGGACGATGACACCCTTTACTCGTGTTTCGTCTCTACTCTCCCCTCTGCGGAGTACGCACTCGAGATCCGCGACCTCAATCTGAAACAGGTCTACGACCGAAAAGAAATCCTCAACCTGGTGAGGAACCAATACGAAACGCTACTTCCAAGTTTTGGCAAGGGTAAAGGCAGCAACAGCCTTGCGCTCGTCAGCAAGCGAGGGCGTGGACATGGTGGTAAAGGAGGACAGGGAGGAGGTCGGGGAAAGGGAGGAAAGAAGAAGGACTCGGTGAAGTGCTGGCAATGCAGGGCTACAGGCCACTACAGCGACAACCGCACCACGAGACTTTGTGAAAGGTGCGGTGGAAGGGGGCACGACAGCAGCAAGGGTCCATCGCCGGCGGACATGGAGGACGGATCGCAAAAGGGGGCGGAGGCTGTGTTGGCACTGGTGGAGCATGCCGAAGAAACGACGGCGATTTGAAGAGGGAGGCAAAAGCCCTGCGGTGGGAGCAGAACCGTAGGCGCCCGCGCCGGGAGTGGCGCGGGGGACAACAAGTCGTGCGAAATTCAATAGTGCGCACCCCACTGCGAGAAGATTGTGGTGGGGCTGGAAGCGGTGGGGATGGGAGACATAGAGTGTTGATAAGTCCCAGGTGAAGAAAGATGATGTTTCAGGTGTTAGTATTATTCTCCCGGCAGAGTAGATACAGATAGAAATGACCACTTTGGTATCACGTACACCAACAGAAGCAACCACCAAGTAATTCATAATAAGCCAATATACCGAATAGCCATGTGACCGTCAAAATACTGAACAAGCACACTTGAACAACCTTGCCGATATAGTGGTGGTGTTGGAGCCTTGCACAAATGCGCAGAATTATTATACGTAGGCCGACCCTCTTTGTAAAGTCGTCCTGTCGACCCAGGGTACAATCACCCAGGGCACTATTCTGAATGAGGGCTCCGCTTTGAATCCTGTCTTCCTCTCCTATAGTCTCCCTCTAGTGGTTGTTCTCAGTGAACACCCCTTCGTAGCGTTTGGGTCTTATTAAGAGGTGTGGGGGAATCTATAGCCTCATTTCTTTCGCTTCGAATAGCCGCATCTCCGAGCACCTTTTCCTGGTCATTCGGGATGAACTTTGTCATCACCCTTCGACCATCTTGTGGTCTGCATACACGACAAATCAGGGTGGGCTAATGTGATATGAGTGAAGTACTCATGGGCTATACATATATATATAATTACGCAGCTTGCAAAGTTGAGTATCACTATTTAATCAGTCGAACTCACAGCTGACGTATTCCAAATTTTATAAAATTAACTATTTAATCAGTCGAACTCACAGCTGACGTATTTCAAAATTTATAAAAAAAAAAATATGTTGCAGTATTGTAGTCTCACGAATACGAAAACAATCCAAAGAATGGATTCACCCGGCGGATATTCCGTTAGTCGAGAGTAACGTTCTTTTAGGAATGTTCCCTATTAATAGGGCGGATAGAGTAATAATGTTTTTTTAACTGAGATAAGGACCATAAAATGAGAACTTCTTATATTATTGACAGAAGAGCGATCGGTAGCCATCTAGGAAAGTTCTTTGAGAGTACATTAGATAAGAGGAATTTAGGAGAGCTTGTGGTGTGGGGTGGGACGAGCATATCTGGGTGTCGAGTCCCTCCCTCCCTACCCACTGTACTACCTCTCTCACTTCTTTACCAGAGAGCACCTCCTCAGCTCTCGCCATCAATAAAAAGAAGATTTAAATCAGAAGAAGCGAAGCACTCTGCTTCCCAGCTGCCAGATACACCTGCGTCCCTTACCCTTACCCTATCTCGGCCATCACTTCACAATAGCTAACCCGTGGTACGTCTGTACGAGTACATAGATACATACCTTAATACGAGTACGCGCGACCAAAGAAAGTATCACACGCAGCTTGCAAGTCGAGTTTCGACGAAATCCTCGATCTCGCGTCCAGCTTTTTTTCGTTTTTTCTCTGAACAACCAGCCACCGTACATACTGTAGAAACTACTGCTGTAGACCCCGGAATCAAACCCAAGACCAATAGGAAACATAGGAAGGGTATCTACAACAATCTGGTGCCTGCAGTAGTAAGCGGTAGGAGCATGTACCAGTACCGAGTAAACACCGTCTAGGCAAGGCACCCACACACAAAATGCGGCGGAATTATTTATGTGCGGACGAATACGTACCGTTTCGAGTACTCGAGTGCGTTTCTCTCTGTTTTTTTGTTCCGCGCCAACTTCGACTCATAATTCAAATTGCCCGCCGGTACGTCGTAGCGTCTTCGCTAAGCCGTTTGTACGACGAGCATGGAACGAATGCTGCCGCCTTCTTCGTGCCACGGACTACTTCAGTTCTGGGTTTTTACATAAACTGGCGCTGGATACCGCAGGCGGGCAGTCGCTGTCAGGCACATGCCAAGCAACATCACCAGTACTCGTACAGGTCCGTCCCTTTCTGGATGTGGACGAAAATACCAGCTGGACACATGCCAAGTTTCCAAGTACCTGGCACCCGGTGCTTTACGTCTAGGCTCACACAATAAGACACGTCTCGAAAGCGGAAGATAACACCGGTGGCGATTTATGCACTCAAAGCAATATGTGCGCCCGAGGAGGATAGTTGTCTACCTGTACAATAGTAGTGTAGTTCGCGTGGACGCCGCCATCCGTTTTGGTCAGTTTGTGCGTGCATGATCACATGGTCACCCGGCGACCATGTCCCTTTACGAGTGCTGTATTCAGCCGTCTGTGTTGGTCACCAAAGCAGTGTACCTTTCGGTGCATACCTCGAGCAAGAGGAAGATTTACTTTTCCGCATCATGATGGAGGAGGGCCGTACGTATCGTGGCAGGTAGAGTAGATATGACTACGATACTGCGTTCTCTCGGAGCAAGCGTCTCTCGCCAGGTCAGAGACCCCGACGTTTTGCCCGTCTTCGGTCTGTGGTTGGACAGGTTGCCACAAGAATGTCACCTAATGGAGGCATGGCGACAGGAAAGACAACTCTTGGCCAAATGGCTGCTGCCTGCCGCCAGCATGACGAAGTCAGCGACGAAGACGTTATTGCGCTCCGAGGCATGCTGAACCGCGTTGCCCCCGATAAGGTGACCAAATATTGCTGTGTCCGAGCTTGACCCCGATGAACTGCTGTCTACAGGGGGGAGTGGGAAAGGTGCACATCTCGGACAAATTATCGATTTCATTTCATGATCTACACATTTCAGGGCAGATAGATTCCTATTCTGTACGATCTACAACAATAGCTCATGTTGCCGCGTGGGAGCTGCACGCATAATCTGCACGAGCCACGAGTAGCGCATGTTTCCTGGGTCGGATATGTACTATGCCGATCCTGCACAATATTTCAGAGCGGCAGGTGAGGGACTACATCATCTAGATGGGCTAGGTGTTACGTGTACGAGTGCGACAGGGTAAAGTGCTTTCTTGCTATAGTGGACCCCGTCTTCTGTATCGTGGGTGCAGCAGTAGTACTGTAGTGTGTCGACATGCGGTGAGAGCTTCAACCCTGTGTATCAGAAAACCTGGCACCAGATGCAGTGGTTCCTAAGAGTGATACAAACTAGACTCGCGTAGCGACAACAGGCTTTGCTCTAACCATTCAATACTCGTACTGTAGTATCACAGTCTAGATCATCACCACGGCTTTGCTTAAAATCGCCTGAATGCATCTACCTATCACGCAGGAGAGGGATGACGCGGTTCGCCCGGGGGCTGCCTTCGCGTGCAGCAGACAGGCCGCACGCACCTACGTCGAGTTTTTGTGCACCGTAGAGGGCAGGTGCGTGCTGGTGCTACACACTCTGTCAGATTCGTGTAAGTTGACGGCATCAACACCGGATGAAACATGTATCCCCTCCCACTTGCTGTCAGGGTATACTTCGTATGTTGACAAACTACAACCACGATGTTAAGGTTAAGCATGGTTGCATACCCGGCTTCTTGTTTTGCCGACACACAAGGCGTTCACGCCGTCGTTCGAGAGATGGTGCACGGTAAGAGATAATCGGCGGCTACTGCAGTAAGAGTTGAAGTTATTAAATAGCAATACGCTTTTGGTTTTCGTGCGGTCCTCATGTTCCGTTCCTTTGTCGTGGTTTTGGTCGTCGATACTTGCGCTGCAATGTAGGATGGCAGGCGAAGCAAAAATGGATCCGAACAGCAATGGAGCCTGTCCTGAAAGCTGTTCTTACTGCCAACGATGGAATCTTCGAACGAAAGTAGGACGATTCGATACGCTGACGGGCCTTTTAAGTAAATGGCGTATCAAGGGAACCCCTCAATCCCTTCCCTCGTTCGTGCCCTCTTTTTTCAATCCAAACTCCCAGTGCCAACAAGGGGAAAAGCGAGGTGCTCGTGCTCCAACGCGACAGCGACTTCGACAAGATCACTGGTTTTCTCAAAGAGGTAACACACAAAATACGAAGGTGTCACCGGCACTCGCTTCACGTGCTCGTGAGGGTAAGTATTTACCGTACGGCCAGACAATGCTCCGATGTATGTAAGCGTGTGCTGTGCTTACCATACCGTATTTAGTGCTCCCGTCCGTAATGGTGAAAGCGTAGGGTTTCGATTTTTGTCAATGACATAGTAGATACCAGGGTATGCGAGTATGACGTATATACCATCAGGCTAGACCTCGTCATTGAATGCTGCAAATCCAGGAACCAATAAACCCAACACATGGGATAGGCAGGGCCGATGCTTAGCCTCTTAGATTTTCCTCGATTTGACTCGTATAGGATTTCCAACACGACCACAGGCGTTTCAACTCGTGGGACGCGCGGTGATGACCCTGCCAGAAGACCGGATCTACGACGATGCGGAGCAGGTGGTGCTTTCTACGACTCACCTGCAAAGCTTGCTGGATGAGTTTGTCTTCCGACAACCCACTCGCCGCAAGATAAAGGTAAAGTCAGGATCAGAGCTATCAATTCCCCGTTTCGAGTCGAGCTGGTTCCATACGGGCAGGGTTACGTTTTTTGCCCCGGCCAATGCGTCGGGGTACACACGGGAACGATTCGTACGCGTTCGCATATATAGCACGGGACGATGTGGGTATACCCTGGTGAGAGGCGGTTACTCTCTCTACTCCTCCCGCAGCCTCGGCAGCGGTTGGCTTTGTGTGTCCGCTGTGAAGGGAAGATGCATGCTACGGTAGGGGTCCACCTGAACTTTTGGGGTCTCCTCACTTGAGAAGCTCTGCACCTCAAGACCTGCACTATGCCGTAGCTGCAATACCTCAATACCTCCACCGGGCCGTAGCTCGACGCGATCAAAAATGAAGGCCCAACCCGAGGAGCAAGGCGATGAGCTCCTGTGGCAACAGGTAGGTACGAAGTATGCCACGAAAAATATAGCAAAAACAATGGAGATTCTTAAGACGTGGGGGATACGGCCCCTGAGTTCAGGAGACTCATCAGATAAAGTTGTTGGGGTCCCAAAAACTCCCCTCCATGTTGTAACATGACTCGGAACTCGTTCTGTAAGGTCGATGCGTGCCCTTCTCTATTAAAAGACCGCTTCGCTGCACACGTTTATACGTCGATAGGTGTCAGGCGTAAATCGCCTAGTGTTTATAGTGCGCCCGCCGGTATGATCGGCTGAAGGAGCGCCGGGCGGGCCCGGTGCGCAATGAAATGACAAGGCAGGAATTCTAGTGGGCAGGGGTACAGGGAGACCGTCATGTCCCCGCAGACCAGCCAACAAAAACTGTCGTGGCACACGAACCAAGCGCGAATGATTAGAAAAACACTCGTCGATAAATCACGCGATGACGTCCATCCAAACCTATATGATACCTGGTACCTGGTATAATGGCGCGGACGACAGGTTGTGAAGGTGATGATGCCAATCACCTTGTGCCTCATGGATACCAGCCAGAACGATTCAGACAGGGAGGAGGCGACGCTCCTCGCGCTCAGTCAACTGTTTGAGCTTGTGCAGGTAAAGGGTTTGACAACGGTCTCATCATCAAGTAGCATCGCCACACCATACATGACAGCTGGCACTACACTACTTGAACTATGTAGGGCGTCGGATGCAACATGCAAGTTGTGGCTTGTCGTTCATCGAGAGTGAGAAATACAACATTGAATGCTTGTAGGCCCCGAGTTATTGTTTTCGTGCACCAGGAAGATACTCTACGTGACGAAGGCAATGCTCAACCTTCGTTTTCTTTGTTTGATCGAGATGACCACGGCCGTAGGCATTTCAGGCTGATGAACACATGGACCTCGACTCGCGGTTGCCGCATGCAACTCACAGAAGGTTTCAGTAAACTCTATCGCTCTCCGTACGAATCTAAGGAGTAAGAAGCACTGAATGACATCGAGATATGCGCATGTAGCAGCACCGGTACATGGACAGAAATCAAAGGTACGGGCAGCGCGAAGGTTGCCAGTCCCCCGGTTGTCGCGGATTTGCTGTGTGCTGCTGAGAAACGTCGAAACATGAAAGTTAACTCTCTTGGCATCCCACAGCAAAATCACAGTCAGCAGTGGTAAGTTGTTTGTTTTCAGTGCAGTTATTTCCTGCTGGAGCTCAAGCAAACGTCCCAAGAATCTCACATCAACAGCGGCACACGTTTCAGGTTCCCGCTAACCTGGACACCGTGGAGAACATGGATCGTCTGAACGAGCTTCTTTTGGCCGTGGGATGCGTCCTTGCGACCAGTGTGTCCCCTGTGCACCTTGCGGTGGCATGTATGGTGGTGTGGAAACTGGCTGAGTCAGCCGGTGAGTCTGTACGGAGTAAAAACAGGGTGGGGGCGGCGGAGGTGGGGAGGATTCAGCGTCTGGTTACGATACTCACGGAGATGCTGCATTTATCACACGTGCCCGTGTGGTTCGTGGTCATACTTCCGTAGCAAGTGTATCACTCGGACTGCCATAGAGGTCCAGATATAGTGATGCGTTGTGAATTTGTCCGGTGCGCCCGACATACCGCCGAAAGGTGTCAAATAGTAGTCGGGCGCCAGCTATCGTGCGTGCGTCCTGTATATGTGCCGTCGAAATATTGAAATGTGCGGACGTGCTGTAAATGTACGTGTCTGATAGCCACTGATAGCCACTGATAGCCACCTATCAATACCCGTAACGTTTCTCGCGCGTAAGACATGCGGCGCCGGCTGGTTGAGAATGGCTTCCAGGCCAAGCTTTGGGTGCTGGCGGAGCAAATTGCTCGAGCCGTCGAGACACCCGAACATCGAAAGGCACGCCTTAAGGCAGCAGCAACAATAGCGGCAGCGACAGCCGAAGCGGGGGGGCAATACTGGCGGGATTGACGGCGAGACAATTGTGTCCCGGGAATCGGCTCCCGCAGAAGCCGGGGGCAGGCTTGAGAACGCTGTAAAGTGCTTTGATGAGGCACGGAAGCCTATCGAGCTGGAGGAGGGGCATGAACTGGACGATTTAGCTGTGAAATGCGTAGGAGCTTTGTCGCTGTTGCTGCGCTCGGAGCAAGCCAAGGAAGCCTTGGCGCGGACGGAACGTGTCCACGACCTCGATATATTGTTGGAACTAGCGACTATGCCCCAAGACAGGTGAGAAAAGTCGGATATCTTCGTCTCCACAATTCTCTTGCCGACGGTTTTCATTCTATTGCGTTGTGTCATCCCCAAAATATTTAATGCTTTACTACTGTACTACCTAAAACAACTGCATCATATTGTACTGTACCACCTGAACACAACGAATGGTGGTAAGGCGTGTAATTTTCTGCACGGATCCGACGGTAGCACTAAAGGCTCCACAATGGTGCGTCGGCAGCTACCGTCTTTGAAAAAACATTTCCCCTTGTCACGATAGGGGTGGTATTGACGACGAACGAGTACCATGGATGGCCGCGGAGGCGTTGGCTCACGTTCTCATAAGTCACGGAACCTGCAGGATGGCCTGGGCCGAACAAGGAAAATTTCCTTCCCTCTTCGATCTTATGAGGTGCGCGGTCTTTGCTTCCCTCCTTATGAGGGCACGCGAATCGATTTTCCCTACTGACACGAGCTGGAGGAGTTGAAGTAAGCGGGTTCTATTTCATCTAGAAACGGAAATCGTTATGCCGCGCACTCCCATTGCGGCGGCCGTGCTCTTCATGCAAGCATCAAGTTCTAGAGCTACCACGGGCCTTGAGCATGGCCGGACTTATATTGGTGTCTGGACGAAGCCTGACAGTGATAATAATAAATGACGCGGGGACGGAACGTTGACGAGGAGTGGGACAAACGAGGGTCTGCCACGAGATGGGGGGGGTGTAAGGAGGGGGGGCTTCGAGAAGGGAGCGTGGGGAAGGTTGGCTTAGAGTGATAGAATATATACTACTGTATGTGACGATATTTGATGTACATGTGACTGCAATTTGTATGGTAGATTGTCGGAGGGAGAAATAAAAAAATAATCATGAAGATTAGGATACATGAGAGAGTGAAGACAGTTCGTTATAGAAACAATCTAGCAGGGACTGATAACTATTGTCTTCATCCTGCTTTCACTCAAACGCCGCTCCGTGCCCTTTCCCTCTCGTGTTGCCCAAAGGTCGCACCTTCCAAGGGTAATTCTCTGCGGCACGAGCATATTTAACGCCTTCCTCCGTGGCGAGCCGTCGCACGTCACCGTGTTTCCGGCCGAGGCCGTTGTTGTACTCGAAGAAGCTTCGACGGCTTGTCAGCGATGCCTTGACCACTTGGAGTCAAAATTGTCCCCGACGACAAAGAAGCAGGGGACGGGCGTGGCAAGCGGTGGCGCACTGACGTACACCCTCCCATTCCATGCAAGGTTCAGTTGTTTCGTATGCTACTGCTGTATCTGCTAACAGCACAGGAAGATAGTGAGACAACCCTGTTCGCTTTTGAAGACGCGGAGAGACAGCTACGATAAGAGCTACTTTCCATAGACGCGCCCATCACGCGGCGGTTTGCACCTTGTCCGTTGTCGAGAAAAGCAGCCTGGAAATTCTGCCAGGGGGGGGGGTGTAACCTCAAGTGTTACCTGGTACACGGTAGCCAAAGACATATCGGTAGCCCAGTCGTCAAACTCCCACGGTCACGCCTTCCTGTCGGATGACCGAGCCCCAAGTTTGATCAAGTCCTAAAAAACTTATCTCCTCCGAGCCACCTTCAGCTTGATGGTCTCTCACGTGCCCCACCGTCTCTTCGTCTCTTTCTATGCCACCGGTAACGCTTCGTGCAGCAAGGACGTGGACACCCAAGACTGTCTTGACATCCTGGAACAAGCAACAGCCACATGCTGGGGCTCGCTCGCTGTCATCGACAGGTAGCAATTACATCGCATGCCCATTTCTGTCGCTATACTGGCGCTCGATCAGGAGAAATAGGAGGCACTTCAAAGTTGCGTGCGACAAAGGCCTTTCTTCAAACCAGAAACCACTTGCAGATTATTCGAGCCGCCACAGCACATGAAAATAGACGCTTTGATGCACGCTAGGCCGTCTCCTTCCGACACTGAATATCTCACTGGGAGGACAAGTCGCCCTGCGACCAGCCTTGGAGATAGTTGCACCTTACCAGATCCTCTAGTTGTCCTGTTTCCCCCCGCAAAAAATGTCCAGCCTCGACTGTGACCGAGACTCCCAAAAGGTACCTGCCATTGACCTACTCCATTTCCTTTCCACCCGAATGCGCGATTCGTACACCAGGTGTCCCGCGGGTCCGAAGAAAACAGGCATTCCGATGATGTCCTGGCTCCCGACGATGTTATCTGTTGCAAAGCTCGTAGAGAGCAGATGGTTGTCCCCCTGGGTAAAGTTTTGCGCTGTGGCCTGCATTGGCGTCGGTATCGGGGCGGGAGCTGACGCCGGCAGAGAAGCCATAGCAGAGGTAAGCAGGATAACCATATGTGGAAGCCATCCATTCACAAGGGTCGCGATTGGGCCAGTGGGGGGCGGGGGCGGGAGATATTTCCCACCCCACCGAGTCCCCGAATCTTGGTGTGCGACACGGAAGATGTTTCCTGCGGAACGTTTGAAACATCCAAAGAGCACAAACGAATGACCCCACCCTCACAAATTATCAAGATTAACACAAACGGTACGTAACGTTGAAGTTGGAAGCGCGTGGCAAGATTTTGAATATGTGCTCGCGAGGATGTGTTGCTGTGTACCATGCCCGCGATACTCGTGCGAGCCGAAAACGACCATTGTGCAACGATCCGGAATTCAGAAGGGGCGGCGACCGAATCAACATGAACACAACCGGGCATCATTATTTCGTTGTGGTGTTTTCTCAACAGCCTCTCGCCTGATGAAGACAAGCATTTTTTTTGGTATTCGTCATTGTTGATCGCTGCGCGCATCCTTCGTGTTCTTCGCGCTCAGAATCTTTGCACGTCATAAAATCTATCTCCCGTACTGTTTTGCTTAGATGATCACGCTGCCCCAAGAAATGCTGGACCTGCTCAGAAGAACCCATTCCATGGAGGTATGTGAGCGTTCGATTATTGTGTGCGCCCCACACGGTGTCTCAGCGAGAAGACAGAGGTATTTCGCGAATGGAAATATTTCACAACACACGAAGGGGGTTCAGTCGAGTATTCCGCAGGTAGGTGCAAGTATCACACAACGCGATGGGGGTTCAGTCAACAACCCTCGCACCACGATGACAAGATCACACGCGGCTGTGTTCAGACCTTTGGAACAAAAACTTGATGTTTTCCGTCTTCTCCTCTGCTATTCGTGCAGCTTCGAGAGCACTCGGCACGTGCCCTGTGCAGCATGCTATCGGCCAACCAGGAGGCTCGTCGAAAGGCTTTTGAGGACGGGTTTCTTGAAAAGCTGCAGGTGAACCAGAGCCGAAATCACAACTACGGCCATGGTGATATTTCAACGATCCCGCCGAAAATGCATAGACACTCTCTGCATTCCTTTGCCTTTGCTGTAAACAGAACGCAGAGGTTCCGTCAAAGCTCGATACCGTGCTGCACAGTTACAAATTGGGATCATACTCCAACACGTTTGTTGGTTCTTTAAATATGGCCGATCGATATAATCTTCGGAGAAGTCAAAAGCACAAATTGTCCACCGCATCCTCGTACCTGTACGGTGGCGCCGGAGACCGCGTGCAAGTACAGTACAGTGCAGTATCCTCCACCTTCCCCGCGTCATCCCATCCCCCGTAAGGTCCAAACTGATGCCGTACCGTACACGGTTTTTCTTCCCGCTGTATTTCTCGCCTACGGGGGGTTTTGCATCCTCACTCAGCATATCCTCATGGGGCGTCTCGGCAGCGCTAAGCTGGACAGCACTATCGCGTGCAGTATAATGTTGCTGTGCGATATGATGCACACCACCGGTGATGGTGATAGCATTCGCGGTAAAGGAGCAGCAACCGACCGGGCGAGCAGTGGCAGCAGCAGCAGCAGCAGAAAGAGCCAAAAGAGTTAAGGAGAGTTGTGCGACGAAAGGAATGCAAGGGACGAAAGAAACGGAGAGCATCGCCGTGTGGACGCAAGAGCAGCTAACCTCTTTGGTGTGGGCCCTGGGGCACAAAAACCAAGACGTGCTCGTCTACACCGCCTGGACAATGTATGTCAATACCTCCCACTCTGGTCGCGAATGTGGTCCCCATTCAGTACAAACATCATAGCCAAAACGTGTACTATATTTACGGCCAGAATGATACCGTCTACGAACATTTATGAAAAAAGGGGCCGTGAAATCACAAACCAAACTGTGCTGTTTAGCAGACGACATCAAATGATAAAACATGTCGGGGCCCTACACCGTTGAGTGTGTCGATCGAGGTGGCCGTAGCAGCGAGTGTGTCGATCGAGCTTTCGCCGTCTAAAATGTCGTACCTCGGCGGAAACCTCACAGGAACATACATACATACATACGTGCATACAAGTGGAAACGTCCCTTATTACGGGGGGATCGTTTAGCCGACGTACTGTCTACCCTGAGCTGATGCTATCAAAGTATCAGGGAGGGGGCTCAATCGCCCTTAATCCTTCACGAGGAACCGCAAAACATCCACGATTGACGTGAAAATCAGCTTGTGAGTGAACTTGAACATCGATCAGTTTTGGTAAACTTCACAGCTCCCCGAACTGCCACACTGTATATACTACACATCGGTGGTAATTAAAAGACCACCGTTCATCAATGAAACGAGATGGACATATGAGTCGCTTTGCAGTCATAAAGACTTCAAAAACATAATACACATATATATACACACAGCTGGGGGCGGTAACGCAGCACGAGTAGTAGTAGCCGGAACAACACCCTTTCATCTGCGCAAAGGGAACAGGGCGGTCACCGAGCAGCATCGGTTGCTCCGGAGGGAAATGTTTTAGCTTTTACCGCCCCAAAATGCGGCTGATATTTGATGCCCCATAGCGCATTACGGTGGGACATATCATATATTAATAGTAACAATCAGAACCGCATAGGGTGTGTAAACATAGGGAGATACACGATTTTTGGGTCTATCGTGGGTTCTAATTTCTATGCCCCCCCCAGCAATAGGTACTACCTGTAGTATGGGGCAATCACAGTCGGCTATCTCACAAACGCACCCACGGACGCAACTTTTTGGCGTGCCGGCAGATGGCTGCTAGCCCGGCGGCCGCAGAATCGGGTCGCTCTGGGTCGGCTGTGGGTCATGGATGGACTCGTCAACGCCTTGCGGTCGAACGCGCGGCTGCCAGTGAAGGAAGGGTGAGCTTTTATGTATTTTCGCTCGTGCGGCACTCGCCTGATTCAGCATTGATCGGCGACCAAGCTCCTAATATACTCATGACCAACGCCTATTATTAGCGCGCTCAACGTGCATGAACCCTGCAGGGACTTAATTTCACTTGATTGTAATATAGAAGAAGGATTTTCCATGATTGAGATATATAGGGAGTGTGTTGTTCGATTGTAGCATATATACAAGTAGAGGGAATAATAATATTGTACTCAATTATGGCATAGAGGGAATATTGTACTTGATTGTAGTGTGGAGGGAATATTGAATATTTTACCTGATTGTAGTACAGAGGCAAGCGGGAAAAAGTGAAGACAACATAGTGACGATGGCAGCATTGGCCACTGCTACAGCTCTGGTTGTCCGAACAACAATGCAAGGAATCGTAACGGCACGGACGCAGCATGATGACTCTATACCCTACCCTACCCTACCGGGTATACCCTACAGACTCGTACTTTCTGGGCGCTCACTGCTCCGGCGTGCTTATGTAGCTGTAGGCGTTTCGAACATACCCAGCTTAGACCCTTTAGGATATACTGCAGTCCCGATTTGGGGACAAACCACTCTTATTTCAAGTGGTTTGACGACATTGTCAAACTTACTAGACGGTTGCTGAGATCGAGCCTATGAGACGGTTGCTAAGACCAAACTTATAGGTGAGACCAAAACAAGTACCATGGTATTTAGTTTGGTCGCTAAATTTTTGGTCCCGAAAGGCGGCGGCCTTACGAAGAATATTCAACTGCCATAGTAATTGCCTCGTCAGAGCTGTCTCGTGAGTGTTACAATTCGACGCACAAGAGACCCAGGAAGCATTCGCCACTTCCAAAGTTGTGGGAATTGAAATATATGAACTAGTTTTTACCCACAAAGTCCCGCAGACCGAAGAAATTCCCCTTGCGTCGATACAACAGGTTGCTCGCGGCCACCTGGCTCCTCGCATGCGACGCTGTCAACACGACGAAGCTTGCTATGAACGGTGGCCTTCAGGTGTTGGTGGTGAGATTCTACGGATCGTACCAACTTCGAACTAGAGCGGGGCCGAACGTGGGATGACGACACAGCGTGATGGCAATTGATGGTTGAGTGCACGTGCAGGCGCGCCCGGACACAAGTAAAAATATGTTAACACGCGTCGCCGTTCTCCCCTGCGCGAGAGGAGCTTGCACGCCTGAGTTCCATCATGTACCAGGTCTAAGTAAAGAGTTATACAGTGGTATTTACTTGGTAGGCCTTTACACATCGCAACTTACCTTATTCGTACATATGTGTATCTGGACTAGTGTTGGATATCAAACTATAATCGAGTCGGATATCGGATATTGGTGATAATTGAGTTGGATAGTATACCGAGCAGAAATAAAAAACGTAATTGATACAATCTCAAATATTTGATAGGTGGAAGCTTTCGTTCAATATGTGCACTAAAAAAGCGGGGACGCTAAGGGGGACGCAGGGCGAAACACGTTCGATACGCTATATCGAAAATTCGACATGTCGTTATGCAGCAGTATCGCGATAGCCAACACCAATCTGAGTAGTTTTGTCGATTGTTCCATCTATCAACCAACAGTCAGTTGTGCTTCAACCATTAATTGGTTCGGGTTTTCCTGCGGTCCCTTTGACGAGCAGAGAGCACTAGCGAGTGTCCTCGGTCGTGGACTACAAACACGTTTGTTTCAACATCGAAATCCGGTCCTACTTGGTGCTCTCCGCAAAAGATACGAGCCGCTCGAACACATCGCCGGGGGCACATTGTGCTTCGAATGTCGCTCTTTTTTCTTGTCTTACGGTCAAACTCGATTGTGTGTGTGCCTGTCCGTCGGTCGCCATCAGGGGATATTGAACTTCGACTGCGCCACCTGCTATGTGCCACTCAAGACATTGGCGGTCGGGACCCTGTGCAAGCTTTGCGGGGTCGAGCCCGACGTCGCGACGCTCGCGATGCATTTGAGCCTTGCCCCCGCGCTCCTGCAGCTAGTCTACAGCGACACCAGTACCGTCTACCTCAAGGTGCGTGCGTCCCGTCTACCTCAAAGGTGTGTGTGTGTTCTGTGTCACTTTAATTTCGTTTGGCAGCCTACCGCAAGTCTTGGGCCCTTTTCGTAAGCAGTGCGACTGACAAATTCCGTACCCATTGGGCATCTTTAAGTTCGGCATCTCGATAGATCAGTTCGTCAAGAGAGGCACCACTGTACTGCCCCACGCTGCCTTAGTTTGAAAATCGATAAATAATTGGCTGGGAAAAAAAAAACATCAGCTGCGAGATCGAGGACTTCGTCGAAACTTATCTTTAAAAGCTGTGTGCGATACTTCGATGTGTATGACATCAATTTTTAACATACCGTTACGAAGTATCACGTTAGCGTTGTCACTATTACAATTATTACTAATATTAGCATGTTTACCACCGTCAACAATGTATATAACATGACCTTCAACTTCGATATCTGTTAATAGGAACTGTTTATCACTAATAGAGACAAGAAAAACTCTAAGGGATATTGTGATACGCTACATGAAATATTTTTTCACATCAATGCTAAAATCAATGTTGTATCACAATTTTTTTTTATATCACATCAACAATAGGTCGCATTGTGCCGTTTTACCAGTAGCCTCAGAAATGGACCACTTTTGTTGTGCTCACTGAAACCTCCTCCAGGTGCTGTCAGCCGGGTTGGCGTTCTCGTTCTGTAGGAACCCCGAACACGAGGAAAATTGGGCTGACCACCTCGGGCAATTTACAGCTGAAGGGTGAGATGCGCTGCTGTTGCCGATCATTGTGTGTCTCTAAATATCGGTTAATGGGGCGAAAAGTGCATCATAGTGATATCATCATATTCATGCAGCGGTTTAAAGATCCCTAAGTCTGCGTTGCGCCCATGGTTCACGTACGTACGCCTACTTGTAGACATACGTTATCTCACCCGACAACAAAAAAATAACGGTGCTAAAGAGCTTCGAAATCTGCATGGAAGGTTAGCTACATGCGGCAGAGTTTATCAGCGCGGTGAGCCGAAGGGTCAGGTCCGTGAAGGAAGGATAGTGCTTGATACTGGTGACATTTTCCAACTGAATATATTGTAGTGGGTATATTGTTCATGCCTTACGCTCGTGCATAAAATGTCCACGTGCCTAACGACGATTTGTCATAGCCACGACGTTCACCCCTACGCCGGGGCCGGCAAGAGAAGGAACGGAAGGTACAAATACGTGCACTATTGCAATTGCGTTTGCCGTCCGACAATGCGCAGCATGAGGTTCACTGTTGATCACTCTTAACCATCCCCCCAAGTAAGGAAAAAAAAAGGAAACAAAACAAATAAAACCTGTGCACGAAGTCTTACTCTCTTCTGTACCTTAATTTCTGCGTAGCCTGTATCAACTTCAGTTGGTACCCTTGCTCCTTCCTTCTCATCACATGCTCCTCTAACTTCGTTGTATCACTAACAGTATCCATAGTTCATGGCGAGGCGGTGTGACGCTTTCAACATGCAATCAGCAAGAAAGAACACTCCGCACATATGCGACCAATGCTGATGAGGAGAATGCTCGCGCTTGAACAATCCCCCTCCGGGCGATGAGAGAGTCCGCCTCACAAGCCGCTCTTAGTAGGATGCAATTTACCCTTCATGCGACTCGCCAAACACCTCACGGCGCTTCGCGCTTGGTGCAAGGAATGTCTGTCTGGTCGGCGAAAACTCGACGTGCTCCGTCTCGGCATTGCAGGGGTGCGAGAATCTATGATCATACGACTATGGCCATGCATGATATCGAGTACGCCCTGCCCTCCCGGCCTGTGATACCTTCGTTGCGGCTGTAGTCTAGTGGGCCAGGCGCAGATCACCCTTTCTGTTCCAACTCCATCTAATAGAGCACAATGCCGCCAATGTACCGGTATGTCAGACTCATTCGCCGATCCGTCGCCCTCTATTGCAACAAACACCACCCACAACAACCCTGCTGCCCTGCTGCCCTGGATTGAATCAAACACCTCAGAGGGTCTTTCGTCCTGGAAGATATGTGTGCTGGCCTCTTGCTTTCGGATACCTCGGAGCTCCAGGTGAAAATGCTCGGGTCGGGCAGACTCGTTTCCATATTTTGCTGTCGGTCCCGGCTAATTCGTTGATGTAACTGTACCTGTCTATATCACTGGCACAACCGTGTCTGACAAACTCATACGATCGGTGATACTCATTCTTTCCAAACTCATACGATCGGCGCTGCTCATGTGTTCCAAAGCCAATCGAGCGGTGATGCTCATGTACGCGCCTACGAACGGTGATGCTCATACATTCCAAGCTCAATCGATCGGTGATACTCAGACATCCGCATGCGAACAGAATAGGGGCAATAAATGCGATTTCGATGGGGTATGTAGAGCGAGCATTGATAGCGTGCCAGCGGATAATATTCCGCTGGCGCTACTCGTGCAAGTGCCCACAGTATTTCCTCTAGGGGATACCGCTTTAATACCGTTTTGGGTCCAACAACCTCGCTCGCCCGCAGACCCTTACGGTTATTCCTGCCGAATGTGAAAAAATATGACAAGAAAGTATCGAGTTGCAACATTACATTAGCGTCATGTCACGTAACAAACTAAATGCAAAAAGGCATACCGGTATATATATGTTGCGAAATCGCGACATCAGTCCTTGTTGATCACTCCTTCTTGTTGACTATCTACCAGGTATTTTGTTTTCGTTGTTGTCACGATTCGTGGGCAAATATCATATGACCATTCGCAAAAATATCACGCTTGTTTTATCTGAGTGACATTTTTCGTTAGGAATGACCCTTTTGAGCTTATACCTTGCACTCTTGACGCCGTCGGTACTGCACCGTGTGTGCTTCGTTTTGGACAGGCTTGCGGAACATTTTTCGCGGCGTCGTTATCCTTGGCGGCGCGCTCTCGTCGCCGCCTGCTGGACAACGGTGGCTTGGAACAGCTATGCTGCCTCATCCGGACGGCAGGGACAACGGAGCCGTTGAGACTCCGTTCTTTGCACGCGCTCCTGAACCTATCAACCGAGCCAGAGTGAGACTTTTAAAAGGAGATTCACTCATTGCACTGAAGGCAGCGATGTTCTTTGGTACGGTGTGCGAGTACGCAAAGGAGAGAAGGACTGGCAGCTGTTGTTGTTGTTTATGTTTTTAGTACATTGAAAGGAGTTCGTGCCACAATGACCACACGCAAGCGAGGAAGGTCCTCCCAGTTACAGTTTCTTGCTTGATGCACAGCAGTGACTGTTGTTGTATCACATACAAAAAAATGTACCGGTGGTTGGCGGTACTCCGTCTTACGGTATATCTGTAATCGTTGCCACTTTCTTCTTCTTTGCTTGAACGCGTTGTTTCGTGCAGCTGTCAGCCGTACATTTGCAGGTCGGTCCTCCACCCTCTTGTGAACCTTACGGTGTCGGGAACACCGCCACAGTGCGAGTTCGCGTCGAGCGTCCTCTTGAATTGCGCAGACAACCCGTTCTGCCGAGCGATCATGTTCGAGACACAGGTAAGGATGGTACCATAGGAAGCGGAATGCGGTGCACGTGATACGAGAGATTGTCCACTCCTTGGAACCGGAAAGGGCAGCCCTCGCACTCGGAACGTTTCGCGCAGTGGTTACCAGGGGGGAGTGGAAGATTAGTACTCATTACACCACTATCGCATGCAGCAAAACATCCACACAGGACACCAGGAACTCTGTTCGATTACGAATGATAGACCACTGAGCTACTCGGTCAGCGCTGATAAAACCAGGCGCTGATTAGGGGCTTGATCAACCCCGGAGGATGTTCTCGGCGGGAGGCCGTATCGAGCCTAAAGGTGCTCATTTTATTCGATTACGAAGGATAGACTGACTGAGTAGCTCAGTGATCTATCCTTTATTAACGAACAAACTCCCCCTTTCAACACCAGGAACTCCCGCTTTCTGCACACCGTTTCCCGTGCAATGATTCGCCCCCTTGTCGTTGGCCCGGTTCTATCATATATAAGCTCCGTTTGGTTTTGATATCAGAGTCTAAACGGGGATTATGTGTACGGCCAGAGTGACATGCATACCTCCGCGAAGAACCGCTTCCCTCACCGACACTGTCATGCCTACCGTTCAGCCTCGAAATGCTCCTTTTGCTGTGCGAAGCTTGCACGGGGATCAAGAAGGGTCGCCGACGTTCGTGCAGCGCGGGAACTGGGAGCGTCGGTACGGGACTATCTGTGGGCGCGTCACCTCCCCGGCGTTGCTAGATCCACCACTCGAGTCCGAGAAAGATTCTTGGAATGGGCTGAGGTACGAGTATCCGTGTGTTAAATTATATACAGCAGGTGCGCATGAAACTTAAGGCAGGCCAGGCTGCCAGGAGTACTATCCATAGATCCCGCTGAGTTCCTGTCACGACTAACTTGCTACCCTGGCCAAAATTGACTGTGTTTCCGTGAGCAAGCGACCCGAGCGAGCCGCTTTGACACACGCTTCGCGGTCTCAGTTTTTGGAGTTGCATTTTTTTTCTGGTTGGGGGAGAAAAAAAACGAACCCAGTGCAGAGACAAATCTCGACACACCATGGGAGCCCTATCAACAGGAGCAACCGCAACGCAAGGTCCGTTGGGCCTTGCTCGGGTGGACGAGAGCAAGTTGTGGTGGTGCTGTCTGTACTTGCCGTGTTGGTGGTGTTGGCGTGCGTGTGCTAGGTCGTCGCAGACATGGCGAAAAAAACAGATAAAAAGCATATTCCTGAGCCACGATATTATTCATAACATGAAAGTCCAAACGCATGCTGCATTTTCACATTTTCGATCAGGAGTGGTTTGTACGTACCTAGCTGTATTAAACGGCGAGAGTTGTTGGGCCAGACGAATGTGCCTGCCTGTTGACTTCCATAACCCCCCCGCCGCCGCCGCCATGCGACCCTCCGATCTACTCGTTTTTTTTCGACCGAATGTTGACATCGCGCGGCGTGGGTTGCCACAGGAGATCAAGGGGGGACGCACCAAGCGTAGAGCTCGGAGTGCCGGGGTACTGGAAGAACCACCACTTTTCGGTGGCGGCGGCGCTGGTAATAATCCAGAACGAGATGATGCCATGAGACCGGCAACAGTACCCGCACAAGGCAAGCGAGGCAATCCTAAACAGGCACGAGGCTCCAAACGCGGATGGGCGGTCGAGCGCAGATCGCGACAACCGCTGGAGGCGGCAAGGGACGGAATGACGCAAGTTCGGCAGGAAATTCGGCAGCCGGTGTCGTCTCTATGGCAGCCAGAGACGGTGCGGGCTTCGACTGCCCCAACAAGATCGACTCCTCCTTCCGCAGGATCCACCGGTGGGATAGATGCCGCTCATGGCATTTCCCGCGGCATCTCTCGGCACCGACCACGCTCCTCGCTCTGCAAAGTGACAGCCGTCGGTCCGCTGACACCTACGGCGGGGGCGGCAGATACTCGGACAGCAGGCGACACATGTCTAGGTGTAGGCGCGGGGGGTGCGATTTTTGACCCCGATGTAGATGATGGAGGCAACGCTCGAGGAGGGCGAGCGTCGGCAGGAGGCGAATTTAGCACGTTTTCGGCTCCCATTTGTGGGTCAGGGGAGCAGGAAGTAAATGGAGAGCCGGGAGGAAGGAGGACGCCGCTGCCGCTTCGAAGCTCTCACCGCGTTGGACCGATCGGAGCACTAGGTTAGAAAAGGCTAGCGGCCGAAACGTTTTTTTTTTTAACCCGTCGGAATGGCTTGACCATAAGCTCGTGCTTGAAGTGTTTATAGTTGGAAAGTAACATTTTCGGTGAAGGATACATATTTTCGACGGTTCTCAGCCGTAGCAAGACGTGCGCCCATATTGGCGCTCTGCACAAGTTCGGAGTTTGCCGATGTTTGCGGCGAGGGCCAACAATGTACCCGTAAAAACATTAACGCCGGTGTTACATGTATTCTGAACCACATCTATATCTGAACGAAAAACAAAAAAAAGTGAAGCCGTGAGATAGAACAAATTGCTCCGAACTCATTTTTGCAAGCTGGGTGTGATATTTCGATCGCGCGTTCTACCGGTTGTGTAGTTTTTTTAAGAGCTAACTACATATTATTACAGGTTTGAAAGCACGAATTCGCTACCTACGCTGTATACTATAAAAGACTAAATCATTTCCTCTAAGTAGCGATAGCTGCACGCTTTACTGCCGTCATGAAACAACATTCCTTGTTTTTGACGGGCCAGGGTCAACTCCATTTCCTGCTGGCGAGTACCGATGGAAGCCTTTCGTGAGCGACTGCTACACCAAGCCCAATCCGCTACCAACATGGCGTCGTCGGCAGGGCGAGTCACCCACCAGCAAGCTCGGAAAGGCCGCAGACGGTGACGCACGAGACTCAAGCCCCGCTAATCGTCAGTAAGTCAAACCGTGCTTGTCGTCGTGACACAAATAATGCATTCTGATTGCAGTCCGCAGCGTCTTGCGGGAGATACGCGTTTCCCTATCCTGCGTGCCCCTCCCGCGCATAGGCCCCTGTGAGGGCTTGCTATGTCAGGGGCAAAAGTGCCAAACAGTGGTGACCCCAATCGGTGCTCCCGCTGCAGCGCGGGCGCAAAACAAATTCAACAGGCGGCCAATAGAGATGGCACAGGCGTAGAATGATATCGCCCCTCTCGCAGCAAGAGGAGTGCCGATAAGAGATTAATCGTGACAGTATATACGAGCAGAAGACCGAAGAGTCGAGCCATTGCCTTTGGTCTTCTTAGGTCGGAGAGCACACACGTGACGAGGCATTGTCGTTCGTATCGGAAACCGATCGAATAAAAGGGAACCGTACATGCCCATGTTTCCCGCTCCACGCCACTAACGCCCCGCCCCCCCCCCCCCCCCCCCCGTCGGCCCGCTCCCGACATGTGGGCCCGGTGATGGTTGCTATCGCCCGCCAAACTGTCGACGGAACCATGTCAGAAATATACGAACGCCTGTGAAGTTGGAACTCACAGAAGAGGAGAGGGACGAGATGTTCGGCCAAGCCTTTAAAGAGGTAGGCTGCGTAGGCCCAGCGTATGTGCCAAAAGTGCGTGTGAGACGTCAATATCTAGCAAACGCAAAGCCACGAACGGACGCTGCGCCTCTTCGAGAAAATTTCGACTCTTTCCATGCGATGAAATGTCTACCGTGTACGGTTACTCTTCCTGCCCTGTCGACTGCTGCAGCTGCAGTACAGCCGAACCATAAAGAAAATAGTAACTCTGTTGACCCTCTCGTTCACAGGCGACCGAGTGACAAACGCGTCAAGAGAAGCGCGTGGCGTGGGTCATCTTGTCGATATCAATATATACATACTTCATACATTTCCTGCTCGGTTTTGAAGTTCGGCGTACCCAGGTTGTGGGTACGAGAGGTCCTCATTCCAATCCTCTGCAACTTATGATCTCCCCCACAATACCGCCCCGCTATTGTATATAGAACCAAACAGTGGTCGTGGTGGAGCCACCGCTGAATTACAAGATGGTGTTCGATGGACCGACCAACATCGGTGTCGCGAGACCTTTCACCAGCCCGACCTCCATGGCGTTGTTTCCGCACGTACAAGGCGCGTCCGTTTGCGCCCCGCTTTACGGACACTACGTCGCTGAGGACGGACTGTGCTACCATTTGTGAGTGAGAACCCGGGGTTCGTCAATGGGTGCTCATGTGTGTGCACTTACGTAGGAAAGCTCGTGGGTGAGCGCCTTTCCCCCCTATACAGACTATTAACCGATCGTCCAGTAATATCTTCCAGGGGTCGGGCTGTTCGTTGTTGACGGGCTAGGAAGCAATTCCTGGTGAGATCAAGGTACGGGAGTAGATCCAACCCAACTCTAACCCTTGCCCTAGCCCTGATCCCAAACCGGACCCAAAAGCGAGAAATGCGGCTGCGCCATTTTTGTAAAAGTTGCATTAATCCGAACCTTCGGACCACGATTTCCCCCCTCACACTATTGGGGTATGTTAATTTCCCGGAATCTTCCCGGAAAGATCCTATCGGATGAAAGATGCACAATACTAGACGAAATCCGAGCAGCAACCAAATTCATGCTGAGGGGCAGGTATGGGCAAAGGATATTACAGTAGTACGGAAACGCGGAAAGTGACGACTGTTCGAAAAGCGTGGTGCCCACACTTCCTGGTCTAAGAACACACATAAACAATCCAATAAACGCAACTCTACAACACGATTGACTTCCAGCCACCGACGTTAGGGCATAGCAGGCGAGCATATACTGACTACTGTGGTAGTGATCTCGGGATCAAATCAAGTTCGCCCCCCGTGCGCCAGCAACCAACTGCGATATGTTCGGTGCTGGTGTCCCGGCACTGCCCTACGCAGGTATCACACGAGCAAGGTAATCTGCGAGGTGTTGGACCCCGGTGGGTACCCTCCGCTCTCTGATCCCACGGAGCTACGACACGTGCTGCACACCACCCTCCCCCATCAGCCACCGCCGGATTACCCTTCTGGTGAGGAACCTGCGGGCGGATTCCACACGGTGGAATCTCGTGGGGTTGATATTATGAACAGGGTTGACATAAACACACACAATGAATTGGTTGCTCGGGACGTTTAACGCATGGACTAGGAAGGAGAACGGCACCAGGCCACGTTGGGACGTGTTTTGAATCCAGCGGCGGGTAAACGTCTTTTCACCGTGTGTGCAGCTCTTCTAGGCAGGGTCTCGATAGCGCTTGATCCGTACCCAGTGCGGGCGGTAGAACAACGTAAGACAGTGAGCAACATATCCACGTGGTACACTATATAACCCACCCGGTGCCCTCACTTCCCCATGTGGGGACGTGGAATTTGTTTCGACGCCTGGCCGAACGCAGGGAGACCCGACGCGAAACCCGTGCTGTACCTTCCACCTTTGAGACCATGTCCTCCGATCACTTCGCACTACATCCCACTGTGCGAGCTTGCGTGCCAACAGGCCCACCACGGCGAGGTGAGGCCAAACAAAATGGCTAAATATGGTGTGCAGAGATTTAACCTCACAGCGTGAGCGGCGTGAGCGCGCGCAGGGGCCCGCTTTAATCACGGGCGGGTTAAAATCTCGTTTGTGAGATCTGATACAAGAAGGGCACGATTCTTCGGTTTATTCTCCTGTATGAACCCTTTTAACTACTGAAATTACTACTCCACACTAATTCTATGTAGTACGTTCGAGAGCAATGTTCGTACGTGCCGGGGGGTTGTATTCGGCGTTCCAGGGGACGTTGCGCCTAGGTGCGGTTTACTTCGTAACTCTATATACCTGGTACAACTCAAGCGCTCAACCTTTCATTGCGTGCTTGCAGCCGTGCCCGGGGGCAAGGTGCAAGATGTTTGGGGCGATGCCGTCCGACTTCTTGCTTTTCGAGGTCGGCGAAGAGATGCCTTTGGAAGAAGATGACAGCGAGCCGACCTCCGCGCCTGACATAGACATCACGTGGGATATCAACCAAAGGTGAGTACTCGTGGAGTTTGACGGGGGGCGTCGCTTGGGAGTAGGGGTTCTGGGGGCCGTAGAAGATGCAAGGCGAACATGGTCCAGACGGTCGCTGAAACCGACAAGAAGGTATCGACGTAGTGGCTGTGATAGTGGTGGTGTTCGCTGCTCAGGTCGGGCTGGCAGATACTTTGGCACCATCACACGTCAGTTTGTGGTGAAGGACAGCGTGAGAGGAAAAACGACCCCTCCCTTCTCCTGTTCCCACCGTAAGGAAGAAAACAGACTTAGGAAAGCATGCTCGGAGGGCGCCTTGCACAAACCCATCACATTGCCGTGCTGTTTCGTGCGCGCCCTCGACGACGACAGCATATTCGCCCCCCGCCGGAAGGAGGCCGAGAGCCGGAGCTTCTGGGACACGGAGCGAGTGACGCGGAAGGCTCTAGATGCCGACTACGGTCGAATGCTCAAGGAGGACCGAGTACTGAAATTGGTTGCGAAAAGCGACGCAGAGGTGGTGAAGGGACAAAAGACTCCCAAGGAGAGTCTCGAAGAGGTGAATACCATTATCTACATGACTTAGTGGATACGTGTAAGTACCAAGGCCAATATCATGGCCCAGTGATCTAGGGTATGCGAAAGAAATAGAACAGGAGGGAAAGGCGCTCACGCAACGTTTCGGGGTTGGTAGCCAAGCCTCAAACCTTGAGGAAGCCGCGCCTGTTTTCGGGGAAATTACGGTTTACCCATGTCAACCCTCCCCGCCCAGCCGAGTTTACATCACAATCCAGTACAGCAAGCGAAATATGTGCTTGGAGGATCGGCATATTACCCGGAATCCACCGGAACTCACCATTTATTTCAATTTGTTTGCGTGTGAGATTTCGTTGTCGAGACCGCAGGGAAAACAGAAGGTCAGAATTGCGTCAGCTCGAACGCATTCGCTAAGGAGAGAAAGTTGCCAATATTGATAATCAATCGGTTTATGACCAAAACATGGCCTTCATTATACTTCAACCTTTACAATCACGCGGTTTACTACCCAAATGTGGCCCGCATTATCCATGCAAATGGCGCACAGACGGTTTCCTCGATATTCTGCCCCCCCCTCCCCGCCTGCCATGTACTACCACTACCCTTTGGGGGGTTCACAGGTGAAGAAGGTGATTGCTCCATTCTACAAGACTTTCCTCGCAATATTCAAGTACTACTGCCTCACACCCAGCACAAGCATCCGCGGTGCGTTCTCCATTCAGCCCAATCAATTCGGCAAGATGATGCAGGACGCCGAACTCGCGGGTAACTTCATATCTGTGGAGGAGATCGGCAAGATTTTCGTACTGGTGAACTTCGAGAGCGATAAGGTGAGGGCAACGTGGCGCGTGCTTGCGTTGCTGCTCGGGAATTGTCTACCCTCTGCACGAACGGAACTATCCGGGTTTTTATTGATGTCTTGATCTCATCCACCGTCGCCCGTCGCTTTTATGTTGCCGACAAACATCATGTCGTGTACTGCTCCAGCGGAGTGCGGAGGCCGACGTGAACGAAGATAGGGCCTTGATGCGCTTCGAGCTGATGGAAGCATTGATACGGGTTGCCATAACCATGCGCGACAACGAAGGGCAAGACGAAATGTCTCCGGCAGAAAAGGTGAGGCCTTTTTTTCGATTTTGTTCTTCCCGTCTCGCGCCTTGCATATCAGGCGCTGTATGGCTCATATTCCACATGGCATGATGTTGTGATGCTCAAAGTATTGTGCGGCGAGCTCGCAGGATACGTCCTAGAGCGGCATCGACACCTATTTGCTCTCCGAATCGATGCGAAGGGGATCCATACTACTGTCGACGTAAACGAGAACAACCGTATTCCCATATGTCGGTATAATGTGGGTATGTATGGTACCTGTGTCGAGCAGCCAGCAATGAGGTTCAACACATGTAGATAAATTGCCACTGCGTAGTATCTGACACACTAGAGTAAGCCGAATGCTCTCAGGGATAGAGGAGCAATGCTGCGCTGCAGTAGGAGTCGAGCCCAGGTGCACCGCAACACAACCGTTAGCGACGAGAAGACGGAAAGACGTGCCTCGCTGGCGGTACCCCCCCCCCCCCCCCCCCCTCTCTAGTCAAAACCGTGCTACGACACCCACACAGCTGGAAGGGGGAAGGTCGCATAAATCTCGATCCGCAGTATATTGTGAGGGGAAACTGGGGTTGTCGTCGTTATCTTTACTGTAGAGAACGATCATTGTTCGGCAATGCTTGCTTAACGTCCAGCTCTAAAGTGGCATGATAAACGAAATGAATGTGTCGATATTCGCGGGGTCATACTCCGGTGAAGACTATATAGTCGCGTAGGTTTGTTACGCAGTGGATGTGACACTCCCGCGCCTTTCACGCTCCTAAACTTCTCTTGCAGCTACGCATAACGATCGACGAACAGTTGCTGGTCAACCTCCACCCAGATGCTATGAAGGACTCAGACACCTTCCGAAACGAGTGCCTCTACACCAAGGCCATCGACGATGTGTTTCAGGCAAGTGACACGGCGCAATCACAAGATCATGCAATTCACGTGGGCGCTATAAAATGCAGTGTGCAATTCTGGGCTAGATCGTCAGTCATACCGTCAGCAATCTTGCACCATTCGCAATAATACCACTTGCTTAATTTCCGGCGGAAGTTGTCAGGACTACTTTTAATATTAATACAAGAACTGAATTGTGCTCGCGAGCACATCACAACCTTTTGCGGTTAATGCCATCGCGTGCTCACGCCCGCGTCACAAGAATACGGTGACATCTGCTCCGCAAAGGTGAGCGCGGACGTTGCTGTGGCGTTCGACTATATAAAAAAAACGCATCAAATGGATGGACATCGACCAATGAAGGAGCGCGTTACTTGCCTCCATTACTGCCCATCTACTGTCGTATCATAACGGCCTGTCACTCTAACTAGCGCTATCCCCATTGCTCAACTCTACAGGACCACCACAGGGCCCTGGCAACAGTTTACCACAAGTACAGCTTGCTCGATCCGGTGGCTGGGAAACCTACCTTCGGCCTGGAGGAATGGAAGGTGGTGTAAAGCAAGCGGATTCGACTGCAGGTCGTACTAGTCTGCACCGCGGATACTTGTATCGCTTACGCAGCATCAGTGTATTGTTGAAAAACAAAACAAAAGGTAACATGCCTGTATCTCTCAACGCCTCGCGTCTGCAGACGTTTGCTAGCGACGCCCGGCTGGTCGGCGACAACGTTCACATGCTGAGAATGGGCATCAGAGAGATGAAAGAGCCGTTCTACCTATCACGGATGATAGTCAGCGACGAGGTCAAGAGCCGCACTAAGATGACCCAGGTGAAAACGTGCCCGTGGTAGACGAGAACAAAAGTGAGTAGCGCCGGGGAGATCGTTCTAGTGCTTCCTTGAACTACCCCCCATCGAACGGCACGACACGACCTTAAAACCCAGCCCGGAACATTTCTTGTGGAGTACTAAGGGAAGGTGCTCAGTGAAAAAGTGCAGAATAATGCGCGGTGGGTAATGAAGAGCTTTGAGGTTTTTGAGCCGCGTCTAAGACGCCTGAAAAACTTGTGACTCGACTGTTGACTTTCGGGGGTTCCTTTCAGCATTGCTCGTGTGACTTTAGCTCACAAGAGATATGGTAGTCAACAAGCGGAATTGGAGAAGGTGTATTCGACCACCCGTTGCCGTTTCTCGAACACTATTAAGCGATTTTGTACTGTGTACCACGCGATGGACAGTACCAGCATTGGCTCAATTCCTGCGACGTGTATCTTATGTGTTTCTAAGCCCTAATTTTGCCTGAAATGTTGGCTGTTATCGTGCCGCAGCTGACCTATGTCGACTTTCTGGAAGCACTGGCGCGACTCGCGTGTGTGTGATTCCCATACCATCAGACAACGACATGAAGGAAGTGGAGGTAAGGACCTTTGTAGATGTTGTCGATATCGTAAGGCTTCAGCTGCGGTCGATTTGTTGTTGTCTGGCAGAGTAGAATACTGCGCTCGATCAACTAGCCTGAGCTGCTTCGTCGCGCATCCGATTATTTCTAACCCCTTAGCATCACGCATGAGCCCTGCTACTGTAGAAAATGGACGTAGGGGTGTCATGACCCATCGATCGACTAGTGTCTGCTACCTCCAGAAGCCCCCCCTACGATGAGCACTCCCACATAACAACCCACCGTACCGTTGTTTTGTCAGCGATCTCACAGAATCTTCTCACTTTCTTCTTGCTGTGAATATCATCGAAATGGTTCATGCGAGTCGGTACGCCTTCCGTCGACACAAATTTGCGCACCTTTAGGCAACGGATATTTTGGACTACGAAACGGCTCTGGGCGCTGGATCTGAACATTCGCAAACTCAGCATGACAAGGTGGCAAGCGCTACGGGGGGTATGCTGGCACCGCGGCTCGACAAACTTATAAGGCAAGGCGGTGATGTTGTATGATTTCGGTATCGCAGTGCATTAGAATTTTGAGGACGCCACAATGACGGAAGCTACATCGAAATGTCGTGAGCACGTTAACCCTTACCCTTGCAATGGCGAAACAGCCACGATATGTCCCGCAATACCGACCCCATTGTTTTTACCCAACTCATCTGAGCTCACTTGCGATAATAACTATATTAACCCTTAGCTAGTTTGTCAGCCCTGCGATCTGCAGTGTTTTATAGACTGCTTTGCGTTTCTGTCGCAGCCATGGTTACATACGTCCCAATACCTTGGATTACCTGATTGCTCATTTCTTGCTATCCACAGGTTTGTTGTGGGTACGCTGGCGATTCGTTCAAACGGAGTGATCAAGGCAGGAAACAAAGGGATTAACCTTGTCGGTCTTTACTGCACCAAGGAACACTTGGCTCGAGGGGTTCTTCCGTAAAATCTCCGGATTTTCAGCATATAATATTGTACAATGTGATCAACGTTGCCGTGAACTCTTGAGGAGGCAGCCCGCAGTATTAACCGTCACATCATGTACCTGGGACCCCGAGGGGTTATCCATCGACGGCCATCTGCGTTTGGTATGTAGCGCAGCAGAAGCGGAACGTGAAAACTCGGTGTAAAGAATGCTCAGTACGTAACGGATACAACAAAAATAGTCCCGCAATCGATTGGCAAGGAGGGCAACCTACGCAGTTAATGCACCTGAGAATGAACCAGAGTTTCAAGTTTCAAAGCAGCGAGTATGTGGTATACTGCTGTACTCCAAACCATATGTGCCGACTCGGTTAATCGTATCGAACACCCTGGTAGATATGCACGGAACTACACCTCGAAAATGCGCTAAACAGCCGCGGAGATCTGGACAGGCGAAACTGCCCTACGCTGACTTGATTTTTTTTCGTACCAGTACAGAATAAATATCTTCATGTACCAACTACAGTGACTACCTCATCAATCTCACGGGCTAAAACATTATACGTAAAATCTTGGGGTCTCGCAGTATGTAGTTGAACCGCGTGCACGTTGATGGACGGTGACGAGCAAACACCGATGCGAAATTGCTACGTATCATCACAGCTATACCAGGTACCTACGTCTCCCAAGTCCACATGCATCGATTGCCTCGAGGTACACGGGTCGCCTTGTGGTTGGGTACATGGAGTTCAAACGCACTGGTGTACGCAGACGATCACGTCGCCTTTTTCGAAACCTCAGCATTGGCACACAGACTTGACACAGCAGTAGTAGTAGATGTGTTGCCGCAGGCAGACGCACGTCGCCCTCATTACGAGCTTTACGCGGGCTTACGAATTCACGCCCCCGCAAACATGGAATAGATCGAGTGCTGCTGTGTCTTGAACGCAACCTTTAACCTTGTAAGACGAATGCTACCACGAGAACAAGGTACATCATATACCTGGTACGCGTTCAAGCGAGATGGTGTTGACATAACACCAGATACCGGTACTGTGATCAGTGTACAGGCAACATGGAGTCGGTCGAAATGTCGAACTCGCACCATGGTCGAAAAAAAACCGTCAAGAAATATCAGCCGTTACACACGAACCGGCATCATGGATTTTTAAAGCCATCCAGGCTTTCTTGAGAACCTTTTTTATATCCTTATTGAGATGAAAACTGAAAGCAATGGGAATGAATATTCCCATTGACTGAAAGCGCACAGCGCAGAGAGAGGTGCCGTCGTGCCGACTAGCGAGGATGAACCCCACGAAAGAGGGGGACCTCAAGGGGAAGACGAAGGAAAAGAGGAGCGATAAGAGTGCGAGCAAACCGCCAAAGGGCAAAAAGAGTCCCAGAACCAACCGAAAGGTTCAACCAGGACAAGTAGCTCACAGCAGCGAAGACGAGGGGGATGCGTTCGCCAACCCCAGAGCAAAGAGGCCGAAGACTGGCCGTATCGGGAGGTAAGAACGACCTACTGCTGGCGACAGCGGCTCTCATATTTAGCGTGCATGCAGTTGTGGCAGCCAGCTTGATCGCTGCCCAATGGAGCTAACCAAAAACTAGTCCAGCGAATGGTCGGTTGTCAAGCGATAGTCTACTGCTGGTGCATGATATGAACGCAGCTCCTCGTGGGTTCCACTCTTATCTTGCCTACTACGTACATACCTCCGATGACTTCCCCGCTCCCAGGACCGCCGGCAAAAACTACCCCCCGGAAATCCAGCGAGCGTTAGGCAGGGCTCACATGCTGTACGTGGAGGGCAACGTGGTGGAGGCATCGCAAGAGCTATCACAAGTAGTGGTACAATGTTCATCTGTGAGTTCTGCTGCACCTGGTGCATTTATTGGTGGCATGTGGATACCTACAGCAGCAATACGCTGTTACTGCCACACACCACAGGAGGTGTCGTAGCGACGCGATACCTCGAGGTACCTACCGTAGTAGTACTATTCATTACAGTCTTGTGCGTCGTCTGTTCATCGGTGTATCAGGTACATGTCAGTCTAATGCGTAGCTACACGAGAATAGATAATGGTCTTGTGCGTCGCCTTTGTGTCGGTTTGTCGGTGCTGTCTCCGCTGGTTCTCCGATCTTGAGCAAACACAGCTCGTTTTTCTGAGCCGAAACGTCCTCTCCCGTGAAGCTTGAGGGTTTGTCACTTTCTGCTGTAGCTGAGTGCTGTCGTGCTATTGATAGTTGGTGTGCTGTCCTCATGGTCAACAAGTTAACGCACGTCGCTGTCGCTGTTCATGATCAAACAAACTACACACCACTCTGGTGGGGAGTATAAGCCCCGTTTGATCTAGCGGGGATATAAGCTCCTTTTGGACTCTGATGTGGACATCAAATGGATCTTATATTAGCGGCCAGAATGGTACCAGGTATGGGTACTGTATCATACACCATATTTAGGGACAGGTGGTACTGGTACCTGGTATAGGAGACCGCGGCTTGACCCCGTGACTGACTTTTCCCTTCACTAAAACTCAGTGATGGCAGTTACGGGAGTACACGTAACTTCCCGTAATCAGATTGAGCCGTCCGCATTTTTTTTCTTCACCGTAATAGTTGAGTCCGATCCAAAGGTCCCCCACCCCTCCCCTGTTTTCCATAGTGGAAGCCCCCGCCCGCGCACAGCACACAGCAACCGCACACAACCACAGCACACAGCACAGCACACTACACACCGTACACTACACATCAGCAAAGGCTACGTATGGCTGCTTGGAGCGAGCCCTCGTGGGGGTCACTCGTGGCTCAGACACCAGAGGATATATCCACTTTTACTTCCCAGCCCGGTCGCGACGGTGTGCTCGCATATGTAGACATCGTGAAGGCCTCCGAACAACACTCAGACACCACCGTCAAATGCAAGACCCGGGGATGCTTGATTTTTGTCCCCGTTTTTTTGCCGTAATTGCCGCCCGTAATTGAAATTGCTAATTTGCCGTAATTACACGTCCATAATTGTTTTCAATCTCCCGTAACTGCCATCACCTCTAAAACTATAATGTTAAGGCCAAAAGGCCAAAAGAGGCCTTGACGCGCCCTAAAAAGATCGATCTCCTATTTTTATAATACGAGTGGCATCTTTGTTCATCATGATACTTGAAACCCGCAAACCCGTCGAGTTTCCTCCACCTCTCGGCGCGCTCGACCTCATGACAAGTGACCCAGAGATGTTTAGGCTTTCTCGGAGATATCACGCAAGTTCCATGATGGTATCATGGATCTGCAAGCGCGCCTCGTGCCTGGCTATCTTCTCGCAGAGCTATGAAGGTAATCTGACACACCGATGTCATGTGCAACTCGTGACAGATCCCGGAACCATACGCCCTCTTGGCGCTGATCTACCAAGACAGCGGCAAGTACCAAGAAGCACTTGTGTTCTACAAGCTGGCGTGCACGCGTGATCCGAGAAAATTGGGGAATCACCGCGAGGCCGCACGCATCGCAGGTATTCTCGGCGACCACACGTCGAGGCTGGAGGCTTTGAAGGTGCTGGCGCGTCTCCAACCCAATAACCTCAATATTGCGATTGAGCGGGCGAGATGCTTGCTGGAACTTCAGAAGCCCAAGCAGGTGGGAGAGCGGGGGGGGGGGGGGGGTCGTGGTGTTTTTAGTGCTGGGAGCGTGTAGGATGGTTTGACAGGATAAGACTGTAAGGTTCGCACGTTGGCCACAGACCACAGATATCATACGTATGCTCCTTAATTGTCGGAAATTGGTATCGAGTGGCTTAAACTAGACTTCTTTCAGTAGCTTCATTTATCTTTTTGCTGAGAGACCTCCCTCGGCGCCTCTCTGACCTCCCAGAGCTCCCACCTGAAAAGCGTTTTTTTTTTTTCATCTGTCAATCGCCGACGAGCTCTTTCTTTCTGAGAGCCTGCCATGTTTTCTTTCCTTGTATACCGGTATATGTTTTCGTTTTTTTTTTTTCGCCATTATATTTTTTGTTTTATTGTATTTTTTATTCTGTTTCGATGTGTGCTTGATCTTTTTTCGATTTTTTTCGTTTTTTTTTCCTCTGTTGTCCGATTTTTTGTTTTTGTGGACCTTTTATTAATACGCACCAGAACAATACACATTTATTTTGCACCTGCTTCTTCTGCGCAAATCACAAAATCACACCCAGCTCCGAGCGCTACGTACAATAGCATGTTGCCGTCTGGCATCTACCGCATGCACAGCGCAATCTGCCCTGCACAAAGCAGCAGAACAAATACGTGCCGATCAGAGCGCGACAATGCAAACAAGCAGACATAGTTGGCGAGAGTCAATAGGCCGTTGAGCATCTACAGCTCGCTATGCTATCGAAAGGAAGAAATCAAAGCATGCCCGGCCTAAAAAAATATACAAACATATATAAGTACACGCTATACAAGCAGCTCTTGATGCGCGCAGGGTTTACCTTTTTTCCAATCTCAGTGGGATACAACACTACGAGTACTCTTTCCCTCCGTCCTTTCTCTTTCCTACATACATACACATACATACGGCGTCCGGGTTGTTTTCCTGGAACATGGAGCTTTTGGCTTTTGCAAGCTGTCAGTCTGCACCTTTTATGGACCTCTGTCCGCTTCATTCACATGTTCTGTATTTCCTTGTGAGCGAGCGTAGCGGGTGGAAACCGCCCGCGGATCGAAGCGTCTTTTACATGTACTTGGAAGGATGTATACAAATTCAAAACGTCAGCTGTAAGTCCAACCGATTGAGAAGTCGAAAGCCAGCGTTGCAAGCTGCTTGATACGTCGGCCGCGCGTGTTTTTTATTCCTCATGAACTTGTTGCACCTGTTGAACAATTTATGTTGTGCGTCATGTCGAAGATAGTGACGTAGACATCCCTTATTCACCGGCCTTCGCTTCAACTTAAAGGAGGCGCGGTTTTAACTCGACGTCTCGCATACAAGCAACAGTCATTAACGCTTCAAAGGCGATTTGATTATATGTCGAAGCCCCCCTATATACCAAGTGCATTACTGCAACCTTGCGCCCCCCGCCCGCCATCCCGCCCCCCAAAATGCTGTAATACCGTCCGACCGAACCGAACCTCACACCAGGCATTGGACGTCTACGCGAAGGCCGCCAAACGTTTCCCGAGGAGGCTTGACATCTACCTTGACCTGGCGGAGAGTGTTGAGTGCATATCCCCACAACAGCACGTCTTCGTCCACCAGGCCTTGGCGTCCTGCTTGCGGCGCACAATCGGCAAAAGGCACCTGGGACCAGACGTGAGGGACCTTGCGGACGGTTTTTTCTAGCAGACTTCGCGAGATGAAGCTGGAGCTGCCAAAGCCGAAACGTCTGCCTCCCCGCAAGCGCGGGCTCCCCTCCAAGCGCGAGGGGGAAGTGGCAATGATTGCCGCCGACCTGCTGGTGAGAAAGCTCATGGAAAGCCGCAAGAGACAGGAGCCGCAGTACGAGGTCGCGGTGCAGGTGGTGGAGGGCTTGGTGAGCTGGCTCGACCAATGCCGCGTAATGGCAGGCCGTTGCGATGCCGAGTACGAATCAGGAGAAGGGCAGGAGCAAGACTACGAAGAAGACATCGACAGCGACAGCGACCTTCGAGATAGCAACGACGAGGGCAGCGACGAAGACGAGGACGAAGCGGAGATGGACGGGGAAGGCAGCAGCGCGGAAGAGGAAGTGGAAGGCAACAACGCGGAGGAAGGGGAGGATGAACCCATGGATCGATTCACGTTGAGCCCCACCATTCTGTTGCGCTATGGTATGTGCCACCTGTACTGTGGGGACAAGAACAAGGCCATGAAAGCGTTCGCGGTGCTCGACGACGAGGAGCCCGACGGGCCATACGGCGACATGATGATAGAGATCGCAAGGGTGAGAACCCCCTTCCCCTCTTTGAGTGGCTGACTTGAGTGCGTCGTGCCTCGCAACGTTCTCATCTGAAAAAAAAAACTGACTGGAATTAGCTGTCGCATTTTGTTTCCTTGGTGACACGTCGATTGGGCCTGGCGCGCGGATCCGAAAAATGGCCCGAGTAGTCACGTGCAGTTTTTTGTCTGCTACTGAGATGGAGAAATGGCAAGTGCAAAGTCGTTATAGATTCGCGGGTTCTCGCTTCTCGTGCAGCTCCGATATGGCACGTTGTTGCTGTCCACGTTTCCGCATGCTCGTTCCAGCCATTTCAATGCACTACGCCGTGGTGTTAAGATATTCACCCTGCCCACATTTTTGATGAGTGCGCGGTGTAGCTCAGGCTACCCAACCTTGTTGCGCCAGCCTTGAAATGCTCGCAACACGGCCCGCCGCTGACGGTTCGGTTTCATTTCCGTCTTTCATTCAGGTCTACGCCGACACCGGCTACTTTGCGGAGTCGCTCGATTATCTTCGGCAGGTGGCACAGTCCAGGCACCCCCGCCACCATGTGGCCAGCGTTGAACTCGGCGCGGCATACGCGTCCCAGGGGAAGCATGAACTGGCCACGCAAGCATACAATTCAGTGCTGGTGGAGCGCCCTCACCATGCAACGGCGCTTGCGGGTCTGGCGGAAGCTGCGTACTGGCGGGACAATTCTGCTGTTTCTCTAGCCTTGGCAGCATTGCGTCCGGCCGTAGACAAAGCCGCGCAAACCTGGACCGACGACGCTTCGGCGGCTGCTCCTTTGGAGGATGAAGACGAAGGGGAAGATGCCACGGGCTTCCAACGAGTGCAGCTCCTCATGCAATGGGCTACGCTGAGCCGAATGGAGAAACAATCGGCCGATTTCGCGTGCGTGGCGCTTCCACTGGTCACCGTCGCCCTTGGCCAGGTAGTGCAGCGACAGGAATTCGAAATGCAGAAGGCGCTCCCTCCCACTAACATACGGGGGACGTCAGGAAGTGGCGTCGCGAGAGCCGGCAAACCTGCGGCAGACACTGACTCCGAGAACCCCGAGCGCCATCTGGAGGGGGCATGGGAGAGAGGGGGAGGCAGGGGGAGCGGTGAGTGATATGGACAACCGCGAGAGACCGCGAGCCGGGGTGTGGAAGCCGGGCCCAGTGCGCCCGATTGTACGCAAGCTGGACTGGCAGGCTGGTCGTCGGGGCCAACTGTCCACGCTGATGATTCGGTTGCTCCAAAGCACGGATGTCATCGCACAGGTCGGGAGGCGAGCGATTTTCTGGCACGTGGTTGAGCTCGTTCGTTGTTTGCTTGAGCTTGGAAACCCCAAGGAGGCGGCGGAGGTGGTAGCTGCTGCCATCCGACCTGATGGGTTCCTCCGGGGGCTCGAAAAGGAGGACCTGCGGTCCGTTGTGGCCAACCCTGACAAGGCGATGCTCGCCACCATGCCTGGAGGCTCCCCGATCCACGGTCCCGCTACTCGCGAAAACTTGCTGTTAAGCCCTACGGCGAAGCTCGTACCAGAGTCCGACCGCGATACTTCAGCCGTGGTTCCTTCGTCCGAGAAACACTACCCCCCACCTTGGCGATGCGTGGAAGAAAAGGACGACGATGGCATGTCCGGGCGTGTGCGTGCTTGGCGGCCTAACGGCCGCAGCTCGCAGGGTGGCTCGCGCCGAAGCCGGTCCCGCACGCTGATGGAGCTGGCTGAGCGGAAAAAAACGACGGGGACGCCATATGTGCACTGGTGCGGGCATTGTCAAGGACGCCCGGAAACAACGCGACGTGGAACCTGTTGCAACGAGTCTCGACGGAGCACGGGGTGGAAACAGCGGACGGCGGATTCCACGGCGAGCAAGTGGAGGCGCTTGTAGCACGACACCGTGAGAGGGTGCAGGGGCTTCTGTATCGAGCTCACGACGCTACCACCTGGAATCGTCCGAAACAGGCTTTAAAACTCTACAGCCAAGCCCATGCCTCCCGCCCCGACGAGGCCTTGCCGATTCTGTGTCTCGCGACTCACACCATCCGCATGGTGACCGTTATGGAGACCATGGTGGACCACGACGGCGTTTGCATCCTTCAAGCTCTTGCTTGCTTGCATCGTTATGCCGAGCTGCGCAAAGACCAAGTTGTACCCGGTGGAACAGGGTCTACCACGGCAAATGGTGGCCCAGAAGCCCTCGAGATACCAGAGGCGGTCCTGGATCAAGAAGTTATGTACAATCTAGGCCGAGGTTATCACCATGTAGGCCGCCCCGAGCTTGCCATCGAGTACTACAACAGGGCCCTGCGGGTGGAAGATGAACGGGGGCACGAGCTCCGGAACTGGTCTGGAGGCAGCGGCGTAACCAAGGAAACCGCGCACAATCTGTGCACTTTGTACAAGAGGGTCGGGGCGACAGCGATGGCTCTCCGGATTCTCAATAAGTACCTCTCCATCGGTTGATGGTTGGTGATGGGTCGTGTGTATTTAGCGCTACACTTCGAAGTACAGTCTTTGTATACCGGTAACTCTCTGTAGTATGATGGTTGGACGGGAGCAGGATATGTCAGGTGTCTTGTTGCGCGACCCGTACACGCGTGTTGTAAGGCTGTCAGTGTCTTGAATGAATCTTGTTTTTGCGCCGTTGGCATTGAGTGTCTTTTCTGTTGGTTGTCCGCGGTTTTGTGTGCAGCCGGACCGCGAGTTCAGCAGCAAGTACTAAGTACGGTAGTTTGACGATGGACAGCATGTTCGAGTATATTGGACGATTTGCGGATGGCTGACGTTGCATTGATGATGTTCTCGTTGGTGTACCTTGCATGATATTTTTTCTGTGTGGTCTAACATATGTATCAATAGTGCAGTATGTAAGAATGTGCAGTCCAATTTAAGACACACGGCGAGGCACTTCTCGTATGGGCTTTCTGCGGTCAATCATAGCATGTGTGGGGCTATGCTATGCTGGCATTACTCTATTCTACGCCGACTGGCGTTATCAACGAAGTTGTAGCAGCTGTAGCAACGTCGTTAGAGTAGTAGTATAATATTTACGGTGTTGCTGTTTTTTGCTGTTTGTTGTATTCCGCCTTCTCCCTACTGCTTTTGGCGTCGTATATTGTTGATTGTCAGTCAATGACGGTTTCCTGAATACAGGTCCTTGACGTGGCTGCACTTCGACATGATTCCCAGAAATTTATAGAAGAGCCGGTCGATAACACAGCAGTAGTCTTTGCTGCCACGTACGCCATAGTGACATTACCTCGTCTGGCTTGCCCTGTCCTACCGCGGGGTTAAGGCCTCGGTGGAACCCTCAGGTATCTGTTGTCGAGTATGCGCGAGTAGGCGTTGGGTCAGAATGTAGAAACGACTCAGAACTAGACTAAGGGATTCACAAACAAGATCCAGATTTTCTGGGTTTAAAAAAAATGCTCCAGGTGTACAAGAATCCAGGGTTTTTCGCCCTTTATTACCCTCTTTTTCGCCCAACAATATACCTCTCTCGGGATTGAAACTTTCTGGTGTGCACTTTTTTCGGACACGCCAGCTTGATAGTTTAAATGATCCCCGAAGAAGCGAATTTTTGGCGAAATCCGTTTTTTTTCATCGGTGATGTAAAAGGCATGGTACTACCGTAGCTGCTGGCGCGTGAAATGTGTTTTTTTTGGGGGGGGGGTTGAATCCCCACCGGAGATCTGGTGGCGCTTTTGTTGCGGGCGCTCGACGGAAAAACCCAAACTTTCAGTTACTGTAGTTGACTTTATGTCGGTGGCTGTCGTTATGCTTTTTTCATAAATATACTTGGCGAATTTGGCGACTGTGTTGTGCTGTTAGCTCGCAACTTCGAATTCACGAAAACACCTCGTGCGTCGTTTCTGGCTGTCTACAACTGACTGCTTTCTCTGATGCACCCGACACCCTCTCGCACACCCCATGATGCACCCGACACCCTCTCGCACACCCCATGATGTACTCGACACCCTCTCGCACACCCCATGATGCACCCGACACCCTCTCGCACACCCCATGATGCACCTGACACCCTCTCGCATACCCCATGATGCACCCGACACCCTCTCACACCCTTAAGGAGCGTGTTTCATTTTCGTGGGCTTTGTTTGCCTGCAGAGGACTGTAGCTGTCTGCAAAAAGGAAGTGTGAACTTTCAGTTGGAGGTTCTTTTTTGTCTCATTTTATGCCTTCCGAATAGTGACCACTGCAGCGCCCCAAAATCGAGGTGTAGATCTCCGTTGAGAGCCTTGTGGCGGCCAATCCCGCGATAATAATATGTTGCTGCAGACGAAACACTAGTACATCCGCTCTCTGCTAAGCGAATTACCCGATGGTCCAAATGCACGTGTCAATATTGCCACTAATAACGGTACGGGAAAAAAATCTACAGGTTAGAGTCACCCGGAAACCCGGGGATGGAGGGTGGAAAAGTTCCACCGTGGTCTTGATATCAGTATGCAGCAGGGCATCTCTTGCAAAATGTATGTCGTGAGCACAATGTAAACATTGTGGGCCAATTTTCTGCTAGCGTCCTTGGCCCCACGCGAGTCAGCGCGAGTTGTAAATTAGGTGTACGGAAAACAAGAGCGGAGGCGCGCGACTGACGGCGCGATCGACCGAGCGAGTGGTCAAAACAGGCGACGGCGGGCGATCGACGGTCGAGCGGCGGCGCGATACACAAAATCGCGAAATCCTGCAAAACAACGCAAAAAAAACCACCAACACCAAGAAAAAACACGAAACGCCACCCAACCCACCGAAAGTCCACCAAAATCCACGGAAACGCACAAAACACCACCAAAACTCTGGAAGAAAAAAACACGTAAAACCCACCCGAAATGAAGAACTATCAAACCCTCGAAAAACCACGGAATACTGTTATGATACTGCTTTGTATGAGGTTGAAAGCCCGGTAATTACCTGGGTTCAGGCACTGGGAACGGATTTGTAGCACTTGGAAGACGTATCTTAGGTGGAAAACCAGGGGTTTTCCAGACACGCACGAGCTTGCTCTCAGTCTCCGCGTGCACGAAAGGAATAAAGCTGCTCTTCTTCTATCTCTAAGCAAGCAACACACGTGAGTATCAACGAGTACCGACTTAATAGGCAGAACTGTCCAGGGATACAAAGTGTCCCGCATGCTTGATCTTAACAAGTGGCGTCGTCGGCAGGACATGGGGAGTCAAAGCTGCAAGACCCAAGGCCTGGCTGGTCACGCGCGTCATGCGCTCTAAGTAGCGGGGGCGTCCAGTTGTCTTGGACGGCAGAGCTCGCTCAGCCGCCCTCAGCGAAAACCGAGGGCACTGCTTAAACTGCCACGAAGACACACTCTCACCGACAGTGTACACACCCCTTTCGAAACCTTAGTGGGATCTCAAACCCCGACCTCGGAACGCTCGGCGACGACGGCGAGGCGTTCCGAGAAAGCTCCCGTTGTGTAGCGCCAATTCTCATTCGGCGGTACAGGCGGTTGGTTTGGCGGTGTTGGTTCGGGGTGCCGGCCCAGTAGCGCAAAATTGCGTGGCGAGAAAGCTGAAGGTCCGTTTCCCGTTCCAAGATGGACGGGATAGTCCTGTCTAGTGCGTCTCGTACATCACCGCGATGACGCCACCTCGACCTCTAACCGATTGATGTCCAGTAATCTTTTCCACTTCGAGTCGTTGAAGAGAAGTCGAAACGTCGTCCTCGGTGACGTGGTACGGGGGGGATTTCTTGGAGAAGTTGTTGAGCACGTATTGCGTCAACCCCGCCGGCAAATACTTCGGCTTGTTGCCACGGTCGTGGGGTTTGACACAGGGCTTGCAGCGTTGAACTGATACGCGCCGGCGGGCCTCAGCGCCTGGCATATCGGAAGGAAGATCCAAATATAGTCTCGTCGTTCAATAAACAGGCCGTACGACCCACCGGGCGTTGCGTATCCGACGCAGGGGGGTTTCGGCTGTCGGACAAGTAGAACGATGCCCGCGTCGGTGGCGTGCAAGCGGCCTTTGTTGGCCAGCTTCTGAACCTCCGAAAAGGGAGGGCGCTGGTGGGAAGGAAAACCCGACAAAAAGTCGACTGGCAAAACTTCCGGCCGGCCAAGGGCTATGTAGCACATGGCGGCGTTGCACGGGGGCTCAGCCTGTTGTTCCCGAGCCCAGTCGGTGTGCGAACAGCGCGCTGCGGAATCACTGAACTGAAATTCGGCAGCTGCGCCGAGGTTGAGGGGAGCGGCGTTTGAGGCGCAGGCTCCCGATGTCGGGAAAATCAGAACAACTACACCAACGGATGGAGTGTATTTGGTTCGATTCTTGGACGACCCGGGACCGATCAAGCTTCCTCTTTCTGCGGCGCGCTACACGACTTCGACGAGAGCTGTACGAGGTTCTTGGTGTCTGAAAATTCACTCGGCTAGCGCGTTCGCACGGGAGGTCCAGCGTCACGTAGATGAATCTCGAGGCGCCGCCGTGGATAGCTGATTTTCGCTTCTTGACTGCACTCGATATTTATCTTTTTTGTCGTTTTCCTGGGCTTTGGGAGGTGTTTTTTTTTCTGCTCGGTGTGTGTGTGTGTGTGTGTGTTTTTTTTTGGGGGGGGGCTGGGTTGGGATGTGTTTATGCGTATTTTGTCCTGCCTACCCCCCCCGCGCAGTGTTGGGGCTGGTCTGGGTAATCGGCCGCTCATTTGTGGCCCAGGACGCGTTTTCAGAGTTGTGGGCTGGGTTTAGGTGGTTCTTGCCGTCGTCCGTGTTATTTTTCTTTTCGTTTCCGTATTCACTTTTCGCTTTTCCATGCGTCTTCCTCGCCTGCCCCCCCCGTGGAGCGGCATGGCGATGGCTTTCATTGACGATTTCTTCCTGTCCCTCAAGGCTAGGTCTCCCCTTCACTTTTTTTACGTACTTTGCCGGCTTCGTTGCCTTACCGTTCAGAGGTACGGGAATGGGTTTTGAGGAGCCGCATCTTCGACTCATGTTCTAGTTCGTGGAATCGGGGTTTCCATGAATTTCCCGTAACTCTGCATATACGGCTCATCAGAGTGGGCTAGTGTTATAATACTGCCTTGTATGAAGTTGAAAGCCCGGTAATTACCTGGGTTCAGGCACTGGGAACGGATTTGTAGTACTTGGAAGGCGTATCTTAGGTGGAAAACCAGAGGTTTTCCAGAGACGCACGAGCTTGCTCTCAGTCTCCGTGTGCACGAAAGGAATAAAACCGCTCTTCTTCTATCTCTAAGCAAGCATCACACGTAGGTACCAATGAGTACCGACTTAATAGGCAGACCTGTCCAGGGATACAAAGTGTCCCGCATGCTTGATCTTAACAATACCCGCGAAAATCCTGTACTGTAAAACTAACAAAACATCACAGAAAAGACGAAAAACAGTCAATTTCCACCTGAAACCACGGAACATCAGCGAAAAACACGGAATACACACAAACAACCAAAAACGACGTAGAAAACGTGAAAACAGTGAACACCTACCAAAATCCACCGAAACATCCCCCAAACGCACTTAAACCATTAAAAAGACTGCTGGATGGGATTGGTGGTATTTGACGAATTTAGTCAGCTTTTTCACTCTGGATGAATAATACCCTAAAATCGTTCTGAAACCCCGCGGAAAAAAAAAATCGGGTACACGTACCTGGTACTTGCTACCAGGAACTCTAGTTCCTCAGTCTATATATCAAACTCTTGCTGTTCGACCGCCGCGACCTACGAAAAATTGATCATATGGACTCCCTGGGCGCAGGTCATAGCTCGCCGTCATCGGCTCACTCCCTCCGTTCAGGCAGGAAGACAATCTCGCTGGCGTTTTGTTCATAGATGAGTCATCCAAAGTACTCGGTAGTTTGTCTCCGTCTGAAAACGGAATCGGTCGCATGTTCTTGCCGGCAGAAAAGTGAGCTGAGGGATGCACTGAGCACTGATGCTCGTCTTGTTGGCGAGTTGCATAGTCCCATCTCCGAGCTCCCACGCACCACCATTCGATGTCAACAGCCATTATTCGCCGAGGAACTAAGAATTTTCCCTGCGCAACAGCAGTGTTTGACGGGATCTGCATGGCAGAAGCTGGGGAGGCCCTGATCGAATCCCTGCGAAGTGCGCAGAGGATGTGATTATGATTAAAAGCATCCTTCCCACTCTGCCCGGCGTCCAGCAGGTTGCTTCCTTCTGCGAACGCGTCTGCTACCAGGGTTTTCATCGCCGGCGCCTGTGGGGAAAACAAACGCACCGAACGGAGGACGCGGCGCCCTAAGACGTTCTCCAATTCTCTAGTCCACCCAACCGTATGGGTGTCGTCACATGCTTTGTACCCGTTCACTCTCGACGGCATTGCGTGAGGCGGGCGTGAATTTTATAGACACTTCGTGGTCCGGTGATGGCGGAAGGTTGGGGACGGTGATGGGAAAACTCGTGTCTGATCGGGCGTATGAGCATTTGACACTCTATGTTTGGGCTCCACTGTCTTCCCCCGCCCCTCCACCTCTAACCGTGATGTTGCGGGTTCTTCTGGACAATGTGTTATCTGTCATAACTCGACTCTTAGCTTTCGCCACGGTCCGACCTACTGCAGTATCATATCTGCTGCGGCCGCGGGACCCGCGTTGTCTCCACTTCCCCCCTGGCGTCTCAGGTGTCCACCACTCCTCTTCCCATACTGGAGACCACCCTTCCACCAGCAGCGTACCCACCGAGGCCGTCGCCTCTCCCGTCGTATCCATGTCCAGCGTTGGTACTGAAATCGCTTCCGGCATTGTGCGCGGTATCCTCCATGGGTGCTCCCTGTGCGGCCTAAAACGAAATAATACCTGCTCCGGCACACCGGGGTAGGCTTCACGAAGGCTGGGAATTCCGCCGGGGATAAGCTCCAAAGAGGGACCCATCCCCCGGCGTACGACCCGGAGCGCCCCACCGTCAAGGTGACGCTACAGATCCGGCCCGCCAGAAGGGGCCGAGAACGACTGTAGCCCGTAAAACACCTGCGTGTGTGATGGCGGCAGCCGCCACAGCTCCATCATTGGGCTTCGACAGGGTAACGTTGATTACGCTGTCGAAGCCCGGTAATGAGGCGGGCGTTGCCGGCATCACCATGCGCGCAGGAGGCGGTTGGATCGTTGTCGTCGCCCCAGCTCCTTTGTGTGGGCTGGGCCTGCAAGTAGCACCGGGACGGTGGGGTGCTCAGGATCTTGCCGGCGGCGGGTCCCTCATGGGAAGGAGCATACTCCCCCCGGATTCCTTGTGATCTTGGATAACGATTCCGCGTGTTGCCTCCCGGATGCCCCTGGAGTGATCCATGTGTCAGTCAATATTCGTCTGGTACTCGTTCTCGCTCTGCCTGACGGCACGCTCGGCCTGCCACACGTGTGCGGGTGATAACTTCATCGTTCGTGATGGCTACTGCCCGGGCGAGGCTATTTTTGGCTCGCTGGAGCTCGACACATTTCTTATGAGCATATTGCGCTTCTCTTCTCTACGTGCCTTGGCCGCCTTCTGCAGGCGTTCATGCTCCTCCGCCTCCTTCTCCGCACGGTGGTAGTTCAGGCCTGCCGCACCGGGGGCGTCTGCTGCAGGCACACGGTGCATGATCAACGTTTTCCAGGCCGACGGGGAACGAGTGGCGTCGGTGCTCCCGGGTTTGACGAGGAAAGCGAACGGTTACCTCACGCACCGGAGCGGTAAACCAGTCCGTGTTTACGGGGGGGGGGTGGGGTGGGCGCATGCGCGTGTCATTTTTTTTCGTTACTTTGAACGTCCGACATGGACACGGCCTGTTCGGCCATCTTTCGCTACTTCCGCGTCAACTTGCGCGGTTCGTACTCCTTTTCTTGCAGTTTACGCGCTAGTCGTATACTGATTTAGTATCGTGTATTGACCAAAACGTGCGAACGGAGTGGGACGGCAGGTGCATGCGCACGCGCATCGACATGGGAAATTTTGTACATGGGAACGATCGCTCCCCAGGGGCCGGCGTCAGTAGCTACGAACAGGCCCGACTCCCCGCTGCTCTACCCCTAATCCCCCATACGTGGCCGCAAAGGACAACCCTCGATCAGCATGGAACGAAGCTACCATGTCCCGGCGTACCTTCGTGTCCCCCGTAACACCCGCTGGGTCGGCGAAGGACGGAATCGTCGGCTCCCCGGCGTCTGCGTCTTCCCCCTTCCCCGTCCCTTTCAGGGGTTGGTTGGGAGATGCAGGCAGGGGCGTGTATGCGCGTGTGGGGTCGTCATGGTGGCGTGCCATGTGCGCAACCGTGCCAAAATGAAGCAAACCTGTCGGAGGCTTCACGCCATGCACATGAAAGCCGAGCTTATCAGGGAAGGCGGCTGCTTCGGAAACTGGGGAACCGTCATGCCCACCCTCACTACCAGCAGGAGGGGCCGACGATCCTGTCCCGCCGCTCTCGTGGAGCGCGGGGGTTATCTCTGCTAAATATACTATCATTGAAGCCCCCCATGACGGGTGCGGGGTTGTCTCCTACTGGTACCAATGATCGCGTGGGGGAACTATTATCCCCCCACGTTTGAGCGTGGTGGCCGCACTAGCGCCGGTTGTGCACGTCGCCATGGCTTTTTCAACCCGGCTTTCGCCTGATCCACGCGTGCGGATCGCCTGGCCAGGGGCTGCTCGGAGTCGTATTCCTCGAACCGTCTTGCCTCCTTTCATTCTCCGCAACTGATTTTGTGACCATCATGATTCCTCTGGAGTTCTTGCATGGTGTCGGCAGACGCGAGCTACAATATGTCTTTTACTCTGATGCAGTCGACGCCATTGTCAGGGAATGAAACTTTGGGAGTCTTCTTCGCTGGTGCGACAAGTGGACTGATGAAGACGACCTTCACAGTTAAGTTGGTCCGGATAGACGGCAGTGGTTCGGTTCGAGGAGGTCAGCAGAAGCTAAATTGGGAGTGGTGTTTATATCCCCAGCGCGGTGGAAAATCAAGGCAAGACCAAGCACTAAACGGAAGTCGCTTTGATTCCTGTGCGTAGTGAACCCTTTTATGTCTACAGCAATGACGCGAGTCGACGAGGGAAGAAGGGGCTGCAGCCTTCTCGCGAAAAAAATGAAAGGCACGAACCGTAGATGTGTAGTGGGGAGGGGGGGATAAGAGGCCCCGGATCTGAGTTATTACTATTACGGGGGTCCATAGTTAATAGGACCTATGGTATACATAAAAACCTATATATTTACCTATTTTTACTAACAAAATTTGGTCCCATTAACTATTGACCCCCGAAATAGGATGGATAGAGTAATAATAAGAAGGGCGAAGTTACTACATAGGATGGAGACAAATAGACAAGAAAAAAGCGTACGTTTGCTTACGACCGATCTCGTGCAGAAATATCCACTATTTTTACTACAGCACGTATCTCTACGTCGTCAACTACCTGTATTCTTGCCAGCTGTTGATCAAGGATCATTAGGTCGCCAGGACAGAATGCTATAGCCTAACTACGTGACGATGAAGTATGCACAGCATAGTTCAAGAAGTACTTGGTACCTGGTATTACACCTGGTAGTCTAGACTGCTTCCCTGATACCTCGTACTGTACGTAGCTGCTTGCGTATGGAATCTATTAATAATAGTAATTCAATCTATAGCGGTAAGTTTGCATACTTCGTACAGACGGCAGTGTTCTTGACTTACACTCCTCAACTATTGACCCTCTGACCAATAGTACCATTCGATACTGCTCTGGCCTTTTCTATCACAACATGACTGCAGCAGCACGGGACTCTTACCTTCATTAGCCAGCTGTTCACTGTGGCTGTGTGGGGGAACCAATGGGAATGACACTACTATCAACTTATCCTATATAAGTCATTCATGCGGGGAACTGACGATTTTCTATTTTCTATTTTCCCCTAGCTCCCAACTACAACGCCGCTAAACCGTATTGAAACCCAATCTGAAACTCGTTCGGAACGGTCGAACGGTGCTACCCCGGTACCTCTGAGCACTACGGAGAGGTTGTGGCCTTTTGCACAGCAGTACTACAGCAGTAGTTGAAGTACCGAGACAACTCACGATACATAAAGCCAGGATGATGCGCAGCATTCCAGCAAATTTCTCGTCGAAAATCGTCGTAGGTTCGCGACGGTGGAGATGTTCAACTTTATTGAATCATCTTGGTCTGAATCTTCGTTCTAGTGCTGCTGCTGGGGTTTGTTCGGCAACCGGGCGGAGGTGCTTGTCAAGTGCTCACGGCGAAGGAGATGGAGCTACACGACGACCGAAGGTCGACCTATTCAACCCTTCAGAGGTCCGGTATAATATTATCCCTATACTGAATGAGCAAAGTAAAACAACGGCTTTTGACGCGTGATACCGAGTACTTGCTTGTCCAGCACAACCTCAATCTTCAATCTTGCATTTTGCGGGCTACCTGGTATATACTTACCAACATCATCGTATCATTCCTTGCAAGGTTCACGGAAGATTCATGCCACCAGCGGCAGGGAAAAGCAGTGCTGTACTTCAAGCTGGGCCCCAACAAGCGTTTGTCATGATTGTCTCTCACAGCACATATCTGCCTTTGTATGCTTTCTCGAACCTTGCCTTGCACGCACGCCATTTTCTCTCCTTTCGGGTATACCTGGTACACTGCTGCGGCGTGGTTTAGGAGCATCAGCAGCTTCGAGAAATGGTGCGATCATTTGTGGAAAACGAGGTCGACCCACAAGCGCTGGAACACAACCGGTGCGTTTGTGTTGCCAGTAGTACCGCTTTGCGGGGAAATGCAAATTGGAGGATGATCTCTGATCCGTGATCTCTAAACGGTGATGGCCTCGCCAGCTGTAGTGTGGCTTGGCTCGACTTTTGTACTCGCACCTGATAGTTCGTACTGGTACAATATCGCATGCTCAGCGGGAATAGAAAAACACTGGTGGTCTTCGATTCAAAGTTCAAGTTTGTACGTAGCGCAGCAGTAGGGCACTACTACTGCAGTACAGCAGCAGCAATGTTCGTGTTGTCACAGACACACGAACTCCCGGGGTCCTGGCATCCGCGTGAGGCAACCTTCGCATTTTGTCGCTGTTTTACGCCCTCAACATGTCTATCGTGCTCGTTTTGTCGATACATGTACATTCTCATATCAAGTCTTCGTTGCTCATTGCCAACGTTGTTGCTGTTGTTGTTGTTGTTGTTGTTATTGTTCTCACATTAAATTTCAAACGAAGGAGTCTGTGGTCAATGTCGGGGAGGAGGTGGCCGGTGGCCGAGCTATTATTTGAAAAAATGTACAGCATCAACATGTGACACACTAGACATATCATCGCTCACAATTTCATGATCTACTGCTGTAGATATTCCAAGACACATTACATTACGGGCAAGTGCGGAGCGACAGGCAGGCGTTTACTTTTGCCATAGCTTGTTACTTGTGGCACGTTTTTGTCAGGTCAACTCGTGGGAGGTTTTACCCTCTCAGCGGCGTCCTGGACAAGCCGTACTCGTAGTCACAGGTGTCGTCCCTTTCCCCGCCTGGTAATTACCTTCATTTTTGTCGCGCATAAGGTTCTGCGTTCCCACTGCTCGTCGATTTTCATCGAATTTTGTCACACCAGCATGTAAGATACCTGCTTCATACTGGCTGCTGTGTATGGACGGTGGTACGTCATCCATTTCTTGTCGCACCAGATAATTATATCGCGACCATCTCTCTCGCTCTAATCGGCGCTCCTCAACGCCCTGAGTACGAATGCCCGTACTTGCTTGCCTGACTTGCTCACCCGACGTAAAAGCGAGGAAAAATTCAACGCCGATATCTTCAAACGATTGGGCGAGCTGGGTCTCCTCGGAGTAACGGTGCCACCAGAGTACGGGGGATCGGGGATGGATGCCTCGGCGGCTTGCATCGTGCACGAAGAGCTGTCTGCCGCGGACCCTGCGTGCTGCCTGTCATATTTAGGCAAGTGTGTGGTCAGGGAAAGTATTCACGGCGGGAAAAGGGGACAACGTCAGATGTACCGGTGGTACTGATGTGTTCCAGGCGCAGCAGACGCCCTGCTGGAGAGAAAAAGGCGCTTGGTGAAGAATGTAGTGCTGCCGATTTTCGTGCGTTGTATACAACCGTTCATGTTGTTGCACGGTACGGTGCAGTTCGGCAATGTTTATTAGTATTGCAAGCATCAGTACTGACTGTACACGGAGTTCTTGCTCTCTACCAGGAAACTACGCGGTAGCTTCGCTCTTTGCCTCAACTTCGAACATGCCATATCATACGTACGAGTATGTACTGTATGGTGCAAAACACCGCGCGGTGCGCCTGGTATTTACCGTTTTCATTTTTTGTTCAAATTTCCGCCAACCTAACCTACACCATGAATCGTCCCTTGCTGCCTTCCTGCGCAGCTCACTCCATGCTGTTCGTCAACAATTTGGATCAGAACGGCTCGCACGAGCAGAGGTCCAGATTTCTGCCTGCTACCTGCGACGGCACGATGATTGCGGGCATGTGCATGAGCGAGCCTGGAGCAGGTGATCACGGGGGCCCTTCCACTATCTGAACGGAATTTTCGGGCAAGAACTGTCGAATCCGGAGGTCTATCAACTCGAACGTTGCTCTACCTTATAAGCCCCATTTGAGCTTTTTTGAAGAGGCTATTATTCCCAAGGAAAACCAAGAAAACACGGCTCAAGCGTCGCGCTCGCGCGCCTAATAATACCGGTGCTGTCAGTTTTACAGCAGCATCCTAGCTGCAAGCAGAGGGTCTCATTCGTTCAAGTGCACGCGTGGATATCACTTCTTCAGGCACCGATGTCCTCGGCATGTCTACGAAAGCCGTAGCGTCACCCGACGGGTCTTCCTTCAAGATCGACGGGGCCAAGATGTGGATCACCAACGGCACGGTAGACGGCCGCACCACCGGAGACGTGTTCCTCGTGTATGCTCGGACTGGCCCGGGACGCCAGGACATCAGCATGTTCCTCGTTGAGAAGGCAAGAGAATCACGAACTGCGATGTCTGGGGTGGGTTCAGACCATGGTTTTACCTCTTTACAACTGCACCCGCGTTTTTGAGGGAAGTTACAAGGAATTAGAGTTGGATCAGTTTTGCCGTCGTAAGGGCCCATCTTATCGAGGGCTTTTGATTATTATTATTTATTTATTTTTCTAACTTAAATTGCATCTGATTGACCGAAGAGTGAATCACCAGGCAGGATTCGAAGGGGCAAATTAGAAAAAAACAATTTGAGTGAAAAGTCTTTTGGGACTTTTTTCGTGTGATTTGTTTATTTCAATTTCGAATTTGGAAGTTGATCAGCCTTGATGTAGCATGTTCATGGTGGGTCAACACTCCCGGGGAGTCTGGGGTGATTCTTGGCCGCTTCGGTGACCACGGTCGAGGCGATAAAACGCGAACCTCGCCGACAGGCGACTGGAGCAATAGCCGCGCCCATGGCCACAGACCATAGCACATCGTACCCCGTGGTGGCGCCTCAAAATAAATTATGGCGGCCGCAAGCCCAATTTTTCAGCCTGCTCGATCGGCCAACCATCACGAAAACCGAGCAAACGAGCGAAAAAACAGAGGATACATACGCTCGAGACCTCGACAGCTGCATCACCGTTGCTGTTCCGCACGTGGCGCTTGAGGGCTCCCTCCGCCCACCCTAGACACCCTGAGGGTGAGAGCTTCCTATCCTGCGCCACCAAAAAGAAACAAATGCTGGCAGCGGTGCGCACGCGACAACGCAAACCTTCGCTCTCGTCTATGCTCGTCGCTGTTTGTCGGCTGGGCGTTGCGTGACGCGGTGCTTTATTCCAGGCTGTTTCGAATTACTTTTTGTTTGACAATGAATGCGCCGTTTCCCGATAGGATACAAACACGTTTTTATTTCGAAATCAAATTAAAATTCATTGAAATTGAAATTTTATTTCCAAATAACGAAATTTAGTGTTCCCCGTTAAGATGGGCTCGAAAGGAGTCGAGAGGCGGTGAGGAATAGAATCAACTGGTTCGATACGCACACTAACATTTCAACTGTTTTCACTGCTTGGACAGATCATAGACTCCCACTCCATGGTCTAAATTATTCAAGGCAGATCTGTTTGCGATATTGTATGATCTAGCACATGTTGCCGGGTGGGACCCGTATGTTATGCATGCTGTAGCACATGTTTCCTGGGTTGGATCTGTACTACACACAGATCCTGCACAACCCCTCACAACGGCAGGTGAGGAAGTAGATAATATACAGATAGACCATGATCTGTCTGAGGTGTGAACTGTTTGTATATTCTGTTCGCGATGGGCGCCTCCTTCTTAGTGTCAGCGTCGCCACCTTTTGGGATGATGGCGTTGCACTGGTGCTCCCGCAGGGCATGCCAGGTTTCGAGCTCGGCCAGAAAATCGAGGGCAAGTGTGGCATGCGCGCCTCCATGACAGCAGAGCTGGTGTTCGATGGGGTGGAGGTAAGTGCGAGTGCGGTAGCGGAGCTTCCGGGCCGTTTCCTTCGCTGCCGGTGCATGGTTCCCATCGAGGTGGGTACCGAGCCATCGGTTGCATCCAGTTTCAGCTGTGTTAAAAGACAGAATGGTCGTTTGTACTCCCCCAAAGGATGCGCCTTTTTTGCCTGGTTTGCCGTACTGGGCTCTTCAGCCACTAACACCAGAAAACCAAGTATTGCTTATGATGTGGACGTACCGTGCACTCAACAGGTGGGCCGGGAGAATCTGGTGGGAAACGAGAACGGTGCCTTGCTGTGCATGATGCGCAACCTTGAAATCGAGCGTGTCACCCTCGCCGCCATGGGTCTCGGCATTGCCAGGTGAAGGCGACGTTGGATGCTAGCGTAGATTTATGATGAGTAGGAAGGGTGGAAAAGCGGTGACAAGCTTGGCTGTACCGTGCTCTGATATGACTCCGTGAGTCGTCATTCGTAGTTGCTTCGTGTGAACGCCGCGAGATGGTGGAATTGTCTCACCGTGCCACGTATCCGCTTGTATGATGCAGGCGGTGCATCGAGGCCATGAACGCTTACGGAAAGGAGCGACACGCATTTGGCAGCCCTATCAATAACTTCGGACAGGTCAGCACAAAGCTAAACCCATAGGCTGTTGACGTTTCTACTAACATTACTAGGTCACAGCTAACGCCGAGAGCACTGTACGTACAGGTAGAACTGGTATGTAGCTCCTGCGAACAGTGTAGAAGCATCCGCCACTGCCTCAAGCGAAAGTTATGTGTGACGTCATCTTGGATTACACGTTTGATCTTGTTGCGCTCACATGAATACGGTACGACACACAATAGAACACTTAATTGGGAGATGCAACTCGTCGAAACGCCCGCAAGGGATGTGTTGGAGCCGAGTGTACCGCCAAAAAGGCTGAAAACCTCCAATATGACGGCCACGATCCCCCCCCCCTCCTCTGACGTCATCGGTCTGCCGTAGATGCAAAAACATATCGCGGACTCATACGCCGAGTACATGGCGGGGAAGCACTACGTGTACAGCGTGGCGGCGAACTTGGACCTCTCTTCTGTAGGCAACGGGCTAGACGCGGACGGCACGAAGCTGTACTGCACTACCATGGCCAAGAACGTTGCCGACAGGGCGATGCAGGTGAGCTTGCTTCTTTTTTTATCATCCTAGGTGAGCTTGCGGTACAACAGGCATGGACATTGTGACGGATATACCCGTACTCCTGTAATCTACTCGAACACCTCTTTTAGCGTTCTTTGGTTGGCACCTTTTTGTCAGCTTTGATTTCCCGGCGTTATACTCCCTGCCGTTCTTCGTTCCACTAACATCGCGTTAGACCACTCGGCAATCAAGGTGGGCCAATGCGCACGTATATAATTTGTATGCGCTCTGCAGTTATCATATTCTTCCGCCCACTGCTTCTCTTGGTCACTTCTGCATCTGCACAATTTATCCTTACACAAATTCGGAGTGTTAGACCTATGCCAATGGAAACGCGAAGTCCAAAAGTTTTCGTTCTAAAATATCGCTTGAAAAAAACAGCCGAAAATATCCCCGTACCGCCGCTGTGGGAAAAAAGGAAAAAAAATGTTTGATTTTTTCTTCTTTTTTCTAACGGCTGCAGGCGGCGCAATTTGTTTTCTCTCGTTGCACGTTGTCAACACGCTGATAAAAATCAGCTCGTGCGACGATGGATGCTCGATCTCGATATAGACTCAGCCCATGGCCAACCCGCTTGGTGTCGGGCAAGGCCAACGAGTATTGATGACGGCATCGAAGATAGAAAGTGAAGACATGGTCTAGGGGGCGAGAGCTTGCCGGAGGCGTCCTGCGGTATCCTCCCTAAACTGAAAAAAGCCTGTTTTTTGCCATTCGAGACGGATCGAGATATTTGTCTTCTGTTTGATACACACCAACACCTAATTGTCTTTTATCGTAGGCCTGGCCAGCGCCCTCCACACGTCACTGGCCATTGTGTGAAAAGACGGTGACCCAAGGGTGGGTCGGAGCCCCTAACGAGCGCACTCCGTTCAGAATTCATGACGCAATCGTTGGTTTTGTCGATCGGTGTCTTTCGAGGACTCGGAATCTCGCCGCTTTGAACCAAAGATCTTCCTGAGTTTTTCTCAAGCCGATCTTGGCCCAACATCGGCCCCAGATTTGCTTTTTTCGGGCTTTTCCAAAAGTTGGGAACTTTTTTTTTTTCTAAACGTGCCCATAGGAAGCGTGTTCTATTTTTTTTTGGCGAGTATCTTTGGAATTCAAACTTTTTATTGATACTTCGCTTTCCCATTGGCATAGGTCTTATGTCCCCAAAAATGTGGTTCCAGTTCTGCAGGAGTCATGACCCATGGATTTGCTGTTGCGGCACCGGTCCTATAGTATTATAACCTACCTGGTATGTATTTAATGTTGCCGGCACCGGTGTTATACTATTCCGAGCATTTCTTGCATAGCCCTTACTTCCTATGATTTGGATGCACTGCGGACATGAGCTCTAGCACGTAGGCGTTGTCGAATCCCCCACGCAAACATGGTTCGTGTTGCTTCTTTGTTCTTCGATATGGGCTTGGTCCAGGTGCTTGGGGGATATGGGTACTGTGACGAGTACCAGGTGGAGCGACTATGGAGAGACGCTAAGCTCCTGGAAATCGGTGGGGGTACCCTGGAGGCTCACCACAAGAACATGGTCAGTCTTACTTCTGTTGTGACCGTTGCCGTTGTCGCTACGAACCCAGCATGCCGTCTGACGATGCCAAGGGCTCGTTTGCCACTTGTACGTGGAGCATTCGAAGAAAACACATGGTTACGAAAGGTAGTCCTATCTCAAGGGATTTGCCGTTGTATCCTTCATAGAAAAACGCATTCGGCATTAACGTTCAGTCGTTTTTTGGGTGTAGTTCGTTTTCGCTGGCAACCATTCATTTTTTTTTGCCCGGCTTATAAGAGCGGAGAGTATGCCTAGCCCGTTCAACAGGCACCGCGATATGCTTGTTGGTTATGCATGATGCTAAATTGGGCGTTGGTCGATTGCTTGCACATGCTGATCGCAATGCAGGTGAGAGATCTGGCGAAGAACATGGTCACCCTTCCTTGAAAGAACATTGGACTCCAATCATCGGCAATCGTGGACATGCAGTTACTACCCTGAGAGTATCAGCAAGTCAAACACACCCACGATGTACGGGTGCTGCGTATTGAGTTGTAATGTCGAATAGATCACGAGGTGTGATTTGGTTCAATCAAGTGGACATTTGCCGACAAGGTATACCAGCTGAAGCTTTTGCGTGGGCTTAGGCCTTGTCTAGCTTGCCGTCGATGGCGGGTAGTGAACAGCATCGATAGGTTTCCGGCCGGATATGGTTGGCTGAGATATTGCTAATGGGCGCCTTAGCGTCTGGGGGGTCAAATGCCACGCATAGCTTACAAAAGAGAATCATTGCTCTCGCTGTAAGGTATTGTAAAAAGTAGACAGGCGTAGTGTTGGTAACTGCCCGGCCTCGGACGCACGCTGTGTACTGTAGCTAGCCATTGTTTCCGGTCAAGTTGACCGTCTGGGTGGGAAGGGGGGGGTGGGAACGATGTGTTGAGGGTGGGGGAGAGAGAGGTGCAAGAGAACTGGCGTGCCTGTAGAGTGCGCCGAATGCCCGTGGAATGTGCTTGCATCTGTTCGATGCGTTGGGTGTATGTACAGCATGTGCTCATGGTTCCAGCGTGTGCAACGGGCAGGCGCACCGACCACCCTGCCAAACGAGTTGCTGTGTGTAAATCTAGGCAAGTCAACGAAGCACGGGGAGGGGTATAGAGCTCACACATCAGCCCGTAATATCAGTCTTGTTCTCTTAAATCGATTGACCAAACACTGACACCACATTGTTACCGGCAGCAAATCGACGACAGCCAAACGAACCGATTTGCTGTAAATTCTGTGAGAAAAATACTCGATGCTAAAGTTGCGACACCTCTCTAACTTCATGACGTATCAGGTTCCAGGTGCCCTTTGGGTTGCGAGTGAGTGCGTCAGTCCTTTTGTTCAACAACTTCAAGTTTTGGTGTTGTTGTTGTGGACATATTTTCCGAGTGGTGTTTCATACAATACGCAAAACAAGTATGGCATCGAGTGATCCCCGGTGTACGCGCGTGTATGTATTGTACTATGCGCTTGCTCTCTCCAAGTTTTAGTTAACATAAGCTCATGAACTGTGTCGAACAACGTTAAAACCCATGTCCCCACCCAAAAAACACAACCAAGGATAGTCACCCAAGGTACTGCTGTAGTACCCTTTCGTGACGATTACTCTCAAATTATGCCACGGACGTTCGAAGTATTACATTTCTGCCACGGACCCACGCCGTTCCCTTTCACTCTTCATAGTTCCACTTGAATGATAGAGTCGATATATAGAGAGCTCACTGATACCACTTTTACTTCGTACGACCATAGCTATCATCGTACTTACGGTATTGTTGTATACACGAGGAGGGGAGGCGGCGGCGTCCGTCGGTCGGTAAAATGAGGCGTTTACTTTGGTACTTACTGCTCTGCTGCTGCTCGAGTGAACGGTAAACACATCACCACCGACCGGGGTACCGGTACTTGAAATAAAGTATGTATTATAACTCTGCAGGTTTCACGACTACTACGTATGTCTATCTATTATATCAGCAAACTGCATACAGTGGGCCACACAGCAGCAGTAGTAACAACACCAGCAAAGCAGCAGAGGAGGAACACAGCGGTATATCAGATATTTCGTGTGATACCTGACACAAAAAACGTCGTCTACGTACGTACTGGTATTCTTAGCTTGATCGATTTTGCTTACTTTCGAAAATGTACCATTCATTCACAGAGTACACGTGCAACACAGCTTTTACAGTAATCGTGGTGGACGGTAGAGTATCCATCTCCCCTCTCTGCAGGCTATCCATAGAGCTACTGTCATAACTACTTCTTCTGGAGCATCCATCCACCAGCGTTCACTAAAACAACATGGAATGACTCGTAGGTATAAAGCCTACCGACCGTATTTTTATTTCACGTCGTCGTGGGTACTTTTTTACCGCGCAAAAACGCGGCGGTCCTCGTGCATACAACGACAATACTCACTTCAGTATACCTACGAACGAGTATCCTGGTACATCCCAGAGCGCGGCAGTTCGCGAACATCGAATTTCAGTCGATCATCTCATTCATCTGCGTGAACAACGGCGACGCTGGTGCGACATCAGTTTCTACTTGCAACCAATAAATAAACCGGGGGAAGGAGGAGTTGGAGGGAGGTTGCGTTGAGCACCTCACCTAGATGACAGCAGTTGCCTTATCGCATTTTTTCACAATTCAAAAATCAAGTTGTTTTTTGCGGGAAAGGATCCGCATCCACCGCGGGTTTCACAGCTAGAAGGCGTTATTCAGTCGCTTCTCTACCACGATCGGCGCCGTGAGGGGGTACACAGCCCTGACCACCCACAGAGGAGCTAGAGATCCGCGAGAATCACCACAGGTGAGCGGAGAGGCGGAGCTTGGCGCTGTCGGTTGGCTCTACCCTAGTGGCGAGGTAGTACGTGGCGTTTTCGAAATTTAAATTACCGTAGCCCTGCAACCACCGGCAGGAGCTCGTACGCGCGGGACTCGCGTGTCAGGTAGGCTACGAGAGGGAGTGAATGGAAGAAGACCGAAGACGATACCACGTTCGTCTGGACGAGGCTTGGCGTTCATTGGATCAGCCTTTCGAACTGTGGGTCTAGGTTGTGTGGGTGCTACCGTTCCGCTGTGCGGTATCTGCTTGCTCCTGCCGAAACAAACAACGTACCCCACCCCACCCTTGCTCGGGCACGCGGCAAGCCCTTGTGTCTTGTGTGTCCACGACACCAACAACCCCTCCCCCACCTCCTCCCCTAATCCCGCAGGCGCAGGGCTCCGAGTTGCTGGGAAGCTCTGGAGCCTGCAATCGGCTGTCCGGGGTGACAGATTCCAATTCGTCGGCGGTGTATTGGGTGAACCCTGTACGTACGGTAAGCAGCACCCAGTTGTTGTCGTTGCTGTTGCCTTGATCGAGATCGAGTGATCGTGACACACTTGAATTTTTCGAGTGCAAGGCTCGAGCCGAGCTACTGCTGTTGCTCTCTCCCCCTGTCTCTCTGCACGGCGAGCACCATGGCCACGCCGGCAGCGGGATGCACCGGTCCGATCAAAGCTGTGACATCGGCGTACTCGTACTTTCAAAGCCACCAGTACAGCAACCATAAGGACGAGTTCGCCGATCTTGCCTTCGGGCAAGCAGGGGCAGAGATCTCACGCCGTTGGCGCGACCTCCCAGACGAGCACCGGGCCAAATTCGAAGCCCAGTCCGCTGAGGATCGCAAGCGCCACGAGCTCGAGTGCGAGACTCGAGACGCGGAAGTCGTGGCCCGGCAGGCAGCGAACCGCGATGCTCGAAACGCGGATCCAGTATCCCAGGGCTACATGCGACAACGGGCTGCCGTGGAGCCTAAGAAGGAACGGAAGGTCACTCGGGTGGAGGACATGTCCGAGGAGAGGCTGGAGGCGAGGAGGCTGGCCCAAGCCAAGCGCGACTTGCAGAAGTCGACTAGGCTTGCCGCGGAGGCGGAGAGCGACCGGCAGAAGAATAGCATCGCGGCGGCGGCGGCGGCTATGGCCCGCAAGAGGTGGGTAAGGGGCCCGGGAGATGATGGGTTTAAAACGTCGGATGCTGGTCGGGGCGGGGGCGGTGGGGGGGGGGAAGAGCTCCCTGCTGGATGTGTCGACTGAACGTATCCTTTTCAAACTCGGACGACGCAGCAGCAGTTCATACTTTGCGGGTAAGAGAGACACGGGACAATTAGAGCACCAGTCAGTCGGTAGATATGTCGCCGACCGTGAGCTACAAGCCGGTAGCGTGCGGGTTGCCAAGGCTGAGAGGCATGCCCCTTCACCCCTTTGGTTTGGTCGGGACGCGGGGGTCGGGTTGTCGGCGTCGGGGGGCACCGCACGTGGGCATGTACCGAACACGCTCATGCCATGGGTCATGATCTGTATCGTCAGAGATTCGGAAGCGTGTTTTTTTTTGTTGTTGCTGTTGCTGTGGCGTTGCATGTGCCATGTGCCATTGATGCATCGTTGGGGTTAATAGGCGAGTAGACGTAAGGGTCGTCATGCGATCGATCGCCTACCATGCATTCGATGACTTCTGACTTCATTTTTGTCGCGTCAAATTAACTGGCGAAGAAGGGTTGACGTGTTCTATGTTGTATCCCCTGCCTATCAGAGTGCGGTGGGATTTTCTTCTTTACTGCCACCTGGTACACAACAATAGGTACAACAGTAGCTGTCGACGAGACCTTGCAGCAGCGGCACCTTCTCGGTATCATGGACATGTTACTGCCTGTAGTTCAGGCTAGTTGATTCTCGTCTTCGCTTGTGATGCCGGTCGTTGGGTTTGTTGCACCTTGCGATATATTATGAGTGAAAATACGAAGTAAGAAGTACTGCTGTAGTATGATCACCCCGCCGTGGCATCACTTCCATGATTCGCATTTGAAGCCAAGGGACCTCTGGGTGCTCCGGCCTTTTCACCAACGAGAATAATCTCGGCTGGGGAAGAAGCCTACCAGGTACGCTTTTTGTCTCCCCACACTACGGCCATGCATGACATGACCCCCCCTTCCCCCCCGCGCTCTATTTGTCTCGCCCTTTGTTCGCCGCAGGATTAAATACATCCTCCGCCAGTCGGACATTTTCGCAACCCACTTCGGCGTGGTCTTGAGCGACTCCGACGACGAGGAGGAGGAGAAAAAGCCCGAGGGCGGCGCGGGAGCAGCCTCTGCCGGCGCGAGCCCATCGAAGCGGCGACAGGCGGTGAGGGGGGCGGCAGACGAAGCGTTGGACGTGGACACCAACGGAGAGGACAAGGCTCCGACGTATCTCATGCAGCAGCCGCCGTCTATTTCGGGCGGTACAATGCGGTCCTACCAGCTGGAAGGGCTGAACTGGATGATCAACTTGCAGGCGCAGGGAACCAATGGTGAGCACCTGCGTCAATTGTTTTGAGACTTTGCATTTGATGTTTGAGAGCTCTATACACGATACGCGATACGAGTGTGTTGTAGGCAAAGGCGTTGTAGGGTTTGGGTGGCGTTATTTTTTTCAAGTATTTTGTAACCTGCCCTGCGATGTTGGTGGTGTTTGTTTGTTTCGCGCGTTGCACGTGGGGGGTACTATCTCGGCTCTTGTGGTAGGCTGGAGTAGGCGTGCAGGGGGCTGCTGGTTGCGCCGATCTTATCTTGATATCACTTAGTTGAGGTTCTCGTTGATGGTTCGAGATGTTCGGAAATGTGTGAGTGGTTCTATATCGGAAGATGCAGTCTTTTAGTCTAAACTTTCCACGCTCATGCTCCGCTGTGCACAGGCATCCTGGCGGACGAAATGGGTTTGGGCAAAACTCTGCAGAGCATAAGCATCCTCGCTTACATGCGAGATTTCCAAAAGGTATGTACGTCGGGGATTATTTTGCCCCTACATATATTATACTTACAATATACAGCAGTATCATCGTGGTCGGCTCCCTGTCGGCGCCACGGGCTCTTTCATATAAATAGTCAACATCGTTAACGAGTATTGGTAGACACTACGTGTTGTTATAGACAGAGGTTGGTGTTACAGCACTACTGCTGTCGTAAGAGGTCACTAGCCGTGACGGCATGAGTCCGAGCGTCAAGTGGAAATCGCGACGATAAGCGATGGTGTTTCGGTCGGTGGATGGTTGATTTCGCGTTTCCTACTCGTTCCCCGCACGGCATCCATCTCCGACATAACAGGTACATGGTGCGAGTATACCGGTGCAGATGGCACGTCCACCCTACAGTAGTCACAGCTCCGCAAGGTACATGCTTCAGGTCCCTCACTAGACTATGATGTCTGTCGTACTTGCAGTGTATTCATGTGATAGTAAGGCGGTCGTGCTCTTGTACGAACGGATTGAGACTGGCAAGAGTCAGTAAGAACCGTGACCAATGAAACTGCTCGCGCTGCACGCCCGCTTCGGCACGACCCAACGCGATAGGTGAACGGGCCTCATCTGATCCTGCTGCCGAAGAGCGTTCTCGGCAACTGGCAGCTGGAGTTCAAGCGGTTCTGCCCATCTATCCGCATCTTGCGCCTAAGTGGCAATAAGGTGATACCCCCTCCCGGTTGTTGGTGTTGGTGTCGTTGGTGCTATCGTTTATGGTGGACGTGATAGTGTGTTGGTTTTGTTGATGTTAATATTGTTGGTGGCGTAGTTGTTGCTGTTGTTGGTACCATTGCTTTGGGTTGTTATTGTTTATGGCTTTCTCGTTATACCTCACGTCCGTACTCTCGTACGTGGTCGCAAGCAAGACGGGCTCCGTTTTCTTTTTTTTGAATCGCGAACGGTTGACGTTTTGCCCCACCCTGATAATATAGCTAAGACCTGCGTGTGGGAGACGTGTGCCCCATCACCTGCCCTCGTCCGACCCGCGCCACTTTTGGCTTGGTGTATTCAGGACGAGCGCGTCGCTATCATCCGAGACGAGTTAAAGCCCGGAGCACCGGAGAATGAGCGTAACTGGGACGTGCTGTTGACGACGTACGAGGTCGCCAACATCGAGAAGACCGCTCTCAACAAGATCGGTTGGCGGTACCTCATCATCGACGAGGCGCACAGGTGGGTTTCAACACGCGTTCACTGTCTTTGCGTAGTTTCGCTGCGCTGCTGTGGGATGTTGTTGTGGTGTCGGTGACGATTGTGGCAAGTGTCGGAGGGCCATGTCGGTGCTCTCGCTCCGATAGCCCAGCACCCAAATATTTTTTATCGGAAAGAGAGAAGGGTTTGTCTCGCGGCTAGGACACTACTCTGATCTTCCATGGGTCGGCCGTCCATCTACCTACTGCTGTACTGCTGTACACTGTATCCTGTAGACTGTTGGCACTCGGTTGTGGCTGATCTTGGTCCTGACCTGCCCCGTGCCTTCCGTAGACGCACGCACCTCTCTTGGAGTCTTGAGAGTTTTCAGGGGAGAGAAAAAGCCTATCTACGGCCGAAGCTGTCTGAAAGAGCGGAGATGATGCCGCGCCGTACCATACCATGCCACGCCATGCATAGTCTTGTTTTCACGACCAGAAGCGTCACACCGTCTGATTGGCATGCGGGCCACCTGCATTTCATCACCTCGCTACACGTTGCATCGCACCGCTCATTGCTTGTGCTCGTGCCGTGTCTTGTGCCGCCATTGCCCCGTCCCTCCTGGAATGCTTTCGTCCCGCTGACCTCGAATAGGCTCAAGAACGAGTCGTCTTTGTTCAGCATGACGGTTCGCGAGCTGACAACGCAGTTCCGCCTCCTGCTTACAGGAACTCCCTTGCAGGCGAGTGTTTTTCTTTCCGCTACCGACTCTACCGTACATGCAGTATTGCCTGAATCCTGAATCCCCTTTTCACCGACATCGCAGAGAAGAGTGTCCTCGGCATGACGGCATAGTATGCTGAATCATGCGCAGGGTGGATAAACAGGATATAACGCGTCGCTTTTTTTTGTGGGCCTTTGCTGCTCGCAAAGGAACAAACAGAGTGACAAGGTTCACGGGCAGCGGTGCCGTGTTGAGGTGACGGTGATGGAATCGGCGTTGTTGTCGGTTGCTCGTCCGACGCGTTTCTCGCCGACCTCTCGTGATTTCGATGAGGATTACGACGTCCAATCGGACCCCAAGCGATGGACGAACTGCGTGAAGGTGCTGCGAAGGTGTTTGTGTATACCAACGTTTGCTGGGGGCGGGTGGGTCGGTGCGCTGGAGATGACGGGGCGATGGACGGGACACGGCTGCAGGTGATCGCGTCAGGTGCTCTTGTCTGTGAGAGATTTGTGTGGACTGCTAGCGCCGTCACTTGACATGCTCCTTGTGTTGATGGCGTCGCTGCTCTTTGCCCCCCTGTTTGGTGGACAGAACAACCTGCACGAGCTGTGGGCGCTGCTGAACTTTTTGCTGCCTTCGGTTTTCAAAGATTCGGAGGCGTTCAGCAAGGTGTTCGACCTCAACGTGGGCGACGCCGACAAGAAGCAGAACATGATCAAGCAGTTGCACAAGATCCTCAGGTATGTACACACTCGGACGATCGTGAATCTCGTACGTTACTGCAGAGGAGTCGCTTTCGCGCTGCTCGTTCTCTTGACGTTTCACTAGTCACCTCTTGGCCAGCTTAATATGACAGGTGGCTATTAAATAGCCGTCTATAAGTACCGTCCCGACCATGGCGGAGGTGTCTCGTTACAAAGCAAATCCAAAAGTAATTACCGTCGTCTGCCGTTACCGACCCTTTACTATGTACCTGATATAGGATACGGCAGTAGTTACCTGTAAAGGGGGAGGGTGTGCAGGATCCACGTGGTGCTTGGTGTTGTGTTGGAATGCCCCGTCTTGGATCACCATATTGCTTGACGTATCCGTACCTTGGCCGTCCTGCCTGATTGCTGCCGCTATCTCCCCTCGATGCTGCAGGCCGTTCATGCTGCGGAGACTGAAGAAGGAGGTAGAGAAGTCCTTACCCCCGAAGGAAGAGACCATCCTATTCACAGGTGAGGGCTGAATGGCATGCGTGTGGTGTGCCCCGAGGGCGATATCGTTGTCGAGCGCTCAAGAGAAGAGACACGCCGCGCTGTGACGCAGGGACAACATCCGCAGGGCACGTGGTCGCCGCCAGGCTGCGGCAACCTCACGCGAGACCTAGCCAAGCCTCTCTTCCTGAAACCTGTTTTTGTCCGGCCGTCGCTGTAGGGCCTCGCAGGTGACGGGCGTCGATTGTCACGCAGGGGGTTACCTCCTCTCCCCGCTCCCTGAAGAGTATAGTAGAAGCTGCTTTTTTTCATGGTGGCTTACGCCGGGAATCCCGTGTCCTCTGCCTAATCGCGCGCACACGCCGTTTTAATCAGGCATGTCAGAGGTCCAGCGGAAGGTGTACAAGGGGGTGCTGATGCGCGACATCGACACGGTGAACGGATCTAACGTGGGCCGGACCGCTATCCTGAACATCGTCATGCAGCTGCGCAAGTGCTGCAACCACCCGTACCTCTTCCCCAACACGGAGGACCGAAACCTTGACCCCATGGGGGAGCATCTCGTCGAAAACTGCGGAAAGGTGAAAAACCTAAAAAAGAAGTTGTAAGGACCGTTTGGTCTACATAAGAGTGGTACCAGGTATAATATAGTACTGACTGCGTATAGCCCAATGTTGATTTCCTGGTGACAGGTACGGTATCATTTCGCGGGGAGGGGTGAGACGATTTCTCGCTTTTTTTTTGGTGCCGCCGCTTTTCTTGCGGGTTTGAGACCACTCAAGGGCGTCTCGGATGAAACTCGAGGCGATTTGGAAGCTGCATGGACTAGCTACTGGTTTCCTAGCGTGGTGTGCTGTGAAGGCATGTGTGGGGGAAGCTAGGCGCTGAGATTTGGCCCCGGCGTATTTTGGGACAGACGATGGAATGTCTGACACCCCCACCTCTTGAACCTTGCCCCCCGACTTGTGACGCTGCCTGCACATATGGAATCTTGTACTATTGGCCGACGGCTCGTCAGATGATCCTCTTGGATAAGCTGCTCACTCGGCTGAAGGCTGCGGGCCACCGTGTCCTCGTCTTCAGCCAGATGACCCGCATGATGGATATCCTCGAGGACCTGATGCACATGAGGGGTGAGCACGATTAATCTTGTAGCAGGCGATTTTGTCGCCATTTTAGACACGACTCTGTGTTGTTGTCGGCTGCTGCGTCCCGATACACCGGCCCGCCTAGGTAGTTATGATCGAGTGTGTATGAGCGGCTTATTGGGGCGACGCGAATCCCCTCGATGGAGGCGTTGGCTCCTCGACCATGTACCGAAATGGGCGACAGGCATGATTGTTCCGGAGAGGAAGGTAGGGTGCGACCTCGTAAGCAAGTCTGTTGTCTGGAGGGTGCGGCGTGCATGGGGGCTGCCTCTTGTCAAGGTCCGCGTGTTGGACTTACGCTTGCCGCGCATGACCCGTGCCGCGCTCCCGTCGTCGCTATTTTTCCGTTCCCTCAGAGTACGAGTACTGCCGCATCGATGGTAACACTCCCCACGACACGAGGCAGGACCTTATCGAAGAGTACAACGCACCGGTATGTCCTTGCATCCTCCATTTTAATTAGGTCCTTTCCCCGTGATGGTAAGCATGTACGTAATTTAGTCCAGGACGACACACTACGCATTGGTTGGCATGCGCGAGATATCGCAAAAATATTCTCGCTTGGTCTCGAAGTCGTCTGTCCTCGTGATGAGGTCGAAGCAAAAATTGGCATCGTGTCAGCTGCAGTGTGGCCCGGCTCGTCGTCAGGCTCCCGGGCGCTGTGACTGTGTTGGCGACTGTTCTTTATGACGCATTAGTAGCGCTCTGAGAGCAACATTTGTAGCGGGCGTCTCGTCACGCGAGCATGCCTGGCTATTCCATGTAGTGCGCTGCATGAAGCTATGCCGCGGCTCTCCGCTGAGGCGTAACCTACGTGGTATATATCTCTGGACAGAAACGCAAGCATCGTTTAGGTAAAAACATGGATAACCAAGCAGTCCTTACGCTTCCGTCCAGCGTTATATCACTGTACAATAAGATAACCGGAAGAGGCGGGACTACAATAAGAGAGGGTTAGGTTGAGCTGGGACTTTTACAATAGCGCCTGCTGTATTACAGGAGTTCTTGCGTGCATATCGTACCAGTTTCGTTAAAATGTACCGGTTCGTTTATTCACGTAGCATGCTCTTCTGGGCTCCCTCTGTTCGTGCCCCCTCCCCGTCCCTTGCTTCCTCTTGCATTCTCCGACCCGTTTCTGTCTTGCCATTACTAACGCACCGCTATTCAGGGCTCTGAAAAATTCGTGTTTCTGTTGTCCACGAGGGCGGGCGGCCTCGGCATCAACTTGCAGAGCGCCGACACGTGCATTTTGTACGACAGCGACTGGAACCCCCAGGTGCGAGGGCAGGGACAAGGGGAGGGGGCGGGCGGTATACTTGTGTCATGGGCGTAGTCGTATGATCATATACCCTCGCATCCCTACAATGCCGGGACGGAGCACATCTGGTTTTCACCGACCAGGCAGACATTATTGCTTGAACCAAGCGCGAAGCGCCGTGAGATGTTTGGCGATGGTCGGTTTTGGTGTCCGTATTGGTGGCGTTCTTCTGTATTGGTGGCGTTATTCTGGGATGGTTTCTGTATTCAGAGCCGTGGCTGTGTTGTTTACGTGTGCTTGCCATCGACCTCTTGTTCCCTGACCCCGGAAGGGTTTGACCGTTTAGCTCCCACAAAAACGCTGACCCTCTGCTGTACCTGGTACGAAGTATACATGTTCCGAGTGGAGGCCGTTTTAGGGAAGGGGCACCCTAATTGTTTCCGACACTTGTTGAGGAGTATCTTCATCCGACCAGATTCTCGCGTTTCTCGGAGTCTCCCTCTGCTGTCTCCCTACGATTCTGTCTGAAGACCCTCTTGCTTGCATGTCGTGGCAGGCGGACCTCCAAGCTCAAGACCGGTGTCACCGCATCGGCCAGACCAAAACGGTCAAGGTGAGCCCCCCCCCCCCCCGACAACGCCTCCTTGTATACTTCGTACACGTCTAGCGCAAGCATTTCCCTCACGATCAGTGACGTGCACCGCCCATCAATGGGGCTGTCTCCCGATGACCTATGACTGGTATGCTCTGTTTTCTCGGTGGGGCCATTCCGTCCGAATGAAGGCTTCGACATGGTTTTCTAGGTTGGTCGCTCGGTCTACTGTTGTAGGTTGTGCCACGTGCTTTGTTGCTGCTTTCCCGGCACGGTTTGGATGTGCGGAGCTATCGTTGGCTGAGGCCGTGTCGTGCTCTGTGGCTCCTTGTTGCTGCCAGACTATTGTGTTTCTGTCGAGGTTGAACTCGAAAGAAGGGGTACGTTCGCTTCTCCCCCGCTTTCATGGTCAGATCAGGTTGGGTTTCGGTTTTCGATCATCACGGTTCGATGGACGGTCACACCCCATGGTATGTTGTGTGCCACTCTGTCCCTAAATGTAATGACAGTATATATCAACATGAAAATGGTCCTTATATTTCGGACCTTCGTGCAATTCGGTTTTCGATCAAGACGTCTCGAAGGGCACCACCCCGTGGCTTATTATATGGCATACCATCCATCTAGATATTTGGCACCCCGACAGACATTCCCACCTCTTGGTTGGGTTTTTGTGCATGCGTAATTCTGTGGCAGGTCTACCGGTTGGTGACGGAGGACACGATCGAGGAGAAGGTGGTGGAGCGCGCCCAGCAGAAGCTGAAGCTAGACGCGATGGTGGTGCAGCGGGGCATGCTACAGGGGGAGAAGAAGCTCGAGAAGGATGAGCTCCTCGCGGCCATCAGGTGGGAGGGGAGGGGGGGGGGGGGGGGGGGGGGGGGGGGGGGGGGGGGGTGGGGGGGGGGGGGGGGGGGGGGGGGGGGGGGGGGTGGGGGGGGGGGGGGGGGGGGGGGGGGGGGGGGGGGGGGGGGGGGGGGGGGGGGGGGGGGGGGGGGGGGAGGGGGGCAGGAAGACAAGGAAAGGAGGGGAGCTTTTGTTTTTTGTTGTCGATGGTGTTCGTACGGCCTGAATGAAACCGGGTCGATGTTGTGTGCTTCCTTGTTTCTGCATATTGTCGCGGGGCGAACCTGCCTTGTCATTTGTCAGCCCAGAAAACCTGACCCAAGCCTCTCTCCCCTCTTTTTACTCGTCCTCATGATAACGTACATGTATTAATAGTAGGTTTGTGTATTCTTCCCTCTAGAGCTTCGCTTTAGTTATTTAACGTTCGATCAATATAGAGTGTAATTCCGGGGTAATCCCGGCGTGCTGATCTTTGCCTGAGTTTGAGCATTTGCGCCTCTGTCTTGCGCTGTTTGAGGTTCTGAGGGTGGTTTGTTCGTTATGGTGGACGAAGGCCCCTTGGTACTGCTGCACCCCCACGGTCCGTCTTTTCCGCCGGGCTACCCCCACCCGTTTAGTGTATACAGTAGCACCAACATGAGTTAAGACGAAATGTTCCATCTGACAGTTCATAAGGTTGTTTTTTGGCAAATATATCGCCCGGCGTCTGTACACGTATGTTATGGGAAATATCTGCGTCGGATTTGATGACTCAACGTTTTGCCATGGCGCGGCGAATGATATAGAACAGCCCCGTCCTTCCCTCAGCTGCGGTAGGTGGCCCCCTCCCATTGAATGACCTTGGCTGACGTCTGAAAAATGTTTTGCTCGCTGGCGTGCGGCGGTGTTGCGCCTGGGTCTGGGCTCTGCATGCAGATTCGGGGCGGACGCCGTGTTTCGGTGCAAAGACACGGTTATGTCGGACCAGGACCTGGATGCTGTTTTGGAGAGGGGGGGCAAAGAAGACGCAGGATATGCAGGCCAAGCTCAATGTGGCAGAGAAGGGGGATATGCTTGACTTCAGCTTCGATGATGGCTCGGGCGTGCAGGTATAAACCGCCGCTTTTGGACGTCGCAGGATGGGCACTGCATCGCTCGGGGACGTTATTTGTTTTGCTCAGGCGGTCCTCTTTGGGATGGGCTGCCGGTCCAACTTTAGGTTGTTGGCGTTGATGTATTGTCGTCGTTATCGTTATCGTTGTTGGCGATGTCGTTTTTCTTGTTTTTCAACGATAATTTGGCGTTTTTGTTGCTGTGGTCCAACTGTGTATGGCATGCCGTTGTTAGTTTTTGCTTTCCAAAGGTCCTTTGCCGTTGTTGCTGCTGTTGTTGTTCCAGCGATCTTTGAGTGCGTGCGCCTTCAGAAAATTTCGACAGTGTTGCGGGTGTGCCCCTCTTGAGACACAGGCGCTGTTGCGGTATACCTGGTACCTGGTATCTTCGCAGTATTAGCTCCAGCCTTTCGGCGGCCTTTTGTCTTTGGCTGCTGTATCATGCCGGTGATGCAACGAAGCCTGTCATCACCAAGCTCGAGGTGGGCGTGCGAGAACGCCAGTCAGTAGGACTTTGCTTCTTCGTCTCGTCTGGCCGATGTTTCAGTTGCCCTTCCTTTTGTACATCTTCGCTCTCTCTCGTACATGGAGGCGTGGGTGGGTGATGGCTCCAACGGTAACTCCTGCGGTGCTATAGTTGTTTTGGTTTTGTTTGGTATTTCCGCTTGTGACGCGGCGTCAAGCGGGGGGTGACGAGTGCTGCATATACTCTCCTACTCTTTCATTGTGATAGTCTCCAGCAGCAGTATTATGGATACCTGGTGTATATCATGGGCCTACCCTCAAAGCGCGAACGGGTGTTGAGCCAGCGTGTCGCCCGCCGGCCGGCAGAACGATGTAATGTCTTGTTGCACTTTTGATGGACGATTGCTTGAAACCGGTTCTGGTTGGGGCCATCCCCCCCCCCCCCCCCCCCCCCCCCCCCCCCTCGCTGCTGAACCCGGTTCGTTGCTGTGAGCAGAATTTCGAAGGCATCAACTACGCCGACAGGAAGTTGAGAGACCAGATGCGTGCGGGGTTCATCGACATCGGCCGGCGGGAGAGGAAGCCGGCCGCGGTAAAAGCCTACGCGCCGGTCCCCCAACGTGTCGGTGAGACCATGTTTTCGCTTGGAAACCCCGGTCCCTCGTAGTTTCATACCCTACGCCGTAGCCGGTCCGGTACATGCACCGGTTTCATTTTTTACCCTTTCCACCGTTGCATGCGTGCAATATCCAACTCTCGTGCCAAGTAAGTTCCTCCCGCAAGCTGGTGCTGTTGCCATTGTTTGGGGTCCAGATATTCGCGACCAAAAGAGTTACCTGGTATTTTTTTGGTGATATGAACCGCCTATTTTCACAAGGGTGTCAACGCGCGTTGTCAATAGTACATGTACCATGCTGCGCCCGTGTGGTACAGGTCGTTGCATTGTTGCGTACAAGAGACAGATTGTCGATTCCTACTTTATGACTTAGATGTTTCGGCGCACATGTAGTGCTGATCGGTATGATACAGCTCATGTTTCCGCGTGGGAGCTATGTAATCTGCATAATCTAGGGCATGTTGCCTGGGTTGGATCTGTACTTTGCAGATTCTGGACACCATCTCGTAGCGGCAAGGTAGGATCTACAGTAGATGATCTACTTCGTGACCTGTCGGACGTGTCCATTGTTGTACTTGGGTTTATATGTTTTCACCAGCCATACGAAGCAGTGGCCGACGATGTAAGCCGCCATTTTTTCCCTTGGTGTGCGTACGTACTACCAGGTATGTAATCCACGGGTTGTATACGGTGAAACACGCTTCTGCAGATTCCCTTCTTTTCAGTGATACCCGGAATCGATATTTTGTGTGACTTTTTAGTGACGTGGTTTTCGCGTTTCGTTTGTGCTCAGGTGTTTCGCTTCTGGCGCTGGTGATATCCTCTGCCCCCCCCCCCTGTGCTTTTCCCGCAAGTCTTTTTTTCGTCGGTCCGGGCTCATGGCATTGCCGCCCTCGAAACCCGAACGGTTCTTGGCGTTGATTTGACCCTTCTCCTGATATGTTGCTGGTTTTTGAGCAGAGCCGAAGAAGACGATGATGAGGCTGCCAAAGGAGCTAGACCTGCCTCAGATGAAGGACCACCAGATGTTTGACCGCCCGCGGATAGTGCAGCTGCAGAACGAGCTGCAGGACAAGTTCAAATCTCTCAAGGTATTGTGTACTCGTACGTGGAAAAATTGACTTTCGCTCTCACAAGGGGTGGGGGGAGGGGTCCATATACTCGTACTGAACAGGAACTTACGCTTGCACAGGGAGGAGCGGGGGGGGGGGGGGGTGTCGATTGATGTGTTAGTCCCCCTTGTGCTGATGGACCCACCTGTCAGCATCACGCCTCGTTAACTAGGAAAACATTGGTCTACATGTAATATATGACATGTGACGCTTGACGTACTGCGGTATATTAAAACGTTCCCACGTGGGACAGACCATCTACATGTTGATCAGTTACATCATCTACCGTAGATCATGTACAGACCCTGGGCTGCCCTTGTGACATGCTGTGCATGCAGGAACTGAATAGTACAGACCCAACACAGGAAACCTGTCCTAGGTCGTGCAGATTATTCGACTTGTATAGTAGGCGGCATCACGCGCTACTGCTGTAGATGACACATATCCATATCAGGAATAGATGATTTATCTATCTGCCCTGGAAGATGTAGACCTTGAAGTATCTGTGGGAGTCGATTGTCCATCCGATGCGTCAACTATTGGTATCAATCACGAAGGACTTTTTTCTTTTTTTTTTTTACGGACTGCCTACGAATTTGTGGGGGGTGGTGCAGGACCGGGGGAAAATTCCAGCGGACTGCGAGGACATCGCGAGCCTGCTGCTGCCGCCGGACCAGGTGCGGGAGCGAGAGGAGCTGATCGCCCAAGGTTTCCCGGGGTGGACGCGCAGCCATTTTTACAGCTTCATCGACGGCATGGCCGTGTACGGGAGAGACCGACTTTTGCTTGTGGCGCCCTTCGTGAGTGGTGCACGTGTTGTGTAACGCGCGTGTTGTGTGTTGTGCAGGCCTGCCAAGGTGGGAGTGCGGGGTATTGGTCGGACGATGCGATCGGTTGCTTTACGCGAAAAGACCGGTAATACCTAACGGTTGACCCAAGACCCGGTGTGTTTGACTATGGATGTGTTTCGTCCCTGTCATCAGGCGTATTTTGCATGTGAATATGCACGTTTTTTTTGTTGGCAGGTAAAAGCGTGACCGCAAATGTTGTGCTGTGTGTTTGGAGTTGTGTTGGTGTTGCGTTGTGTTGTGTTGTGGAGTCGTGTTGGTGTTGTGTTGTGTTGTGATGTGTTTTGGCGCTCCCTGCCGCGTGCGCCGCGTACAGGTGGGCAAACCGGCGGACGAGGTTGTTCGCTATGGAGAGGCGTTTTGGCGTCAGGGGCCCAAGACATTCACGCCGGAGGCGTGGAGGCGCATCAAGACGCGAATTGAGAATCGAGAGAAGAAGCTCGCCGAGGTGATCTTGTCACGCCACAAATGGGTGTTGGAGAAAGACCCGCATTTTTTTTTTGGCAGAGGGGACGACCGCTTGTACAGCATGAGCTAAAATACCTCGCGAGCACCTACAGTCACCTCCAAGCTGTTAGTCATTCGTTTTTTCCTTTGGTTTTATGATATCGCTGCTGTTTAGAGGTCGAGCGATCGCCTTTAGACGATCAAGTTTGTAAGGCACCGCCTCCGAAACCCGCGTTTCTGTTGCCTAGAGACTAGAGCCTCGAGGCACCTAAATATCGCGAAGCATGTGGGTGCGCTGGCCTTTTGGGTCGAAAAACTACAGCCCAGACATTTGGCCGTATCACGTATATATAACCCGAAGATGTTACGACGGCGGTTTTTGCTCCCTGACTGACGCCCCCTCCTACCCTATAACCAGTACCAAAAAGTCAAAGGGCCAGTAAAAAGACAAAAGAGGCGTTAACAGTTTTAGGACTGCAGTCCCGTGTTGGGGACAAACCACTCGAATTATAAGTAGTTTTCCCCTAGAACAAGACTGCAGTCCTAAGGATTAACCCTTCTACCGCAAAAGTGATCCCACACTAATCCCCTTAAATTTGGGTGCAGGTCCAAAGGGTTACCGGTCCCAGATAGACCGGTCTCCTTGTAGCATAGTTGTAATTTTGACCGTCTTTGTCTTGCCCTCGCCCACATTGGTTGAACCCTGTACAGACGACGAGGTACTTGATGGCGACCAAAGACCTCGTCGAGAACGTGGACGACGCTTGGAACAACACGGAAGTACGCATCAACCAGAGGCAGGCCGGGGGGGGGGCGGCGGGGATGCAGCTGCAGCGCGAGAGTGGACGAAGGCCGAGGACCGATATCTGCTGTGCCTCACTCACTTGTGAGGTTTTTTTTTCAGTAGTCTGATGGCATTGGGGTTGTTTTGCAGTTCGTACCTTCCCTCTGCCCTCCTCCCGTTGTGACCAGACTATAGTCTTTTCGTAGCGTGTTGGGGCATCACCCGTTCTTTTTTCTTTGGGGTCTCGTTGAGGTTGTCGCTGTTGTCTTGTGTCGGTTGTCGCCCCAGTTACGGAAGCTTGAAGATGTAATTTGCTTTAAATGGCGCGTTTTTTGCTCAAATCTCAAAGACTGGATTGACGATATTGGCGGCCGATTTTCCAATATAGATTTGAAAAATTATTCCCGTTCCGAGACGAGGCGACTATTGACCGCCTCTTTGTACTATTGCGATATTAAGAGCGAATGCGAGTTTTATAAATTTCACCTCGCCAATAAAAGGTACTGCTGTACCCCTTTTCGAGCTGGCTGACGCCGGATTCCACGACCACCGATCGAGATGTACAATTTTCCAACTCCTCCGACCAACGCATGCATGCTGACAACAGCTTCAATATCCTGCTGCGCTTGCTGCTACCTTCATGCGCTATACACTGCTTTTGTTTTTTGTTAGGTGCGGGTGGGGAAACTGGCATAAGGTGAGGGCGTGCATCCTGGCGTCACCTCGCTTCACGTTCGACTACTACTTGCGCTCTCTGCCGGAGAGCGCGCTGGGGAAGCACTGCGAGCAGCTCATGAAGTCGTCCGAGAAATATCTCCTGGTGAGGACGGCTCCATGGGGTCGTTGAAAGGACTGTCGCTGTCGTTGCACACATCGGACAGATCAGATAGATGATCTACATATCGTTTCTACAGTTCATGATCTAGATCTTTCGGGGAAGATATATTCCTGGTTTGTATGATCTAGCTCATGTTGCCACGTGGGAGCCGTATAATCTGTACGACCTAGGACAGATTTCTTGGACTGGATTCATACTGTAGAGACCCTGCACATCATCTCATAACGGCAGTCTACGACCTACAGTAGATGATGTAGATGACGATCTGACCAAGGTGATGTATTCTTGCTGCTGGGTCTCGCTCGAGCAAGGGCGCTGCTATCCATGCATCGCCGTGTTCGATTGGCCTTTGCGGTTGACGGCGTTGTCTCTAACCCGTCTTGGTCTAAAGAGCTGGAAGTTGGCTAACTTGAAGTCGCCAGTCGCCAAGTGGTTAATAGTCCGCTAGGTATTACAAAAGTTAGCTTCTCAAGGCCACTTGCAGAGGTCTGCGCTCTTGTATGTGACCGCCGGTACGTTTGTGTTCAAGTCGGAGGAGTTGGCTGACTATTAATAGTACCAGTAAGTCGCCAAAGAGTGATTTGGTAGGCAAGGTATTTCATAGTACAACAGCTTTTAGTAGTTTTTTGCCAGATTTTTGCGGATTTTCTGCGCTCTTGTGTCTGACTGGTGCGTTTTTGTGGCTCGTAATGCGTTCATTACGAGAAATACTTGAAGTCGGTGAGTTGGACTCTTTTGCCACCCGTCGCCACCCATTGTATGACCTACCAGTATTACGGGGGGAACGTTATAATCAGAACCAAATACGGGGTGTAAGCATGTGGGGTACGTATGGTTTTCAGGTCCATCGTGGGTTCTGACGACTCCAGCCTCTCGTAGTAGCCGCCAACTCCAGCGAACTCAACAAGCCGTACCTTTTCGCGGAAACGTTCGCCTAATTAGCCTTTTGGGTGTGTCGAAAAGTTGGCGGCCCTGCTCTTTAGGGTCTCCTCGTGCTCGACGCACGCGAAGGTTTTTCGTCTTTTGTGTCTGCAAGGTGTCCCTTGCCTTTTGCCACACCTTTTTTTTTGTTTTGGTTTTTGGATCGTTCCCCGGATCGTTCTCGATGACTGCTGTTGTGTGACACTGTTGTTGTTCCGTTGCCACTCTCTGCAGGACCTGCAAGACCGGATGAAGAAGGAAGCCAAGAGGGAGATGGACGAGCGTACGGTACTGCAGCGCGACGAGGCCGCTGCTGCAAAGGAAGACGAGGAGTTCAAGGTCTGCTGCTGTAGGATACGAGCACGTAGTGCGCCCGCGCGTGCCCTTCATCTGCTCCCGGCCGTCCCTTTTCTGTTTGGTAGAGCTGTGGGTCGGCATGATTTAGGTCGCGAACTAAGTGCCAGCCTGACTAATAGTCCGTTTCCCGGAGGTGCCTACTAACCGACTTAGTGGGTGTCAGTTCTATTAATAGTAAGAATTTTTGAATGCGGATCGTACATTTTTTAGTTTTCGGGCGGGGCCCCCTTGACCGGAGAGGGTTGAATGATTTGGCTCTCTTTTAAGTCAGCTGGCCATCGCCTGGCTTCGCCAGCCGACTCGCCGACTAAAGATCAGTTGGTTGGATAACGGCACCAACCGATTAGTTATTAGTCGTGACATCCTGCCGGCCCACAGCTGCGTTGTTTCGGCTTGTTGCCGGCCGCGTTCCACGGCGTTGTGCCTTTTTTGTGCTACATGGGTTTTATGAGGACCGATGTGAGTGCACCATTTTACATTTTACACCTGATGCAGCAGTATCGTATGATATGTGTGATGAAGGGTTGCTGTCTCGGTTGCGGGAAGAACAGAGGCATGAGTACAGTAGCACGGCCGCGGCATCCCACACAACGCATTCCTCCATTCCCAAGCACGAGACAGCCAGTGCACACCATGCGAGCCCGCGATTACTATTTGGGTAGGGCTTCGGTAAATATACAGGCCATCTTTTTTCGAGGCTAATGGGTCCTGTCGTGGCGGCCGACCCCTGACGCTGACGTTGGACCGTGTGTCCCCCCCTCCCTTCCCCGCCCGTTCTGATGCTTCTCGTGCTGCCGTCAGGCTCGTCTACGGCATACGAGCAGCATGCTGGACGCGGTCGATCAAGAGCTGGAGGAAGCCGAGAGCAAGCAACGGAATCTGGAGGTCTGTTGTGATTTTCTATATAGTGCTTTCGTTTCGGGGTTTGTGGGGTAGTTATGTTGTACGACTCTCGCCTGAAATGTAACGACCATTTGAGTGTTGCTATTGATACCTGAAGAATCCTTAATACATTTCGGATAGAGTTAAGGTCGTTTTGCTCGATGTTGAGTGAGTTGCGCCAAGACATGGGACAGAACAGTTTGGAGAAAATACATGGCGGGAAACAGTCTTGGGTTTGAGTAAGCTGAAAACTTGTTTTAAGAGTAGGGAGCAGGTTTGGAGTAGCTGAAAATGTGTTGTTTCCATTCTCTGGGTGTATGTGTGGGACGTGCCGCTTCTTGTGTTGGCGGTGGCTGGCTTGCTTTGCTTTGTTTTTCCCTGAATCAACTCGAGTGGTGCAGGTTCTTCACGACTGCAACTGCCGCCACCACAGATGCAGATACTGCCGGAGTGCATATAGCACGGTAAAACAGCGTACGATACTTCTGTGTGGATAACTCTGTATGGATAACTCCCTGTGTTAAGGCTGTGCAAATGATACACCAGGTACCACGTACCACACATGATATAAGGCGGAAGCCGTTGACGGAAAAAGAAGATGGCAACTACCCGAGGCGTTTTTTTATCTACCGCGCTGCGCACGATGATGAGCAGTGACACAATCGACTAACCGTTCAATGCCCTGTACCAATCGTGATTACGCCGCAGCTGATTGCGGAAGGCCTCAAGTCCGGCGCAGTGTCCCTCGAAACCCCCCACGTGAGGACCTTATTGGAGGCCTGCGCGGCCGCCGGCATCGGCACAACCGGGCTGAACACCAAGAGCCTCATCAAGAAGTCGTCAGGAGACGGAGGCCGCAAATCCCCCAGTGCCGGGGGTAAAAAGTCTACCTCCCCTAGCGGCCCTAAGAAGGCTCCTGCCGTCAAGGGCTCATCGGGAACATCCGCCACAACAACAGTGCCAGCGTCAGGTGGCGCGAACGGTGGGAGTGGCAGCAGCAGCAAGAAAAAAAAAACGCCTCCGACTGCAACACCCGCCTCTAACGGGGTTGCGGGAGGCGAGAAAAAGGCCAAGGGCAACGGCAACTCCAACGGGACCAAGCCAGAGGCGAGCAAGGTCTCGCCCAAGAGCCCCAAGTCTCCTTCGGCTGGGGAGGGGGCCAATTCGAGAGGCAAACGAACGCCGACTAAGACTGTTGGAAAGCCGGGGTTGGCGGTGCCCACGACGCTGTTCCCGGAGCTGGTGCGGATGATCCACCAGGGAGGTGAGTGTTGACTCTCGCCTGGAAAGCAGCAGGGCTAGTGCTCTTTTGGCCGCAACGGGATCTTCCTGCCGCACCTCACCTTGTTAACCGACCTGATCCACTTGATTATAGTAAAGCGACAAGCAAGTGCGTTGTTATCAACCTTCTATTATGGGAAGGGCATGCAACAGTATCAGTGCAAGCATCATTCATGTTGCGCGCGAGTTGTACATTTCCCTCAGTCGCACGTCGGACACATCCCCTATCCCCTACCCCAGCAGCCCGGGCGGTCGATTCTTCGTGTGGCCGATGGTTGATGTTCTGTAGTCGACATTATGTCGGCACTTTTCTCCCTCTGGAAGTTCCAAAAGGGGGTTCAGAAAGAGTGGTCTCCCGACGTTACCTGGTGCCCCGAGGTATATTGCAGCCGTACGGCACTACGCCCCGACCCTTGTGTTAGCACCCTGCGCGCCGCAATGCGAAACACTTTTCGTCCGTCGCCGTCCCTCCCGTCGTGTCGAAACCGCAGAGTTGACTTCCAAGGATGACATGCTCATAGGATTCCAGAAGAAGCACCCGGCCTTCACCCAAGTGGCCATCGGCAAGGCTGTCAAGTGAGAGCGAGAGCGCAACGCTGCTGCTGGGTGTGAAGATGTTCCCTTGTTCAGAAATGTCGTGGCGACCTTAAAAAAATAATACTTTGGACCTGGTACCAGTATAGCAACGTTGTGCTCTCTGCATGTTGTCTTGTGTATAATTGGGGACGGGTTATTTGTAGTATTTTTCGCAACCAACGGACGCAATATAGCCCTCCGCACGAGAATTGGTGCGCGTATTGCAATAAATTGCTACACGAGGCCAACCCACTGTATTATGTTTGATCCCTCTTAGTGGTTCATGACGGGTTAAGGTTCGCAAGCTTTGTTTCGACCTTGCTGTGTGTGATTGTGTTAACATCATTGTCGGGTCGAGCGTTTGTCATGCTACTGTATCCTTCCTCCGAGACTTCATTTGTAGCACATGGAGCCTCGAGATAAAGTCTATTGCACTCCACAGCGCCTTGCTCCGGGGCCTTTTTTGCAGCACTTGGAACCTCGAGTGTAAAGTCCAGTTGCCTCGGCCGCGCCTTGCTCACTGCCTTTTTTTTCTGCTTCACGCCGCGTTGTGTCAAACCTCGGTCTGTTGCTGTTTTTTTGTAGCATACTTGGAGACAAGGCCTCACGCGGGTCTAAGTGGACGGTCTTGGACGCGGGTAAGAAATACCTCAACATTCCCGTCTACGACGGAGCCGTACCGGAAGAGGTGAGCTTTTTCTCGTACAGAGTGCGCTTTACTCGTGTACCGTAAATGCAGCGTTCAGTACAAAAAGAAGTCGTCGATCCCTGCGCTGTGCTTCTCGCATTCATAGGTTGTGCGTGTGTTTTTTGTTCTTGTAGTGTACATTTTACGGCGGTAGGATAAGCGCCCTCAGAAGGTCTTGCTCGTACTTGATGTGCCTTCGCCGAGTCTCGCCTCGCCTTTGGCCGAGCAGGTGCGTTGTATGGACTACTCTACGTCAGAATGGTTAGCTGTCGTGCTCGTACGACCCCTGTCCGTGAGCGATCGCTAGTGGTGTCGTGTAGCGCTCTAGCAGACGGAGTGCAAATTCCGCAACGTTGCTCGTGTGCTCGGGCAGCGAAGTAGGTCGCGTGTACTTCGTGTGACGAGCGACGATTTTGATGTACCCCGGCGTGCGGAATCGATTGTTGGATAGTTAGCGACGGAGCTGATCCGGCGTGCGCAGTCGTGTGTTCGCCGAATGTCCTAGCACTATGCACATCATTTTGCCATTGCCCCAGCGTGACCGCGTGGCCTCTACGTCGTTTTTTTTGCGTGTGCTCTGGCAACATTTTCGCATGTACAGTATGCTGACTACCTGGTACCCGTTTCCCCCCCCCGCTGATGATACAGGTGGCGGTACTCTCAGCGCTGGCGGCTAAGCGGAGAAGTGGTGGATCGGACTCGCATGGAAAGAAGCGCAAGGTGGGTAACCTTACCGCGCATTCGACAGTTGCTCACATGGATTGGGTTACGCGTTTCTACTTTGCGGCTGGGTGTGGTAGTTCAACGATGACAAAATACTGATGCAGACCGTTCGACGTTCGGCTTTGCAGTGAGTAGCGCAGTGGCTCCAGACAGCCGGTGCCAGTTTAGTGTAGAGTGTAGCGGAGAGCTTGTAAAACGTCTTCCGTAGGATGCTTTCTTTCAAACCTTGCAGGTTTGGTGAGGGGTCGAGATCTGATTCGAACATAGTCGGTGGGCAAATATATAATAAAATTGTACCTGGTATTGGTAAAGCCCTCATCGCTATTATCGAGCTGATAATCTGTTGCCCAAGAACGTAGTGTCCATCCGATGGGTGTTCCTTTGTTTTTTTGTTTTTTCATGCCATGCTCACTTAGCCGCCGTGTGGCGTGCTCCTCTCCGCTTTGCGCAGTCAAGCACGTCCGGCAAGCACAAGGGCGAGTCCAAAAGCCCAATCACGAAGTTCTTTTCGGTGAAGGGTAGCGCGGAGGCGGCTAACGGCGGGGCAGGTTGCTCAACACCAACGAGTTCCAAGAAACGCAAGCTCTCGAAGAGCTCGCACGATGGAGTGGGGGCGGGGAGCGGGTCCCCTCTTGGCTTCGTGGCCTTCTGCCGAGCGAACAGATCACGGGTGAGCGGGTGCTTTTGTCATGATGTATGTACCTGCTTGTTTTATCACTGAAAAGTGTGGTGTAATGATGCGCTCTCCAGCTCCTACCCCAGTCAGACCGGTTGGGCGCGCAGCAGACGAAACGTCGAGCAGCAGCCCGTCATGCGTACGAACAGAAAAAAACTAAGTTTTTTTTTTGTATGCGTATTATATAACTACCTGGTACTTGTTTTGTGAATCGCCCCACCGCTCGTTTTTTTCCGATTTGTTAGTTTTGACCCACCTGTTTTTTCCGCACCGCTCACATTTCCCCCTCCGATTTGTTTCTATTTTGACCCCCGACTCGCCTGTTTTTATTTATACCCTTCTTTTCCTTCCTCGTCGCCATCGTCGCCAACGCGAATCTTGGACTATCGATAGGTCCAAGCGGAGGTGGCGGGCGGGAGCAAGGCGGAAACCGCGGACCGCCTTCTCCTCCTTTGGGGGAAACTCGAACCCGCGGTAGTGGAGCGCTGGAACAGCGGTGTACTCCCGGCTGTGGCGGGGAGAGCTTAAGTGCAACCCTCGGGGTTGTGACTATATGCGGTTGGCGTACGTAGCGTAATCTTGGGTGGGAAAAGTTGAAGCCCGAAGTTGGGGTGTAAGAAGCAGGGTTGGTTGTTTTCATGGAAGGGTTAGGGTTGAAGCCGTGGCCCTGGTGCCTGTGTCCTCGACGCAACGCGCGGGTTGTATGTATGTGCTCGTATGCCTTTCCCGACATGGAAGTCTAAGGCTGATAGGCTGGTAACCGGGGCCAGGAGTGATGTCGAAAGCTGCACATGGACTCTAGCATTTTTTGACGAGTTGATGGGAATGGCCACCTCGGGCTGGTGATGCTGCTGTAGGTATCACCGGCACCCTTGTCTAGGTAGGTATCAGGGTAGGATATTATCGTGTTTACGTGTGTGAGTCGTGTACCGGAAGTCCTTCTTCCTGCGGGGACACGAGACGGGCTCTGCTTTTATTGTGAAAGACTGTGTTGTGATAGTAACGAGCGGAAGCAAAAGCGCAGATGGGCCAGGTGGCGGGTGAACGATGGTAAGAGCCAAAGCGAGCAGCATTCATGGGTTCGCCTGTTGTGTCAGTTAGCGCAATACCGCACGTTGCTTTACGGAATCTGGGTGGTGCCTTTTTTTTTTAACCGCATGTTGTGTATGTCCATTCCGCATGCCGGGTGGCGCGGGAATGCGCGCCAACGGTTTCGCATGTGCCAACATACTTACTGTAAAGGACAGGTTCCGGATACATAGATGTATAGTACGAATAACTTGAATAAAAAATTGCCTCCGGTGTAAATTCGCCCAAACTCTGGTGTTTGTATCATCTTATTATTTTTGATATGCGCAGCAAGGATCAGAATCGGGAACGCTTCGAGTTTCTCGGCATCTTTGGCTGGTCTTTGTCATGCCAGGGTATTGTTGAAGCTGGGATTCTGTTGTTTCATGGAACTCGCTCGAGAACCTTTTTTCACGAACCCCTGTTTAGGGTTCTCGATACGACCACATATGAGTCGCATGCCAATTACAATAAGTGGACGCAACAACCTGCAAAGAGTGTGTGTTTGCTTGTCTTTGGCGCAGCTAAGCCTACGACCAGAAGTACTTTTCAAAGTAAGTACGTAATGTCACTATTAATACGATCTATCGTATTTGATACGTAACGGTAATGCTCTACCAGGTATCATCTTGTAAGCCTTCAGCGCGAATTCTGTTTTTTTGTTGTACTACTACTACTACAGTGGGCGCCCGCAGTTGAGAAACATTGTTGTCGAGAAAAATAGGCGCAGATTGGCACGAAAAATAAGAAAATTGGGTGAAGAAACACGGCTCGACAGTGGGGCCCACTTTAATTTATATACTACTGTACAATAGTTAGATCAAGGTCGGGAAAAAAAAAAACAAGACATCAAGCCGTGGACACCAAATTGACGGTGCGGGCTGTATACTGCCAAAAAAGCTACCAGGTACAACAGTAGCTATTGATGCTGCTATGGTTTCGTGTACCTGTAGTATGTAGTAGTCAGGCAATCCATGAACCGGCGATTTACGTACCGTACAGTAGTATCATAGTAGTAGTAGTAAGTAGTAGGCGACTACTATTAATAATAGTACAGCTGCATAATAATAAATTAATTGCCATCTATTATTGATGAAATATTTATCGTGGTTACTTGATAAACTGCTGCTGTAGCTCTTCACCCCCCCCCCGCAGCCCGGTTCACATGTCACCCACATCCACGTCATCCGACAGAACACCACCAATATTCATTCAGTCGTTCGTGGTTGTTTAGGTTGGTCTCGAACAAACTGCAGCAACAAAACAAAAAATAGTACTGGTGGTCTGGTGGTGGTGTACTCGCATCACTGCTGCTGTGGAACATGAATTATGTACTTGGACTCGCCAATCGGATGACTGCTTAGAGAACTCTACCGCCGTACACGTTCGTTTCACGAATATACTACGTACTGCTGATGCTGTAGCATTTCGAAGCTCGACTTAAAATCACTGGCCCTCTGCTGTGTTTGAAGGTTGGGATTTTCTGGATTTTCAGCCGTTCGCCAACAAGAACAACAACAACCAAATCCGGGTGCGTACGTGAGAAAGGAAACTTATCCAACTTGCAGTATACCAGAAGAAAGTATTCTTCACAGGGGGGGGGGGGGGGGGGAACGGTGAAGGCTATGAGAGGCTGTGGGAGGCTGACCATCGCCGTTGGGCCTTGAAACTGCGAGAGTTTCTCGCCCTTAGAATGTGCAGGGTCTTTTTACAACCGCAGTCCCGTTTTGGGCAAAAAACACTCAAATTTCAAGTAATTTTTCCCCCAAACGGGACTACGCGGTTCTACAAAAAATCAATGAAGACCTGCAACATCCTACCCCTTATCCTGAACGCACCAACTTTGCCCATGAAACCCAGTGTCTCCCAAGAAACCTCATCTGCAGCTACCTACAGCAGCAACGAGCAGCAGGAGTACTCGAAGCCCTCTGGAAAATACGAGTACCTACCATGCGCTCCATCGACTACGCCCGCGCATCCCGCGCAATGTTCTGCTCGGTGTTGCTCCTGAGCCAACACACTGTGGCAGACGCCAACGCTTGGGTCACAGGCAGGTCCTCGCGGTCATCGACTTTGGCTGTTGCGGCCCCCGGAGGAAGGGACAGGCCCATCCGTGATTGGAAGGCCATGAACAGGTTTGGCATACGGAGACACACACACACCTTTGCGGGATTGCCTGGTTCCCACATGAAGAACTGTCTGAGTCTCTTGTAATTCCCGATTCGCCACTACCGAATACCACCGACGTTTCCTTGCTCTGCGTTCATGAAAATGAGATACCTGGTATGGGTTGGTGTTGAACTGCTGGTCGCTTGTGCAACGAGTGACGAGTATACTGCTTTGCAGCACAGCGTGCTCTCGGCGCATGATGCTTCATCGGACAGGCGGAGACAAGCATTTCGTTTGAGGGTGACACCGCCTTCGCGGCGCGCAGTATCGAACCCGTCACGCGCACCACATCCTTGCTCCGTTTTGATCGGTTCTCGGTGACTCTTATATATATGTCTGTCTATATCTATCCAGGGACGCCGGGAAAGCCCTGGAGGAAAGAAAAGAAAAAGCCGCGGAGAAAGCCGAGGAGATGGTTGAAGCTGTCGAACAAGTCCTGCCCGAGGTCGACGACAGCGCCGAGGATGTCGCCGACTCGCTCGATCTTGAGGAGGGGACTCCTCAGGCTCTCGCAATCATGCTGGGTAAAGTCGCCGTGGTGAGTGCTAGGACTAGAGGCTGTGGAACACAAGTCCGGCGCATACTTGTTTCTCATACGATTGCTGTGCGATCTATCATGGAGTCTAAAGAGGCTCCCTGGCACGTCGACCGTCCGTTCCGCGCATGTGCAATGTCCAACCAAGAGGGTGCCGACTTGTGATGTGTCCGCGCACGCCCCTTCCCTTGTGTGCCAATGCAGTGTCCACCAGCGTGCCGACGTCTGCCCCCTAGGAATTGCAACAGTTTCTCTCAAATATCGAAAATCGTCGAACAATGGTGGCCATAAATTATATTCAGGATTTTTTTTTCTGCGTTTTTCAACATTTTTTATACGTACAAAACTAAAAAAACACGTCAGCTGTGGGTTCTTTTTGATAGGTCGATACTCGACTTTGTACAAAACTAAAAAAATACGTCAGCTGTGGATTCTTTTTGATAGGTCGATACTCGACTTTGCAACCAGCGTCCGTTCGCGCGTTTCCATGTATACGTCCTCGCGAATGACCTCGTAGTGACCAATTTTTCGATTTTCGATGCAAGAAATGCGTCCCAAACATGAGAAGCCTTGAAACTCTTGATAATCATTCATGAAACACAAATTTCTACTTGGTACTTCGTTTTGAGACACTCATCGTACTTACGATCCTGACATCCTGACATAGCAGAAGCGTCGGTATTGACGTTGAGGACCCTCCTGTACAGCAGTACAGCAGTTCCGGCCACCTACGTACGTACTGAAAAACAGGCAAGCTGGCCAAACTGGGTTTCTTATTTGAGCATAGGTGCGTTCAACACTTGATTCGGTATGATGACTCCCGAATTTTTTATTTTTCTGTAAATCTTCACACGTCGGATAACGCAACACTCGGATAACACTTGTCTACGTTATGGGGCCTAACACAGGAACGTGGTAACGTACTAACATAGTGTTGACACTGGAGGAGCGATCACGGTAACGCGGTAACACAGTGTTGACTGGAAACCCACGAACGTGCACGTGCCTTGACGTTATGTTGCTGCTCGGTCTCGTCCAGCTCTGGTACAGTAATATGTTATGCCGTGATCAGTCCTTGAACTAACACTGTAACACATGACAGTGTTTCGTAGGCTTTGACCAAACACGTACGTTATCACTCCAACATGCCCAGATCGATATCCGCATATCTACTAACACGATAACATAATGTTACTGTCGATCCAGCGTTGGACATAACACACTAACATAGTGCTACCCTTGGGAGGAATGTTATACATAACACCCTACCATATCGATACCATGTACGCTAGCACTACTAACACATTACGTTGTGTTATAGATACCACAGTATCGTAACATAACGCAGTGGCCAGCACTACCAACACTACGTTATCTGGAACCTCCATCTGATTGCCTTAGGCTCGGTTAACGTAACACTTGACGTACGTTAGATGCGTTACAGTCTTAGCATTCCCAAGCGTAGCATTATGTTAGGATTTTAGCCTAAATGCGGAAGTCTTTTCAACATAATTTACGATGCCACCGTTATGGTAACATTCCGTTACCGTGTTATCATAAAAATCAATCCGGGTCTGACAATATGTTACTGAGTTACCGTTGGGGCCGAAGTCGTTCTAACGTAATGTTACTACGTTACCCTTTGAATCTTCCCGAGATCTAACATGTGTTACCTGTGTTATTAATAGTGGTAATAAAGCCGCGTGTGGGAGTAACAAAACGTAGCCGTGTTATCAATTTCGCCGACATCCCAGTAGGGGATACCTCCAAAAATATCCCGGGGGGGAGGATAGCATGGAATCCCCGGTAAAAAAACTCCTCCACATTTTAAACCCCCAAAACAGGGGATATTTAGGATGGGTCCCCCCAAAAAAACGCCCCATTTTTTCCCGGAAACCCCGCCAGTACGTTGATCATGGCAAGTGTAAAATAGTACGCGGCAGTTGACGCCAGCTATCTTCCAATCATATAGCTGAAATAACGCGAACGACGGAAGCCACCTTCCAATAAAATCGCAGTATTAACGGGAACCACGCGAACCACGCGAAATCACGCCGCACACAAACAAGAAGAAGAAAGACACAGCCCGCAGCTCGCACACCCGCAGTCACGCGACGATTGACCTTCGACCTCGACATATAATCCACCCACGGTCAACGAGCTCCGTACCAGGCAAGGCCAATGAGTGTAAATTATGGCCTCGGAGGTATCATTGGAATCCGTGGTCTAGGGGGCGAGAGGTTGGCCGCGGCGTCCGTCGCTCTTCGTCAAAACATTCAAAAAGTTCTGTTTTGTGCCAAGGGAGAGGAATCGAGAGTTTCTGTCGTCTGTTTCTACACACCAGCTGCCAAATATGTTTATTGTATATGCCTGGCCCACCCACGCCACATATCACCGACCGAGGTGTGAGCACTGTGATACTAGTGTTGGTCGGAGCCTCTAACCAGCGTTCAGAGTTCGTGACGTAGTCGTTAGGTTTTTCGATCGATGTCAAACCTGAAAAATGGTCTATTTCTTGCCATCGGAGAGGGGTCGAGATTTTTTTGTCGTCTGCCCTCTACAGACCAGCGCCAAAATGTTTTTTTATCTGAGGCCTGGTCATCCCACGCCACATATCACCGACCGAGGTGTGAGCACTGTGATACTAGGGTGGGTCGGAGTCCTTAACCAGCGCATTCCATTCAGATTTCATGACGGTGTCGTTGGTTTTGTCGATCGATGTCTGCCGAGGATTCTCATAAAAGTTGGCTCTAGTCAATGGGCATGACTATTCATTGCTCCAGAGCCTGCCAGAACAGAGGTTTTACATACATTGCGCGGCGCACAATTAAAGCCCACGAAAGCTGTCCCGTGACGTATAAAAATTGCCGTTATCCATCTATAACACAGTACGTTTATCCATGTATCACGTAATCTGCACACTCGCACGTACAAGTTAACACGGCAGTGACATATTGTTGATGTTAGATTGGGGGTGTACGTTTTCTGCCAACTTGTGTCCTACATACATTGCACACGGGCTAGCACATTAACATAATGGTAGTGGTTTATCGATCATGTACCTTATCCGTTTGACATATGTTATGGTAGCAAGACTTCCGTAGCACCCTCACATAACGTGGCTCGATACGGACTGCTGCGGCTGATACGGTAACATAATGTTAACGTTGTATTGACCATGCACGTCATCCCTCTAACGTTTGTTACGATAGCCACTACCAGTAGGAATTTCACTAATACACTAACATAGTGTTATGTTAGTGTTTATTTGGCCGTGTACGTTATCCGCCTAAAGGGTGTTACGGTAGCAAATAAGAATCCCGCTGACACGCTAACGTAACGTTACTCGCTACGGGCTGATGTCGCTAACACGGTAACATAATGTCAACGTTTAAGTGACCATGTACGTTATCCCTTCAACGTGTTTTACGATAGCCACGAGAAATTCCGCCTACACGCTAACATAGTGTTACTCGCTATGGGCTGCATACCCTAACACCGTAACAAATATACTGCGGTCAGTACGGGATCAAGGTAACACTCTAACATAATGTTTCGCGATCGCCCGCCAATATCATATCACACTATCACTATGTTATCACAAAATCCAGAAAGAAAGTAGTTAACGTAGTAACGTAATGTTACGGGGGTTTTTCGCTGACGCCTAACATTAACGTAAAACGTGAAGTGTTACGTTATCCAAGGTGTGAAATCTTTCGAGGCCTGCCTTCTTGACGCTCGTCTCCTTTTTAGGCGTCCTGTACTCTAAATTAACGTACGAGTATTCCTATTACAGTATGCAATTCAATAATGTGTACCTGGTACAGAAACAGTAGTATTAGTATTATTAGTCGTTGGGGACGGCAGCAGCTACTCCTATTGAAAGAAGGTTTTTGTGCGAGAAATTGTATTGCAAGAGGGAGATTCGGTCATCCCTTCAGGGACTTCAGATGCGAAAAGGGACCAAATAATGACGATTGAAACATCGGGCACACACACTAACCCAGCGCTGCTGCTGGTGCTGCTGGGTATGGCTGCTGGGTTAGACTATGGGGTTACACCTTCAGTACCAAAACTACGGCCAGTATAGGCCCACGAATACCTGGTAAGAAATAACCTATGAAGAACATTAGACTCACTCCAAATAGGCGTTTCTTAAACCCGGCGCTGCCGAGTCAGACTAATAGGGGGTTGCACATTTAGTACCAAAACCAGAGCCAGTATAGGCCCACGAATAGTAAATAACCTAATAAGAACATTGGACTCACTCCAAATAGGCGTTTCTTGTTGGCGAGCCTGTACTGCACGAGGTATACTCGAAGGAGTTATACAACGATCTTGCGGCATTATACGACTCGTTTATGCTGCCTACTCCCACAGATGTCGATACTCGTACGAAGTTGATACGACCGTATCTCATGTCTCAAAGGATTTATATCGCGATCTCGCGGCATTATTCGACTCGTATATGCTGCCTGCTCCCACTATTTAATAGATGCCTGGTAGTTGATACGAAGTTGATACGACCGCGTACCTCATGTGTGTTGTCGTTTAGTGTGTAGCTCTTGTGCCCCAAACGGGCTAAAAACGTTCAAACAAATTGTTACTAGAGGTCGGTGCGCAATGCATGCCGTAACATTATCTCAATGGGCATACCGCCCCATTACGCGTAACGCCTGCCCGGTAGGTTGTTGCGGCATCATATTAGATATCGTACGTACTTCTGTCGTGACCGTGACGCCAATATGCCCGGTCGGCTCACATTGCATACGACGACACTATTTTTTTTTTCGTTGATTCATGCTTCAGGCTATGTGATGCTGCCGTACGTTATGTAGTTAGTTATAACTACTGTAGACACCTCAGCTGTCTGACAATAGCGGGGGATTAATACACCCTAAAATTGTCATTTGTCCGTCTTTTTTCTCACTGTGTCATGCTCGAACTGTCGTATCATGCCTCTCGGGATCAGATTACCACCGTGGGTATTATCGGCGCGAAGAAGATTGTAAGGTTCGCGAAAGCTTTCATCAAGGCTCGCAAGGAACGTTCTCTGGGGTCAGTGTGGAGGATGTATCGGCCGTCGCCGCAACTCAAGGGTCTGGGGACGAGGAGGCACAGGAGGATGAGGTACGAGCAGTAGGGCAGCAGGGCATCTGTGTATGGGCATGGTGTGTGTCCACACACTCATACGGCCGTGGCAGTATGTTTGTGGTACTGCCTGTGTGCGTTTGATGTTGCTGGTTGGACACTTGCCACCCGAGGCTGCAATCCTGAGAGAAGAATGGTTAGACGCCATTACCCCTTTTAGAAGTGCAGGCAGCCTCCTTTTGGGGACAACCCACTCAAATTACTGGTAGTTTGTCCCCCAAACGGGGCTGCAGTACTAACTGAAAGGGTTATAGCCCCTTCGGAACCTTGAGATAGCGACCAAAACAATGGTCGGTAACTTGCTTGGTGTTGACAACCATCTACGATACGAGCAGCGTGTGCGCCCAGCAGTACTGTAGTAGTAGTAGCGGTAGAATTATGCCGCGCCAGTGCCGTACGACTCCTACCAACCATTGTCACGAGGACACCAACCATTCTATCATCTACCAATTCATGCAGTGGCCGTTGCTGTAATCGTCGAGTTACACGTCTGAAGTCCCAAGAGGGTTCATTAACTACAATATCAGCTAAATATACTACGTCTTCCAGCGCAAGACAGGTTCAGGAAAACGATCGGGGAACACGGCCATGGCTCGCTTATCCTTCGGTTTGTTGCACTGCGATGCCTTTCACTGCGTGCACTGGTACACAGTAGTTTGTCACTTTTTTCACCACCCTATCGAGCTCGTCTTACAATTTGATATATAGCGCGAATTTTGAGATAGTGGGGTACGTTGTTGACGTGCAGCATTGCATCATTTCGCGAAGCACTGCCTGGTGGGATCGAGGTATGGACGTATAATAGACCCAAAACCCTTATCCCTGACCCCAAATCGGACCCAAATTGGGCCAGAACCGCGGCTGCGCAGCTTTTGCATTGAACGAAAAAAACTGAAGGTGGATCACGATTCCCCAAGTGCGGACCACGCCGAGTCAATTATCTAGGCCGAAACAAAAATCCGCCCTATCATATTCTCAAGACCTACTGGTACTGACCCTATCGGCGTTGGGCCCTCTTCACGGTGCTTGCGGCTGTAGACCATCCTGAGCTATGTATGTACAAAATAATATACTGGAGGCACACCTGTGAGGCAGCGGCGTGCGTGCATAGTGCTGTTGGAAACGTCTGGGAGCACGCGTGTACAGAGCAGGAGGACGTTGGAAAAGTCGGAGACAGGGACGTGGTGACCGAGTTTTCCCCCTTTACATGCCACCGTTCAGGTCTTTGTTTTTTTTTGTTTTTCGATGGTGTCTTGTGTGGGCGTCCTCTATCGTTGGCTTACTCGCTCGTTGCGCTGTTACTGGTTATTCTGGATAGGCCGCCAGCGAGGTGGATGCAGAGGAAGTAGCGGCTGTGGTGGACGATGATAATGATGGGGAGGGTAATGATGAGGTGAGGACCATCATGATCATATTTGTTTTCCATGTTTTTTTGTTCGTACCCATCACCTTTACTTTCAGCAGCCTTCTGGACAAGCCGTGGTCACAGGTGTCTTCCCTTTCCCTTCCGGATAGTTGCCTTCATTTTTGTCGCGTAGAAGGTTTTCACTCAGCATTCCCACTGCTCGTCGATTTTCGTTGATTTTTTATACATGGTACAGCCTGGATCAATGCTCTACTGCCAAATGTAATACTTGTGTGTACAGTAAGGATGGCGTCTGCGCTGCCCTTTTGATAGCGTTACGCTGGTTCTTTTGATAGTATTGCCGGTGGATTTTGGTACGAGCATTGCGAGGGGACGTCTGATAGCACTGCGACGTGCTTTGGGTGGCATTGCCAGGTGCGTTTGATAGCATTGACGAGGTACATTGTTTTTGGTCGTTTGCGGGGTGCGCTCGCAAGCGTTGCACTGGTCCTTCAGATTCGTGTAATTGCATTGTACGGTTTTTTTTTTAAAAGCAATGCGCAGAGTATTTGAGACAAGCTTGCGCTACTCATAGTAGTGAGATGAGAAGCAAGCGCCGCCAACAGCTTTCTTCGGCCATGTTACAGATATCTACCCGTGGATAGAAGTGGGCGACGATGACGTTGGTGACGGTGACGTTGCCAAACTGTACCGGGCGTCGATGTCTGGATATACTAATTCGCGCCAATTTGCATCTGTAAGAAGTGTCTTTCGGCCGTTCGTATTAAAACGAAGAATAGTTGTACAGTTGCACATCGAAAGGCGTCGATTCGCCTGACGGTAACCTAGTAGTTCGCCCAGCGCGAGGGTCTTGGTCTTGAGGGATGCGTCCCGCCGACAGCCCTACAGCACCTCTTTTACCACGTTGTGATTCGTGGTTCCCCACTAGAGTGCCGTACACCAGTCAGGTAATCTCGGAAACTATTCGCCCGCGCCCCCCCGCCTAGTCCAGGTGACGGATGTCTTCGCCACGCCAGAGGAGGACGAAGAAGAGAGCGAGAACCAAGACCCATCCCAGCGAGGAGACGCCTTGAGCAAGGCGACCGAGGACATCCAAGCTAGAGCTGAGAGCGAGCTAGAATATTTGACAAAGTCCGCGGGGGATGAGGAGGGGGGGGGAAGCGATGAAGGGACAGGGGACGGCGACTCGGATGGAAAGTATTCGGGGAAGGGTGACGTCTCGTACGTGTAAGGATAAGCCTTTGTTGTGTGGGGGGTATAGATTCGTTGTTCCTTGCGTTCCACTGATGGTGTGGTTATGCACAGCAGAGTGGGAGCAAACTTGAGAAAGTGAAATAGAGAGCGGTAGCTGGTAGTGCTAAGACAGTAGCAGTGGAAGACTTTCGGGAAGGACATGGTGCATTTGACGCAAGACGATCACGGGTGTCCCAGTGGTGTGGTGCGAGGGCTATGTAGATGTTCGATCGAAACCGTGTTGTGCCATCGAACCCCTTATTAGAGTAAATGCTGTAGTTGTTGCCCCGATGACAGCATGGGCTGTCGTAATTACGTAGGAGTGGCGGCAGTGATCGTCGTGTTAGCTTTTGGTTCTGTTGCTCGAAACTTCGGTATCTATGGGCACTACACTATACTCCCATCCACACTAAAGATTACCTAGTATCATGTACCAGTACACCGTTACACGCAGTTCAATCCAATTCAGTAGCATATACGCATATACGTAGAGCACAAGCACAAATAGTGCGTTACGCTTGTTGGCGTTGGTGAACGGCCTTCGGGGAGAGCAAACCGTTATCGATACACGGAACAATCTTGCCGTTCCATCAACGTATCGCCACCAACCCAGACCAACCGCAGTGCGCTTCTGGGTGCTGAAAGACGATCCTATCGTACCCGTATAGAATACGTATTTTAGAATGAAAGCCAGTTGCGCAGCGCCTCGCCTAAACAAAACCTGCACAAAAAGGAGGCGGATCTGACGGCTCACTGCAAAACCCCCGAAACCAACAAACACTTGCGAGTTTACTAACTACGAATTTCTTGCCCGCAGTTTGCGATTGCCTGGCACATATCGCAAGCACGCGATCCAGCTGCTGCTATTTATAGTACTGGCGGTACGGCCACGGCTGCGCCTGTTGCGCTAGCCCTGCGTTGTACTATACATATTATACAAGAAGCATACTGCTGTACAAAAGCTCACAAGTTAACCCCTCAAGACCTGCAACCATTTTGTTTTGGGCATACTACTTGGAATTAGTGTGGGACACTGGCCTTCAGTAGTGGGAGGGTTCGTTCTTGGCTGGCACAGCTCGTAGGCGCACGATCCAGCTGCTCCTTGACTAAAAATACACCAGGTACAAGAGCTCGCGATTGCATTTCAGTCGGGGACAATACCATCACACAACAATCGACGAATCACGTCCATTGGTCAACACGATTCGTAAGCACCCTACCGTATCCTACCGTCTCCTACTGCTACTACTTGCAGTACTGCAGCAGGTGGATACGGTACACGAGAAACGAGCTTCGAAACATCGATCGCGAAAAATCAGCCGCCGCCTCCGCACGACAGATGAGTGAGCGCCCTTCCCAACACAGTATTTCCGGCATCGCCCAAGTCATCATAAATGTTACAAGGTTGGTCAACGATCCCTTTTTACGGCCCGTTGAGTGCCTTGGTGGCTTCCAACGCCGTCGGAAACGCGTGCGCCACCGACGGCACACCCTCCAACATGTCCTCTCGTCTGCGTGAGCGCCTCAGCCACGGTCGTGCCTTTGCCATGAACGCCTCCGGCGTGGGCCTGAGAATCGCCTCCCAGTCCATCTGAACGTTCTCGGGAAGAGGCTCCGTGAGACGCCATCCGGCAGCCGCCATGAGACCGGACAGGACAGTGTACCCGCACGCTGCACTACCCCGGCTGAGGGCGCCGAAATTGACCCAGTAGTAGAAGATCTGCGGAAAAAAGGAGTTGGACCCGTGGCAAAAACAATTGTTTTGCAACATTGGCGTTTTGCCCAGTACTTTTTTCGGAAAATTCTTTACTTGACAATAAAAGAAATTATTTTTTTCCCCCCGACCTGGTTTGCGCAGAAAAAACTCCAAGAACCGGCTTCACAAACCCTTCGTGCCGTATCAGAAAGGGGAACGGGGGTGCTACAATTCCCACCTTCGGGAGATTTTTGGACAAGTGTTATGATACTGCTTTGTATGAGGTTGAAAGCCCGGTAATTACCTGGGTTCAGCCACTGGGAACGTATTTGTAGTACTTGGAAGGCGTATTTAGATGGAAAACCAGGGGTCTTCCAGAGACGCACGAGCTTGGTCTCAGTCTCCGCATGCACGAAAGGAATAAAACTGCTCTTCTTCTATAGCTAAGCAACACACGTGAGTACCAACGATTGCCGACTTAAAATGCAGACCTGTCCAGGGATACAAAGTGTCCCGCAACCGCTGATCTCAACAAGTGGCGTCGTCGGCTTAGGACTTTCCGCTTTTTTGTCGGTTTGCGTTGTTTGTCACTGTTTTGTTTTGTTTGCCTTCCTATTGTTGTGGAGTAAGTTTGTTCGGCCACTGCACGATGGAGACTCAAGAGGTGGAAGGGTCTGCTTCCCCTCACGGTGGCCGAGCCATCTTTTAAATATTTTTTTAATGCGATTCCGTCGCTGCTGCTACATACCAGTACCTGCTTTCACTCGTATCTAAAAATATAAAAATACCTGTTTTGGGCTATACAAGTGACCAGGTTCTCACCTGTTTTTGGTCACTGCTCTACTTTCAAGTCCGAACAATCCCAGAAAAATCCATGCTTCCATTCAACAGCAACGATGAATACCCATTAATAGCGAAAAGTAGGCCATTCATGGCGCTGCCTGCCTGCGCCTCTAAGCAACTTGATAGCCTTGCTCTGATATACGCTCTGCAAATGCGCGTTCAAACCATTGTGCATTCTCCTCGGGACTACTACTATACCCGTAGTATCGTACCTCCAAAATGAGATCGCACACCACGTCGTCATCCTTGCCCTCCCTTTTCCTTTCGTCAGGCCCATCCGGGTCAGCGTCCGCGCACACCGCTGCCGTGAGCTTCCCCCACACCGCGCACAGCTCCTCGTCGTAATGGCGCCATCGACGAGGCGTTCCCGGGGTTCGTATCGTGAACTCGAAGCCCTCCGGCGTGCTTGCTACAATGGTCAGTCGCGTCCTGAGAAGCAGCGGTTATATCGTGAAGAGCGAAACTAAAGACCACGAGCAGGGTTAGGGTCTAGGGTGACCCTCGCGGGACTTCAAGAAGAAAAAAAGTGACGATCATCACGTTGGCCAAACGAAAAAAAAAACGGGCGGCTACGGAGTGGTGAGCACAGTGTCCCACCTACCAGGTACAATGCAAGAGGCTGTACCACACGCGCAGCGTGGTGACCCTCGTGCTGCTACAGGCTCACCCCATGACCCTACATATATTAAATAATGTGGTAAGACACTTTGGCCCTCAAAGGCCAAGGGACCGAGGTGTTGTTCGGATCCTTGCAGAGATTGCGACGCCCCGGCTTCTTAAAACCGCAACAAAAAAAACGACACAGTGCAGTGCAGTGCACGCAGAGCATACGGTTTATTCAGCAGCACGTGGTCGAAGCAACTATTATCACGCGTAACTCCTGTTCCCGCCGAGCGCGTTCGGCACCAGGTCCCGACGATGCAAGAAACGGTTGCCTTGCAGTGCCATGCTCAGCAGCGGAAAGCTTCCACAAACAGCTGCAGTATGCCCTTCAGTCGCCTCCGCCAACCATTCTATACACATTCACCAACAATTTGTTGCGCGGTACGAGCAGTACACTATGTATAGCGGTGAAATGTGCAGTGCTGTGGGTCTGAGGTTCCTCTCACCCTTCCATGAAGCGCTCGTTGTTGCCCAGCCCCAGACTTGAACGCTTGCAAGGGGTCACCACCCAGTGGTCGTGCCCTACCGCTTTGTACAGCTCCTCAAGCCCTGCGTCTGGGTGACTGACAGCAGCTTTCATCTCGTCGTCAAGCGCGCTCTGCTCGCACATGAGCTTTTTCATTAGATCGAGGGCCATCTGGCAGTACGGGTGGTATCGGATCACCTAACAATGCCACAGGCGTTGTGCCGGCAGGGGATACATCGATAGCGAGCGCGGTCCGCGAGATAAGTAGGTGCCGGGGCTGGGTCTCCGAGGCGTGGGTGTAAGTTGGGGGGAGGGCGTACTCGATAGGGGGGTAGGGAGCGTACTCATTTGTTGCTTGCCTACCATTGACCACCTATCCCTTTCGAGACAGAGCACCCTTTCTACTCCAAATAGAGACACCTCCAACAATAGGGCGCTCATGACGTTGTTTCCATATATTACATGGAAACTTTTGCGAGACGGGGGGGGAGCGTACTCTTTTGTTGCTTGCCTTATTAATAGTCATTTTATCATTGATCAAACATCCCTTTCGAGACGAGGGGGGAGGCTATATCACGTCATTCATAACCGTAGTCGCATGACCATAGACCCTCGCATCCCTACAATGCCGGGACGGAGTACGTCGGGTTTTTACCGACCGGGCAGAAATTTCTTACACCAAGAGCGAAGCGTCATGAGGTATTGAGCTAAAGTCGCATGAAGGTTGAGCTGCATCCTACTAAGAACCATTTGTGAGACGGACTTGCAGTGGACGACAGCTTCGAATGATTTGATTTGTTTTCTGGTGTGGCCAACTTCAGAGACAGCAATGGGTTAGGATGGGGGATCGCAAAGCGATCTATCGTCAACGAACGGGTAGGTGGGTGCCCAGAAGGGTAGTCGAGAGACAATGTGCCAGATGATCTCGATATTTCTCTGTCCATCCATGCCATCCACTTACCAGTAGGTCCGTTTTCACCGAGCTTATCGTAGCCGCACCCATCACTGCAGCAGCCCAGACTCACGCCGCTATATTTATTCCACTTAGTAAAGTCGGCCATCAGAAAAACAGCGATTAATGTGTTCAGGCCATCACCTTCAGTTGCCCGTTCACCATCGGCGTCTGGAGGCCAAACCCTTCTCGAAACGCCTCCGGCGTCAGGCGGTCGATCCACCAAACCGGATCGTTCGGCTCCGAGAGCTGCCTCCATCGCACCGCCACATCGAACACGTCTCTATACCCGACAGGGCGCATTCCCAGCCCCTCCGCCCCCCCCCCCACTTTCTGATGCCCCACCACCCCCTTGCGGCGGTCGCCAGGTCGATGACCCCGCTTCCCGCACTATAGCACCGCCTTCCCTGGCCTTGACGCTATCCCAGTGCCTCCGCGCCAGCTGAGCCACTTCCAGCGATGCTAACCCAAACATGCGGTGTTGCCGGGCGTTGGATAAAAAGCCTGGACATCTCAGCTGGATTCCTGGCCCCAAGGGGCTCGCAGCACGAAGAACACTCTCAACGACAGCCGGCCGCATGAAGCAGGCAGACGAGGCCGCGATCGCATCGCCTCCGCCTTCGCCTTGCTCCTGGGAGGAATTGGCTCCTGGTGCCCGTGCGTCGGCAAGAGATACGCGGGCGCTGCGGCCGGTGGGCTTGAGATGTCGCTTGTAGCGCTTGAGAGTCATTGGGTCGTGCCGCTTACACCATCCCTCCTGTGGTGGGATTCATGAACAACCGGACAGGGTGCAGACGATGGGGAACCGGTAAATATGCTGCGCGTGAAGCGGCACATACACTGCCAACGCGCATGCATCCGCCAGGTCGTCCTTCCATACCACGTGGCAGGCACAGCACGGACTCCTCGGTACAAGCTTAAGCTTCCCAGCGCCTCGGAAAGAAAGCGCTAAATGCGCACGCGGCCTCCACGACAAGGCCGACGAGAGCACTTTACACTGAGTCATGTCCAAGCCTCCGTTCCCCCTTTTTGTTCTGGTTTAATAACGTCTTTCACAACTTAGGTCAACGTTTTAATATAGCTACAGCAGTTGAAGTCACCCCTAACAGCAATGTTTTTCGTTCCAAGAAAATATGTCAAAAGGTGATCAACTCGGCAACCTCTAAACCCGGCAGACGTCAAACGCGTAAAAGGCGCTAAATAATAGCCGGCTCTAATGAAACAGCATCACCAGCCGAGTGCATGTACTGTGAGCGCATATAACACACTTCCCACGGCCTCCTCACCTTGAACTCCGGGTCCGTCTCAGCGTCAGGAGAAAAATCGCGCCAGGGTCGCCTAAAGTTTGCCCACAAGTACACGCAGCACTCCCTGGTGTACCACGCCTGGTGCCCCGGCTTGAGAGACAGTAGTGCGTCATAGGCGTGAACAGCCTCGTCAAGCTGCCCCCTGGCATGCATGCACAGCGCCGCCATATAACGGCAACGCTCATCCTAAGCGCGCGTCCAAATCGGGCACGTTGGTGTTTGCACAGGACTTCAGAGCGAGAAGCATCAGCAAAAGCCGCCCCCAAACACCCGTGTACACACCCCACAAGCGATCGTGCTATCCTTTTTCCTACTGCAGAAATTATCCCACTCTCATTCCAAGTAGTTCGTTCGCAAAAAAAGTGCGTGCAGTTGTGATGGGGTTAAACTGTTAGTAATCGCCTTGTTGGGAGAAAATATACAGACAAACAGTATGTCGGACGTGCGGTCTTACCAACCGTCTAGAGGGATAGAGGGAGCGCCCAGCAGTACGAGTGAGATCATGCTGCGCGTGTGTCGGAGATCTCCGCGCAGTGTAGTTCGGGTGCATCCCTTACTTGCCTCAGTACGAGTAGCCCGGGATGCTTGCTGTGTGGGTTATTGATGCTGTAACTGTATACCCTCGTTTCATTTGAACATTTCCCCCCCTTCAGGTCCCGGAGACGTTAAACCCTTTTAGAGCTGCAGTCCCGTTTTGGGGACAAAGCACTCTAATTTCAAGTAGTTTATCCCCAAAACGGGACTGCGGTACTAAAAGGGTTAATTAACTCACCAAAGCATCCTACCATATGATACGATATCATGTAGTATGATATAATATGCGCGACTAATATATATGCGTGGTGGCTAACGTTGGTGAACGCTGCGTTACGGGTGATGAGACGTGTCCAAGTCCAGGCTATGATGTAACCGACGCGCGAAGGTCAAGTACTGCACAAGGTGGTCAACAGTGTGTCTAGTAGGGAAGACACTCTACATACTCGGGTACCTGGGTACCAAAACCTGGTTGTTTCGGACATACTCGGGTATGTACCAGTATGTACCCGGGGACCCCGAGAGTAAATACCTACTAAATACACTCTTGCAGTCAACGTACTGCACGGCCGTATAGGAAATACGGCCATCCAGAAAAACCAGGAACACCCCGGCGTAAACCAACTTTGTTCATCAGACGCAGGAGGGGCAAAAACTATTGGCATTCTATAATACGCCAAAATATCGAGCAAGCGACGAGTGAGTGCACCGGAGGAGTTGACACGATACATTCAATCATTGAGCACCTGGCTGTCATAAAATTGCCCCCTCATGAAGTCCGCCTGTGCCCCTTTGTGGTCGCCCATCCCGTGCTTGCAAACCCCCCGCAGGTGGTATGCATGGACATAGGCCGAGTCTAGGACGATGGCATTGTCAAACGCAATCAACGCCTCTTTACCTTTCCCCCAGTCCCTCAGAAGCGACCCAAGGTTGGCCCACGCTTCCTGCCATCGACGTCGGAGACAAAAACAGCAGACGGCTGAGCGATCATGGAGCCATTTCATCAGTGGAATGCACGGTGTCGGAGCCCGTCCTGTGACCACAGACTCTATTTCGGCGATGAGTGAACGTGAAAACAAGAACATGGCTGATGCGACTACGCCGCCGAATTTGCCGGAAATACGATTTACGACAAAAGCGGGGCGAACAGCTGACCCGATTTTTCACTTCGAAGGTTAAGGTTGGGGCCAATGCCAGCCGTGAAGGACAACACCCGCGAGTGCGACATTACAGGCGGCAGCAGACCTAATAAACACCGTTACTGCCGAAAACAAGCCACCGTCCACTATAAAAAAAAATGATACAAATAATACTTGGTGAATGGGAGGAGAGCGGTCCTTTTGGTGCTCATCAAGGCCTCTTTTTCGGCCATAATTATACTGTTTTTAGTGAAGGGGGCTGTCAGTCAAGGGGCCAAGCCGCGGTCTGCGAATAACCTCTTCGAGACCCCTTTGACACTGCAGTGACAAAAACAATGGTTGATACCTTTGGCAATGGTTGATAGCCGTCTACGAGCAGCGTGAGCGCTCAACAATAGGGGTAGGCGGGATCCTGTTGCCCCCGTGCCGCACGACTCCTTGCATTCAACAGTTGTAACTCGGACAGTAACCATTGTACGTGTCATCCCCCAAACAAGCAGTGGCCATTTTTTTGGTCCTTTTTAATGGTAAAATTTTTCCTCTCAAGTCCCAAGAGGGTTGTTAATACAGCAGCATCGTACTATAATCAGTACAACAAATCACTACTGTACGAGAACCTTCCGGTGACAGTCCCCGATGCACCATGCAAAACCCTCGTATACTGCTTGCGGTTGTTATCATGTCATCCCTACCTTGAAGGAGGCGTCAATCGACAGCGCTCGGCGGTACGCCTGCTCGGCGGCGACGGGTTCTCCGAGCTGTGCCCGGCACAAGCCGATCATATTCCAGTCCGTTTTGGCGTCGACGCTCGATTTGACCACCTCGCCAAAGTCCAGCGCAGCGCGGGTAAAGTACATCAACTTCGAAAGTCGCACGCACCAGACGGAAAAAAATGAACATATTTAGGATAAACATGGAAGAGATGGAGAAGAGATGCACAACAACATACCAGGAGAGAGATAAAATATAGTACAAGACACGAGGCTCCTTCGAACGCAAACATGCACAGCGGGGAGAGATAGACATACGGCGCCCACTCGAACGTGGTGCATGCACGGGCGATACATGCCGCTGGAGCATTCTAGGATTCCAAGCCTAAAAACCACCCGTGGCTCACAAAGGCAATCGTACGGTTCCATTGCCTCGTCTCTCATCGCTCGCTGTCGAAAAAAAGACAATCGTAGGTTTCACGTTCACCTTCTTCGCAGTGTCGCGTTTATTTTTTCACAAACGAATGAAGTGTACACGGCTCATGGCTCGCGCGCTTGGAAAGGATTAAAAACTCTCTGTTTTTTTCAGCCGACCTTGTGGTACACCAAGCCGCGTTGGTGCAACACGTCGGGATCTCTGCCTTTAGAAAGCTCCACCGCCCGGTCGAGGTCGCTTAACGCCCCCACCACATGCCCCATGGCGGCGCGGGTTTGTCCCCGTCGCTTCCAGCAGTCGGGCTCCAGCGGGTTGGCCTGCAGGGAACGCGCACACAAATGATATTTTGTGAAACATGTCAGGGTATCCCCCAGATACTTGCTCGCAAGGTGTTACTGATACTTGATCATTTTTCTTAAAGGCGCGCCCAAGCCTTGAGTAGAGCCCGGAGTAGAACACGCTTTTTCGACGACAACGACTTCAGCCGGGCTATTACTCGTATTATAATATGAAGGATGACTGTGACGTCATCTTTTTTCGTAAGCAACACAGCCGAACACTGTTTACACTTTCGAGAAAAAGTAGGAATGCACCATGCACCACGGCGTGAAAATTGGCATCGCGCAAACGTAAACCCCGAAAACAATCAACATTTGCAAGAAGGCCACCAAAATCTGCGCATCCCTACAAAAAAGCAACACGTTGACACGTTGCGGCTTGCTTTTGGGTGACCAACATGCCCAACAAAAATGGCGACCATATATGTTTTGTCACGCATCATAGCGGTCACAGCACAGAAATGCACGGCGACCGACTCTGCGGTGCCACAATGAAACATGCTCAAGAGTGTGCCTTGAGCATTCGCGTATAGTCAGAGTAGTGCCCGGGTACCTACCCGAGTATGACCAAACAAATCAAGTTTGGTACCTGAGTATCCCAAAGTATATACCCCACGAAACCCACCCTTGTCAACATTTTATTTTCACCTCGATTGCAGAGCTGAATGACGCCACAGCCACCTCCATGCCGCCCAAGAGAGCCAGAGCGCTACCGAGGCCGAGGTGGGCACCGACAAGTCCAGGCCTAACGGAAAGCAGGCCACGGAAAAGCTCTACGGCCTTGCGGTAGTTGCCGGTGTTCACCTGCGATCATCAGCGGCACGCGGGGGGGGGGGGTGTACTCATTGTCATGCATGGCCGTAGTCGTATGACCATAGACCCTTGCATCCGTACAATACCGGGACGGAGCGCGTCGGGTTTTCACCGACCAGGCAGACACTGCTTGCACCAAGCGCGAAGCGCCGTGAGCTGTTGGGCGAGTCACATGAAGGGTGAGCTGCATCCTACTAAGAACCGCTCTAGAGGCGGATTTTCTCGCATATGGATCACAGCATTAATGAGTTGATTTAATTTCTGGTGTGCCCACTTCCAGAGACAGCAATGGGTTTACTATGTAACTGCCTCGTGGGTGCATCACCATATGCACACTATGTGATACGATCATCCCCCTTGTGCGGAGTAAAGGTTCTCCCCGCACAAATATGATCTAACTTGACCGCCAGCCGTGGTAACCGCCAAGCAAATAAAAATCCAAGGTACCCTGGCTGTCTAGCTCACGTAATGAGAGGCGTGTTTTACAGCGTCGTCGCCAACCGACGCCAACCCAACCTATATATACCAGGTATATAATATAGGGGGGGGGTTGTCAGCGGCGGCGGGGGGGGGGGGGGGTTCACGTCATGCATGGCCGTAGTCGTATGACCAGAGACCATTGCATCCCTACAATGCCGGGACGGAGCACGTCGCGTTTGCACCGACCAGGCAGGGGGGGGGAAAGCGAAAGTGAGCGCCATACACGCCTCATTATGGGCACAGGTCGATTATGGCGGACGGTATACGGCCTCTAGCAAGGACACATCAGGTATACCGTACGAGGCAATAGACGTCAACAGCACTCTAAATTTCCTGCAAGGTTAAAAAACAAACAAAAAAAGGCTACTTGACTCTAGTAGTTTTAATACGTAAAACACTCATACATTGAAAGGTGATCGCGGGGTACAATGGTACCTGCCCTCGTGACATTTTCAAGGGGATTACCACTAACAGCTGCATCTCGGCAAGCCCATATACTACTACCAGGTGCCAGGTACCAAGTATACCTGGAGATACCCCAAGGCGATGAGGTTATCGATGTCTGGATTTCCAACGGAGTGGCAAAGCTGCGCCCTCGCCGCCTCCAACAGCGAGTGGCTGATGTTACTAGCGGCCAGCACCGCCGACAGCCCGTCAACCACCAACCCGCCCCCCTCCGCGTTGGCGCTTAGAGTCAGGTGATGCCCGTACTCGTCCTCCTCCCCCGTCCACGTCTTCCCGGCCTTGCTGCGCTTCTTCTTCTTCTTCTTCTTCTTCTTCTTCGCGGGTGCTGTTGCTGCCAAAGGCCCCTCACCTTCTTCTCCGCCCCCCCCCACCATTTCCACTCCTTCGATGCTTCTGGCTTCCCCTTTCTCCCTGCTTGGTTCTCCTCCGTCGCCGGTGGCCTCCTGGATTGCGGCGGAAACCTCAGCAATCACAGCTCCGGCTTTCGCGCTGTTACCGGCCCCACCCTGACTTGTTTTCACAGAAACAGAATCCGCGCAAGGTGCTGGCTCCTCGGTCACCACTTCGTACGACAAGGAATCGGCGCCCAACAACTGCTGTGGGCGAGTCCTCTCATCTGTCTCAGGGCAGGAAGCTAGCTCTGTCTCAACGTTCGGAGTGATCGCGCGGCTCGTCGTCTTGGCGGCTGGGCAGCTAACGCTAGTAGCGTTGGCTATTGGCGCAGGACCACGTTCAGTTGAGACTTCCGGGTCTTCAGCCTCAGCAACAGCAGCACCAGCAGCACCAGCAGGCACAGGCTGCTGCTTGAGGGCGTCCGCTAGCTGCACGAAGATCAGAACATCTCCTCCCGCATTCCCAGCGGTCACCCCGGCCTCGAACGCCTGGCGGGCTTGGGCGGGCTTGCCTAGACGCTGGAAAGCTTGTCCTAAAAATACGACAAAGGGTGCGAACGAAGACACGACGACAGCCGCGCGGCAAGAAACCGAGAGCCTTGGGACAACGACGGCGAGAAGACTTTCGGACATAATTGTGCCACCACAAGCACTGGATGGCCACCAGCAAAAGCCAACGAGTTTTCGCGTAGAGAGAGGGAGGAGAGGGCATGGCTATTGAATAGTACCTTTCCGCTGGGCGAAAGTACATGTAGAACAGTAGTCAGATATCATACGCTAACGCTGTAGCTCCTTTCTGACAAGTCTGGCCATTGTTCCCCCTCGGTGTTTCGTCACTTGCCTTCAACGAATATGAGAAAAGTTCAAGTTTGTCGCAAGTCTCACACCTTAACTCGCAAGTCGGCGCAGTGGCACGGCGGGTACGGTGTTGGATACCGGTAAGGACAATCCGGCAGTTCGGGCGGGAATGCTCCTACCTCCTACGCTGCTGAGCACATTCAACTTCGAAGGTTGAGGTTGGGCTCCAAAGGTTCACGTGTGGTATTATATTAATATTCCAAAGGTATTCATAGAGCTCGAAGATAGGTTCACTGCTTGCGCAGAACTTCAACTCTCTTCGTAGGAGCTATCCCCAGGTTCTGGATAGTAGGGCGAAGTCTACAAAACAGGCGCATTCAAGCAACAACAGCAGTACTCAAACACCATGCATTGCTGCTGTTGTACTCGAACATCATGCACTCGTGCATGCTACCTGGTATCAGGTCATCAGTATAAAACATGCCTCACTCGTATCTAGACTTCGTACGTATACGAACTCTGCGCCGGGCAGCATCATATTGGGCAGCGGTACGAGTAGTAGATCTCAAGAATACCGGCACGCTTGTCCTCGGTCGTGCGTCATGCACCGAGCTTGAGGTGGGACATGCCAAGTAGGCGCTGTTTTAAACGGTCCACAAAACAACGAAACTAACGCCAAGCTACCAGTCGTTCTACGGTGTGCTCGTTGCAGATGGTGCCGACTGCTGTCTGCATGTGCCGTCTGCGCTACTATTACATGTAAGCTGCAGGTGCGTACTGACTGCTGCACCTGCCTTCCTGTAGTCTACTACTTCTGTACTTGTGCTCCTACTCGGAACTTCGGTGAAAAAGTAAAATCTAAAACTTTGAAACTAAAATTGAGTGAAGATGTAGACGGTGCAGGCGGAGAAAAGGATCGTGGGTTCTAACCTTTCAGCAAGTGCGCCCGGAGACACAAGGGCTCCATCCTGATGGCCTCATCGCAATCGTGCAGGCACGATCGGTACATCTCCAGCTCAACCTTGGCCGCGGCTCGGTTGCATGCGGCGTACACAGCCTTCGGATTGGATATCCCAGATATAGGTGCTTTTCCTGGTCGCAAACTCGCCGCATCAGTGCTCCCCTCCTCGACCTCGCCAGTGCACATGGACCGCGTATGATTTTCGTCATTTTCGTATTCAGTCAGTGCCTCGGAGAAGCGACCAATGGAAAAAAAGACTGCCCCCGATGTAGCACCTCCCCCGAGCACATGCATTCGTCTTACTTTTACTGTACTTCAGCGGCTCGGGCCCTCGGGACAAGGCTCCTGAGCAACAGAAAGTATGTAAAAATATTATGCTGCCTAAGTTGATAATATTACGGAGTTCAATATCCTGCATGTGCGTAACTAAAAGGGGGCGCGAACATGTGTATGTAGGAGAGCGTTTCGGTGCCGAGGAACCGCCGACCCGAGGTCTCTTGGACGGCTGAATGCCGCCAAACACACTTCTGCTACACAGTCTAATGGACGGTTCTGTCGTAGTGGGGGGGCTCCTAGCGTCTGCGGCACCTGGCGAGGCGAAACCTCTGCCTACACTGCGCCAGAGCGTCTCGGCAGCCGTCCTTTCCTCGGAGGCACCCAAACCATGGCTGCCGCCAGGAAAGGCACGAAATGCCATGACTCTCTTGCCTGGGGAGGAAAACACCGAGCAAGGTCGGGAAAGTGGAAATAACCACTCCAAATCTGGCGTACCCCCGACGCCTGTAGTTGGAGCTGCTGCAGATACGCCGCCGCTAACGGGAGAGCCAGATAAAGGTATAACTGGAGAGGCAGCCGTAATAACGCGAATGGGCGACGTAGCAACTGGTTCAAGTACGGCGTTGGTGTATGAAAGAAGTTCTCCAAATGAGGCACCAATTCTCTGCGCCACTATTGTTGGGAGGGATGTCGCAGGTACCCACCACGACCATGTTGGGGAGATTTGTGCGCAAAGCAAAGGAGACGAAGAAGGGGAAGGCTCGTCTCTACCGTCAATAAGCAATTATAATTGCGGAGTAGCCGTCCCCTCTGCGATTTTGCACGGCTCTAGCAAATGCGTTGAAGCTGTTTGCTGTACAGACGAACACGAAGGACGTCCGCCCGATGAAGTGAAGCTGGCGGCGGCCAGGCCGGCGGCCCAATTTACCGCAAGCGCAGGGGAGGTAGTTGGTACTGGAGAACGTGCCAGTGCGTATGCAGGCGAGGACGTTCTGGAGCATTCTGACTCTCGAGGCGAAGAAATGTCACGAAGATCATGCCATGTCATCATGGAGGACGTCCCAGGGTCATCCGGAGTACTCGCAATGGCCGCATGCGTCGACGGCGAAAGTAAGCCGTCTACAGCTGATAGAATAACAACACCAGCGAGACTTGCCGTCGCAGAGATCGACGTGAATAGGGCTGGGACGCGGCTAAACACCTCACATGAAGCAGAGGGGGAGTTGGACAGCATCGTCGGCGGGGGGGCTCCAGGAGAAGCGGATATTGTACCGGCTGAGGACGAGAATGTGGCCTGCAGAGATGTGAATAACACTGAAAAAGCTCCTGTCGTGATTTCGCCCTCACCGGAGCAATCCCAACCGCCCGCCGTAGAAGCAGACGGAGTAAAAGGTGGTACTAAAGCTGACCCGGACCAAGGCGGAGTATTTTTCCCCTCCGAGTCGTTCATCGGTGCTAGGCACGGGTATGTGTTCAGATTGGGAGACAGCGGGCTTGGCTTTTACGTCGATGGGTACGTCGACCGCCCGACGAAAGCGAAGCATGCGCCCTTGCATCGCCCTTGGAACGCCGGTCCTGGCGAAGATGTAATCAGGCGAGCACCCATCGGGCCGGTACATAAGCCGTTCAAGAAAATCAAGACACGCCCGCGTGAGGGAAAAAGCGCGGCCGAAGAACCTAACATGTATGTGAGATTTAGTTTGTTTCTGTCGATGTATGCGTCATTGAAGTGTTTTGCTCTTACTTAAGTGCAGCGGAAACAGGTCGACCCTATGGAACAACAACGAACCACGACTCTGTTTTTCCGCGTGCATTGTCAGAGTCGGCGTCATCTACACACGCTGCTGACATTGTTGTGGTCCTCGAAACGTTTTTTTTAAGGCGGCCATTCACGGCAAGATTGGCGGCGCAAAGAAACGCCCGAGTGTTCCAGTCCACTCTCGTCGAAAGGGAGCACGCCGTCGACGTGCACACCCTGGCTCTGCTGGAGAAGTTATCTGACCCGGCCTTGATGAAGGTGATGAACGCCTGCAACGGTCACGGGCGGACGCTTGGAAAGGATGGGAAAACGGCCGATAAAGTGGATCAATAGTTTATGCCACCGGGGGGAGGTTCCTGGCCCAAGCTCACCTGCTGCGCGTCTTTGAGGTTCACAAGCATAGCAGACGTATGAGCATTATCACACATTTTTTCAAGCTACACAAAAATTGTAGTCTTATAAGTATTATCATGCTCACGCCCCCCCGATCTGTTTCTTGCTTGGTTTTCGTTTTGTCTCAGGGAAAAACGAAGTTGGAGTTCGTAAATACGAAACACCACTACCCGGGAGCGTACAAAACCGACGGTAGGGTCATCCTGGAAGGAGGCAGACCGGTTTCAAACGAGCTCCACCGGACCGAAGAGCAGAAAGAGAGAACGCGCACGTGAGTGGCGTGTAGCATGTTCTCAACGTGCTTTCAACGTGTGTCGATAATCTTCCGTAGAGATATCGAGGGCTGTACTGTATAGATACCGGCCCCGCTTGAGAAAATGGTTGAAGTTGCTTGACTTTAAACCCTGACTGTAGACCTCACCCCGACCACACCTGAAAATTCGTCGAAATGGTGACTGTAGACCATCTATCATTGTGCTGCCAATGCTAAAGTTGTAATCACGACTGGAAAGAGAAGCGATATCGACAGCGACCAAAGCATCGGTCGTGAAGAGCGAACCAAGGTTGCATAGCAGCCGTCGTGCTTTTGAAGGAACTTTGTATGCAACGTTTGCAAAATCGACCTTCGGTGCTGCTCCTCGAAAGGTCTATTGTGATTGTTCTTGCTGTAGGGTTTCGAACAAAAAGTATCCGTAGAAAGGGAGGGGTGCAAACTGATGCTATTTGAAGCGCCCCGAGATAAGCAACGGTGTACCAGGTATATTGAAACGGTAACGGTGGGAGCGTTTTTTCCGACGCGGGTTATCAACATTAGTTGTTGTAACAACGCCCTTTTCGTTTCTCTACAGGTACGCATTCAAGGCCATGCAGCGGTTTCGGGTAGCACACGGCGATCTCGCGGCTGCTATTTCCAAGAAAGATGAAGACTTGCAGAACGCGCTCAGAAATACCGATCCGACTACCCTTCAAGGCATCGAAGATGAAGCCGCCAGCAGCTACGGGGCAGGAGTCTACAGACAGAAGGGGAGTGTCGACCGAGAGAGCGGCCTCAGGGGGAAAACCGACTATGGCACAGCCAATGGAGAGTCCCGAAAAGCTCCGTGATAAATTCGCGCAGTCTCTTGAGGTACTGAGGAATGGTCAGATTAACGTTGCTGCCGTTTTCAAGACCAACTATTAATACCAAATAAAAACTCTGACAGTGATAAGCGGGCATTTTTGAAAGTCTTTTGCATCGAATCTCACAGAACGATAAATACAAAAAAAGGCTACCGTGTCGGGTACGGTTCGGGCCAGAATAGTCGCGGGCTGGAAAATCTTGGACCGTTTCATATGCTGCCACATTTCCGCAAGGGAAAGGCGGATAGACCAATGTTGGGAGAATCAAGATGCCATGACGACAACGACGTATTATGAATTGTGCGTCCAGTGTTCGCCTTCTATCGGGTCCGTTGTATCACACCCCGCGTTTGAGCACTTCTGACTTCCACCCTGCTGCCGCACTCGCAGGCTCACGTCAGGGGCAAGGACAAAGCACTGATGGAAAAGGTCACGAGTTTGGACGAGGAAGAAACCAACCAGGTGCGGTGCGTTAGGTAGTCAGGCTTCGATCGAACTTTCACGAATATGCGCTGGTATTGAGCAGCGAAGAGATCATCGAATAAGAACCGGTGCGCCGCACTGGGCTGCTGGTAGAGCTAGGTGTCACCGTTCTATACTCAACTGAACGGCGACGTATGTGTACACGAAGAGGCAGGCTTCCGACGGAACCCACGAAGCAATAAAGCGTCCCAAAAACTTACGCAAAACGTCTTGACCCAGTGAAGGTCGCAATTTAACCATGGTTCGCCTACCCTCCTCTATATCCCTTGTTTGCCTTCCCGACTCTACAGTAGCCCAGCTTCCGTAAAGCGTAGGTCGAACGTATGGGCCTGTTGGCAAGCATTGCTTTAGCCTACAGCAAACCCCTCGATCTCCACTTCCGTGATGTCACCTACAGAGAGCAGCAGCAGCAGCAGCCGCAGCCTAATCACCCATGGTGCCACGAAGCATCATTGCGACCACATGAGCCTCTTCAATGCCCCTCCTTCTTCAACCAGGTCGTGGATTACCTCGGAAAAGGTGCGGAGTGTCTTCCCGATAGCTGGCGGCATAATCCAGACAGCTTGAGGGAAATCCAGAAGCACCGGAAGAAGCTGGTTGCCGAGATAGCAGCGGACAACCAAAAAGTGGTTTGCCCGTGGAGGCCTGGCGGCAGGCATATCGCACATGAGCCATGGCAGGCGTTTGTCCCGCGGGATCGCCGACCGCCTGTCCGATCCGCCTCGGAAGAGAAAGCGAGCACCTTGGCCGGAGAGAATGAAGACGCCACAGTGAAAAAACATGAAAAGCGATGGCGAACCCATGGGTCAGGCGGGGTAGGGGGGGGGGAAGGAGGGGGGGGAGAAAGGCCGCACACAGCTCCCTCGCGTCGGCGGAAACCGTTCATAGATATTATCAGCCCTCGCGCCAGGCGCGTGTTGGCAGCACAATCGCCGGATATGCCTTTGCACAATGTATTTTCTGCCTACAGCAACGAGCCGTTCCCACGTTTTGAACCCGCTCTCGGACCAACGCGGCCGTCCGGGCAAGCTCGGCGCAGCCCTGGGCCGTTCACTGACACCCGACCTCACAATGTTCCTGGAGATCCCTGCCGTGGAAGGCACCAGCGTGTCTGGTCAGCGATGATATGTCCGTCGTCGAGTTGCGATCGGCCTTTCACACGAGGCAACACTATGAGGCCCCACTCAGCCGCGCCACAACCCCAGAGGAAATTTCGCGCCCCTCCGCAACGACCGTCCACTGCGTCTGGGGCTACCAACGCTACCGAGAGCTTGGACGGGATTGGCGGAAGACCGTCTCCAGACTTTGCGCACGAACGAGGGCAGGAATGTAGTACGAGCAGCCAGTCCCTGAATCTCAACGTGCGAAGCGGACTCGGGGTCACGGTGCTCTGGGCGCGGTTATGCACGCCATCGTCGGACTTGGCTTACGAGGGCTCCAACTGGCCGTCGAGGCCGACGAAATCTAGTCCGTCCCACCTCTCTCGTCGAAGAGACAAACCTTCGCCAAAGGGGGCCACGGAAACGGCCGTCGCTGAGCGTGAGAATAACCCGGCCCAATGGGGCGATGTAGGGGAGGCAGCGAGCGCTGTGCGCGTGTGCAGTACGCCTGTCGTCGACTCCGAATGCGAGAACGGGCGAGATGCCAGGCGTTTGAGCGGGGGGGCGACTCTTGTAAATCTGGAGGAGCGTTTGCTCGCCAGCACTTGGAACCGGATTAATCAGAGGCATACTGTGTTCAGGTTCGTTGGCTCGTCGTGACAATGAGGGTGTTGGAGAGTTGGATTGCTTTCCTTTCGCGTGGTGCACAATACTCGCCGGAAAATTCCAAACCCGCAGCAGCCAAAACTGCAGTCGCTGCATGGTGCAGACTGATATATTCCTCAGAATGTGATCTCCCCGCTTTGGTAGAAAGGGGAGCAGAAGATCGCGGCATGCCACTGCCCTCCTCTGCTTCGTCTCCCATCGATATGTTTCAGCTGTCAGCCATGCCTTCGTGTCAACGTTTGTTTTCCGATGGTTTATCACCCTGTTACGTTTGTCTTTATCCAAATGCCCCGTCTGCTACAATGACGCCTCATGCCCCACGCTCACAGGGGCTACGCGGAGAGGTCGCGGAGGGCACGCGTGTGGGATCCGTCGTCTGCTGTCTACGCCGAGGGTGCCAGTGAATATCGCGCTGCAAGCCCTGCATCATGCAATGTGAATGATGAAAGGAGAGACAGGGGGGGGGGGTTTGTGATGGCCTTCCCTGGAGCAAGGGCCAACACTCGCGATTGCCAGCGTGAAAAGGGGAATCGGCGGAAGTATGTTGGTGCGGATGCAGATCAACCAGTGGAAATGGATTGGAAAGAGGTGATGAAGGTATTTCGTGGATTTCAGGCTGATTGGGCGAGACCACCCTTTTTATTTCAACTTTTTCTCGGAACGTCAGCCTTTGCTTTGGCCTATTTTACAGCGCCCGACGGAAAAAATTCTCGGACAATATCGTGTCCAGAAGTTTTCGCACATAGCGAAAGCAGCTGCGCAAAAGGTTGGTCGCGACAATGTCATCCCCCTGCTTTTTCTAACGTCATCGAAATGCACAACGGAAACCACTGAATTGTTCGTGTTTTCATGCAATGTGCGCCTCAAAATGATCGTTCCACGACAATGCAACAAAGGTAGACACCAGGCGTTTTCGCGGGGCTGCGGATACGATCGAGGCGTCCCTAGCAGGCAAACTCTGTGCAGCTGTCACAGACAACGGCACGAGGGAACATCTCGAAGATTGCTTTCGGGAAGCCCAGCATTTTGTTGAGTCTGCTGGTGCGCTGCTAGGATGTTCGAAGGTAGAGCGGGAAAGGTGAGCATCTTGATGGCGTCGCGTGTGTCGTCGGTGGTGGGGTAAAGTATCGGACTCGAGTCTTATGTGAAGCTTGCCCTACCACTTTCGTAGGGAAGATGGAGAAAAACTACAGTAGGTATGATCAATCGTCTCTTTTCTTGACAATGACTCTCAATGACTACGAAACAGGTTCAACAAGCAACGTGGCGAAGATTTGAATATTGGGCAGTACGCTTCCACCGTGACCAGGCTCAGCATATTGTGGGCAGCTATCCGTGGCGTGGTTGAGATTGTGGGTATGCTACAGAGGAGGCAGGAACTGCTGGAGGTGAGCAGCGCAAACCAACCGATTTTGTCATCGATGCACAGTACATACAGAGCAAAAACAGTGCAATACTGTATCCCGCTCGGTGATACCCTGGACACCCAGCACCCCGTACTAAGTATTGAAAGCGTCAAGTAAGCCAATGTCATAATCCACGCACCATTTGAACCGTCGCAGAAACCTCCGGGCTAGACACCTCCCACAAGCATTAACCCTTTTAGAAGCTCCTGTAGAAAAAGCCACCAAAACCATGACAGGTGCAGCCTTACGAACCGTCTACTGTAGTGAGAGCGCCAATCAAGCGTGAGCGTTATCCTGCTGCGCCAACCATGCCGTACGGCCCCTCCTTTCACTTCTGCGGTGCGGTTACTAAACGCTACCGCCTCCCCCTAACCAAGCAGTGGAAATTGCGATCATCTTCGTTTTTTCGCCCTCAGTTTTTCTCTATACTATAATCAAGTGAACTCAAGTCCCATAAATGTTCAAAGGTCGGCGATGTCGCCCGGCAGCCCCCCGCGGGGGCGTTATGATAGGTAGCCCTTTCTTGCATCGGCACCACCTAAGACACCTTACGTTGGCCCAGGTTCCTACCATTCTGTGTCCCACACTATTAATAATGAAGACCAGTACAATATTGTATTTTTCTTGCGTTTCGTTCAAAAGGTCGACCCAAACATTATTGACCCGAATTTCGTACTTGAAGTGCTGTCGTTTCCTGTAACATTGCCAACTTTTATTGTGATGCCAAACCACGCCTCCGCCACAACAGGTATTCTTCTCGGAGAGGCATCGATCCGCTGCACAGAACAAAGGCGCTGCTACAATATTAGAGGACGACGACGACAAGACCGCCGGGCAGGAGGTTTTACTTGCCACGCCTAGCCCGGTCACACCAGCTTTGCCCGTCGAGCTTATTCGAACGCGCCAGTACTGGAAGCGGCTAGAGCTTGCAGAAAATTATGTAGCCGTTGCGGAGTCGTTGAAGCTCTGGCTGGGAATTGTGCCGTGGCGAGTCGATGTGCTATACGACGGCAATAATCTAGTTTCAGCCCTTGCGGCAGAGGAAGAGACGCTGCCGTGGCCACCAGACCCCGGATCATCCACCGGCACTGAAGATGTACGGGTAGAGGTGGTAGGATGCCTCGGTCCAGATGGCGGACGAATACCGGAGAAAGGGGCGTAACAATACCTGGTGGTCGTGCTGTGGTGATTGTGAGGAGGAATTAGCATGTGGCCAGCATACCCATCATCCTGGAGAGACAGAGATTGACTCATTTAGGGGGGGGGGCGTACTGTACTCGACATCATGCATGGCCGTAGTCGTATGGCCATAGACTCTCGCACCCACAATGCCGGGACGGAACGGGGGGCGAGAAGTAAGCTCTAGGTGGTGACGTTGCTATTCGTTGTAACGTGTCGTATTATTACTGAAGGTGTCGCTGCGTCTGTCCGTCTATCCGTGTGTGGCTGTTATGGTGTTTTATCCGTTCGCTGTGGCGTGCGCAAGTGCAAGGTTTTGATTCCGTTGATAAGACGACGTGCGTGGGAAGACATTTTTTTATACGTCAACACTCAAATGGTTCCGGGTCCCTTTCTCCTACCTGGTAGATAGTGCTGTAGTAGTACCGCCTCATTGTTTTCGTGCTGCTGTGACCACTTGCCGAATAGTCCCAAGCTCAAAAACACCCTAACACTTGGACACGTTGTTACCGATCCCCACATACCCGTGTGAACACGAAGAAGCCGGTCAAATATAACTATCGCTGTACGCAATGCACTTTAGTGCACCACGTACCGTACTTGACACGAATGTCCTCCTTTCTACCAGGTATATGAATAAGAGGTAGAAATAGGAGCCTGTTGTTCCAGGATCCCGCTTGAGCGTGCCCTCGCTTTGCTCTGTTCGTCTGATCGCGCACTACTCCGGCCTATTAATAGCTTCTTCTGGCGGCTGTAGAATGGGACGCGACTTCGGCGATGGAAAGGCCATCTAAACTATTTATCACTACTAAAATTCATCCCCCAAGGCCCAGGAAGACGATGTATCATTCCTGCGCGGAGCAGTATATGATGGCTGAAAAGGCTCGCCTTTTCCAGGACCACGGCTCAGCGGAGCGGATTATGGCCTCGCCAGACCCACGCGAGCACAAACGCCCATAAGGCAATCGTTACACGGTACAGTAGTCCAACCTGGCTCGGGGTGTGGTGTCGGGGACTACGTATATAGAGACGGTCTCTGTTTTCAGGGGTGGATATTGAAAGATACCACTGTCAGTCGCGCGCGTGCTTCGTTACCTTTGTCGTAGTACCAAGGTGGTCCAGGTCCAAGGTGGTCCAGGTAGGTCTACGGGCCATTCCTTAGTTTTAACCCCTCATACATAACGCCACAACAACAAGGAAGTTGATGATCAGAACATGCTCGTTCGCCAAAGTTCAAACTATACTGCTGTACTAGTAGTTGAGGTTCGACCGATGATGATTCCTAACTATTGGTGTAGTAAATAGGACCTACGGTAAACAATAAAGCCTATATATTTACCTATTTTCACTAACAATATTTGGTCCTATTTACTATGGTCCCCCGTATTGCCAGGTATGGCGATTCACAGTAAACAGGACCTCACGCGTAGGACCTCTCGACTATTCCCCCGTCTAATATCTAATGTGACGGGCTCTGTGTTCACTCCGATCTCCAAACGATCCGTTCGATCTCGGCAGCTTTTTAGTTGAGGCTCGACCATTTTTTTTCAGTAATAAGAGCACAGCACAGCAGCAGTAGTAGCAGTATCAGTAGACAAACGGCCATGCCTGTGTACGTGCTATTATTGTCGTGCGTAACTGTTAAACGCATAAAACCTACAGCAGTAGGCCCCTTAGTACGCACATCTCTGCATCGTGCATCGTAGGGCAGTACGACGAACGAGTCAATTCATATACCTGGTACCTGGTATATTTTTTTCCAGCAGTTTCATGCATTTCGTTTGTTTGCTTGACTTGACAAGGGTTCGACTATGTTTCTGATGAAACGGTGAAATTTGAAACCGAACGACCAGTCAGTTTTGAAACCGCCAAAAAGTGCACTTTTTGCTCGAGATCTTTTCGATCTTTCGAGCGCAGCTCGGCCCTCACCTCAACAAGGAGACCTTTCAACACGCCACTGCTGATTGATACTGGGTAAGCTCGCCATGCGAAAACATGGAGACTGGTGGAGGAAATATCTCCATCTGCTGTCATCCTCTATACCGCAGTGTACTCGGGCAACGCCTAAAGACGTCCACTGTCGAGGCTGATGCCTTCGCGTCCTGTTCCGACGTACTCGAGAAGACCGATATAGTTACAGGGGTGACGACGTCTTGCGAGTTTTGTCGGGCATTTCGTCGGACGGATTCCTACCACGGAAGCAATGCATGTCTGCGATGTGGAAAGCTGGCCCTGCCGCACCCCACGCTTACCCGAATGTGCTGGAACATCGACCATGCCCAGGGCGCCAGGAGAGTGGAAGCTGGTGGGCACCCCTTCACTTCTCCTTGCCACAACGATTCGACCTACTATCATCATCATGCGCGAACGTTCCCTGAACGACTGCAAGATTTGTCCATGGTGCTCCTTTCGAAATTCAAGTATTTGGGAGAAGATCAAGATCAATCCCAGTGTGATATCCTTCCTGCCGATCTAGTGGATGTCTTCGATGGTCGGCCGGCCTCCTTGAATGCGCTAATGTCGACGGGCGAGGGCGAGAAGAAGCAGGACCTCGGCGTTCGGATTGGCATCTTGCTGTTTTTTTTTCCGCCTTCTTGGATCTCTTCGACGAAACAAGAACACCGCAGGAATGCTCAAGCTGATCAGACAGGTCCCGTCGATGATATCCAACACGCCGATGCTATCTTTGTCGCCGCAGCGACTTTCTCCTCAAAATCCTTCAAGTAATCAGCTCCCAGCAGCGGAGGGTGCCCGCAACGGTGTCGGTGTTCTTGGGGTTGCTGCTGCTGCTGCTGCTGCTGGAGGAGGACTCCCAGACGGGGTAGTCGAGGCGATCACGTCTACAGCAGAAGAGCTGCTCAGCGGCGAGCACGATTTGTCGGACAAGCAGCAAGGAGACGTGCTGGGGTCACTCGTAGGCCTTGCTGTCAAGCGAGGATCCCTGGCCCACTGTCTTCGAGTCGTGAAGCTCCTCTTGTGTTCCAAGCCGGTGGCGGATGAAACATGTCCTATTCAGGGCGTGGGGCACCAGCTGAAGGTATTTTTTTGGGGGGGTATATAGCGTGCGTACGCACCGGTATCTTGGGAGCTCGGCGCAGGTTTTCTGTTGGCTGGAGATGATGCCCGGCAAAACCTAACGTCTGGTGTCATGTTGTCATGTTTGCTTACAGCACGTGTCGTATATTACAGCGATTTCAATTTTGGCGCATCACGCACGTGCTGATTTGTTGGCATATCACTGCTTGGATCCTCAGGAACTAGAGACGACGCAAACTTCCGTGCCTGCTGGCGCCTGCTTGCCGCTACCATCTGAGGGCTGTCAAGCGGGAATACTTCTGTCTCTGGACGAGGTGAAACAAGTTTACTTGTGATGTCTTTGCCATAGCTTTCAAAACACAACGTTGATAATCTCATGGCCCAAACTTCATGCGTAGTGTATTTCACTGCCCCGGTACCGATGTGGAGTGTTGACGTCAAACCATAGATACTGGTATACTCGTCTGTCGTACGAGTATGTACCAGGTATTTGATACTCTACCAGTCACCATAATAATTCACGTCCAGTCCCTGATATTTCTGTACGTAATCATTGTACGTAATAATCGCGAAACCCCCTGTTTTGGGGCTCGACTGAACACCGTCGTGATTTCGCGTGCCTCCGCGCTAACATGTCGTGGTCCCCGCTGTCTTCGTTACACTGACAAACCTCCTGTAGCTTCCGCGGTTAGGCAGCATTTAGTCCTTTCCACCCGAAAAAAATAGAAAAAAAACAAACGTATTTTTGGTTCTCTCGAGAGCCCAAAAACGTTTTTTGAAAAAGGGGTAGGAAGTACCTGGTATACAAACGACTTTTCCTTCGCTCCGAACGTTTATTTTCACCGCAATCTCGAACTTGTTTGGTTGGGTACCACCTCGCCAATCGACTCGCTTGGCCGATTTAGCGGGGGTAGAGCGGCGGCGCAGAAATTGCACGCACGTGCAAAGCTATTAAAATTTGCACGTATATTCTATTCGGTTTTATGTATAGCAGGAGTTGTTGTAGATATGTACGGCATGCAAAGCATGAAATGGGATCAGGGGGCAAGGTGGGCCTCCGACGGCTCCTGCTGGAGGCTGATTGTATTTCTGCACCACTAAGTGGGAGCAGGATGCCAAATGATATGGGATGGGCTGTCCAATTAATATTTGTCATTGGAACAGGGTGCCAGGTGGTACAAATACACGTACAAAGCTTTGCGCGTACGTGCAAGTACTCCGCCGGTGGTGGTAGAGCCACTCACGAAGCTACCCAGAAACAAACTCTGCCGAGGAGAGAGGACATAAAATGTTCAAAAAACTTCAAATCCTTCACTCGATGGACCATTTTTTCACCGTTGTTGTTCGCTGTCATTCAACAGCAATGCCGAACATTTTTTTTCCATCTCATTTGTTGTCTTTTCCCTTCTTCTTTCTCTCCATCCTAGTAGTATCTCAGATCCGGAGACGCGTAGTAGACTCTTATCCCTCCTCCCTCCTGGGATACACATATAGCAAAGGTAATAGGAAAGGGTAAGGCACAAGTAGGCAAGATGGATGCGATCCTAACAGACTCGAACCTTGACAGTAGGATTAAGAGATGTATCTTGATGAATGTGATAGTACCAAGCAGGAGAAGTATGGGAAGGGAACACGAAACTCGTAAAACAGTTGGAAACAGTACAATTGACAGCAGCTAAAAAAATCCCAAGATGCTCAAGTACGACTAGTAATACAGTATTAAGAGCAGAACTGGGAATGCGCCCACTCAAGACAAATATAGACATGAGAAAGTTGAACTGGCAATATAAAGTATGGAACATGCCAAAAAAGAGGTTGCCAGCCATAGTTGATAGAGCTGTATGGGAGAAAGTAACAAAAGGGCGAGCTGGAATAAGGTGGGATGGCGTAGTTGAGAAAGTATGGAAGGATATAGGGGGAAACCAAGAAGAGATGATGTCCGCCGGGAAGTTTGGGGGGTACAAGGCAGAAGTAGAAGAAATGATAGAAAGAAGGGAAAGGCCAGCGCTAAGAAACAAGGTGGAATCGGAAAAACGCTAAGAAGCAAGGTGGAATCGGAAAAACACTTAGAGATATACGGGGGATTGAGGGAAGGAATAGGAATGAAAACGTATTTGCATGGCCCAATGGACTTCGCGAAAACGCTGAAACTGCGCTTTCGTGTAGGGGACCTGGACCTGCCAGAAAGAAGAAAGAGGTACACCAGTAGCCGGGAGGAGGAGGAAGTAGACGCACAGATGTGCCCGTGTGGCAAAGCAATAGAGAGTAGAAGTCACATAGTAGGAGAATGTGAAATATGCAAGGAGGAACGGGATGTGTTAGAAGAGGAGATGAGGAAAATAGACGAATGTGACATGGAGGAGTTTGATTCAATGAATAGCAGCGAGAAACGATCGCTATCCTAGGAGATAGATGGTGGCCGCAGGAAGCCAAACAGGAAGGGGATAAGATTAGCAAAAAGTTTCTATGTAATATATGGAAACAACGTAATGAGCGCCCAATTGTTGGAGGTGTCTCTATTAGCAGTAGGAACGGTGCTCCGTCTCGAAAGGGATGCGTAGCCAATGGTCAAATGACTAAGGCAAGCAACAAATGAGTACGCCCCCCCCCCCCCCCCCCCCCCCCCCCCCCCCCCCCCCCCACACTCAGTTCGCGCCTTGCATTTTTATCGCGAGAAGAGTTCGACACTTTCCTCCCTCGTCGACCCGCCTCCAATTGTGCGGAGACATCATCATTGCAGATTCGCCATCCCCACCCCAAAATTTACACAATTATCCCGCCCTGAATTTTTCAGCCTTTGCAGTAAGGTATAGAGCAGTGTAGGAGGATTTTTTTTCCTCTCTGCCATCTCAGTTTTCTTGCGTTTCTGGATAACTGTAACTCGGTCGCATGGACAATCTCGGAAATCCTAACGACGGATTCATAACCCCCACCTCAAAATTACCCCCCACAAAAATGATACCTCGATCGCAGTTATTTTAACGGGCGACGGTGATATTTTTCGGCCATTGTTATGATCAATGCCGGGACACTTTGTATCCCTGGACGGGTTTGGTACTCGTTGGTACCTACGTGTGTTGTTTGCTTAGAGATAGAAGAAGAGCAGCTTTATTCCTTGCGTGCACGCGGAGACTAGGAGCCGAGCTCGTGCCTCGCTGGGAACACCCCTGGTTTTCCATCTACGATGCGCCTCCCAAGTACTATAAGCACGATCCCAATACTTGAACCCACGTAATTACCGGGCTTTTCGCCTCATTCAAGGCGGTATCATAACACTAGCCCACTCTGACGAGCCGTATATGCAGAATTGTGGGAAATTCGTGGAAACCCCGATTCCACGAACTAAAACATGAGTCGAAGATACGGCTCCTCACAACCCCCTCCCACACCTCTGAACGGCGAGGTAACGAAGCCGGCAAGGTACGCAAAAAAAAGGAAGGCTTAGCCCTAAGGGGCAGGAATAAATCGTCTAAGGCAATATCGTAACACCATGCCCACTTTCTTGCGTTTTTTAAACTATCTCTACCATTAATAGAGCAGGTTAACTCCTTGAAACCCGGGCACACCCCATCGAATTTGTTTCCAAACGTCGACATAAGAGTATAGGGAAGCAATATCAACACGGTATTTCGTTTTTGGAGCTTAGGAGGGGATTATTCATCACCACCCCCCCCCCCCTGCCCTAAAAAAAGCATGACGCCCACGTAAGCGTGGAAGGTGGATGGCGCCTGTAGTTACGCATACAGACACATCTACGCATACATGACACACCTACTGCATACCGGACATGACTAACCTAATGCATGCACGCGTGACGGCTGCGCTTTTACGTTACGTCGTTCAATCCTTGACTTGCTCTTAATATGTCAATACATTATGCCCCAACCCAGAAGAGAGGAACCCGCCAGCCGAGAGTTACACACGCAACGACTGCCACCTACAAGCACCGTTTGTCATACCTGCTTTGGAAGGGGTTCAAGTCTTAAAGGTAAGCGGCGGGGAGAAGAACGCTGTGGGCATACTGTTGGCTTCATAGATGTCTGCCCGCAGTGTATTTTACTGCCGTCGCAGTATCAGCACGGCATTTTCTGTTGTTGTCGTACGGTAGTCGTCGCGACAAACAGACAGTCCAGTTCAAGCGCATTGCTTAAGCAGTCATCGCGACAGCAGGTAATCAAAGTCGCGCGTGAATCAATGTTTGATCTGCCTGATATTCAGTCAATAGAACACGGGTCCACCTCCGACATGGTCTCAGGACGCTGACTATTTTACCGTTTCAGGTAGACTCTACTGACTCGTACAACGCAGCACTCACCGTTGACGGCGAACTGCTGACATGGAGCTGCACGGCTGCAACTGCGGGGCACTCGATACCTCCATCAATTTTGGATCGATCGCCCAACGCCCAAGCATGGCCATCAGAGTTCCAAGGCGATAGGGGGTGCGCCGCCATGGACGATGCTGGTTGCACCCGCTGCAGGTGTCACACTTCTTCCACTTATATTTGCCCAGCAAGCGGGGGAAACTTCAAACGCCCCACCACGCCCATGGTGTGGCAAGTTTTGGCTTGCAAACCTAGTGTGACGGACGTCGCCTGCGGGCAGAAGCACACTCTTGCACTCCTCGAGACTGGTCAGGTGAGACTGGTGTCTCGGTGGGGGCCGAAACGTAACACGTACCTGGGTCAATCGCACGGAGTCCAGATGCTGCGCACGGGTGTATGTGAATGTTTTCTACAAAGCTTCCCTGAAACTTTGTTTTAGGCGATATATACCATACGCACTTCCTTGGTGGCAGATGATATGCTGTACCGGCGACAACAATCCTCGGCACATGTGAGATATTTATATAGCATGCTTGTGAGACATATACAATCCACGCGTCCTCCATCCTCACGAATACAAGCACGTCCAAACCTCTACCAGGTATTCTCGTGGGGAAGTGGACGCAACGGCCAACTTGGCCTAGGGCACACGGAAGACCGACCATTTGCCTGCCCCGTAGAGGGACTCAAGGGGGTCGAAATTGAGGCGGTGTTTTGTGGGGTCTTCCACTCCATGGCGATTTGCTCGTTGGGAGCTCCGTATGCTTGGGGAAAGAATAGCAGTGGGCAATGCGGCCGTAAGGATTCCGACGCCGGGGACACGGTGGGTGTCCCTCTTTCATTATTAACAGTATTGCACCGTTCGCTAGATTGTGGTCTTGTATGGATGCCCACCGGCAGGCTGCAAGTTGTAAAAAAAATCACATTATTGTAGTACAACCGTACTCCTTCCGCGTGACACATTGTCACCTTGATTCAGGACTTGATTTTGTACTGAACGGATACCATGGAGACCGATCGAGAGGGTTTTGGCACCTCGCTAACGTTCTCCCTCCGAGTGAATCGATTTCGTGGCGACACGAACCATTGTGCGAGTGGGCGCGAAAACTTGTTCTTGAGGATGCAACTACATGCAAGCCTGAAACATATGACTGCGACGCATGTACGTGTAGATTGCTGGTCTCAGGGGGCTGCTGGGTACATGCTTTGAGAGGAACATCGTATCACTTCTATTTACTCTGGGCTTTGTCGATACGGTCGGTTGCGGTCACGTTGTCAACGACGAAAGAAGCCATGAGTACACAAGGTATGCTTCACCCCTCCATGCTTCGTGCCGTGCTCACGGCCGCCTGTTGTTCCCAACTGCCGTTTAATATCTTTGAATCCCCGTCGACAATGCGATTTCGCCGCAACAGCTCTGTCCTCGGAATATCGAGGGCCTTGAGGACTTTCCGGTGACCGCTATGGCAGGTGGATGGGACCACACCCTCGCCCTGTCCAGCTGTGGCGCACTTTTTACCATTGGTGGCGGCTATAGAGATACCGGTAGCACTGGGGGACCGCCTGCTCTTGGGGGGTCCGTAGCATCTGCTACAACTGCCGGGGTGGTTGGCGAGCAAGATGGAATCATAGCGATGAGGGTCGCCGGAGATGCCTTGGGCTCAACGCCGGTCATTACGATTGCTTCCGGATGGCATCACTGCATGGCTGTCACAGACGATGGTGCCCTGTTTTCATGGGGGTCAGGACGTGACGGGCAGCTGGGGCATGGAGATCTAGGTGAGGTTCCACGAGAGGGGGCAAGCATGAACCACCACAGCGAGGTGGTAGGATAGGCGACTCGTCAGCAGGTGTTGAAAGAGACGCAAGCAGCAACAAATTTTTTTTTTTTACGTGTTGAGTACTGTATGTTGTCAACAACGTTTTCCTTTCATATACTCGTAGTAGTCAAAAGTGGCCAGTATGGCGTAGTTATTTCAACAATTACGAATGTCATGCATATCGGGCAACACCGTGAACCCCAGCGTCAGAACGTCCACCGGATAGTGCCACAAATTCTCCCGGCATGGTTTGTAACCGTCCTCGGCCGTCTCTTTCTCTGTCTATGCCTGTCCGCTACGAAGAACCACGCCGTAGTCCCACGCGCGTGGCATTATTTTCATCGCCTGCTGGTGATCGTGTTTGCTCTATCACGGGAGGGAGAACCTGCAGTGCAGCAACGACAGCAGATGGTCGGCTATTCAAATGGGGGCTGAACAGCAAGGACCGTCATTGGTGTGCAGACGAGTACAACGGAGAAGAACCAAGTTGCGACCCTAACGAGGAACGCGAAAGTGCTGCATTAGAGAACTCGATCCCCCGTCAAGTGGGCGGAGTCGGAATTGCGGTAAGCAGCGTTTGGTCCGCCTCGTTGTACGATGAAATGCTGGTGAACCAAAGCTTTCCAACGAAGTCACGACTACACGTTTCTCTTGCTGCACAGTTGAGTAGGTCGAAACCAAGCAAAAATCGGAGAAAAACTGCTGCTTTCTGGTGGGATCGCGAGAGCTTAACAGATAAATTGGTAGCTGTCAAGTTTCTGAATCTGCATAAACAGTGCTGAATGTATGTAAATGTTGCTGAATATATTTGAACATTTATTATCGACAGGACCCGCGTGCCCTGCGCCCAGGCGGGGGGGAAAAACATTGACATGGTGTTGGTCCAGCTACCTTCAACGACAGAGGACTCTAAACTTCCGGTAACCGGCTTACACAAGGAAGACAAAACGAGAGGACATTCTACCAACGACCTACTGCTTCGTTCGGGCCTACACGTGTCTGACGACCCTTCTCAACCGGTATGGACGGTAGAGTGACGCATGGGGTTTGAATCGGTGATACATAGTGCTTATGATTCTCTCGGAGCCACGATTCAGGGTTTTGTTATCATGTTTGGGTTGAAACTCGCCGTATCGATCCCCTCTGGGTTGTCATGCCAATTGCTATTATCGCAGGTCGGTCGAGTTGAGACAGCAGTCGCCCTCTTGCGGCATTTCGAACGCTTGGCCGCAGCACATACCCCAAGAGACTTCACCACTGCTGTTGAGCGGAGTGTGCGCCAGGCTGTGAGATCCAAGCGGAGCGTTAGAGAAGAGTTGTCGCTGGAAAGGGCGGCGGCTTTGGCAGGCCCACCGCACGTTGTTGGCTCGTCATCGACAGCCAGCAATGATCGACATCGCATTTTGGCGACACTTGGAATCAATACTTCACAAGAAGAGGGCTTGGATTGGGCACCTAAGGCGTCCACGCCTTCGGTTCAAAAACCGTGGGGGAATCAAGAGACACTGGGGGCCGTGTGTGGAACATCGAGGTTAGTCGTCCCGTTCTGCGTCGATACATCATGGGAGACATTCTGCTCTTTCCTTGCCCTTGTACAAGGGATTCGCGAGAGGGGAAGCTCAATGGGCGCTCCATCGAGCCACACACCGAATTGCGCTCAAGAATTATCTGGCCTATCTCCGTCGCATGGCGGCATAGAGCAGTCCCCGAAAGCTGGTGGTGATATCGAACCCGAGAGCTCTTCACCTGGAGTATCTGCTCCGGGTGGTTTCCTCGACTCCAGAAATTTAGATGGTCAACCTGACATACAATACGGGACTGCTTTGGCAAGCGCGCGTGACTTATTGCTGGCGCCAAGTCCGGTACACACTGAGGTGTGGCGATGTGTGCTGAAGCTGTTGAAGGTCAATTTGTTTCACCTCGCTCGGGTCGCCGCCGCCCGGCATTCTTGTCGCAATAATAGCGGTCGGGATACTGCGCCTGACTCTCACGGCTTAAATATTAAGCTCACGCTTGATACTCAAGTAGGCGGAGCCGGAGACAGCCGTGAGGGCAATGGCATCCACGTGAACCGCGATTTAAAGGAAGGAAGACCTAAAAGAGTCGGTATAGGTCAGGACCCAGCGTCAAAGTCAAGGGATGATATCGAAAGCGCAAGCAAGGGCGACGAGCAAGTAATGCCGGGTAGGCAAGGGAAGGCCTTGGCCAGTTTGGGACGAGAAGATTGCCGACCTGAGAGCGGCAGGGTCGAAGGCATGCATGGAGTTATACAAGATATACATACAGAGCTACGGGCACTCTTAGAAGATGATCTCGACGGAGAATGCCCCGAGGCAACCAAAGCAGCGGAGGCCGTGCAAGTGAGTAGTAATCTGGTTGGCTTTGTCGTCCTTGTCGTCGACCCCGTCATCAGCCTTAGTACACCAGCAGAGGGCGTGCGTGCGAGAAGTCGAGCACCAGCGACCGAAGTGCGCCGGCATGAGGGATCTGTTTTTGCCTCTATAAACACTGATGCCCCCCATCGTTATGGTCGTCGACTATTGACTATACGTGCTAAATCGAGGATAGAGCACAGTAGCGGACATTGGACGCACATCAGCCGTGATGAGTAGCGAAACGTGTGTTTCATGTTTCCTATGTAACTATGTTCTTTTTTCTGCGCGTGCTAGCAGGTCGAAGCTGCCGAAGCCTTCAACGCCGGCTTCAGCGTGTTTTTCCCCTCCAACCTTGCTCGCGTCCAGTTGCTACAAGACATAGTGAAGATCATCTCCACCGAAACTGCTCCATTGCTGCCTCAAAACACCCCCGAAAATACCGAAAACAAGGAAAATCGCCGGCGGTTAAAAAAAACGTTTCGGCGGCCGCACTCTGCCATTAAACCGATGAGCAGCTTCGTGCAAGTTTCCATGGAAGGTCTATCCCGGGAAAATTACGCCGCTGCTCTCGTTGCTTGGGCCTTCAGACGTGAGAAATCAACGGCAGACAAGCAGGAAATTGGGACCGGAGGCGAGACGACGACAGATGCTTTCGGCACGGAAGAGCTCGATGCTGCCATGCAGTCGTTGCTTTCCTACTGCGCCGAATATCTTAACGATAGACTGTGGGGGCGGGAAGGTACTTTAGTCAATGTGGAGGGATCGTGCGGCCAAGGGAATGGCGATACAAATGGCGGGCGGGGGGGGAGGAACGGGTCTGGATGTCCCCATTCTCGTCTGCTTCTTGCGCTGCAGGTGCACGTCGCAGCTTACTGCGGCAACACCGATGCCAATGAAGCTCATACGAGCGCTGCCCGTGAGTTGTCGCTTACCCACGCATCACGTTTGCTCCAGGAAAGCAGTAAGGTCTTCACGGCGCTCGCTGGAGACAGGGACCAAGTGGGAGGTGGTGCCTGTGGCCACCGCGATAGTCATGCAGACGTCGACGCCGTCCGAAACTCCTTCGTGGCACTTCTTCCTCAGTTGTGCGCTTCTGTAGCAGCCGTCCCCGCAGAATGGAAAGGTTGCGTGTCCCAGGCCTCCGCACTTTTACCGATAGTGATACCTTTGCTTGGGGCCGTAGACCGCTTTAACCGCTCTGTATGTGCTGTTGCATTGCCTAAGAACGACAATACACCATCATCATCATCACGGTCCCACATTCCTACGTCGACATGCTGGTTGAATGGTCTCGAGGAGGCCCTAGCCATGCTCGCGTCGGACCTTGCGTGCGGTTTAATGGATATGAACCATGCGCCAAACCCTGTTGGCCTTAATTCGCAACAAACATTGGGAGCAGAGCGAGCAGAGAACGGGAAGCAGGGCAAGGACATTGTCGATCTCTTGCTGACATCGTCTCCATTTTTGGCCCACGACCGAGAAAACTTCGACTGGTCAAGCATTGAAGGCCATTCTCCACAATTGAACAGCCCAGATTTTCCTCAAGCTCTCGAGGTATGGTCTTGTTGGTGTATGTCTTCAAGCGGGAATACCCATCATTGTTGTTCAGAATATCGGGGCGACAGACAACAGCAAAACGGAGGGGTCGAAGTTTGAAAACGTGTATATTGCTGGAGAAAACGCCCACGGAATGACGTGAAACCCGCCTAGATCTGCGGGGTTACCAACTTCGAGCTATTCGTGCGTTGGGGTCAATAGTTGCCGCGTCGACAAACCACTCGCATCTAACCGGTGGTGTCTACTATATACACTTCGACTTTCCCAGGTTATAGCATTTCAAGAGCAAGTGGTTCAGCAACAATGCGACCGTTCCCCAGCGGCTCCCGTGCCAAGATCAGGGCCCAAGCCGATGGTATCGAGTCCGTCACCGAACAAACCGCATGCGCAGCACACCTGGTCCCAGGGACGCCGCCGCGCTAGCAGTGACAATGCCGCAAAGCTGATCCCCATCGGTCTAGTTGGTAGCGCGTCCGCAGATGACTTTTCAGGGCAAGGATCTTTATGTAGCGCGTCTACCAGGTCCGTGGGCTCGCTCGGAAGCTTTGCGCTCGGCGATGAACCCGGACACAGCGGAAACCAGAGTTCAGTGCGGCGAGGGACAGGGGTGGAAGCGGAATTACATGGCGGAAAGAGCAGCGCAACCACCGGCAGACAGCTAGACAGCATCGTGGACGAGGATCGTGCAGAGGTGACGTTTATTTGATGTTCAGCAATGGCCCGCGGGTGACTAGAGACATGCAAGTATCACAATGTGCGCTGTCTGGAACTTTTTTTTCTTCCGTTCCAGGTCCAGACGACTCGGCGCTAGTCAGCATCTACGTAGGCGTCGTTTCCTGCAGCACTTCTCTCCCGACCGTATTGTGTAGCCCAGTAATCTGTTTCTAGGGCGTTGAAGTTGGACCGAGGTCAGACACATGGGTCTTAACGACTGGATCTATCAAAATACGAATTACTCTCAAGTTTCTCGTGAGCGAGCTTTGAGCTCACCAGTTGCATCACGGGGGGCGTGTTTCCCTTTTTTTGGCCAACAATTACATCGCGGTCGGCTGATTTGATTTTCAGGCGGGTCGCCCGTGTGTGCTGCCTGACTCAAACAAGCCAAAACCCCTGACGCGTACCTCAAGTTGGGCGGTATACCCCCCCTCCTCCCTGCCATGTTCTTGGCAACATCGTTCTAAGTTGGTTGGCCTCTTAAAGATGCTGACTGTCATGCGTATGCTTATTCAGTACCAAGCACTAACTGGATGGGCTGGTATGCTGTTGTTACTGTTTTACGGTGTATTGCAGTCGCCCTTGAATATTTTGATCGCGACCATAGGCTACTGTTGCCCCACTCGGTCCGTAGATGTAAGGGACATTAGTTTATTGATATTCAACCGTCCTTATGTTTCCGGACATAGTGTTGTTTCTGAACAAGAGGTCCACAACTCGCGTTTGGCCTTCGGTTTGACGCTCGGCGCCCACAGGGCTTCATCCAAGACCTGCTCTGCGGGCAGGGCGTGGCGCAAGCTCTATACCAATGGATGGCAGTGCCACTGGAGTCTCAACTCCCTGTACTACACGCAACATCCTTGGCCACTCAGGGACAGGGCTGGGGCAGCTACCAGGCGCTTAGTTCTCAACCTGCCTCGGCCTTAAAAGCTGGCGAAACGGCAAGCAATCACCGACGTCGGCGATCTCGGGCACTCTCCTCGGATGTAGACGCAGCTGGTCGGGCTCTTGTCGCAGTCATGATTAAGTGCAATGGGGCGGTGACCGAAGCGGCTACGTTTGCCAGGCAAGTGGATAGACGGCAACATTACAGTAGGGCATCGACAGTTTTAAGTTGAGTCTTCCCGTTGCTGCCCGCGGTAAAAAAACGAAGAATACGCATTTGATAGGAGGACGACTGCGAGCGCGCTGGCACGCAACGTGAAGCATCTGCAATAAACCTAAAGCGTCCTGACGTAGGGTCACTAACCCTCCTACCACTGCAAAAATGATCTCACACTATACTAATTCCAAGGGGATTGTCCTTACAAATATGGGTGCTTTTATCGTGGCTAATGCTCCCTTAGGGATGTACGAAGCAGTTTTGCGGGGGGTAGTACTACCTCCTCAGAGATATATGAGCAGCTACATTTCATACAGCCCGTGTGTCGATTCCCTCCAGGTGTCGACTCGATCGCTCGAGCTCCCCTCCTCCCACGTTGAAGCTGGTTGCCGAAGCCGCCGTCGAAGTGCGCAAAGTGCTGGCTGGACTGGCCGACTCGCTCGAAGAGGAACGAGACGAACAAGGACCACGTGCGGACGGCACAGCGTGCTGCCACAGCTTGAGTGAGGCGGCTGGTGGGAGGTGCGATCAAAGTTGCCCTGGACATCGATCGAAGTCAGCAACTGATGACCTAGCATCGGCAGCGGCGACGCTTGGCACAATCGTGCGCAACTGCCATTTTCTGTTGAAGTGCACGCGCCTGCCACCTATTGGGCTTATGCGGTGAGTTATGGAGGGACCGACACCACAAAGTTAATATACCTTGCAGTCGATCGTCGAGGTATTTCTTCCTTAATTTGGCAAGCAATCTTTTCCCCGGCCGATTTGGCGCTGCCAAACCGAGAGCCACGAGTCTGGGGTAGATAGGGTGTCATATTATATTTTGTAATGTCAAATACGTGAAGAGTAATACACAGGGCAGCAGGTGGAGTAGATAGATGTCAAGCCAGAAGAAGTAGGTACATAATGGAGTTAGAATGTGCACCTGCGTAGAGCTCTCGGTTCCCTTGTTTTGGTTTCGTTGGGGCTTTTCTTCCTCGTGTTGGCGACCGTATTCATCAGGTATCGACGTTGAAGCTCATGCTGCACACTGTTGAGGATGACAAACAAAATATTAAGAACAACATGATGATATACATATTTCTCTTAAATCCTACGCTCTTCACGTTACGTCTTCGGTGCAACTGCGGAATGAACAGCCAGGCGGAGGCGCCCGCTTATCGCCGTCAGGGCTCCGCCCCCCACATATCTGCCGAAGACCAACAGATTTGTCAGCAGTTGTCGCATACAATGCAGAGGTAAGATGTGTTCAGCCGACGCTCACTAAGAAATCCTGTAGGAAGTAAAACATCTCAATTATTGCAGTCGTGGTGTATGAGCAAAAGTCCTCAGTGCTTTTTTTTTTTCTTGTGCGATACGTGTCTGCATTTGCGCCGGCTTCCCATGCTGGTCCATGGTATTTTAGGGGGGGTTATGTTGCCGCCCACACTTTCTGTGATTGTCTTGTCATGCCGCTGAACGATACATTGTCGTTCGTCTTGGAAGCGCTGTTGTTTTTTTTTTCCGCGAGCGTCCCGCAACGTCACGCATGTATGCCGAACGTAACTATCTTCACATGCTTTCTCCCTTCGCGCAGGTGGTCAAACAACGCCCGTCCCAGCAACGCCACTCCCAAAGCATGCTCCTTTTCTCCCACAACGGAGTTGATGGCTATTGTGCAGCATATGGCCAGGGGGCGTGTAGAGCAAGCGCTGTCAGCAGCTGCGGCTTCGCAGAAGTCCCCGCTACCTCCACGAAGTGCTAGTTTGGAGTCCTTACTAGCGTTTGCGGCAAACCCGATTGTTCTCTGTGCACTCGAGACAAGGATGCGGTCACACGCACTGAAGGCGAAGGTAACCTGCTTGAGCCAACCGCTATAGAGTGTAGCTCCCGGCCTCGACTGACTTCTGAACAAAACTTGCTCATTCAAAACGCTGCAGTAGAACATCCCGTTATCGAACCGACTATGTGACGCGGCGTGTTGTTTGTGCCATATGTTGAACGTCCGGTGCTCACCTCCAGGTGCGAGCGTCAGGCTTCCGGCTGGTCCACGTCATTCTTCAACAGGTCCAGATTGCGCCCGCACGGCGACAGATAGGGGCGCGACTCGCGCATTCCTTGCGGATTGGTACCGGTGGTGCCTATAAATCTGCCCTGATCAATGGCACCGAGACGGGGCTGGGGCTTGCGACTGCCACTGGCCTCGTGTGCTCGGCATTCATCGAGCTGTTTCGTCATGTGGTTAACGAGACCAAGCAGCTGAATTCTGGGTGTCACTGGCAAGACATGGATGTTTGTAGGTCGAAGACTCTGCTAGTCTTTCTTCCCCTGCTGCAAACGCTGACCAAAATGCTGCCTCCATCCCTACTACACCACGGTGCGTCGATAAGCCCCGAGGAAAACAATTCTCCAGGTTTGGCAGATGTGAAGGCTGGGCCTTCGTCTTTCCGCACCGAGCATGGAGTCTCGACTACCACGAGCAATCACGGACGTTCAGGGTGTGCGGGTCGAGCTTCGTCGAACCCCTCGGTAGTGCGCCCAGAGGCGGCCGCGTTGAAGCCCGCCCCCATGCTAGAAAACGAAGCATATTCGGTGGTTGTGGTCGCAGTGCCGGTTTTAGGCGCCGTTTTAGGGGGACGAGGAGACGTGTTGGCATCTGGTGCGTGGGTCCTTGGTGGCGCTAGTATGAACGATCCCATCCACCAGGCTGCGTGGCGGGCTTTAAATGCCGTCGGCACACAGGCGTGTTCGTCTGCCAAGACACGTGCAAGACAGGCAAGCGGCGGTGGAGGAGGAGGGGGTAGCTCGATTAATCGATTAATCACCCCCATCAAGCCGCTGGTGGTGGACGGTCTGGATCAAGTTCAACAGAAATGGAAAGGCACAGCTTCTCGCGAGAGTGGTGGCTGGCTGTACAGGCCATCATATCGGTCGTGTTTCACGAAGTAACACGCGTTCAAGAGCGTTTGGAGCAGCTTTCACGAAACAGACGGGTCGAGGAAGAGTTGCTAGCGGAAACAGGGGCTGTGAGACTTATCGTCGGCCCGGCGTCCTTTCCGCTAGCGACGACGTCGGCGTTTCCGGGAACCCTCGGCAACGATGGAGGCAGGAGTTTTGCGTCAACTTTTTGGGTTCTGGTACCAGATTGTACAGCCCACGGGACGAACCAAACGGGTGCTCGAGGGGACTGTAGTCCTGCCCTACACAGCGAGAAGTCTAAGCCCTGTTCGCGCTGGATGGTTTTTACGCGCGGCTGCCAATCATCCAAGGAAGGCAAGACTGAGTTACGTGAATCTGAAGAATGCCCGGGGATATTTTTGACACAGCTAATAACGACCGAGCACACGAGTACCCCTCTAGGCAAAGACAACGGGGACGGGTTCTACGTCGAGATGTTCCTGGGGAAACATAGCAAATATAGATGCTCAGAAGAACCAAACACGACTAACATGACTAACCTGACTCACGGAGGCGACATTGTCGAAGGGAGTCACGGTTTAGCGACAGCGTCCACTGCGAGTGCTAATGTGCGCGCTAATGGACTGCGCGAGGAATCCAAGGGTCAAAAAGAGGACGAAGATGCGGGGAGCAGCAGCAGCGGACACGCCTTCAAACCTGACAGGATTCTTTCGAAGAACCCACTGCCTGCTAGACGGTGGACTCACGTCTGCTGTGCGTGCTCTAGCATCGGAGGGGGCGGGAATAGTGATTTATCTGGGAACGATTCCGGTGGGAACGCCGTTTCTCAGACTGTTGTCACGATCGCTTTCGACGGGATCGTCGTTGCGGAGCACGTTTTCTCTTCACGAGACGTTGTACATGACAAGGGGGAAACCCCGCAGTCATCCCAGGCCTCGACGCACAGCTTACGGAATGCCGACAGGCAGAAGCATGAAATCGAGATTTGCACACACCCCAGCAAAGCATGCGAGCAGCGGCAAGACATACCTTTCGTCTGCGACCTTCGTTGGCACTCACGAAACGTTACGACAGAACAAACCCGTCAACTAGCAGACGGCGGTTTTGCAGCACAACGAGAAGATGCACAGCACGCCGCCGAGAGCTACTCTATGCGCCTTGTCGCCTTCGCCGAAGAAATCGCCGCTTCTTCCCAGCGGGCGGCAGCTTCCCTATCGTCTCCGCGTTGGTTGACCGTCTGGTTCAAACTCGTGACGGTCGCTGACCAGCACACCCAGAGAGCTATCATGCGTTTGCTTTGTCCCCTCCTGTGCAGTTCCGACCAGACCACTAGCGACAATGTAGCGGACGGTGTGAGAGCAAATCTAGGGTCTAAAACGGCGGGGAGTTCCCTGCCTCTCGATTCCTGTGGACATCAGTTTGATGATCGTGCTGTTGTCGACTATTTGTGCGGGTTGCTAGGTGGGCCCTTCGTGCCCTTGGTGCACTCCCAATGGGACTCTGGCATTTGTCGAGGAAGCGACGGCGAGCAGGCACACACCACCGATGAGCCGAGTAAACAAGCATCGAGGCCTGTGCGCCAATCGGCAATGGTGTCGGAGATAGTGCTGCTGCTGAGATCACTCTTAGAACAGGCGCCGAACCGCTGGCAGGAAAACGTCTTCGCGGCATTGACGGCAGGTCTCGCGGCAACAGCCAGAGGGGAACTCTTGTCTCTCCCGAAGTTAGCTGCGAGCGAAACCAGCGGAGGAAGTTCTGACCGAAGCGCACAGTTGCGGACATGGCTTGGTGCTACCATTGCCGCGGTCTATATTGGAGGAGGTCACATCGAGGGGACCCGGTTAGGCGCCAGGGTGACCCTTCTTCCGCGTCTCGCTCACCCGGCAGTTACGTTACGAACGGAAGCAGGAGGGTCCACTCGAGATAAGACGATCGATAACGACGAAGCACTACAAGACGCGTGCTCCAAAATCTGCGTGTCGACAAGCACTGTGGTGCTCGGCGAGAGTGCAGTGAAAAGTAAATGTTGTGGCACTGTCGTGGGATGGACGCAGCGCAAGGGTATACAACCATCGTTCCAAGAGGGGGTCGTGTTTGTGGCCGTCGATAAACAGTACGAAGGCTGTCTTGACGAGGCCTCGGGCAAAAACGCGGCTTTGCGAGACCCCGTTCATTCAAGAACAGGTGACCGCGATTCAATCGCTAGGCCCAGCTGCCGGGTGATCGCCGTGTCGCCCCGGCAGGTAGCGTTTCAGGCCGAGGTTAAGGAGCCAGCGACATCGTTTTTGTTCAGCCTTGCTCTGCCGTCCGTCCTCTCCTTGCTTGAATCATCGACAATACCAAACATAAACAATGGCTTGCCTAGTGACCCCGAAGAAGAATCGACAGGTGCCGTCCACGGCAACAAGCTCGGAGCAATTATTTTCAACGCGCATATTCGTTGCCGCCTCATGCGAGCCCTCGCGGTGCAACTTCGCGACCCTCATCAAGCCAGGGCCGCACTACACGGCCAACTCTTACCCTCGCTTCTCGCCCTGGGCGCGTCAAACTTAGCCTCGGCCATTGTTCTGGCGCTAGGGTCAGATGCCGCGGTTGCCTTCGGTCGGCAGGGAATTTTTGCCCCTGTCGTGCTATCGCTCGGCCGGGCAGGGATAACATCGGCGAGGAGTGCTAGTTCTCTCCTCGCTGACTTGGAGTCTGCGAGCCAGGTTGTGTGGAGTAGACTGAGCTCGGAGAATCGCGATTGGGGGTCGTCACGTAACTCACAACAAATGGCGCGGTCAGTCGACGATGTAAAAGGCAGAGAAGCAGGCAGCCGTGCCGCGCGCCCGGCTTTGGAGGTTCTGGGGGGCGAGGCTTTAGTGGAGGGGAACCGCGTCACCGCATCTTCTCATTTTCCTACCCTTTGGCTATCCCACGTGGGGGTAGGCTCAGGGTCGACGAGGGGGCGGTGGTATTACGAGGTGACTCTGCTCACAGGCGGGTTGATGCAGCTGGGCTGGGCAGGACCGTTGTTCCAGTGCAGTCCCATTCGGGGTCAGGGAGTCGGGGATCACATGCATTCGTGGGCCTTTGACGGGTTTCGGCAGAAGCGGTGGTGTGTGTCTTCGGCTCCATATGGCAGCCAGTGGAGAGCGGGAGACGTTGTAGGTGTATTCCTGGATGCTGGCCTCGAGGAAATGCGGTTCAGGTGAAGTAACACAAGGTATAAAACACATTGAATGCGTTCCAGGGTTAAGTGACATAGACACGAAGAAGCACAGCACGGGGCTGGAAATGAACTCCCCCCGTCCTTGCCATGTCGATTTTGTTAGAGTGCGCCGAGTCTCTCAGCACACCCCCGCCCCAAATTGACTGCCTCAACCCAAAATAAGCCTACTTTTCCAAAATGGCTTACTTTTTCTGGTTGGGTTCAACTGCCTCCAGCGGAGAACTTCGCACAAACCCGAAGTCACCCCCCCCCCCCCCCCCCCCCCCCCCCCCCCCGACGTTTGGTGTGCTTCTTGTACAGCCTGAATGGTCGCGACCTTGGGGTGGCGTTCGTTGGCGTCGACACGGAGGGGCTGTATCCCGCGGCCTCAATGAACGTAGGCCAAGCAGCCAGCTTCAACTTCGGGTACTCCCCGTTCTTGTACAGCCCGACAGTCAGCAGCGAAGGCTTCCCTGTTCAGGCAATCTCAGAAGCTATACCGAACATAAACATGACAGACCGCAACTACGACAGCCCTATAGAGACAGATGAACGACATTTACTCAACGACGCCAGCAGAATTCCCGGCGGGGGTAGGGATGGACACGGTGACAGGGCTGGACATAGTGACCAGAATAACATCCGTGGGCTCTCACCGGGACGGATTCGGGAGAGGCGCAACGATGGCGCTGATCTTCAGACCAGACCGAGCGGGGGGCGGGATAGTGGCAGCGGTGGCGCTGACACTGGAAGAGGGGGGAGTGGGGGTGGTGGCGGTGGGCGCACAGAGCTTGAACGCCAGGGTTTGGTGGAGACTTTGATAGGGATGGGTTTTCCCATCGAATGGGCGATAAGAGCGGCTGAAAGATCAGGCAAGGGAATCATGAAGGTGCCTGTTGTTGGCAACATTGTTGAACAGTTGTTGTGCAGACTACAGCCGAAAGCGTTTTTTTTTCCCATTGGTCTCCAGTGGTGGCAATCCCGCTTGCTGCGAAAGACTCACGTCACGATAGAGGTGTGCACCTTTGTGTGCACCTTTGTAGAACGCTGTATGAGGTCGTGATACATACTTGAGAAGTTCTACATCTCCCTCGAAAGTGCACACTCAATCAACCCGGCATACAATCTCATGGGCTACAGGGGGTATGTTGTATTGAACGGTGTTGCAAATCACAAACGGGATTGCAAAGGTATTGCAACTAAAAAATGGGATTGCAAAGGTATTGCAAATCACAAGTTGAAATACAAACAGAGGGCAAACAACAGATGATTTTGCAAGGATACTGAAAATCGTAAATGGGAATGCAAGTATATTGTAAATCACAAATGATATTGCAAAGATATTGCAACTAAGCAATGTGATTGCATTTTTTTAGTAGTTTCTCAATTAATAGCTGAGGAGCCCAATCAGTCAGAAGTATCATGGCCACAAGGTGCTACCGCTATTACGAGTTTATAAACACCAAGGTGAAGTATGACTCGTTTCTCATGGTGACCATCGCCGTCTGGTCGCTCCCCCACTACAGGCGCAGTGATGAGCGAAAGCGCCGCCACCGCATGGATTATTGACCGACTGGAGATTGAGAACACGAAAATGGAAGAGGAGATGGGAAACATGGACACCTGTGAGGGAGACTCCGCCGATGGAAAGTCAGGTATGAGGTCGACCACCCCGATCACCCTGACAATCCACGAAGTATAAAAAAAATGACAGATGCTCCTGAGGACTACCATGCTGGTTGCCACCCGGTACACATTATATCATACTCATTATACTATACTCATAGGCATAGTTCGTGGGGGTAAAGAAATCGTTTGATATTATTATTGTGTTTGCTACCCGACAGTGCGTTCTTAATATTAATAGCATGAGCTTCAACGTTGATCACTCAGAAACATCATTCCCAGAAAGAAGAGGATTTTTTTTTTTTTTTTCGACTCGACGAGGAAAGGGGTAAACTTTTAATTTCATTTTTTTTGTTAGGAAACGACAAATAAATGCATTTACACATTTACACCTGTGTGAGACCGCTGAGTATAATACTACCTGGTACAGTTTTTAGTAACTGAATTGGCAGTCTGTTTTCTATTTTATGATAGGAGATGATGACAATGGATCACAATATCTCGTACCTGCCTGTTGTGGTACATTTTTTTTCTTACTCTCTTCTGCTCGTAAGCTCCTATTTAATATTGACGAGGATCAGTGTTGAGGGCTTTCAAAACGATAACAAAATCAAAAAGTACTCCGGGCGGGGCTCGAACCCGCGACCTTATGCGTGTGAGGCATACGTCATAACCAGCTAGACCACCGGAGCTCGATGAGGACACAATACAACCACCAAACATGAACGATAAGCCCCAACCCCACAGGCAGGCAGAAGACGCCTTAACACTCTTCTCTGGTATATTAATATACCAGGGTACTATTAATAGATACATCTATGTCACTACTAAATTACTAAATACTGTACTGGTACGGGTACGTAGCATGAGATTATACGACGATATTAGTGGCACCACCTGCAGGAAGCTCATGCGACTGTAAGTGTGTGATCGTCTCTCCTCTCTTCCTCGCTTTAAAATCTACATATATTCGCCTTCCGACGTTTTCTTTTCTTTTTCTTTTTCTTTTTCTTTTTCCATCCCATTCATTATTTCCATCGCCCTATTTTCTCCTGGTCCGCCCTTCCTTGTTCTGGTCCCCACCCCCCCCCCTGCCCCACCGCACTACGGCACTACGGCACGTGGCCCACCTGCTTTTTGATCGCGAGAAGGGATCAGCACTTTGTTCCTTCATCGACTCGTGTCGAAACTAAAAAACAAAACGTACTCATCCTATTTCAAGACCTTAAATAGTTCACTCCTTCGAGCCGCCGCACGAAACGTTAAATGGGGATTAATTTCTTAATAGTATGGGCGACATTGACTTGACTACGCCGTGCCTTGAATTAGTACTGGCCTTGATATATTACTCTTTTTTTCTGTTCTAGGAGACGCTACGTAGACGCGTTTTACGGTAGGTATTACGGGGGGGGCATAGTAAATAGGACCAAATATTATTAGTAAAAATAGGGAAATATGTAGGTTTTTGTGTGTACCGTAGGTCCTATTTACTATGGTCCACCGTAAAAGGTGTATTTCTTTTTTTTTCTGAGGATATCCTCACTTAAGAATCGACCCTCACTCGAGGAGGGAGCACCCAAAACTGACTTTGAGAAAATATGTACCTCTCTGGACAGAAATACAAGAGCCGGAAAAGTAAGGGCGGTTTAGACCTTAATATGAAAACCAAGCGGTTCCTACATTAACCCACAGAGTGGTAGGCTTAACCCGAAGTACAGGCCAATCAACCACGCCCTACGTATAGTAGATAGATAAGCGCTCATATCAGTCTGACCATTTTCGACATTTTGTTGCCATCTAAACATTCCTTATATTTACGATCAGACTGCTTTTTGCGCAACACAAAGGGGATTCCAACGGTGAGGCATATATGCCTTACTGGGTACGACAAGGCACGCCATATGGGGTAGTTCCTCAGATAAGGACCTCCGTCAGTCAGAGCTATTTGCCTTGCGAGGCATAAAGTGCTATTACGGGAGTCCATAGTTAACGGGACCAAATTCTGTTAGTACAAATACATAAATATGTAAGGTTTTATGTATGCGATAGGTCCTGTTAACTATAGACCACCGTAATACGTACTATCTCTATCGTAGCACGCATCAATATTAAGTCCGAGTGCTATTTCATGCATACCGAACCGTTAGATAGTAGGTACCAGGGTACGAGACTATTCCACGGTAGTAGGTGATAGTGTACGAATAGGGGCACTTGGTTCCAAGGATCAATTATACAGTTCTTTCCCCTGCGATGTCAGATTCCGGAAGCGGTGGCACTGAGACTGCTGATGGACGTACTTGCATGATATCAGCCCTAGATACTTCAGTAAAGTATTCTGCGTATATCGCCCTCTTTGGCGCACGTAATTAACGAACATTTAGGCATGAAAACAAACGCGTAGAAGGCGCCTTCAGTTTTTAGCATGATTACCGAGGTGATCGGGATAACAACAAGTAAATCGCGTTTTGTTTGTATCGCGTTGTGAACCTTGCCGCGAAACGGGGACTACTAACAATGTCCCTGTGGCTTACTGCCTGTGACAGGCACTGGTGACGAGTACAACGACGACGAGAGAGAAAGCGACGACGGAAATGCCGACGTGGGCGGGTTCGGTTACGAATTGGAAGCCTCTGGAGTTGAAACGGGAGTGCGGGGAGAGGAAGGGCGAACGGACGACGAGGCGGGCGACCGTAGGTGGCACGACATGTACAGGTGAATGACAGAGACGGACAATGAATGATCATCGGGTATGCTACGGTACCAGTGCACCTCACTTTTCTGAGGCTTGAGGAGGAGCTCTACCAGGTACTGTAGTTCAGTATAGGCCAACGAATAACAAATAGCCAGAGTGAAGAATAAGAGCATAAGGTTCATTTTTTTGGGTAGCACCATGAGAAAACGGACTTGAAAAAAATCGTGGCTAGCGGCGAGCGCTACACTAAACCCTACCGGTATAAAATAGCTGGTAATTGCCTACAGTACCTATGCTGGTAATAGCTTACCTATGCTCAACGTTGTTCGAGGACGGGGTCACACTAAGGTTCTAAGGCTTTGTTCACACTATAATCAAGTAATATATGTTTATTGTTGGCGTGCCCATACTACGTACCAGTACGATAATGCTGACTTCTTGGCTTTTCAGAGTAATGAAAGCGAAACCCGATGAAAGAATCCCACGGGTCTTGTAGGCATACATATACAATTAACAGTTTTACAGACCACAAAAAACAACCAACGATTTTGGGGTAGATACTTCCTTACGCCCTTTTACAATCTGTGAGTTCGGATCTTTACTCTACTTCCTCGGTTCGGTTCGGGAGACCGGGCGTCACTCAAAAATTGTTTGGCCTAAACTAGCTACCCCCATTGTTGTAGCACGCGTCGAATCCACTGCTGGCGAACCTACTGTTTGCTTACAAGATGGCGTGTGACGCTGGCCCAGAAATAGTGCTTGACACAATGGCCCGCCGTTCTATGGTTTACCGACAGGGTCCAAAGTGAATATATTGACTCTTGCAATCCGCACTGTACGTTCACCGCCGCATAATAATCACTCGCTCACGCCGTCGCTCCCGACTCTTCTGTTGTATTTACTTACCGTATGCATTTACTTTCCGTATGTTTGCGCCAAAGCGCCGTGAGGAGAAGCTTTCTTGCTCGAAGGACCGGACAATCTCCCGCAACAGCCGGGGCGGGTCCGCTGAGCCAACACGGTCAAGGGGCGGCAGTCACAACGCTGGGCGCAGCCGCCGAAGAGGCAGCGTGGGCAGATAACGACGTTAACGCCTCGTCGCGGACGGTAGTAGCATTGCTGGCAGCACAGGAGGCCTCGTCAGCGGAAGGAGAAGTCACCAATGACCAGCATGGATTGATGAAAGCAGCCCTGTCTGCACACGAAGGAGACCTTCCTTCCCTCAGCCTTGTCCTCGACATGGCACTATCAATCCTGTTTGCTCGAGCCGCGATAGTTAACCTTCTCTCGCATGTCCGGGCCGCAATTGGAAGCTCACCCCAGTGCTCACCGCGGGCCCGGGGTTTGTTGAGCGTCGGATCGGCTGAGCCCAAACGTTCGTGGTGGTGGGTTCAACAGCCAAGGGCGAAGGGCTGTAGCTCACCCACCAGTGCAGGAGGCCCTATAGCATCCCATGCTTGGGATAAGGATGGAGGAGATGGCGATCTAGTCATCATGGGAATCGCCCAAGGAGTGCTGGAAGCAATGGTGGCCCCAGAAAATCAACGGCGCATTATCGACCTCACCAAAGAGTTCATGAGTTGGTCAGTCCCCGAGCTCCAATCTTGTTCCTTGCTGTTGCAAAACGTAAAACTAAAATGGGCGAAGGGGGGTGCCCTTCTTCGACACAGTTGGTTTGCACGCACGTCGGTTCAGGCGTGCTGGCGAGTCGACGTGGCTTGCACGATAAGAGTACTCCGCTCAAACCTCGCGCGGAGCTAACGCGTGCCCCTGTACCTTTGCATCCAGGTACTCACCTTCCAGGCCAAATGCTACGAACTCGGCCTTCTCTACGCCTTCTACTAGTATTTCGATGGATAACTCAACTGGGACGGCGAACACTTCCATCATGGGGCGCAACAAAACCTTGGAGGAACCAGACGCTCATCTCGCTTCTGAGCCGCTTGAAATCCTCCCGGGGTAAGGAAGGCCGCGCGCGATGAGCCCATTTGGGCACATTCTACGGTAGTAGTAGCGGCGCACCTATTAATGGTGTTGGTCAGGTTGTGATACTCACCTGAAGAGTTCTACACCGCGCTCAAAACCTGACCTTGCTTGAGACTGAGATGTATGGTCAACCTGACGAACAATAAATCCAATGGTATATATATTTTTTAATCATCACTTTTACTTTCCAGCTTAACTCGTAGGAGGCTTTACCCTCGGCGATCTTCTGGACAAGCCGTGGTCACAGGTGTCGTCCCTTCTCCCCCCCGGTCCGTACGTTTATTTTTTGTCGCGCATAGGGTTCAGCATTCCCCTGCTCGTCGCTTTTCATCGAATGTAGCTAACTGTTACGCTCTCGCGCTTTCCGCTAATCAATTTTATGCAAGAAAAATTCCCTACGAGCATGCACTCGGTGAGACTTGACCCACGAAATTGATCTTGATAGGCACGCGGACCACCTACCAAGCCACCGGGGACGCCGGCTTAGAATTACTGTAGGTATAATGCAACGAATCATCTTGAAACACACCAAGGGATGTCTAACTCTTTTGCTAGGTCATTTCTTGAGTTGAGGAAGCCCCGTCAGTCTCAGAGACAGTTTTTGTGTTGGCCAAAGAAGGCTACCGCTACGGAAGCAGTCGTCTTTCGCACATGAACAGGAACAAGCACATGCACTTGCCCCCGTCTACAGTGGTTTGGTTGTTGAAAAGTCGGTTCAACAGAACCGTTGCTTCGGTACCCCAGAACAGCGCGCTTGCCGTCAACTTCAGTGTTGCATATAACCGTAAAACGTGAAACGCTACATACTCGTAAAACGATAAAACGCGCAGAATGCAGTACTACTACTGTAGTGTGGTACAGATGACCAGGCTTTGTCGAGTGCTACACTAGCACTGACTGGTCTTACTCCCCTCCTTCATCGCCCACAGATCCTGCGCGCTCGCTATGGGCTCGTTTTTCGAGCTTGCCCTTGTTTCCATCATGCCGGGAGGCGGAAGACATGGGAGGTGGTTTTCGGTGAAGCCGCCTTTGTTGGCTCAGTGTACCAAAGACGGTATACCGCCGTCCACAAGTTCACGGCAGAGCGCCGAGGCGTTTTGGACGACATCAACGCCGGCACTTACACGCCTCATCACACTCTTCGTTGCCGAAGCTGTTTCATCGATCGAGCACGGCTCGACCGCGGATAGACCCAAAAACGGGTGCGTCGATAGTTCAACTGCCCCCGACCAAGGCGGTGGCGGTACAGGCAAGCCATTGGCTTTGAGTTCGAACATTTTGTGGGCGATGTGGGTACTGGACGCGCTCCTGCTGCTGGAAAGCTCGTACGGTGGGATGGAGGGGTCCGTTCACGGGAGTTCAGACGAAAGCGGGGATGACTCCATTAGGCCGATCGAGCCGGTGATGAAGAGGGAAGACGAAAGCTTCGTCAGCGAAGACGTGCGATCCTTTGGATTGGCGGTGGCCTCGGCGCGATCACCGCGAGCCTTCGCCGCTGTTCTCCGCACAATAGCGACCGGGAACAGCGCCGGCGGAGACTTGCGGGTACTTGCGTGCTCTGTGTGTGCGCACATGCTCGACCTCTCACGCCTCGCGCCAAGTTGGAGGCGTTCTGCTGCAGGTCGGCACGAAGACGAAGCGTCAGCCGACGCCGCGACATCGTCAGAGTTTTATCACCATGCCTCCATCCCGACTTCTAGACCTACGAAACCTACGAAGGAGGAGTGCGCGCTGCCGCTGCAAGAGCGCTTGCTTGCTCGAGAATTCTCCACACGGTTGCGAACCCAGGTCAGCATGCAGAGCCTCGGATCACCCTCTCTTCAGAGCCAGCTTGAGCTCCTCGCTCAGTGGGAGCTCCGCCGATCGATCTTGAGCGGGAAGAGATATCTGCCTTCCGAGGGCGCATGCACACGTCGTTTTTACCCCGAGAAGAGTACAAAAGAAGGGCCAACGTCTGAAGGTAGTCATCAAGCTGGGACCGATAAACACTCAGTGCCTGAAGTGTGGATCCCTTCTACCAGCGAGCGCTCCGACAGCTGGGATGTAGCTACATCCTCGTTTGCTGGGGTTGAAGAAGCGAGCGACAACAAGTTCGAGACGACGCAGGTGAAAAAATACGGGACTGCAGGTCCAAACAGGTCTGACACAGCGGAGAGCGAGGCCCCCGCACCATCTACCGTACCGACTGCATCCGGAAAGGATAGCTCGGCTCAAAATCAAAATGTGTCGCTGCTCGTCGAGACCGCGTCTGCGACATCAGTGACGGTGAGCTGGGGGGGCTGGCTCGGTACTCACCACGGCCCGGAACTGCAAGTGGGAATCGGTAGCAACGGTATCGCCTACCCGATGGCTTGCGATAGGGAAGCTGGGGCTTCTGACCTGGCCCAAGCGCTTCGCTCCAAGCTCAGCCACGCTGCCAGTCGACGGCAAGGGCAAGAATCGGGCTTAGTGCTAAAGGTGAAGCATTGAAATTAACCCTAGTGGAACGGCACCCACGTTTTTAGGAGAAAAACTGAGCGGAATTAGTGTGAGAGACTTGTTTTGGTAGTAGCATACCTGGCGAGGGATAAAAAGTTGGGGCTTCACGACAAAAATATAATGTTTTTTTCTCGGCGTCTTCCTTCTCGTTTCTGGGTCGGTGTGTTGGGGCAACCTTCACGAGGCAGAAACCTCGTGAAACCCCTTGTTTTTCACCCACTGCATTGGAACCATACTCTTCGCGTACCCGCTCGATTTTGACAGGTGCGTGCGAGCGGGCTGTGGGGATCGGAGCCCTACCACGTCGCCGCTCTTGATCTCGACAGTCACGGCTGCCTCAAAGTACACGGTCTTGAGGCCGACACGCACTACGTCTTTCGCTTAGAACACCGTGTAATACCCTCTTCTCCGCCTAGGGCACCTCCATCCGAGAGCGCAAGCACCTTGGGTATCGAGCATTCATGTTTTCCCTTGGCAGCCACGGTCGGCGGCGCTAATGCCGCCGGCGATTCGACCGCTGACCCGCTGGGAAAAGACGCTGTGGATGGTGCCTCAAGCTCCTTGGCAGGCTTAACCGGAAGCCATGATGGCGAGGAGGGCGGCGGAACAACTGTAAATATCGACGAAAACAGGCAGAACCAAGCAGATTGTGCGCCATCAACGCGGGCTGTACCAGGAAGGAGCCTCCACCGCCGCGACAGCGACTTATTCACTACTGTGCGCACCATTGACGGGGACGATTCCCGATGGCCGTCGATTGGCAGTCATGAACAGCAACCATACAACACATTGGCGAATCGAAACTCTGTGACACTCGATGATGCGAATTTCGCTGTTGGACGACGGGGCGGCGAGACAAAGGTCTTGGCCACACTGAGCGTGTCGACGCCACCAGAGGTTCCGTTCATGCTTGACGCCGACGGGTGTGGACCGAACCTTCGATTGACCAAATCTAACCTGACTGTGACCAACAACGGCCGGAAGAAGTGGAGCGCGGTCCGCGCAACGCGAGGGTTCAGTTCCGGGGTGCACCGATGGAAAGTTCGCGTCGACAGGTCAGTGGATTCCACACGACATTCGCACCGGTGCAATCAATTGTACCTCCTCCTCGTTCTGGTCGCAAACGTTTTTCAACACGACAATGTCGTGAAAGCACAATTTGAGCAGAGTGCCGCGTCTCTGTTGATAATTACTGCGAGTTAAACAAAAGCTATGTAGGGTGTTGGAAACAATGGTTGACGCGGGCTCCACCTAAGGTGCAAGCATTTCTCAAAGGGATGCTTATCTGATACGTTCTCCCCACGTTTCGCGAACGGACAACACTTTTTAAAGCAGGTGTGTTTCTAAAAATGTGTTTGTCGGGGTAGTGTCTTCGGAGTCTCGTCTGAGCAACTATGTCGGCAGCGATAGATCGGGATGGGGCTACCTAGCCAACAAGGCTATATGGCACAACAAGGGCAAGGTGAGCGACCAATGTCGTCGTCGATGCATAACTGCTGGTTGTGGGTTAATCCACGATATCACTGGTTCTTGTGCAATTCGAACGGGGACACACTAGATCGAGATGGGGCTAATCTAATCAACAAGACCATGTGGCGCACCAAGAGCACGACGAGCAATGACTGACATCGTCGATGATTGCCTGCAGGGTGTATTTATTCGTCATGGTGTCACTGGTCGGGACTATTATTAACGGTAACACGCCTGCTCACAATAGTTTCCCGAACTCGACGTGACAAGGTGCGATCATATGTACACGCCTGCTTACAATAGTTGCCCCAACTGCTGAAGCTCAACGTCGCAAGGTGCGACTATATGGACACGGCCGCTTACATTGGTTGCTCGAACTCGACGTTGCAAGGCGCGATGGTATGGCTAACCTTTGTTGCCCGAAAACTCGGTGTCACAAGGTGCGATCATATGGCGACCTTTTCCGGGAAGGAGACACGATCGGAGTGGTCCTGAACATGGACCTGGGGACGCTACGATTCGCTCGTAACGGGCGTGACCTCGGCGTGGCCGTGCAAGGCCTAGAGGGCACGCTTTATCCGGCATTCTCCATGTATAACAGGTGCGGCCGTCAGTCCGCCCCCCTACGGTGGAACATTAGACTTCGTGCATACAGTGTATAGCTTTTTTTGTTTGTATACAGTAGGATTCCTTTTTTGGTTTCCCTTGGTTTTCTTCTTTTTTGGAATGTTAATGTTTATGAGTGATCGACTTTGAAGCTACTCCAGTACAATACGAGGCTACTGTAGTCCAATAGTCTACTTTACTTCCTTAGGTTTACTAGCTTGGTTTCTCTTGGTTTTATTCTTCTTTCTGGAAATGTGGGAATGCAAAGTATAGTGGTAGTGATCGAAGTTGAAGTTCATGCTGCACAGTTGTTGAGGATGGCAAGCATAATGATAGATATTTCGTGGTAATATCTGGTGCTTATCTAGAGGGCGGTCGAAGGCTTTTGGCTGTTGAGGCAAGTGAGCATTCCACGCGAAAACCAAGACAACGCATGTTTTACGCCTCAGCCGTTTACTAGATTTCAACACCGGTTATGCATACGCCCGAGGGGCGCAAGGCGTGAGCCAGCCCTAGGCCTAACGACTGTAACACCCTCTCTAATGAAACGGCAAAAACAGGAATGACGAGCTAACTTTCATACCCCCAGAGGACCACGCGGCACCCATTCTCACGCCACCTCCCGTCGGGCACAACAACACTACTAGCGGCGCCGGTCCCACTCGCGTCGGCGGTAGTGCCGACACTCAAATCGCACGATCCGACGTGGTTTACGGAACCTTCATCGCTGAGTGCGTTGTTCGGCGAGCATCCAAGGCGCTTGAGATCCTTGGAGTTCTCACACAAGCCGGGGGGCTCGAAGGCCCAGCCGGCGTTGGTTTAGTCGAGGACATTCGATTTCGGCTTGTTCGCTGGTCGAGGGGGGGAACAGGGAAGGTCGTGTTCATCCGCATACGCTTGCGCCCCGGTCAATCTGGACACCTCACACCGAGCGCGCCAAGACTTTTTCGGTCTTGGGGCGGGGGACCGCATCGTGTCTGCGGGAGGGGAGGCTACCGTGCTGGGGGCAACAAAGCACTCCATATGGGTGTCGGTTGAGTCCGCATCGTCGCCGTCGTCTACTCGTCCTCCTACGCTTGACCAGGGCTTCCGAGCGTGGGACTCGGAAAAAGCCGATAAAAATCAAGAGGATAGCTGCCGAGGTCACAGGGGACACTCGTCGGGCGTAGAGGTGGTCGCAACAGGGCCAAGCCCATCGCAGCGGAGCATTTTTGGGAGACCGGGGAGCAAGACCACATCATGGTCTCGCTCCATAGTGCGTCAAATAGTCAGCCTCCCCGAGGACTTTACTGTCAGCCGCCGTACACCACCGGAAGAATCTGACCGACCGAACGGAAAAAAATCACGGTGGTAAGGTGGAGCACGATGTTGATCTCCTCCGCACGGGAGAGCTTCGAATCCTATTGGCGAGATGGACGCCGGCTATGGACGAGGAACTCGCTCGCCGCCTCGATCAGCTCGCAGAATCGATGGCGGTCTTAACCCCGCTGGAACTCCCGCTCGAGGCAATAATAGTGCAAAATCTGCCTGTTGCGTCAGCGTTGGCTTTCCCTCTCACGGCCTCGATTGCGCCAGTCGAAGTGTGGGCGAGGGCGACTCTCTTGCTCTACGTCAACGAGCTCGTCTTGCCCCTCCTGCCTCTTGTCAACACCAAGTCGCCTGAGCGTGGGCCGCTGGGCGCGCTGCTGCACAAGTGCAGGCGACTAATCTTGACAGCGACGAAAATGTCGCTTTTGAGAACGTGAGTGAGGCTGTTGTTGCGTTCTTTTGCTGTGTTACTGATTCTATTGCTGACGGGCGAACATACAAATGTAAGCAGTGTAGAACCAACATCTGGATTGTAAAAATAGTGGGACACATGGCTTTCGGGTCCGTCGCGGGTTCCGATTACTATGCCTCTCCCCCCCGCGATACAATACGACTACGGCCATGCATGATATCGAGTACACCGCCCTCGAAAAATACAACACTGGTACATGCAGCAGTGAAGGTACGGAACGCTTATTCTGGAGTCTTTCGAAATGTTTTTTTCTCCCAGGTAGAGTTCTACGTACCCACCTTCTTTCTGCCCGTCCGACGACATTCTGTATTGTTTTCCACACGAAATCGATGATTGATGTGTCGCGATGCTCTCACTATTCCTGTGACATCAGAATGATCCGACCGACCGCCGCGGAGTCGCAGTTGGAGGCCGGGACGGAGAATGGAACCACACGCACATTTTCACTAACCGGTATCAGAGCCCTGCCAAGAACGCCAACTGCCGCCCACACCAGTGCTGCGTCCGCCGCCCCCTCACCGAGACTTTCGTGGGCACAGAGGAGCAGAGAAGTGGAGAAGTCGGTGTTCGGTCAGGTCACCAGGCATCTTGCCAACAGGTATAACTAAACATTGCTAAGAAGGGGGAGAGGAGTGTACTCATGTCATGCATGGCGGTAGTCGTCTGACCATACACCCTCACATCCCTATGGAGCACGTCCGGTTTTCACCGACCACGCGAACATTGCTCACACCAAGCACGAAGCGTCATGATGTGTTCGGCGAGTCGCATGAAGGGTGGGCTGAGGGAGGGGGTTGGCAGGCTATTTAAATAAGGAGGGGAGGGAAAGTTGGTCAATGGGAGCACACCAACTTGTTTTTAGTCACCAGTCAGAGCGTAAAATACCGCAGTCTGCGCACGTCACTTATGCCATGCACCCGCCAGAGAGCAAGTCCATCTTTCAGCATGGCATCCGTTGCCTCGAAGGCCCAGTTCGTTCCCATTTTCCATATGATCGTTGCCCCCGTAGACCAAATACATGATATCAGCCGTCCCTTAGTATGAATGACTTGTTGTTGGGGCGTAAGCAATTGGTCAACCATTGATCAAGCCTTCCCATCCGCGTGTGTTGCTTTCGTGCTTCTGCTGTCCTTTGTGTGAATCGTGCATGCACATATCCACCAGCCCCCCGCAAGTTTGGTCGGAGGCAGCGGTGGCTTTTTCCGTCGAGCTCACGGATGCGCCAGCAGTGGCGCAGGACGCAACAGCAGGCGTCAGTGACGGTCTCCAGCTACACGACAACCATGCCCTCTACCGGGGAGTATTGTGGCAGGTGTGCACGAAATATATGAAACCGTCGTGAATACGTCGCTACGCTTCGAACATGCACATGCAACATACAGTACGAAACCCTTTCGGGCAATGCCGTCATGGATATTGGTTGACGGCACTCTTGTCCCTTGACGGACAACCGAGAAGGGGCTCCCAACACTAAAAGCAGCATATCGAGTCTACAGAGACCTTGAAGGGCAACCGTCAAGGACCTCTCGCCACTAACAACAGTATATTACGTCTAGAGAGACCTCGACGGGCACAACAGTCAAGGACCTCCCACCAATAAAAAAATGTACATGTTGACACGTCAAACATAGACCGTCAACCATCTTTGTTTTCGGGACCCAGATTCAACGACCATAACACTTACAAGTAGAAGCGCGGTCTCGCCGCCAGTGGTCTATAGAGCGAGCGACTTCAAGTACGCATTAATTTATACAAGTCCTTGATTGCAGTGCAGTGTATGCACAATACGAGTTCCGGTGCTAATGTGATCACCTCCTAAAGTAGTCTAACTCAGCATCGTCAGCTGTCTGGCGATCTAGAGATACTATATGGTACATGTGGCAGATGCTGTAGTCATCCCTTTTTCGTCCACTTTCGCCTCCCTCTCAAGTGCTAAAACTTATCTCTCATTGATTTGTTTTTTACAGCGAAAACATGAAAGTTTAATCCTCCGTGACTTCTATTCTCCATGGGAATGGCATGACACGCCCCACAATTTTTATGCGAAACAGGTGTGCGCGGAGGTGTGCTCGCCTCCAATATCAATGTTTGTTTCCACTGTATCAGCTGAGGATACGGCTGGTGCCGCGGCGCCAACACCGGGAGCCACCCTCGACGCCCGCGCAGCCAGCAATGCTAACGACAAAACGCGCAAGTGCGGCGCTGTGGCCCGCGACGCTCCAGACGGGAAAACCCCATCGGCGGGCGACGGCGGCGCGACCCCAGATCCGCTTTTTGCGTCCAACCCGCTATCGCCGAATATCTACATGGATCCAGGGAGGGTTTCTCTCTACCGCTCGCTCGGCTTGATTGTGGGCCTGGCTGTCCGGGCTGGGGTGCCGCTGCCGTCGTTGCGCTTGTCGCCAATGTGGTGGATGCTCGTTGCAAACGAGGCAGCCAGCGCCTTAATGGGTGTTGCCACGGCAGATGAAAGTATGGTGAGGCTATCGACGACAGCAGAGGGGAGTGAAAGAACGCGAGGGACTGAGAGCGAAGCAGAGGCAGCCGATAGAGGGAAATCGCGGCCGTCTTGCCTGGGCGAAGCCGTGTCCGTCTCAGATGATGTGACCGACAAAGGAAAAACGTCGAGTTCCGAGTTAGACGGAGTGCTAGCGGCTCTAGAGCGAATCAGGGAAGCGGCAGCTGGAAAAGACAAACTTGAAGAGGTGTTGGCGGACGCGAGATTCGTCGCCCCGCTGTCAAGCGGCCAAATGGTTGAGCTCGTGCCTGGAGGTGAGAGGAGCCAAGAGCGAGGCGTTGGGACACACGCTACTGGTAGTACGTTGGGGGTGCACCTATCTACAGTTTTCAGGTCACCAGCTGCGGACCGAACTATTGTAATTGGATGTGTGTATGTGCTGCCAATGGCGAAGGCTGGTCGTCGGTTTCGATCGATGCAAATCACTTCACAACAGCTGATCAACAAACAGTCCTTCCTATTCCCTGCCCTGCCTCCTCATCGTTTTCGCGCGAAGGGGTGACAACCAAAGGGGAGACAACAACGTGAATCACTCTATTTCATGTAGAAAAAAAAGTTTTTCCTTTTCCCCCTCCCTGTCCGTACCGGTGTCCTTGCCGTCATCGTCTGCAAGTATGTCTATTTTTGCGTCTACACAAGTACCGACGCGAGTCAATTTCTGCAGCTAAACACGACTCGATCCTCCCCCCCCCCCGACAACGGCCATGCATGACATGAGTACCCCCCCCCCCCCCCCGACATGATATCGAGTATCCCCCCCCCCCCCCAATATTTTTTACCTGGTATGTATATAGGTTAGGCTGGTGTCGGTTGGCGACGACGCTGTAAAACACGCATCTCACTGCGTAAGCTTGACAACCAGGTGTTGTGGTATCCCCTCTCCCCTTTTGCGGCAATATGATTTGTAGCAAGCGTCCCCTCATCATACCTGGCAGGCGATATCGCCTGCCTTTCTGATGAATGCCTTGCCCCTTCGTTCAGAAGACATCTGGCGAGGCAAGCAGCAACTATTACAAGAGCCTATAACTTCTAGCATCGTCAGGCACCTTATGTGGGTGACCAGAGCAGAGCCGAAGACATCACCTGTCAGGAGTAGTCGGTCCCTGGGTCCATACTGCCTTACACTTAACACGAGCGTCATCGGCAGGACACTAACCTGCCCGTGAAATCACAATGTTTTTTTTTTTTTTGTGGTTACCACGGTTGGCGATCCAGCTAGATAATTTTTGTACGGGGAGAATAATTCTGCACAAGGGGGACGATCGTATCACGTACCATGGTAGTGTTTACCAGGTATGTATATGGTAAGGCACCCACCAGGCAGTTACATAGTAAAACCATTGCGCCTCTGGAAGTGACCACACCTGAAATTAAATCAATTCATTCATGTCAACCATAATCAAGAAAATCCACCCCTAAAGCGGTTCTTAGTAGGATGCAGCTCACCCTTCATGCGATTCGCCCAACATCTCACGGCGCTTCGCGCTTGGTGCAAGCAATGTCTGTCTGGTCGGTGAAAACCCGACGTGCTCCGTCCCAGCATTGATGGGATGCGAGGATCTATGGTCATACGACTACGGCCATGCATGATAATGAGACTGAGTACACCCCCCCCCCCGCCCTACCGGTTTTCTCGTCGGGACCTGCATTGAATGTCTCCTGCGTTGTTCATCCAGGTGCCCATCGCTCGGTGAACACACACAACCTTGCCGAGTACCGCACCCGACTGGCCCAGTTGCGAGATTCGGAGTACGCCCTACAGGCCGCCGCTTTTAGGACGGGTTTGGACTCCGCCCTCCCACAGCGCGCGCTATCTCTACTGACTTGGAGGGAGATGGAAAAGCTCGTGTGCGGTTGATTTAACCTTGGCGTATGATGCAGATATGCCCGTACCTGTTAGATACTTCGAAGTACCTGGCAATACAACATGTAACAAGGAAACACACAGAATGCTGTTACGAGTATACTACACCCGGTATACTTGTAGATGTTGCGAATTTGTTGCGTCTCTGGTACGATGGCTCGTAGCCTTTCCCGATTTCACCCCTTCATGGACCAGAGCGCCCAGCTATTCTCTACTCTAAAAACTAGCATACTAAGGCCAAAATAGGCCTTGGAGCGTTCTAAAGGCTACCAATAGTCTCCTATGCCGGGCATACAATGACCTCTTTGTTCGCAAGATGAAACAACCGTTCATCATGCTTGGACCTCAGTGAAGTAAACAATTTTGAAACGTTCGATGCGCCCTGTGGGACACGAAGGGATCGTTAGAAACAAAGGCAAGGCTCTCAAGGCCGGGAACCTGCACAGGCAGAGGTAATTAATGGCACGTCAATAGTTGCGTCTAATCTCCTGCAAATTTGGCGCTTGCGTTCTTATACTACTGTTGGATTGCCAAAAGTCCAGATATTTCGCCTCCTACACGTCAACATTGCGAGCTGCTGTACGTATCGACGCCCAAGATATGCAAAAATCAGATGACGTCAATATACCGCGGATCTTCAGCGGCATCCCTATTGTTAACGTAGTGATATGTTATTTGTTCCGTTGCGCGGGTGTATCTCTCCATGCCTGAAAAGCGCGCACACATGCAAATTTCACACTCTTATTCCCAACCGTTAACAAACGTAAAGGAAAGGCGAAAATGATCGAAAGCGATCACTCAAAATCGTCATGGCAAAAAGCAATTTTCCATTTAGTCAAATCGTGCCAGCAAAAAAAAAACAATCTTCCATTTTCAGCGAGTGCACCAATCTTCACTTGGGAGTGAGTGCCCTATCCTGCCCACAGCATAACACCTCCACCTGCTCGTACCAAATGTCTCTCTTTACTGCTTCGTACCAACCAACAATACCGCCGTGGTGACAACAGTCAAGTCAGTGCGAGCGGACCAATCCAATTGGCAGCTTGATTGTGGATCTTGTCCTAACACCCCACCCACCCACCCGCCCGCCCGTGCTGCGACATTTCGCTCTCGACACCATAAACTCAAACGCTCTCGCAGTCACCGAAGGGCACGAGAAAGAAACATGGTTCGAGCGAAAAACTGGTTGCAGCCCAAACTATTCACAATGACGAGCACCAAGGTCCTTCAACACGGCATGCCACGAAATCATGAAAAAAATAGAACGGGAAAAACCTTCCGGTACGCGGCAACAATAACAGCTCACGGGACGCCAGAGCAGCTTCTGCGATACCCCGTGACCGAAAAGCCTCCTCCTCGACAAAACTATGCTGCTGTTCATCACGACATAATAAAATAACCTTACGTGTACGACTCTCAGTGGCGAAGCCTGGACTCTAAGCTCGTGCGCGCTCGTCTGAATAGTACGTACAGAGGGAAATACTTTAATGCTCTAGAAAAAGCTTTGGGGGTTAAATTCGCCCTGCGGAACTATCAGAACCCTCAGCGAGCAGAAGTAAGTACGCGAGGCTCACGAATTCGAATCATCACGTGTCCATTAAAATGCTTCTCGTCTCTGAGTGTATGAGTGACCGCAACCAACCCACGCTATTCTACTACAGCGCATGAAAAAAAAAGCCGATCACAAGCGCACTATTGGCGAGGCTCTGTAAAATTAGAAACAAGCGTAGCACAAGTAACACCACCACGCACGCACGCACACGACAAAACATCGACGCAAAACCAACACACCTCCAAGCGGCGGGCGCCAATAAAAAACAACCGGCACGCCCAAAAAAACGAACATAACGAACAGGCCTCTGTGGCTTTATGGACATACCCCGACCCTCTCGAGTAAAAATAAAAAAAAAAAACACCAGCCGCACGCCGGAAGGAGGAACAGAACACACGCCGCGGGGAGAGAGCGAGCTCAGCGAGCAAACCCATGGTTCAACACGCCCAGCGTCCCTCCTGACAACAGAGCGCTACAATGAAAGCACACCACACGCACATTACCCGGCAACATCTAAAAGCCATTACCCGAACACCGCCCACCTGCGAAAAAACAAACAAGCCCAAGGGACGAAACAACCTCCTACTTCTCTGTTCACTTGTGAGAAACAAAAGAAGCGATATCTGCAACCTGTGACCGTCCAAGGAGCGAGCCTCCGTACCGTGCGACCGTCGATTTCACATGGCAACACGAGACACGAGAGAACACCCGCCTACCTCCGCCCCCGCCAGCTCGAACACCCCCACCGCCCCCGCGCCCCCCTTCCCTGTGCACTGCCGGCACAAACGCCATGAAAACACCGCATCAGCTCAAAGCCCTGTTCCAAGCCGAGCGCGAGCTCTATATATCGCAGCATCAGCATCAGTAGCAGTACACTAGGCTAGGCACCGCTTCACTGCTAGCCTGTTGCGAAAGGCCCGGCTTAAAAGCTAGGTGGGGGAATCCCCAGCGCAGGAAGAGGCGGGAGAAGAGGGAGAGGACGACGATGAGCCGTCCACCTCGTCGCGAATTAATACATTGTCGGGCACCTGCGGTATCAGCTCTCGAGCCAGCAGAACCGGAAGGTCCTGATCATGCGTTGTTCGAGAGAGGGAGGAGGCGGGTTAGAGGGAGGTCAGTCCACATGAGCATTCATCGATGACTGACTGCAAAAGCAAACTTGCACACATCAGATCTCCATTGCATTAGTCGTGTAGATCTTTTAGACAGGCCACATCTCCATTCCATCCTCTCGAAGTGTCCAACAGATAATATCTCATCATTTCCTACGTATTTCAAGGCAGATAGACCACGCATGGTCTGCATGATCTGAAGCTCATGTTGCCGGGTGGGAGCCGTACGATCTGCATGATCTACAACATGTTTCTTACGTTGGATCTGTACGACACAGTTCGTGCTCAACGCGTCACAACGGCAGATATCAGGCATCAGATACGTACGAGTACGAGTATGTGACCTACTGTAGATTGTCATTTGTCTGACTTTTTAAATCTTGTACCTAAGCAAGCTGGCGTACAGACTCTACCGTACACGTGACAGGCGGCGTAACTTACGTCGAATCTGACAAAATAGAAAATAGACCGGTGCACTAAGCATGGTCAAGGAAGAGACCATCGGGCAGGAGTTCCAACGAGAAGGCGGCGACATGATATCCATATCTTTAACCGAGTCAATACGGCAAATATCATCACACGCTAAATCCAAGTGGCTTGCCCCCAAAAACGCTCGTGCCGTTCTAAAGTGGACAGGGGGCGCGCAAACTGCGGCGGAAAAGACAACCAAGCAAGCAATCACCTGCTTCCGGCACTTGTGCATGCCTAGGCGCTTGAGAATCTCGTTGTCGTCCGCTATCTGGAACTCGTGGCTGGCGATCATCCATGTGTGTACGTACAAATATGGTCGCGCCAGAAGGCAACGGAGGCGGGAAAGGGGGGATAGTCAGACGCTTAGCCGTACCCCATCACTGTCAGTAATACATGGGCTCACAAAAAAAGGTGCACCCTAGAAACAAGCCGGAATACTTGAGCTTTGAACGTGTCCCACACAATTTCCAAGTAGTACGTCCCAAAAAACTTGGCTGCGGTTCTGAAGTTGGTAGCGTGTTGAGAGCCGTCATGAGGCTACCCCACGATGTGATTGGGTCTGTCTCCTCTCTCCTGCACACCGGCTAGAGTACCCGAACATAAAAAAAAACAGGCTTGATCGCGGATGCTTGGAAAGCGCGCCCTTCCTGGCATACGTCACGTCGGTCGAGCGATACAGAGCATCGAACGCGGTGACTTCACCGTTCACCACGGGCGGTCAAACGATCCCACAATATTTCCAGGTATTTTTTCGCCAAAAAACGTGGACGCAGTTCCGAAAGGGGATAATCGCCAGTAGCCTTACAACAACAGCATACTACTTACTGTAACGGTATTGTTAGTCCTTCGACTGGCGGGTTGTTCGTCTCACCTGAAATTGAAGTACACGTCTTCGCGGTTCTCCGCCATTTCGCACTGGATCACCGTGTCGTTACTGGAGCTCACGACGATGAAGGGCATAAAAATCTTGGGCATCAACAGCACGAGAACCGCGGCACGGCAACACGGCAAGTTGCAAGATGCAAGGAAAGGGCCAAGGACGGGGGAGAGAGGGTCAGATTCAACCTCACACTCACGTTCAAGTCCACGTTGAAGTTGAAGTTGAAGTGCGCGTTACAGTTCAAGTTGAGATTCAGGGACACATTGAACTTGGAAGTTCAATTCCATGTTCAAGCTTAATTTCACGTTGAAGTTCAAGTTGAAGTCCGCGTTGAAGTTCAAGTTGAAGCCGGAAGGCTGAAACGATGACCTCGCTCCCTCGTATCCTCCGCTTTTCAGCCTCCGTTACCGTTCTCACGCCCACGCCACAACTTCCGACACGAACTGTGCCCTCTTTTCTTTCTAAACAACACACAAAAATATGCCATCGCTGCGGTGTCATACCAGAACACACGCTGCACAACAAGTCACACAGCTAACAAAACTTATTTTCTTCACACCTTCGAGGCCGCTTGGTCCTCGGAATCTTGTTCTGCCGCGCACGCCCCCCCGCCATGGCCAGGGTCCGCCGCCGCCGAAGCAGCCGTTCTCGAGGTGGTCTGCGAACGATTCCTCCGGGCCAGGTTGCGGAACGAGATCTGCTGAACAAGCAGCTCCGCCAGCTGGTCCTTCTTCTTTTTCAACGAGCGTTCGCGTTCGTGTTTCTCTCGGCCAAGAGCGCTCAAGTTTGACCGCGCAACGCTCTCCGGGAGTCCTTTCCATCTGCGTCGAGCGGGGAGTGAGGGCAAAAGGCAAATTGCGGGGAATTCGCTAAATTTGAGTTCCTACCGGTACATTATACACGCCTGCATTCTTGCCCATGGAACTCCTACTAGGCAACAAGAAACGGCTTTTACCACGAACGAGCGAGCAGTACCTTCCTTCTGTTTTCCCCAATAGTGTGACAGGTCCACCGCATCTGCTTGGAGGCGACATCAAGCCAAACAAGTTGAGACTGAAGTATTACGGGGGGGGGGGGGGGGGGTCCGTACTGTAGTAAGAAAGCACGATGGGGACCGCAACACCGCATATCCATCCCCCGTTTTTTGAATAACCATGGTTTTGCTATCAATAGCCGTAGTGCTGCATGCGCGCAGTATCTACGGAGGCAAACTACGAGTACAGTAGCAGGTATCAACATGTCGTTCGCCCGTTAACGTTCGTACTGTACTGACTGTACTGTACATACCGGGTACCCTGGTACGCAACAACGATTGAACCCTTCCCAGAGTAGATAATTCATATTGCGGGGGACCATACTGTAGTAAACAGGACCAAATATTGTTAGAAAAAAAAGGTAAATACATAGGTTTTTATGTCTATCATAGGTCCTATTAACTATGGACCCCCGTAATAGTTTGTCCACAACACGTGGGCGCAATTACACATTGACTCCCTGGGTGGCTAATGACCCCCCCGGGTGGCTATCTCCACCGGCCGTGATCCCCTCGGGATGAGGTCGGGTCAACATACTCACGCGCCCGAGGTAGCATGATAGCAGCAGCTACAGCAGCTACATAGAGTACTTCTGCTGTTGCAACGGGAGCGACGGCGTAAAGTGACACGACGACGTATGTTACACCAGGTGCGTCGGAGTGTGATGAGCAATTCGCCAGAGGGAAAAAAATAAATAAATAGCAAAACATGAAAAATGAAGAATTAATTAAAAAATAATAACCATATGCAACAATAATAAGAAATACAATAAAAAAAAACATGTTTGAGGTGACGAAGGACTGTCTCATAGCACCCGCTACCCGTTTCCCGGGAAACGCGATATCAAAAACCAATGCCACGACATACGAACTACTGCTGTAGCTCACGTGATCTCCTTTTTGTCCTTAGAGATTATGTCGATAGCCATCAGCACGTTCAAGGCATCGTACACTCGGCGCCGAATATTCTTGTCATCGTACTGAGTCTCCTTGCCCGGCCCGAAATCTCCCTCTGTCGCGAGCTCCTGCACCAGCTCGTCCGCCACCTCGTTGTAGCTCGTCGAGCCCTTCTCCTCCACCTTTCGGCAAACCTTCAATCACACGCAGCGCCCAAGCAGGCCGATATATATATAGCCCACAGCAGTACGACAAAAGTGAGTACAGCAGTAAGCAGTAAGCACAACAATGAGACCAGCAGCGGGACAACAGCAGTGACCACACACAGCAGCAGCACGGCAAAGTGAAATACAGCAGTATGACAAGAAAAAAAAAAAAAGGTGAGGATACAATGACAGTATGACCAAAACATCAGCACTACAAAAAGCGAGCTGATAAAGGTCACAGGCAGCTTGTGCACCCAATAAACACTCCCGTATGGATGGTCGGCCGTGTCTCCTCGCCCAGTAAATGTTGCGCGTCTGTCGAGTGTGTCGACGGGCTCAAGGGGCAGTGAGAGCGATGAGAGAGCAAAACAAAAAACAGGCAGTGGCGTTGTCCAGAGCACAAGGGGCGGGAGCGACAAGCAGGCGGTTCAAAGATGGAGCTGCTGCACACAACACACGACACACGCGTTTCGCTGCTCGTGTCGCGGAGACCATCGCCGGGCTTAGCTTGGAGTACGCTACCTACGAGCAAACAAAACAAAACAAATACCTCCAAAAACGCCACCGCAAAACTGCAGCAGTCTTCGGGGGGGGGGGGGGGTTCCCCCTTCGCCATGCTCGGCGACGGCTTTTTACCTTCACCTCGCCGTGGCAACGGTGTCACACCTCTCTTCTCCCCTCTTCTTCCTTTCTTCCCGTGTGTAACCGGTAGGCCACGCCACGCCAACTCTCACCTTGACGCTGAAGTGTCGAAGCCCCTTGTTCGGCTTATTCTCCTGCTTCTTCGGGCGCTTCACCGGTACGTCCCTGCGACATGCCCAAGCAGACCATATCATGTGCACGATGTCGTATGTACCACGATCAGCAAAACATTATAATACAGTAGTAGCATTTACACTCCATTCCCCTCATTCATTTCGAAAAATGCCAACAGCATCGAAACCCTCTCACTACTTGCATAAACTTCGTCCAGCTCTGACCCCAAACAGTGCGTTCACGAAACCTGGGTACGGTTCAAACGGGATTAAATCGATCACATGCATATCTGCACCCGTCAAAACTACCCCCCCCAAATTCCCCACACCCCTACTCTCTCTCTCCCCCCCCCTCCTCCTCCGCTTCTCGTCTCCTGGTGCTTGCCCAGAGTCTCACGTATCAAGCGGAGAATCCGCAGCGTAGTTCGTGCACGCGCGTCGTGTTCGTCCCGCTGGCGGCGGCGGCGGCGGCACCGGCTCAGGCAGCGAGATGTCCTTGGGGGCTGCCGGCGGCGGCACCGGGAGTGGGAGTGGGGGTGACCTGCGGCTCTTCTTCTTCGAAAACGCCGCCTTACACTTTGGAGGAGGCGTGTCCGACTCCGCCGACGCCGCCTGCCTCAGGTCCGTGCCCTTCATCGCCGCCGGGGACTCCGACAAGTGAGAAAGCCCTGCGCCTCCGCCTCCACCTCCGCTGCCGCGGCCGTCGCCCCCCCTCCCCCGACCGGCGGCGGCCCCGAGAGGGCTTGGCGAAAATATAGCAGACGCCGTCATCGACGCGGGGGGGGCGGGCGAGCCCAGAGATCGCTTGAGGAGGAGGGGGGAGTCGAGGGGAGGGGCTATGCCTCGTGGGTTGGGCGAGAATATTGCGGACGCTGTCATCGCCACTGGGGAGGAGGCGTCGCCCGACGAGAAGGCACGCATCATCTTTCCCGCCGAGCCTGAACAGGGGAGGCGTGTTTTCGCGAAGCCAGGGAAGCGGGGGGATGGGGGAGGGGTGACCGCCTTGGGGCAATCGCGAGTCGAGCAAGCAGAGGCATCCTGGGCTGGCAGATGGGTGTAATATACTGCAATAACGACCACTCCCACGATAAAACTTACATGGTCACACGTGTACTCGTATGATGTGATGTGATACTCAGAAAGAGGAACAACGATACGCTGATCGGCATATGATAATGGTACCCATACTGATTAAATATCATAACGGTAGGTAGCATCCTGTTGCATAAAAATGGTGCTATTACGGGGGTCCATAGTTAATAGGACCTATGGTATACATAAAAACCTACATATTTACCTATTTTTACTGACTATATATGGTCCTATTTACTATGGTCTCCCGTACTACTAATATTGATTAATACCAGGTGCCCCGGTAGGTAATACGAATATATAGGTGTTATACAAAGGTGCTATCGATAGGTCCGCTCATTGGCAGAGGGGGGCCCCTTGGGCCGGTCGATGCTCGTGCCAACAACCAGACAACCATCGAACGAACGAACGTGTGCCCGCCAGATGCTTCCGCGGAACAACTTGCAAGGGGGGAGGGGGAAGGAGGGGGGGCAAGTAATTCTAGAGCAAGAGACACATACATGTGTGATGCGATACCAACACACACACCAAACTTATCGGTCGCCCAAAGAACGCACCGGGCGGCTGGTTGCCCCAACTGCACGTCACCATCCCGCAAGAAAACAAGAAAATCTCCAAAATATTCGAAACATGTGTTTGAAAAAAAACGAACGCGCGATTCTTAGGGGTCAAGGCAAGGCGCCCCAACTAAAAGAAGAATAACCATGGTACAGCAGTGCTGGTCCCTCTACAGTGCCCGTGGAATATTGCCGGCTGCCCGTTGCAAGTGTCTGTGAATATTCTCGACACAGATGGGGTTAACTATTAATAGTGTGGTAGTTGCGGAGTAATTAGTGCCGGTTGGTTGCCGCTATATATAGTGCCGGTTTCGTTGGCTGGCGCATACCGGCACTATAGAGGCACCGGCACTAATACTGTGATCATAGCCCACGATGGAGCCAAAAAGCATGTATGTATCCCCCTATTTACTTTACGTTTACACACCATATTTCATTCTGATTGCTATGTTCCCCCGAAATGTGTAAATAAAACAAGCATAAATCTACTACAGTAGTAGTGCAGGGCTCTCACCCATGCCCCCTTCTTTTCCATCTTGCAGAGCAGCGATTTGGCCACCCTGTACTGTGCCCACTTCCAACGCCATGGTTTCCAACCCTGCATCCTGTGAAGGGTGGAAGGGAGGGAGGGAGGACGGGTCGAACAGGGGGGGGTTGGATCACATAGATATTAATAGCAAGATGAGGACGTTAACATTTTGTAGCTGAAGCCATATACTTACTGCTGTATGCCAGTATATACTTTGCATGCACGTTCATATTTCTACCTGGTATACCGGCAGCGTTGCAGAGAGCCGTATTGACACATTCATTTTTTTAGTATCAGAGTACTATACGTGGTATACATTACCCTCGGGTGTATGATATGGTGACAGCAGTATTTCCTCCAGGATGGGCGGGATTATTCTTTGAGGGTGTGTGCATAGAGACGATGCTCCTCTTGCTCTTGCTCTTGCTTGCTTCCATTACAGGTGACACGTGGGCTTTCAGGCCGTACATACATAATGATACAACATGTGCCACTACTCTTAGGATCTACTGTGGTACATGCACTACATGTAGTACCGGCAATTAGTACTATTAATGGTACAAATACTGCCATGCTATCTTTTTCGGTAGACAAACGACTGCCGTAACTGCCCTGTACCACCCTACCGCTCTCGACTGACTGACCCAGAGTACCAAACAAAGGAGAGTACTACATACAGCGAATACCGCGTACTACCGTACAGTAGATAAATACCAGGTACCAGGTACCTCTTATTTATAGAAAGTAATGAAAAGACTTTCATCAAGGCACCAGTGAGATGCACCAACATGGTATAATCTGCTACCACTCACTACGACATGATCTCAATCAAGGGAGCAACAGACACAAAACGTTCGGAACTATCGTATCATACGACAACCACAACAGTAGCAGCAGCAGCAATAAAATTAGTGTTCGTAAAAGTCATCCGCTGCAGCCGGCCCGGGCGTGGCAATCCAGAGCAACAGCAAGACTTCAGACCTTGACCCCGCCCCCACTGACCATGTGCGTGATACGATAATCTTGATACTATTATTATTGTTATTCATAACAGTTTCGCCTTCCGACAATGTATCTTAACCCTTTTAGTGCCGCAGTCCTTTTTGGGGGGACAAATCACTTGGAATTAGACTGGTTTGTCCCCAAATCGGGACTGCGGTACTAAAGGGGTTAAACGTTTCATTTCGAATAATATGCATGCATATTTACGATAATTCTGCTCAAGGAGAAGCTTTTTTAGGAGTAACGTTTTGCTGCTGGAAACGTTTTTCGGCCTGCCCCCCCTGCCGTCCGTCGTTTGAACGCCAGTCACCCCCATATGGCCGCACGGGGGTAGTTCGTTCACGCCCGTACATACAAAAAACAACGCTATCATCAACAGTAAACTGCTGCTAGGACTGCTTGTAGACGATAAAACAGGTGCATCCTGCAGCTGCTGACTGTATGTAGTCTTGCGTATCAGGCATATACCGGCACCACCACATGTTCAATGCTCAATGCTCAACTGCTCAACTGCTCAAGGTAACGTCATCGATCTACGAACAACACGGATGCCTTCATAACGTCGTCATCATGTCTCGCGTTGACGTACCACAGCATTCTTAACAACAATGTCCAAAAATATCAAATACTGCAGTATCGGCCACTACGTAGTGTACTATTCATAGTGTTGGATGTCGTATCGAACGTGCTTTGCCCTCCAGCCCCTGCCATCCTGTGTGTCTGCCATCCTGTGTCCATCCTGTGTGTCTGCCATCCTGTGTGTTTTTATGCTGACACCGAAGGAATTGTTACACTTCATATCGGACTCGATTCGTTAAATATTCTACACTATACCCAACACTATCGCCCACACGAAGCGATGATGATCATCCTCGGGATGGAGATGTGCCCGGAGTGCAACATACGGAGACCCACCGCACCGGCGCGGCATCACGATGGTCTCCACCGCTGCACCCTGTTCCTTGGAAGGCATGTCTAGACGGTTCATAACAGCGAAATTCTCGTTTTCAAGCAGCAACATTAACCAGTCTTACGGTGGAACGTATGTACAACTATCTGTAGCGTGATAATGAGTACTATAATAAGTGTGATCAGTAAAAATTGGGGTATATATGGTTTCTGGGTCAATCGTACTACTATTAGGGGGGGCCAGTGTAAATAGGACCTACGGTACACACACAAACCTATATATTTACCTATTTTAACTAACAATATTTGGTCCTATTTACTATGGTCCCCCGTAATATGTATTGCTGTGCATTACTATGCCCCCCCGTACCCGTGGAGGGGGGCGTGGTTGGACTTTGTACCAGGTGCACATCGTCATATTGATAGGGGTTTCTCGTCAGGTTGGAGATGGAACATACAGCTGTAAATCGAATAGCTGCACGGCCAAACGGGGGGGCTCTTGTGAGGCTGAAAATGAACCATCGAGCAGACGCACAGCCCATGACACCTGCTTCTGGGTTGCCCGCTTTCTCACTGCGAATACGCAAAAGGATGCGCAAACGAAAAATTCGTCACAAGCCGTCCAAGCCGGAGATCAGCCTCGCAGCTTGGCCCCGTTAACGTTGACATTATTTACCAGTAGAAATAGTAACTTTCCCGCTCTACAAAATTCTGCGCTCGTGTAGAGTGCTCTCCAACAGTAAGTACTCGTACAGACACATAAACGCACAGCAGTACACCATGTATCGTACGAGGGGGTCGTATTGCTCTGGCATCATTTAGCAAACCATCTTCGTTGATATTGCCGTTGTTCCTCGTATAATGGACAACACCTCTGGCATACGATATCACCTACCCTGGTATGCCAATGAAATACCTACCTGGCATGTATTGTAACTTGGTCGAGATAAAAGTTTTGGGAAATGGCCATCAAGCTAAAATTCAGCTGGTGAGTGGTGATAGCCCCGAAAGGTCTACCCAGTAGCAGGCACTGATGGTGCGATATAAGCAGGACAGCACCAACAGGGGGGGACTGGAACAGCTGCACGTACGCAGGGCGTGCGCGTGAGCTTTTTTTCACAACCAGCAACCTGAAACGCACACCGGCACACCTCTACCGCTTACCGTACTGCCTACTGCGGATAGTGGGGCCTTTGGCCTCGTTGCATCAGCTAGACCCCACATACATCGGCTCAAAAAGAACAGTGCGGGTACAGCATTAGACTGTAAGTAAACAACTACAGAAGATAAACGTAACCTAAAAATGGTGCAGTGTGCAACTAACCCAGGATATGATAGCTGCTGACTGATTGCGTGATTGTGTAGCTCCAAAAAAGAGCGAATACGGTACGTGCTTGTAATGTCGTAGTTATACAATACACCACGTAGTACTGACTGTACCTGACCGTTGATTACCCGAACCCGAGAGAATAGAGCGCTGTTTACGTCAGCGACGGGTCAAAGCGAGCGACGATCGTTAGTACCCAGAAATTCGTATGCGTACGTGCTACGTACAGCAATACTGCCAACACAAGACTCGTGCATCTATCGTGCAACAGCAGTCGTGGTTGCCATAGCCATACTCACGACGAGTAACAGGCCGATAGATCCTCCAGTACAAACACCAACATACGTGGCCCTATACTCTATACCGCCAGCAGTACGAGGCACAACACAGCAGACAAACCCACCTTTCATCGCACTCCACTACGCACGAGCATACGAAATATACAGGTAGGTGCCGGTAGTTGTTCAGACAGCGAGTGGGACCTTGTCTTCCCCACTCCCTCGTTTTTTGTAGCAGAGGTTATAGAGAAGGTTGATTAGCCCCCGATGCCCGGATATTTGTAGTACCATACGTAGGTAATACACCCCTGGTGTTCATATATATTACCAAAAATTATAATTTGCTTGGTTTTGGCAAGAATGCAGTGGTTTAGTGTTTCCGTAAGGAGAAACACTTGGGGTCAAGTAATAATCAGGGTCAGCACGGAATCTTATACTCCATGCGGTGTACGAGGGTTTCCTCCCACTTGTTACGTACGGGACAGCACAAGTATTCAGGCCCCATCATGTACAACAAACACAAATATATTCTACTGTAGTATTTTACTCAGAAGGGCCATCCTCAACGCTACAAAAAAAAAAATCACGATTCTTGAGATTTTTGTCATGAATCGTGCTTTTCACGACAAACAAAACACTATTCACGACGCCATTATTTCTAGCTTCTCCCTAAAAACAAACAAAATCACGACCCGTGACTTTCTGCCGTGTCTCGAAATACGCCTATCAAGGCACTACGCAACCCACGCGCACCAACGGTATCCGAAGGCCGGTATAGGGGCATGGCAGACTCTGCTTCGTACTCCGCTTGTGGACAAAAGGCGGCTACCCAAAGACACCGCTGGGCGCGGGCTAACGAGCACGTTGTGGCCCCGAAATTTCGAGGAGGCGGAGACACAGCTCGAAGACAAAAGCGAAAATGATCTGAGAATATCACAGGCCAGGCCGGGCAGACGGCCTGTGACATGGAATCTCGCGGATCGGGCTTTCTTTGCCCGACGGTCGGTGAGATTGGAATCTCGCAGGCTAGGTCAGGCTTCGGCCCGTGATTCGAGTATATAATGGGCCGGGCCCCACTCGCGAGAATTGGCTCCACCCGCAAAACCGTTGGATTTGAAATATCGGGATTTCTACTGCTGTTTGAAAATATCACGAAACGCGAGTTTTTTTGGAGTTTTTTTCGTTAGAACTGAAATGTCACGGGTCGTCATCTTTTGTCATGTGCCAAACAGTTACGAATCATGTTTTTTGTGTTCGTTAGTAACGGCCCTAAGTATATCTGTTCCCCACTTGCGAGTGAACTACAAGAAGGGCTGTGAGGCTCGAGGTCGGTGCGTTGACAAACCGAAAACATGAGATATCGAAACGAAACGGAAACCAGTTGACAACGACCTGAACTCACGGACGGCTTGCCCACAACAAGCACAACAGCATCCCAAACGGCAAAATCGAGCACCTCCCTCTGAGCGGCGTGTGATAAGAGTGCTATTAATATGTACGCTCACAACATTCGTCGTCGGCACGTATATAGAAATGAATGGTAGAATCGCTGTTCTCGTGTGTGGTGGTTGATATTTTAGGGGGCCGGAATGCGCCATGCAGCAGACAACAAAAAAAAACAAAGGCAAAAACATCGAGATTCCTGCAGGTCGGACGTAGAGGCGGTACGATAGGGCAAAATGTCGGCTGACATTACAGGCAGTGTGATGCAACCTATCAGTGCCACATCCTGGTCACACCCGCGTGCAACACGTAGAGTTTGCTCCGATGCCTCGTGATCTCGCTTCCGGCACCGCCTGACGTCTATGTGTTAATTTAGAGACTATTGATATGATAGACCGCATTTGCTGAGTGAGATACTCTTGCCAACCAAAACCTATTCTTCTGGAAACCCGTGACTCGATATCAACAAAAAATGGGAGGAACTGCCGAGTCATGAAGCACGCCTCCTCGGCACCTACATAAAATCGCTGCTCCAACCGATCCGCGTTTGTACTTCGGTTAATAGAACAGTAGTGCGACAGGTCTTACGAATACTGAATACCTGGTATATACCTCATAATTTTTTCAAGTAACTTCGGGTGCCTGGTGTCTCATCTGTTGGACGATGATGGCCCGTTATCCTTCACGGCATTATCTATACCAGGATAAGTACGCACTCTATCCGGTGCGTAGTCTTGGTGAATCAATGTACATATGCACTCTGGTCTGTTCATCAGTCAGCAGTACACCACCAGTTATCGGCCCAAGAGCTCTACAGCCAGTATGTACAGCAACAGCAGTATTTATCGTATCATACGATAAAATACGTGCCAACAGTATTCATATGGCAGGTCTGCGAGTGGCTCCACTGGAGCTCCACGCTCTACGACTACCTGGGATGTACGTACAGGAGCAGTACGAGGGTACAGCAGTAGTCTAGACGTCTACTTCAAGAAATGTAAACGCATTACCAGGTAAAATATGTCACACAACATGATGAAAATCGATATCTGAATCATCGAGCCGCCGCTACCACATCGACGAAATATATTTGCAGGAAGGGCTCGTAGGGCTACGGACAGACGTGGCGCATGCTTCATGCTCCCTTTATTTATTCGGTTCATCACAATACTTGGTAAAATTCGGTAAACATGGAATATAGACGAGACGTATTACGCAGCTTGCAAAGTTGAGTATCAACTATTTAATCAGTCGAACTCTCACAGCAGACGTATTTCAAAGTTTATAAAAACAAAAAACAACAGCTGTGAGATCGAGGATTGGGTCGAAAATCATGTTTGGAAGCTGCGTGAGATGTGATGCTTCGAGCGCGCGTACTACGGGTTTTAAATGGCCTTAATTGTACAAAATGGCCTCGTACAGGAAACACTGCTGACCGTAAGTCTGAGCTTGATGACACGCAAGGAAACGCCCGTCACCAATCGTTCTCTCTGAGGCGGGATAACACACACGTGCCCACCAACGAACAGACACGCAGCTGAGACAGAATCGAGACAGAATCATAGGCAGACTTCACAACAGCAGCCACGAATCAGAAGTGCGTGCTGCCCCTGCCTGCTCATGCCGCATCAGTCTGCTAGGCCTACGAACATAAGCAAACATACCACTACCAAAATACGATCGCCAAAGTCGTCTCCTTACGACTGCCCGCAAGGCTGTCTGTCTGGCCTCGCTTCGACGGGTAGCCCCGGAACGAAGTCGCACCGGCGGCCCCGCACAGCATCATCAAAGGACAAGATGCGTCGGTTGTGGGCTGTGACAAAGCAGAGATCCGTTCCTCGTATGAGATCATGATACGTGAAGGTGCCGCCTCCTGACGTATTTTGCGTGTGTGACGGCTGCTCGAACAGTATTAACAGCAGTGGTCATACCATACCGTATCCATTCATACATCCTCGTACAGCAGTGTAGCGCTGGGCAAGCTGGATACGGCAGACGGTAAAAAAATATTGCACGCTTGACAGAACACGCACGCACTGCTGTCGTCGCTCGTTGTGTGTCTGTGGTTTGTACTTTGATTTTACTTGAGCGTCTAGCCAATGGTCCCTATGGGTCCCTCACCTTGAGCATGGTCAAGAGCTCGTCGTTGAGGGTTTCGTCGTGCTTCCTCTTCAAGCCACTGTCTTTACCGTTCCCCTGGGAAAGCACGACGACAGGCAGCGAACACACACGCAAGAGGCAACAAAGGAGAAGAGAGGCGAGGCACAAAGAACGAGACGGTTGAAATATCAAACCGAACAAACCACCCGCAAATTCAGATAGCCGAGGACGCGCAACAAACAGCGTCGTGAATACGTGGTGCCGCCTTGAGGGCCTTCGGCTATCACTCGCAAAACTACAAGTTGGCTGTGCTGCGGTTGACCCAAGCGCTCCGATTAGATCGCTACTGCTGTTGCTGCAGTACTGCTGTACTCGTGCTGCTGAGGGAGGAGGGAGCTATGACAGCTACAAAAGGTGTCGATATCATATGTCAGATCAAAATATGATTTTGTCGCACACGCCCGATGCCGGCCCACTCACCTCGACGTCGTCCCATAATCCTGCACTGCTCATCCCAAAAGGCGCCGGGGAGGTGGCATCGCCGGGGAATATGAAATTATCCAGCCCTGTCCCTCCCTGAACACGGTCCGACATCCGCTTGCTCATGGTACGTGCCTGCCCACCGAGGCCCTCCTTCGATATCTCCAGACACGGACTCGCTCGTACCAGCCCACAAAGTCGGAGGGAGATTCACTGGGAGTGTTTCGAGAACCACCTTCTCACTGATCAAGCCGGGTGCAGTGTCGCCCGACTTCACCCACACACCCTGCCGGTTGTTGTTTGGTCTCCTTTTCGGGCCCTTTTAGGGGGGAAAACAAATTGTTTTGCCCTTATATAAAAGCCTTTCTGACTGGAACTCCGCAAAAAACTGAGGCATCGTAAAAAATCGTGAATGCAAGGCATCGTACCCTGCGGTGCCAAGTGTCGAGTACCGTGCACCGAAACGTGGCCCTGGCACCAGCTTCCGAGGAGGATCGTTGGTGTTCACCCACGTATTCAGGGTATAGGCAGTGGCCCTGTAGTGTGGGTGACGTGCTCCGACGCCGATTAAGTGTAGACAGGGTAAACATGATCAGGTTGATTATACTGCTGGCTGCAACAGCGACACCGGCGAGTGTGCTTGCCTTCGTGCCTGGTGGGTCCTCATTTACTCCTACTGGTGAGCAGACGGTGGAAGTGGCACCACGAAAGCCTCGTTGTGCATGTAGCCAGCGCAGGAGCCGGTGCTAGTATGCTGGTATGTTTGCCTTGTAGTAGATACGGTTCAATTACGATTTACTATTAAATAATACGAGGAAACAATCTATACGACTTGAACTCGCATATTCGGCGAATACCGGCACTGCTGCTGTTACTCGTATTCCTTTCGTCTTTTAATGATATTAATAATTGCTTTACTCCTGGTACACCTGACGCTTGCAGTGTACCAGCCAGAGAAACCCTGACATTGTACAGAAGGCAGCGGTACGCAGGGTACCAGGCAACCAAGTAAACAAGGGCGCTCAACACTAAACATTCTTTGCCAGTATATATAGACGTCAACGTAGTAACTCAACTATTAATAGCACGATGGACACAGCAGCGGTACTGCAAATGGAATACCAGGTATATATCAAGGTGCCTGGCACCTGGTATTTGCTTGACCGTAGTTGCGGTTGGAACACGAGGATCAGCTACCCAGGGGGGAAACTTCACTCAGCTAACTTCAAGTCGACGACTCGGCGACTGGTGCATCCTTCATTACTTCTCTGGAGTAGTAATGAGAGTCCAATCATACCAGTATTTATCCCGGAGCCAAGCGGACGAGGACTGCCTTTGGTCAAGACCGGTCCGCTGATGTCAACTCCCCTATCGACTGTGTACCTTGCCTTTTGCCTTGCCTTGCCTTGCCTTGCCTTGCCTTGCCTTGCCTTGCCTTGCCCTTGCCTTGCCTTGCCTCGCCTTTCTTTGCGTTTCCTTGACTTGCCTTGCTTTGCCTCGCCTCTCCTTGCCTTGAGGATTGCTTACCACGTATTCGAGAAAATGCTTGACACACACTGTGTACAAGACGTTAGAACTAACCCTGACCTTGAGCCAACCAGGCAAAATCTCGAACAATTGGTAAGCTCTACTGCTTGCTTTGCCCATCCGCTTTCGTCCGACTCCTTGACCGTTGACCGTTGATCGCTGTTCCTGTTTATGCAGCATCAGGCATCTCGCGGCAGAAGCAGAGCCCGGCACAAGTGCGGCGGCGAACGACAGCGAACGGTAAGGGTGGTGCGGCCGGATGTCGGATGGAGGTGTTCAAGGGCAATCCCCTCGGCAAGTGGGTGTGGGCGAACATCTGGGACTTGCCTCTGTTCCGCCTGGGGGAAAAAGGGCAGTCGCCGTGCACGTTCGGGGACTCCGCCAATATATTCCGCACCAACATCGAGCAGGTGAGAGCTTCCATCTTCCGTCCCGTGCGCGATGGGTGTGCTTGCCCTACAAGCAGTAAACTAGTAATAGCGGTGCACGTTGCAATCTATATCCGAAAGGTACACACGGCGGTAGCTGTCTTGTTGAAATCTACCAGCATGTAATACGAATATCCGAGATGCAGCTTTCGTATGGTTTGTAGTCGTATCATACAACGCTTACTTTTGTTATGTATAGAAGGGAAACGGTTTCATGAGCTCGCATCCTATGATACCTGCCACTCACTCGTGCCTGAGCCTGCTACTGGTATAAATGCCTCGTACGACATGACTGATTTGTGCTGATGTACCCCTCGGCGCTTCTAACTTGCGTGTCTCTTGTGCGGCAACCAGATATATGGGGACGAGCCGTCTTTGGATGGCTGTCCGGTGGCAGAGGGGGAGCTGGAGTCGATGGTCACGGGAAACACTTTCATCGGCCTCAAAAAGTACTACGAACAGGTTGCTACAACAACGTAAAACATACCTGATATCAGTACCGTACATATCGGGTATACCAGTATATACCTCGTGAGATGAGCCTTAATTTTTTTTTTTCGACCTCACAACTGGGGTGTTTTTTGTTTTTGTTTTCATGTACAGCAGTATATTTGACCAGGTACTATCGACACTGTTACAACATATCGGCAGAGTACGCCTACCGGTATTCTGAGAGCTTGGCGGCGAATTTACGCGTCGCGTGACGCTGTGTCCCAAGGAGAGATGCCAGTTGAGCCGCCTTCGTTATTGTTTTGTTTGGTGCCACTATTTGAGGAGGCGTCGGCATCACGACTGCTGTCCGGTTTCCTCCCGCGACGTGAACGCTTTCAGCCTGCTCACGGTGACATGGGGCCTTCGATACCCGACTGCTATGCAGCCCCCCCCCCCCCCTCATGCCACGCATTTCACACACAGCAGTCGTGCTCAGGGGAGCCCTCTGCTTTGGCAGCACGTGCGAGACCTAGGTTAGTTGCTCATTTTACATGGCCGCCCAAAATATAGGGCATGCGCTCATGCCTTAGTAGGGCATGCCTTACTTTCGAGCTGGGTGAAGTAGGAGATCCGCACCGTCCGACCGAAAAATTCTCCGAAATCATCTTTTTTTTTTCTATGCCTTCCACCAGCAGCGCACCAACGCACACCGTTGAAGATAGTTACAGAAAAGTGTCCGCCAGCGCGAGTTCGTGGCGATAGCTTCCTTATCTTGTACCGCTGTATCCTTTTATTCCGCTTTTCTTGCACCCATCTTGCAGTTTGGCCCGGCTTACAAGCTATGCTTCGGACCGAAGTCTTTCATTGTCATATCAGACCCGGTGATGATACGGCACGTCCTGCGCGACAACGCCAAGGCGTACGACAAGGGAATATTAGCAGAGATCCTGGAACCCATCATGGGGAAAGGTCTGATCCCTGCCGACCCTGATACATGGAAAGTGCGGCGCCGCGCGATCGTGCCGGGCTTCCACAAGGCCTGGCTAAACGCAATGGTGAGGAAGGACGGCGGGAGCGGCGACGTCAAACGTGTTCCTTTTACTTACCTACAGTATTCGTTTTGATGGCGAACATGCACCGTAAACATGCGCCCGTCACCTTCCTCGGAGGGTTAGTGGCTAACTGCCTTTTAGTAGCTACCGAGCATCATTTTTCGTAGGTAACCATGAAATGGTATCGCCTAGTTGGAGAAGAGCGGCTCAACGCATGCCGCGTACAATTATCACTGGAAAACTTGCTGATTGATGGTGGAGGTGGTGCCGCCGCAATGCGGAGCAGGGAACGGCGTTTAAACGTCGACCATTCGCGCGGGGAGGCGTTGCCCTCTGCGCTCCGCCTATATCCTTCCCACCGCTGACCGTGAACCGTGCCATTCCCTTTTCGTAACATCATACCGCCGCCGGGTGTTCCTCAAGATCGGCGTTTTTGCGGACTGTAACGGAGTGCTAATCAGAAAGCTGGAGGGTGTGGCCGAGCGAGGGGAGGAGATCGAGATGGAGTCGAACTTCTGCAGGTACTGTTGCAGCATACCGGTAATGCTAGGGGCAATAGCATCTACAGTACGATAGTTTGCGGCTATACCCGGGTACGTATACGTGACACTTGATACGTACCCTGGCGGTAATAGTGTGTGTTGATGCAACGGGTTCTTGGTAGCTAGGCTCTGCATTCGGGTGCATCGTACCGTGCTGATGGTGCGCGATATTTCATCTTGCAAAGGTGACGTGAGGGGGTTATGGTCGATCGGTGGGCAATGCTTGTCACGACCGGGAGTGATACGAACGCCCACCCACGCGCCAACCTCTTAGGGTCAACGCCTGTGGTTAACGGTAGGCACCCACGATCGTGACCAACAATCATGACGATGGTAGGAATGTGGACATGCCTAGCGACACTAACACGCAACACAAACATTTCACCCCGACAAGCTGTGCGACGGACTTCCGAAATGTTGCAGGGGGTCTCAGATAGCGTCGTTCGCGGGTAGTGAAATTATTTGTTGTTCCAGCTACTCAGTAGCGCTGAAAATCTGCGTTCCTCGTTCAATATACGCGTGAAATCCCCGCCAGCGGCTTAGTTTTTTCCGACACATGACGTTCCCCGCGCTTTTTTTTATCGCGTTTTGTGTATCGCTGGTCCGTCTCCGAAAACGCTTCCGAAAACGCGGTGGTGCTTTTTGTGTGCACCTCGTTGTTGTTTTTATTAATATTTTGTGTTTGACATCCGACCATGTGCAGCATGAGCTCCAACGTCGATCGATCACTCAGGAAAAATCCCAGAAAGAGGGAAAAAAACCCGAGGGAAACCAAAAAAGGAATCCTCGAAGTCTAACTCCCTTCTGTACCTACTACTTCCGGGTTACCATCGATCTACTCCCGTTTGCAGTGTGTCATTGGACATCATCGGCAAGGCCATCTTCAACTACGAATTCGGCTCCGTCACTAACGAGTCGCCCGTGATCCAGTCCGTCTACAGTGTGCTCAAGGAGGCAGAGCACAGGTCCATGACCCCTGCGCCCTACTGGAACATCCCCCTTGCCAACCAGGCGAGTCGAAGGATGACGATGCGCTGATTGGCCAGGGTAGATGAGGGCGAGCGGTATATACGACTCCCAGGCTGTGTTGAGGTGCTTTGCCATGTGTCTGGAGGCAAAAGTTCGCCAACTCCTTGGATTTTCTGCCATGTACGGCAGGTTTTGCTCGGCGTTCGGTATCTTTGAGGATGCACGCGCACCAGGCGGCGGGTATGTTGTCGTGCTTCTCCTCCCCCTCTAGCTTCCCGTGGTGCCCTATAGTATTCGTCGACTTAAGTCATGGCGAGATCATCGGAAGCATTCTTCGCTTCCTTCCTTCCTTCCTTCCTTCCTTCCCTCCCTCCTTTTCTGTCTTTCTCCCTGCCTTTTATTATTTTTGTAGGACTTGCGTGTACTTCGGAGCGCAGACAGGCACAGCAGTGTGTGCCGCACTTTTGTGGTGTGGCGTTGATACCTTGGAGCCAGCCGACCGCGACGTCAGTTCTATCCCGTCACAACCACCATCGAACCCCGCCCCCTACCCCCCTCGCCGCACTCGCACTCGTGTTCTGTTGTCGTTGTTTTGTCGTTACAGCTGGTGCCTCGTCTCCGCAAGTTCAACCGCGACCTGACAGTGCTGAACACCGTGCTGACGGACCTTATCGCCAGGGCGAAGAACTCTGAAAGCAAGGCCGACCTGGAAGACCTGCAGAACAGGAACTACGACAAGGTGCTTGAGAGAGGGGCAGTGGTAGCCGAAGATGGTGCCGTCTGCTTTCTCGTTGCTTCCCGCTCGAGACGTTATCCCCGTTGACCTTTCTGCCCCCTAGGAGAGCCGTTGATGATGGCTGTGGGAGTGTTGACCACAGATAGATCACTATCTACAGATAGATAGATTATCTCGCAGTTCCTCACCTGCCGTTGGGAGAGGTTGTGCAGGATCTGCATGGTACAGATCCAAGCCAAGAAACATGTGCTAGGTTATGCAGACTATACGGGTCACCTTGCAGCATGAGCTATTTTGATAGATCGTACAGATCAGGAATCCATCTGCCCTCAAGTATCTCGATCATGCAGTGGGGATCGGTGATCTGTTCGTGGTGTGACCACTGATATAAAATACTGCCCAAATCCACCTACAATAATTCCATGTAGCGTGTCCCCTACAATGCGGTTGCAGTTCCTAAGGGGTTTAAGCGTCGTTTCCACGTTTTTATCAATCCGCCGGCGTATGATTAAAACAACAGCACACAAAACATGTACGGGTGGCCTGTACGTGTCGGGGATGAGCGTTTTTTATTGTCCTCCGCGCCTGTTAATTGACTAAAATAATTCATGTACGATACACGCGCACGTCTCTTGCCACTAGACAGTCGATTTTCTTGCGATGTCTCCACCTTTTTTTTGCTCTTTTTGTTCGCCGATAAGCAGCTGTATGAGTCTGTCCCCCTGGGGCTCAGCCCTGCACTGCCCATGTCGGCACCGCACCTCGGATAATCTACAGATGTACAGATCATGATCTAGAATTTTCAAGGCGGATCTATTCCCGATCGTGTATGATTTAGCTCATGTTACCGGGTGGGACCCGTATGTTCCACATGATCTAGCACGTGTTTCCTGGGTTAGATGTTATGTACTGTGCAAACCCTGCTCAAGCCCTCACAACGACAGGTGAGGAACTAGATCATCTAGATCACGATCTGACCGAGGTGTTGTAACCTTCTTACTGCCCACGCCACGCCATGTCTGGCCTTGCCGCGAACAGGTCTCAGACCCGAGTATGCTCCGCTTCCTGGTTGACCTGCGGGGGGAGGACGCGACGGACTCTCAGCTCCGAGACGACCTGATGACGATGATGATCGCCGGCCACGAGACGACCGCGGCCGTTCTGACCTGGGCGTTCTTTGAGATGGCGCAGAACCCAGAGGTTGTGCGGAAGGCCCAAGAAGAGGTGGACCGTGTCATCGGCGACAGGGTCCCGACCCTCGACGACATTAAGTGAGAGGCGTCAGTATTGGCTGGCCCCGACTTGGTTCCTGTTTTTGGGGGTTAGGGTTGGGGTTAGTGTTAGGTTTAGAGTTGGTGCTGGGGCTAGGGTTGGGATTGTGGTTAGAGTTGGGGTTAGGCTTAGGATTGGGGTTAGTATTGGGGTTGGGGTTCAATTTAGGGTTTTTGTTGGGATTAGTGTGTTGGTGGTGGGGTTACGGTTCAAGTTAGAGTTAAACGTTGGTTAGTGTGTTGCGTGTTGCGGTTAGGGCTGGGGTTGGGGTTAGCGGTTGGTTTAGAGTTGGAGTTGGGGTTAGAGTTGCTGTTAGGGTTATAAAGGGTTGGGGCTGAGGTTTGGATTATCGCTGCTAGCGGAATTCGCTGTTGAGTTCGCATATGATTGATTGTTTTGGACTGGCAAATAGCTTATAGTGCAGGGGTTGGACAGCACAAAGGATCGCGCGGCGCGATCACCAAACCACACAGCCGCTGTCGCTGCTACGCCAGCGAGCGCGCGCTTTCGGCCCGCGTTGTCGCAACCCTTCTTCCCGAACGTTGGCATTCGCGTTGTTGTTGAATTCCGCACCCCCTTTAAAATATCCTCAGCCTAACGCCGATTCCGACCGCTGGAAACCCCACCGCACCTCCTCGTTTCCCCGCCGCTTCAGGTCGATGAAGTACATCCGATACATCGCGGCGGAGTCTCTGCGCATGTATCCGGAGCCCCCTCTGCTCATCCGGCGCGCATTGGAGTCGGACGAGCTTCCGCCTGGCTCAGGCGGCCCGGACGGTCTCCGGCCGAAGATTACTCGTGGCGTCGACCTTTTCCTCGCCATCTTCAACCTTCACCGGTCGCCAGACTTCTGGGAGAAGCCGGACACGTTCGATCCCGACCGTTTCGACCGGCCTTTCGAGAACAAGGGGGTGGACGGCTGGGCGGGCTTCAACCCTAAGTTGTTGGAGGGGCTGCTGTACCCTAACGAGGTCGTGTCCGACTTCGCGTACCTCCCCTTTGGAGGTAAGGGTTGTATTTACATGAGTCTCATTTGTGCGAATTGAAGGGAAACTGTCCCCTCAAGAACATATAGCGGTCCTGTGCTGTACTGTACCCCCATTTGGGAGTAGCGATACTACATCCCCATCTGAGAATAGCGGTATTGTGCCCCCGTATGGGATTAGCGGTGCTGTACCCCCGGCGAGAAATAGCGGTACTGCTGTACCCCCATTGCGTGCTGGCTTTGGTATTAATTGCGTTAGAACTCCCACGCTACAACCTACTAGTAATGAGAGGGGAGGATTTTTGCACTATTAGACCAACTATTATGGGAAATTATTTCTGAGCTCTCAGAACTGGGGTTTTAGGCCGAATATACGCGTTTTACTTGGCGGGAAAGCCAGAAACACCGATAGACTCCTCAAAATGCTCCCCGTAGTTTTTTGCGAGCTTTCAGGAACAATTTCCGGTTTCTCCAGAGTCCTAATTTGAATTTTGGAGTTGCCAATCACTTTTCTCTGGAGGGTCAGAAATAAGGCTGTTGGTCAGAACTGGGGCCAGAAATAGTGGATCTTCGAGGATTTTTGATGAAAAATCACGATGTCCTCAGAACTGGAAATATGGACGAACAGTCCTACGACGACTCTGGAGAAACGGAAAAGTGCTCGAGAAAGCTCTCGGAAAACTAAGGGGGGCATCCTGAGGAGTCTACCGGTGTTTGTGACAGTCCCGTTGAGTAAATCGCGGTTTTTCGGCAAAAAAAGCCAGTTCTGAGACCCCTTCAAAAATTTCCCATAATAGTTGGTCTTACGGGGGAGCAAATTAGTAGTAGTACAAAGTGATATGAAACCACGATGGGCCCAAAAAACGTGTATCCCTCTATGTTGACACGCAATACTTACGAGTAATACTGATTACTATGTATTTCTGTGTTCCATTTTAAAAGTGAAAGGGCTATCATAAGGAAGTATGTTGTGTCCGTGTTCATTGAGTCTAGGTCCGCTATTTACCGTAATTTCTTTTTCGGGAAATTAACCCCGCCGACAAATATCAAAAGGTAAGGCCGCTTTTTAGTGACGAGGCAGGGTACACAACAAGATAACATAAGAACGCGAGTTAAGCCCCACGGGGAGCTTCTAACCCGTCGCCCCCCCCCCCCCCAACGTGCTCCGTCCCGGCATTGTAGGGAAGCGAAGGTCTGTCGTCGTACGACTATGGCCATGCTTGATGGCGAGCAACCCCCCCCCCCCCCCCCCCCCCCCCCCCCCGCCCCCCCGCGCCTGTGGACCCTTTTGCTACTAAAATAATCCTACGCTGATTCCAAGTAGTTTTCACCCATAAACGTGAGTGTGAATCTAAGAGATTTACGACCCGATCAGCGGGTAGAATGATCATGGGCGTCGAAGTCGTCGACCAATCACGACTATGTCCCTCCTAGCCGCCTTGTCGATCGTCATCCTTCTTCGCCGCCCCACCCGACACCCCTTTTCTCCTTGCTCCTTTCAGGCGGGCAGAGGAAGTGCGTGGGCGACCAGTTCGCCCTGATGGAGAGCGTGGTGACCCTCTCCATGCTCACCCGCCGCTTCGAGTTCGAGCTGGCGGTCAAGCCCGAGGAAGTGGGCTTCTACACGGGCGCCACGATCCACACCCGTAATGGGCTTCGAATGAGGGCAAAGAAGCGACTTTTTTTGGAGGATGAAAAGGTTGCCGCCGATGCAACCGAAGAGGAACCAGTTCAGGCGGTCCCAGCTCCAGCCTCATTATAGAGGCTGCACGACTGTTACAGGAAAGGGGGGGGTACTCGGGGTAGGGGGAGGTATGGGGGTACCCACGCTTGCGTGTGTTTAGAATATCTATGATATACCGGTACCCGTCAACACGAGGGGACATAATTACCCTCCTGCCTCTTTGGTGATGGAAACTGCCGTCTTGTGTCCATTTTGATGGAATCGTGGAAAACAGTCAGTCCGCCGCACCAGTGTCAGTTTTGACGCTGGGGGATTTCCCCCCGCGAACGAATATAGCCTCATGATTTTATCGATACTACTGTCAATAAGTGGCGTCCCCACCTACTTTAGCATAGCAGTTTTTTTTTTTTTACGCGCTTGGCTTCGGCTACTGCTGCTTGATGTTGCGCTCCCTATCCGCTTTCGAGATTTGTATGTAGCATGGCGTCAGCTTTCAGAGAGATGTGGGACGCACACGGAGGTTCAAGGATGGAACATGTTTTTCTTTTTATTCTTTCGCTTTTTGAAGGGCGCTACCAACGTAGCATTGTCATTTTTTTTTTAGTGTTACCATTATGCAGCGAGGCACGACAAAACGATACCTGGTATTTTATTAGTCCGTCGTCACTATTTGTTCTGTCCGTCATCACGACTTTTTTCAGTTTAAAAATATACTGGTAAAAATATACTGGTATATTTTTGGCAAGCACCACACTGACTGCTGCATACTGCTGTGTCGATCAACGCGCACACCGATCAGGCCCACCCTCCTCCACTCGCACCCCTCTTAGTATTGCACGGGACGTTACTGTTTGCCGATCAGCGCACCGAAGATGTACCTGGTATATACACAAGGTTGTCGCAACAAGGCAATTAGCACGACCTCCCTTACGCCATGCGGGCAAGTCTACGGAAGGACGGAGGTTCAAGGATGGAACAAATGTTAGATGTTTGGCTCGTTCGGGTTTTTTTCAGTCCGCTTCCGAGTGTTTCGTTTTTTTCAACCCTTATTTACTGTGAATTGAAATTATGCTGCACAAAACCTCGCCTACAAAGTTACATTTATTTCTTGACGAAGATTACGTACCATCAGCCGTCGACGTCAATTCGACTAATATCTGAGGGTTTAGAACCGGATCGCCCGCAACGACAGCACCTCCATATCCTGGTAACCTTGTTGTACCTGATAGTACGCAACTCCCCAGGACATACTAGGAACAACCTGTGTACTGAAATGAAACTGCATCCATCCATATATTTTTGTTCGTTATCACAATTAGTTTCTGTTTTTTTTTCATTCATTCAAGAATTTTCCACACTTGACTGCTACTTTTTCTGTGTCGCTCAGTACGTACACCGACCCCACCCACCCTACTTCGTACTTCATTTTGTATTCTACGGGACATTACAACATGCCTATCAGCGCACCGAAGACATACACAAGGTTGTCAACAAGGCAAAACTCGCCGCCTTTTCAAAGTAGCTATCGAGACAATCGAGGCGGCATAGACGGCCTCCCCTACGTACGTACGTCGTACCAGTCGTACGTACCAGGTATTCAACATAATTTCCCCATAGGGCGTCCATATTGCCACAAAAAGTAACCCCACGACAAGATAACGCCTCCAAAAATGTACCCATCGAGATTACTGGATTCACCCGCCTCGTGGCAAACAGCTCGAAGTCAACGCCTTGCTTACTTGAGAGCCTGGGACAGCGCTCCCGCTCTGTGGGCACGGCTACCTTTTCTCACTCAACGCTGACACCACTGCACTCAGCTTGCTATCGTACTCTCCGGTACCAACTCAATCGTCCAGGGAATGACAACCAACGACGAGTGTGGACGCGTGAAAATATACCTGAATAGGTAATTACTTGGGTGTCAAAGACGGTTACGCAATAAAGCTATGGTACACACCATCGACAGCCGTTCGAGAGCAGGCGTAAACTGTTCGGCGCGGTCTGACGGTGTTACCATCTGTACTATCTGTAGAATACTTATGCAAGGTGCGAAACATGAAAAAATAGAAACAATGAACAAGACGGCGCACCCTTCCCCCCCTCCCTCCCTCCCTCCCTAAACATCGCATATCGACGTCCGTCCGGCGGTATCGTACCGTACCGCACCGCCTGCTACCGATACCAAAACTCACGAAATCATCAATGGCCCTCACAACATAACCACCGGTCAGTCGTACGAAAAGACAAGAACAGCCGTTCTCTACAGTAGAACGCTACTGCTGAAAAACACAAAAAAAAAAAACGGACCACGTCTCCAAGCAAGCGGTTGGACCGGCAACGTACAAAAGGGCGAACGTTCACTTGTTGCTGTTGGCGCATCAAGACGGCCCCGGCGCCCAACCAAAAAAAAAACGACGAACCTCTCGCACCCGGTTCTGTTTTTTTTTTACTCCCACCAACCCCGGGTCTTCTCCCTCCCTGCACCTCTGGGCGCCAACTATCCCCTTCTTGAGAAAACCCCCGTAAAATAAATGCGACTGGAACTCCGACCGTGGGCATCTGAAACGACGGACGACGTACTACACCGCTATTGGCAATGGAAAGGGCGGGACACCCGAGCCGCCTTCGCTCGCGACAGCGCGCCCTCCCCCCCAGTACGGCAGGCACTTCCGACCATGAGGGTACCGACCGTGAGGATCCACCGCGAAACAAAAACGGCGAGGACCCTGACTAATGACAGCGGTGTCAAACCAGATGATCGCTGTTTGGGCGCTTGCAGTTTGGTTATAGTGGACTGAATAACAGCAAATGGCAGCCCACTACACATCTGCGCAAGCGTTTCTCCTCCCCAGGTTCGTGGTGCGCTAGCCAATGCTATCGACCAACTAAAATGAGCAAACTAGACCCACTAACGGACGGAATACAACAACGGGTTTGGAGCGGTGATAACGCGGTCGAGGATGGTCCCGATCCCGGGGTGCCCTGCCAGGAGGCGCACAGTGCGCCACCTAGAGCCACCAATCAAATTGCGCACACCTGATTCCACCAACTGACGAAAAACAAGTTTGGTGTAGCAACGCTGCGGCCGAAGCTCTTGAAGTTGGCACGATCATGTGGCGCCTTCTCCCTCTCCCAGTCTAGCAAACGCCACGTTACATCGGGCACTTGCCCTTACCCGTAGGCACGTCACCAATCGGCATGGTTTTGACCTTCGCTGCGGTTGATGGGTCAGTGCGACTCGACCCGACCGCATCCGTCGCCGCTTTCGACGCCGCCCTCGCGGCCGCCGCCGCCCCCTGCAACTCCGACCCGTTGGCTCCGTGACCGTTGACGGAGTGACCGTTGACTACCGGCGCCGAGGGGGGGCGCAACGCTACCGTCATCTTGAGCCCGTTCTTGGTGTGGATGGTGGCGCCCGTCACCATGCCCACGTCCTCCGGCGTTCCAACCATGGTGAAGTCCAGCTTCTTGAGCATCATCGCTAGCGTCACCGTGGCCTCCATCATAGCGAACTGATCCCCGACGCACTTGCGGTTTCCTCCGCCGAACGGCAAGAAGGCAAAGTCACCGTCCACCTCGCTGGGGTACAATCCTCCCGCCATCCTCGGGCTGAACCCCTTCCAGCCGAGCACGCGTTCGTTGCGAAACTCCTTCAAAAACCGTTCCGGATGATACTCCGCGGGTCGGTCCCACAGGTCGGCGCTGCGGTGGAGGTTCCACGTGGAAATGAAAACATCCGTGCCTTTGACCAGCCTAACGGGGCCCGCCCCGCCCCCCTGGGGCAGCTCCGTCTCCTTCAGCGCTCGTCGGATGATAACCGGAGGCTCCGGGTAAAGCCTGAGGGCTTCTACCAGGGCAAGTCGGGTGTACAAGAGGTCCGGGAGCTCGTCGAACGTGGGGGTGTGGCTTCCGACGGGGCCCATGCATGCGTCAATCTCTGCGTGGACCTTGGCCAGGTACTCCGGGTTCTGCACAAGGTTGAACAGCGTCCAGGTCAGCACAGCCGCGGTCGTCTCGTGGCCCGCGATCAGCATCGTCATCAGGTCGTCGCGGAGCTGCTTGCTTGTCGTGTCCTCCCCGCGCATGTCGATGAGGAAGCGGAGCAGGCTCGGGTCTTCCATCGCGTCAAGGTCGCGCTGCTCCAGCTCCTCCACGTCCGCCGTTTGCTGCGTGTCCAGCGCCTTCTGGATGAGCTCGTCCAGCACATCGTTCAAGAGACTCATGTCTCGAGAAAATTCGACTTGGCTATCTATCCACTTGTTCGCGAACGGGAGCTGCAGTGTTAGGGACGGGGAGAGGAGGAGCGAAGAGTGGCGGGCGGGACCAGAAGGTGGTAAGAACACCTGTCGTACAACTCTCAGCACGACCGGGTATCATGCGGCTCCCCACAAAACAAGGGAGCCTGAAGCACGATAAACACGCACCGGGTGCGGCGAAGACTCACCTACAGCTATTCTCTTCACCTACCACACAACCCACATCTAGCAAAAGCATGGGGTAAATGGTGTAACGAAAAGTATAGTCCAGGAACCAGGCAGCGTTATAATAACGGCACAAATCACCCTCCCGCAAAATCAGAATGGGCAAGAGATGAGCGCTGCAACCACAAAAAAAATATCCCCTGATGAGAACAGGTGGAGAGAGCAGCGCTCTGTTTTCTGAGTGAACAAACTCTTCCGAAATTGGAACGCGCTAGGGGGTCAGCGCTAGGATTACACAAGAAACACGCCTTCCTCGGGGAAGTCTAGCAACCGGTCGAGGAGTACATCACTGTTTGACTGAGGATACCACATCACCGAACCGACCAATGACCGCAGGAAGAACCTCTGAGATTAGAGGTGCGTCGAATCGCTCGATTCCACTCCCTCCCCCCCCCAAAAGACACAACAGAAAAAACGCGACAGCTCCCCCGCGGCAGGCCACCGCCACCACCATCACACCCACCTTCCAGTAAGGTATGAAGGAACTCGACCGGTGCTCCGCCTCCCGCAGCACCCTGTACACGGCCTTGATCACGGGCGACTCGTCGCTCACTGAGCCGAAGTCATAGTTGAACACCGCGCGCCCGATGATGTCGAGTGAGAGCGAGCAGAATTTCTCCTCCATGTCCAGCACCTCCCCCGTTTTCGCGGCCTCCTCGGCCTCCACCACCAGCGTGTCGGCGCACTCGGCGAACAGTCGCATCATGCGGTTCAGCCACGCTTTGTGGAAGCCCGGCACGATCGCGCGCCTCCGAATCTTCCACGTTTCCGGGTCCGCCGGAATCAACCCTTTCCCCATGATCGGCTCCAGGATCTGTTAGTGGAACGGACGGGATCATGTCGGCTCAACTCTTCGCGGAAGTATAATATCATCCTGGGAGGCGGGCTGTGGGGTGCTGGGAGGCAGGCTGTTGCACGTGGGGAGGAGGCAGCCACCGCTGCCGCCGCCGCCACTGCAGGCACAAGTAGCAGCAGAAAACTAGCAGCGAACGGTTTCTCGCCGAAAAAACTAACCGGTTCTAAATAACGCGAGAACTGCGAAATAAGACAGCTAATCGTAAAACTACGCGGCACACTTCGATTAAAGTTGAGTAATACCAGTACCAGGCACCTTAATGCACATACTGTGTAGAGCCTCAAGACACGCCATACTGGAAACAAGAGAAACACAGTCGGAAAGCATGATGACACTGCTGCGGAAATTTCCCCCATGCTTGTTTGCGTGCACCGCGATGACTGCTCGCTGCTCACCGCCTTTCCAGGTTCCAATATTCGCTACTATATATACGACATTGCGACATCGGATAACCCACAGTGGCCAGTGGTCAACCGATCAACCAGTTTGCACTACAAATAGCTGAACGATATGGTGTTGTCTGTCCCATACCCAAACGTCGAAACGCCTCTTGAATTCCGTGCAACTACTCTGGGTGTACTTGGGTACTCGTGCAACATGACTATAAATATGGGAGATGAAGAGGCGACCAATCTGACCACTTTCCGTTTGGGCCTACGCTCAGTACGACAGCAGCAGCAGCAGTTGTAGCGATAGTTTCCGCCATAAAAAACGGGCATAACTCCCCGCAGGATACCACGCTGGAAATCGAGCGACAACTACCTGTCACACTGTATGTGCATATAAAACAAGTGCCAAGTAAGTATATAAAACGTAGTGACACTACTCTGTACAACACATTCTACCGAGTACCGCAGTAATGTGAACCTCAAGGTAAAACTAGGATGTAGATACCATTACTGTACAGCTATTACTGTTGTTGCGAAAGGGCCGAAATAAAGCCGGAGACTCAAGGAAACAGCGTTCAATTCAATGTACACACCAAGCCCTGCTCAGCCGAAACACCCACCGAGTTCTCACGCCACCTACCGTCGCGAGCACCCCCTTGTCGTAGTCCCCCACTTTGGACTTGAGCACGTGCTTCGCCATCACCGGGTCCGACACAACGATGAACGACCGTGGCCCAAACGCCAACTTATACACCGGGCCTTTTCACAACAAAAACGTTTTCGTCGTGGGAGTCGGGGGGGGGGGGCGAAGGAACCGGCACACGCCAAGACGCACATCGCAAGAAGCAAGGGCGTGAGGCAATGGGCAACGAGAAACAGGTGACAAAGATATGATGGATCTGTCACCAGAACCAAGTATACTATTTGTAGCAGACCACGGTTTGATACCTTGACTGACCGCCCCTACACTAAAATAAGTATATTAAGGCCACCAAGAGCCGTGACGCGCCCAAAAAGATCGCCCTCCCACGATTCTACAGGTAGCATATTTGATCAGGACCGCTGTAGATGGCATGTGCTTTGGTATATATGAGGCCGTTCAACGGTAACGCTAAGGAGCCGACGACTACGAGTAATACACTACAGGTACTGTTGTCTGGCAATTCGACACCAACACCAGCTGAAAACCCGGGCCCCGGGCCTTGGCGGAAGGAGCATACATTAGCGTGCGACGTTTTGTGGTCCAAGGTCCAAGCTCCAATAGCTCATCATGGACGTATATTCGAAGAACTACTGGCCCCGAGAAATGATGTATTAGCACGACATCCCGCAACTGATCCCTTTCCCTCGTGTTCAAAGACAGCAGCTATATATACGTAGCTGTAGACAAAAAATCTCAAGCAGCTGGGTTCACAACACACCGGTGCAGTGAACAACAATGCTCCGTACTCAGTGCGCCACGAACATACCATAGGTAGTGAGTGGAAATGAGTACCGCATCAGGCACCAGGTGCTTCTTTTGTTGTGTCGTTTCGCAGTCAGTATCAACTTCCTCGTTTTCACTCTGTGACGTCGGCTGGATGTCATCACACACTGGTATTCGGCCATTTTACGAGATTGATTAATACTATCCATCGAGATCGATCTCATCCGAACTCTTGTCTCGGTAAATCGATCAAGCTCAACAAAATATGTTATACTCGTATAGCACCCGACGACAACTACGGAGGCAATCACGGAACTGGCAGCGTATCGCAAGGCCGTGGCGGATCAAAAACTTCCGGCAGCCATCTTCATTCTGTACGCTGCCTTGCACAGAGATCTGCTGTGTGATACCGTAGTACTAATAATATTAGCATTACAGGATTAATAATCTTTTCGTCGCAAAAGCGCCCACTGCGGCATACCAGGTATTCAAAAAGAAACAAAAATAACATGTGCTTCTGCTTTTCAGTTCGAAAGGCAGTTATAATAGTTGTCATCACGTTCTCACGTTGTCACGCCGCGCGCTGAACCGCAATATTATCTGGAGGAGAGCGAATAACAACTGCGGCCAAACACGCATCCTTGTATACCTTGTACCTTGTACACGAGTACCAGGGGCAGAAGTGTATTGGTAGGATACGTCCGACGCCGAGGTGACCAACGCTGACCGGGCAATCTGTCTACGTAGCAATGACCCCTCTAACTTCGACAGGCAATCAGCATAGCCTCGCATGATGGAAAGACGGAAAAACAGAGTCAGATGCGTATGACATTACGACGATAACGACGGACAAAACCGTCGGCAGCAACGAAGCAGTAAGAACACGAGGAAGGTCAAAAGCTGCTGTCGTCACGCTTTATACTATGCACGACGCTTTCGGGCAAAGCCTTCACTGCAGCAGTACATCAACTGGGAGGGCAGTTGACAATTGACCCATCGATTGCCGCAGGCCACCATAACACCCACCCACACAAGACCACCAAACCCTTTCCGATCGAGAACATACGAAGCATTCATCTCGCACCTTCCGCTAAGAAGTACTTCTCCAGCATGAGGAAAAGCGGCCCTCCGGCGAGGTCCTCGAGGCGGCCGTTCGACACCTTCTGCAGGAAGGTCAGCCAGCTCCCGGTGTATTTCTCGATTTTCGCCACCGGAGCATTGTCCACTGAGGGCAGCCCCACCATCTGCCCCAGGTTGCGCAAGATAATATACACCGTGTCCCAGAGGCCGAGCTCCTCCGCCTCCTCCTCCGGCCGCCAGAACGTCATTCGCAGCGGGGCGAAGCCTCCGCCGCCGTCCGACATCCCTCGCCTGGCCTTCTCTAAGTACCAGTCGAAACCGTACTCGTGACCCTCCCAACCCATCTCTCCGCGAGCAAGATCATCCAGAACAGCGCTCGTGTCTGCCGGCCGGTCGTCCTCTATGACCGTTGCCACGGTCGTCTGCTCAGGTAGCCGGGTGGAGCCAGCGCAGGGAGGGCCCCAACACCGGTGGCGTCCACGTGCCCCAGGCACCGGAGGCATGAGAGGTATGTGGAACGCCGAGCACCTTGTCAAGAGGAGGCCTCCAGCGGCGATGAAGAGGCATTTGCCCGTTCCGTGGCGCATCATCGATACGGTTGTTCTTCGGGGCTTTGATGGACTGTAGGCTGAAGTGGCCACCACTGCCGTGCTCGTGTCCACGCGTGGTCTGCGCATGGTCGCGCCGAGGCCTCGAGGCGCGTGGCCCCGAGCAGCGTGCTGTGCGGGAGAGTGGCTAAACCACCAGGCCAACTGCTACCTGCCGCTACCGCTGCTGTAGAGGAGAAACTCTCGAAGGCTTATCCTCTCGTATGTTCCTCCAATCCAACGCCTAGTGTCCGGAGACTAAGCGCTACGTCCGTTACCTCCGTTCAGCTCGTCTGTTGGACAAAACGATGTCGCGGGTAAGGAGAATCGACGGAAATGGTTACAGCGCGGCAGCAGTGCAGCACTCGAAGAGCACTTTCGGGTTCCCCTGAACAAACTCGAGGTTTATCAGGTTGTTGGTGATCATGTTCAAGCAACTATTGAATATTATAAACCCTAATCCTAATCAGCCGCAGATTGTAACCACCGAACGCTCATTCACCAGCACGGAAGATGGGAAGCAGCAGCGGCGGCAACTTCGACGCATATCGACCCCTCTCAGCCAATAGACATGGCTCCGTAGCCTGCAACAAACTTTCGCCGCAAGATGTAGCGAGCGACTCAGAGGTGCCACCTAAGCTTTCAAGACATGCCAATGTGACACACATACTGGGTACTACTGGTGCACAGGAAGTGTTTGTTCGGGTACCAGCGTATCAATCGTCTCACCGTTCAGCACCCACCCTTCCATCCACGAGCAGAGCAGGACCATGCACCGAACCAGCGGAAACGTTCCACTGGCTGGTCGAAAATAGCGTGTCCAAGCAGAGATGACTAGAATCGAAGCTTCAGCGATGTTTGGTAGGGAAGATGCTCCCGACGTTGAAAGTTGAAAGAGATCATTCGCTCCAATCGGTGTCACCTTGGATGGCGGTGTACCTTGTCGGGATTAGCCCTAATTGTCCCTGTGTTGGCAACCATGAGAGAGGAGGTCTTGACGGATCGGCGAACCCGCCCCTCCCTCATGTACGGTCGCTAGCAGGACATAGCGTCTCTCGGTTGACGAGTGCCGCTTGCCGTGGTGAAGGTGGAGGGCCCCGCCTTGTCGAAGTCCGGGCGATATCTTTGTCTAATTGTTGCTTCTATCTCACGACCGAGATTCTCCGAACGCTCTTCCAGGGGAACGAAACTAGCGCGGGGGGCTTGAAGCACAAGTTTGACAAGGGTACGCCAGACTATTAGAGTTAGCTTGGCAAACGTCTAGTCAGGGGGGTCGACATGGATAACGCTACCGGCCATCGGTTCGAGGATCCGACGGAGGTATCGCAGGCTGGCTTGGCACAGCCTTCCGAGCAAGAGTTGGTTCAGCAGCAGAACCAAGCCCAGCGCAGCTCTGCTCAGCCTGGTGAAGAGCATAGCCAGAACCCACCCCGCGATGGCAGCGCGGAGGATCCTTCGTCAGTGCCGCAGCAGGTCAGAGCGCGTTGCGTCAACCCAGTTTTGCCGCAGCTGTTATGTAGACAGCGCTCCTCGAGTGTTTTTGGTTCCTGTTCCTGTTTACTTCGACGTACCGGTATATGTTGCAAGTATTGCTGTTGTACAAGTACACGATTGTTACGATAGTACCTGTGCTGGTATGCTTTTATTGATAAGTATTTTTCGTATCATACGTTTCCTGCACCACGAAGAAAACGTGTGTGCTGATATGGTGCTGCCCAGGGTTGCGAGGACGCAGCAGTCTTAGCCTCGTCGTCTTTAGTCCGGGAGTGCCCTCTTCTAATACGTAGCGCCCACCGTGTGTTGGGTTGGGTGTGCACCTGCACGCAATTCTAGTCAGTGGTTCGAACATAAGGACGACTTGGCTTTGTCCTCGCATTCAGTTCGTAGTACGATGGTACGTACAACGCAATACCAGCAGTGTCTGGATAAGTCTGAAGTAGACGCTCTCTTCTTGCAAGTCATTTTTTGTCTTGTTTTGGTCGGTACGTGAAGTGCTCGTCTTCGTGAACTCTAATTTTAGAGCCGAGCTGGTACTTTCCAGTGCAACAGGTTTCATGATGCCCTGTTCATTTCCCCCAACAATGTCGCAAGTTGCACTCCCGAAATGAAGGCGAATATGCAAGCCGCCGGACATTGTTGTTTTGCCCCGGTGCCTCCATACCCCGTGCTCCTCCTCTACAGATGTATACCTCGCCGGGCTGAGAGCTGCAACCAGCATGTTTTTGGCTTCTCGCATCATCTGATCTTAATACTCGTAATGTCTTTCCGCCGTGGAGCCGTTCAGTGCCTTCGCCACCATCTGCCCCAACGCGCACTGGTCTATACCGGTACCTGTTAGATAATAACACCCCCCCCCCCGGCGCCCACTGCTGTATAATACCTGGTACCTGGTACGGCAGCATGATAATGTGTCGTATTGTCAGCGTAAAAGTGTGCGTGCGTTCTCACGGTGTCCAATATGGCATGACGTAAATATACGTACTCCTGTTGTATCAAAGGCATTCTTGCCGAAATATGCCCGCCCGGCCGGCCGGGTATATACAGTTCCAGCAGCGAGTATACTTTTCCTTCCCCTGAAGCTCGTGCCGTGTTGGCGTGCTGCGGGGATCGAAGCACGGGAACACAGCAGGCGCACAGCACAATACAGAACAACGACGCGGCGAAATACATGTACTAGATCTGTGAGCCGGCAGGATTTCACGGGTACTACCTAATCGGTAGATGCCGTTAGCCCACAATCTTACTTGACTCCGTACGTGGGCGGGCGAAGCCAGCTGAAGGCCAACCGACTCGCCGACTCAATTCAGGCGAGGAAGCGAGCCAAATCAGCGCAGGGGGGCCGCCCAACAAAGAAAAATGTACCATCCCGCATTAACCAACCCTTCGTACGAGTACATGTGGAAACCCATTGAGTCGGATACTCGGCACCTCCGGGAAGCGACTAGCTATTAGTCCGACTTTAAGTAGTTGATGAACTTAATATTTCCATCTCACAGCTTTACGTATTCCTTCTTTTCAGCCGTAGTACTATTACAAAAATATTAATAGTGGTAGCTGGCATTACGGGGGACCATAGTAAATAGGACCTACGGTACATAAAAAACCTCTATACTTCCCCATTTTTACTATTAATATCAATAATTGGTCCTGTTCACTAGGCCCCCCCGTAATAGTACCCCGAGGTATAATATGATAACAAACTTTCTCTAAACCCCCACGCCCCCCTCGACTCGACTCGCCCCGCCCCGCCCACCTTCAGGATGCCAGGCGCTCACCTTCCCGAGGCCCCGGTGCTCGCGGTCTCTCGGGGCCGAGCGCTACGCTCTATGCCCTCGCCTTCCACGCTTGGGGCGGTCGAGAAGAGGAAGACCACCGTGCTGCCACCCGGCAGCAGGGCGACGAGGGACGGGGGGGGTCCCCCGCCTCCTCTCTCAACCGGGCTGCGGCGAGATCAGGCGGGTCTAGGTCTAGCCGGCGCCTTCGTCCCGCGCTGGAGCTAACGAGGGACATGTGTACGACGTACTCGGCCCTGAATCCGTCGTTTCGCCTGACCCCCAATGTTCCGAGGCGAGTCTTGACGGTCCCGAGCGCGAGGGCGGGCAACGACGGACAAGACAATGTCGAGTTCAACCTGATCGCTAGGGTGAACGACATTCTTGAGGCCCCCGCGACGAATTACTCGGTGCTGGATCTGCTGGGGCAAGGGACCTTTGGGCAGGTTTTTCGGTGCCAGGACCACGCGACGAAGGACATCGTGGCCATCAAGGTGGTGAAGAACAAGCCCGCCTACCGTAACCAGGCCTTGCTCGAGATCGAGGTCGCTAAGCAGGTGCAGCGATATTTTGTACCCCTCTCTCCCTTGCGCCATTCTCTGTATATGAAGAGGTATATAATGCTGCAGCATAAATACTACGGTACGTACTGGTTGTTCTGTAGTGTGTAGTGTATCATGCCAGGTGTACGAATACGATAATACTACATCTCTGCATAATGAAAGCATTGCTCAACCACCTACGGCTCGGGGAGTGCACCGGTTACAGCACTTGCTACGAGGTCGAAGTGTCGCACCTAGTGGGTATAACATGCATACTCGCATGTAGTACTAATAGGAATGGTCTACATTGAACAGCAGTAGTTTTGTAGGCTCGGAGAATATGCCGTAGAAATGTATTTATACAGAACCAACGGTTTCGTAAGAGCCCGAATACTCCACTAATGCAGGTACCGCGCCCAGCGTCGGTCGTTCGGTCCCTACGATATTACTACGGTATTGTTCGGGAAGACGTCGGCTATTGACCGACTTTGTGCTTTCGAGGCTTCGGTGTTTTAGTGCACTTGCGATGCCGGTTTCCGTAGGTATGTTTCGGTTGTAGGGGATAGTAAGCTTGTTGGTGCCAACGTTGCGCAAGCCCCGGGCTCCTTCGCTTCGAATCTGCCAAGTACTTTCGGCCCTCGCTGCCTGCTGTGACATTACCGATTGCCGCGGTAAGGTGACGTCAGTAATTTCGTGTGAGCGGCGGCTGACACATGGCAGGCTTATTTGTCTTCTTATACAGATTACAAGGTTCCCCTCCGGGAGGTGCCTAGGGGAGTGGCGCAAGAATACAGATTATACGTACGATACCAGGGTATGCCGTAACGGGTAACTAATCATATTTCGCTTTCTTGTTGCCGCCTCCCCTCTTCCGCTCTCTACCATGCCCAGCTTAACGAGCGATATGACCCCCATGATTCGAAGAACATCGTGCGGTTGCTGGACTGCTTTCAGTACCAAAACCACCTGTGCCTGGTTTTCGAGCTCCTGAGCATCAACTTATACGAGCTGCTGAAGCAGAACCAATTCCGGGGCCTGCCGCTATCGCTGATCCGACAGTTCATCAAACAGATACTGGAGGCGAGTCCTTGTTGCAGTGCGTAATATTATGACGTTGCATATGCTTCTAAATTGCTGTACTCGGAGACTGTCGTACGTAGCTTTGACCTGTATGCTTGTTGATAGTAGAGCCGCACTTGGTTGTGCGCATCCTGCTTGTCTGTGGTAAGATACCGGCTGCGTTCAGTCTATTCATCGGCTCGAACAATCAACTGACCGCTGGCGATTGCTGCATTGCTGCTTACTTTGCGCGCGTGTCCGAACCATCTCATGAGAATCACGAGCCAGGGCAAACGTGCTCCGCGCTTGGATATCTCTTTTCTTCCAAGCCCTAACATCAAGGTGGTAATATGGCGGTCTATGCACGGAAGCTCTTTTTTATTTTCGGGGAAAATATTGAACTCTCAAATTTGCGCCAAGTGACCTCGACCTTCCATTGCCTCTTTATTGTTGCTTTCTCTTCCCCTGCCCTACCCCACCGCAGGCTCTCGAAGCCTTGCAGCAGGCAAACGTAATTCACTGCGACCTCAAGCCGGAGAATGTATTGCTCATGAACAAAACCCCCGCAGGCGAGGCTAGTGCGGGGGGGGCTAGGGGAGGGGGGAGGGGCGGCGGCGGCGGCAGCAGCGGTACACACCGCACAAATCGATTAAAGGTTATCGATTTTGGGAGTGCGTGCTACGAGGGGCAGACAATGTATAGCTACATACAGAGCCGTTTCTACCGCTCGCCCGAGGTGAGCAACTTCGCCATTGCGGGGGGCCATAGTAAATGGGACCAATTTTTGTTAGTAAAAATATGGAGATATAAAGGTTTTTGTGGGTACCGTAGGTGTTATTTACCATACGTAGTCCTCCGTAATACAACAACCTACTCGTATTACACGCGGGCGTGGATTTAACAAAACTTGACTGAAAGCCCCCCCCTACGCTCAGACTAGTATATTAAGGGGAAAAGAAGCTCCCAAAAGGCCGGTCTCCTAGTTACAACTTTTCTGGTAACGGTCCCTGTCAAAGTGGTCTGTATTCGGTGAGTGGTGTGTAGTTTGTCGGGCGATTGCCCTCGCCGCTTGGTTGCTGGTGTGCTGGAGTACTCTCGAGCGCCCGAGGAGAGGCGCGATCTGAGAGGAGCGGTCAGTCGCCTGTGAGACGGAAGTGGACTGCTCGGATTGTTGCTTCCCGGAATATGTGTCGCCGCCTCGCCGCCTCTCACTCGGGAAGAGCCAAGCACGGGTAGGCGATGATATCATGATATTTTCACATGTTCATACTCGTAGTGTGATTTTTTTTTTTATCAATATATGTTATGTACCGCGTACCAGGTAGGAGATTGTGATATTTTGGTAGGTCGTAGGGCATTATTATAGTCCGTGAGTTGTTTTGCCTTGCTCGACGGGAGTAGGCGCTGTGGTGGGCTGCTCGAAGCTGCTCGTGTATTGCTTGTTTTACGCGGAGCTATGTTGTGATCGATGACGTATCGGAAACCGCGGCGTGGCTGTATGGCACGGGTAGTCAAGATGCCGTTGCCCGGTGGACGCTCGCTCGTGAGGGGTGTGCTGCACACAATGGCCGGATGACCGGATTACACAGGCAGTTGTGGGAACGCTAGCAACGCCACAGTCGCACGCCTCCATCACGTTTTCTGCGGGTCGCGTTTTGGGGTTTCGACGTTACAAGGAAGGCTTCGTGCTGTAGTTTCGTGTGATGTGATTTTCCCTCCTCAAGCTGCGGCGAGCCGCCGTTTTCTTCAAACCACCCACACTTGCTGTACTGGAGTTCCATGCCAACATGCCCTTTTATATTGTGTGCGATCCGCTTTTACATAGCGCCGGTGCACACGTCCAAATCCACCCCTTTCTGCCTTTTACATGGTACGTTGCCCCCGACTCACGGCGAAAGGTTCTCTTGGGGTTGCCGTACGACGGAGCTATTGATATCTGGTCGCTGGGCTGCATATCCGTGGAGTTGTTCTTGGGTCTGCCCATTTTTCCCGGAGTGTCCGACCACAACCAGATTTGCCGGATAGTCGAGATGACCGGGAATCTTCCGGAGTTCATGCTGGAGAACGGCAAGGACACACTCAAGTTCTACAAGAAGGTGCTTTTGTTTGCTTTTGGCGACCTTTGCTCGTCAGTCGGAGAAGATGTGTTCTTGCTGTCACTGTTGCGGACGAGGCGTTTCGTTTTGAGGTCGGGGCTGAACCATCCCCGGGTTAGCGACTACCCTTTAGCTTTTGGTGATGAACGTCTCGTCGGAGTGAAAATGGTCGGCGTGGCGCATTGTTGCGCGTTGCCTATTTTTGTGTAGGCGCCGTCCTGAGTTTTTTTTCTGCACTGTGCTGTTGTGCAGATGAATCTGAATCTCAACCCCCATGCCACTCGACGATGCTGGTCATGGCTCCGTGGTACGGGATCGGCTATCTTTACGGTACTGGCTTGCGTCCCGTTCTTGACTGCTTCGTTCCGTTCTCGCGTGGTGTGAGGGATAGGTCGCCAAGCCCACGGCCCTCCCTCTAAACCCCGCTATTAACAGTACTGCAAGAATCATCCAACTCTTATTTTTCCATTTTTATTTTTTCATAGTTGAGCGTAGTTTGAAACCTTGTTTACAGTCTTTCAACCCCAAAAGCTGGGGCGCAGTGGTAAGTGGGGGTTAGCGTTCTTCGCCGCTTCGTAATTTGGCCACTGTTGTCGCCCATAAACAGTTTTTTTTTTCCTGTGTATTAACGCCTCTTAATCTGTGGTTTGCGCCGACGCTCCGCGATTCGAACGGCCCGCAGGTGAATGTACCGGCTAGCGAAGGGGCGGGCGGGGGGAGCGACGTAAGAACGAGAGGGAGGAGGACCGACATGGCGGTCAGCCCGGACGTCGATATGGAGGAAGCCGCGCGGAGGCGAACTCAGAGGCAGAGCGGGGGGAGAGGCTATCGGTGAGCACCTCTGTACTACGTATTATAAAGGAGGTTGGATAAGGGGACGTACAAGAAGTTTGTTCCCTAATCTATAGCAACGCGCGTACGTGTACGCGTATCACTGCTATGTGTATGCACTGTACCCGCAAGATATGAATGAGCTTGGTGCGGGAGTTTTTTTGCCAGGTCGTAGTGAGAGAGACACCACTGTTGTCCCTGTCTTTCTAGCCCGCGGTTGAGAGGCGGAGAGGGAGTTAGTTGCCCTTGCGGCGTTCGCAGTGTAACGGCGGGTTGTGGGTAGAGGGAGATCGTGGCCCTTGGTGGCACTCTGGTGTGTTTGACACGAGGCTTATCTAATTTGATTCTGCTAGAGAATACATCACTCGAGATCAATAGTTGCACGTACGGGCGCAAGGGTGATTATCACAGGGCGCGACCCGAGACTGTTGGTGTGGCGAAACGAAAGCCCGCCAATAGTTCCCCTGACATGTGTCCTCTGGGACGTTTTGTTCTTCCTTTGCTATTTTCGCGGTCAACGCCGCCACGAAGGCATGTGCTGAAGACGCCGGAGGAGTACGCGAGAGATACGGGGGTGGCTGTGCCCCAGTCGATGAAGTATTTCAAGCACAGCAACATTCCGGACATTGTGCAGGCTTACCCGCTGCCGGGAGCAAACCGGAGGGGTGCGGGCGGCGCCAACACGCGTGACGTGGCTGACGAGAAGGAGGCTCGGAGAGTGTTCACGCACTTTGTGATCGGGCTGCTTAACCCTAACCCATGGAAGCGGTGGAAGCCGAATCAGGTGAGGGGCGGCTGCGTACAGCTGCTGCTGGAGCTGACCGTTGCTACTACCAACGTTGCATGTGCAAGGATCGGCGCGGGAGAGGAGTAGGAGGTGGCGGTATGTATTGCTGTAGGCGTCATTGCTTTCGCCTATTGGAGATCTAGCATCCCCGTAATATTAGATCGTATGTTCGAGGCCTTCGCCGGGTTATCACACCCGCATTGTATCTGCGCGATCTGACACGTCCCTTGAGCAGCGGAATTCGGTAGACCCCGGCAATGCTTGGCCTGTCGGTGGTCTCTATGTCCCTCTTTTCTTGAGTAACCACGGCTTCCATATCATCGCACACCCTGTTGTTCCGCTGCAACTACTTTGTAAGACCGTTTGGTTTTGCTGTGGCACTCGTAGTCGCCCTCCTTATGCCCCCTCTTTGGCTGGAATCGATGGCATGCTGCAGGCGGCGTCGCACCCTTTCATCACGGGGCAACCGCACCCAAGAGACCTTGGGGCGTTGACCATCGCGGACGATCAGTTGACCAGCGACCGATACACGCGCCAGCTTCAGGCGATGCAGCTTCAGCACCACCAAGACCAGCAGGAGGCGGAGCGCAAGGTTGCGCAGCAGCAGATGCGACAGCACGTACGTTCTTTTTCCGCGCGTAAAAACGCACTCTTGGGTTGTGGGGTCGGAAGTCGGGACGGAGTTACTTGAGCGCGAGAAGCGTTTGACGGCGGGATTTGGGGTTTGTGTGTTCGAGAGAGCTTGCCGAGCGTCTCGCCGTATTAGTCCTGTAGAGAGTCAATCGCGTCCATCCGCGATGGAACTGTGAAGGGAAGCACCGCCGATCAGTTGTCCCATTCCCCCGTCTCGACCCGCCCTGTCTTTTATCTCCGACAGCAACGCCAGCAGCAGGCGCAGCAGCAGGTGCGAGAACAGCAGCAGCAGCAACGAGAGCAGCGGGAGCGGGAGCAGAGGAGAGGCATGGCCATTCCCGGCGCGTCCTCTCAGTCAAGAGGGATCTCGTCGCTGTCGGGCATCAGCATCACCGCCTCCGGCACCCCAGCCTCCTTGGGGAGCCACACCTCGTACCACGCGAGCCCGTTGCGCCACATCCGGCACGGCAGCGGTGACGGTTTGATGGCCATGCAGATCGCCCACACCCCCCAGGGGCCTCGCGGCGGCCGAGAAGACCACGCCCTAGGCTCGATGTCCCGACCGATCGACGTACCGGCTGGAGGTGGCAGCGGTAGCGGCTTGGGAGCGCACAACCTGTTCGGCCACGATTTGTCCAGGGGTGGTAGTGGTGGAGTCGGCGGGAACGGCCTTGCAGCTCGATCAATGGGGTACCCTGTTCGGGGCGGAGGCGGGACGTCGTACCCTCCGCTGGCGGGGGGGGGTGATACGGAGGTCGACCTGGGGCACGCGGAGGCGTGCAGCTACAGCGCGGCGACGTTTAGCCTGGGCGGGGGGAACGTCCGGGAACTACCTCGCGAGCGACTTCGGCTACGCGCTGCAGAGGCCCGGGTTGCGGTACGAATCGACGTATAGGCAAAGCCCGCCTGCGACGCACGGCGCGGGCCACTTGGGGCAGGGTGCAATGCGCCGCAACCGTAGACGGGCCTCGGAAGTACCCGGCATGACCCACCCCGGTAGCTTCGCCAGCTACCCCCATCAGGGCGAGGGAGCCGCCAGAGGTCACGAGCGAGGGGGGCGGGCGTTGAGTATGGACCACACTCAGTCCGCGACGGCGCTGCAGTACTACGCAGGTGGTGGACCGGGGGGGGCAAGCGGGCAGCTCCATGGCGGAGGTGGCCACTTTGGCCCCCAGTCTCTCCATTACCCTAGCTCCATCCAGCAAGCGTCTGTATCAGTTTCGGCGTCGACGGCTGGGCCTCCGGGGTTCACGCCGTTGGCGCGCGGCGGGTTTTTGGGTCCGCCGTCGTCGTTCCGCAATCTCGCGCCGCAAGCGTCGGTCCCATGGGTCCGCGCCGGGCGGGGAATCGGGCATAGCCAACCCTTGCATGGGGGGCCGCGGGCGCACTCGACAAGTCCGTTGTTTGGAAGGTCAGTAGCAGGTCGAGGTCGGAGATGGTGAAGCGTTCTGGCTTCGCTCTGGCAGGCGTTCATCGGGGGATTGTGCAAGGGCTTGCGGTATGCACCGTGATGGCCTTGCCGGGCGTTGCTACGGTCACATGGTGTTGTATATGATACGCGGAAGGGAGGTGTCTGATAGGTTTGACACTGAGGTTTTGTTCTTCGCCGCAACCCCCCCCCCCCCTTCCTATCCGTTGCCTTGTTGCCCCCCCCCCCCCCCCCCCCCGCTGGATTGCCGATCGTAGACCAGTATGCGTACCTTGGCGTAGAAATGTCAAAGGACTTCTCTCGAGATACACATTCAGCAAAAGTAATAGGGAAGGGTAAATCACACTTAGGCAAGATGGATGCGATCCTTACAGACTCGTACCTTGACACTAGGATCGAGAGATTTATCCTGATGAATGGGATAATACCAAAGCTAGAAAAAGCAGAAGTGTGGGAAGGGAACGCGAAGCTCGTAAAACAATTGGAAACAGTACAGATGACAGCAGCTAAAAAAAATCCCAAGATGCTCAAGTACGACTAGTAATACAATATTTAGAGCAGAACTGGGAATGCACCCACTCCAAGACAATTAGAGACACGAGAAAGTTGAAATGGCAATATAAAGTAAGGAACATGCCAAAAACGAGGTTGCCGGCCATAATTGATAGAGCTGTATGGGAGAAAGTAACAAAAGGACGAGCTGGAATAAGGTGGGATAGCGTAGTTGAGAAAGTATGGAAGGGTATAGGGGGAAACCAAGAAGATGTGGTGTCCGCGGGGAAGGTTGGGAGATAAAAAGCAGAACTAGAAGAAATGATAGAAGGAAGGGGAATGCTAGCGCTAAGAAACAAGGTGGAATCGAGAACACACTCAGATACATACGGGGGATTGAGGGAAGGAATAGGAATGAAAACATATTGCCACGGCCCAACGGACTTCGCGAAAACGCTGAAACTGCGATTTCGTGCAGGTGACCTGGACCTGCCAGAAAGAAAAGGTATACCAGTAGTAGCCTGGAGGAGGAAGTAGATGCACAGATGTGCCCATGTGGCAAAGCAATAGAGAGTAGAACTCGCATAGAGTAGGATAGCGTGAAACGTACAAGGAGGAACGAGATGTGTTAGAAGAGATGAGGGAAATATACGGATGTGACATGGAGGAGTTTGATACGCTAGATAGCAGCGAGAAAACGATCGCTATCCTAGGAGATAGATGGTGGCCACAGGCGGCCAAACAGGAACGGGATACGATTAGCAAAAAGTTTCTATGTAATATATGGAAACGACGTAATGAGCGCCCATTTGTTGGAGGTGTGTATAATAGAAGTAGAAACTGTGCTCCGTCTCGAAAGGGATGCGTGGTCAATGGTCAAAAGACTAAGGCAAGCAAGCAACAAATGAGTACGCCCCCCCCCCCCCCCCCCCCCCTGCCCCCCTTTCCCCCAGGCCACTTGTAGTGGACTTCCCAAGCGGTGACCAGGAGGAGATCGGCCAAGACTCCAACTTCGCCGACATGCGAACGCACGATAGCGAGTCTGGCGCTGGCGGAAGCGGTGGTGGGGGTGGTGGGGGTGGTGGGGGTGGGAGTGGAGTGGTTGGTGGTGGTGGTGCTGCGGGTGGGGTCGGTGTTGGTGGTGTTGGTGGTGCGGATACCTGGCCCCGTCACGTGCCGGGCCAGGAGATGGACGATGTTACAGGCAGCGCTCGACAAGCACGACACGAGGCCCAACGCGGAACCCGCCAGGACCACAGGCGAGGCTTGGCGACTGACCCAGATATGACGAGCGCTGCGGGGGCGTTCGCGTTCCAGCTTGACGACGGACGATTAGCGGCGCCGGGTTTGAGCGGTGGCGAGATGCTCACGGGGTCCTCTCTCGGCCGCCAGCGCGATTGGATCGGAGTCGGGGGCGCGGAAGGGATAGACGACCCCGAAGGGGTTCACAAGCGATCGTTAAACGGGACGTCGAAGGGGGTCTCTCCTGCCGCGGGGCGATCGATGGGCACTAGCAGCCCACGCGACGAGGGCGATTTAATCCGGAGGGTGGCGTGCGACGAGTCTCCAGGAGTGATGCAGCAACAACTGCCGCAGGTGATAAAACCTTTGACCGCATGCATGCACTACCGGCCCTCTCCTAAAAAACAAGCCCTGCAAGCTCAGTCTGAAAGTTCCGGCGGAATACGGTTAGAAATTCGGGAGCGGTTATACGGAAGTTAGTGTGCAATACCCCATGATCAGATACTGAATGTAGCCTCTGGGCCACTATCCTGGTTTCCCACCGAGAGCGGGTACTGTTGGGGATGTCTATCACGCAAGTTCCGCCGCCATAATATGTCTCAATTTTCCGAAACGACCAGTTCACATAAACAAATATATAGACACAAGTGTGTCCGGAAATCGCATTTTCCGGAATATCTAGATCAAACACTACGTATACGCGAAACTTTGTACGACGGTTGCTCGGGCTAGAGTTGAACCTTGCTCTTGCTTACACGGTAGACATGGCGGTAAAATGGTTGTCGGGATGGTATTAATAATACTTGAACATCTGTCAGTAGGACTCAAAAGCTGAAAAGAGAAATTGCCGGAAGCCTGTTTCGGACGGTTTCTGACGGGGTCAGAGTTGTCTCTTTGACTCTAGGACGATGAAACAGCACTGCAGTACATGGTTTGGATTTTAGGCTACCGAGCACATCAAGCCGTACTGGAATCCACATTGTTGCAGAGGAAAAATCTACTCCCAAAAAATGTCACTTAGGAGCTCAAGAAACCTTTCTCCCACTAAGTCAGAATGGTAGTGGCTGATTTGGGTGCGTCGAGTGTTTTATTTTTCAATGCTCAATCGTACATACATGTCGTGTAAAATACTTGCGTTCGTTTTTGTGAGCGGTCGTTTGAGCAACAGCCATCATAGCTGCTGCTGCTGCTGCAGCTGACGCGGTAACACGGGTGGGATCGTCGCCGAGTATGGGCTGTCTCTGCTGACCAGCGCTCGGCATGGGCTGCTACCGCAGTTTCTGCTGATCTTTGCTCGGCGGAGCTGCTACTGCTACTTGCTGTTGATGTCGATGGACTTCGCCATGCTGCTTTGCGGTGGCGTGCGGTCAGTGGCTTCGTACGAGCGCTGGAGACCGGCGACATAGGCGGGCGTGGAATATCCAGCTATTTTAGGATTCCGGCTCTGTTGCCAAGCGTCATCGCTCAGAACGTGCTCGAGGTACAAGCAGCACGAGCACAAGGCACAGACACTCGAACCTCGCGAAGGGCATCTAGAGCAACAGAGAGGGGCGCACACTTCTGAGGTCTTGAGCTCTTGGTCATCGATGACGAGCATACTTTGCTGCTTCTGATTGATTGATTTGGCAATTTTGAAGAGTTCATTTTTTGTTTCAACTTTGTTTTCCGACATATTTATAGCCGTTAACGGCAAATCAGCCTTCAATGATACCCCTGGCTGTAACGTACGAATGGCTTGATGTGTTTTGGCCAGAAGCTGTTTATTAACAGCCGGTACTGTAACGTACCAAGGAGGAGATACGGTTTGGCTAGAGGGTGTCGCACCCTGCCATTGCTGGGATGCTTGCGTCCCACGCAGTCCAGGAGAAAGAGGGTGTGCTCTTTCCGCGTGACCCTTGGTTTGCGCGTGTTGTACCGCAGGAGCTTCGTTGCACCTGTGCTATATTACTTGTGGATACGTGCAGAATACCGCTGCGCCTGTCTGCGCTGCTGTGTGCGCTGCGCCTGAATGCCCTTGCTAAAACCGCTAAGATCGACGCCCCATTTTTGCCCCTTACTCATCCGCTAATTCGCGCCCACCAACGCTTCTGTGACGCCAGTCCGGGAGCCTACTCAGCCAGCAGCTGATGCAGTACCAGCAGCAGACCCAGGGACAGGAGCAGGGGCAGGGGCAGCCGCGAAGTCGAACCCCCTTCGGCTCCGACGCGGCGCAGAGGTCAGAGCAATCCTCCTCCCCTACGCCCCACCAGCAGCTCTCCGACTCTCAGTACGGCATTAGTGGAGCGGGGCGTCCGTCCGGAGAGCGATGGGTTTCCGGTCGCGGTGGAGGCGTGATGCAGGGGGGGTTGGATGATGCGGGGTCCGAAAGCGGTAGTGCCGTGGGAGTTGCGGGGTCTTCGTGGGGTGGGTCTAACAGCAATCGGGCGCTGCGAAGGAGAGGTAGCTCTGGGTCCTCAGAGTTCTACTTCGTCGACCAGCCGCAGCAGCCAGGGGGTGCGGCGGGGTCCGAATTCATCCAGGTACTCCTTATGCCACCGCTTATTCTCACACTTTATCTCCAAAATCAGCCATCTGCCGCGCCTCGAGTTGGCGTTGGTCGCATCATATGGCGGAAGGGTTTCGGTTGCGGTAAATTTTCTTCGTGGCAAACGGTACCGTTAAGGATGGATGTATGTCGTCTTCTGGCTTTCGTTTGTTGTCTCAGCCCTGGTCCTTTTTTCGATATTGTCGGAACCACCGCCCTTGTTGTTTCGTCGTTCACCTTTCGTCGTCCTTGTGTTTTCGTCGTTCTTGTGTTTGGAGGGCTGCATAGAGCTTCGACACATTGGTTGGAATATGGTTTGACTTTCGAGACTTTTGAACCTAACCCTAACCCTAACCCTGGCAGCCTGGGAGGTTTATCGGAATGAAAATGGTTAATGTGATGAGAAGTTTTTGTGGACATCCAGCTGTTGTTGTTAAAGCTGGGCCGAGTCGTGAACACCTGTACTTCGAGTACTGTGTTCCTTTAATGCCGCCTTTGTCGGTTTTGTGTGTCGCAATCCTCGAGTCTCAATCAGCACTTGCCGCCTATATACTCGTCCCTTTCTTCGGAAAAAACCAAAAATCCCTCCAGATGTCTCCGGCCGGGTCGAGCGCCACCAGATCCGGCTACCCCGGCCGAGGCCACGTCAGTGGCGGAACGACACAGCTGGGTTTTGGAGGGCTTTCGCAACACGCGTCACAGCAACTCCCGTCTCAGCAACACGTTCCGCAACAACACACGCCGCAGCAAACACGTTGCGCAACAGCACACACCTCAACAACACGCGCAGCAGGCGCATGTGGCGCAAGGGCAGCTTTCTCCGATGCCACCCCGCCCACCTCGCCCTAGCGACAACTCTGCCATGGGGGGAGACAAGGGCTCTTGGCCTGGGGCGGCGGGAGACGGGAGCTGGGCGTCTCGAGCGTCACCGTTGCAGAGCATGCACCAGCACTTGCCCACGCCGCCGCGTTCGATGGCAGGGAGGGGTGCAGGGAGTTGGGACGATAGGGGCGCTCCGGGGGGGCCAGATATTATGGGTAGTATTCACGAGGGCAACCCTTCTCCGGACGCTTGAACAAGCTCTCTCCACGGAGGATCGGCATTTTTTTGTTTCGTATTGTGTGTGTGACGTGGCGACCGGGAATGCGTTCGAGGTAGGGAGGGAGGGGGGTGGAAGGGGGAAAGGTTGGCGCAATGCCAGTGCTGCTTTTGTGCACCCGTTGGCAGTGAGTGTACTCGTACAGCAAGTAGACGAGGATATTTGGCGCATTTTTTTTTTGTTTGATTTGTGCTGTGCCCGCTAAGAAGAGGGGTGGCTTGGGCATACAGGGAGTTGTTGTTCTCGGTTGTGGTGTGTGGTGGTTGTCGGAATGGACGGGTACCTGGTAGTGTTTTTCAATTTCAGCTGTTGTAGTGTCCCGTCGTGACCTATCCCATCATGTAGTGCTCTCTCACGCTGCGTCCGCTGCGTTTTGGTATATTCGTTTTTGTTTGGTATTGATGTCGCTCGCCCTGCCTTAACCCTTGTCTTGCCCCGTCCCCTGTCTTGCCCCGCCTTGAAATGGTCTCGCCCTACCTTGCCATGTTTTGTTTCGAGCGGGCAATCCTTGGCTCGCTCGTCTTCTTCTCTGATGTGTTTTTTTTGTATGCCTAGAGGGATCGAACGAGGGGAAGGGGGGGGGGGGGGGGTTGCATCACCGTGAGTTATGTTATGGGCTTGAACGACTGTTGGGCTTGACGTTTCTTGTCCCGCGGTTTAGCGCCAGATCGGATGGCTTGCGCACCATTCGAAGTTCCCTGTTTTGATAGCCCCCGAGTTTTAGAGCGCAACGATAGGGTAACAATCTCCCAAGTGCTACATTTAACTACCGGACCCGTTTGAATGTGCTGGTTTTTATGTCATGTTCTATAGTTTATGGCACGGCTCCGCGTCCTTCGGTTTAAGTCGGGAGCCGAGCCCAAGATATCGGGGGTATTTTTGATGGCGGGTGAGGGGGTTCCATCCCAGGAGTAATGGTCAGTTCGATCAGAGAAACAGCAAAGAAGGAGAGGACGTATAAGAGAAAGGAGGCACACCTGGTATTCCACTGCAAGTGTTTCCCACATGGGACAGATGACGATCTACTTACTGTAGATAATCCACTGTAGATCCTATATGCATTTGCCGACGTGAGATGTGTAAGAGCCGTATGGTACATACAGATGTCCAACATTCCGTGCGGGAGAGCCGTGTTATTCAGATCCCACCCGATGCAAACAGACCATGCAGCTTATGCGTATACTTCAACCTGTCAGGAATCTATCTGCCCCGAAAGATCTAGGTCATGGGGATTATTTTGTCTGCTCGTTGTTTTTTGCATACCTGGTCTTTAGAACCCTTTTAGAAATGCATTCCTATTTTGGGGACAAACCACTCGAATCACAAGCGATTTGTCCCCAGAATGGGACTGCAGTGCTCATAGAAGGGTTAAGCTGTTCGGCTCCTGCCGCTGCGATGCACTTGTGCCATTACCCCGATAAACAGCAGCTAGTTGCTTTCATCAAGACCGTCACTGACTACTACCATCATCACAAGTACACCGTAAACTACAGTAGACCAAGTGTCGTTTTCGCCGTTACTGTATAAACAAACGTGTCCTCATAATAGCAACCGAACCTATGATGGTTGATGGCCAGAGTAGGCAGGCACCCTACCCTTTACTACTACTACTACTACTACTACTACTGCTATTGATACTACTACTACTACTACTACTACTACTACTACTACTACTACTACTACTACTACTACTACTACTACTACTACTACTACTACTACTACTACTACTACTACTACTACTACTACTACTACTACTACTACTACTACTGCTATTGATACTACTACTACGAGTGCAACCGCGCGACCTCAACATAAATAACACCTTGACTCGAAATACCGATGATGCGCGACGTTCTGCATGCAGTTCAAAGATAAGACTTAGAGCCTAATTTTCAGGACAGAAACCGTCCTCGCCCGAGGCAAGCTTTTTGTTCTCGTGTGTGGTGTTTGTTTTAGAACTTTACAATAATAGGGCAAGAATCTGTTGGCCACAAGAGAGCTTCGGAAAGCTTGATCCTTGCTCATGCATTACGGCCCTCTGCTCACAGGACTGTTTCGGACACTTCCTTCGAGTAGTCGTGCTAAACCCTGGCGCAAAAACTCACTGTGCCCGACGCACAACTATCATCGTCGGTGCAAAACGGGCATTATCCTCACGGCCCGGTAACAGCATGTTTTCCTCTGGTGCGTAGATGAAAAAGCATGTACCGTGGTGAACAAATGAAAGAGTGCTCACAAATTACGGGAATAAACACTGCAAATAAATGCTTCAATCGAGTGAAATCGAGACGAGGTGTAAGCTACAACAATACGGTCGAAGGCCAAAACTAGGGAAAAAATGGCGCGTAAAACAGCAGAACACAAACAAACAACAATAGCACTAACAAGCATCGACCAGCAACAGCACGCAACCACGCTCGAAAGGAGGATTCTGATTGGAACAAAGTTGCGGCAGCACGCAGCAACGTTTGGAAGGAGGGTTTTGCATGGGACAGGTTGCGGGTTGGGGGGGTGGGTGACACATACTACTGTAGTGTTATTTACTACCGTAATGTATCAAGGGGGAAAGCGCAGTTCGCACCGCGCCGGCTCGTGCTCGTCGCGGCCGGCACACAGGAAGTGTTGAAGCAGACTACACAGCTTTAAGTATCAACTACAAGCCACGCAGCAACGCTCGGTAGGATACTTCAGCCCCGGGACAAGAACAAGGTTGCGAAAGGCCGTTGCCGCCGCGGGTTACGGATATTGGGCGAGACAGAAGGGTCGGGGCGTTCCCCTTTTCCTTCACTCATCCTACGAGAGTTGCGAGGGTTGTTGGTCCGTGCATACGCGGCGCGAGGGGCCTCCGTGAGAGAGACGGCCGAGCGCTGGTCCCGATCGAATCGATAGAGCAGCCGCAAAGTGGCAAGCGTCTCGGCTACGCGGCGAACACCGTGAGTTGCAGCATAACCAAACGTGTATATTGCAAGGGCAATACATCCCTCTGGCAGCATATACATATTGCCACATAACACGGTACCTAACGTATAGGAGAGAGTCGAACGTACAACGTTACACATTCGTTTTAGCTTTGAACCTTTATCGAGCTATATACCCTGGTAAGTGCGATATACTGCTGTTGGTGTTTCGATACCTACAGAAGAGTACCAACAAAAATAATGGAAGCACACCAAATCACAGTTTTATTTCGACTCGGTGCCACAGCGCCTGAGGATACGCACGCGTGCGAGCGGCAAACGATATGCCGAGGGCGGCGGCATATTCCATTTCAGCACGTAAATACTCGTAGACGACACCAACCATACGCTGTGAAAAACTAATCGCGTTATTCTTGAACACCTAACGACGATGCTATCTGACCCGACGGTAGACGTGCGGGCGTCCCTTGCTGTGGCTCAGCCTTGTCAATCAGACCAGTAAGACGTAGGGATACACCCGGACAGACGGCCTGGCTCCTAAGAGGATGCCCACACCCGACGGAATCCAAACAGAAATGCGTTGAACCCAAAGAATACAATTAAATATTTTTTTCCTGAAGCTCGCATTCTCCCTGGCACGTTAGTTACTTATGTGATGAGTCGTTGCGGTTCTTTGCACGGCTCCGATGTCCTCATCCATTGATCACGGAACGCTGACATCAAGACCCCCCAACAGAAACGGCATCAGGAGGGTGAGTATGTCGGGCAATAACACCCAACCGAAGAAAGACTGAACTCAAAATACCTCAACACAGCTCAATACTCTAAATCGCAGAATGGCTCGACGCTCTTCCCGTGATTGACGCAAAATACTTATTCCGTAGTGCTCCAGGATCGGCTTACGTGTGTCAAGCCATCATGTCGTCTACTCAAACCGCGCTCAGCATCGAGGGAGCAAAAAAATGACAACACGCGTCACTTTTGCTCTACTACCCCGACCCCGACACGACCTCCCCCCCCCCCCCCCCCCCCCCCCCCCCCCCCCTTTCGTTGCGCTGCCCGCGAGGGCGCTAGCTGGCTAAGTCACCGCGCTTCTTCGCCCACGCACGCGGAAAAACACGCGCAACCTCAGATTCATGGACCGACAGAGACGGCGTGCTGGGGCAACGATCTCCCGTCCTCCCCGCCTCCGTAATTGTGATTGCTTCCACTGCTTGCCCCACCCCCAGCCCCAGTACCTATTCCTGCTCCTGCTCGTGCTGATGGTGGCATCGCCCCAGCCCCGGCCTCAGCCCCAGTGCCTGCACCTGGACGCGCTGAAGATGGCATCGCCGTCGCCCCCGCCAGAGGCGCGGTCTCCCAGGGCTTAGGGGGGGAGGGCTCCGAAACGGCGGCGAGCGAGGTCGCGTCAACAGACAGACGGTCTTCCACCACACGGATGCCGGGCGGTTCCTCCCCTCGTTCAATTGCCGCGGCCACCTGCGTTCGAAGTCCCGCGAAATCGACGTCGTGGCCAAAATTTTCCAGGAGGAGGTGAGAAGGAGGGGGGGGGGGGGGTCGATGATAGCGTGTGAATTCGAGGCTGACGTTTGACATCCGCCAACCAGCTACAAAGCCTGGTGGCGACCTTGGGCGATGGAGCACACAATCGCTCTCCGTGAGTGCACGGTTCCTCCACTCGCCTCCTTCAGCCATTGATCGAAACTCTTAACCCAAAAGGCAATGACGGTGCTACTATAAATACAAGCTTGGTAGCGACGGAAAGACTAGCAAACTGGTGACGGCCCTTCATCGCTATCTCTCCACGCCCTTCCAGTGAAGCGTCCCGCCGACTCTCACCTCCGCTAGTGACGCTGGGGGTAATACTTGCTTCTCGGCAACCGCCACGCGCCACCTTCGCCGTCGATGCGCTCTCTTCCGCTCCTGATACGCTCACTCCCGGAGGATCGAACACCGACACCCCTAAGCTTCCATCTGTCGCTGCAACGGACACGGCGGCCGCGGTTGGAGCGGCAACATTTTGCAGAAGGCGTTCTTCCTCGCGAGGGGCTTTCCCAACCCCATTAACTTCGCAAGCCGCTTCGAGCACGCTTTGCCTAGCGGCCGAACTTGGTACGGCACCAGAGCCCAACTCCTTGCCGTTGCTGCTAATGATAACGTTGCTGTTTCCGACAGCGCTACCGTTAATGCCACCACTAACATTACTGTTGTCGCTTCCGGAAACAATACCGTGAATGGTACCGCTACCGTTACCGTTCCCGTTTTCGATAATGTTACCGTTAATGTTACCGTTAACGTTGCCGTTACTGCGCCCGACCTCGCCGCCCCCTGTCGCTCCCACCGCGGCGGAATATCGCGCTTCTGGTGCGTCATCGTTTTTCAGCGGAGTGGCGGCTGCGGTCCCCTTCCCCTTCGCGTGATTCGCCGTGCTTGCGTCCTGGTGGGTCGTCGGAGTTGCAGGAGGCGCGGCGGGGGGCGATGCTGTGGTGCTGGGGGCACGCGGTGTCGAAGTGGGAAGCGGCAGGCCGTTTGGCCTGGCGACCGCATCGATTGCAGCGACGATGTCTTCGAGAACGGCTTTGTTGCAGCTTGACGCGGAGGGACCACTGCCATATCGATGGGAGCGTGAAGGAAGAACACACAGAACAGAGTTTTGGTTGCAGAACTGTCACAGGGATCGGGCACGCCGTAAGTATACAGGAACAAGTTGTGGGCGCGAGGAAAAAGCGAATATCTCGACAAGGCACGCATACACAGCAAGGCTCTACAGATATTGCGGAGCGCTGGGGGCTAAAGCATACCACAATGCATGTATTCAAGATCGCCACGAGTGACGACATTGACGGCGGAAAAAAGCACGCGCTTCATATGTCGAAAGCGCGCTGCCTCCATGTCACCTGTCCTCGTGCCATGTCCACTCCCAGAGGCTGCCCTTGACCTTAAAGCCGATCGCCTCCATCATCGCCCGATGGCCTTGCAGCGGCAATAGTCTCTTCTTGAAGTTTTCGTTGCTGCCACCGCGATTAAAAGCAATGAACCGGGGCCAGTGTGTTGGCGAAGGGTCAAATAAGCGTCTCGAGCTCAGCTGTGGCTCAACGCGGCTACTGTAGCTACTGTGAAATGAATGAGCATGCTCAACAACCGAAAGCCGTCGACAGGAGGGCTCGAAGCACAATACAGCGCACAACCTGCATGTCCTCGTGCCCCGTTCGGTTCGACGCACAGTAGCCGTATTGCCTCGGCTGGCTGCACAGACACACCTGGTTGTGATTCGGCGATAACGAGGGACGTTGGACTGCTTGACGAGATTGGCGACCAGCATCCGTAACATGGCGATCCCGTCCTTGGCCGCCTGAGGCGCGTTGTCGGCCAAGAGCACGTTAAGGGCCGCGCGGGCGACACCTTTTCGTCGTTCTGCGACCGCCTGACCCGCCGCCTTTGCAGTTTCTCCGTCTGCGGTGACGATGGGAGGAAAACGCGACCATTACGTGCGATGTGATGGGCATGGGCGACGGACGGTCGATTGCCCCCCAAGGATACTTACTGCTGATACGTAGAGCACAGTAAATGCATCAACGCGCCAGTCCACTGGCATTCGCTGGTAGATACCGGTACCAGGTGTGATTTTGTAATTTCTCTCCCGTGACTTCATTCATGAACTCATCTCGAGGAAACGCTACCTCTCCACGCTATTTTGCCACGCTGGCTAACGTGGAGACTTCGTAACTAGTCGCCCCCCGCCCAGAGTGTATACACAACACCACGGTAGCGTGTTACGCTCTCTCTGGTCAATGACACGTCTGACACATGCCGGCGTGGCATTGCGTGAGGAGCTCTGTGCAGAGCCAGAGAACACTGAACACGACCGTGCGCCGTACACATTTGCAGACTACCCCCCAAAACCTACTGGTGCTTTGTGCCAATATCGCGCAGAGGAGGCAGTGAGATAAGAGAAGCTCGTGCCGCACAAGGGCGATACACGAGTAAAACAATGCATGACCGAAATCATCCGCAGCCCGACCCCCCCCCCCCCAAATCGGCACCTTTTTCCGCCGTCTCCTCCGGGCTCGTTGTTGGTGCCTTGCTCACGCCCACAGGTTTCCCCTGGCCGGCCGCTGCCCCCTCCGCACCCCCCCTCGCGCCTTCCAGGCCACCGTTCTCCCTTCCGTTCTCCGCAACTCCAGCGCTGGCAAGAGAGGCATCGACCGCGCCAGCACGCTTCCCGGCCTTCGCGCCGACTGTATCGGACGCCCCGCCGTGCGTATCTCCTACTGCTCCTCCCCCTGCCCCCCCCCCCGCTTGGAGCAGAAGTAGCTGCTTGATACTGCCAAGCTCGGCTCTCAGCTCCGACGTGTGGTTGCTGATGCGGGCGGCCAGGAGGCTGCTGCTGTCTTGCTCGGCGCGAGAGGCCAGGGCCTTCATGGCACCGACAGCTTCCACCAGGTGGCCGGCCTGCTGCTCCATTGTCTCTGTCAGGCGCCGGAACTCGCCCGCAAGGGCCGACGGCTCGCCAGGCCCCGGCGGCTCGAGGCGCCGCGACGGGTGGAAGCTGTCTTGCGCGTAGTCGGCCCCTTCGATGGGGCCCCCGCTGGGGTTGTCTTCCATCGCAGTTACGCCTGTATCTGGTTCCTCGGGGAGCCCCGCACCGCTGTACTCGTAGCCGCCTCCAGCGGCGGCAGCTGCAGCACTCGAGGGGGGGTGTGGTATTACCTCCGACTGCCTGGAGCCGGCAGTTTGGCTTGGTGCACCCCCCACCGATCGCGACGCGGCGTAGTAGGTGCCTAGGGCGCCGACAGCGCCTAGCGCAAGCACTCCTGGGACCGCCACCTTTCTCCACATGGGTACTGTGGCTTCGAGGAAGGGCGGTGATGTCGAGGGGAAGGAACCGCTGCCCGCGGCTGCTGCTGTTGCTGCTGCTACTGCCGCCGAGTCTCCCCCGAGAGAAGATCTGCTAGAGAATGAGCACGAAAGACGTTTTACGTTTCGCTCATATTGTAATGAAACCAGGTGCGGTCGGGTTAACCGACGCAGCGCTCGCGCAGGTAAGCGTTTGGCAGTACGAGCAGCGATAGTGTATACTACGAGGTAAAACCGTGCGATTAGGGCGTTGCTGTGATGTCGCGGGGCATTTCACGTAATGTCAAAGTGTAACGGGGCGGAGGATCCCTCAGGAATCTGTTGTCGAGGAGCCGCGCGTAAGCGTTTCGCCAAAAAATACGGACGAGTTGGAAATAAAGGAAGGTATTTCCAAAAAAACACGCACTGTACGTATTTCTTCATTTCGGAGAAAGTGCGGCAAAAAAACAAGAATCCAGAGCTTTTCAGCCCTTTTGCACTTTTTTTGGGCTCAAAAATTAATAACCTGAACGGAAACGTCCTATTGCCCTGTCCGCACATTTTTCGGGTATGTCAGCTCAATAGTTCAAAAGGTCCGCCAGGAGACCAGCCAACTCTTGGTGGAAGCCATTTTTTCTTTTTTCGGTGACGTAGTAATTACACCATTAATAGGCGCCCGTGCGTGAGCATAATATGTTTCGTAGCAATTCTGCGAGTGTTTGTGCTGCTGGCTTGCAACTTCGACTTCAAGGAAACACCTCGTGAGCCGTTTCTGGTCACCTACGACTGCTGCCTAGCGCACCCGACACCCTCACACAACCCGTTCAGAGCTTGCTTGTGAGGAGTTGTAGCTGCCTGCAAGTGAATTGCAAACGTCCATGTATGGCTTGGTTTGGAGCTCATTTTTTGCGCCCCAAAACCCGACGATTTCGACCACTCAATCACCTCAGTCTAGATGTAGGCCTCCGTAGAGAAAACACAGACGGTCAATCTGCAGAGGATCACAAGCAGGTGTAGATGAGAGACGAAGCTGCGGTATGAAGCTGCTGTATCACTCGCTCTCTGCTAAGGCACGAACCACCCGAAGCTCCAAACACTACCTGTTAAAATAGCGACTGGATTTTTATGTTCCGAAAAAACGTCTTGAAAATAGAGTCACCGGAAACCCGGGGATGGGGGGTGGATAGAGATCCTCCGTGGTCTCAAATTTACCTTGAACAGGCGGTCTCGCGTTCACAGACAGGGGGGAAGGAGCGTAACAACAGCAGTACCGTCTCGACTCGGCGTTTGTGATATTATTTGCTACCAGTACGACCGGTATATGATACCTGACGTTATATTTATATGTATCTAATAAACACCAGATGAGTGGGCTACCTACAGCAATATTAATATTAATATTAATAGTATGTTATTAATAGTATGACACCAACGGTAACGGCATACCGCCAACCTTCGTCTACTGCAGCTGCTATCCTCGCAATATACAGCTGCTGTACGAGTAGGCGTACTGCTATAGTCTACAGTAGGAAGTGCATCAGCAGCAAACAGCAGTGGGTGCCTTTGCCTTGCGTGAGTATATAGTCGGTCACCGGGATGGTCTATAATATCGTGGTGGTTTTAGCCTCGAATGGTACGACAGGTAAAACCGGTACCGGGGTTCGAATCTCACCGTGGGGGTGAGCTTTTGACTTCATGATATATTTGCAGAAATAAAGAGGAAGCAATTGCTGAGAGTGCCTTCGTAGCGTGGGTAGGCGCAATTCGACGCGATTCGACGACGGTAGCAAGGGTTGCAGCTGCAGCCTTCTCGCGATAAAAATGCAAGGCACGAACCTGGAGATGGGGGGTAGAGCGTATTATGTGATCCCGTTCCTGAGCATGTGAGTTACTACAAGTACTACCAGGCATTTTATTACTGAGAATAAGGGCCAAGACAATAAAAGGAACGGAGAAAAATTAGATAGCAGGAACTCAACAAAAACGAAGGAGGCCTAGGTTGTTCCAAGCAGCCATCCCAAAAAAGATTGGAGCTCCCACTCGCAGCAACAGTCGGGGGGGCGACACTGCGAAGACCATGCCGTACCGGTACAGACTACGTCGTATGCTGATGGGCCGATGGACACGGTCGCATGTACTGAGGCGGCTGCAAATCGCAACCTTATTGGCTTACTCGTACTGGAACCATACTACAGCAGATTGAACTTTGAACTCACGCAGTGCCGTCAATGCCACCTTGACCCTCCACGCGAGACAGCGCCGTCGATATTTCTTCCGGCGTTAGCCCCTGCAAGTGGAAGGGCAAGGACGGTAAGCATGGCGAGAGTAAGGGTTCGTGGCGTACCTGGCTCGAGGTTCGAAGAGCAAAGTATCTGCGGTCTGTTTTCCTGTACATTCTCAGGGTATACAGTATAGGCAATCTCTTCCGAGAGTTGAGACTGACTGCTTGTTGCTTCACCTTGTTTTCCAGGAAGCTAATCCTTTGGGACAGCGGGGCGGTCTTGACCTTGGGGTGAACCAAGAACTTCACGCCATTTGCGATCTGCTCTTCCCTCATATCCGCGTCCTCCCCTCTCTATGCCAGTGCTCGCGTCACCTTTGTCTAAGTACGGCTGTGCTTTGAGTACGACAACAGGCGGTGCTTTCTTTTTCACATTCAGTGTTTTTTCTGTGTCGCTTTGGTGCTGCGAACTTTTTAGTCCCCAACCCCGAACGAACAGCAAAAAAATGTAACGTCAACCTATAATGGAACTCCGCATAATCAACCATATTTTGCATATTATTTTTAACCTACGTATTTCAGTAACACAAGAACAATCGCACATCTTCACAAGCGTGAGTTCCTTGCTCGCACGGACCCCAACAGGCACCGATTGCTAGCTAAAGCCTACCTTACGGGCCAAGGGCTGGCCACCGATATCTTCGAGGGTTATGTTTCCCTCCCCGGCAGTCGTTCGAAGGTCCTCCGTGAAGCTCGGGCGATTTCTTCATGGCGGCGGTACTCGTAGGCTAGCCCAGCCGTTGCCTCACCTCTTCTCTGCCTGCGGCAGCGATGGTGCCCTGCCCACGTGCTCGTTGCAGCAAAGTCTGCCAAGAGGAGCGCCAGCAGTGCCCCGCCTTGCGCAAGGGGTGCGTGGGTTTATGTCTCGCCCGCGGCCGTCGGAGGTAATCACGACGACGAAGCTAAGCGTTGCTGGCGGGACAATGACTGTGAACTTGCCCTTGCCCGGACTGCCTGGGCTGACCCCGATCAGCGTCCCCATGGACGTGCCTGTTCGCGATCTCATCAAGGAGCTCATGTCCCTAGACAAGAGGTGAGTTGGTGTTGCCGAGGCGATTCTTTCTTTCTCCTTCAATGTCTGGCCGAACGAGTATATTGGATGCACCAGCAGCGGGCAGGCACAATGATGGCGCTTGACTGCCTTCCAGCGTCTGCGAGTGATCCGCGAGTATATAGATTGCATCTGATCTTTCGTGGTGAACGGTTGTTCTGTTCCACATTCCGGCGAACTACGTACTGCTGTTTGCTGTACATGGGTGATGCGGTAATACATCATCATTTATGTCGACGGGTGTTGTTCTGCTTGTTTCACACCTAGTACCGGATAATTCATAACATGTGATGCGACGATGCGACACTCCTGGGGTGTGCTGCTGCTGTGTGGGGCTAATTGGCTAAAACGGCCTCGCGCTCGCTCTCTGTTCGTTTTGTACACGATGCCACACGATCACACCCATCATCTCTAGCTTCCTCGGGCCACCGGGCCCGGGCCCGTGTACCTTTGGTGTGTGTGTTCTTCACCGTTTGTTCCACCCGTCGACATCCAGCACAACCTGTGTCCTTCCCGATTGGTGGCCACCTCTGACCACCTAGGCGGCCAGCGACTGAGAAAACATAGCATTGTGAACAATAATAGAAGCTTGTTGCGCCTTGGCGCCTCTCCCACGTTGCCCTATTTTTCCCACCGTTGATGACTTCATCTCTCTCCATCTAGACGACGGGCTGCTTGTTGGCTTCGCTGTGCTGGGGCTGCTACAAATGACAATGACAATGACATCGTACGTTAATATTTGTACTGGTGGTCATTCCGAACATTACTGCTGTACGGATAAAACTATCTAAAACCCCCCCCATACTCGCAAATTTCCGCCCGATATTCCCGCCTATGGACCATGGAAATAAAATGAAGTCTGGTGAATGTGGATGTCGCAAACGCCGACGGCAACAAAGTGGCGTCGTGCACAACCTTGGCGGACGTCGCCAGTCGCGGCATGCTGATCTCCCTGGGGGGGAGGTCCCGCATCCGCGTGTTGAGCGAAGGCGGCGATAGCGGCGCGAAGGAGGTGCCGGCACCCGAAGTCTACGCCCTCGTCCAGGCCGAGGTGATCAGGTCCGGGCGGGTGACGTTGACGAGGGATGGATTGGACGCTCTTTGTTCCGAGGTGAGCGAAAATGCATATAATATTATACTGCAAACTGGTGTTGTTGTCACTGTTGCCGTCATTGTCGTTCTCATAACATTGTAACGTCTCATCGCCAAAATGCAGTCCGTGGCCACAGGACAGGCTCCAATACAGCAGTATCTCTCGCATGGAAGTGATTGCTTCCAATATATTTCCAGCAGAGACAGCTTATTACTTGTTGAATAATGAATACCGTGCAGTACTGCAGCAGTACCAGGTGTAATAGTACCAGGTAATACGTGTAAATATGATCATACCTACCGGGTACGATACTGCTGCTGTACGTGATTCAAACGTGAAAGCGGGCAGAAGTTTCGATTGGGTTCTGTTGTGTTGAGTTTTCGGGGGGTCGGGTGGGTGCGGTTGGGTACCTATATACCTGTACAGAGAGAACCTGCGGTTTTGTTCGGATTCGGGCTATTAATAGTCCCGTGATCCCGTGATAAATTTGAAACCCCGTACCTGCACGAGCGCGTCCCGCACAAATTCTAATATATCGTTCCCGCGCCACGGAAAAGTGTAAATCCCGTTCCTGTACAAATGCATGCCGCACAAACTATAATATTCCGTTCCCGCATAAACACGTCGAGAGAGAACGCGTTGATTTTTCTACATACGACAGCAAAAATGTAGGCTGGCATCGATTTCAGTTGGCCGGCGTCTCTGCAGACAGCGAGAGCCTGCACGAGTGGAGCTTTGCGGTTTTCTAGCTTGCCTGGTGCAACAGGAAACTGTTATAGGAATATGTCTGAACGCAACGGGTCTTTAATTGCGAACGGAAGTTTACGCGCCCTGCTGCTGCGATGAGTTAATACGCCCATGTATAAGATGAGCAGTAAGGGAGGGACTGCGACCATCGCGTGCTCGGCACGTATCCCGCTATACGGTGGCTACGTTGATGCGTTGCGAAGGCTTTGGTACTCCCTGGCTACATATTATCGCGGCTCGTGTCGCTTATCCCTCGTTTGCTATTTTATTTTCGGCATTCTGGTGATACGAGAACATGTGATGGTAAGCGTGATGAGATTTGAGGTTCCATGCCTCCCACGCGGGGGTGTTTCCTCTCGCGAGTACTGCCTCTGCTCTTGATTGCGGGGCTACGCGCCAACGGGCTAACCTCTCAGAACAAATGCGGACAAATAAGTAGACCTGAAACGACTCCATTCCCGTGTGTTTACATCAGGGATGGGTATTGCGTACCTTGTACGTTTTGCGCACGTGGAGCAATTGCTTGCTCGTAATTACAGGTCATCAGCGATTTTGATGACTTACGCGTAATTGGGTCTTGCACCGGGGATGAAACCGGTCCATCCCCGGCGGAAGTATGTGAACCGCGCCTGCGTATTGATGATGTTGTGACCGAAGGACAAAACATACGTTTCTTATCACGTCTGGACTCGCTATTGCTATGCTTTGATTCTAGATGTTGCGCTCATCGTGTTCTGTATATTGCCATTTAGACTGTTAATTTATCAATACTGCTTGTGGAGCTGCAGAGCTTGAATACGACCAGCCTGATGTCTGAATTATGTTTTGTTGCGTTCATCGACGTGGTAGAAGAAATCGATACATACTTTGAACATGTAACTCGCGCAATGCAAGTGAGTAAAATGCGAGCGTGTGTCGTCGACTGTATGCTTGAGCGTGGCTGTGAAATTTCAAATAAATACCAGGGCTTCTATTAATACATAGATACCAGGTACCTGGTATCAGGTATAAAGGATTGATTCGAGATGGAAGAAGGGACGAAAGTAGTTCCGTCATTTTTTCCAGTTACCTACGTCAGCAATACCTATCCCTGATTTGCATCGTTTGTAATTTACGAAGTTGAATGAAGCGATTACTGCAATTTATAATAGTATTTGAATCCCGCCAAGTGCATTCTATTTACTCCATCCTCCATTACTCTTTCCAGGTGTACCGGAAGGCTTTCCCTCAGGAAGGTCCGGCGAAGCTTGATCCGGTGCTGGCGGACGGTTGGCTGAATGCTTTGGTCGAAGATGGATTGGTCTTCACGGCAGACAAGGAAAGGCCGGCCAAGTCGTACATATAGCGTTGCCACTGCTACAATAGCTGTGTTCTACCTCTGTTGTACCAGGGTTAGTCATGTTTTTTGTTTGTGTGGGTGCTGACGGAGACAGACTAACCGCGGAAGGTCGTGTTGGATTTCGATGCGCGACTCCCTTTCGGTGATAACCGGTATGACGGTAGGCTACGGTTGTGGTTGCAAGTCGGTCTCCTTCACCGTGATTTGTAGCATCGGTAGCCGACGTCCGTCGCCGTGTCTTGGGGTTTTCGATACCACTGTGTGGCCTCGTCTGTATTTAGAGCAGTAACAACTCTCTACTCCTGCGAGTAAGGCCGGAGAAATCACGTCCAGACGTTAGTGCAAAAGTGGCAAATCCCCGTTTTGGATTCCTCATCCGTCTCTCAAGGCTGGCTTTCGTACGTGCCGCTGCATTTTTGTTGTGCTGCATAACAGGGTCGAGTGGTCCTCCTGAACCCGTCCGGACGTGGGGTGAGCGACGAGATCGCAAGCGCGCTTCGCAGGGACGATGAGCTGATCGATCTGAAGGTGTCAAGGCTCCAAGAACAGGTGACTAAGCGCGCTCCATCTGTCTGTCTGTGTTTTAAGCAGGTTTCAATTTCGCGACTATTCGAGACTCGACAGATACCTGGTTTATGGTAACGGTATACATTTCGAAGGGAAGAGTCAGAGGTCATGTGATGGAGGGGCGCAGAATGTTTGGAAGCGCCGCGTGCTATCAGCCATTTTCCTCAATAAGCTGCCTAACACGCGTGCGACAGCAGACTAGATGTCGTCGATAGCTCGGCGACTTAAACCGTCTCCATCCAAATGTAGCGTATTTGGCCGAGGATCAGTTTGTGACGTCGGAGATGTTGTGCTTCTCGTCGACCACCTGGTGATCGTAGAGTTGTGAGTTAATCCCCCCCCTACAAACTGCAGCCAGATCTTGGTCGACCATGCAACAAGATAGCAGCCAACCTGTGTTTGATATGTCTCAGCGCCCTCCCCTTTCCCACTCGGCAGCTTGGTGTTATGTACAACGAAAATTCGCGGCTGGAGGGTATCAAGGACACGTTGATTGCCAAGGCTCATCGAGTCGTTACGCTCAAGAAGGGGGCGGTCCTTGCATTCATGACTGCGCAGTTCGGCACCTTGGGTAAGCATTCCATCACGTATACGCGATATGCATGATAGCATGATAACCACGTGGTGTACGTAGTGAAACGAAGAACGCATGGAGAGTGCACATGGGATTCTCTGACGCCTGTTGTATCGGTCATCGTTGGTCGGCCGCCCAAGCTGAACCCTGCGAAAAATCCCCGCGGTGGATTGAGCAGAAATTTCTCGGACGAAGCTATGTGGGTGCATGCATAACTATCGGAGCGCATGCTTGATGGTTTGCCCTCTAACCACGGCCCCTTGTTGTTCTTGGCTGCCTTCCAACTGTATTGGAACACGTTTCGGCAGCGTACTGCGTCTACGAGGTGTACAGCTGGGACGTCATGGAACCTGCCACGTACTTCCTCATGGTGAGTGATAAAATGATTTTGCCTCTTGCGGATCGTATTATTTCTCATTGGTAACGACGATTTTTTTTGTCCACTTCACGCCTCCAAGACATGGAAAAATGCAACATACTTCTAGCAATATCCCCTTTGCTGTGGCCTTCGCCGTTGTCTTGTCCTGCCCCCGCGAGATTACTTGATTCGAGCCCTCGCGGTCCGGCCCGCTTGTTCAGCTGTACTGAACGAACCGTTGCTGTTGTAGGTGTGACGTAGAATGGTTATTTTGTCGGAAATGACTGTCTTCAAAGAATATGGATGTTGATTTCGTGCCTACGGAGAACTAACTGGTACTTCTACTGCGCTATTAATACTACTAATTCAACAACTACTACTGTACTACTACTACTACTACTGCTAAAACTACTAATGCTGCTGTTACTACTACTACTACTGCTACTGCTCTTGATAGCAGGAATACCGTCACCTCTCTCGTGAGCTTTGCCCCCTGCTCGCTCTTCCTTTTTGCCTGTCGGTTCGTGTCGATTGCGCTCGAGCAGCTGTCCTACTCGGTGGGTTCAAGCCTATACTTCAGCGCCAACAACCGAGACGCGTCATTCGAAAACCTGGAAGGAGAGGCCATCAAGAGAACAGAGGCCAAGCTCAAGCCTGTCCATGGTGGGAACCATATGAATACAACTGTGACGGCTTTCAAGTATGGCGTGTCCCGCTATGATTTTTTTTTTTTTTTTTTTTTTTTCATCATCACTTTTACTTTCCAGCCCACTCGTAGGAGGTTTTACCCTCGACGATCTTCTGGACAAGCCGTGGTCACAGGTGTAGTCCCTTCTCCCCCCCCGGTACGTGCCTTTAGTTTTTATCGCGCATAGGGTTCAGCATTCCCACTGCTCGTCGATTTTCATCGAATGTACAGCTAACTCACGCTCTCGCGTTTTCCGCTAACCAATTTTATGCAAGAAAAAGTCCCTACGAGCATGCACTCAGTGAGACTCGAACTCACGAAATTGATCTTGATAGGCTCGCAGACCACCTACCAAGCCACCGGGGACGCCGGTAGGACAGAAAAGTGTCCTCAAAGTCAAATATCAACATCAGTATCTTTGAGGTCGCCCTGCCACACGGTATGACAACACCCGCTACTCGATATGTCCTCTACAGACTATACTCGTGCCGTTCGTTCAATGCCATGTTGTGCAGTTACACCGAATGCATCACCCCCCCCCCCCCCCGCCCGCCCTGGTTGTTTTGAAGCCCCTTTGTCATTTTCTGAACCCGGCTCTTGCACCATGCAGGGTACTCGAGATCATCCCACAAGAACCTCCAGGCAGACATCAAACGCTACGAAGAAGCTGTCAAATTGCTCAGCTCCCACAGAGACGCGCATCCTGCGGCGATTGGACAGCCCCGCGAAAGTTCGAGAAAAGCCGAACACCTGAACTTCACGTAGATTGGCTATAGTCGATGATAATTTTGCATCACAATCTGTCACCATTTACCTGTGGGCGTAGTCTATTAATGGCGCTTCACGCGGCTTCCGCTATTTATTGGTGTGCATGTTCTGCCGTGCACTGTCGTTCGTTTTGCGGTGGCTTTAGTCTGGAGGTGAAGGTTTTTAGGGCGCGTTATTTTGCGGCGTCTTTGCCTTTCGTTGTGTGGAGCCGGACGTACGACAACTTGCTGGAACTGTGGGCACCCATCGTGTGCATCGAATGAAGCTTAGATATCTACGGCATCCTCGTGTAGCACTTTATATCCTCGCGATTTCTATTAACTCTTTACGTACCACACGTATGTTTGATGTTGCATTGTTAGCTCTAGGCTCTTGAAGTAATGTATAGGAAGGAGACCACTGAACGGGGCAACCACCTCGGCATGAAAAAAAAACGCGTTCCACCAACGAATATGAGGGACTTCGATTTGGGGGAGAGTTGCAGGTGGCATACGGTATAAGAGGGAGGCGGTCGGTGCAACATCGATTTTGGGTATTGGAAGCAGCGTTTAATCTCTACAAGTTTTGCGCGAGAGGTTTCACTGCCTTTTTGCTTGTGATGGCAGATGGTGAGGGTCGTTAACCTCACGAGGTTGTGGTCTGTGTGGGTGATATCCGCACTTGCTCATGATGGGTCCATCCAGGTCCGATGTCATGGTTGTACGTACTGCAGTTGTCATGATATATGGATGCCGGTAGGGTTTCGAGGTCAGCATCAACAGGTTCGGTAATAATAGTTCCAGCGAGCAGACAAACCATGCGTATGCGTGGGTTAGGTTTCGTTGTATGGACAGAGTAGCCACTCATCTATACAGCAGTAGCTGCAAACAGTAGAATACGCGTTCACGTACCTAAGTGGGAGAGTCGTTTGATTATTTTATTTTCATGTGCCCTTACGCGGGCGGTTTCCCGATCGGACGTGCGCTTTATTTTGTCGGTGTGCCCTTATGGCCATGGTCGAGTGCACTCGTTGTTCGTATTGCGGTATAGAGGGAAGGGGGCAACAGACCTGCCGTTGCTCAACGACAGTACTACATAGCTGCGTGATTGGTGGTCAATCCAGGTATACCAGGTATACACCAGGTATCCGGTAGGGAGAGCAGGAAAGGCGGCTTGTTGAAAGCGCACGGGCCAAGTACACGTGATGATATTGCACTTTTACCTGAATTGTTCAGGGATCGTGGCCCAAGGTAGGGATGGGCAGACTCAAGGTTGTGCTCCGAAAATCCAGTCTGTGGTCATAGGATAGGCTCCAATAATATCTTCTGCTGTGAAATGATACCCAGGAAATAAACCAAGGAAAACATACCTCTGATAAGGTGTAGGTACCTTGTGGTGTCGTTTATTTTAACCAAATCACTAACTATGGCAGATCACGACAACGCTATTCCACCCATGCCAGGGCATGCTTTGTTATTTGTCACACCATTACCTGTTGTGATGAGAGCGCAAGCAGCGAGCGTTTTCCGACAAGCAGTACGAGCGCAGGCAAATGTTACCCCTGGTACGAGGCATGCGAGTGTGGCGGCCAATTTGAGGGTGTTCGCGATAAACGCTTTAAACCCTGGTGATGAGTGAACGCTTACAAGTTAGCCTACTCTAGCGTACCTTCAACGGAAATTCGCTGACCTTGGCTATACTTCAATACACATGGGACGATGAAACTGAACCCTTCATGAACCACACACATATTCGACCCATGTCAGGCCACCAGACACTAGTAGGCAGAGTGTCATCCTAGCAGACAGCTACGAATAATGTTGCTCGAAGCTCTCGAGAAAGTGTGAACGCCCAGTGCATAAATTATCCTGGCCCTCTATCGTACGCGCAGCGGCTCTTTGTCTGCACGCGCTCCCATACAAGGACAGGCAATGCATTCGCGACTCCCCCTCGAAACTATAGAGGACGATGTAAAACAAGCAATGCTCTCGCTCCCCTCTGCTCAAGTCTAGCCTCCGAAGGCATGCCCTACAATAATCGTGACGCGAACGCGCGGCAACAGCTCCTACAAAAGCATAAAACTCTATACTGCTCACTCCAAAGCTGGCCAGGCAAACTCATCTACAAACCAGCGGACCGACACCGTGCAACCGTGCCTGCGAAGTACTGTAGTTTCAGCCGTTGCGCGGGCCAATCAGTCCAGGCCTGCGAATCCGCGCATTGACCCGCGTTCTTCGTACCAAGTGACCGTCGTATAATTCATCGATAGTACAAAGTACCACGATAAAAACGCGCTGCCAAAACGACTGAAGCGCATCATCCGCGGCGGCCAGGTCGCTCTCCGTGTCGATATTAAAAAAAAAAAAACGAGACCGCTTCGAACCAACGCGAGAGCGACAGCAAAAACGTGATCCCCTTAATTGAATCAGACGAGCTCGATGACAGCCATCTTCGCGTTGTCGCCCTTCCTGGGCATGGTGTGCAGCACTCGGCAGTAACCACCGTTGCGGTCGCCGTACCGTTCCGCGCCCGACTCGAACAGGGCATGCACCAGCTGCTTGTCGTACATGTATCCGAGCGCCTGCAAGGTTAAAAGGAAGCGCAACGGGCAGTTGAGAGGGCTGGGGTCCGCGTCACGAACAGTTCCATGTTCTCGACATATAGAGTACATGCACTCTAGCGGAAGAGAACGCAAGTCCAGCATGATCCAAAGATAAAAAAACATCATCTGTGAGATCGAGGGTTTCGTTGAAGCTCATCTTTGCAAGCTGTGAGTGATACCTTGATCGCGACAGCAGGTTTCGTACGACCTCATGAAGCATACATATTCCTCATGATGTTCTCCCTCTGCAATATATAGTATACACGGTACATTGCACACGCAAAAACTATGGACTGTTGAGAGGAAGTACTACTAAGTACGACATCTACAACGAATTTTCCGAGCAAGTGAGTACACCAATGCCATGCACATCCACGCAATCCCGCAGTCCCACACGCGGTCTCTACCAAACGCGCGTACACAAAAAGAAACGGCTTCAGGTCACGGGGACGACGCCGGTTGAAAAAAACTGCGGGTTTATCGCCACATGTGTGTGCCGTGCTCTACCTGGCGGCGAGCGTGCAGGGAGCCGTCCTTGCTGAGGGTGATCATGTGGTCCACGCGCTTGCGTACAGCCTTAGCCCTCGCCAACGTGGTCACAACGCGTCCGTGACGGATGATCTGGAATAAGCGTTCGTCAACACAAGGGGGTTGTCGTTGAGCAAGCACACTGGGCAGGGGTGGTCACGCGACGCGCGCCTGTCCAAAAAGCAACCATGCCTCTTACCGCGTGTTTTGTGCGTTTGGGCGGGCCGCTAGTGACACCTTCATCCCTTCATCCCTTCATCTCCAACGTGATACACACCGACAATGATGGAACTGCTGCCACCATACACACAAAAAATAAACAAAAATACCATCGATAACTCCAAGGCGTGTTGCATCTTGATCCTCGGGGGCGAGCAGACCATGGCAAATATTATATATATATATATATATATCTCCAGCCCCCCGCCTTACTTAAGCTCCCACTCAATTACTATCCCATGTATCACCGGTCGGGTCCCGTCCCGTACCCTCTCCGCGCGTCAACCTGCGTCCGAGTACGTACATGAAAATATTCAATTTTGCTGCAGGATGAATACGGAGATACGCCTATCGTCTACACGATCGCCGAACCGACCCCGAGCTACTCTCCCCAGGAGGCTACAAGCTACCCAGGACCATCAAATGACGTGCGATATTTGAAGTGGTTGGTCACCCCAAAGAACGCAAAACACACAGGTCGTTGTGGATTGCGGCGCTGCGAAGGAGCACACGACGCACAACATCGGAGGCGGTCAGCCCCAAAACCGGCGGTATCATACTGCGGGGGCTCCCACCAACGCATCCCGCTGTGAAGTATGTCCGGTTTTCCACCAACGCATCCTGCGGAAATACTGTCTGATATTCCACCAAGGCGCCCCCCGCTGTAAATACTGCCCGGTCTTTTGCACCAACGCATCCCGCTGCGAACACGGTCCGGCTTTCCACCAACGAATTCCGCTGTAAATACAGTCCGGTTTTTCATCAATGCATCCCACGGTAAACACTATTCGGGTTTCCACCAATACATCCCGCGGTATATAGTGTCCGGTTTGAGTTACCTGCGTGGTGAGTCCCCGCAATAGCGCCTTACGCTGGTCCGAGGGAAGGTTGAGCTTCTTGAAGCCCTTCCTGTGGCGCTGGAGTCGAGGAGCAGACGGTTCAAAAACACTCGCGCATTAGTCGTTGAAGGGGTCGGTCCGTATCGGGAGGAAAAGGGGGTGACGGGCTACCCACGCGTGGGGTTCATTTCTGCTTCTGAGCACCAAGGCATGAACAACGATGTAAAAACATGGCACTCTTCGATGACATGGGGGAGAGGCGTCTGACTGACTGAGATGGGCTGGCAATGTCTCCCCCCCCGTAAATATTGTACACTGCCGCAACGAAGACAATCGAGCCGCTAGCGCCACGAGGGTGCTCCATGTATGTGAAACGTTAAAACAGCTGTGGCATATAGGCCAGAAACACAACTAACTACGGGTGGAAACATGCTCCCTCGGCTAAACAGCCATGGGCGGACTCCAGCACCCCATTGAAAATACAACGACAAGCGCTCCATCCAAGCACACTGAAGCGATAAAATAAAAACAGAAGACACATGCATAACGACAACACGCACAGGCACAGGCACCACGGCCGGGGGATCCGTCAGGCAAAATTATATATAAACGATTTTCCGCACGCCGACTCTCTTTGGAGCCAGGTCTCGGTAGAACGAAAGTTTTTTTGTTCATCACACGGTTCTCCTTCCGCTTACTCCCCCCCCCCCTGAAAACAAAAAGGAATACCCATGCAAAACTTAACAAACCACAAGGAAGCGACAACAACATACCATGCTAAACACCAGCGTAGGGGGAACCATCAGACAGAGTTAGATTGAAACGTTTGTCCGCAGGATGACTCTCCTGGAGCCAGCTTTCGGTAGAACGAAAGTTTTTTTTTATCGTCACACGGCCCCTCTCCCGCTATAATCCATACTCCGCCCGATGAAAGCAAAGGGACTAGCGCCAACCAGCACACAGAAGCGACAAAAACACACCACGCACCGACACCAAGGTCCAGGGAACCGTCGGACAAATTTAGATATAAACGATTGTCCGCAGGCTGACTCTATTGGAGCCAGCTATCGGTAGAACGAAAGTTATTTTGTTCGTCATACGGCCCTCTTCCAGCTACGAGTACACTCCGCCCGCTTCAAACGCAAGGGAAGAGCATACGACATCAAAAGCACACAGAAGCGACAACAATACACAGCGCATGGGCACCAACTACGGCCTGGGGAACCGTCAGACAAAATTAGATGTAAGCGATTGTCCGCAGGCTGACCCTCTTGGAGCCAGCTGTCGGTAGAACGAAAGTTATGTTGTTCGTCATACGGCCCCTCTCCCGCTATATACTCCGCGTTGAAATCAGACATAATTTGGGACACTCGCTACATAATACTGCTGTACCATACGGGCACTCCGCGATCAGGGAAACCGTCGGACAATTTTGGATATTGAAACGATTGTCCGCAGGTTGACTCTTTTGACTATTGGAGTCAACTTTCAGCAGAAAGTTTTGTTCGTTGGTCTCACGGTTACCCTTCGCGCTATAACATGTACACTCCCACCAGTAGAGTCAAACGGAATACACGCCGACAAGCAAGCACACAGAGGTAGTGGTGACAACGACAAACTCTTTTCAATATACGGGAGCACTGCGAAAAGGGGAACCGTCAGTCAAATTTAGATAACAAACAATTGTCCGCAGGTTGACTCTCTTGGAGCCAACTCTCGGTAGAACGAAAGTTTTTGATCGTCACACGATCCCCCTGCCGCTACTCGTGTACGAAGTCAAGTATAGTACTAGTAGTAGTAGTAATGGTAGTAGTAGTAGTAGTACTAGTAGCAGTAGTAATGGTAGTAGCAGTAGTACTAGTACTAGTAGCAGTAGTAATGGTAGTAGCAGTAGTAGTAGTAGTAGTAGTAGTAGTAGTAGTAGTAGTAGTAGTAGTAGTAGTAGTAGTAGTAGTAGTAGTAGTAGTAGTAGTAGTAGTAGTAGTAGTAGTAGTAGTAGTAGTAGTAGTAGTAGTAGTAGTAGTAGTAGTAGTAGTAGTAGTAGTAGTAGTAGTAGTAGTAGAAGTAGTAGTAGCAGTAGCAGTAGTCCGTCAGTCGAAGAACAAGGGACACGCGCCATCGACGGAGCACCGAGCACGAAAAAACCGACGAAACTAACAACCCACGGCTACGCGGGTAGGCAAGGTAAACCGTCAGACAAAATTATATGTAAACGATTGTCCGCAGGTTGACCCTCTTGGAGCCAACTCTCGGTAGAACGAAAGTTTTTCTTTCATCATCACGCGGTGTTCCCTCCCGCTATGTACGATAGATACACCACTGAAAAGTACGAACAATCAAGTTCATGGAAACAATGATCGGGCACCACAACTGCTGTAGTCGGGGGAACCGGAAACATCAACAACGGGGAAAAGGGAAAAGCACACGCCCGGTCACCCCATTGCCCACAAATACGTGCGCATGACAATACGGAAACTGACAAGACCGCAGCCGTAGCAATCGAGCAGACGCGTCAATTCAGTCAATCAAGTCGAAAGGAGAAGCATGGCGTCATGTCCCTATCATATATACGAGCCTACGTGTAAGATCGAAGGTTGCCAATTTGGGATTTGTGGAGCGGGATTGAATCGTAACATCGTATGGAAGGCGTGTTTGGCTAGGGGATACAAGAACGAGAGAGAGCGAGTCTGGTTGATGTTAAGCTCGCATTCAGGAGAGACATGTTCAAGTTGGTACGTTTTCGATCGGTAGGCTCTCATCCCGAATGACAGCCCTCGCCTGCTAAACCGACGAAGGCTCTCAGGCTGCTGCTTCAACACGACGTAGGCAAAGAAGAGAGTAACACCGGTACCTGATGTGTACCAGTAGCTTGTACTGGTATACCTGGTATGCGTAAGAGGACATCGTTTCGAACGAGCGACTTGTCCTATATAGGTCCTATATAGGGTACGTTTCGTTTCCAGATTCTGAAATGAGAGCTGCCAAAGGGTACGTACGTTCTATTTCCAGCACGCCCGACACCAGTACAGAGCACAGAAGCGTGAAACACAGCAGGACGGTTCTACTGCTGTAGTACACATAGAGCTTCAGCCGTCCTGATCTCCTCGCGTCATGTATATGCTATCTTATGTCATAATTATCCTTGTTTCTTGCCTTTTTTTCTTATTGTCTGCTCTGGCGTGTGTTGTTCTCTTCTCCTACCCGGTACGTTGGCATTTCACTTGCTTTACCCAATTTTTTGCGATTGTGCTTGTTTTGGTTTTTCTCTGTCTCAGTCCGTGATCACTGGAGGTGTTACCCTTTTGCTTACCCGGGTACTCGTGAGTAATACCCGCCCTGCCAATACCCGTCACGTGTACAAGAGACAATTCATGCTCGCCGAGTATTTGAGGCGCGGGTACCCGCTTACCCAGTTTAAAACGAGTGCCCGGGTACCCGTTGCTTTACCTTGGAAATCCCGGAGATGGCAACTTATCATCCCCTAAATCAAGTCCCCTAGGTAGTATTTCGTAAAGAGTCTCGAGGACTTTTCAACCCTTTTCAAAATGAAAATGGCGTCTCATGCCTTACATACGACACCATACCAAAGGTTTTACCCTTTTGCCAAATACCCGGGTATTCGTGAATACATACTATTAATACCCGGTTTGCTAATACCCGTCACGGGCACCGGTAATATTTCATACTCGCCGAGTATTTGGGCCCGAGGCACTAGGGTACCCGGCTGCCAGGCGGGTACCCGGGCGTTATACGGGTAGCCGCCGATAAGCGGGTACCACCCACCCAAAATGGCCGTAAATGCTCACGAGTACTCGTAGCCGGGTATTTATTTCACAAAGTTGGCGGGTACCGGTACTCGTCGGTTAAGACCTATAGTGACTTGTTCACCCATCATTACACGTAATAATCGCACTTATCAGGTAGCTTAATACTTGTATCATTGCCGTGTTTACTGCCGCTCTACAATATTGTGTGGTTGCTGTATTGCTGTACCCGTACCTTGTCTAAGTAACGGTTGTTTTTCGACATAATGCTTGTTTCAGCACTGCCAAGACGAATCTTAGACGTGCCTAGACGAACCTAAGAAGTGCCAAGACGAACCTAAGACGTGCCAAGACGCATTTAAGACGTGCCAAGACGAATCTAAGACGCGCTAAGACGCAAAAAATGGATTAAGACGAATGGAATTTGCACGACTGATTCCAAAATTTTTCGGGCTGCGGCCGGCTTAATGCCTCGCTACGCTCTATTTCCCAGTCCGACTTACGGCTCGCTTAGAAGATTGGGCCCAAGACCTACGCCAATGGGAAAGCGAAGTACCAACAAAAAGTTTGAATTCCAAAGATACCCGCCAAAAAAATTAGACCACGCTTCCTATGGGCACGTTTAGAAAAAAAAAAAGTTCCTAACATTTGGAAAAGCCCGAAAAAAGCAAATCTGGGGCCGATGTTGGGCCAAGATCGGCTTGAGAAAACTCAGGCCGATCTTTGGTTCGAAGCGGCGACATTCCGAGTCTTCGACAGACATCGATCGACAAAACCAACGATTGCGTCATGAATTATGAACGGAGTGCGCTCGTTAGGGGCTCCGACCCACCCTTGGGTCACCGTCTTCACACAATGGCGAGTGACGTGCGGCGGGCGCTGGCCAGGCGTACGATAAAAAAAGAAATAGCCGCTGGTGTGTACGAAACAGAAGACAAAATTTCTCGATCCGTCTCGAAAGGCAAAAAACAGGCTTTTTTTCTGGTTTGGGAGGATACCGCAGGACGCCGCCGGCAAGCTCTCGCCGCCTAGAGCATTTAATCACTATCTATCTTCGATGCCGTCGTCTATACTCGTTGGCCTTGCCCGACACCAAGCGGGTTGGCCGTGGGCGGAGTCTATATCGAGATCGAGCATCTATCGTCGCACGAGCTGATTTTTATCAGCTTGTTGACAATCTGCAACGAGAGAAAACAAATTGTGCCGCCTGCAGCCGTTACAAAAAAGAAGAAAAAATCAAACTTTTTTTTCCATTTTTTCCCACAGCGGCGGTACGTGGATATTTTCGGCTGTTTTTTTAAAGCAATATTTTTGAAAGAAAACTTTGGGACTTCGCGTTTCCATTGGCATAGGTCTAAGTGACCACATAAAAACAGTATCTCTCTAGGTTAAGGAATCAGGACGGACACTCAATTGGTGTACTGATATAGGTGGGTACGAACAACGCTTCACGAAGTACCGGTATTCGTACGATTTATACGTAATGACCGTGGAAAATTTGAACATCCACACGGCTGCGTGATGCATGTTGCTTCGCTTTTCTTCTGACTTCTACGTAAGCCAAACGGCGGCACACGGCGATCGCAGCCGCGACCAACCACACAGCAGTTTAACTCACCAGGTAAAGCAGTAGCACCCGCGGTACCAGTACCAAAAGGCTGTTTCCTATGCGGTTCGATTTCGAGCTTCAGGTTTGTATTTTTCGATTTCAAAATGAATGACCCTGCTTATGCAGTCCAAATATGCAAAATCCGACGGGAATTTTTTTCGATTTGAGAATCCGATGACCTAAGTCGTCGGATTTTGGGATCCGACGACTTGGGTCATCAGATTTTCAAATCGAAAAAAAAAAAGTACGCTCTCTAAATCCAAGACGTTATCCACGACAGCAAACAGCAGCAGAACGATCTATGAGTTGGATGGTGACACAACCGTATAGCGACGTTGCTTCGCGCCCGACGCGCGGGCGGCGCGTCCCTCCGTGGCCAGACTACAGTCGGCTGGCGCGGGCTCGGGCCTAGAGACCAAGAGAAGCGCCCTCGGTACGCACCTCTCTGTGGATACGTACTCGTCGACGACACTGCTGTACAGCAGCAGCACAGCAGCAGCAGCAGTCAGTCACAAAATGAAACACAAAATGCCAATACAGGTTGACTCTAGCGCACTCGCCACGTCTCTTCGCCGCCAGACCAGAGGCAGTCAGCGTGGGCTCGGACGCTTGGGTCCTACGCGCAGGGCAGCGCACCCAGCGCGTCTGTTATCGGCGCCAAACCACAATAACAGCAGTTGGTTTCGGCGTTTGCTCGAACCTCTACACGCACAATAAACCTGATTTTTCTGGATAGGAAGACTCTTTCGATTTGCCAAGTTCATATCTGAAAATGCGATCGGGTCAAAATCTGAAGCTCAAAAATCGAACCGCATAGGAAACGGCCTAAATTAGAAGGTGTATACACGTATACACACCTCAGCACCAGAAACTACAACTGCAGTACCTACTCGTACGCTGACAGATACAGCAGTACTCGTACCTGATGCAAGCAAAATTACACAGAAGCAGCTTTCGAGAGAGTTGATGCACGCGCCAACTGCGGGTTTCCGAACGAATAGGAACGTTCGCGAGGAGGTGTGGGCCAGTGTCTATTAATAGGATGAAAAGCCACCCGTCGTAATCTTAACTTCGCTGCAGGACGCCACGTCGATCGATAACCGCCGTGGGTGGTGTACAAACAGCGCAGTCTGTACGTGCCCTACGCTCGTATTCAGTCTGTGGTACACAAACAACTAAATAGTCAACAATACGAGTACTACTACTGCTGTACCTTGCACGCAAACATACCAGCAGGCCGGTTCGATTATCATCTATTAATAGAACGTAACAGAGAGCACCACATGATGTGAGAGGTGAGAAGCTAGTCAAATACCAGGTACGTTGGAGCGATCAGTATGTCGTTAGATATGCTGTATGGGACATGTGATGATGCACATGTTGATATCGGTGGGCATCTGAATCGATGGGATTGTACACACTCGCGACTTCATTTACGTATTACTTATAATAGTATTAATAGCTACCAGCAAAGCCGTCGCTACATAAACGCATCGGCAGCCGTAAATAATGAGTCACACCCATCAGGAAAAACCTGAGGCCAACAAAACACAAAACACTCTATCAGATTTTAGGACAGTTCTATCCAGGAACACAGCGAACGCAGGCTCTGGACTCGTTTGCACTCCCAGCTATAGGTCGGTAAGCCACGTGGTGGTTGGCATATGGCTGGACTCGTGCCGCTCGCCAAACCAGAGGCTGTCCTGTCGCCCTTCAACCAAACATGCTACTCTTAGAGGAGAGACATAACACGGGACCGAGCGGTCTAGCGACCCACAAGACATCGATCGCTCCCTCATCCTTCCTTCCTCCGGCACCACCTAGCCACTCACCATCATTCGCAAAGTGCTACCGTCATCCGCGGCCTCGCGTTGGCACACCGTGTTGTATCCCGTGAAACCCGACATCGCAGCTCCCTGCGCCCTGATGTTAGCGGCTGCCCCGACCACCACACCAGGTGCGGCGAACATGAAAGACGATGCCTGGGCGATAAGCGCCACGAGGCATGCCAGAAGGGCGAACGTGCGAGCCATGGTCGAAGTGTGCCGCGTGCTCTGGGCTCCTTCCCGTGTTTCTCTTCTTCTCCGCTACGAACGGATAGCGAGTCTGCTGTTGATTTGGTTCGTCTTCAGGAAGAGGGTTGTGGAAACCTACGTACTGTCAGCGGGGAGTAGGGGTTGCTTTACGTGGGATGGAGGGGATAAACGCATGTTGGCGTGTTTGCATAGGGTAGTAATATTATTACGAGAAAGGCGCGAATTAATGGATACCTGGTCTGGTAGTATGGAGTACCAGGTATTATTTTGCGGCCGATTCTACGGAGCTCTCCACTGGCACGTTTGTTTCTCGTCTCCAAGCCAGATAAAATGAACGACTCAATCAGCAGCAATGAATCCTAATCCATCCGCGAAGTTCGGAGCGTCCCACCCACTGCACTCTGCACACCTCACCAGGATAGAAGGATAGTTAGTCGCTGCGACTACCAAGAAACCAGCAATTGACCACCGACACCGACGTGAACATGGACGTCGTCGACAATGACGAGGCTCGCGAGGACCTCGTGCATCGCTTCAACGCCCAGCTTCCGTACAGGAACAGCCTACCCAAGGAACGCAACCTTCTCTTGGCGGACATCATGGCTTGCCTCACCGCCGGCGGCTCGCGGGACAACAGTGTTCGAGTGCTGCGGGCATGCTCCGGGTTGGAGAGGATGCGAGGTCTTAAATACAACTTTGACGATGGCTCGCGGCTGTTGATCGCGCAAGCACTGTACAATCTAGCCTTCCCGACAACGGGCCTTCCGTTGCCGTGGGAATGCGGCAACAAGGTCATGCGCTCCCTGACTTGGCTCATCAGCAAGAAGCAAGGCCAGCTTGCCTTGGTAGGGAAACTGGTGTTGCCCTGGCACTGCATGTTTGCCACATTGGACGAGTGTGCTCCCCGAGGCTTCCCGCTAGGCTCGGGTAGCACCGAGAGATCCAGACTCACAGTGCTGGTAGACCTGATACGGCACGCAAGGCGATACTGGGCTGCTGGAGCGGACCGTGAGATTTGGGACGAGTTCAAGGAGGAAATTACTCTAACCCAGACGCAAGCTGCGTTTAGGGCCCTGTACCTTCTGTGTATGTTCATGCCGACCCGGTCAAGCCTATACGAGGAGCTTCTGCCAGAATGGTTCAGGTTTGTCCAGAGTAGTAGCAGCACAATTATCTGACTGCACTCTTTTTGTTTCTTTTTCCAAGTTCGATATCGAGAGAACGGAGATCGGACTCGCTCGTGCAGTCCTTTTTTTGGTACCAATCGCAAGAGTCCAAAATGCGAAAGTGAGGTTTGTTGAGTGTGTCGACTCCGACAGATCATTGATGCCCACTTGACGATCTAGCAGTATACCGGTAGCATATTTCAGGGCAGACAAATCCCTGATTTGACCTACCAAAATAGATTGTTGCCGGCCGGGTGGGCAATCTTCTGCATGATCTACAGCAGTAGTAGGACACTTTTCCTCGGTTGGATGTGCACTGACGCACTGACACAGATCCTCTGCACAACACCTGGCACCAGGTACTACGTACCTGGTATATCATAACGGCCGGTTAGGAACTACCACAGACAGGTACCATAGATTATCCAAATCGTAATCGTTACGCTGTCCGACGTCGTTTGTTGTGGTTGATCATTTCAGGCTTGGATGATATGCCAACTTGGGTACGGCGTTGCTGCTGTTGCAGGCTCCGATGGTATGTGGGCTGTAGTTCGCACTGCTGTTGTTGTTTCTGTTTCCTATGCCCTTCGATTTCGAGCTTCATATCTATTTTTTTCGATCGCTCTGTCACCATCCAACTCATCGATCGTTCTGCTGCTGTTTGCTGTCGTGGATATCATATTGAATGTAGAGAGCATGCCATTTTTCGATTTGAAAATCTGATGACCCACGTCGTCGGATTTTGGGCCAAACTCCGACAACTTGGGTCATCGGATTCTCAAATCGAAAAATAATTCCGGTCGGATTTTGCATATTTGGACTGCATAAGCAAGCAGGGTCGTTCATTTTTTAAATCTAAAAATACAAGTCTGGAGCTCGAAAGCGAACCGCATAGGAAACAGCCTGATAATCCGATGGCCCAAGGGGAAGGCTTGTGAGGAGACTCTGGAACAGATCGAGAAGCAATCCGTGTTTTGTTGTGAACGGGCGAATTGCGAATTTAGAGGTTGAAATATTCTATGATTGATGAGCGAAAACCAACGCATACTTTACGTGTATCCCTGAGGTCAGGGACTAGCCGAAACGAAACTAAGCTTGAGCAGTTTAAGCGGACGTCGAAAAATACGATGTAATTGATAAGTCCAATATTTAGATACCTGGTGAACAAGAAGAGATCTCGCACACGAAATCATTCTCACACAGTTCGGCAAGCACAGCAATCCCAAACGGGAAGCGCGCGACCTCAGCTGACCAGTGAACTACGTGATAAAGAGCAAGACCTTCCTGAACAATTGAAGGTCAATCTACCAGAATTTCCGTAGTTTCTAGTTCCTGGGCCGTCCGTCTCCGCTGTGATTTCTGTTCTTCAAGATTTTGGCCCAGAATCCGACGACTTGGCCCATCAGATTTTACATCGAAAAATGGCATGCTTTCTAAATTTAAGATGTTATCGAGGACAGCAAGCAGCAGCAGAACGAACGATGAGTTGGATGGTGACACAGCTGGATAGCGCCGTTGCTTCGCACCCGACGCGCAGTCGGCGGGCGGCGTGTCTCTCCGTGGTCAGACTACGGTCGGCTGGCGCGGGCTCGGGCCTAGAGACCAAGAGAAGCGCACTCGGCGCGCACGTCCCCGTGGATACGTACTCGCAGACTACAGCAGCAATCAGTCACATGCATTGTGAAATACCAAAGACCACGACAGGTTGAACTGGGCATGTCCCTTTTGCCGTTTAGACCTATGCCAATGGGAAAGCGAAGTATCAATAGAAAGTTTGAATTCCAAAGATATCCGCCAAAAAAATTTAGAACACGCTTCCTATGGGCACGTTCAGAAAAAAAAAAAGTTCCCAACTTTTGGAAAAGCCCGAAAAAAGCAAATCTGGGGCCGATGTTGGGCCAAGATCGGCCTGAGAAAACTCAGGCCGATCTTTGGTTCGAAGCGGCGAGATTCCGAGTCCTCGACAGACATCGATCGACCAAACCAACGATTGCGTCATGAATTCTGCACGGAGTGCGCTCGTTAGGGGCTCCGACCCACCCTTGGGTCACCGTCTTCACACAATGGCCAGTGACGTGCGGCGGGCGCTGACCAGGCCTGCGATAAAATAACAAATAGCCGCTGGTGTGTACAAAACAGAAGACAAAATTTCTCGATCCGTCTCGAATGGAAAAAAACAGACTTTTTTTCTGGTTTGGGAGGATACCGCAGGACACCGCCGGCAAGCTCTCGCCCCCTAGAGCATGTGTTCACTTTCTATCTTCGATGCCGTCATCTATACTCGTTGGCCTTGCCCGACACCGAGCGGGTTGGCCTTGGGCTGAGTCTACATCGAGATCGAGCATCTATCGTCGCACGAGTTGATTTTTATCGGCGTGTTGACAATTTGGAACGAGAGAAAACAAATTGCGCCGCCTGCAGCCGTTGGAAAAAAAGAAGGAAAAATCAAACATTTTTTCCCTTTTTTCCCACAGCGGCGGTACGAGGATATTTTCGGCTGTTTATTTAAAGCAATGTTTTTGAAAAAAAAGTTTCGGACTTCGCGTTTCCATTGGCATAGGTCTTACGGTAATTTCTTCGTGCCCGAGTGCGCGATCATATTCCGATTGAAACCAAACACGGAACACGGAACGAAATCAGTATAACTGCTGCGTAATTGCGAAGTAATTTGTCCTTCGCCGCACTCTTCCAATATCCCGTTCGCTCGTCGTACATTTTCAGGCTTTGGGGACAGGTTGATCACTGTCCGTCGTGGGACGGGGCATGGCTCACCCTCGTATGTAGGGCAACTCAGCAATCCCCCTCCACGTTCGACTGGACCCCGTACATGGCCGACATCTACAACCTTGCTCGCGCAACTATTCGCACCCCAGTATCCATGGGTGACGCAGGCGCGGCCCCGTTGCCCCGAAGCCGCCAGGTCGCATACCAGTACCAATCGATCGCGCCATCGGCCTGTCTTACGGGGGTCGTCAAGCTTAACAAGATTGCAGTAATGGTCGTGTTCTTTCTTGGCAAGGGCGGCCCGGCGGAGCTAGTCCGAACGTCAGACGTGGCGATCGTCCCGCCGGCAGGAGAGGTCATCGACGGTGCTTACGGAGGGGGGGAGGGTGACAAGCAGTCATTGGTTTCTCCAGGCGCGAAACACCTGGTGTCGCTGTTCCGCGGCCTGAGGACGTACTTCCACCCTAGCAATGGAGGAAGATGGACGACCGATCTAGCGTTTCTGACGAACTTCGTCTTGAGTCGGTTGGCCGAGCGCGTTGGCTGCGAGACCGTGCTCCGCGAAGCAGGGCGGTCGCCCCCGACAGGGGAGCTTACGCGTGGCGATGCGCAGTTGGTAGTGGACGCGTTGTTGCCGTTGGTCCTCGAGATGGTGTATTCGAAGGATTTGTCCACAGGTTCCATCGCGAATAATTGCCTGTCGGTTCTGGCGGCCCTGAGCCCGAGGACCATCGCCCGTGCTTCCACCGATGTTATTTTTCGGGCGTTGGACCCAGTGGCCTCCATCAACCACACCCACCAGGTAAGAGACCTCCACCGACACCATGGGCTCCTGTTTAGCACGTGTAGTGTTGATAGTGCGAACACGTGTGGCCGCCGTCGAAAGTCCATAAATGCTTCCCGCAAGTCTGTACAAGCAGCTACTGCTGTAGACTACGGTCGTACCTGGTATGATACAAATATATTTGATGTCGACGTGTCCTGTCAGGCATCGAGAAATGTTTTTTAGACCAAGTTTTGAGCCGTAAAACGAGTTTGCTCGCGATGAGGTTCTGTTTGCTCCTCATGGCTTCCTTTATCGCCTCTCTGACGGGGACGGCCTCGGCCGTGCTCGCGTCGTGTCCCGGCGGGGCGTGCTGTTTTCGTTTTCTTCAGAATAGCTGTTGCGATATCTCGAAGTTTATACGTACGTACCACCCTGGGTCTGAATATCATTGGAGTTTGTCGGTAGTTCAGCAGGTATTATAGCTGTGTTTCGCTTCGACGTATATAGAAGATCGAGGGTTTGCATCCCGGAAAGCCCTTGCGTGTTTTTTCGTGTACCAGTTTTTCATTTTTTTTTTTGTCTGGCCCCATGTTTTCATACATGTGGGTTCACAACCGGTAGCTCTCGGACCTGATTTTTTTTTTTCTCGAGTTGTAGATGTGACTTGTCTCCTCGAGTTGTAGACGTGACTTTATGATAATGATCGCAACCGGCAGTTCTCGAGATGGCTAAAAGTACCAAAAACAAAAATAACAGAGCAAAAAAATAAGGTGCCGGTGCGCGCACAGAGTGCTGCTGCGTGCTGCTGCTCTATGTGTTGATATGCTGCCGTTGTTCTGCTGCAGTTGCTGCTGCTGCTTGCTTCTGTTCATCATCGTGCACCTGTCACCTGAGGTGTTGTTAATACAAACAGCATTGCTTACGGACTGTCAATTGTTTTATGTTGCGAACGAACATACTTTAGTACACCGTTATTACGGACCATAGTTAATAGGACCTACGGTGCACACAAAAACCTATATATTTTCCTATTTTACTAACCATATTTGGTCCTGTTTACTACAGTATGGTCCCCCGCAATAGACAGTACTGTCGTTTTCGTGCGGCCTGGGCTTATCTGTTTTAGGGCCGTTCCTAACGAACCAAAAAAAATCAGCATGCCAAAAGATCACGCACGATCCGTGACATTTCAGTTCTAACGAAAAAAAGCCGAAAAACGTCGGGTTTCGTGATATTTTCAAGTAGTTAAAGTTCTGATATTTCAAACCCAACGTTTTTTGGGGGTGTGGAGCAAACTCGCGAGAGTGGGGCACAGCCAGGCCGGGCTGGGCCGTCCGCACCTGGCCTAGCCCGTGACATATTCGAATCGCGGGCCGAAGCCGGACCCAGCCTGCGAGATTCCATCTCGCAGGCCGTCTGCGCGGCCTGGCCTGTGACATCCCCAGGTCATTTTCCCGTTTGTCTTCCAGCAGTGGCTCCTCCTCCTGGAAATTTCGAGGCCACAACCTCCTCGTTAGCCCGCGCCCAGCGGTGTCTTTGGGTAGCCGCCCGTTGTCCACAAGCAGCGTACGAAGCAGAGTCTGCCATGCCCCTATGACGACCATCGGATACCGTTGGTGCACGTGGGTTGCGTAGTGCCTTGATCAGGCGTATTTTGAGACACGACAAATGTCACGAATCGTGATTTTGTTTTTTTTTTAGGGAAAAGCTAAAAAAATTGGCGTCATGAATCGTGATTTTTTTGTCGTGAATCACGTTTTTTTGTCGTGATTCACGACAAAAAAATCACGATTCGCGTAAAAAATGTCACGAATCGTGACTTTTTTTTGTTCGTTAGGAGTGGCCCTTATGCCTCATGGCCATCATGACATGCGCGGAGCCGCAGGCGGGCGTCAGCCATTAGCGGCGAATCCCCCCGTTGTACACTGGTACTTTTTTGTACCAGGTACCAATATATACAGCAAGTACTGCTGTGTTTGCGCTGATGCTGTTGTACGGCTGTGTTTGCACCGGTGCTGGTCTGTATTGATTAGGTGTGTACATTCGCCGCTGCAGACGCCTCCGCTTGTTCCATGCGTGGCTTATCACCGTGATCGAGGAGGAGAGCGGACAAAATAACCTAAACACCACCTTACACACGGGTCGTATGGCTATATCACAGACCCCAGGTATATACCAGGTATATATACAAGGGCTCCGCGTGGGTGCCTGCCGGCACCCATGCTCCTAATAGAGAAATACACCTCAGTGCCAATTTGTTATTACTTTTAAGCAAGTTAACATGAACACACCATGCGATGTTATTACGAACAGGATCAAGTCAATGGCAAGTGGTGCAGCAAAAAAAGGCAATGCCGAGTTTCAGTTCTCAGTTTTTTTGTGTCTGTCTTACTCGCATTATACACCAACTTTTATGGCAATTTTTTGCGAATTTGTTTTTGTCTTTTTCAGCGATGTCTGCAGCCCAAAAATCAGCACCGTCTATTATTATGGGCCAGGAAATCATGGTTACTTTCTATCTCAGCACAAGTTCCTGAAGGAGGCAGAAATCAGCTCAGTTCTGAGAGGCTTCTCACATTTCTCAAAACTGAGATTACTTGGATTTTGTGCACTCAAAACACTGCTGCCCTTTAGAGCCCATCTTAACGGGGAACACTAAAATTCGTTATTTGGAAATAAAATTTCAGTTTCAATGAATTTTAATTTGATTTCGAAAAAAAAAAAAACGTGTTTGTATCCTATCGGGAAACGGCGCATTCATTGTCAAACAAAAAGGAAATCGAAACAACCTGGAATAACGAAGCGGGTCACACAACGCCCAGCCTACAAACAGCGAAGAGCGTAGACGAGAGCGAAGGTTTGCGTTGTCGCGTGCGCGCCGCCGTCAGCATTTTTTTCTTTTTGGTGGCTCAGGATAGGAAGCTATCACTCTCAGGGTGTCTTGGGTGGGCAGAGGGAGCCCTCAAGCGCCACGTGCGGAACAGCAACGGCGGTGGTGCAGCTATCGAGGTCTCGAGCGTATCCTCTGTTTTTTTTGCTTGTTTGCTCGGTTTTCGTGATGGTTGGCCGATCGAGCACGCCGAAAAAGTGGGCTTGCGGCCGCCATGATTTCTTTTGAGGCACCACCGCCGGGGTATGATGTGATATGGTCTGTGGCCGTGGGCGCGGCTATTGCTCCGGTCGCCTGTCGTTGAGGTTCGCGTTTTATCGCCTCGACGGTGGTCACCGAAGCGGCCAAGAATCACCCCAGACTCCACCGGGGGTGTTGACCCACCATGAACATGCTACATCAAGGCTGATGAACTCCCAAATTCGAAATTAAAATTAAAAAAATCACACGAAAAAAATCCCAAAAGACTTTTCACTCAAATTGATTTTTTTTAATTTGCCCCTTCGAATCCTGCCTGGTCGTTCACTCTCTGGCGAATCAGATGCAAAGTAAATTGGAAAAAAAAAATCGAACCAAATTGAAAGGACCAAATGTCCTCGTTAAAAAACGGGCCGTTATCTGACCAGCTACAAGTACCCAATACCCACGCCGAAGTGTCACACCTATCAGCGTCAAGCTATACCTACTGCCAACGGCGCTTATGCATGATATGCATGAGAGATGGCCTCTCCCTCACATGAAAGCGATAGCAGCAGCAGCACAACAGCAAAAACAGCAGCAGTTGTAGTAGCAGGCATCGCTGCTGCTGCGGTTGGTTGCTGCTGCTGCTGCTGCTGCTGCTGCTGCTGCTGCTGCTGCTGCTGCTGCTACTGTGTAGCAGCAGTAGCAGCATCGCAGCAGACAACAACTTGCAGTATCCGCCGAAATTACCTCGAGTACAGGACGCGTACTGTTCGCGCATTATCGCACCATGAAATACCCAATCATGAGTACAAGCAGTAATCGCAGTTGATAACCCGAGATGCTGCGAATATGAGCAGTATCAAACACCTGATACCTGATATCGATCGGCAATACAGAACAACCACAAAGTACGGCTAACATGGTCAGTATTCTCAGTGTGAACCCCGAAATTCTCAGATTGGATATACGTGAAGCACACGCAGCAGTATCCGCAGCAGCACAGAACCCCGACGTGCTGCAAGTACTCGCAGTGGGAGCAAGCAGTCTTGAAACCTCGATTGCCTCCAGTCGCCGAAACAACTTGCCGCGTTTTTCACCAGAAAATGGTAACATCTTAACTTAACCTGGCGCGAAGGATCGTATCTTTAAATCGGGACCGTATCTCCCTTGGTAGATACCTGGCCTCTCTGGATTTTTTTTTCTACAGCGACAAACGTCTGCTGTCAGTACGACCGATTGAGTGGTTGAAACTCAACTGTGGAACCAGCGTGATACATCAGACACGCTCGCGGTTGTCACGGATATTTGGTTTTGCTTTGTACAAATTCGAAGTAGAATGCCTCTGAACTACTGTACTGCTGCTGTAGTGGTACTCGTATCCCAATGCGCCTCCAGAGATCAGACCTTGCAGCAGTAGACAGTCCGAGCATGCACGATCACGTGTATGATATCCTCCGATGCGTTTGGTCGGTTTTTTTCCTATCGAACCCACAACACTCGGCCGAATTGACACTCTCCAACAACCTTCATTCAATTCGACCGGCGAAAATAAATGACATGCCGAAATTTACGGAGAAACACCATATCACCGAGACATCCAACGATCTGGTACCAATAACGGCGCGATACCCTCGCGCGTAGTCTAGCCGCGGAGAGAGACGGGCAAGGGAAGGCAGCCACCGAGTAAGGCAAGACCGACGGGTTCGAATTGGCCGATGGCGGCCCGTAAAGCAAGGGAGTCGGGAGAAAGCGGTAGCATCAGCAAGGCCGAGAGATCGAACCTTGGCGAGAAAAAAAAGAAAAAGCTAAGATCGAGCCTGTCACGGTAAGCTCTTCGCGGAGCAACAACGGTGAAACCAGGATCGAAGAAAATAGAACCTCCGTCTCCTCACCCCAGCAAAGATCCTTCGAGTTCGGGGTCGCTGCGCTCGTCGGTGGCGCGAGACTCGAGATGCGCGCACCGAGAACACCCGTCGGAGCCCGGCGAGCGCGACCCGCGAGGAAAGCGGTCGAAAAAACAAGCCGGGAAAGCGAAGGCGTCTGGAATCCAGCCTAAATTCAACGCGAATTTTTCGGAATCGGAAGCGAGTGTGAATGCTTTGCTCTCACTCGTCCGAACGATTATATCTATATCGATACATATGATTGTCACAAGCCTTTGTCACGCACCCGTGTCGTACCATTCCATATCATCTACTGCCCCCTGTAGGCAAGCCACCGACTTGGAGACTCATCCGGGGACAAGCTACTCAGCTTAAAAATAGTAACCCTTCGTCACACAATATAAACCCCCAGATCTCCGTAGAGCAGTATCAACCACGCCAGTATCACGGGAACGATACACGTGGAGCGCTTGAAAAAGAGCTCCACGGGAGTAATGCAGAATTGTCGAAGTCCTTCAGAGACAGAGCGAAAGTGTCTCTTGCTTGCCGTCGCTTGCTGAAAAAATGTCTCGTTTGCCCTCGCCGTCTTTGCGTCGTGTGTCTCCACCACAACCTTCTCCGACTCTGGTACGGTTTGCTGGTGTACTACCGGTACAACGTAGGCCCCAGCGGCTATCCGGGCGTTGACCTGCCTTTTCCATCCGCTCATGTACCCGCGGCCTTACCTGGCGCCTTATCTTCCGGCCCTATTGGAGCTCACTCTACCGGGCCTTGATGCAAACGATGTCACCAAGACTACGGTTACTCTGCACCTATACCACACAATACTCTGCTGGGTGCCTGTCCAGGGCAATGCCGTCAGGTGAGTTGGGGTTTCTGTTGAGGACAGGTGTAATTTGATCCGTGCAGGAGGGCACATATGTACCCCAATAGTTCTTGAATAGGCTTGGGTACGCAATGGGCATCATATGCCAGGATGCGGGTGATTTGCTATCGTGTGATTCTACAGTGGACATGATGGCATCATTGTTCTACATCAGGGCTTGAGCCTGTATTTTTTTTCGCGCCTTGTCTCGTTCAAAGCTATTCAACAGGATCGCTCGACAACTGGAAGCCAGCGCCCTCTACCTGGCTAGATGCTGGTGAAGCAGATGAGACGGTGGATGCTAACGAGCACGAGGATTTGTACACGGCATGCGAAAACCTGGGCGGCGTATTACTGGAGTGGTCGGCCGCTTTTCTAGACCGTATGTTTGAAGTACTGCGCCACAAGGACAAATCGTCCAAGGTTAAGGCAGGGGACCTCGCCGCGGACACTATGAACGTAGCTGCCGCCATGACAGGCCTCGGTGGCGCGGGTGCCAACGCGGGTATGATGGCATCGCTTGGCGGAAACTGGAAGGAGGCGCTCCTCACATTTCTGATCAAGTTGGTCACGCAGCTATTATTCACGATGGCGGACGAGCCCGCGGCGGAGATGGCCGCGACCAAGGTGCTTCGATTTGTTACGGACCGCGCTCTACCTCACGTGGAGAAAGATGCCGCAGGTGTGGTAGAAATGGTGGCCTCTGCGCGCCCAGAAAGGACGGTTTCAACTTTCTTCCCGGCGCTGTGCGAAGGCCTGTTCGCCAAAAGCGCGCCCTCGAGCGAGCCCCCCACCTTTGCTTCCGGTACGTCACCTGCCCTTCTTCGGTGGCGACTGCAGCTCTTGTCCGGGCTGGTGAGGGGAGGTGGAGCCGCGCTTGCACCCCACGGGCCTACTCTTCGTCGCCTTATTGCGGCGGGTATTTCTCATGCTGACAAAAGCGTTCGCAAGGGTGCGCGCAAGGTGCTGCGCAAGGCGCTGCAAGGACTGTGCGAGACGTACCCGGCTGACTGGCGCTCTCTGCCGCCGGCACGCTGGGCGAAACTTGGCAGCGCAGCGGAGTGGCGCCGGATTTTCGAGCCTGTGGCTGCCGAAGAAATGGACATCGCGTGGGTCCAGCCCAGCACCGAAGGCCTGACCCTCACCGCGAACCTCCTTGATGACTTTCTGGTAAGACCTCTGAATCAGTTGGCGATGGAACTGGCGCGAGAGCCCTCGGAGGACGAGACCGCTGTGAATTCGGTGACCAGAGCAGGCGTGTGGCGCGAACATCTCAAGACAATGGAGTACGCTTTCCGCGGAGCGGTATGCCTGCTGGGCGACCGCGGAACTCCTGGAGAAGACGACGATTCCCCCGGTCAGCACCTCCGTGACGACGTCTATCTAGCGGTGGGAAGCCAGGGGCTCTCGCGTTTGCTCGCGGCAAAGGATGGCCACAGGCTGTATAAAATGGTCGCGGGTTTGCGCGCGGAGACCGCTCGATTTATGCGGGCCGCACTGGGCGCGTGCGCACAAGAAAATGGACCAGTGGATGTGAAGTCGTCCAAGCTAGTGATCCGTCTCTCTGAACGCGTCGCCTGCGCGCGTGGAGGCAGGGGGGTGCATTCCCGCCAGGGCTTTGCTTCGATGTTGCGTGTGGGGGTGCAGCGTGACGAAGTGGCGCTTGCAATGAGGAAGATGCGTCTCACTCTCGCCAATGAGGCCGCAGCGAACGGTGACACCGCTATCTTCGCGGATCAGCGCCGCGCTTTCAACATGGGAGGTCCCGGCAGGGGTCGAAGCTGGCCGCGCGCCGCCGCCGTCTTGCGAACGTCTCTGCTACACCGCAAGAGGCTCGAAAGTGCACCGCGGATACTCATCACTGCTGCCAAAGATGCTGTTGGTTCCTGGAGTGATACAGCCGACAAGCCCAAGCAGGAGGGTGGTGGAGGCGTTTCGTGGCCAGGTGCGTCGGTGGTCTTGGGTCGATACCGGGCGCTTTTCGATGGTCTTGTGCAACTATCATCTTCGGAATACGCCATGGTTCGAGCGGCTGCGCAGGTCGGGGTACACCAAGTGGGAAACGTGTGTCCATGGTTCGTCCGCGAAGCTGTGCCCGTGCTCATTAGTCGGCTTTCTCTCAGTGATTCGGACCACGTGGACGGTAAAAGTGACGAAGGGGGGGAAGACGCCGCTCACAGGAGACTGACTGGGGCGTGCTATTTGATCCACCAAAGACGAAGCATGAGGCACATCGCGTCGAAGTGGAGTCATTCACGGGCCTTGCTACTGGCCCTTTGCGACTCTCAGTCAGTCCTTGCGCGCTTGCCCAATGACAAGCAGGAGAAGGCGGCAGCACGGGTGTCGATTCTGTTCACTACGTACGTGTCGTACTGGAGGGCCAATGCCGTGGTCACTGACGAGGTAAGGCTTGTTGGACCGAGCACTGGCATAAAACGTTACGATGATCTTAGATGCTCGTATTTGTATGATCTGTTACGATGATCTTAGATGCTCGTATTTTGTATGATCTGTTACAGGTTTTAACCCCCACACGCGGTCTCATAATGATACCATGACCCAGACATCGACAGCGCCCGCTGCGCCCGTGAAACCCTATTCTACTCGATATCACACCTGTCTTTTTCTGCAAGTTGCGCGCTGCTTGTTGCAACCACCACCACGGGCAGTCTTTGCACATTAGTTGGAGATTCGAGCACACGCCGTGCTTCTCCTGCAGGTGGCACAAGGTGCCAACGTAGTTTCCGTAGCGGCTTTGTCCGCGCGGTCTATATGTTCTCGCGAGAATGGTACACGGCGCCCCGTGCGCGAGCGCCTTACCTTGTGCACCTCTCGTGGGGTGTTGGCTGGGCTTCTTTGTTGGAAGTTGGCGCGTGTGCTCACTGCTGTGTTTTGATCGGATGAATACCGCAGGGTAGTGCGTTTTTTTTTTTGATGGGCTGAAAGGGCTTCGTTCGCGTTTTGTGCGTTTTCCGCTGCGTCTGGCGTCCAGGATAAAGCGGAGCGCGATGCGCTCCTGAACGGCCTTCTAGAGCGTCTTGCGTCGTTCGGCGCCGCAGCTTCATCCTCGGGCGGTGGGTGGCGATACCAGCTCATGGCGTCTTGGTGTCTCATGCATCTCATCCGCCCGTTCGATTCATCCGAGGGTCCGGATCAGAGGCCCTCGAGCGAAATCAGCACCACCCCTGCTGCGCTTCCAGTGGCTGTCTGGCGCTGGTTCATCGAGTGCCTGTCAGAAGGTGACGGGCAGCCTCTCCAGAGGCTGGCTCTGGGAGCCTTGACACGACTTCTTTCAAGCGCCGAGCCTTCTTCCCCCTACGGTGGCGAGGTGTCGGCGCTGTTGAGCTCGAAGGCGTTTCTGGGTCCGTTCTTCTTGGCGCTCGCGTACAACCACAGGAAGCAGGCCACGGAAGGTGGGCTGGCTGGCACGGAGCAGTGGTCAGTGGGGGTGAAGGAGGTCATGCAAGACGTCGGGCGGGGAGACACTCGAGAGCTGGTGAGTACCGTTGTGCCTTCCCCAAGGGTGCCTTCGAGCTTTTAGCCTACACTACCGTTAGTTTCATTCGGCGATTATCGATGAACCACACAGGACCGGAGTCTGTTGCCGGCCTTTTAGAGCCCTTGGATTGCCATTGGTCTGTAGTCTTTGTCTAGTAGATCGTCTCGCCGACAGCATACAGCGTTCACGATCTCGCGCACGTGCCCGCTTGCAGATGTTTCTGTTGTTCGAGCCCCCCCCCCCCTCGCCGCCTTTCTTCACATGATGATTCCTGTTTTGCCTTGGAAGCACCGCGTATGTGAATCTGTCTTGTAGAATAAACCTACGGTGTCTCGCGTATTCCCCTTTGCATGTTCCGCGTTCAGTTTCCGCGACTGCGCTTCGAGGCACGTTCCGGTCTTTTCTGGGCTCGCAATGCCCGTCTCGTGAGCGCCGTCGTCTCTGCTGTTCGCGAGGAAAGCCGAGGCGAGTGCATTCGCATTCTGTTGGAAGAGGCAACGAACGCACAAACTGCCGCGGCTCACGAAGACAAGCGGTCCTTCGACTGCGCCGCAGCAGAAATGGGGGCTGGCGTTGTTGCCGTGCTCGTTGGAGATAAGTGCTGGGGCGGGGGCCAAAATGTGCTACGGGAGACCCGCCTTGCCGTTCATCGAGACGGCACTGGAAGGGGTTAGCCTGGAGGGATCGCGCGACTGGTGAGCGCCGCTAAATTTTGCATGCTTGTTATTTCTGCCGACTTTCCCCTTCCTTGTCGATAGTTTCCTCACCCCTTCCCGCCCCAAACGGTGACGACCTCGCTACTGTGAGTATGGCCGGTGCCCAGCAGGCGCCAGGGGTGAGTATATATGAGTTGTTGTATTTTCACCTCCTCAACGAGTCGCCCTTCTCTGCGGCTTGCGCTCCACCCTTATCCTTACAAAAAACAGGTCGGACGCTCTTCGGTTCGCGCTGGACCACAGCACTCCGGAAGGAAGCGAACCTCTGGTGTCCATGGTGGTGGAAAGGACCAAACTTGAGTTGCGGGATGGAGGCAAGGGCCGCGACAACTACTCTGTGCTGGTACGCATTCAGTTTACCCCGACACTATGGAACTACTGTATGTATGTTTGTTGGCTGCAGAGGTCGGTAGTCCGTTCTCTTGGCCTGGTTTAGGGAGATCGTGCACACTTACCGACCTCCCAGCATGTGCGTCGCCGCAGGTTATTTCCCAGGTACGTTTTAAATCACCCCTTCGAAGCAGCTCCATTGCCTGCGGGACGGACGGTTTGTTGAACGAGTTGGACGATGTTTCTAATGTCGTTTGCGTGTGCGGGTTTGTGCACGCTTTTTGCAGGTCAAATGGCTGAGCTTCATTTCAGCCGTGTTGACGGAGCTGATGGGCCGACAAGCTTCCGCGTCGAGGGCCGAAAGCATCGCCAAGCAGATCTCCCCTCTGTTGGTGGAGGGACTAGATCACCCCTTCAAGGCCTGCAGGAATGAGATCGCGAGGTGAGCGCACGCCAACAGCAGTGAAATCATGCTATCCTGTGCTGTGCTGTGCTATGCTGCGCTGTGCTGTGCTGCGCTGTAAGCTGTGGTATGCTGTGTTGTGCTATACTGCGCTGTGTGTTCGAGGACTAATATAGTAGATCGCAATGGAAGCTTTTCTGAAAAATTGGTATCAGCAGCTGGAATGGCGTAATCGCGAGCATTTCATAGTCATAACCAGCATTTTTCACGCGGCGTGCTCTAAATATTAATACAAGGCGCATCGCTTTTTTGTCTTCTCCAGACGCTCTCACATGTGCAAACTGTACACGTGGAGCCCAGCGCGTCGTGGAACTCCCGTTAGTGAGCAACCATTGTCCCTCTGGCGTTTGTTTCCCTCTCAGGAATCTGTTCCTGGTGGCCCATGCTACCGACGTGTCGTGGGCTGCGGCCATGGCGGATAGCGTTCGAGAATCTGTCCTAGCCGAGGCGGCAGCGGTGGAGGAAGAATCTGGTCACAGCGGTGGAGACGGGGAGAGGGACGTAGCGAGCGGAATAGCAACGCTGTCGGTCACGGTGCGTTCTAACAGCCCTGTGTACGGTCGGCGGTTTGAAGCGCGGGTGGGCTTCGGCTTTCGAGACGAATTTGTCCATAAACCCATACTTGGATATGGTACATACTGTATCTGTAACTGTTAGCTGTAGGTATTAGTAGGCGTTGAAGTCACGAGCGGTAGTTGGGTGCTGTGTCGTGTGTTCGTTGAAGGGGCAGAACGGATCAGCCGCGCATTTTTTTTAAATGGGCTGTTGGTAGATTGGCTTCTTGATAGTATGATTTTGTCGGGTGCGGGGCCCCTATTTATAGGTCTTCCTTCACCCCTATTATCGGAAATATTTTTTTCGCCTTTCCTACGCCAGACCGAATCTCGTGTCTTTTTTCCCTTTTCAGAGCTGTCTCGTATACTAGGTATTACACTAAGGATGCGCCGACCGCCTTCTCGTGGGCGTGGCCGACCGCTTCCCCCCCTATTTTCCTCCATGAGTGACTCACATCTCGCGTCGCATTCTTTTTGGGGCAACTGCCTTTTTATAGGATGCAACCCACGCGGGAGAAGATGAGGAGAGTGCGCTCCTCGCCAGCGCGATGGTGATGTCAGACGGAGCGCCGACCGAGGAGGAAAAAGCTGCTGCCACCCGTGCGACAAAGCGATTGAGCTTGCGGAGGGAGACAGTTCTGCAGTGGCTGCACTCAACCACAGCTGCAGGTGGGATGCATCAACGAAGAGCAAAGGCGACGTTGCAGATCTCATTGATGCGATCGAGATCGGTGTTCATATAGTGGGTGTCCCGATGAAGTCAAAATTCGTTTTGGGCATGCTTGGCTAAGGTGGCTATCCACGGCGCGTGGCAAGTACATTACGTCGATTGTCGGATTTTAAAAAAGGAGGGCTCCTACCTGAGACAAGCACTTTGTCGCGCGCACCCTTTTTATACAGGTGACCACGCAAGACATCTGCCGATCTTTGCGGCCCTCTTTCCTGTGGCTCTTCAATCCGTGCGCGACTCCAGCGTGGACGTGTCTACGTTGGGTCGCGGCGTTTGCATGTCGTGTGCCGTGGCGCTCGCTGTCCGCAGTCCTAAGGGAGACGACCGCAGCAGCGGCAACACAGATGCAGACAACGCTGAGCCGGGCACGATGGATATGATCGTGAACGCTGCGCTATCGGCAGCCTCGACGCCGTCCTCCTGGCGGGTCCGCCGTAACGCGGCTGCCGTCACGTGCATTCTCCAGACGAGGCTCCACTTCGTCCTCACCCCTGCGCAGCACCGCGCCTGCGACTCCGGTTTCCTCTCTCTCTTAAGCGACTTCCGGCGCGAGGTGCAGGAGACCGCCCGCCTCGCGATGTCCACCAGGGTGGCTCATCTTACCCCCGTGCACACGCGAATCATGTGCAAACAGTTCGCCGAGGGGGCTGACAACGCGGCAGTAAGCCGCAAAAAGCGGAGGAAGCTAGCCAAGCGGCAGGCTGCGGCGGTCGCGGCTAAGGGGACTGGAGCGGGGGCAGATTCAGTCGCTGTGTTGACGGGAGAGGAGACCCGCGAGCGCCTTGGGGGAACAGCAGACGAACGTGCTGGGGCTGTCGGCGGTGGTGCTGGCCTCTCCTTGCGACGTACCTCCCTGGGTTCCTGCGGCGCTGGAAAGCTTGGCGAAGCACGCCAATGACGAGTCCCCCGGTCGACTACCCGTGCGCCAAACGGTGAGCAGAGCAACCCATATGTTTGGAAGTACAACGCCACGTTCCTCTCGACCGTTTTGATTGCGCCAGGGATACGCTTGCTATATTGTACACAAGCGTGCGGTACGGATGCGACTGGGCGTGCGGTGATACACACGATCGCCGACAGTGGATGGTTAAAAGGCAGCGCGTTGTACGTTGCGCCAGAAACGCAGGGATTTTTTGGGGGGATTCGGTCGGATCAACATCGACGGAGGGAGGAGGTAACTCATATGGTGCTTGACTTTGCAATTTGACCATTGACCACGCACGCCTCTCGAGGCGGGTGGGGAGGAAGGTAACTCAAGCGGCCTTTGTCGTATTGGCACCGCATAGTACGATTGATTTGCTCAAAAATAAGAAACGGCTGAAGACAACGTTGTTTCTCTGAACGGACGGATGGCTGTACGCCCTGCTCTCTGCAGGTGACGCATACATTCAAGGAGTTTCGCCGCACGCACCAAGACAAATGGGAGGACAGTCACAAGGCGCGCTTCTCGCGCGATCAGCTAGACGTTTTCGACGATGTGCTCGGCGGCGCGCACTCTTATTTCATTTAGGTTGCTGTCTTTTGTGTCCTTCCCCACAAGTACATCTCGTTTTTGTTTTGAGTGTATGTAGGTGAGCTGGTGTCTCCAGTGCATATCTGGTAAGTGTTTCGCACACGTGTATAGCCGCGCGTGGTAAATGGCTCGTTTTCCAGTACATGTGTATGCCCCTCACGGCTATCGGCAGGTGCGCTCGTCCTAGTTCTTTGGGGTTGCTGGTGCAGTCAGGAATCGCCGGAGGGGTACACATATTGAAAAGAGTCGAGCATTCATTACGTCTATTGGATTGACGTGTTGCACCACCAGCAGTTTCGATCAGGAATTCTTATATAATACACTCGAAGTGGTGGTATCAGGGAGCGGTTTTTTGTCATCCCTATAGTGCATGTACGCGAAAGCAGGGCTAGAAACACTCATCGTGAGCATAAGCAGGGGCGGTGTTTATTGCGCAGTAAATATAGCACACCGGCCATTATCATGTCGGGAATCCTAAGTAGTGGAGGTTGAGATATTAATGTGTGTCGCCACCAGCGACGTTTTCGGCGGCAAGAGTTCCCACGATCAGCAGAACGGCGATCATATTCTGAGCTTTTGAGGGGGCACAAATTAAAGTGCTGTCGGAAGCGGTTGCCGCCGGCGCTCTGCTAACAACATTTAGTGGTTTGGCCATGGCACCTGTCATGGGTCATGGAGGTTGATGTTTTCACGCGTTTCAGTCAGTGAGTATTAAGAGTAGAGCTGTTCTACAGTAGGCTCTGAGTAGATGTAGCCCTCGTAGCTTCAGCTTAGCCTACTGAGAACGAAGAAGAGCCGTGAATATAGCACGGCACTGGTACGAGTACAAAAATGTTGCCGAAGTTATCCCAGTACCCAACAGTAAAGTAGAGAATTTTCGAGAGAAAATAGTGCGCGTACTGCATGTTCTCGCAGTGTTTTGGGTTCATGTATTGTAGATACTGCGAGTACTCGCAGTATTTCAAGGTTCAGTACTGCGGATACTTCCGGACACGCAATTTTTCGGGGTTCGATACTCTGGGTACTCTCTGTACTCCGAGTATTTTAGGGTTTTGTACTGCGGGTACTGCATGTACTATTATACTACTGCAATATGTTTCGCCCGTTGGTGCTGCGAGTACTCGCAGTACCGAAATACTCTCCATATGCGCAGTATTCTCGGAGTATGAAGTATACTTCGACCATCTGTGGCTGTTTCGATAATATATTCCCTTTTTTTTGCAGAAAACTTTCACAGATGCTCCCACGAGTGGGAGTTGGAGCAAATCACTTTTGGGGTGGGGGCAATTGGAGTATTTGAGAGTACTGACAGTATTTTAGGGTTCCTGCGAGTGCTCGCAGCTGCTCCGGGCTCGATACTCTGGATACTCTGAATACTGCAAGTTTTTCGGGCGTTTGTACTGCGGGTACCACTTGTGCTCGAAGTTCTGTTCTGTTAATACTCCCAGTACTCGCAGTGTTTGGGTTTGCAATACCGCTCGTACTCCCCGGTATGGCAGTCTTTAGGCCGGCAGGGCTGCAATAATCTCACTACTCGGACTACGAAATGTAGTCGATCCTCCGCGTATACTCGGAGTATGAAGTATACTGGGAGCATCTAGGGAATGCTGGGAAGCCCGTCATAACCGCACCCGGCTTCGGGGTGTAATTAACTTGAATTTGGGTTGGGCCATACTTCTTTGCAGAGTAGAGGTAAAGCTTGCCTACTCAGGGCCGTCCCGCGAATCTCGCGATGTTTCACGTAGTAAGGGTGTGTTTCGTGTCAACGCGTCCAACGCAAGGATACGATGAATGGCAGCTACCTGGTAGCTGTTGTCTTTTTTCTGATTTGGGGTTCCCGCGACGCTCGACCAACCCCGTGATATACCGCATTCTCGAGTTCAAGAAAGGAGCTCTTGTGTGTTTCGACAGATTTCCCCCAAGTTTAGTGGGGTCCACGTACAACGAAAAATCAAATACATGGGTTCGTTCGACATGGGATTGTGGATTCCTTTTTTTTATCACTGTGCCTCGAGTACAATACAATAATCTCAACACAATAGGGGGGTATGTATGTATACAAACATGAGTAAACAACATAGGTCTGAAGATTAAATCTCAAGTCTACAGGTAATCCGTAGTACTGCCATAGCTCATGCGTGTCTCGCAGTTGTGTTTTTGCCATTTCGCATATACCTAGTGTGATCTCAGCACTCAGCGCACATACAAAGATACGCCGACCGCCTATCCCTTTTTCAACCCTTTTGTTACTTGCTTCGACCATCGTGTTATCGTTCACGATCCCACCACCGACCATATATCCTGACGCTGAGAAAGTGCGCTGTGGTCGCTGGCGCACCTCATGACGTAGCTGTCGTTCCGCCCATCGCTTCCCAGGTCTTCCCCTTCTGTCCTGTGGTGCCTCGGACCAAGCCGCTTGCTAACCCTCCTCATCGAGTCTGATGATTCTCGAACTCGAAGCCTATTAACCTGGCCACGAGGTAACGGCGAGAAGATAGTCAAACACCTTCGGAGCGGCGGACAAGCAGTTGAAGTCTAGATGGATTACAGTTAGTAGATAGAGTAGACTCAGCAGATTACGTGGTTCCGAACGTTTCGGGACTTCTGGTTCGGTCACCGCTATCGACCACTGCGTCCCTGCCCCGCTCCCGCCTCAACAAACAATTCCACCAAAAACCCCAGTGCTATGGTATGTAACGTGGTGTCCAAAAAAATCGTACCGTATGCGTTTAAGTATGAAGATGCTAAAATGCCATACGAATACATACAACTGAAAACGAAAAATACTGAAAAAAAAAGAAACAAAGGCGGGATTCGAATCAGACCTAGGCCTACAAAATTGAGCGCTCTACAGCAGTACCTCTGACCCAAAAAGAGGGTGGTGAATCCCCGGGGGGCGGGGTGTAGTCGATAGGAGAGATGTACTCGACCTCATGCATGGCCGTAGTCGTATGACTAGAGACCCTCGCATCCCTTCAATGCCGGGACGGGGCACGTCGGGTTTTCACCGACCAGGCAGACATTGCTTGCACCAAGCGCGAAGCGCCGTATGGTGTTGGGTGAGTCGCATAAAGGGTGAGCTGTAATCTACTAAGAACCGCTTGTGAGGCGGACTTGCGTATGGATGACAGCATCAATGAGTTGTGGATGACAGAATCAATTAATTAATTGAATTTCCGGTCTAGCCACTTCCAGAGACAGCTAACGAGAGTACTATGTAACTGCCTCTTGGGTGCCTAACATTACGTGATATGGTAATTTCCCTTGTACGGAGTAAAGGTTATTCACCTCCCACAACTGATCTCACTCGGCGACCAGCTGTGACCGACCGCCAAAAAAAAAATACCCTGGTTGTCTACACGTAGTGTGCAGCATGTTTTACAGTGTTGTTAAGATCAAGGTCGTGACACTTTGTATCCCTGATGGACAGGTTTGCCTATTAAGCCGGTACTCGTTGGTACTCACGTGTGTTGTTTGCTTAGAGATAGAAGAACAGTTTCATTCTGCACGTGGAGACTGGGACCCAAGCTCGTGCCTCACTAGGAAATTCCCTGGTTTTCCATCTAAGATACGCCTCCCAAGTATCACATACGATCCCAATGCCTAAACCCAGGTATTTACCCGGCTTTAGCCTCATTCAAAGCGGTATCATATCACTAGCCCATTCTGATGAGCCGTATATGCAGAACTATGGGAAAATCATGGAAGCCCCGATTCCACGAACTAGAACACGAGTCGAAGATGCGGCTCCTCAAAATCCACTCCCACACCTCTGAACGGCAAGGTAACGAAGCCGGCAAGGTACGTCAAAAAAGAGAAAGAAAGGAAGGCCTAACCTTAGGGGACTGGAATAAATCGTCAACGAAAGTCATCGCCATGCCACCCGCAATGGGGGGAGAGCGAGAAAGGGTCTACGGAGAAGCGAAAAGTGAACACAAAAACCGCTCCCAAGTATTACAAATACGATCCCGATGCCTGAACCCAGGTAATTACCGGGCTTTCAGCCTCAGCTAAAGCAGTATCATAACAGTGTCGTTGCCAACCGACGCCAACCCAGCATATATAGCAGGGGGTGTACTCGATAAGAGAGATGTACTCGATCTCATGCATGGCCGTAGTCGTATGACCATAGACCCTCGCATCCCTACAATGCCGGGACGGAGCATGTCGGGTTTTCACCGACCAGGCAGACATTGCTTGCACTAAAGGGTGAACGCCGGGGGGGGGGATAATGTTTAAAAAATGGTGCCGTCTGTATAATGGGAAGGCCAATAACAGGGGAGACAAATAAACATCCCCGGGAGGGAAATGCCCCTCAAAATATTGGAACCCCCACATCTCGGAGATCTCCTCCCCATCCCGGGGACCAAGCAAGCCTCCCCCGGAAAGGCACCTTTCGACGCTCCCCGCTCGTCGAGTTTCGCGACAGCACCTCCTCTTTCAACGGGGACACCGATGCTCGTTTGTGTAGGATACGCCACTAAGCCACTAAGTCCGCTCTCTTTCGACGGGGACACCGATGCTCGTTTGTGTAAGATACGTCACTGAACCACCAAGACAGCGCTGACTTAGTGGCTCAGTGGTTTGGCGCCGGGGAGCAATTCGCTCGAACCCCGCCGAAGTCATTTTCCAGTTTTTTCCGGGATAAAACAAGACAAAACAAGTATAGAGAGCCACGATCAGATGGTCGAAAGTGGAGTGAATCACTTTAGATCAAATAACGCACGACTTGTGGCAGAGGGGGGGGGTGGGTACTCGATAGGAGAGATGTAGTCGATCTCATGCATGGCCGTAGTCGTATGACCATAGACCCTCGCATCCCTTCAATGCCGGGACGGAGCATGTCGGGTTTTCACCGACCAGGCAGACATTGCTTGCACCAAGCGCGAAGCGCCGTGAGGTGTCCGGCGAGTCGCATGAAGGGTGAGCTGCATCCTACTAAGAACCGCTTGTGAGGCGGACTTGCATATGGAAGACAGCTTCAATGAGTTAGTTTAACTTTCGGTGTGGCCACTTCCAGAGACAGCAATGGGAGTACTATGTAACTGCCTCTAGGGTGCCTTACCTTGAACACCACGTGATACGATCAATTCCCTTGTGCAGAGTAAAGGTTCCTTACTTCGCACAAATGATCTATCTCGACGACCAGCTGTGGGCGACCGCCAAACAAAAAAAAACAAAAAAAAAAAACGGTACCCTGGATGTCTAGCTCACGTAGGGAGCGGCATGTTTTACATTGTCGTTGCCAACCGACGCCAACCCAACCCATATATAATATGTATAATAATAGGGGGGGGGGAGAGGGGGGGCATAGAAAGGAGAAACCAAACGCTCATCAGGGGCTCGATCAACCCCGGAGTGTGTTATCGATGGGAGGCCGCATCGGGCACAAATGTACTTCTTTTGTTCGTGTATACAGCATAAACCACTTAGCCACTAAGTCAGCGCTGACTTACTGTAGTGGCTCAGGTTTAGTTAGTTATGTATCCTTTATACACGAACAACCGAAGGCTGGTTTGGGGGTGGGCGTGCCACCGTCGCGCGATCGCGGGGGGCTGAGTGGTGATCGGGATAGCCGGCGTCCCGTGGTGCATATAAATCAGTATTAGCTTTGAAGACCCGAAACGGCGTCATCATCACCACCATCAGCACCTAGAGGTATTAAACAATACGGATAGGTGTTATGGTACTGCTTTGAATGGGGCTGAAATGCCGGTAATTACCCGATGGGTTCCGTTATCGGGATAGTGTTTGTAGTACTTGGGAGGCGTATCGGGGCTGGCCTGGGTAATCGGGCCACTCCATTGTGGCACAGGACACGTTTGTTGGTCTGGTTTTAGGTGGTTTTTGGCGTATTCCGTGTTGTTTTCTCGGGAGCTGGGAGGGGGTCTGGATAAAATTGACAACGCATACTGGGGCACAGTACCGCCTCGTTTTCGTGCTAACCTTTCGCTTTCCGTCGACACTTTCTCGCCCCACACCCCCCTTGCGGGTGGCATGGCGATGGCTTTCGTCGACGATTTATTCCTGTCCCTTGCGGCTAGGCCTTCCGTTCTTTCTTCCGTTTTTGGCGTACTTTGCCAGCTTCGAAACCTTGCCGTTCGAAGATGTTGGAATGAGTTTTGAGGAGCCGCATCTTCGACTCATGTTTTAGCTTGTGGCATCGAGGTTTCCATGTATTTTCCATAATTCTGCATGCACGGTTCATCAGAGTGGGCTAGTGCTATGGTACTGCTTTGAATGAGGCTGAAAGGCCGGTAATTACCTGGGTTCAGGTATCCGGATCGTATTTGTAGTACTTGGGAGGCGTATCTTAAAGATGGAAAACCAGGGGTTTTCCTAGCGAGGCACGAGCCTTGCTCCCGGCCTCCACCGTGCACGAAAGGAATAAAGTTTCTCTTCTTCTGTCTCCAAACAAACATCACACGTGAATCCAACGAGTACCTGCTCAATAGGCAAACCTAACAAGGGATACAAAGTGTGCCAATCTTGAACTTAACATAGGGGGAGGGGATGGAAAAAACAGCCGAAAATATTCGACTCACGGTTACGCGGTGTGGGTCTTCAAGCTAAAACCGAACAACCGAATTTGAAATGCCCGGGCTCGGCTACCAAAGACTAGTCTCGACTTCCGGTTATATAGCCGATAAACGGTGTCGGTGCCCAACTATGATCACGAAAATCGATGCCACGCCAGGACCTTGCGGCAGGCCGCGTCCACCCCCCACTCCCCCCTCCTATGTTCCGGCCCGCTGGCGGCCATCCCCCAAACGGCCCAAGGTGTACACACTATTAATACTGTAAGTGACCCTCGCAACACATGAGCGTGGCCAACCACAGAAGCTCAACCATTCTGTCGGGTGCAGTCTTCTATCAGGTCCTCGGTCGATTCCTCATGAATTGCCTCGTTCACGAAGTCTTGAACTCCCTCGAGATTTCCCGTGGGTAGAGGCCGCGTCTTCTCGGTTTTTGACCTGGTTTCCTCATCCTATCAGATATCGTTTAGAAGGCCGCCCCCCTTCTTTAATGGCCTTCTTTGCCAATTCAGCGTCTTGAGCTACCCGGCACACTTCTGGGCACCACGGTAGTGCGGGAATGTGGTAAGCGAGGTCAACAAGGGATTAGAGTCAACTGCTCCCCGCCACTTTCCACGCGCTACCGCTTCCGTCTTCGTGGTGGCCGCCTTGGGTCTCTCTCCCTTTGAGTTCCAGATATTTACGTACCCTTGTGTGATATGATATAGTATCGGGCTATATAAGTGGTTATGATATAGGCCGTAGCATCAAAGCCCTGAATATCCTAATAGCTTCCCGGGGCTCTGAAGATTCCTTTGCAGTACAATGGTTAGGATAGCCGATAGGAGAAGAGTAGATAAGCGCGCGAGGAAAGTTCCTCGGACTTGTGTCTTTATCCGTCTAGCGGGTTAATAGAAGGAGAGCAGAGTGATTGATGCCTTGAATCAAGCCCCTATCGAATCACTCTTTCAACAGCTCCCTTCTCTCGTCATGAGGAATAATACGACAACACAAGAAGTCTCCTGAACAAGAGAAGCTGCCTTCCTAGGTAGTTCTGATAGTATCTGCATTCCATTCCCTTGCCACGATACTCGGGTTCTACTACACTTGACGTCCTCGCCTAGGCCTGACTACGAGGTGCGGGGAAATCTATAGCCCCATTACGTTGTTTCGAATCTTCGGCCTCCTTTTCCTTCCGGTTTTCGGATGATTCGAGTATCATCCGCTGACCCTTGTGTGGTCTGCATATTCGACTACCAGGTGCTATTCAGGGTGGGCTAATGTGATATGATGTAGTATCGGGCTATAGAAGTGGTTATGATATAGCCCGTAGTATCAAAGCCCTGAATACGCTATTAGTATGCCCGGGGCTCTGGGGATTCCTTTGCTGTACAATGGTTAGGATAGTCGATAGGAGAAGAGTAGATAAGCGCCCGAGGAAAGTTCCTCGGACTTTTGTCTTTACCCGTCTAGCGGGTTAGTAGAAGGAGAGCAGAGTGATTTTGATGCCTTGAATCAAGCCCCTATCACTTTCTCAACAGCTCCCTTCTCTCGTCATGAGGAATAATGCAACACAAGAAGAAGTTTCCTGAACAAGAAGAGAAGCTGCCTTCCTATTAATAGCCAGTTCTGATAGAACTTGCATTCCATTCCCTTGCCACGATACTCGGGTTCTACAACACTTGGCACTCTTACATACCTCCGCTCATGAGCATGGCACCGACCCATACCCATGACTGTGAGAAGGGAGCATGTTGTGGTCGCTGACGCTTTTCCTGACATACTTTAGATATACGTACAGTAATTCAATCCACCCATCTGTTCGCAATAGCTTGCTCAGTCGGGTATTTCACCACACTGCTGCTGATGATGATGCCCCGGACCAAGTTACTCGCCGACCCTCATCGAGCCTGATCTGGATTTATTTCGTGAGCTACCCTGGGCGTATTGATTCTACACAACAAGACAAGATAGTCTGATATCTGAATGAGGACTGCGTGCATGAAGAAACTATCGGCAAATTTTGCATACAGTATATGTAGTGCAGAGCCAAGCGATCGCCTTGACGCACTGCTGTTCCCCAGTGTCTATGTCAACGCATTAGTGCTACGTATCAGGCTTGGATAGTCTGCCACAGGTACAGCATGAGAGGTATGGGTTAGCTCTGGGTCGCCGAGATCATGCACGAGGGAGTGGTCGACTCTACATTATTCTCTAACACATGTAACAGCCCTACCGGTACGTCAGAGTGCGCCGATAATACGGGGAGTGCGACTTTGTATGTACAGCAGCAGTCGCACCTACGTACAGTACTACTTGTTGTACCCCCTTGTACATTGCCGCAGTCACCTGATCCCCACAAGATCCTAAAGGTGAAATTTTCCTGTTACATTGTGTCGTTACGAGCTGCAAATGGGCTTTCATGTTATCGTAAACCCACTCACACTCATACCTGTGCCTGGTATGTAGGTGTGTCCACCACGACACCAAGGATCTGACCTGCAGGTTGCACGGCGCAGGCTTGCTGCAAGATCGCAGGATCCAAAACCTGGTGGAAAAAAACAAACAAACAAACAAACTCCCGAAGCCCGTCACAAAAACGCCATTAGGATTGTTATGAGCTCCCGTTTCCACCACACACCGACCACCACAAAACCTTCTCGCTTCTCGCTGTACACCTCTTTCCTTCTAGCTGTGTATCTCTGCTCTCTCTCGGTGGACGGCTTGCGACGATAATTTATGGGGTTAACGCCAGTAGAATTGCAACAGACCGACAGGTTTTTCGTGTTCAGTGCTCCTTTGACCTGTTCCAAAGTCAAGTGGCCAACAGCCGCTGCTCGTACGAGGGCAATTGGCGAAAGCACAAGACAGCCAACATCGACGTATCGTTCTACCTCAGGCTTGCCATTGCCACAGCAGCAGCGACAGAGCCCCAGGCCACAGATGGCCTCAGAAGGAGCGGCTGCTTCCGCTGTGTCGGTAGGAGCTAGGAAGGTGCAGCTGGAGGATGTGCTGCTAGTAGCAGTGCATGGTGCTCGAGTCGACCTCCACCCTGCCTCGCTGGACAAGGCGTGCCCTGTTCCGTGCAATGCACCTCACGCCGGAGACAAACCTTTCGAGACCAGGTACCCAACTCCACGCACTTCACTTACTGCATTGCTACTTGCTATGGATGTGGTAAGGCTCTCTGTACGTGCTTCTATCATACCGCGACGAGTTTCACGTTCAGCGTTATGGTCCATCGTGCACCCCAAGTGGTATTCGTTTGCCTGCCGCATATTGCATGTTGTAGTGCTGCTGCAGCTGAGCTGGTGCTGCTCTATGTTACATTCTCGTAGAACTACTACAGTAACTTCCAAGCCAGCTAGCTACCTACAGCAGTACGACATACGCTCTCTCTGTGCGCAGTCCATTCACCATACCTACAGAGTAGTACACAGGCGGGTTCTGTTGATATTTATGATACTCGAAAAACACAACAGCAGCAGTATTATACCCCTCGTAGCGACGAACGATGGCGACAAGTTGTTCCGTCGTTTCCAGTACGTCGCATCCTCACGAGGTATAGTCCTGGGCGCGGTATATGTATCGTGTCAAATAGGCACGAGCGGTTTGATGTTGCGATCGGCATTGCTGTTTGCGGCTGTGCAAGCATCGTGCGAGCATGTGCTCGCCGAGTGATTGCCCACGCTCTCGGAGCTGTATTGCACGTATGCGTACGAGTTGTGCCTTTACTGGTGCTTCTTCCGGTATTCGGTACGGCTTACAGTTAGTATTACTTTGTAGTATAGCTGACGTCGCTCTCCAGTACCCTCGTATATACACCACTCGTACTGCTGGGCTTGAGTTGTCCTCGTCTGTGCTTGCCTCCTGTGGCTGGCTGGGTGCCACTCGTTAGAGACTTGGCTCGGAACGGTTCTGATCTCGTACGTATCGCATCGGAGTTTGGAGTTGCTTTCTACCAGATAACCGGTACCTCCTACTTACAGTAGTACTTCGGAATACTCCCGGTACGAATTACATGCCGTTCGGCGTTTGATACCAGGTACGTGGCACCTGGTAGTGCTTTTCTCATTATCACCTTTGAGAGGGAAAACGCGACGAAATATAAGGACGATTGCGGCATCGGCCACAAGAAGAAGGCAGGCTGCTCGGGGAGTACGGGGGGGGGAGGGGGGGTACTCACGGGTGGGTGGTTCTGAACCACGTTGTAAGGAGATGCACGACACGCGTACATATCATAGCAACCACTGCTGCAACAGCAACACGAAGCCTTGCGCATTCACACTCTTTCGGGGAAATATGGTAATCAAAGTGTGGTGTGTACACACAGGGAGATACCTGGTTTTTGAGTCCATGGTGGGTTCTGATTGCTATTTTTACGGGGGACCATAGTAAATAGGACCTACGGTACAAACAAAAGCCTATATATTTACCTATTTTTCTAACACTATTTGGTCCTATTTACTATGGTCCCCCGCAATAATTCTCAGTTTGTAGAACTGAGTCTCTGTTTTGGTAATTGCAATCTTGTCGGTCTGTCTGACCGCAGCCAGAAGGAAACTCCAATCCTCGCAAAATCTGGTCCCAAACCGCTCCCGACGTTGAGTTGTATACCGCGCGAATCGATAGCGGACACACATACAAGCAGCCTGGACCAACTTTCGGATTCAACGGAACCCTGCGCCTTGAGCTACGCGACCCAGCCTCACCGGGGGGCCAACCACTTGTGGACAATCGCTTGTGCCAGAGTCGGCACGAGCAGCGAAATCTTTCGCAAAATTGGCTACAGCGCATCGATCATAACAAAAGTGGGATCACCTTGCAGAAGTATTGCTCGCTCAGCGCGTTTGGTTAACGGTGTTAATGAGGTCCCTGCCTGCCGCTCGCAAACGGCCGTGCAAGGGCGCTTGTGGCTGCAAGGTCTTGACCCCATGGAGTTTGAAATATATTATGTAGCGTTTTTCGACAGGGTCGCTTCCTGCTCTACAGTAAATCGGAGTAAATAGTCATTTTCAAACAGGCAACAACAGCAACTGTCAAAGCAACAGCAAACAGCTCGAGGCATGCGCTTTCCTCGTCTCGTCGACTCGTACGACTACTACTACTACTGCTGTATCCGTCTCGAATGGCAAAAAATGGGCTTTGTTATTGCCCTCGATGACATGCATACAGTAGTACTCGTAGATAATTTTGCTGTGGCACAAAAAGTAACAAAAAGTAACCCACTCCTATTGTACTGTAAAATACCTGCTACAGTATGCGAATGGAAACGCGAAGTACACCAAAAAAAATTATTATTTCAGTTGGTGCGACGATACACGATAGACGCTCGATCTCGACAGAGCCTCAGCCCACGGGCAATTCGCGCGGTGGCGGGCAAGATCAACTAGTATAGATGAGTATAACAACGCACAACAAAAAATGGGCTTTTTTCAGGTTTGGGAGGATACCGTAGGACGCCGGCGGCAAGCTCTTGCCCCCTAGAGCATGCATCTACCTCAGTTCTCATTTCGCCAACAACAACTATTTCGCGGTACAGAGATCTCTTATCAATCTGTCGTTTACTTGTTGTAATAAACAACCGACATGTTTTGCTTTGGCCAAGAGAGCGTCGTCAGCTTTCTGACTGATTATTGGAGATCTCTCCTCGTTCATGTTTCGTTTTTCATTGGCCAACAGTCTTGCATTTAGCATTGCAACCCCAATTACACCTCAATGATATCGATTACATTGCTGTGGTACTGGTGCCGGTGCTTGTTCCGTCTTCGTGTGCTGCTGGATATATGTCCCCGCCGAGTACAATAACAAGTGGTACCGATAGTCAACAAGTAGACGCTCTGCCTGAGCCAGACACAGCACTCTGGGGTTCCGTCTGTGCTGGTGCCGACTGGCCTCTCCCGTCACTCTGAACAACTCCACCTGCGACTTCACAAAAAAAGAGACAAGCAAACTGAGAACAGCGCTCGAATGCATTTCATCGAGGGCAATAACAATATGTATTACTATCTAATACTATATTATTGCTATGACCCCCCGTGATAGTAGACGGCTTGGTAAGACCACATTTACTTGCCGGTTTTGTTGTTGGTGTACCGGGGTTCCGAAACGGTTACCTGGGTACACAGATACGTACGTTAGAGTTGGCTTTTCTTCTCCAGCTGATGCCCGATTTGTTACGTTTTTGTAACTTAGACGAACAAATTCGAAACTATGCGTAGACGACGGTTTAGACGGTAGACGCGGGGCATCATCGCCGTTTGTCTTGTTCTTGTCGCTCGTTGTATCTCTAACTTTGTTAGTAACTGCTTTGCGAAACCTTGCCGTTCTTGATGTCTTGCGTCGTTTCTGACAGCGGCTCCGATGTAACGGCCGACTCCTCCCTGCCGGAGAACGCCGCACGAGCCACGATCTTCGCAAGGGTGGTGTCTGTCATCAACGGCCGCTCCGGCTTGCGACCTGAGGTCCTGAGCTTCTTATGTGCAATGCTTAACGCGGGAGTCACGCCGCTGCTGCCGAAGGAGGGGGGGGGGGGGTCTCGCCCTGGCGAAGGCGGTACTCGGGGCGGGTTCGTGCTTGTTCAAGGGGGAAGTGAGGTACGAGGACAGCATCGGCAATGGAACGCTGCTCTTTGTGTCTTCGTACCACCGCCATTCCAACATCAATATGCAACTACGAGTATAGCAGTGCTACTTGTAGTAGTATGTAGTAGAGTATATAGTAGTAGTGGTGGTGTTCATGTAACAAATATAGGTCTGAACCAAAACCTCGCAATACGAGTGCTGCTGCCGGGCACGTTTTTTGCTGTTCCTGCTTGGGAATGCCAAATTCGATCTCGGTCGGTGAGAGGTGCGTTCTGGTATCGAGGTACCTCGGTTTATCCCCTTCGTTCTGGTTGGGTTGTGCTCTTTTAATAGTGCTGCGTGCGGTGATGCTATTATAGCTGTATATGAGTCGTGGATCTAAAACTGGAAACTTAGGTGTAACATGATGCATGTGCGTTCGGAATATGGCGCAGGTTAGGTGTAGTACTCGCGCTAGCAAGACGTCCACTACTGTTGTTATGTTTCCGCGCGAGCTCATGGTGCTCGTCATTGCTTTTCCGACACGATCGTGCGACGGCGATACTATATGTGCCACTCGTTGCCACCCAAAAACGCCGGCATCCATTTGCATCAGCGGATACGTTTTTTCACCGAGCAGCACCCGCGTAGTGTGTCGTGGTACTGTTGCCACATCAGCGGTACATATGAGTATATTAGCAAGCCAGCCATGATGTCGTTCCCTTGGATGGCATGGACGCATGCAAGCTGCCACAGCCCTGGCAATACGTTTTCCGACGGTTTGAATGATGAGTTTCACAGCAGGGGTAGTACGTTCCCAGTGACACTTTCAGGCCGAACTAATTTCTGACTGATGGGGCTTCTCGACTCAAGAACTACCCAACATCCTTCATTTTTTCCTTTTTTTTTCGTAGGCCATGGGGTTTCCCGTCGGATTGCTCGTAAAATCGATGCATGCTACAGTGGGGACGCACCTCACATTTTCGGAAGCTCCGCTCACCTAAGGAGCTCCACGACTTGCCCAAAATCGGACCTTGACAAACAAGCGTACGCTTAACCCGAAAAATCGCATAGCATGGACCTATAGCGAAACATGCTGGAAAAGTAAACTAGAATAAAATAATATTGGGTTAAGGAACCCCCCCGGCAGTCAGTTTTTTATGTTGTCAAAATGTGCTACCTCTGTCGTAGCACGCCTCAACTTTGTCTCAACCCTTTTTGGACAAAATGCAGTCCCGTTTTGGGGACGAACCACTTAGAAGGTGAGTGGTTGGTCCCCAGAACGGGAGTGCAACCCTGAAAGGGTTAAGACACGTTTTTTTTGGTTGAGCTATCGAGCCTCACGTAAGGAACCTCATAAATTTGCAGGTGCACCTCTGCCTTAGCGTATGATTCCCAGTTGCTGCTGGTGCTGACCAGCGCGCAGTGAATCCCGAGTGACATTAGTTTGTCTTGCCGCCGAAACGTCAATGCGACCGGGGGTGTAAGCATGTGCCTGTCAAACATGCCCACCGCCGCGCATTACGGCCTCGCATGGCCACCAAACAAGACCCCCCAACCTTTTGTAGTCGTCGAGCACGCACACCAAGCATGGCCAACGCGCATGACGAACACGCCTGACCAACGAGCATGACCGACAATCCGGACCAACACGCATGGCGGACAAGCTAAACCGACTATTGATAGCATGACCGATAAGCATGACCAACGAACATGACCGACACACCTGACCGACGAGCAAAACCGACGAGAAAAATGACGGATAACCATGACCGATACGCATGGCTGACAATCATAACCAACAAGCATGGCCGACAAGCACGACCGACACACATGACCGAAAAGAAGACCAATGAGCATGACCGATAAATAAGCATGACAATCGAACATGACCGTCACACACGACCCAAAAATCAAGACCGACGAGAAAGTTGACCGATAAGTAGGAGCGACAAGCATGACGGACAATCGTGACCCGCAAGTATGGCCGACAAGCATGACCGGCAAGCAAAACCAAAGCACATGACCGACGAGCATGACCAACAAGCATGACCGACACACACGACCGACATGCATGACCTACAACCAAACCATGACCGACGTGCATGACCAACAAGCATCGCCGACAAACATGACCGACACACACGACCGACAAACAAAACCAATGAGCACGTGACCGATGATCATGGCCAACAAGCATGACCAACGAGCATGACCGGCAAGAAAAGTCGTCGAAAAAATTGACCGACAAGCATGACCGAGGAGCGCGGCAGCCAGTCGACGCGAATAACCATTGTACCGACGATCGTGCGTTGTCACCGATGTACCCCAGGCCGCTGTCGGAGGTGGCCTCGACCTGCGATCTCTCCCCTCTTCCCGCGTTGACGGCCCGCGAGGGGAACACCTTGGCGCTTGGCCGCTTCGACCAGGTCGGCACCGCTGCCGTGGCTGCCGCGGCGGCGTCCAATGCCATGGAGATTGCTGACGGTATGATGATCCTTAACGTGCACCGTTGTTCGGGGTGCCGTCTTGAGTGCGTTTCGCGCGAGCGAATTTCCCGGTGTTGTCGGTGTAGTGATATCCCCTAGCGTGGAGGTAAGGAGGGGGGGGGGGGGAAGGATACATGGTGGCGTTAATCGAGGCCGGCGAGGGAGGGGGGGGGGGGGCGGGGGGGGGGGGGGGGCGGGGGAGGGGGGGGGGGGGGGGGGTACTCATTTGTTGCTTGCCTTAGTCATTTGGCCATTGACCACGCATCCCTTTCGAGACGGAGGGGGGGCAGGGCGGAGATGCCCTCGTAGCACTTGTTTGTAATCACCAAGCGGCTGTTGACCGCGCGTCAGCTATCGATGGCCGGCTGCAGGAGTCTTTAGGTGGCATGGTTTGTTTCATGAACGTGCTTTTCAAACGTGGGCAACCCCACTCCAATGTCCAATATGTCACCGCATGGGTAGAGGTGATAGCAAAACGCGCGTCAGGGCCTCGCCCCGCCGAAACCGGCCGTCTCGCACACCACCACGCGCCTGTATATACCCCTCCTCCGTGCCTGCTCGTTCGAGCGCAACCAGGGGAAGTATGGCTTGCATCTTTGCGATCGCTATTATTGGGAAGGAACAACGCTTTCACAGGAATCAATGTGTTCCGCGCTTTTGTGGCCCCAGAGGTTGATACCTCTTTGGCTCTTTACGGTGGAGAATGAACAGGGACACTTCGTGGACTGAATGTCAAAATGTCAAAATAGTTATATTCAAATAGTGGTTTAACCCTAATCGCGCCTGCAAAAATGTATCCCACACTAATTCCAAGTATTTTGTCCCCAAAACGGCGGATGCAGTTCTAGAGGGGTTTCTAGAACTGCAATCGTATTTTTTACAAACTATTTGGAATTGGTGTGGGGCTGTTTTTTTCGGTAGTTTACAGGGTTAAGGTGAAAAACACACGTATAGTTGTATATTATTATATTACATTTGATGCAGCCGAGAGTTTGACGATAACGCCTTTGGTCTTTTTAATTGTCGGCAGGGGTGGCGGCTCTCACCTGCGAGGCCACGCATGCCAGCACGACTCCGTTCGAGCAGGGAAACTTTGACGGAAGGCCTCACCGAGGCCAAATTGTTTGCGCGGAACGGCTCCGGCTCATGCTCGAGGGGTCCAAGTCCGTCAACTCCAAGAAGGCAAGGGAGTTGGACCGTGTGTCAGCGTGATTGGCGCCACGTCGGGTGCTGCTGTTGGTGGTTTTGTGGGTGTTATTGCTTTTGTTGTTGCTGCCGCTGTTGTTGATGTTGTTGTTGTTGCTGATTTTGTCATTGCCGTAATTGTTGAAGTGATGTTGTAGTTGTTGGTGTTATTGGTGCTGTTGGCGGTGTGTTGTTGTTATTGTTGATAACCATTGTTCTTATGGTGTCGGTTTCGCTGGTGTTGCTGCCGTTGATATAATTTACCAGTGTATTTTTGGTTGTCATGATCGCTTGGTTGATCCTTTGGATGTTGGCCACCTGCAGTGCGTTCACCGATGTGTGAATCGCTTCGCCTTTTGGGAAGGGGGAACGCTCACCGAATACGCGGTGCTTTGCTTGAAGTGCCTGCCGTCCGTTGCCAAGGAGAGCGTACCGAGTCTCCGACTCTTGATACGCCCAAGCCGCTTGACGGATGGGTCATACCTCGAATCGTTTGGTACGTGTCTGTTGTGACTTTGTTCAGCAAGCAGTCCGTTTGTCTTCGGAATTACTCGTGTAGCAAAATGCTCCCGTGGAGTTTAGATTTTAGGGTCGGTGCATCGGAAAGGCAGGCGAAACATTCGATCGGCACCCCTTACGCACTATTTTATGTATGGACTATTATATGTACCACGCGTGATTTATTTGTTTTTCCATCCCGTTTTTATCTTCTCCCTTCTTTTCTCTCTCTCTCCTTTCTTTTGGTAGTCGTAACCAGATCCGGGGTCACAAAATATGATAGGCTCGACTCCCTTGCTTTTTTATCGCGAGAAAGCTGGAGCTGCAGCCCTTTCTTCCCTCGTCCACTCGCACCGAATTGCGCCTACCCGTACTACTAGGCGCTCTGAGCAGTTGATTCTGTTCTTTAGTTATTTTTGCAAATAGACTCGAAAGTCCGAGCCATGTGGGAGTCGAACTCCAGCACCATCTCTTGGCAGCATTCCTGGGTACCACTATTAATAGCCCACCGGGGCGACAGATGTCTTCTATCAATTTCCATCGTTCTCTTGAGATTGGGTGCTCACGCGTAACTCGCACCGTTGTACCCCCCGCCCTCCCCCCCCCCCCCCCCCCCCCCCCCCCCACACGGCCTTCCACGGCACAGGGCAAGGAGACCGACCCTGCAGCGGTGAGCACTATTCCACAGTACCACGGCCCCGCTAGAGACGCCATCGCCGCCGCATCCAGGTGAGCGAACAACGCGGGGTGGGGCGTGCGTGCTCGCTGGCGCAACGCGCTGTTCCGGAAAGCTGTGTGTGGGGGCGTATCGCTCAACCGGGGACGGGGGTGTTGTCTCCCCGCGCCGTGTGTTTCTGGTGGCGTTTTTTGGGGGATGAGGAAGTGGGCACGCACGCTGAGGTTCACCCCGGTGTTGCTTATGTTGGTGTTCGACCGGAGCGCAAACGCACGGCATGGCCATCTTGTACCGTGCTGGTTGTGTTTTGCTCTTCTCAAAACACAAATTGTACGTATCTCGTCTCTGACGAGATGAAACATTTGCAGTACCATTGAACGATTCTCCGCGAAAGTACCACGTATATACGCAGTCCGTACACCCTGCTAAAAATGCCCGAAGAAAATGCGCAGAAGTTGTATTTTCCGCTTATAGCACAAAGGTACTCGGGAACGTTTCGGATGCTGAATATGGATGTAGTGCCAGCAGTCTGTCGGTTAATTTATTCCTGATTTCTCTTATAAACGTAGTACTTGTAGTCTAAACTACTATTACAGGGGACCACAGTAAATAGGACCAAATATTGCTAGTAAAAGTAGGGAATACACAGTTTTTTGTGTGTACCGTAGGTCCTATTTACTATGGTCCTCCGTAATGCTGTACTTGCAGCTGTTACTGACGTTCGTTTTTTTTTTTCCGCGATATACCCAAAACCCTTTTGTGGCGGTTCACCCCGTGCTTAATGTTGCGTAGGTCTCTCATGACGGAGTTCAACAGTTCGGACGCTGGGCCTCTGGGAGGCGGCGACGGGTGTGTTCTGCCCCGCGACGGGAAGCAGGTTTGTACGACGGTCTATTGTGTGTGTGTTTTTTTCCACCGACGTTATTTGCTTGTTCCAGTTAAAGGCGCAGCGAAGATACAGCGGCGACAAGGTGACGGCCGCGTCTCTCCCTCACGGCGACGGCGACGTGTCGCACATGTTTGCTTAGCGCGGCAGGCCGTGGGTAACCACCCCCTCTGCGGCGCTTCGCGCTTGGTGCAAGCAATGTCTACCTGGTCGGTGAAAACCCGACGTGCTCCGCCCCGGCATCGTAGGGATGCAAGAGTGTTTGGTCATACGACTACGGCCATGCATGATATGAGTACACCTCCCCCCCCCCCTTGGTCTAGAAAGGAATGCGTGGTCAATGGTCAAATAACTAAGGCAAGCAACAACTGAGAACGCCTGCCCCCCCGCGCCCCCTCCCGCACCCCCCACGTTTTGGCTTCGCTGTTGTTTTGCAGTATATATAGCGACTGGTTGCCTCCGCGTGTGAAGTCTTTTGAGTGATGTTATTTTCTTTCCCTGTGGCCCCTCCTGCATGCCACGCAAGAATCTGACAACGCCAACCCTGTCCGTTTTACGTCGGCCGCTTATTGGACAGACGCTGTTGACAGTTTCATTCCTATTTGAAGCGGTCAAGGTATTGGTCAGTGGAGCCGGGGAGCGTTCGGCCGCGCTTGGCGGGGGCGCGGATCCCGCCGGACCCGGCGATGGGCCCTTGGAATGCCAGGGAGGGTTGGGATTAGTGAGCGTTTTGCGGCAGTTGCAGTCTGTGTTGGCTGGGGAGATGGCGCTATCGCTGCGAATGCTGCGGCAGGAGGAGGAGAAGGCTGCGGCTGCCATGTCGGCAGCAGGGGAGGTGAGCGGTAGCGGTAGTGTTCGAGTTCTGCGTATACGTTGGTCCGGTACATGGGTGAGCGTGTTGTAGCTCTCTCTCTCTCTCTCTCTCTCTCTCTCTCTCTCTCTCTCTCTCTCCAGTTGTCCGTCTACCTCACGGCAAGCGCGCGATGTTGTACGACCTTAAGATGCAACCTGCTCGCTTTAGCGTGAGGTCGGTGTGATGTCTACTACTGCGTGTGTTGCTGGTGTCGCCTCTTCTTTCGAGTGAAGTTGGTGTCTACGGCCACTTTGCCTCGACACTCGTACAGAAAGACTGTTGATATGTTTACATTTAATAAAAAATGTCCTTCTATTTCGGGTCAGGTTATTGCCTTCGTGTGTTGCTGGTGACCGCTTTTTTTCGGCGTGCCAGGGTCTGTGTGTTCGATGACCCCGCCCTCGATCTTGCAAACGTGTTGTCGGCGACGGTGTCGGTGTCGGCGTAGCTTCGACGGCGTGCGATGTGCGTCACGAGTCATGCGAGCGCGCTTATGGACCGTGGGTACCGTAGGTTTAGCGCCCTTTTTTGTCCCTCTGTGTTGCCAAAGCTACAGCACTTGACGCCTCCAGCCACGCTTGGCGTTCGTTACCGCGTCTTCCCCGCGTGCGAAACAAACGACAAAAGGTTGTTTTGTCGCCGAAGCTGTGACACGCAGAATTTTCCAGTACGTAGAGTAAGTACGGCGTGGCCTAACTCGATCGATAAGGTAGGTGTTTTGGCGGGCTTGCTACTATCGGTTCGCGTAGAACAAAGTGGTTGCTACCATCCGCACCAGCTCGATCGATGCGGTAGGTATTCGCAGGGCTTGTGGCGATAAGCCTTGGCTAAGCCCCGCCCTTCGCTTTGTCATGCCGCCGCTCCGTGTGTTGCACCACAGAAACCCTTCCGCTGATACGATGTGATACCATAACTTGCTTGTTGTGCCCCCCCCCTGCAGAGACCAGCAGGCGGGGCAGGAAACCAGCCGCCGGCCTCCTCGGGTGCCCCGGCAGCCGATACGGCGGGCATGTCCGCGGCGCAGATAGCCAAGATTGAGGCGAAGCGAGCGGCCAAGGCGGCCAAGGCGGCGGCCAAAGGTGCCGCGAAAAAAGAAAAGAAGAAGGCCGCGGGGCTGGGGGTGGGCTGCGCGGAGCTCCGGCTGGTGGTCGCGCCCCCCGGCGCTGTTGAGGTTGCCGTGGAAGAGATCAAGGCAAAAATCGACCCCTTCCGAACGGGAGAGGTGGGTAACGTCGAGGGGAAGGGTTGATGCGACAGAAGTGTCGGTTCAATGGTGCCGACTGCCCGCTACGTATAGTGCCTGTGAAATCGCTTCTCACAGATGGTATCAAGTGCTGTAGGGGTATGCGGAGTAGTGCTAGTCGTCACTATAGTGCCGATATTGTTGGCTGGCGCACACCGACACTATAGAGGGACCGGCGCTAATACTGTACTGTGAGTAGGGGTAGCGCTAGAAAATAAATCTGAGGGCTCTCACTTCAGAAGCTCTGTAGCTCTGTATCCCCCACCGAAAAAACTGTTTTTGAGAAGCGAAAAAAAGTGCAGGCAGATAAGAAGTGGCAACGCCTATACAGGTGTACCACGAATGATCTAGCAAAACACTGGCATCCCGACGGTACCAGGCTCAGGAGCTTTGTTGGTCACAAATATTCTTGGCCGAAATATTCTGCCACCCTATGAAAGCACCGCTCACTCACAAGGTAACGTGTGCGCTTTAGAGGCGTTTTTTTTTTTTTTTCGGGCGATGGGGCCGTTTTTTGCGCTGTCGGGAGATGCAACAGTGGCGACCTGCTGTAGTTGTGTGCGTTTTGGGGAGGTGATAGAACGGTCGGCAGACTACGAATACAGCTGTAACGTGTTGGAAGCCTTGTTGGTGACGACGATCCGGCTGGCGAGAAAGCGCGAGAGGAAGGCTTTTGGCGCTCTGACCGATAGCCCGGACCGCGATAGCTGCTGCTAGTCCTGGTGCTGCTTCTCATGCTGATGCTGATGTTCCTGATGCTGACCCCGGACGTTTATCCTGATATTGTCCCTGATGCTGCTGCTGGTGATGATGCTGTTGATGCTACTCCTGATTATGATACTCCTCCTGCTGCTGCTGATGATGATGATGGTGCTAATGCTCCTGCTGCTTCTCCCTTATTGTTCTCGGGTCGTGTGGTTTGGTTCGTCAGCAAGCGATGGGCCCCATGTTGTGCGCCATGGCGGAGCGGCTGAGCGCTGGCGGCGCCCAACGCAAGCCAAAGATTGCGAAGGGAGCGAGGGACTTCTTGCCCGAGCAGGTGTGTTCCGCAAAGTCAGTCCTCCCTTTTCCATCGCACCTGCGGCCTGTGGGATGTGCGTCGCGCTCCAATGGTGCATCAATTACGTTTCGCACGGGCGACGGTGTCAATTGGGTCCCCTGTTCAAGGTTTCCCCCTTTTTCTCTCCACAAACGCCAAGCGACGGTTCCTAGAACGTTGCCCGGTTATGGTTCAAGGGGGGAGGAGGGGGTAGTACCCGTTAGACTGTCTTGCTTGATTCCATGGAACAAACGTAAAAGGGACGAGGGAAACGGGCTCTAGACGTGCACTAAAACTTGCAAAAAAAGTCGTCGACACGCGCCGCTTCTTTTTTCTGCCGCCGCGCCGTTCGCACTTGGCGTGGTCGTTAACTCCCGGCAGATGCGCGTTCGAGAGCAAGCGTTTACGGCGATACGTAACGTGTTCAAGCGCCACGGGGCAGTGGAGATCGACACCCCCGTGTTCGAGCTCAAGGAGGTACGTATGTACGACACGCCGTCACTCCCTGAGGAGGAGATATCGTGGGTGTCGTTCAATGTCGTTTTTTCCCCCATTTTTTTTCTCTTTTTTTAATTTTTATGTGCTTTTGTTTCGTTGCGTCGCTCGGTCGATACGGTGTCACCGTGCACTATATACGATGCTGAGGGTTACAGGTATAATAGATGTAGTCCTTGCATTTTTTGGGGATGTGGTTTTCGACGGGGGGACGTTGTGGGTATTGCGGGCGCAGCGGTCGCTGGGGCATCCATCCCCAACTTGCCGCGAGTAAATATGACTGGATATTCGTTTGAGCGTTATTAAACCCTCATCCAAGACGACGCGCCGCTTGAACGTTGTGGTCACACACACCCGCCCGACCCGTCTCGATCGGCGCGCGCAATCATTGGAGCATGAGCATGCCCGCTTGGACATGGGTGCGTTGTCTGAGCAGTTTCGGTTATATCCCTAACCCACTTGCGGGGTTTCACCTCAGACAGATGATCTACAATATCTACACCATCTACAGATAGATGATCTAGATTATCTAGTTCCTCACCTGCCGCTGTGAGAGGCCGTGCAGGATCTGCATGGTACAGATGCAGCCCAGCAAGCATGTGATAGATCATGTGCTAGATCATGCAGATTATACGGCTCCCACCCGGGAGCATGAACTATATCATACAGATCAGGAAGCTATCTATCTGACCCTGAAAGATCTAGATCATGAGCTGTGGGAATAATCTAGATGATTTATCTGATCTGTCCAAGGTGTGAAACAATGTATCCTTTTACCCATCTAGGGGCGAGGTAAAGCGACCGAAACACGGCAAGGACGGTAATATTAAGGATACACTCCGTCTATAAAGCAACCAACTAGAAAGGTCAATATCGTGAAACACAAAACCTTCGCACTTTTGTGTCACCACGAAACCGAAACGCTCGAGAAAGCAGGTTCACCGACTGGTGCGATACATCTATAGTTACCAAGCGGTTAAGATCGCGAAGTGCCAACAAACCAGCAAGGTCAAGGTCAAGATCAACCGTAATAAAACCAACGAGCATATCTCGTGAAAACGAAATCCAAACGCTCAGAGAATAAATGGATTTTGAATATTTGTACGCAAAGCAGATGTGTAGTACCCGGTGGTAAGTATTGCTATAGTACAGCAAGAGGGAGGTGAAATTCGTTATAGTAGCATGGTAAGGGGGGAACGCAATACAGTGCGAGCGCGCCGCAGCTCGAGCAAGTATCATGCACCGCGCGTGTCGTTTATATCCTATTCTGGGGGGGGCATATATAACATATGTAACATATAACCTATATATAAATACCACACTCTGTGCGTAAACATAAGGAATGCTTGGTCTTCATGTTAATGTTTGAACGGTCCTTATATTCCTGCCCAGAGTGATACATACCGTGGTACTGTACTAATCAAAACCCACGACGAACCCTAAAATCACGTATCTGGCTACTTGTCTCTACATACTACGTTTGGTTCTGAATGCTGCGCTCCCCGCAACAGCGCGGACGCTTAAGTGTGCCACCTTCTTGCAACCCATGAGCTGTCGTTGCTTGGTGTGACCGATCCTGTACTACAATTAAAGGGGTTTATCTTCTTCTCCGCTCTATTTGACCCATGAGCTATCGTTGCTTGGTGTGACCAATCTTGTACTACAATCAAAGTCATTTATCTTTCCCCCCCCTCTTAAGCCCCCCCAAAACGGTTAAACGTGACTTTTGCCCCCCACTCGGACGGGGACGGACATAAATGGCGCTGCGTGAACATTTTTTTGTTTTCATTCCCCCCCACTCTAATCCTAACCCTTGATGCGCTAACGTTTTTGCGTCTGTTTGCGCCAGACGCTCACGGGCAAGTACGGCGAGGACTCGAAGCTCATTTACGACCTCGCCGACCAGGGGGCGAGCTGTTGGCCTTGCGGTACGATCTCACGGTGCCGTTCGCGAGGTACCTGGCGCTGCACGCCGTGGGCAACATCAAGCGCTTCCACATTGCCAAGGTAGGAGGAGGGAGCGTGAGGGTAATCGATTACCCTTGGTGATGAAAAATTGAACCCGGCTTTTCGGCTGTCGCGGTGAGGGACGGCATTACTTTTCGGTGTAACGCCCAATAAGGCCAAGCGGTGGGTTCCTCGCCGGTTCCGGTGCTTCAATAATAGCCGGATTCGCCGGTCACAGCGTGAAGATGAGGAGGAGTTTTTTTTTGCGGTATCGCTAAGAACGGTGCATGGGTCGGGTGGCCTTACGCGCTCAATCTCTCAGTGGAGAAGAGGAGTGTATGGCGAATGTGATGAAAGACAACTGAGTACACTAGATATTAGCTAAGAAACGATCGCTACCCTAGGAGACAGCTGGTGGCCACAAAAGGCGAATCAGGAAGGGGATACGGTACATAGGCGTTTGTTTTACATGTAATATAGCGAAGAAACGCAAGGAACGCCCAAGTGTTTGAGGTGTCTGTACTTGAAGTAGGATCGGTGCCCCGTCTCGAAAATGATGCGTGGCCAATGGTCAAACGACTAAGGCCAGCAGCTCATGAGAACGCCCTACCCCCCCCCCCCCCATGTGCTTCACCGGCCAGGTGTACAGACGGGACCAGCCGAACGTGCAGCTCGGCCGCTTCCGCGAATTCTACCAGTGCGACTTCGACATCGCCGGCAACTACGGTAAGTCCGTAAGACCACCAGAGTAGCCACCTTGACGTCACGACCCCGCCACGTACCCGATGACGCTCAATTGTAGCAAATGTGCATCGGCGGTATTCCCGTCTTGGTAGCGTGTTTCCTTCCTATTCTTGAACCGTACGTCGCTTGGCGCTGCCTGTTCGGGATGGCGCGTGGGTGTACTGTCTCTGCCGCCGCTGGCGTGTATCGTCGCCAATGGAGGTCGGAACATCCAGCTTTTTTTTTGTTTCGTTTTCACCTTTTTCTCCTCCTGATTTCTCCTCCTGACTTATGGTCGCGGACATAGTCCTGACTTCTCCTTCTGACTCTCACGATGAGGAGCTTGGTCAGGCGCGATAAGGGGGTTTATGGGATGTGTGTATGCTGCTTTCCGCCTTCGACGCCGCCGCCGACTGTACCCACCCCGGATGAGACACTACTGTACCGTACAGTAGCCAGCAGTAGCCGATAGCCTACTGTGAGTATCTTGAATCGGTAAAAACCAAAGCGCCAGCCGAACGTTTTTTTTCTTCCTGCTAGGACTGATGGTGCCTGACGCGGAGGTGCTGAGCGTGGCTTGCGAGATCCTGAGCTCTCTTCCCATCGGCGAGTTCCAGATCAAGCTCAACCACCGCAGGCAAGGAAGGCTTGCTCTGTAAATGCAGGACGGATGGGCAACGAATTTCGTGACTGAAGTCTGTGTGGTTGGTCGAGACTGACCTTTCGGCCGCCCGAGTTTTTTTTGGAAGAGCGCCACCAAAACACGCTGGGGAGCCGCGCGATCGCCCCTGCCAACCTCGAGGCCCCCAAAGGGTTGGGGTTGGGGCTAGGGCTGGGGTCGGGTTGGTCTGTGCCGACATGTAAGATTTAAATTGACCACAGACGTCCGTCAAGAAGTGCGATGCCTACCCGTCCTGAACTTGCAGGGCGAAGCGGCAAGGAAAGGTGTTGTGGCTGTCCACGAGACATTATATTTTTTTAGACGGTGATTTTTAGCGCAGACCACGGGGTTGCATCTTGCGGGATGCTACGCTAAGGTTGCCACGGGTGCTGTAAGAGTCGCCATCGATTCGGTTTTACGGTCTTGCGCTGCGGTCGGTTTCGTTTTTTTTGGCGTGGTACTTTGATTTGTTCTCGTACTACATACAAGTATACAGTACTGTCAAGTTGTTTAGTGTTTTCTTGTTGTGATCTCCCTTTTTTTTTTGGAGTGTGAATGAATGCATCTGTTTCTGCCCGATGCACTCGAAACTATTCATAGAAACCCCTTGCACGTGTACGCACTCGTTCGCTCGTATATATGTTCCTCAATTTTTGCGCTTCGGCTGGGGCTCAACCTTGTGCTAGACGTGTGAATGACGCCTTGATCGCGCGTGTTTCCGTTCCCTTCTCCTCTCGTTGCCTTTCGTCTCGTTGCCCCTCCTCTTGTTGCCTTTCTTCTCGTTGCCTTTCCTCTCGTTGCAGGTTGTTGGACGCCATCCTCGACATCTGCGGCTGCCCTCCGGAGAAATTCCGCAGTATCTGCTCCGCCATCGACAAGCTGGACAAGATGGAGTGGTCTGAGGTGCGGCGGAATTACCTCTCTGTCCCGAACGGCGCGAGCGGCGGTCTCAAACACGTACATAAAACAATGGTACCCTGGTAGTTTAACCACCGGGTATAAAGTGTCGCCCTCGTTTTTAACCGTGTCTGTTTTGTTGCGTCTGCGTTTTTCCTGCCCCGTCCACCACGCCTTGGGGGTGGAGGGTGACAGGGCGAACCAAAAATGGCCTCTTTTTTGTTAACTGCACTCACGTTTGGGGGACATGTACTGTAGTAATACTCGGATTTATTATCAGATTTAGGTTCCTGTACAGTGGACTATTGATAGTTCCAGTAGTACAAGGGTTACGCTTTTCGTAAGAGGGTATATGCACAATCTCTTCCCGACCTCGCCCCCTTAATGCTGCCCCCTCAGACTAGGAAAACCGCGGTAGCTCGAGTGAGTCAAGGATGCTATAGTAGCATAGGAGGCCATGGTTCGACCCCTTGACTGACCGCCCTACACTAAAACTGGTATATTAAGGCCAAAAGATGCCTTGAAACACACCAATAGACCGGTATCCTACTGCTGTAACATTTTTGCTATTGCAGGGGGGCATAATAATACATAGTAATACATAGCGATACATAGTAATCAGAACCGACGATGGACCCGAAAACCGCGTTGTCCCCCTATGTGTACACACCACATATTCCGATTAGTACACCGTATTCCCCCCTAATAGTAGACAGCAGGCCGGAATACGCCGGGCCCTTGGCGTCGCACGTTCGCTGCCGGGCGCGATGCACCGTCTTCCCTGAGCTGAAAACCTTAGGAGGTGTTTCGGGCCTTCAGTGTGATGGGCGTGTCATGGGGTGCTGTCTGAGGTATAACGTCACCGACGACCGCGCGACCTTGACTAACTTCTCGACAGGTCCGGCAGGAGATGGTGGAGGAGAAGGGGCTTGCGCCGGAATCTGCCGACAAGATAGGTGGTTTTGTCAAGGACAATGCCGGCGATGCTAAGGAGCTGTGGGCAAAGCTCACCGCGGAGAAAAAGTTCGGCGACCACCCCGTGAGTTAATCGTGCTTGGGTGTGTCTCACGGTTGTCGGAATTTGGCGGAAGAAAATCACGGTGGAATAATATATTATACGTACGATATAGAAAAAATCAATGTTACTTACCTGGTATATAACTTCGCTGTTGTATTTATTTGTCTTCGCTGTTGTGATTTTGTAGCTCATACGGCAGCGTTTATTACCGCTGCAGTTTGTTTTGGTGCCTTTTTTCTTAGTTGCAGCATCATCTCCACTTTCGGGCGTGGGCCTTACCATCTCCGGCATATTGCATGGGAATGGAAAAGCAAGCTTGTTTCAGACCGAGGCCTTTCACATGTTAGCACACCCCCTGTTGCCGGTATCACCCTCTTCGTTGTCGACCCCCTTGCTATCACACCCTTCTGTCATCACGTCATCTGCAGTCTAGCCGAGGTCTAATCCGAGAAATTCCGGCATCGTGAGTGTAGTCCAGAGTTATCACCTGTAGTGACAGCTGCGGGAGTGGTTTCGCCATGTCTAGGAGTACGTACATTGCTTCGCGTGCGAATGAAAAGCGGACGGGACTTCGTGTGCCGAGTGGTGGGTGGAGGTGCCTTGTTGTGAACGATACTGGGCGTTGGGGGTTCTGACCCCGGCCCGAGATTGAGTACAGTAGGTTACATTGCGCGCATGCATGGGGGAGAAGCCGCTCGTGCAAGAAGGAAGCACTCCCGAGACCGAGACCCACTTTTGTCATCGTTTTCCGTGGATATTCCCAATTTGGATGTTCCAACCGAATGTAGCCCGGTGCACACACAAAAAAAAAACGTTTTTTTGCTGACCAGTTCTTGATACCTTATCGCCTTTGTTTTCTTTGGGGGGGGGGGGGGGGGGGGGGGGGGTATCTTCTGTTCCGTTGCGGTTTGCGTTGTTTTTTTTTGCGGCGATGGTGCAGGACGCGGTGGCAGCCATGTCCGAGCTGGAGCTTCTGTTCAAGTACCTGGATGCCATGGGCACGCTGAAGGTGCGCTCGACTCACCCATTGTGTTTTGTTATCGAGGTCGCCTTCCCCTTGACAAGACGATGAGCGATTTTATTACGTAAGTTTTTTCGTGCTTGTCCCTTCCGAGCGTTGGGAGTCTGCCCTTGTGCTGAAGACGGCAAATGTGTTCATTTCTTTTGCGCTGTGAGGTCTGCGGTCGTTTTGCTGTAGTAGCTGTATGAGCGCTACCGCTGATAGTACAAACCATGGCGGGACCAGCGGAACGTTCGGCCGTGTCGACGTTTGAGAGTCCTTCGCTGTTTTTTTTTTTCACAACCAACATGTGCTCGTTACCCGTAGGCAAAACAATACGAAGTAGGTACGCCGTGAGTTGATATCACCCGTACCGGCTGCGTATATACACACTTGTCGCAGAGCCCGGCACGATCCCGACCTCCTTGCCACCAACTGATGCACTCCCCGTCTTTCCGCCGACCGGCCCGTCCGTATTGTTTTGGTGCATTTTCTGATTGTTCCTTCGGCCTGACTAACCCCACCTCGCGCTCTTAACCGCAACCTTCCTCTTCACGCAACCCCCCGGGCGCCGCTGCCTCCCACAGTTCGTGTCCTTTGACCTCAGCCTCGCGCGAGGGCTGACATACTACACAGGGTTGATCTACGAGTGCGTCGTTGTGGACGGTGGCATCAAGGTCAGAACAATCGCCGCGGTGCATTATTGATAAACTCCTTGAGAACTGCGCCTACGATGTTTGGGGGGGAAACAGTTGGGAGTCGTGGATTTTTTTTTTCATCTTCAGTAGCAACAAGGGTTACTTGTAAATACAACCTGCACGATGCGGAAAACTCACTGGGTTTTCTTCAGCTAAGGATGATGTTGCGTTACCTGTGCGCGGGCAGTTGCTTGAATTGAATTCAGTCACTAATTGATTGTGATATTTTGAAGTACAGTAGTGCAAGGATTAACTTCGGGGCGGTGGAGCTAAATCAAGCACAAGCGATGTCTCCACAAAATAACACTGCTGCAGATGATAGCCCATCCCGTAACTCGTCGAAACAAATCGAGCCTATTTCCAGTATGACCTCACCCCCCCCCCAAGCGGTTTCGTTCAATTCCCCTCGCTCTATAATTTTTCTGAAACTCGACGCCAATTTAACGAACGGCGCGTTTCCATAAAAATTGTACTCCTTCTCGAAAGGGATGCGTGGTCAATTTTCCAACGACTAAGGCGAGCAACAGATGAGTACGCCCCCCCCCCCCCCTACATATTATATACATAAATATATAGGTTGGGTTGGCGTCGGTTGGCTACGACACTGTGAAACATGCCGCTCACTAAGTGTAGACAACCAGGGTACATTATTTTTCATTTTTTTGGTGGTCGGTCGCAGGTGGTGGTCGAGTTGGATTATTTGTGCGGGGTAGAGAACCTTTACTCCGCACAAGGGGAATGGTCGTATCACGTAGTGTTCAAGGTAAGGCACCCAAGAGGCAGTTAAATAGTACTCCCATTAGATGTCTCTGGAAGTGGCCACACCGGAAGTTAAAGTCATTGATGCTGTCATCCATGTGCAAGTCCGCCTCACGAGCGGTTCTTAATAGGATGCAGCTCGCCCTTCATGCGACTCACCGGACACCTCACGGCTCTTTGCGCTTGGTGCAAACAATGTCTGCCTGATCGGTGAAAACCCGGCGTGCTCCGTCTGAGCATTGTAGGGATTCGAGGGTCTTCGGTCCTACGACTCCGGCATTTTATGATATCGAGTACCCCCCCCCCCCCCCCCCCCCCCCCCCCCTTTACATCCGCCTCTTTGTCGAAGGTTGGGTCGATTGCGGCGGGAGGGCGTTACGATAACCTGGTGGGCATGTTCTCAGCTTCGGGACAAACGCCATGCGTGGGGGTTTCTATCGGCATCGAACGCGTCTTGACCATTATGGAAAAAAAACGCCTTCAGGAAGAGAGAGGGGACAAGGGAGCGCCGTCCAATGTACAGGTGCCACCGCAATACAAAACTATATTGGGCCGTGAAGCTGTATAGTAGGCGCTGCTAATTCGCTCATGATGGCGCTGGTATAATGTTTGGACGGGTTTGCCTTGAACCACCTAAAAAGTTGGTTGCTTCTCGATAAGGCCGAAGAAAAGCACAGAAAAATGCTTGAAGGCACAGAGAGCCTCGAAGACTTTTTTAATTTGGAAGAAGAGGCGCTTTCTTTCAGGTAGAGGGCGTACGGCACGTAGCAAACGACTCGAAGTGTGTAGGCGTGAACAAGAGAACAAGTTAAGATTTTGACTGGGCTCTAACGTTTGGCGATCGCTCTCTTCGAAAGGTGTACGTTGCCTCGGTGGGGCCGGGTCTGCTGGAGGAGCGCATGCGCGTCGGGCGTTTGTTGTGGTCGAACGACATCTCGGCCGAGTATTCCACCGCCGACAACCCCAAGCTCAACAAGCAGATGAACGAGGTGAGTTTTCCTTGGTGATGACAGAGTTTTACGAGATGTTCGTTGTTTGGTCGCAAGGTAGCCCAGTTTTTCCTATCCGTCCGCGCGAAAAGCACGACGAGAGGAACTGGTGTGACCATGAGTCATACTACAGCGCAACAGACGGCAACAACAGTCAGCGACAGCGAAGAGGGAGAGTGCTTTGCACTGCGAAAAATCTTCCCCGAAACTTTTGACACAAGAAGCACGTCCTGCAAGGAACAGTGTCTGTCGACTGCCGATAGCATGAGCTTCGCTCACTCGTAAATATTCCCTGAACAAAGAATAAAACTTGTGTATGTAGATTGACGGGGGTGCTGAAAGCTACACACCACAGCAACAATGGTTAGTTTCAATATAATAGGGGATGTGAAATCGTCACGTTTGCGACGCCGGGTGACGGATGGGGGGGGGCGGGAGCACACGTCGAGCACGACCACGGTACGAGTTTTTTGCTTCCCCATAAGACACGAATGTGCACTTGCCTGGTTTGTCCACGACCTGACGGTTCGTGAAGCCGGACGGCAGATGAAGTGCACCCGGGCCACAGGAGGCACAGTTTTGTGTGGACACCTTCCACGGGTAGTAGAAAACCTAGCGATCAATATACCGTAAAAGGTCTTTGTACTGCCGGTGGCTATATGCCACCAGGGATCTACAAACGTCTTATCGAGACAACTACTTTAGCATACACCTGGAGTGCATTTGTACGTCGTAGTGACGGCGGATGCGTGTGGATTAGCTTTTAGCAGTCTGTGTGCGGAACTACCGGTTTTGCGTTTGTCATGCGGACAATTGCGCACAGCGGTTGTTACTTGAGGTATTGCCGTGTTACCGTGCCTGATATCGACACCAGAAATGCGCCCTTTTTTTTCGTCGATATTTCGCGTGGCCGCACTCCCGAGTAGGTGCTGCAGCGAGGAATCCCGTTCATGATCATCCTTGGCGAGGAGGAGGTGAAGCAAGGGGTGGTCAAGATTAAGGACATGACCAAGCGGACCGAGGAGGTGAGACCTGCTTCTCGAGGGAAAACAGCTTCAGTATACCCTGGAGCCGCCGCTACCGGAGTGTTTTTCGTGATGAGCACATGGAGTCTGGTCTCGACCGCTGTGTCGTTGTGATCGATTTGTCATGCACTGCGTGGTTGGCCACCGGCTTGTTGGAATGTGTGGTTGTGATCAATTTATCATACAGTATCTGATTCACTTCCGGTGGGTTTAATCCCTAATGTGGGCGGAACTCCTATCGTATACCAGGCACATATTTATATGTATTTTGTGTTTCTAATAGACGACCCTGCCAAGATAAGGCTCCTTCTACGTGTCTGAAACGTGTTTTTCGTTTCCCCCGTCTCTGGCAACACCAATAGCACGTCTGCGTGCAAGCCTTAAATGTCCGTTCCGAGCGCAGATTGCGTTTTGTCGTCCACCTGTTCAAAGTTGGCGACGAGTACGTACCAGGTAAAATACCAGGTGCGTGATTAATTCCACCATATTGTGTAAAACTCCCGCCCATTTTCGACCCGTGCTACCCGTGCAGGTGATGCGAAGAGAAGACGTGCCTCAAGCTCTGCTTGCGGGGGGGTGTACCCTCGTCACTCACCAAGCTAGCCTCACTGTCGCCGAAGACAGTCCGTAGTGCTTGGATTCGCGCTCTTTTTGATATTTTGACCCCATAATGTGGTTCCTGGTGGGAGCTTTTGGAGACTTCTGGGAGTAGGCATGGGCCTCCTTTTGTCACTGACGAAATGTGATTTCAGGATTTTGTGGTACGGTATCATAGTTCCACAGGAGTAGCTCTAGAGCTCTCGAGGAATACAATAGTATTCATACACAGGTACCAGGTTTTTGTTCTTGTTGTTTGGGATTGGATAGCGGGGCTTAGCTGCCGCGTGATTCTTTCGCTGTTTCCGCTGTAATTTGGCGATTATGTTTCGTGGAGCTCTCCTTCCGGAGTGCGCGCTACGACTATTGCTGTGAGCGCACATTGTTGGTGTGACGCCACATATGTACCTGGTATGCCTGTGGAGACGTCGTCGTGCTACTGCTGATCATCGTGTACTATTTACAATATTTATTGTACCACAGCCCCTTGCCGTTGGAGTGCCACACATAGTGTGATGTCGAAACGGTTTCCTGCAACCACGGCAGAGATACAGCGGCCGGTGTGCGACTATGAGCTTTTGTTTAAGGTCATATCCCATAGGTGTGAGACGTCTTTCGGTGTACCAGGTAATTGATGCCGCCACAAGATTTTCTGGGACTTACAACATATCGGGGGGGAAGGTCTAGATCCAAGAATGAGCCAAGACTTGATGGATAATTGGCTATCTCGCTGATTCGACTACAGGGTGCCGGTGATATGTAGAAGTGATTCCAATGAGGTGGGGGTCACAGTGGCCACCCGGGGCCATATGCCCCGTGTCGCCGTTATTCCCCTCATCGCACGTAATGCCCAATATTGTTCAAGTACAATCCATGCTGGAGAATATCTAAGCCGTTTCGTGGAGCTGCGCTTGGATGACGTCGAGTTTCGCGTTGCCCTAAAGATTGACAAATAGAGACAAAACGTTGTTTGGTGATGCATAGGGAGTTGAACAGTACAGCGCAACCTAGCGACACGATACACCAAGGGTGTGCAATGGCGTGACTTTATGGGTTAAGCCCAATGGGCAGTGTGGGTCTCGTGTCTCGTGCGGTGCGCATTCGTGGCACTCCTTATGGTGACCATAATATCGGGAAAAACATGTCCAGAGGCTAGAGATGACGTGCCCTTGATATGAACCTTGTGAATGGTACACTCCGTTATGTACAGGTGCAGAATAGCTTCAATGGCTTATCTTTGAAGGGCTCTGATTTGTCGCTGTGTTGGGTGAAACACTCACCCCATTATTTCCCTAGTTATCATTCGCGCTCAAAGATTTCAAGGTTGCAGGCTTGGGCTGGTAGCTATACTATCAAAGGTAAGCCTAGGCGGGAAAACATTCGGCACGAAAAGCAACGCCGACATCGACGGTGCATAACGTTCTACGTATAACCCAGAGGTAGCCCAACACTCGAGCAAAGCAGCCATATCTTCAACATTGAGTGTTAAAATCTTAGCCCATCAGTCGAAGGCGCCAATGGCTTACACGCGGATGCGATCAGTACCGCCCCCCCCTTGCACGCATGCAGGAAAAACTAGAAATACATGTTGTTCTTCCATCATACCTGGTATGTCTACGAGTATCACAGCGTACTTTTAAAAAACATCGATCAGTGCACTACGGCTAAATTGTTGTTTGTTGTCCAGGTTCTTCTGTGGTATTGGCGAGATCCCGAAGTGCACAACAAACAAAAGAAAAATGGTCATCCAAGTTCATGATACATGCCGGTACTCGTACGTAATACCATACAGATGTTACAGGCTATTAAGACCGCAATTTGCACCGTGAAAAGTCACGTTATGTCACCAGTAAATTACGTGAGGGATGCGTGCGTAGGTACAAAAGTTGCGCTGTTGCTGATGATAAATACGAGTAGGAAGTTTCAATAACAACGCAAATTGTGTCCGGCCGTCCAACTTCGTAAAAGTCAGCAACCTGGGGAACAGCACGCCAATACTGTTGGTTGGCGCTGATTTGAAGGTCTTCGCCAATAATACGAACACAGGGTAAGGACACGTAGCCGCCTGAGATGTTGGAGTTGATACTTTTGTGATTACCCCGCGAGGTACATCCGCAGCAAATGGTGTTGGTGTGCTCTTGCTCTCTGCATTCACTGCCAAACAACGCGAGGTTGTATATGTTGCTATTATTAATTTGGAGACTGCCTTGGATAGGTTGTTGCACGGATTTTTTTTGCCGTCTTTTGTTGGCCGTCGTCGCGCAAGCGTGAGTGCCAAAGGCTGACATCTCTATGCTCATATCCTTCAAGGGGTGTGCCATATCTGAGCTACTACCACCGTGCTCGTCGCGCAACCTGTACAACCACGCAGAACGCAGAAAGATCTCGGAACAAACTGTATATACCTGGTACGTACGAAGGAGCAAAAAGATATTAAAAATCCGAAGCCACACACAAATGGAGGCATATTCGGTCCGCCCCCAATCCGACCAACTATTAAATCCGTCAAAGACCGAATCAATACACAAATTCGGAGAAATACGGCGGGATACAAAATTGAAGCAACGCCCAACACGCAACACGCAAACCGAAACAGACCCAGGCTGTGTTGTAGGCTGCAGAAGCAGTGTAAGCCATGGCGCCCTCAAGACCTCTCGAAGCCTCAAGGTTTATACTCGTACTGGGCACTCTCCTGGCCCACCGTGGCGGCATCGAGGCACTCGCTCCCAAACGATCTGGCCATGTTCAGGCCAAACCGACAGGATGGTTCTCGATGCGAGTGGGAGGGGCAGACACCGCGCTAGCAGCAGAGCTTACCCCTTGCGCGAGGGGACCTTTGCGATCACGAGATGAACTATCATCATCGTTGGGGGTAAGAGCTGTGGCTGCACTGAGGGGAGGGAGATCGATGCGGCAGAGTGCGGTGGTGGACGAAGAAGAGGAGGGCGATGACGAACTAGATGGTGCTGTCGGGGCTGGAGAGAATGAACAGGAGGACGATGAGGAGGAAGTGGTCCTGTACGATGAAAAGGCTGTGGAGTGGATGATGCAACAGCTGTGCATGTACCAGACACGGACAGCACTTATCTCCAACCCTCTGGCAGCAAAGGTACGACACGATAAGTTGGTGTTGAGGTTCTTGCTTACAGCGATCAAGCGCCTGTTGAGGTGCCATGTATCATCATATAACCGGTACAGAGCTTATATACGTAGATCAAAGAATGGTGTTGTCGTACCGCACCTGCAGAGTAAAGCTCTACATAGACTACCAGTACGTTGTGTACCAGGTACAAGTACGGACTCTGTCTGTGGTACAATACTTGGGTACCATACTTGAGTAGACGTAGCACGTAGACCTCAAGTCCTTGCAAATTCGAGTCTACATGAGGCTCTTTGTCAATTCACAACAGCTTCAACCGACTACCGGTACTGCTCAAAAGTACACGACCGCCATTGTACAACTACTGCTGTTGTCGACTGCAATAGGGTATGTATGTATCGCGTAATCTCGACTACCAGTACGTTGTTGGCAGCACCCAGTCCAGTGAAGGATGGCAATGCCGATTTCCCCACCACAATCCCGCAATGCACCGTCGTACGCCTTGTTGACGGCAGGGCTACAAGCTGAGGGAAATCATACCGTCGCCTCGAGGTCTTGCCTGTGCCATCAGCACCGAAGAGCGACGCATGGACTGCCGTATGTATGTAGAGGCGGAGGTCGGGAAGAAGGTCAGTCGGCTACGAATGAGCTATCATACCTGGTACTTGGTACGAGTATACATACCAGCTATTTGCCCTTTTTTATGTTCAGTAGGACCGATACGATAGAACGTACCAATATTAATATAATACGAAGTAGTTGTACAACACGGCCACCGCTGTATGTCCGTCTCACGAAGCCATCATTCCGATTTGCTGTATGATGAGTACTCGTAGGCGGGGCGGGGGGACTGCCGTCACAAAAGCACAGAAAGAGGCCGTATTATATAGGTTTTCACGTGAGAAGGAAGAGTTGATATTCGATGCGGGTTTTTCGGTATAGTAACGCAAGAAGACAAGACAAACCCCCGCTGTGCCAATATTAATACGGCGTCTTCCCTCTCATGTATTTCACTCCGATACACCCCCGAAATGTGTCCCTCTCCAGGTGGTGGCGCCTTGCAAGTGCAAGGGGACTCAGAAATGGATAAGCTTTTCCGCCCTAAACTCGGAGAGAAGGAAGGAGGCGACTAAGTGGAAGAACTGCCCCACATGCCAGGTTTGCGATCGACTTTGACTGCTATAGGACACACGTGCCAGTACGAAGTACTCCTGTACGTCTCATACACTGGTGTGATATACAAGCGCTTCGCGTCGCGGGTGGTTCCGCCCGCTGCGCTCGCTCACGAGCAAGAACGGAACGGAACAGACGGTACAAACAATTAGGTGCAAATAGGCGACTTGCAATGGCCAAGAGCTCCATGCCTCATCCAGGAAAACAACCCGAACGCCGCATGCCGTACGTACCTGGTACGTGCTTACCCCAGGTATGGTACTTTTTTTCTTATTTTGGTACCTGGTATGTACGAAAGAAAAAGCACATCTCAGCACAGCAGCACCGCAAAAACAATTAAAATGAAACCGAAATTTTACAAAAGGAAAAAAAATCCCCGTCCTCTCTCATGCAATTATTTGCTGCCTGGTTGGAACACCTTGCACCAGTCAAGAAAAAAAAACGCCACCCGCCCCTCTTCCGACCATTTCGCCACCGATTCGGTCCCGGTAACGTTTTCCTCCCTCTCTGCCACCCCTTGCCCGCCTCGCGTGGAGCCCGGTGCTCACCGCGGCCCTCGTTCGCCAGCTCGACAATATTGGTGCTCAGACTGCGTACGTAGCTCTCTCTGTGAAATTCAGCTTGGTCGCAAAAATAAGCACCGCTTGAATTTTATTTTGCAGAACCTAACGACCCTTATAGATTCGTACATAATATAACCGGGGCCACACCAGGAGGCCAGACAGAGTCCGTTCATGTTTTTCTCGTGTCTCGATGGACACGCGACGCCTAGCCACAATAACGGCGACCACACTCCGTCCACCCCCCCCTCTACCCGCCAGCACCCGCTGACACCCGCGACGGCGCTGGGGTCGCCCGCGGTGCCGTGCTCTGGGTACACGCACGCACTCAAAACGTAAGAAGAAAAAAGGATAAAAAGGTTCTCGCCGGCAAGTATTAGAAGAAGGCGGTGTCCAAGTGGGAGCTCTGAGAGGCTAGGGATGTACCAACCGAGCACGCTCAGAGAGAAAAATATCTATAAGTAGGTTTATTATACAGCTAAATTGATTCAAGGCAATATAATATATCGGCAATGTGACCACAGCACTGGCGGGCGTCGGCGTAAGGGTGCGGGTGGGTAGCAGTGGATTCCCCCCTCGGAATGATACAACCCGACTGCTTCGTTTCGTTCGTGTGGTTGATATAACAGTACAGGATAGCTGCCGTGAGCAGCACTGTCAGAATTAACTCTGGCACGTTTCGACGCATGGTGCTGAGCGTAGCCTTGACGCATCGGTGCTTAGCGTAGCCTTGGCTCGGCTATCTCTTGCTTCTACTGCTGTATTGCGAACACTCGCAAAGTTGTTTGAAGGGGCCACCAAAGTTGATTCTGCGGGTGCGCTGGAGGGAGATGTGGACCAAGCGGAGGTACTGGATTGTACGTACCACCCCCCCCCCCCCCCCCCCCCCCGGCTAGAATATGCAGGAGAAGTATGGGAAGGGAACGCGAAACTCGTAAAACAGTTGGAAACAGTACAAATGACAGCAGCTAAAAAAATCCTAAGATGCTCAAGTACGACTAGTAATACAGTATTAAGAGCAGAACTGGGAATGCGCCCACTCAAGACAAATAGAGACATGAGAAAGTTGAACTGGCAATATAAAGTAAGGAATATGCCAAAAAAGAGGTTGCCAGCCATAGTTGATAGAGCTGTATGGGAGAAAGTAACAAAAGGGCGAGCTGGAATAAGGTGGGATGGCGTAGTTGAGAAAGTATGGAAGGGTATAGGGGGAAACCAAGAAGATGTGGTGTCCGCGGGGAAGGTTGGGAGATAAAAAGCAGAACTAGAAGAAATGATAGAAGGAAGGGGAATGCTAGCGCTAAGAAACAAGGTGGAATCGAGAACACACTCAGATACATACGGGGGATTGAGGGAAGGAACAGGAATGAAAACGTATTTGCATGGCCCAATGGACTTCGCGAAAACGCTGAAACTGCGCTTTCGTGTAGGGGACCTGGACCTGCCAGAAAGAAGAAAGAGGTACACCAGTAGCCGGGAAGAGGAGGAAGTAGACGCACAGATGTGCCCGTGTGGCAAAGCAATAGAGAGTAGAACTCACATAGTAGGAGAATGTGAAATATACAAGGAGGAACGGGATGTGTTAGAAGAGGAGATGTGGAAGATAGACGAATGTGACATAGAGGAGTTTGATACAATGAATAGCAGCGAGAAAACGATCGCTATCCTAGGAGATAGATGGTGGCCACAGGAGGCCAAACAGGAAGGGGATAAGATTAGCAAAAAGTTTCTATGTAATTTATGGAAACAACGTAATGAGCGCCCAATTGTTGGAGGTGTCTCTATTAGGAGTAAGAACGGTGCTCCGTCTCGAAAGGGATGCGTGGTCAATGGTCAAATGACTAAGGCAAGCAACAAATGAGTACGCCCCCCCCCCACCCCCCCCCCCCCCGGCTGGCCCTGCCCATACTCTAAAGTCTCTGTCGTCTCTCGCATCTTGGGCGAATGACTCAGCATCTGTATTGGCAACACCAAGGATGGCATCAACCAGTAAAACTTCCTGTATTTCGAACGTAAAATTAGACACGATGTGTCTCGTTCACTCATGACTGTCCTGTACTCCCTTGTATATATATATATATATTTTTTTTTTAAACAGCTGTGAGATGGAGGATTTCGTCAAAAACTCTTATTTGCAAGCTGTGTGATGTGTGTCACACTTCGATCGCGCGTACTACGGGTTTTATATGGCCTCATGCAAGATACACGTTCCGTATGTGAGGAAGACAACATCTATTAGACTGCCGGTACAGGGTTGGTCGAGATCGCAACTCCATCTGGAGACACTAAAAGTAGTACAAGTCATGCATATGAAAGACAAGCATCCACCCAGAGCTGGGCGTTTCGGAGATTTTGAGTGTACTAAAGGTACGTAGGTCAAAGTGCTCTGCAGATGAACTCAACAAAGGGTGTAACTTGAGCAGGATAAGCCTTTGTGCGACGCGTGGAAGTTACAGTACTCGTTCAACCAAGTGGTCGAGGCAGCCGCAGATGCAATTTTTTATTATTGTTCGTTGTAATCGAAGTTCTTCGATTATTTGCACATTCCGCAGCCTGATCGCGTTTGCTCTACGGTCGACTTAAATTGACAGCACAGCACGTTAAAAACGTGTACCGGGTACCTGGTACGTGTTCGGGCAGCTCAGAAATAACTGTTTCTCCACAACAGATGCGTCTAGACAATATACATAACCTTGCCCCGCCAGCTATGTACGAGGAAGCATCCATCGGAACTACGTACCATGTGCTACTATTTCGTGAGCACCTTTGCGTAATATTGTGCTGATTTCGTGTTTCTGTGTTGTGCTGCTGTTCGTTTCTTGATCAACGCATGTTCTGTTTTGGCCCTGTATTTGGTCCAGGGGCCCATCGACTACAAGCTGTACGAAGCGTATGGGGGTGGCGTCGGGAAAGCCGTTTCTGCGGTGCTGAACAACGTCGGGGCAACGCGAGCAGCGCTTGGAGTGCTCGCGGGCATGGTGGTAAGAAAATGTAGGATAGGCCCAGGGCAACTATCTGCAGTGTGTGTGTGTGGCGCTGCCGTTGCTATCTTCTCCGTGACGCGCAGCTTGCATCGGCCGATTTTGAAGCGGCCCTGGCATGCAGGCGTGTTGACGCCTGGAGAAAGGAAGGGTGTGGAAACATATCATTGCGGTCGTTTTGCGATTGCCATTTTTGACGGGAGGGCATGTCGACGTTGTTCTTCTCCGTACGCCCCACCACTCACCGTCTGTTCCCGTCCACTTTCTGTTTTCCCCCCCCCCTTCGATCGTTCGATTGTTTTTCTCTTTTCGCCCGCACCCAACTCGCCGTTGTTGCGGACACCAGTTCCTGATCATGAGCCCCGTGCTGCACGTGCTGATGGTGCGTGTTCTGACCAGCGGGATTTTGTGGCAGAACTACCACCGCCTCACTTTATTCATCAACCTCCCTCTGCCGCTCCAGATCATGGGCATTCGGTTCCTCATGAAGGCAAGTCGCAATGCACAGGCAAACCAGTAGACACATTTTCATGTGGTGCCATTTACCCGGTATTATGTTTTCGTCGGGTTACAACTGACAGAAGGTGCAGCGTAAAACACGGCGTTTCGTGTTCGCGTCCATGTGCGCGTATGCGGGTATATATCTGTTTTTCGTTTGTTTAGTGTGCGTAATTCGGAAGCCCTTCAGTGGTACGTCGGCGTCAAGTTTTTCGCATGTGTGCAATCTCCAACTATATACTCGTACGCACGGTGGGATTGTGTGAAGGTTCCGGAACTTTTTGGTTTGTTGCTGCGTTGGCATTGTTCGAGCACAACTCCATTCATCATTCATCATTCATCATTCATCAGTGTTCGCGATTTGTGTCAAGTACCAGATGGGTATTCAGACATGACTGTCCGTAACTCGAACGTTACCGTGCATGTGCCTCCCGATGCAGTGGACGTACGACAAGCTGCTGGATCTCGAGAGCGTGGTTCGGCAATCCTTGACGGACGTGGAAAGCCAGATACTAGAAGCGAGACTACCGGTCACGGTAGTGGTCGATGGGGACGGGGAGGAGGTGCTTGTACCGCACCGACGACCATGATGTCTGCGACGGTGGTAGTTCGCCGTAGTTCGCCGATCCGTGCAATTTTGGACGCTTTTTTTTTGTAGCCCAGTATCAATCGAGATACTAGCCCGCCTTTCTGTCTTGTTGCCCATTATGCGTCGTTTGCTCTTCGCCAAGATGCTGAATCGAGCCTTGTCATCCTGTTGCTTCTATCGCCTGGCTTTCTGTTTTTTGTATGTTCTCCGCCTCGACCAACTCCGGCTCGAAGGTTCGACAAGCACGTCGTACGTAGCACTTCCTGTTGCATTAATTTGCGGTACAGGCTGACGTCGACCTTTCTCTGTGTAAATGGAATTATTCTGCTTGCTGTGACTACGTATGGTACGTACTACATGGTCTTGTAGAGAAGAACGTTTGTGCTGAGTGTATCGGAGGGCGCTTGACTACGAACAGTAGAAGTACGGCAAAGCTCGTGCCCAAGTGCCTTGAGTCACAAGCCGAAAGCCTTTGCCAAAAGAGCGAGTCGTGAAGAGATAGGTCTGAAGACATTCTGAAGATATTGGGGGTCTTTTTTTCCGGTGAAGATGCGAAACAGTGTATACAGCATGGTAACAGTCGTAGTTGATGCGTGCCAATATGATTGGCGGCGCGTTCGTCGTTGAGGAATGCCTGGAACGTGACAGAGCCATGGCGTTGGTACCACACCATACAGCTTAACGTAGGAAGATTTAGATTTGAGGGGATGTTTAAGCGTTTACTACAGTAGAAGAAAACGCAACGAGTACAGTAGTTTAGTTGATGGGTGCCAATGTGCTTGGCGGCCCATACATCCGTCGAGGAATGCCTGCAACGTGACCGAGGTGTGGCGTGGGCAACTGACGGACTAAGAGGCATAAAGGAGGGGAAGGCACAAATTAACATTTAGATGTCGAGGTCCCGCACATCAAGCCTTGCACTTTGAGGGGGAAAGCCTCGCATTCTTAGGTGGCCACGGAACCGCAGCGCAATCATGCGGCCGAGCACGTTCTTGCAACAAACATTGCCGAGCACCAGAGTTGCACCACAGGCAGCAAGAATGAGCGCCGACAATTAGCGGCAATCATAAATTAAATCATTGAACGTGGGCCATTCACGTCACATTTTCCCATCATTATGTAGTGCTTTGTCCCCAGGGACCAGCACACTGTCACGCATCAACGGCGGCATCAACCGTCATGAACAGCAATATCACTCCTGCCGTCCTACTGCCCAAGTATGATGCCCGTATGCAAAACAACAGACAACCCGTCAAGCGCGATCACGATGATCCATACCAAGCCTGCACTCGAATTCACCGGTCGGTCAAAGCATTTTGTGGGCTGCCAAAACGTTTCAACAAGGAAACAAAACAGACCAGCTACGAAGCTCTCTCCTGCGCAGGTGGCAGTCAAGCCAGAGAGAAGACAACAACCACGAAAACAACCCAAGGAGGAAGGCTAGACCTGCCCCACCGCGGCTACTACGATCCGTCCCTCTGTCCACGCAAAAGGACACAGCAAGATTACGTACGATAATCTCGCCTGCCCCAAAGCCTCCGTTCAGAAGAAGCCATCAATGATGCAACTTCTGTAAAATAGTGTACACACCGTAACCCGCCGCAGCGGCACCTCACCAGGTTACTTGGAATGAGGGTTCTGGATAACTATCAAGATGTAATCTTTGTCGGGTGCCACCATGATCTCGTGCTTCGTGCTTCGAAGCCGCAAGAACGTAAGGCTATCCGACTCGTCCAGCGTCCGCACGATGCCGTTCGCCTTGAAGCTGAGCTGGCTGATGAGCGCCGCGTAGGTGTCCGTGTCCTCCTGGCTGAGGTTGGACCGTATTGGGATCCCGTCGTTGTTCAAGATAAGCACCCCCTTGACTCCCCTGTGCGACTGGATTCGCTTCAGCGTCTCCTCCACCTCGGACGACATCGGTCTGCTATCTCCCGCTCGTTCGGCTTATTCGGTCCTCTCCTCGTCTCCTTGCCGGCCAAGTGCTTCGAACGGCCGTCTGGGTAGTAGAGTACAGCAGCTGCAAGCAGCACTACCGGTACGGTCGTCGTGGTTTGGTGCAGCCGCCGTTTCCAGTAGGCAGTTGAAGCCGGCGAGCGAGGCAATCGGCAATTGTGCTCCCCCCAAAATTTATGGCGAGATGGTCAGCTTCAACTCTCGTGCCTTCACGTGAGATACACCCAACCTGAATGCAACACGACAGACTGCTGAGGCGTGGACGGAGAGGACACGAGATCGAAGTGCTGGCTTCAGATTTGGAGATTTGTTGGAATTTTGGGGTTTGTATACCCAACGCCTTGGTTTTTTTCGTCATTTCGCGTAACTGCCACTGCCAAAAACGAACAATTCGTACGTTCCTTCAGCACCAGCACAGCACACTGAGCGGTCGTAGCTTGCGTCACCGTCAGCGCCCTCTGTCTCGTGGTTCTTGTACAAGATCACCGGCATGTTCACGACGACTGATATCGTTCTTTCTCTGTAAGCAAAAAAGAGGAGAACATAGGAGAGCGCTGTATCAGGGGTCTTTTTGTCGCGTACCTGACAGCTGGGCATGAGCTATCTTGGAAATAGTGGGGCCGTTCTAGCCGCACTCAAGGGCCTGCAGGACAAAGTGCGATGCCTCGAGGTGAGTCTGACTAACATTAATCGTAGCAACAAGAAGGGTCTGGGGCTTGACAGCGACGCCAAGACTGGTCGGAGTCCTAAGGCAGACCGTTGGAGATATCGACACACCTGGCTGCACGAGCGCCTGCAGTGTGTTCCCGTGTGTTCCCCCCCGCCGAACCTAATCTCGCCGCTTCGGGCTCACCGCCATCGCTATACAGCAGTACCCCCGGTAGACCACATGTCGCATCTACCGGTCGTATGAAACTACTGCATATACCCGTGGCGTGAAACACAACATTGAAGTGAGTTTTTTTTTTCCGCTGTTCGATCGCAAGGAAGCACCGCGAACATACCCGTGTAGGTATGTACGCATGTACCAGGTAAGAAAGAGGACCCACTATTGCGGGGGTCCATAGTTAATAGGACCTAAAGTATACATAAAAACCTATATATTTACCTATTTTTACTAACAGTATTTGGTCCTATTTACTATAGTCCCCCGCAATAATAACACACACATCGAAACACCAAACTACCCAACCGCCCACTCACCCCAAGAAGCGAAAAAGGAAGGGTGAAAAGCACGAAAGGGCAAGGAACCTACTCTTCTGGCCTCCAGGGTCTACGTACAGCGTAGTGTTGTATCGCTGACGGCATACTGTAATGGCAAACGCTGTGCCGTACGCTTACCCAGCAAAGTCGATTCGCATAGGTGCTCGACTGAATTTGACGCCAAGTTGTGGTCGGGCCTCTATTTCCTGACAGGTACCTGGTATACCGGTATATTGATGGAAATACCAGCTGTTTTCGTAACAACAGTTTCTTACTATAGTAGGAGTGACGACGCCAAATATAGGGACCCTGAAGCCTGAAGCCCCCGCCGTCACGCTTCCGAGGTATACCTATTTTTGGCATTTTGCAAAATGCCATCATCAAAGAGGGGATATAAAAAGCAGCGTACGACCACATGCTGCTCTGCTGTATACTATTTATAGCATATAGATGTATACCTCTCTCCCTGTACACCTTAACACCTACGTCATTGTGACTTGTAACGCACGCCCACCCACAACGCCGGTTGGATTGGGTTGGCTTCTGTTTGTTTACACCTTCCACCAACGCACACAAGTTGGCGAAAGTTACAAATATTCTGCTGCGCAGCAGCAGCGAGTTCTTAGCGACTGCTAATTTTTTTTTCTGGCCTTGCATCAACCATTGAGCCCTTGTGAAGGTGTTCCTCTATAGGGTTACTGGTGTGTCGGTGCTGAGTACCGGTAGTTACTCGTCCATCCTACTATCGACCCCTGGGCCTCGCCACCCTATTCAGTACGAACGGTGACCTTTTGCAACCTTAACCCTATTCGACCTCGTGGGACCGAACGGGACGGAACGAGGCTATTCATGGTCGTTCGTGCCGTTCCTACTGTAGATACAGAACCGTGTATGGGTCCACGCAGAATCCTGCGCCTCGCCAGCCAGTACGAACGGTAACATTTTGCACATGCCGTGACACAACAACATCGTTTTCGTCCGCAGTTAGTGTCCACCTCCATCTACAGTGGTGTCTATCTACGTCAAGCGATACTATGTTTGTGCCCGTTCGGTCGGGCGGCCCGGTCCTCCTGAAGAAGAAATGTTCTTCCTCTTCCTAGATGCCAGGAATATGTTTTTCTCGGGCTGCACCAAATATTCGTTTTCTAGCACGAATTCATCTAGCAAATAATATTCTGTTCGGTTAATTTTTATAAAAAACTAGGAAAGCACGTCAGCTGTGAGTTCAACCGATCGGCAGATCGATCGATATCCAATGCTTTTTGGAGGCGAGTTAAGACATGCCCTGGGGTAGGGTCGCGTCACGTTATTTTTCTCCATATTAAAGTACCAGAAATACACTTTCATATTGTACCCTTATGGATCGGATTCGACGTAATCGTAGTTGTGTTACACATGCAGACCGCACCTAGAAAGTACCAGACCATACACACTGCTGTGATTTACGCTCTTCTTCGAGTACATGCCAAACGCCACATCCAGAACTAGTCACAACGGAAGCAAAACGCGATACTAAGGTGAACACTGTACCCCGAAGCTCAAATGGGACGACACCCCCCTCACCAATCCTAAAGGTCTGCGTTACGAAGGTTCGGGATCACGGCCCGTCCCGACCTCCTCACCCCATCCTGTGCCTCTACCTCTTGCAGCACCCACTCCACGAGTGGGACACACTCATTAGTGCTACACCACTCTATCGGAAAAATGATACTGCGCGTGCTCACGTCAGTGTGCAAGATGACGCCGTAGTCGTACGTAATCGCGCCTGGAGCTCGGGCGCGCTTTTGGAGTGACTGCGCCGCCCGCGTTTCTTACTTGGTGCCGCGTTCCAACCCAGCGACCTCTGTTTCTTGCCATTTGCTCAGTGTGAGATGTATTTCTTACTCCAAATTTCCTACTCTTCATGAAAGAGCCATCTCTTAATTCACAACTATCAATAGAAACAAATAGTATTAACTGTACGGGATACAATCCAAGGTCAACAGGACAAGGCAAGGCATATTACCAGATGCCTGGTACAGTTTCTGTAGTTCCTTCAAACAAACAATACAGTGTTCGTCATACAGTAGTATGGCTTGTAGTACGACTGCATTCATGAAACTACGAGTACAGCTCCAGAGATAGCTCTAAGCTAGCTCTACACAGAGAGTAATATTGCTGTAGTACTTGCTGTTTTGCGTACAGAGTACACCAGGTACAAACTGTATATGAAAAATTAATAAACAAAATCAGCCGTGAGATCCAAGATTTTGTCCAAAGTCATCTAAATAAGATGTCGATCACGAGGTTTTGACTTTTTCTCGTAGCTCGACTGAGTTGCGGTATTGTATCCTACTGCCTTTTTTTTACGGTGGAATCATCACTTTTCGAGGTTTTCCGTGGCTGGAAAGCCCCCCTCTCTACGTGAACGCTGTGCTTGATTGTTCCTGCCAGACATGCCGTTGCATCGATATATACCCATTGTGCTTTGCTCACTGCCGAAATATAGCAACACCAACAGCGTCGATACCTCGATTAATGAATTTTCCCAGGAGGAACGCACGCAATCGATCGAAAGCGTGCAAGTGCTGAAGGGGGAGCTCGCCAGGCGGGAAGAAGATTTCCAGTACACTCAACAGCTGCAAGATCTCACCGCTCAGGAGCAAAGCGCAGCGGCTCGCGTGTCATACGAGCGACTTCTTGCGGACAAGAAAGCCGCCGACATCCGTCTGGATGAAAACGAGGCGAGTTGGGCCGCGATACAGCCACAGTCAATCAATGTAGCTGGAGGAGCGAGTAAATAAATATACTCGATGACACAATGCCACCGACTCGATATCCTACCATAGGCCATAACCTCCCGCGTAATTCAGACCAGCGTCGGGAGTGACTCCACCATTCTGTTTGCCCTCGCCATTCTCATGCGGAGGGCAGTCGTGCGACCTTTCACGCTGGCAATTGAAAGGTTGCTACGCATGTATGGTTCGTATTGGATCGGGTAATTAACGGAGTGTTTTCGTACCTGGTTTTCCACGCTTCGATTTTTGGCGCACATTACACCCCGCCATAGTAAACGGTAGTGTATGTGTGTCGTGCTTCTCCCTGGGGGGCGTATCTTAACCTTGTCGTTCCTCGGATTTCTTCTGCAGGCGGTACAGCGCGAACTCAAGGAAGCTTGTGAGAATGCGCGGGATCGTGGTCAAGATGCGCATGTGGCACAGTTGGCGGCAGAAGCCAAGGTTTCTATCCTAGAACGCCGCGTTGAAGAGTGCGAACAACGGGTGAGATGTACATGAAATATATGTACATAGCACGGAACGGACTTAGGATACTACACTACGTCGTTGTGGAACCTGTGGTTGATGTTCTTGCGGTGCGTAGGTGCCGATGGCGAGCGGACGACCTTCATCTCTGCCCGCAGACGCACGGATTTGTACGTTTTACTCGGAAATGATCCGGGACGACGTACATCTCTTCATCTTCGCCCTTCCTTTTAAGTCTCCTCTCTCCCTCCTAGTCGTAACTCAGATCCGGGGTCACATAGCAGGCTCCCCCCTCCCACACACTGTTGCGTTTCGTGCCTTGCAATGGTATCGCGAGAGAGAATACTGCAGCTGCAGCCCTTTCTTCCCTCGTCGACTATTACTAGCGTCGATTCGCGCCTACTCACGCCACTAGGCGCTCTCAGCAGCTGATTCTATTTTTGTTACTAATTTTTGTAATTAAATAATTTCACAATCTCTCCACGGTGGGATTTGAACTCACGAAAACAACTATTAATATGAATAACAGCATTGGGGGGTAACCACTATTAATAGACCACCGGCTAGCGACCACCTAGTTTAAAAAAAAAAGATGTACTCCCACCGGGGCTCGAACCCGGGACCTCGGCTTTATCAGAGCCGCGCTCTACCAACGGAGCTCTGGGAGCTCATACCGTACCAGTGAATTCCTTCCCTTGGAAAATATGATGTCAAGTGTTCGGTGTGTGGCTCAAAACAACAACGACGCGTTCTACGATAGAGGTTGCACATTTCCGCTAAAATGTTTTCTGAATGACGGGGCTCCTTCCTTAACCCAAAATCGTCGGAATGCCAATCTTGTTTCGAGAAATTAATTTTTCGTAAAATTGGGGCATGGGATTATCCATCGGGATACAATTTAATTTTTGCTGAAGTCAGTTTTCGGATGGCTTACTATTAGTATGGAGCTCCTCAAGTGAGGAGCCTTAAAAAAAAATGGTGCACCTCTACTGTAGCATGCGTTTAACGTACGAAAACACCGAGGGTCTGCATAGATGATACACCAACAAAGGCGGGGGCAGGGTGTGTGATAGTCGTGACCTTCCCGGCGCTTTTTCTGCTGATTCGACCCGCCTTTTTTCATCTAGCGTACCACCTCATCGAATGAAAACCGAATGGTTGTACGTCCCAAGTCTGTACAACATCTCATGCCAACAAGGGTGAAACGTGTGACAACCGTGGTCCTCCGACTGCTTTTTTCATTGATTCGCTCGACCTCTCTCCCCCAGCCAACCTCACCGATTGTTCCCGTGGTTCAGCTTCCTTCCAGATCACTATTACTCATGCACGCCTAGACCACATCAACAGTAGAGTAAGAAAACGTAAACGTATCACCATCGGTGCTTCTTGTGCTTCGCACGTCCTACGCTTTATAAATATTCTCGCATCATACTGCACTCGTCGGCAGCCTCCGTTTGCAGTCGATCTTGCTGAATTCGATCGCGAGAAAAACACGCTAGAGCTCGTTGTCGTTAACTTTTGTACTCTATCTGTGTCCCGCGCCTTCCCGCAGGCTCGAGAAAAGCATGACAGATGCTTGCGAGCGCGGAAAAACCGTAGACCGGGAAACAGCGGTGGTGGACGCCCAGCTGAGTGCGTTGACTGCTCGTGTGGAGGTGAGATGATGTCAAAACTTATACTCGTTGTGATACTGTTTGCTAGTCTATGGCTAGTCTTCCTGGGTCAAAGGATAAGCGAATACTGACGCACAACAGCTATTGCGTCATCTTAAGGCGGCGGAGAAACCCTCAGGTATCTGTTGTCAAGTAGGCGCGCGTAGGTGTTTCGGCAACGTATGCAAATGACTTGGAAAGTGAGTAAGGATTTTGCAAAAACGAGCCTTTTTACTAAGTTTCAGAAAAAATGATGCAAAAAACGAGAATCCAGAGTTTTTTTGCCCTTTGTCGCCCTTTTTTGGGTCCAACAACTTTCTATCTCTCACGGAACGTAATTTCCCTGTCCGCGTGTTTTTCGGGTACGTTAACTTATATGTTCAAAATAATCGCCTGGATACCAGCAAAGTTTTGGTGAAAGCCGTTGTTGGTGATGGAGCCATAGTACCAAGACCAAGACTCCCGCACGTGAAATGATTTTTTTTTTAGCGATTTTGCGAGTTTTTATGCTGCTGGCTCGTAACTTCGAGTTCATGAAACACCTCGTGATTCGTTTCAGGCAACCTGCGACTGCTGCCTGGCGCATCCGACACTCTTACACACCCCATCAGGAGCGTACCCTAATTTAGCGGACTGTGTTTGCTTGCGAGGAGCTGTAGCTGTCCGCAAGTGAAGTGCAAACGTTCGGTGGGGGGTTGTTTTTTCTTTTTTCGCACTGCAGCACCCCCCAAATCGAAGTGTAGGCCTCTGTTGAGAAGGCGCGGATGGCCATTCTGAGGAGAATCACAATATTCTGTGGACGAAACTCTAAATTGACAGATTACACCCGCTCTTGGCTAAGGCACGAACCAGCCGAATGTCCGAACGCAACATGTCAAAACAGCGACCGAATTTTCCATTCCGATAAAGTATCTAGAGATTAAAGTCACCCGGAAACCCGGGGATGGGGGATGGATAAGATCCCCCGTGGCCTTAATTATGCCCTGAAGTATGCCCCCCTACCCTTTTTATAGTTCATCCACGTTTTGCCGACCAAGGCTCATAATCCACCCTGCACAATTATTGCACACCACTCGAACACGCGCAGATGCTCCAACGCACGCTCAACGACGAGCGCACCGCTCGAAAAGTGGTCGAGACCAACTACCTACAGGCCCAAAGCAACACGAGCCGAACCAACCGATACCTCGACAGCATCCTTAAAGTAAACCAAGAGCTCGTAGCAACAAGGACTGCAGGAGCGTCCCCGCCCCCACCTTCACAGGCGCGACGGTCCGCGTCGGCCTGTGGACCGGAAAAGCCAAGAGGACTCCGGCGAAAAAAAAGTACACGTGAAAAGTGCGTTCCGGGGCAAAGGACTGGTGCGGCACCGGAAGGGGTTGATGTAGGCGCTGCCGTGGCGGAGGCGTTTAGGGTGGGGCGGGCTGGCGGGGACCCTGTTCTCTCCCTCCAGGCGCTGTACGAGCGGATTGGCTTCTGCGCGCTGCAGGAAAAACATGGGGACGCAGGCACGCTCAGCCTACCGACCAGCCCCTCCAGAGCTACCGGCGGCGAAGGTCGAAAGGAAAATGGTTTCCACGGCGAAGAAGAAGAAGAAGGCTTCCAGGAAGAAGCAGATTTTCATCCCAGCACGAAGCGTGCCGGATCCGCAGGCGCTGTTAATAGTGGTTTATGCTCTCGGAACAATGTTGAGGCTATGGGGTCACCCGTGCCACATGTCCGGCGGGGTGATAGAGGGATGTCGGAATCGCGTGGCGGGGGCTGGGACCTAGGGAGAGGAAAGGGGAGTAGTACGGCCGCGCACGGTTATTCTTTCGCACGCTCGCCTAGAGCAAGACCTGCATCTGCTGCGGAACGGTCGCCAAAGACGGCGATACGACTAGAGGCTTTGGCGTCGCAGCTGGAGAGGGAGAAGGCAGACGTGGAGCAGTGGTACAGAACAGTGGTAAACAGGGTGAGTGCCGAATCTCGATTCTCGCGTTTCGTCTATACCTCACTACATACCAACAACCTGACTGTTCCTATCCCAGACATAACTACGCGTCCTTTAGGTAGGACGACGCCCCTCACGCGCGGAAAAAAACACGCACCGCTCAACTACGCTCAACTAGCCGCCCCCCTCTCCCCTGACTTGCAGGCGTACCCCGGCGCCCAAGGGGGAGGAACTGACGTTAATCTGGACGCCAAGTGTCTCACGAGAGCGATCTCTTGTCTTCAAGTGAGTTGGTTCCTATCTAGCATGGTCCACATACCCACCCTGGATGTGAATATAAGGTTCGATTGGTCTTCGTATTAATGTCTATACGGTCCTTATATTCCTGGCCAGAGTGGTATATATCCATCATACCGTAGTGTTCTCGTAAAATGCCTTGAGACTTCTCCGCACGTGACTCCTGAAATTTGGGTCTGTTCCTGTCAAGAGTGCCAAGAACGATGATGACTGTCGGTTCGAGCCCGGGCCGGATGGTGACCCCTACTTGACAATACACATGCAGTGAATGCATGGCATTCATGGGGCAACCCCTTAGTTGGCGTCTGGTAAAACACGACATGCTTGCCACTAGTTTTGGCAGAAGTGCATCAAGGTTTTCGTCCTCTGCTTACAATGTGCCAAACCGTGTCTCCTTGTCGACACCCGACCGCCAGGAAAAATCGCAACAGCTGGAGGTTGTTCGCGAGACGATCGAGGCCCTCAAGGCCCCACCGCGATTAGGGCGGACCCTCAGCCCCACCGTCCGCCGCCGTAAGGTTGCTGCTTTGCACGTCCTCCAGGGACTGTGCCAAGGCGTAGAAGGCGAGGAGATTAGCGGGGCGGGCGCGTCGTAAGAGGCGTATCATCGCCCAGTTCGATTATTGTGTGCTCGTAGTTTCAGTGTGTAAATGTGTACAATCGTGTAAATGAATTTACAGGACGCCTTACCAGGGTATATATATTTATGTTTTTGTCGTCTCCCAGGCTAACTGGGCGCGGCGAATTAGTTGACGGAAAAGGGGGGTTGGTGGTCTTGCATGCCTCGACTTGCACGTACTCACCGTTTACCATCTACCATTTTATAGCTCGAGGACTGATGGCGTCATTAGCCACACGCAAGTGTCCTTCAAGGCGCTTTCGTCATGCAATCAGCACGTAGATTATTCTGGGCGTGTGTGCATCGGGTCTGTTAATACTTATTAATAAGTACGTCACTTACATATAAAGATGGTGTACATAAGTAAGCGCTCCTCCTATGCTTGCATAATATGCGTGATCTCTGTTGCACATGACACCGCCAAAATGAAAAGAAGAGTCCGGTGGCGTTCACGCCTAGCCTGGACGGAATGCAGATGCAAAAGTATAGATCTATTGATCAGTAATATACATACGAGTACGTCGGAGGGTGGCGCGCGAGCCTAGAGCCTAGACCGCGCTGCAGGGTGCATTTTTTTCACTCTGTAGGGAGAATTGAGCGTTAAGCAACTAGATACGACCTGGTATGGGAGTATTAACACGAGGTACCCGAACGAAAGTGCGAACAGGGAAACTATGTTCCCGTGAGAAGTATATCAAGTAGGTTACTGTACCTGGTACCCAAAGAAAGGGCTACGTATAGCTCTGGATTCCTGTTTTTTTCACTTTTCTGGAACTTAACAACACGAATCTTGTTTGCAAACCCCTCAATTATTTCCAAGTAGTTTATGTATGTTGCCGAAACGCCTACTACGCGCGCCTACCCGACAAAACATGCCCGAGGGTTCCTCCATGGCCTTGACCATCTCTGGGACCCAGGACACAGGGAAGGTGTTTGCTCTTGACGTGAGGAAATTCACTCTTCGTATTCATGGTGAACGTGAGATTTGAACACACGACCAACAACTCATGTCCTGCCGTCGACGCCATTTGTTGAGGTACTGCCGTTGCAGTAGTAGCACCAGGGAGTCTGTTGGTCTATGAGCGAACTGAAAAGGTTCACACCTCGGATACCGTAACACTCAGCGTTTATCATTACAGTTTTACCAGGCAGCAGCGGAAAAGAATCGTAACATTACGCTACTACGTTATATAACAGGAACACACTGTCAGGATAACGTAGTGCTAGTACGTTACCATGCTGGCAGGCGATCGCCAAACAAAGCGTTAGAGTGTTATCTTGCATCCGCATTTGATAGCCCTGTCCGTGGTGTTACCAGCTCATATCGGCTAACTTAGTGTGACGGTGTTCGCGGGAATCCTTTGACCCGTCGTAACACACGTCAGATGGGTAGCGTACATCATGCCCGATCGCACGTTTAGCGTTGCATTTCTGTGTTAGCTGGTGCACCCATTTCCTGGTATCTAGTAACACAGTGTCAGAATCTTAGCGAGAATCGTAGTTAATTGCTATCGTAAGACACACTAGGCGTAAAATGTACACGCCCCAACGCTAACATTGCGTTACTCTACCACGTGGTGTGCTGATACAGTTGCAAAACGTGGCACGCCAATACGAAGTGACAAAAAAAATTAAAATCCTACCAAGTAGTTGCGATGATCGTAACAACATACTGTCGGAGAACGTGCAAACTCAAGCATCAACATTGTGGTACCCGATTTTGGTCGCCTTATGAATGCTTTCCAGGTATCGTTCAACTATTAATAATATCATGTTCGATGTATTTGATGGGGATCGGGACTTTTGTACGAATCGAAAAGAATAGATGGCGTTATTTTACACTTGGTATTACTGTAGTATACTCCTCCCTGCCTAGGTCTCGGAAAAATAGAACGCTCTGGTTTCGAATTTTTCGTGACCCTGATTGCACGGGAATATGGCCGACTTTTTTGCTAACGTAGTGGTTACCATAGTGTTTCTCCGCGAGTCCGCTTCTAGTGTGAAGCAATGTCAGCTCCAACGATAACACAGTAACCTAGTGTTACGTCCAGATTATTACAATATTATTGTTGCTGTTGTTCTTACTGTTATTTTTTCTGGCAACATGGTAACGCAATGTTAAAACCACACGTTTGATGCTATTACGGGGGTCCATAGTTTACAGGACCAAATATTGTTAGTAAAAATACCTAAATATATAGGTTTTTATGTATGCGATAGGTCCTGTTAACTATTGACCACCGTAATAGTAACATGATAACATCATCTTAGTGTAAGGATCAAGGTTGGGGCATTTTGTATCCCTTGGCAGGTTCGCCTGTTGAGCAGGTACTCGTTGGTACTCACGTGTGTTGTTTGCTTAGAGATAGAAGAAGAGCAGCTTTATTCCTTTCGAGCACGATGAGAAACTGAGAGCGAGGCTCGTGCCTTGCTGGAAAAACCCTCCATCTAAGATACGCCTCCCAAGTACTACAAATGCGATCCCAATACCTGGACCCAGGTAGTTACTGCCATTTCTGCATCATTCAAAGCAGAACCATAACACTAGCTCACTCTGATGAGCCGTGTATGCAGAAATATGGGAATTTCATGGAACCCCGACTCCACGAAGTAGAACATGAGTCGAAGATGCGGTTCTTTACCACCCGCTCCCACACCTCTGAACGGCAAGGTCACGGAGCCGACTGGGGCGCCAACAAAAACAAAAAAGAAGGCCTGACCATAAGAGACAGGAACAATACGTCAATGAAAGGCATCGCCATACCACCCTCAAGGGGGGTGTGGGGCGAGAAAGTGTCGACGGAAAGCGAAAGGTTAAAACCAAAAGTAATGAGGCCGTGTGCCCCACTATGAGTGGTTCAATTTGCCCAATGCAGAACGCCTCCAGCTCCCGAGGGGGGGGGGGGGGGTCGGCAGGACGAAGAAGAAAAATAACGCGCTATACGCCATAAACCACCTTACGGTCGTTGTCGACTGGATTTTTCTTTCTCGTTTCGTGGAAAATTCACGAAAACGCGAAAAAAAAATGCAATGGGTCCTATTATCGTTTGGTATAATGTTTCACGAGGTTGCGACGCTCGTCAATCATGTCGAATCGTCTAAACCAGCGGCGCGCGCGCAGGCCGTCTGCTTGATCATGTCGCTAGAGGAGCCCCGACTCGTAGAGAGGCGACCGTACCTCGCCGTATACCTCGCGAGCGTATCTGGAAGTATGTAGCTTAAATCAACTTCGGGCGCGATAACGCCATCCACGACATGAACCTGGCGATTTCGTGTTGATCTCGGCTATTTCGGTGAGTCGGCTCTATCGACTAGATGAATAGAGCCCTCGTTGTTGACGGTGCTTTCGGCGACCAGCCACGGCCTAGAAATGACCCTGGGGATGACCTTGATCTATCCTGTACAGTGCCGAGTGGCGACACGGCGCACACGGCTCACACTGTGCACCTGCCCGATGCTCTGCGATGATGCGGGACTTTTCCGCGATACGGGAAATTAGTTTTTAGGTATTTTGCCGGGGTTGAAAAAATCCGCCAAACGCGAAAAAACAAAGCTGAGATCCGGGAATTCTCCTTGAAGCGCGAAAACAAAACGCCCGGTTAATAACGACCCTAAACCCGGACCATGAACTCTGAAAACTTGTCCTGTGCCTCAAATGAGTGGCCTTATCACTTGGCCTCGGCGCTGCGCTGGGCGGGGGGGGGTCGGGAGCACGAAATACGCAAGAATAATCCCCAACCCGGTCCAAAAATAAAGTTCAGAGAGCGCCAAATCATACCGAGAAGAAAAACCCGACCCAAAAGCAAGGAAAACGTCAAAAGTATAACCCCCCCCCCCATCGACACTCAGGAAAACGGAAAGAAAAAAAACGAGTGCGGCGGAGATGCGAAAATTAGTTATCCACGGATACGCCTCGAGATTCATCTACGTTTCGCTAGACGCCTCGTGCAAACGTGGTAGCCACGTGTATTTCTAGACACCAAGAACCTCGTACAGCTCCCATTGCAGTCGTGTAGCGCGCTGGATAAAGAGGAAGCTTGATTGGTCCCGGGTCATCCAAAAATCAAACCATACTATCCCGCCCGTCGGTGTGGTCGCGCTGATTTTCCCAAGCCACCACAGACCGTCGTTACACTTGTACCAAAGGTGAGCCGCACCGTGTTGCGACATCGGCGAAGCCAATCGGCGTGCGGTACGCAGCCATAGCCGGGTGCCAGAAAATGCTCGCCGTTACTCCGAGAAAGCTTCCGTTGTGCCACGCCAATTCGCATCCTGCGATACAGGCGGTTGGTTGGGCGGTGCTGGTTCGAGGTGCCGGCCCAGTAGTAGTGCCAAATTTCGTGGCGAGAGAGCTGAAGGTCCATTTCCCGTTCCCAGGACGGTCGGGAGAGTCTTGTCCAATGCGTCTCGTAATATCATCGCGATGACGCCAGACGCCACCTCGAGTACCACAACATTAGACACCTCTCATTATATAAGTAGCATCCTCACATCATAGTGTTACATCGCGACCAGCTCCAAAGGTAACTTATTTTATGTGTAAGGCAGTGTGGACCTAGGAACCGACTACTGCCTACAGGTTGATACCTTTGGCTCTTCTCTGGTCACTCACACAAGGTGCTTGACGATGTTAGAAGTTCTAAGCTCTTGTATTAGTTGATGCTTACCTCGCCAGATGTCTTTTGAACGAAGGGACGAGGCGCTCATCAGAAAGGCAAACGAGAACGCCCGTCAGGTATGATGAGGGGACGAATGCTACAAGCCATAAAGCCGCAACAGGGGGTAGGGGATACCATAACACTAGCCCACTCTGAAGGGCCTTATATGTAGATTCATAGAGAACTCAGACGCGAACCAAACTAAATGGAGAATTCGGAGAATGGATCGCGCGGGAGAGGGCGGAATGCAACCTGTCGCTGAAGAACGAGATCCATTACCTCTCGGCCTGCTTGGGAATACCAAGAAGGCGGAGGGGAAACGCATGAACAGCAAATGCGATCAGACCTAAGCCTAGGGCAACCTGCAAGGTGCGAATTAAAGGCTGACGAACATGGCTTTCGTGGGAAAACCAGAGAAAGGCCAAGGGATACAAGAAAAACAACGAAAAAACTGGTACGACTGTGGTTACGCTGGTCCTGAAGAATCGAAATAGGTCGCGAGAAGGAATCACGAAGCGAATGACGTTTCCGCCGCTCTCGAAAAGGAGGCGCGCGCGAAAACAGTCGTAGATACGGAACGTAAAAGACGCATGACCGAATGGCAAGGAGGCAGAAGTTAATCCAACCGTAAGCCCAATCGGCGCAAGAACTCAGCAGCCCGTTGCCGTGAAAGCAGGGAAACGACTGTAGAATTCGTGGAAAGTCAAACAAACAGTACACCTACAGCACAGCAAAGCAAGTTTGTTTGTTTGTTTGTTTGTTTGTTTGTTTGTGTTTTTTTTCATCCTCCGGCGGATTGGTAAAAATAAAGCTTAAGCTCACCACACTTCCACGTTCCAATTCCGTGTCGGGTGTCAATTTAGCCCATAAAAAAGCGCAAAAATAGTGACACGACACCAACCCCACACCCCCAGCGACTACAGAAGACACGCATGCGAAAACTAAAATTAATTGGGTACGGGGATGTGTTCAAGTTGGCAGAGCCAGATCATTCAGCTCCGCGGGACTCGTCGACGTTGCGCACGATACCACGAATGAGGGAACTTCCTTGGTGCACTTGCAGACACCACGAGCCGCGAACGGCTCCAAGAGCCGCAGTATACCAAAAGCCGTAGTACACCGAGCAGAAGATAGCGCGAGCTTGACCGGCCCGGGGTCGTCCAAAAAGCGAACTGTGTACTGTCCAGGAGTTAGTTCAAGCGTGCGCGGAAATTTTTTCCGAGCCACCGGAGATGATCTTGACGCTTGTACCAGAAGTGAGCGCCGATAGGCAGGGTGGTGCCGCTGAACCGGTGAGTCCACGTTTGCTGGGTACCATAACACTTACCAATCGTCTAACTTACGTCAAGTGTCACGTTATCCGACCCACAGGAACAAAAGGGGGGTTCGAATAACGTTCGAATAACATATAAAATTTCGTAATATCATGGGAAACACGATTATCACCACCAAGAACATTATGTTCGAAAGTTAGCGGCGAATCGGCGGATAGCAGTGATCGGTGCATGTTGGGTTGTGACAACGCATGAAGGAGTCTGGACACATCCTAATATTGTGTTTAATACGATGTTTTTGTACACGTATCGATCACGGCGTATAATACTACTAATACTATTAATACGTACCGAGGGTATGTTGTTACCGTACCAGAGCCGACGAGATAGATCGAGAAGAAACGTAACAGCAGCAATTCGTTATAAAGCGTTCTTCGTGGATGTGCACCTAGCACCACATATGTTGCCGCGTTACGCGCTTATATTTCTCCTAAAGGCACGTACCGGGGGGGAAAAGGGACGACACTTGTGACCACGGCTTGTCCAGAAGATCGCTGAGGGTGAAACCTCCTACGAGTCCTCAGTTAGGCTGGAAAGTAAAAGTGATGATTAAAAAAAAAAAAAGTGACTGTTACGCGAGGACGCATATAATGTACTTACTGGTGCTGTAGATAATAAAAGTGTCATCGCGGCGGAGTGTTACGTTGTCCGAGCTGTGAAACTGTTAACCAATAATTACCTACCCTAGGTACCAATTACCTACCCAAAGCACAAGTAAGTCTTGAAACACCCCCCTACTCTCCTTCTGAGCAGTCTAAGCCTTAAAACACTGCGGCCAACTCGTATGCCGACTGAGGTGTTTTACTAAATTAGTGCTGTACTCGGACAGCAGTATAGCACGGAGATTCCAAAACCAAAACACACACCAAAACTATATGTTTTGTGCCCCCTTGGGGTGTGTCTAAACATAATCAAAATCGAAAATCGAAAGTCGAAATGATAGTAAACAAGGCGCTGATTGGTCCCTGGTCAAAACATGTTCCCCTTCGTTTTTTAGGTTCCGAGGAAATGAACGATTTACAACCCAATGTCGACTTGCTCATTGCGCGAAATGGTACTGGCCGAAATCAATTGGAAATCGAGCCAGCTGTAAGTATTATCGCCTCGTCGACCCTGGTAGCATCCAGGGGAGTCACTGGTCAGTAGTCAATCGCGAGGGAAACTTAACGGAAAACGCGCGAACGGTTCACGCAGCTTGCAAAGTGGAGTATCGACCGACCTGCCGATCGGTTGAACTCACAGCTGACGTGCTTTCTTAGTTTTTTATAAAACCCTCAGCCGACGACGTGCTTTCTTAGTTTTTGTTATGATACTGCTTTGTATGAGGTTGAAAGCCCGGTAATTACCTGGGTTCAGTCACTGGGAACGTATTTGTAGTACTTGGAAGGCGTATCTTAGATGGAAAACCAGGGGTTTTCCAGAGGCGCACGAGCTTGGTCTCAGTCTCCGTGTGCACGGAAGGAATAAAACTGCTCTTCTTCTACAGCTAAGCAAGCAACACACGTGAGTATCAACGATTACCGACTTAAAAGGCAGACCTGTCCAGGGATACAAAGTGTCCCGCAACCCTGATCTTAACAAGTGGCGTCGTCGGCAGGACTTTCTCGCTCTCCAAGTGCTCGTAGAGCCCGCCGAATGGCGCGCCAGGCCTTGATCACAGCTAAACAAGTTGCTGAAGCATATGCCGCGGCTCCTGCCGCCGCTGTTTCTACGCGCCACGACCCTGAGAACCGCCATTTCCCGTCCCCCCCTGCCTCCGTGTCCCCCCTCCCCCGGTGTCGCCCTTTGCCCTGGTGTTTTCCGCCCGCCCCCGCCTCAGCATGTCACGGACAACAAAAGCATGGGAGGGGTCACCCAGCCCAGCCAGGTCTCCCAGCGACCTGAGGACTTACGGCTCCTCTCCCTCTTCGGGAGCGAGGACACCCGAGCCGGCGGGCCCCACGACTTTGGACGATGCCGTGGACTTCGAGCCCCCTGACTCAGAGGACGAGCGGCTGGCTACCGAGAAGGACGCAGGACCGGCGGCCGAGGACCCGGACAGTGCCCAGCCCCCCCCCCAACTACCTGGAGCGTGGACCTCCCTCTCGCCGCACGAGCAGGTGGTTGTGATCCAGCGTTGGGCCACCCATTCGAGCCTTGACGCGGGGACAACAGCCGAACGCCTCGCGCCCGGCCAGGCCGACACTGCCGCGGCCGCGCGGGCTCCTGGTGCCGTGGGCAACCACCTCGACGTCCTCGCGGCCGAGCAGGCTTTGGCCACCGCCGAGGCCCTTGGGGCTGCCTCGGCGACAACGGCTAGTCATCGGGCGCAGATGCGTGTGTCGGCCGAGCTGGCGGCTGCAGCTGCCGCCCGCGCCTCCACGGCCGCCGCCGCGGTCGCCACGGCTGCCGCCACGGCTTCCGAGGAAGCCGCTTGCTCCGCCTCTTGCGCGCGAGACTCCATATCTCGAGCCAGTGGTGACTCCACGGCCTCCGGTCAGATCAACCGGACAGCATCCCCGCTAAATTCGGAAGAATCGCAGCTCTCGTCAAGCAGAACGGGCTCAGAGCCCCCTGCCCCCTTTGGTCCAGGACAGAGATCATCGGGCGCAGCAAGAGAACCTTCTGGCGATTTTTTGCCTACGGGCAATGGTGACACAGAGCCAGTATACGTGGAACCGGACTCGTCTCGTGCACCAGGGGCTCAGTGTTCTCAGAGAAGCACACTCCCCCCCACACACGCCGCAACCGCGGCCACCGACGACTCGGCACCGTCGGTCTTTGACCCTACTCTCGAGTATACAACGGAGCGGGTGGTACTGTTCTGGCAGCCCCCCTCATATTTTTCGCAGTGGCCCCCCTCGTCTTTTGTCACCTGTACTCACTTTTCGCTTTTCCGTGCATCTTCGTCGTCTCCCCCCCCCCCGTGCGGGCGGCATGGCGATGGCTTTCATTGACGATTTCTTCCTGCCCCTTAAGGCTAGTCTTCCCTTTTTTTTTCGTACTTTGCCGGCTTCGTTGCCTCGCCGTTCAGAGGTGTGGGAGTGGGTTTTGAGGAGCCGCATCTTCGACTCATGTTCTAGTTAGTGGAATCGGGGTTTCCACGAATTTCCCATAATTCTGCGTATACGGCTCATCAGAGTGGGCTCGTGTTATGATACTGCTTTGTATGAGGTTGAAAGCCCGGTAACTACCTGGGTTCAGTCACTGGAAACGTAATTGTAGTACTTTGAAGGCGTATCTTAGATGGAAAACCAGGGGTTTTCCAGAGGCGCACGAGCTTGGTCTCAGTCTCCGCGTGCACGGAAGGAATAAAACTGCTCTTCTTCTATGTATAGCTAAGCAAACAACACACGTGAGTACCAACGATTACCGACTTAAAAGGCAGACCTGTCCAGGGATACAAAGTGTCCCGCAACCCTGATCTTAACATAATTTTATAAAAACCCACAGCTGACTACGTGCTTTCTTATTTTTTTTTACAAAAACCCAAACCCTAAATGCGCGACAAAAAATAAAGGCACGTACCGGGGGGGAGAAGGGACGACACCCGTGACCACGGCTTGTCCAGAAGATCGCTGAGGGTAAAACCTCTTACGATAGGCTGGAAAGTAAAAGTGATGAGGAAAAAAAATAAATAAAAAATGCCAAAATCAATAAAGTTGACGGCTGGAAATCGAAAAGGAAATCGAAAGCACGAACATCAACAATTATTATTCAGCTCGTCCTGCTGGTCACGGCGCAGCTACGTATAAACATCACCTCAGGACCGCCGTGCACAGCGTCCAACCCACAGCTAGCACGGCAAACACAGCCGCACAGATCCCCCGTAAACAGCCAAACAGGCGAACCACAACACCAGCCCCCGACGTTCTCGGGCCTTTGTTTCCCGGCGTTCGAGCCAGAGCGAACATAATTGGAGGAAAATTCAGGACGATACCCTCGAGAACGAGGTCGGAAGTTCGTTCTTATCAAGTTTGATCTCGGGGCGTCACAACGTTGGGTGCGCCACTATACCTCCCTCCATGGGAGGCTCAACGACCTCCCGGAATTGAATTGCCGTCGCGTTTGCCTGCTTGTGTGGTGGATCTGTACTACCGAGCGCTAGATTGCCGGCATGTGCGCACAGTTGCGAACGGCCTACTACCCGTATTATTGGTAGTATAGGCTGTAGGTTGTGCTCTCCGTTGCTTTTCGCCTGGATTTCTATTTTCACTTTTCGATTCTGTTCGGACACCTCGGCTAATTTTTATCGAAATTGGAACATGAATTCGATTTTCGATTGAGCTTTTCGATTCTGTTCCCGGAACATGAAAACGCCTTTTCGGATCCCCATGGCACTCCAAGGCACTCCAATCCTGACCCCGCTATCATACGTAGCCCGTTCCTATTCTCACAACACGAGAGTGGGCGGCGCGCGTCTTTACCGACGTAACTTGTCTGGACATGGCAGCATGTATCCTTCGGCTGCGCACGCCTACGGCGCGCCCGCGATGCGGTGGGAGCTGGGGCCCGAAGTGCAGATCATCACAGAGCATTCTCAGAGTCTTCCCTCAGGCGGCAACGGTTTCGAAGCGATTTGAGGGTGAGCAACCTATTATAGCTGCGAAGCTGCCTTCAGCTTCCATGCCTATAGAAATGCTGCCTTGTTTAACCTTGTCATGTGGGCCCGCCCATCTAACGGTTTAGGTGGGTACATCGGCTTGATACGGTTGCGTGCCGTGTCATCTGTCATGGCTCGCACACGTCGGCGATGAGTGAGAACGTGCCAGAAAAAGTCGTAGTCGTTCGTCCGAGGTGTGTAGAGTGCAGCAACTACAGCAGCTGCGACTATCGAGCCGTCGGATGGAACCACGGATTCTACCAGGCTTGTGTCAAGGGTGGGGTGGAGCTCCGAGTCCTGGTTGATCCCCTTGTGTGGTACACCGCAGGCGACACTCTTCCCCCCAAGTCGAAGCTCTCTGACTCCGAGTTTTGGGCGTAAAAAAATGATATTTCGCCGCATCTGATTATGTGCATCCGCACATCCGCACACCGCAATTCGTACGTACTGGTACATCCCCTGTCCTCTGCAGTAACAACGATCAAACAGCAGCAACAGCAGTAACTACCACAGAGCTGGTATCTTTCTAGGGTGAAGAATCAGCACGGACACTGGGCTTGCTGGATGTCGACAAGTAGGAGAACGGTTTAATGTGAAGAACACACACACACACACACACACGACTACAGCAGCGATAGTGCTAGGTATGACATACCAAGGTACCTGGTCGCTGATACCTGGTAGCATTTCGCAGACATCTGCTGGCTCGCTCGAGTGAAACCCTGTTATTATACCAGGTATATTCGTAGAGAAGGGTTTTTTTCTTGCAGGGTGGGCACCCGCAACACCCTCTCGTGCAGTATGTACGTACGTACTCGTAGAAAGAGCAGCAGACGGCTGCAGTGAATGACACCTGCACAAGAACTTGACCGTGCGACCAGTGAAAAGACCCACAGGCCGCAGGTGATTTTATAAATTATGAAGTACGTCAGCTGTGAGTTCGACTGATTAAATTTCGAAAATTCCAGCTGGAACTTTCAGTATTTCAGTACGAGAGTGGCCCTGTACTCGTACGGCGGTAGGTACGGTGGTAATGTATACCTGGTACCTGGTAGAGAATAGAGTGACTCACGTACAGATTGATGACGGCAGTGTACCAGCACAGCAGTTATACATTATTTTGTTGTGTCCTTTGGGGACTACAGGATAGTTGGATCTCAACGGTTACAAAATTCGAGTCTCGTAGGATCTCACAGCTCGTAGCTCGTAGCTCGTAGCTCGCGGCTCAACCACAGCAACCAGTAACGCAGTCAGGTTGTATACCATTAATACCGCAGCCCGTCAATGAATGCATACCTGGTACTCATTACTACGCGTACAGCGTAGTACCTGCTGTCGACTGGTGTCTACTGTTGTCTCCTCGTGCCGTGCCGTGTCATTACCCATGTACCACGGGATAGATCGTTGATCAAATACAGAGTACTGGTACCGTATTGAGATGCCACTGTGGTCGGAATTATAAGGAGCTTTTATACATAAATATCTAGAACCGACAGTCCTTATGTATATATTTATTTTTTTGCGCCCCGCAGAGGTCCTTATAATTCCGCTCAGAGTGGTACGTACGTAATGGATACCAGGTATTGATCAACACATGAAACCATTAACAGCGAGGGTCGTACCGCGCAGCAGTACTCTGTTAATAGTCCTCCAGCAGCGATTGGAACTATGTAGTTACGGTCGTAGCTGTAGCAGTCCCTGTTGGTTCACGCGCGCTCCTTTTACAGCCTACAGCCCCCCCTCCGCCAGCGCCGTCAGTCGTCAATCCGTGCCTACGGCTTTTCTAAGCACCACAGGCTGGCAGCGGCATGCAGTCTATCAATAGAACCGGTGGTGCGGTGGTATGCTGCAAGGCAGAAGATAAAGAAGTATCGTGATTGTGGCCACTGCAACACGAACGAGTGGTACCACAGCAGTAATCTTCTGGTTCACGCACATCCCCTATGCGCCTCCATTTTTGATGATGCACTGGAACGTATGAGCGAGTACTCCTGCTGCCCTCGGTTGCAACCGTGTCAATCGGGTTGCGACGTTTACGTCTGTGGTGGGTTGTCAGTTGTCAGCCAGCTTGCCGGTCAACTTGTCAACGTATACGTAACAAGTCCAGACACGACAGCAGTACGAGTGTACCATGCGTACTCACGTATCAAAAGTACTCGTAGTTTGGCCGTTTGCGCTTGGGCGGATGATTATTTGCGGGCGTGCCAGACGCGTTGTGCTGCATCCCTTCTGACTTGTAAATAATTTGAAGAATAATGGACAACCGATATTCATGGACTGGTTATCTCCTCCTGCACCATCACGCGGCACCCCACCCCACTGCTGCGACCGTTCGACATGCGCTTCTATCCCTCAGTTCCGTCAGCTGAAAGAACAGCAACAGTGGACCGACCGCACTACCACTCCCGTGAATGCGCGCTTGACCCAATTTTCCCGCAGTCCCCAAATGTTGGAGGTGTCTCTATTCTTGATAGGAGTAGGAACGGTGCTCCGTCTCGAAAGGGATGCGTTGTCAATGGTCAAATGACTTGAATCAAGCAAGCAACGAATGAGAAGGCCCCCTCGCGTCGTCATACGACTACGGCCATGCATGACATCAAGTACACCTCCCCCCCCACCCCGTTGTCCCCCCCATATATATTTAGATGTACTGCTGGGTTGGCGTCGGTTAGCAATGACACTGCTGTAAAACATACCGCTCACTATTTGAGCTAGACAACCAGGGTATTGTTTTTTTTTTTTTTTTTCACGGTCGGTCACAGCTGGTGGTAAAGTTGGATCATTTGTGCGGGGTGGGAGACCCTGTACGCCGCACAAGGGGAATGATCGTATCACGTAGTGTTTATGGTAAGGCACCCAAGAGGCAGTTACATAGTACTCCTTGTGTCTCTGGAAGTGGCCACACCGGAATAAATTAACTAATTTAAGTTGTCATCCATATGCAAGCCGGCCTCACAAGCGGTTCTTATAATTAACAATAGTAGGATGCAGCCCACCCTTCATGCGACTCGCCCGACACCTCACGGCGCTTGGCGCTTGGTGCAAGCAATGTCTGCCTGGCCAGTGAAAACCCGACGTGCTCCGTCCCGTTATTGTAGGGATGCGAGAGTCTGTGGTCATACGACTACGGCCGTGCATGATATGAATGAGTAGACCCCCTCCACAGGCGGCGAAACAATAATGGCGGAAGACTCTAATAGCAAAACGTTTCTATGTAATATATGGAAACAATGCAATGAGCGCCCAAATGTTGGAGGTGTCTGTATTAGGAGTAGGAACGGTGCCCCGTCTCGAAAGGGATGCTTGGTCAATGGTCAAATGACTACGGCAAGCAATCAATGAGTACCACCCCCCCCCCCCCCCCCATCCCTGTTGATGTACGCGATTTCTGTCTCAGGTACCACCGCGGCGGCGAAGAGCAACCAACCGCCCCTTCTCCTAAGCTTCAAGCGCGGCAAGTATAAGCTCAACCTCCCCCTTGTTAACGGAAGTGTTGTCGCCTCGGCGGAGCGATGCACGGCCTTTTCCTTCCACCCGAGTCACAGCCTCGGGACGGTGAAGACTAGCATCAGGGTGAGCGAACGCTATGTTCTTGAGACGGCGAGCACGCATGCTCGCACCGTACACGTATGCGTATGCGCACCGTACCGTTGGCGGCAGCTTTTGTTGGGAGTGGGCTTCAATATAATGTGACACGAGTGAGCGGGGCTCGGCCCAGTCAGCGTACGATAGTGTGCATGCATGTGTACGGAGAGTGTGTTGTCAGCGATCGGCGCACAGCTGTTGCTGGGTTGCACCGCATGTGGCGATTGTTCGTGCGGCGCTGAAAAGGGCGATTCCAGTTTGTTTGTTGACACGCGTGGAGAAGAGCTACGTACTGCTATGCCTGGCCTACACACCGTCGAATAGAGGCACCCTAGTTTGCAGTGTCATGCGCTGCTGTGTCGGGCCGACCAACAATATATACTTGGCTCTAGTGCAGGTCACGGTGCTGCTCGTATTGCGCCTCAAGTACAACTTTCGTTCGTTCGGTCTCACTGTCTTTTGGTATGCCGTATTGCCACGAATGTCACAGCAGTGAACATACGTCGTAAATGAGCATGCCTGAAGTTGCATGTGCGATGATCGCCTCTGATACGCTCGACAATACTGATTACGATGATGATGGCGACGTTGACGATGATGACCCTGATCAATATGGTGATCGTGATGGCAGTGATCATCAATATGATGATGGTGATGGTGGCGATATTGATGCTGATGATAGCGATGATGATTCTACTGCCTCTGTTAGGAGGAAGGCGTCTCTGAAGTGGAGTTCTCTGGGCCCAACGGGGAGCAGCTCCCGGACGAGAGCACCGTAGGCGACGCCGCTTGGTACGGAGGGTTCGAGATGATCCTGGACAGGAAGCACGTGAGAATCAAACTCTGATATCGTGGGAAGATGGTCAAATGTTGCCATAAAGTAGATTTCCCCTGCTGTCATGTTCGTCGCCGGGGTGATTCGAAATTCCCTGCCGCACCAAACAGTACACGGCTACGGAACGTCTGCGGTATGGTACAATTGTGACCTTATCCCCCCGCCTTCATCGCCACCACGCAGCCGCTGTCTGATCACCATCGACATGACAAGCACACCCCGCACTTGTATGAACTACATGTTGTGATCGCCTCGCTAGCCATAGTTCTGGTCGAAGAAGTTCGCGCCATATTGTTGGTAGACAGAAGAAAGAGTGGTACCCCCCTACCCGCAACGCTCTTTTATGCCGTGTGTCCCTTTTGTTGTTCTCCCGCAGTTTCCCGTCCTGGCTACTCGATCCGGCGGTTACATCGACGACGAGGAGGAAGGGGGCGGGCGAACCGAGCTCCCCTCGCTGCTGGAGCGCGGGAAGGTGCTCCGCCTCCGCGCTGCTCTGGAGGACGAGACGAGACGCAGCATGACCTACGCGGAGTTCGAAAGCCTGTGCGAGGACTGCGGGATGGACGAAGCGGATGCTCGGAAGGTGCGGCACTACGAGGATACGTAGCATAAGTAAAGCGTATTTCATGCACATGGCGCGCTGCCGGCCCTCTCTGAAGAAAGGGTCTCACGAGAAACTCACACCCTTAGATTTCCTGAGAAAGAAGTATAATATGTGGAGCGGTTATACTGAAGTTAGTGTAGGCCACACGCTTTCTAGATCCATGACCCTATTTTATAGCCCGGCCCATTTTCCGGATTTTTTTTTTTTAGAGGGCCGGTACTACCGCTGTAGTATTAGTATCAGACCTCGTACGGTTTGTGGATAAAATAGTTCACCCGCGTGCGTCCGCCCCCTCTTGATAGTGTTTCGCTTTTGTACCACACGGACTACCTGCTGCGTGATTGGCGGGGATATGTTTTCGGAAAAGACGATGGCAGCGGACGACCAACCTCACACGCACGACGGCATACATGAATGCCGGCTTGCGCGCGCGAGAGGTTGGTGGTTGCCCCCGACAACGTGCTGGCAGTCTTGTATCAGGAAGCAGTGGGTTGAGCCTGACGGTAGAGTCATCAATATTCATGCGACGCTTCCATGATAGCGGCATATGGGCAGTAGTCGGAGACAGGAGATATGATAAGGTAGCGTTTAGATTATCTCAAACGTTTGACGGTTTCCGGCCTCGTGTATGGTGTTGTTGCTGATGTCGTGCTGTCGTTGGTTGTGATGCTGGTACTTTCAGGAGTTTCCCTGCACCATCGACCTGTGACCAACTTCATGGAACATACATGCCGCAGTTCTATTGCGACGTGAGGGTGTTACGATGGTGGGATAGAAAGCACTTCTGTAGCGTAGTGCGGAGATTGCGTGGATGCTGCCGGAAACGCTTAGCTGTGCATCCAATAGCGGTACAAATTATCATTGCATACTATTAATAGCCGCAAACTTTGGCCGTACGATTTCAAGTCACGCCAACGCTACCAAACCCCTTACGTTTTCCCCTTTTCGGCGTGAGAAATCGGACGCGCTGTTCGGCTGTCGCGACACAATTGCGCTATCTCTGTACACGGCCAGGTCCACACTACTCCCGAGAGCCCAAGATACTAACAGAAAACGCTGAACGTAGTGTATTCCAGTACGTACGTCATGGAAGGCTGCAGTGAAATGCCGTTGCCGTACGTCTTGTGATCGTACTTGGAAGTCGGAGTGTAGTCCACAGTTTCAGTCGGTGTTTGTGGTCTGTGCTCTTGTCTGGGCTGTGAATTTGGTTGACTAATTTCCCCGCTTTTCGGCGTTCGACTCCAGGTGGCCGCCGACCTCCACAAGGTTGGTGTCCTTCTGCACTTTCACAACGAGCCGGGTCTCATGGACATCGTCTATCTGCAGCCGCACCAGGTATACACACATAAAACGCTCGCGTGTCATACGTCTAGCAGTTCAGCGGCAACCGCCCCCCCGCCCCCCCCCCCCCCCGGTATTATTCTCGCATATAGGAGTATTTTCGGGGTGGGCTAATGTTGTAATCAGAACCCGCGATGGACCCAAAAATCGTGCACCCCCTGTTGTATGCTCACACACCGTATTTGGTTCTCACTACTAAAAGTATGCTTATGTTCCCTCGTGACAGTAGCATAGTAGCACTGGTGTGGACGAGCGATGGGGCGACAGGCGACAGAGGAGAGCAATCCCGCAACAAGGATGGGGGTGGCATTGACTTGGGTCTGTCTGAAGATGTTACAGCAGTATTTGCTGCAGTAGGGTAGCAGCAGCAACGAGGGAACGTTTTTTTTATTTCATTTTGTGTGTGCCACTGCTCGCCGCAAAAGTAGCGGCGGTACTCCTATCCCGAAGCGTATATAGTATTACACCCCGGTTGTATACCTTCGTATGTATATATAGATGTCAACATTGTTATATTATTGGCTTTATAGCAAATTTATCGGGTTTAAAAAAAAAAAAGGGGGGCTGCACCGTCAAAAGCCCTGGACAGTGGATAGTTTATATTTCGGCTCCGCCGTGAAAAGCTCTGGATAGTTTCAGAGCTGTTGACGGGTCGGATCAAACATCGCGGGTCGGGTTGGGTTGAGTCGGGTAAAAGTTGACCCGACGTGATCCACGAAAGTTTGAAAACCTCCTGACCCGACCCCGACCCGACTCGACTGGTGAAGCTTCAAAAAAAAATCATAATCCGAGCCACGGGTCAGTCGGGTCATGACCCGTGAAGAGCCCTGGATATTTTGAGGTGATGACCATCCGTGCGTCTGCTGCACCATTCCGTTGGTGCCATTTTGATGTCCGTTTCTCTCTGCGTTCTGCTCGCTCCCCTGCCTCACGAACGATAAGGTTTTGGAGCACTTCTTCGCGAAGTACAGTCTGGAGTCGCCGTTGCAGAAATACCTGCTGCAGAGGGCGGAGGCTCTTGAGGCGGAGAAGGCGGCGGTGAGGCGGGAGCTCGACCCCACGCTGAAGTTGAAGGAAACGCTCGATGAACAAGTGAGCAAATTGAGGACTGACCGGCGTGCTTTACTGGCACGCCACGATATACTACTCTGTCCCTAAATATAACGAGTGTATGTATTAAATGTCAGTCTATACAATTTACTTGTATTTGGGGTCAGCGTGGTAACCTACAGTAGAAGAGTGTTGAGTTGCATAGGGGTGGGTGCTATCGTTTTCCAGCGCGCGATTTTTCCTGAATGGTGAAAGGTTGCCAATGCTCAACAACGAGTTATTTTGGGGAATATCTGGTCTAGAGTAGAGTAGAGAGAGTCTTCCGAAAATAGAAGGTTCGACTTTGACTTTAGCACCCCTTGCCGTTGTCGAGACTAAGCTGTCAAGGTGATAGCGCTGAAAAACGGTCGCCCTCCTGCCCTAACTTACCTGTCTTTGCTCTTTTACGAACATACGTGGTGTTTGGTATGGTGTGGTGTGGTGTGGTATGGTGTATGGATTGCCCAGAATGAAGGTCTTGCTCAGCTTGCCCTTGACACGGCATGGGCTGCGCCTGGTGCTTGCGCCGTGCGCTCCCGCCGCGCGCGCGTGTTTTGATGTGTTGTTGCCCGGGGGGCGGTGCGATGAAGAAGGGCAGTAGTAGAAGCAGCAGCAGTAGTAGTAGTAGTAGTAGTAGTATAGTAGTAGTAGCGGTAGTAGCAGTGGTATTACGGGGGTCCGTAGTAAATAGGACCTATGGTATACGTAAAAACCTATAAATTTACCTATTTTTAATAACAATATTTGGTCCTATTTAGCTATGGTCCCCCGTAATAGTAGTATGATACGGTGGTAGTGGTGGTATTAATAATAGATGAAGCTTTTCACGGCAGGAGCGCACATGAAGTTTTCACCAGGGGCTCCTCGCTTGAGGAGGAGCTCTCCATGTCTCACCCTCCCAAAAAAAAAAAACGGCTTTCAGAAAAAATGCAAACGCTGCACTTGATGATAAGCCAGCCATCCCATGGCCTACTACCTTTACATCGAAAACTACTGAAGTATCTCAAAAACAAACGATACCGGGTGGTGATAGTTCGTATTCAGTGGAGAAGCCCATAAGTCACAAACAGTTGCCTCATAAGGCGAAAAAGTGCTGCCCGTATGGTAGGAAGGCGTGCTTGCCTTATAGGGGTAGCACCTACTGTATTTGCTGCCAGGCTGCTCTCTAAAAGACCTCTATACCTCATCCATCCAAACCCGAATTTGAGAAACATTGGCGTCTTAACCCGAGGGGCAACCCCATGGCCAAGGTGCGCGACCAATGATATTATGTAAAACACGTCCCTTACATCAGTGCTCTAAACCCTCTTGGACGTTCAGAGGGGGGGGGGGGGGGACTTGACGATAAAAATTGGCGATTCCAGCCTAAGCCACTGCGTGGTTGGGAGACTTTACGATTTGGAGTCCGAGCTACAATGCAACGAGTCGTACGGTACGGACGCAACATCATCCTTCCTGTGCTCCACAAGAATACCCTCCACTTTCTCGGCCTCCGAAAAGGGTTCCAAGAGGGTGAAGGAGGCTCGTCAGCCAGAAAAAAAGTGCTACGAACCGATCGCAGGTTTTTGAGAAGGCGCGCTCGATGACGGGAGTCAAGCGCGCTTTGAGCACTTGCTAACGTCGTGAATTTTTCTGCATGCCTTGCTTGTGACGGCTACACGGTACCTGGTATGTACAGACTACTGTCCGCCTTGGGTGGCGTGTGCTTTTTGCACGTTTTCGTTCATGAGGTTTTTGTGTCTTAAGCGCCGAAAATTGAGAAGGCGCAGGAAGTGTATGCCGCTAATTTGTTTGTTGTAGTAGTGTTCGGAAGACGTGTCGGCCCAGGGGGGGGGCGTACTCATTTGTTGCTTGCCTTAGTCATTTGACCATTGACCACGCATCCCTTTCGAGACGGAGCAGGGGGGGGGTATTTAAAGTACCCCCGGTGATAAACTGTGCTTTTTTTGTGGTTTTGCTTATTTTTTGCTTCACGAGGGGTGGTATATGTGTTGAGATAAGTAGGGGTGCTAGCTTACGTCAATTACAGTAGATGAGCTGCAGCTCAGGATGCTAAGACATAATTTAGAGTGATATGTATGCATATTGGGCTGTTCGAACCCAGGGGAACCCTCCCCTATTAATTGCAACACTGGGTACTGTTATTGATAGTATTGAATGATTGAAGCGTGCATGTTTTCCTGTTTCATGTTTTCCTGTGTGGCGCATCCCCTTTCACGTCAAGAATATTCTGCCGGCTGCCCGCTGCCCACCCTCTACAACTGGTCACCCTCGTGCGCAGGCTAGGAGAACCGTTTCCCGGTGCATGTGGGGGATCAGTGGAGCGGTCGTGTCCGGCGCCGGGGGCTACTGGTACCTTTCCTACGTGTACCTCTCCTGGGATATAATGGTGAGGAGGCCGATCGTACACATCGGGGGGCAGATCAATGATCTGGGCCATGATCTACATCATCTAGATCCCATATTTGCCGTTATGGTGGGTTACATCTTGATAGGGAGATCGTGACCTACTGTAGATCATCTATGATCTAGGTCATCATCTAGATCATCTAGATCCCATCTTTGCCGTTATGATCGGTTGTATCTTGATAGGGAGATCATGATGTAGATCGTCTAGATCATCGAGAGTGCCGCTTGTTTCCATAGGCTTGTTCGAAACCTCCTGGGAAGAGCTCTCCGAGGTATATTTTAGATCTTCTAAATTGTTTCAGGACCCGTGATTTTTTTAACGAAGTCCCCCAAAATCGGGCCACAAGTGCCCGCACCATAGATTCCGTATTTACAGTTATGGTGGGTTGCATGTTGATAAGAAGATCATGATCTAGATCATCGAGATCGTCTAGGTCCCATATTTGCCGTTATGATGGATTGAACCTTAAGACGTCGCGTATAGCTCTGCGTTAAGGACTCGTTGCGCGGATTGGTCGAATTTGCCGCGGTGTTGCGCGTGGTATGCATGCACAAAGTAAAAGCGCGGTAGCAAGCAGGGGACGTTTTTTTGTTCCGTCCCCTAATAATAGCGCTCGGCTTGCCATAGATTGATGGAGAAGCTGGAGATCGCTGACGATCAGATTTTCCCACGGACTGCTGTGCTGCGTGCTTTTCTGTCCGTCCGTCTGTCCGTCTTTCTTTCTCTCCGCTCGCCTACGATGGGATGGAATGTAATGGCTCGGGATGGGGTGGAACTGGACGGGATGGGATGTATCGCAGGAACCCGTTACGTTCTTCACGTGAGTGTTGCCTACGGGATTTGGGGATGCGGTTATGTACCAAAGCAGACTTGAAAGTACGTGGTTTCGGGTATCACACTTTGTCGAAACATGACTCCTTCGAGCAAGGGACACTGCTGCGAGGCTAGTCTGTTGTGTCACAAATCGATCGTGCCGAGACCACCTCATGGGGTATAGAACGTAGTGCGTTGGCGTACGACGAGTGCATGTCTAGTCTAAAGCTGACGCCGTTTTATCCAGAAACGAAGCAAGCGCGCGCAATAAAGCGCTAGGGGGAGTTACGAGTAGAACCCTTTTAGCAGTGCAGTGTAGAGAAACCCAACTTTAACTGCAGTTCCAAGTAGTTTGCCGTCGAAACGAGAGTGCGGTCCTTAAGGCCTAACGGGGTCAACATGTTCGTAAAGGAGGTATTGATGACACGTTCCTGAAGGAGTTGAGCTGAGATGGTCCTAACGAAGTACGACATGGTCCTAAAGGAGTTCCACAGGAGCACGTTAACTATTTTTAGGAACATGGTAACTCCTTTCGTTGGTAAGCACTTTGAAGAAACATGTCAACCCGTTTGGGAACATGCTAACTCCTCTAGAAACGCGTCAACTCCTTAAGGCACATGTTAACTCCTTTCGAATAGGAATGTGTTAACTTTCTCCAGGAGAACCTTAGCTCCTCTGCTAAAGTATAATATTTCCCGAAAGGAGTTAACAAGTTCATCAAGAAGATAAATATGTTCCTGAAGGAGTTAACGTCTTCCTGAAGGAGTTAAGGAGTGGTCGTGTTTCTAAAGAACTTGACACGGTCCTCAAGAAATCAAGACGTTCCTCAAGGAGTTCACGTGTTCCTAAAGTCGCTGACATGTACCTAAAGAAGCTAACATGTCCTTGTTCGCCTCTGCCTTGGTCCGCTCGGTCTTTCCAGGGCTCTGGGGGTCTCGACACTGAGCTACGCCTGGTGGATGTTCACGAACAAGGAGTATCAGTACAGCAACATGTTCGAGTTTTTCTTCAACAGCATGATCAAGAGACGGTACAAAAAGGGCGGTCTGGACGAGAAACGCTTGGCCGAGGCGGAGGTGAGGTCTTCGACTGCCTATAGTTCACGGTGTCACAGCTGACCTTTTCTTTGTTCTTTTTTCTTTACCTGGTAGTAAATTCCCCCAAAGAGGCTATGAATACATGAATTCTCGTACATAATTTTAGGAGACCCCGGTTTGACCCTTTGACTGACGGCCCCTACACTATAAATGGTATATTAATGGCTAGGAGACCGCGGTTTCACCCCTTGACTGACGGCCCCTACACTAAAAATAGCATGTTAAGGTCCAGGAGACAGCGGTTTCACCCCTTGACTGACAGCCCCCCCCCCCCTGCGCTAATACGAGTATTCGAAGGTATTAAGGCCAAAATACGCCTTGACGTGTCCGAAAAGAGAGGTCTCCTCGGTTGGATCTGTACTGCAATACCTACAGATCACCCGCCCCATCTCACCCCACCCCACTCCATCCCACTCTATCCCACCCCACCCCACCCTTCGGCCCACCGGTGGCGCTTCGAACCATTAATACTGCAGGAGGAGTTCGAAAAGCTGGAGAACAAGGGGAAGCTGTTACAGGCGAGGATCTTCGAGCTGGAGTGCATGCGCGATAAGGGGCTCACCGCCGCCGAAGCCGCCGGCATCGTTGCCGACATCCCCGACAACCCAACGGCAGCTCTCAACGGCAGACCACCCTTAGCAACGAAAGCCGATTGAGCACAAGTGCAACTGGTAGGCCGTCTTGATTGCCAGCGAAAGCCGTAGTGACGCATGACGCAACGCTAAGCCATCTAGGAGCGAAAGGCAAGGGACGCGACTGCTGCTGCTGCTGTGTCGGATGCGATACGTATAGACAGATACCCCCATGGTAGTAAAATACCGCTCTGTCCGAATTTATAGTCACCGTTTGATGATCAAATAAAAGTACAAACGGGCATTGTATTTACGGCCAGATCGGTGTGCCGTAATGTTGGAGGTGACGCGGCTGGTGTGTCAGAGGCAAGACAGACATACTGGTATCATATTAGCGCTGGATGTGTCGAAAATTTCGATGTATCCTAGGACCGAAATTTCGACATATCGTACCGAAAATACGTTTTGCCCTTTGGCCTACATCCCCTGGTATCCCCATGTTTTTTTCATGCGGATATCGGACGAAATCTTCACTACATCAAATATCGAGATCGTACGACCGATTAGTTTTTTTGGTGTAGCGCGCGTCGCCTGGAGGAACTCGATTTTCGTTCGACATCCAACGATAGATCAGATACCCTCTCTCGTAGAAAATTCACAGCAGTACTCGTACATACTAGGTATATGCCACACTGGACGGAAATTTAAGAACAGTTATATGTTGCTATTTGTATGCCAACGGTCCTTATATTTCCGGCCCTGAGAGGCAGTTGGAAATTTCTCAGGCGAATGGGTGGGCGGGGCAGGCGTCGTGGCCAGTAAAGCTTATCACGAGATTCGGTCTGATTGGCTTAGGGTCAGGGTTAGGGTTGATCTGATTGGCTTAGGGTCAGGGTTAGGGTCGCTCTGAGTGGCTTTGGGTTAGGGGCTGTAAGTTTGTACCAGGTAGACTTTATCGTGTTTTTTTTCTGTCTTTCTTTGTAGAATGTGCGTGAAAAAAAAGAGAGAGTTGGGTTGGGCTTGAACACCCGTTTGGGGTCTGCAACTACCACTGCTGTAGGAGCGATGGTCGCGGACGAGGAGGAGGTTACCAAACGATAGCCCCCGAAACTTTCTTTTTTGTTGAAGCGCGGTTCCCCCAAATCAGGGCGCAAAAAACTATTTCTACTGCTGTAGACGTGGCTATTTTTTCCGTCGTCGCCTGCCTGTTGGGGTCTCTGGTCTCCAGAGAAAAGCTATTTAGCGCTTTTGTCTTGGGGTCATATTTCGCATCATTCCAGGTATCATGCAGTACGACGACTGACTGCTGTAGATTTTTCCCAGAGTATTCGTACCTCTGGGACATGAAACTGCATATTGCATGTGCTGTATGCGCACACTGGTCGACCGATTTTTGGTCGTGTCGTAGTGGGGTTAAGCAACTGGCTCATGCAGGAGAAGCTTCACAGCTGTAGCAGCAGTAGCTGCTGTCTCGTTTTTGCGGGGTAACGCGTCTACAGTTTACTACGGGTGAGAAAATACCTCGTACTAATAATAACCTACTGTAATAAGGGTAGTAAACGTAAGGGGAACGCAAGCGGTGTGTAGGTTTGTTGGGTCCACCGTGGTTCTGATTACTGTGGCCCCTGGCAATAGGATCGTTCCGCCTCTGTAGGGTGTTTGTAAAAGGATAGCGGCCGCGCCCCCCCCCTGCCGCATTCGACGATAGATGTTTCTAAGGTGTGTTTAGCAGGGCATATACTCTAGGAATCCCCGGGTACCTACCCGAGTATGACCTCTGGGAGCACCCGAGTACCTACCCGAGTACCAGGTATGACCTATGTACCCGAGTATGACCTATGGAAACATTCGGGTACGTCCCCGAGTATGACCTCTGCGACCCGGGTACCTACCGGAGTGTGCATGACCTCTGGGAGCACCCGGGTACCTACCTGAGTATAACCTATTGGAATACCTGGGTACCTAACTGAGTATGGTCTATGGGAACACCCGGGTACCTACCCGAGTATGACCGAAACGATCAAGTTCGATACCCGAGTACCTCAGACTATTCACCCAACATACCTTTGAAAACGTCAAAAATGTTTTTACCCTGATTAACACGGAACCTCTGGCTTCGCCAAGCTAAGCTCTGCTTTTTATTATAGAGGTGATGTACCTGTGTTCGTAGAGCTGGGGGGTTTTAGTTACTCGGGTGTATGCCCGCGCTAGGGAACAGTGGAAGTTGGTCGCGATGTCCCCATCGGTTGGGTCATGATTTTGAGTTTTTTTTGTTACCCATGACCTGATCATCGAGTTATATACCTGGTGTGCGAGTAGCGATTTTCCAACGGGATCTCCTCCAGACTCCCGGGCGACACTAGCGGCTCCGAAGCTTGAATATAACCACAGTCCTGTGTCTCGCGAGGGGTTCGGTTCATGTTGTATGCGCGCACTGCTATGCTTTGGTTCAATCTTGGGTGCTGTGAGCACTAAACTTATACCAAGAGAGCCCCCTGAAGCGCCGAGTCACGGGCGACCCTTGCGCTGAGGGGAAGGAGTGGAGGCGGGGATGTGGGTGCGGTCAACAGCAGTGCCAAAGGTATCAGACCTGCGTCGTCGAAATAGCAGCCGTTTTTCACTGCCTTTGGGCATTCACCCACACGTTTGTGGAAACAAAACCTACAGGCATCATTAGAGAACCTTTTTTTTTTTTCGAGTATTTATCAAGACAACCTACCGGCATTAGAGAACAATCACTTTTGCAGTATTTCTGTTGTCTACTCAATCCACCTTTCAGCCTTCAGGGGGAAAAAAAATTGCCGAAAAAAATGACCTGAATATACTGCAGCATCGGCCATACCAAGCAGCGTAAGGAGGCAGGCTGCCCGGGTAGGGGATAGGGGGCGTTTGCCCTACTACTGTAGTAGTGCAGTGTAACGAGCTGTGAGGCACATGCGCATCATGACGATGATACTTGCAATGCCACACGCTCTTCTTCCTAGGCGCTTGAAAAGAGCGCACTTGTCGTTTTTAGGTCGCTCCCAAAAGAGTTTCAAGTAGCGAAAGGCTTTACCCTCTTGGGACTGCAGTCCCGTTTGGGGACAAACCACTCAAATTTCCAAGTGTTTCCCCCCCCAACTGTCTCCGAAACGAGAGTGCAGTCCTAAAGGGATTCAGCTGTTCATACAGCAATACCCAGGTATCAGGTAGGCACGAAACAGCAGCAAACAGCGTTTCAAGGCGATCCGGTGCGACGTACGTACGGACGTCACTCGTCGCGCCTCTGTTTTTGTTTATGTCGCTACTAAAAGTGTCCGGTCGTCTTATGTCTCTCCCAGATCTCTGCTCGAAACACACGCAACCTTCGCCGCTTTTCTCCCACGACTATATTTGACGCGTTCTACGCTAGAGGTAGCACATTTCCGCTGAACGGTTTTCTGAATGACGGCGTGCCTTAACCCAAAATCGTCGGAAAGCCAATCTGTTTCGAAAAATGTCGTTTTTGTATACGTGGGCCATGGGATACGGGATGCAATTTGACTTTTACTGATGTCAGTTTTCGGGTGAGGTATGGAGCTCCTTAAGGTAAAGTGAGGAGCTTTAAGGAGCCTCAGAAAAAATCGGGTGAACCACAATCATCGTAGAACTCCTTATTTAAGAAAGAAAAAACAACAGCTCTGAGATCGAGGATGTGGTCGAAACTCATCTTTGTGATACTACTTCGATCGCGCGTACTGCGGGTTTATATGGTGTCATGCAGGAAGTACATATGGCCTCCATATGACATCCTATGACTCACCACTCTGTCCAGAACTAGAAGGATCGTTTGCATATTGATACTCCTAAGAGTGAAAAAAGAGTGAAACTTTTTGGATGCCCACCGCGGAAAAAAAAAAAACAAGAAACTGCAGAGTGAAACGCGCCGCCGAGTCTTTTAACTTCGCGGCCTCCTTTCCGCCCTTTCCGTCCTACCGCACTGAAAAAATATTCTCATGAGAAAACCGTGCGAGGCCAATCGCGCGCACCGTCTATTTCATACCAACGATCTTTACACTTCGGGACAGCGTGGTATAGTACTGCTGCGCCGTGCTTGTCTGCCGCATGTCTTGCTCAGATCAAACTATTCAGGACTGCCGCCCTTCCAACACGCCAGGTGGCACTCGCCTTGCGGTACTACTACTGCTGTGCATCTGTTGTTGATTTCCCATGTTTTAGCCCTGAGAATGTGCCCTCGTCTGCGTGCCGTGAGATTTGTCGCGACTAAGCTGCCGATACGCAGAGCCAACACCGTAAAGTGGCGTAAAAGCACTGCTATACCGCTTTAAAGCGTTTTTTCGAGGGTCATCATGGTTCCGAGCCTCCCCTCAGGAATTAGTCAGTGTCTCCACTCGGCTTTGGTACGAGCTGTCTCATCGTATGGTTCCAACACGCCCTGCGCTTCTGTAGCCGACCCCACACATTTCGATGTAATGGTATGCACTTGATTCGTCTCAATGTGGATGTATGTGTGGTCAAGAACTTGCGTCCCTTACGTGCTATTAATTTTGATGTTACTATCAAGGTATACCTGTTACAGGGCATATGCATAGTGATCAGAACCCATGATCGACCCTAACACCGCATACCCCCCGATGTTTATCAACCATGTGTGGTTGTGATTGCTACTGCATGTTCCCCCTGGAATAATACTAGAACCGCCCGCTGAGGAAAAGTGGCTTGCTCCCGCAAGGATTTTCTCCAGAAACGAAGGAAGGTCTGGTAAAAGGAAGTCACTCACCCGACTATTAAGAAAAGAAGCAATCGAATGGTGAGCACGATGCAGCCAGCCAGCCAGCTAGCATCGCGCAGTCAGGCTACACCACCATCACCACCACCGCCACCACCAATAGCAACAGAACCAGCGCTCTTACGGCCACCGACCCGTAAAACACTGCATCTACAACAACACTTTGCTGCATCTACAACACTGCAGCCACATCCAACGGCATCGGTAGCGCGCTAGACCAAAAAAAAAAAGAAATCTGCACTGTGGCATCGCGCACCCTGTCAATCGAACCACCGACCCTCCCCACCCTTTTTTCGTTCGGCGTCACCCCCCCCGCCCACCGCCCCTCCCTCCCCGGCAGCCTCCTCCCCCTCCCGCCCCCCGCTTGCGCTTGCCCTTGCCCTTCGACGCCGCCGGTTTCCCTGATTTCGCCGCCGCGGCTTGCTCGGTCTTGGCAGTGTACGCTCGCTCGAGCTGTTGGTAAGCGCGTTCTTGAGGGTCGACCCGCTCGTATTTGCTCGTCTGTGGGAGGACGTGGTCGGTCGGGACGCGACGGGGGTAGACTTTTGTTGGTTTTGTTGCTTAGCCGGTGTTCTTGGGATGGTTTAGTAAAATTATCACGAATACGCTAGCTGTGAGTTCGACCGATGGAATGGTTGATCCTCGACTTCGCAAGCTGCGTGATGGGTTACGGTTCGGGATTGCGGTGTGAGCAATCGTGTCGCCAGCGAGCGCGAGCGGGTGGTGTTGGCGGCCTCGTTCGGGTGATTTCCACCCCGCTTTATATATATAGGCCACGGTCAACATGTTCGGTGTTAGTCATTACCGTGGCTTCCGTGGCCCGCGCGCCCCTTACGACCACACGGAGCCAGCGAACTACCGCGCACATAGACATATATTCTGAATCCTTCTAGGCTTTAGGTTCTCTTTCGGATAAACAGTATCGGTGCACAGCAGCAACTTTCGGCCCCTATCGGGCAACAAGCATCAAGTCGTTCAGGCGGAGGCAACGCGACAGCCCTAAAATTCCCCCCCCATGTATGCACCCAAAGTTCAGTGATACAAAAGGGACTACCACTGCCGTATTAGAGAACATTCGATACAAGTCGGGTTCACAGCAGAACATATACAACACATAGTCGGAGGGCAAAACAAACATGAACCAACGATGCACGCCAGATGCATGAAGCAAGCTTGAAACGAGCAGAAACAGACAGGCTACGTTCAGCCCCAGCCGGACACAAGCTCTCCCTGCCCGTGAGAAGACGTACCAACATCTCCCGAGGATGCGCCACACCAGGCATGCACACTGTACATGATACAACAGAAACCTGCTATGAATACATACCTGGCCTCGTGATACATGAGCACGCAAAAAAAAAAAAGCCGAAGAGAACAGACCAAAGCACGGCATTCACTACAACCGCCAATAGCCAGCCCAGTCACCGCCTACTGCACGCGCGAGCAGGCGGAACGAGCGCTCCAGCGGAGAGAAGCAGCATCCCTCGACGTACCTTCTTGCTCTTCTTCTTGCGCTTTGGCCGTTCCTCTCCCTCCGTCCCCTCCCCTCCCACAAGCCCGTCGGTTTCCTCGTCTCCCGTGACTCCTGTCCCCTGCCCCCGCGAAACGCCCCCCTCGTTGGGAGTGGCACCCTCGGCCTCGGCTTGAGCGCCCGGTTTTTTTTTTTCGCTTTTTTTTGGACGGTGTCTCGGCTGGGCTTGCGGGTAGTTGGTCGGTGTCGTTGCCGGTGCCCGTTGACTCGGGCCGCAGTTTTTTCTTCTCGCGCTGGAGCTGAAGAAAAAAAAGAGGGGGTTCAAGAGGCAGCAGTAGTAGCAACAACAAATAGCAGCGGCAGGACGAGCACGGGTCAAGCACGTTCTTGCCTGCATTTTTGTGTAGGATGCCTTGTATGGCTTGTAAGACTTGTATGATTAGCATAATTTGTACCTGGTACATACGAGTTGTATGATTGGCATGGCACGAAATCAAGCGGAAACGACAAGAACAGCACGCAAGAGAGACGCTTCCAAACTCGACAAGAAACGCCTCTGTTTACATAGAGAGCGACCACTCCGACTTCGAAAAAGCGTCCCAGACGACGAATAATCAGTAAATCTTACTACAATGGCCGGTCGCGTTTATAAACCAAATTCTCCAAAAAAGGCCAGAACCAAACTTGAGCCAAGCCGAGGCAAACCAAACTAGGCGCAGGAAGCGCGCTGCGCACGGCATACAGCATTTTCGTATCGCGAGAGAAGCTGCTGTCATGGCGAACTCCGCGAATGAAAAAAAGGTTGATGACAAAATCTTGATGACGGCAGTTGACGACACAAAGGCCGACGGCAAATGTTGATCACGATGATTGACACCAAAAGGCTCATTACCATGGTTGATGAAAAAAAGTGGATAGCTGGTGACGATGGTTGACGACCAACAGGCTGGTGAAAAGTATTGACGAGACTGGCTGATGAAAAAAGGTTGAGATTGATGACAAAAGGGTAAAGTTGACGAAAATGGCTGATGAAAGATGCCCTCACTTTTCCGCGGCTCTTTTTTTCCTTGCCCTCCTCGACTTTCTTCATCGGCCGGCCGTCCTGCCCGAGTCCGAGCGCTTTCAGCTCTCGCTTGCGCGAATCGAAGGCATCCTTGCGGCTCTGTTCGCAACGAATAGCAACAGCAAGACAAAACGTACGAAAAACAGAGCACACGATTGCACTATTGACGTTCACCTTGTACAAAACGGATGCGTATTGACGCTGGTACATACTTGGTCTTACTGCCAATGATAATATCTTGTTATTTCGCGATGCACACGGTAGTCTATGTACAAAGTATATTATTATAGGGATGAAAGTACACTATTATACATACACTATTACACATACGTCTCTGTTTCGTGGTCTGTATAATATGTATATCGGTCTATTAATAGCCTATTAACAAGAAAAATCAGTGCGGACCCTGTATTGGCTGTCTTTCGCCAGTAGAAAGCGTTGAAAGATAGCACACACAACACGAGAGTGTGTCATCGAGACAGCACACACAGCAGCACAGCAGAGTGCACTCAGACAACACACAAGACACAGCAGAGAGTGCATCGGGACAGCACATACACAACACAAAGTGCGTCGCAACCCTACATGGTATATCAAGGTACTGTAGAGGCGACGGGGTGTGCCGGATGCCTTTGACGAGCAGAACTCACGGTTTACTGCTGTGAAGGGCAGCAAACCTTGCACCGCGAATTTGTCGCAACAAAAGCCGGCAATTTTGGCTCTATTATGAGCATTCCACGTGCATCCTACATCCCATACGCTCGCCACGCATTCTGCACCCTCATAGATGCCAGCACTATACGAAGTACACACCAGCAACAACCTCAGGGATGCCAGCTATACATCCCAGTAACAAGATACGTTGTATGTTCCGTGCCTGATGGTGCAGCCTGGCTCAAAGTCACCGGACAATATGATGCCGCACTCTAACTGGTTGGGTGTACTGCAGTTTACTATTACCTACAGAGCTACTCGTACTCCAGTGCTGTCAGTCGAGCCAACTGCGAACAACAGAAAGGGCCACCCCATCGTTTCTTGATTGTTCTACAAACAAAAAAAAAATTGAAAGTGCAGGTAGACCTGTGGGACGTACGTACACGTACTGGCTAAACACACACTTGATTCAACGGCCATGCAGCTCTGTGAGTCTTGGCGCAAGATTGAAATGCCAAACACCACCGCTTTCATTCCTGCTGCGAAAACAGTCAGGACACGGGCGGCGATAGGCCTTAAAAAAAAAAACCAAATTAAACAAAATTGTAAAAAAATTAAGCAAGATAACCAAAATTGAACAACACACAGCATTCCGTGCGGCGCTACTGTAGACGCCGCCAGACACACTTGTACAAGAAGCAAACTCAACCGAATAAAAAGCCAAGTGTCCGCACCTGTTGCAGCTTGAGCTTGGCGTGGTTTTCGACGCTAAACTCTACGAGTAGCCTTGAGCTCTCCCCCTTCGCCGCCCCGTCCGACCTTGCTTGCCCGGAGTAAGCGGGGTTGTTGTTCATCTGGCGAAGCGCCGCCAACGCCTGTCCGTGGTGTGCAAACTCCACGAAGCCATAGCCCTTGCTCGGATGCAACTCGGACGTGTCCTGCATGGGATTCGCAGGCGTGTTTTTTCGTCGCAGACAGTACCGGAGGGGGACGAGGGAGGAGGCGAGAGGGGTTGGGAGGGAGGAGCAGGGACACGGTAAGCGGAGGCTGTAAGAAAGGGTGAGATCGTACTTATTAATAGTATGAGCAGAGGAAAGCGGCGGAGTGTTGACATGCTTTTAACGCTGGCTGGCAGATCTCGTGCCCTTTTTGTTGCGAAGTGGTAGAATCGGTTCGACTTCACGCGTAAACCAATTGACCTTAGCAAACCAAACGACATTATTACGGAGGACCATAGTAAACAGGATCAAATATTGTTAGAAAAAATAGGTAAATATATAGGTTTTTATGTACACCATAGGTCCTATTAACTATGGACCCCCGTAATAGTATGTACCACGGGGGGGGGGGGAAGGGGAGGCGCCTGTGACCACGCCGTGTCCAGAAAGTCGCTGAGCGATAAGCCTTCCACTAGTGCACAGTACAGAAACCTAAATATTAGTCTGATTTGAACTATTAATACTATTAATACAACATGTCGACACTACGGGAGAACAGTCTTGAAGGCCTAAATGGCTTCTTGAGGACTAAAGGGGTTAAGCTCCAGCGAACTGATTTTGAAAGTCACTAAGTGACGATAAAACACAAAAAACGAATCACAGCGGTATCATCGCAGTTCTATCACACAAGTCTTGTCCAATAAGTCACCTGGCAGAGCTAAAGTAAAAGCGGTGACCAACAAAAAAAAGACGGAACACTGTCGCAGCAATACGGTACAGTAGTGGCATCAAGTACGCACGCAGTAGTTTTGCCATAGACCTCGCGGCCTACGCGACCCTCGATATTCACCAGGGATGGTGCAGCGAACCCGGCTACTCCGTCAAAACGAGAAGGCTCCTCACATTCACGGTTGGCTTCTTGTCCATGTCCCGGATGATCTTGGTCTTGACGATGGAGGCCGCCGTCACCGGGGGGATTTTCAGCCGCTGAGGAGTGATGGCCGCAAACTCTTCCCCCTGCCGAAATAAAAATAAAATAAAAAACAAAAACAGACATATACATTTTTTTTTCTTTGAAAAAGGACAAAAATAAAACGATTGCAAGAGAATTTTGATATTGTGAGACCCCCGCTACTAACCCTAACCCTTGCCAGTGCGGACAGACTTTGGTAAGGACAGTTTGGACTTGATGTTCGCACCTCAACGATCGTCACATCTCCGTCTCCAGAGTGCTAAGTCACTGCGATAATGAGCCAACACTACTTCCAAGCAATGTTTCCCAAAAAAATGTGGGTGTTTTGCAGTCGTAAACGGGAGGGGTCAACAGGAGCCCACCAGGGCCTTGTCGTGACGCTCTCAGTGGCAGGTCGCGGGGGGCTGTGCTACCAGTATTCGGGCCTCTTCACGGGTCATGAACCGACCCCCCCCGCGGGGGGTCAGGAAGTTCTTGAAATATCACGCGTCCGTCGGGTCAGGAGGTCTTGAAGCTCTCACGGATCAGGTCTGGTCACCCTTACCCGACTCGATCTGAGTGAGCCGCGAGGTTTGACCCGACCCGTGGACAGCCCTGGTACTGCTGTAACTATAATAGTACCATAACTCCTTTATTCCCACACACACCGGCATCACCAATCACGATCCGTCCGTCCCCCGCCCTAGGACACCCACCCTCCGTTTTGCTCCGGCTTTTGTCAAACCACCAACGGACGAGCGGACGAGCACACCCGGCGCAACAGCAGTAGTTCATCATGATACATCATCTATTAACGAGGGAACAGCGCCACCGCAGCTAATTTTATCGCGAGAATATATTGCCGGTCGAGCGGATGGTAGGTAAGATGCCGCCACTGCCGCGCAGCACCCTATCGCACGCTGGCAAGGGCAAGATAACCGGTAACGGGCAACGATACCCTCAAAACAGGACGCGACGCGACCGATGCACGCGCGCCGTCGGGCTCCAGACGCCCCCCCCCTGTGCCGAGACCCGTAGACCGGATTATTAACCACCGCGCCGCTTCCGCCATTACCCTGTCCAGGTAAAGGTTGCGCAGTACACCCATCCAACAGATTGGCGAAACAACAACCAAAAAAACAAAAAGGGTTCCATTCTCGCGCGATGGTGGGTGACGCGACCTGGAAAGGGGGGAGGCGGTGGTAAGCAACCACACGACCGCAACGACTGTACAACACCGCAAGGCACCGCACGGCAGGGCACGAGCGAGTGAGCAAGGCAGCAGGTGGGCGTGCTGTGACAAGGCGGCTTGGCCCACCCAGCTCTCGCAAAAAGCGCGTCTTCTGGATTGTCGTTTGTCGGGTCCTCACCTGAGCTTCGAGGTAGAGGCGGACGTCCTGGGGGGGTCGCGCTGCCGGCCTGAATCCCGCTCCTCGCCGCGGTGGCCGCCATGGACTTGAGCTTGCCGTCGGTAACGTGGCGGGCAAGGTTGCGCACGCTCAGACGCACGGGGCTGACGAAGAAGATGGGGTTCTTCAGCTTGCTCTTCTTGTCCTTGCGGGCGAGCACGCGCTTCTCCATGTCCGACTTCGCCGCGCCCTCCGCCGCGCCGCTGTCCTCCAAGACGAGGCCCTCGTCGGCAAGGTATAGGTTGCGCTTATCCTTGTGGCCCGATCGTTTCTGCGCGCCCACGGTAAGACGCCCGGCCTGAAAGGGTGGGGAAGGAAACGCGGGAGGAGGCAGTCAGAAAAACGGGGTGCGGGGATAGGGGACGGTCAAAGCGTCTCAAGATGGTAAAAAATCGGGCAACCGTACCGTATTGTACCGTAACCGTTCTCTGCACCGTATCGTATTGTACCATAACCGCACCAAAACTGAATCGTACTTGCCCGTCTCGAACTGGGTCGCGTTCCTCATCATACATATCGTACCGCAACCGCAGTACCGTATCGTAACCGTACTGTACCGTGCCGTACCGTTTATCCGAGCCGTCACCGTCTCATACCGTGGAGGTACCCGTTGCAACGACGAAAGCAAGCCGGAGGGAACGCCAGCGCGGCGTTTTTTTTTTCGCGCGACTGCTGGACCGCGGCGCTGACGGTGTGTACATACATGTACCCACCCACTGACAGCTGGTTTCGTTTCAAGCGGCGCACAGCCTGTACGGACCGTGCAGTTGTTACGGGCGGTTTCGGTACGGTATTGGTCCCTCTATAGTGCCGGTGTAGATGCGCCAAGCAACAATACCGGCACCATATCGGCAATCGGCACTGTTCCGCACACTGCTACAATGGTTGATCCCACCTCCGCCAAGCGATTTCACAGGCACTTTAGAGGGACCACTACTATATTTACTCACGGTTTTGGCCCGACTTGGACAAAAAGGTTGATAAAGTTCACACTAACTCCTCATTACATCGACCAACCATCTCCAAACATTCCGAGAAATTTCTCGGGCGGTCGGGGATATAGGGTTAACATATATATATCAAGTTGGTGTATACAGCAGTCAGGTATATTTCAGCCATCTTGACAAAGCCGGGCTCAGGTCTATTTCAACCATTGTACAGCCCTCAGCGGTTTTAGCAGACTGGTAAATCACTGCAGTACCACCTTCTGCAGTCAGAAAGCTAGCGCCAACTCTCACCTGCTGTTCTTGCTGTTGTTGTTCTCACATGAACTCATCGCCAAAAAATCTAGCCCGTTGTCACAGCACAGGCTCAAAAAAGACTCTTGGAGTGCAAACATACCTCCCATCTCACCTGCTCTCGGTCGACGGCGCGAGTGATGTGCAACGCACGGGTCCCGAGGTAGACGCACGACCCCCCAGAGTCGCGTGCGAGGGCGGGATCGGTCGCGCCTATCGCGGCTGCCAGGCAGAGGTCGGCCTCGCCTCGGTTGGAAAACTGCGACGCGGCAATCGGTAGGAAAACGGCCAAAACAGGAAAAAAAAACACGGACAAAATAACTCTCGGTTGGAAAAGTGCGACGCAGCAATCGGTAGGGATACCTGAGTCGGTACATGTATTGTACGTCTAAGCCGCAAAAAAAGCGGGGAAACGGCAAAAAAGAAAAGAAAAAAGTGTGTGTTGAACCTCCCCTACTATGTACTGCAGAAAACATCCCGCACTGTTATTTCAAGTCGTTTGTCCCAAAAAACCTGGGTGCGAGCCTAAAGCGCTTGAACCTTGAAAAAAAAAGGTCGCACTCAAAGCTGACGATACTTGTAAGACAAACAAACAAGGGAGGGACGGAAGCAACAGGATTGTTGATATTAGCGTATAAGTACGAGGTACGATGACTGGGATGTACGTTCCCGCCCGAATTCGGAGAACTCAAGTCAACGTAACTCTACCGATATTCCTCCCCAAACATTCGGCTATTGGAGAGGAAACCGCCCATTGTTGCCTAGCAAGCATGATCCGTCGCTCATAAAGGGTCGGTTTTTGCCAAGGCCGCACCGACCAATAGGCACGCGCGTCACGAAAACAACGCGCCAGGTTGAAACTGGCAGGTACTGTTTGTTGCGCTAGTTAACCCTGCTTTCCAGTCCGGTTGAAAATGCGAGGAGCGCTAGATACTATCAATAGTTAGGTACCGATATTTGAACACCAAGGATGCTTACATTTCCGTCCAGAGTGGTAATAACAGCTTTTATGGAGGACCATAGTAATATATAGTAATACATAGTAATAATATGTACTACATAGTAATACATAGTGATACATAGAAATCAGAACCGACGATGGACCCTAAAACCGTGTATCCCCCTATGTTGACACACCATACTTACGAGTATCAATAGTACTGATTACTATCTATTGCTATTAATATATATTACTATTAATATGTTCCCCGGTAATACTGCAGAGATGATCCCGCTTAATTTCCAAGTGGTTTTCCCCCTAAGCGGAGCTGGAATACTACCGCAAAGGGGATAGGTGAGGTCAGCGCACGCATCTCGCAGAACAACACAAAACACGGGGGTCGTAGGGTCGATTCCACGGCGCACCATTTCCCGCCAAACGTTACGACGCAACCTTATCATACGATACAACAGCAGTGCCCAGCCCCCCTTGCCTTGACGAACGCCGTCCCCCTGGGCATCCCGGTGGCGCGGTCCTTCACGAGCAGCGCCAGCCGCACGGTCCCGAAGGCGCCGAGCCTCTCCTTGACCTCCTCCTGTCCGCAGTCGAACGCAACGTTCCTCACGAAAACCGTGCACCCGTGCTGGACATCCGGGGCCCGTGGCCGCTCCGCCCCCGCCGCGGCGTCTGCTCCTCCCTCCTCCTCGCCATCATCATCATCATCAACGCCGTCGTCGCCCTCCTGTTCGCTGCCGTCGTCGTCGTCGTCCGAAAACTCATCATCTTCCTCAGGGTCATCGGAATCGACCTCCATTCCGTCGCCACCCTCTTGTTCTTTTTCTTGTTCTTCGTCGCTCTCGTCGGGGCTGTCGGCCGCCCCCCCAGAAGGAGCTGCTGGAGCGCCCGAGCCGTTCACGTTGGCGCCTTGCTTGAGGGCGTTGAACTTGTCTTTGGTGATCGAGTAGTCCACCGCAGCGTCGCGCCCGCAGATCTTTAGGACTCCGTGGTCCTGTTGCTCGGTTTAGCGGTGTTGTTGAGCCGATGTTTGAGAAGAACAAGAACGAGGAGAGGTAGGAGGAGTAGAAGGAGGTGGCGGAAGAACAGGAGGAAGGGGGGGGGGAAGAGAAAGAGGAGGGGGGGGGGGGGGGGGGGGGGGGGGGGGGGGGGGGGGGGGGGGGGGGGGGGGGGGGGAAGAGGCGAGGGGGACGAGGAGGAGGCGGAAGAGGTGGTGGAGGAGGGGAGGTGGTGGAGGAAGAGGAAGAGTAGAAGGAGAGGAGGAGGAGGGGGAGAGAGGAGGAGGGCGAGGGTAGAGGAAGGGGAGGGGGGGGGGGGGGGGGGGGGGGGAGGGAGGAGGAGGAGGAGGTTTTTGTCAGGCGCATCCAGCAGACTGTTTCGTTTAGTGGGTCAGGATTCGGGCTGTGACCAGACTGCCGATCGGAAGAGGATGCAACGAAGCCACCGGCACTCTATACGTGCCAAAACACCAACGTCTTCGCCGCTAAATCGCGCAGCTACTCTCACCAAACAACCCCCACCCTTAGCGGATAGCCCTACCTGTGCAGTTGGCAAGTAACCAAGATTGACAGGGTGGTCGGTCGAACGAGGGGGGGCTGGCCTAGGGGTGCCGGCACCAGTAAGGCACGACAACCTTTGCCGCTACAACGCGCAGACTTTTGATCGAAAAAAAAACAAGTCTACCTCAATTCTGTCGTTTTGGTTTTGGCAGCGCTGCACGCCCAAGTGGGAGGAAAGCCGCCGTAGACGTCACCACTTTGGCGATGACGCGCCAAGGTTAAGAACGATGTTTTATTTTCAGGGGCCAAACCATGCCAGTCGCACGTGCCACGTGACTCGAAAGTATGTCAATCCCAATCCCAAAGGTTGAACTCGTCGTTCGGTACTACTCGCGAGTGCGTACTATCTAGAAAAACTAACTGTACCACGACATCAATTTCATCCTTCACCCGACACTATTCACAGACAGCCTCGAAGCAGTCTCTAACCTTGACGACGCGAGCGGCGTCCCTGGGGCACAGGAACTGCACGAATCCGAACCCGCGGCTCCTGTCCTCCGTGACTGTTTCCTGGTCGTCCGTGCCACGGACCCTTCTTTGAGACGTAACCTTCACCGTCGGGATGTGCACCTGCAGATAATCGTGCCAATTTGTTGTTACAGTCAGTATTCTCCCAGACGAGTGCATGCCTGCATGCATTACGCTAGCCATTCATCTTTTGGGACTTGATAAGAGAAGAGGTATGGTTGTAAAGAATGACGGTTACAAGATGACTGTTACAAAATGACGGTTACAGCATCATCGGCCATTTAACCCTCTTGAGACTTTACAGGAAAAACTTGACGGAAGCAAATGACTGCGGAAACGTTTGCGGTAGATGGACGGCTCGATGCCCTGCGAAGGGTACTCGCTGACAGCGCCTGCTCACTCAGCAACCGCCAGACCTGACACGGCAACTCACAACCCAGCATTAGTCGTACTCATATTCCGTGCGTGTCATATGCATCAGGTCACCCCCGACCTGTTCACTCTATTAATGATGTACTCGCTCTAACGCGCACAACACCGCGTACCTCGGCCAATGGTCCGAATTCCGAAAAGGCCTTGGCAAGGTCCTCTTCTTTCGCGTGGAAGTTCAGGTTGCGGACGATGAGACGCTGTTGTTTCTGCTGCCGCACATCTGGTTCAGAGGGAGATTGCGTCGAATCACAGCGGGGAGGGGGGCAGCAGCATTTTGTTAAGTACACACACATTACATGCCGTCATATTGGTGATTTGCACGGTTCCGTGGCTGCCAACAGACTCGTATGGTAGAGGTTCGTCAGTGCCGAGCATCTCCGCCTGCTATGTATTTAATACCAGTACCAAGTAGCACATGCTGCGCAATGCCCGTCCTGTTAAAGCGCTGCAAAACACCACGACAGAAGCGATACCTGCATACATGCACGCGCCTCTATCGCTTTCAGTTCAACGCAAAATCGACAAGAGATACGGCAGGGCGCAGAGCAACCCCCAGCAAACGATACACTCCCGAGACACCTGTCTTCCTATCCCCCACGGGCGAGATTACAACATCACACCGAAATATCACCTAATCTCACCGTGACCGGGTACAATCTCCATGAACCTCCTCGCCCTGAGCGTTTGGTCGTGCACGGTGTGGCCGTCGATCCCGGCGATGATCTTTTTCGTGCCCTCCTTCCCTGCGCACACCACGCGCGCGATCTTGCCGGCAGGCAAGTATTTTTTTTTTTTCGTTCTCCTCCAGGGTAAGCGCCGTCACCATGGCCAGCTTAAGCCCAGGAATCACGGAAAGCGCCAAGGGCAAGCGAGTACACGAGTGGTGCATGCGATGGTGGCGGGAGGGCCGCAAGGTTAGGAAAAGGCGAGAGCGCGGAAGGCGTGTTGCCAGTTGCCAGCACAGCGAAAGTGCTGGACAAACTTCCACGTGATATTTAAGGCTGGGGCTTCGTCGCGAAAATTGTAAAACATTGCTCATTGTCGGTTCTTTTGCATGCGCAAGCATAGTAAACCCGAACCAAGGCCTCGTTCAAGCTGGTGGACATTACAATGTTGAGTTCGCTCGAACAACCTCCCTCAATCCTCAGTCCAATAAACTCAGCCGTTCACCTTCTTGAGGCGCTTTTGAAGCTTCTTCGCGCTAAGGTTGTCCGCAACTCCGAAGACAAGCACCGTCCGCGCGTCTGCGAACAGCTTCGCTGCCTTGGGGTCAAGGGGTTCGTCGTTGCCATCTTCCCCTTCCCCTTCCGCCCCTGCGTCTCCGCTTGCGGCCTTAGTGTCCACCGTGCTAGCCGGGGGCGCCGCCTTAGCAGCGGCAGCATCCAGCGCGGCCTGAGCTTCCTTTCTGTCCTTCGCGCGTTCCTTCGCTTTTCTCTTAATATCTTTCTTCACGAGTTTCCTTGCCGCTTTTCTGGCCTCCTTCCTGCTCAGAACCGCCCCGCCCTCACCGCCCGCCGCTACCACCGTCGCCATCGCCGCCGCTATTGGCGTCAGCCGTTCCTCCGCGTCGTCGCCAGTTTTCGACACCTTACCCTGCGCCGCCTCCGCATTATCGCCCGCTTGGTGCTTCTTACTCCGCGCCTCCGACTCGGCCCCCGCAACCTCCTCGTTCGAAGACGCGGCGACCGGCTTGTTACTGCTACCGTGAGCGGGGGCCGCGGTTGACGCCCCCCGCGTCCCCCCACCAACACCACCTCCGCCGTATGTGCTCGTGGTCGCTTCTCCGCCCCCTGTCTTACTTGCGGTTGTGGTTGGGGCGGCTCCCGGTTGAGGAGCCTGCCCACCCTGGTCTCGCCCGTGCCCTTCGCGCTTTGCTCCCTTCTTGAGGGCGATTTCGCACGATATCTCTCTGCCCATCACCCTGGCGTACAAATCACGCGTGGGCAAGCGTTGGGGATGGGTCAAATCCATGCCGAGAAGGTGTACCTAGAGCATGTAGGTACAACAGAGAGTACAGCACCGAGATCAACTGCAATAGGCCGCACCACAACAAGACTTTCGCATTGAGTGTGTAGCACTGCAGATCCACTCATGTGCATCTGCCGTAGGCCGCTAAACAGCTTTCGTGTTACGCCCACTACTGTATTTACCATCGTTACCTGCTACTGCTACTGCTACTACTACCGCTGCTGTAACTACAGTAATTCGTCGGCTATCAGCTCGACTAAACGCGTCGATACGTAGAATGTTCAAGTACACGGTGTCAGAATTTTGCGAAGCGATATATATATATATATATATGCCAAGGCATCGTACATGCCCGGTCCGGACCATGTTAATTTGTGACGCGAGCCGCCGCCGCCGGTATAGTCTACAACAGACTATAAGACCTGTGCCAATGGAAACGCAATGTTCCCATAAACTTTGAATTCCAAACATACCCGTCAGAATTTTTCAGGTATAGGTTGCTATGGGCACGTTTCTTAAAACAAAACTTTGGGCAAAGCCCGAAAAAATCAATTCTGGGGGCGATGTTGGGTCAAGATCGGCTTCAGAGAAACTCAGACGGGTGTTTGGTTCGAAGCGGCAAGATTCCGAGTCCTCGACAGACATCGATCGACAAAACCGACGACTGCGTCATGAATTCTGAACGGAGTGCGCTCGTTAGGGGCTCCGACCCACCCTGGAGTCACCGTCTTCACACAATGGCCCGTGACATTTGGCGGGCGCCAGCCAGGCGTACGATAAAAAAATAATTGGCCGCTGGTGTGTACGAAACAGATGACAAACATTCTCGATCCGTCTCGAAAGGATAAAAATAGGCTTTTTTCCAGGTTTGGGGAGGATACCGTAGGACGCCGCCGGCAAGCTCTCGCCTCCTAGAGCATGGATCCACCTGATATGTTCCAGGCCATTTATACTCGTTGGCCTTGCCCGTCACCAAGCGGGCTGGCCGTGGGCTGAGTCTATCGTTGCACGAGCTGCTTTTTATCAGCGTGTTGACAATTTGCAACGAGAAAAAAAAAATTGCGCCGCCTGCAGCCGTTAGAAAAAAAGGAAGACAAAACCAAACACTTTTCCCTTTTTCCCACAGCGGCGGTACGAGGATACTTTCGGCTGTTCTTTAAAAGCAATCTTTTTGAAAGGAAACTCTTTGACTTCGCGTTTCCATTAGCATAGGTCTAAGTGCATAATCTTAACCTTGCAGCGTCAATCTTCCAGAGCCTGGGTCGCCCCCCCCTTTGCCCTATATCCCAAGCGTTGGTTCTGCGCGATCTCCTCGCCAACAACCAAACCTGTCTCTTCCGCCCTTCCTCACCTCTTCCTGTGTACGGTGGTCACAGCCTTGCCCGCGTCAGCCTCCAGCGCGAACGTTACGAAGCCGAAACCGCGGGAGTGCTTCGCCCCGGTGTCGCTGTCGGTGGTCTTGATCAGATCGATGCGCTTGATCGGCCCGCAGTCAGCGAGCATAGTCTCAATGTCCTGACGAGAAAGAAAGCCACAAAAACAACAACCACAACAACAACAAGGCAGTCAGCGGGTTTTGACCTGCCACGGCTGCATCGCGGATGCTGGCGTGGCGTTCAGAATCCGACTTTTGCTACGTTTGCAGCGATAGCTAAGCTAATGCCACTACGATCGATGTACAGCAGTGTATACTATACAAGGTACGAGGTTAGTCTGGGGCTGTTACATACCTATATATAACACCTCGACACAATCGAACGAAAGGTTGCGCGGACGTGCACGTACCTGGTACGTACACACCAGGAAGGGACTACGTACCAGGTACGGACGTACTGGTGGGGAGTAGTGACTGCTGCGAAGACCCCAATCCTAGGAGAGGCACAACATATACTTCGTCGGGAACACACTGTGCATTCATGTCCGACGACTGCTGCCAAGTCGAGAGGTCTTCACCTGCGGGTGCTCCCATCAGTTGGCTCCAATACTACTACAGTAGTGTGTATAACTTAATACCCTACCAGGTAGCTGCTAGCATACCCACACCTCGCGCTCTGCTCTATCATACCAGTATCACAGACAGCAGTACCGATAGACGCAGCAGTTGCCACGGCCGAAACACGAACAACCAACTGAAGGCAACGCACTCCGCATCATGTCTCAAAGCTCACTCGCACATAGCAGCTGCTATTTGGACCCTTACAGGCGCACGTACAGGCAACAGCAAAGCCCAGAGACCGCACTCGATAGAGAAACCGGCATAATTGCGTTCCAAATTCTCCTTCGACGGGTGCCTGTACTGAGCACTGAGCATCAAGCGCCGCTTGCGTTGCTGGTCTCTACGCCACTCACAGGCTCTAGCATAGTAAGGGGCAGGTTCCTGAGAAAAACTTGGCACAGCTTCTTCGACTGGCCATCGGGGCCACCGCCGTCACTTCCGTCACCACCACGGCCACCACGACCACGACCACCATGGCCACCACGGCCACCACGGCCACCGGCATTGCTTCCCTTGGCCATCATGTCGGTGATATTTAGGTCGCTGTGGCTGGCTGGATAGAGCATCGAGCCTGAAAATGCGGCGGAATTACGTAGGTTTCCATGAAAAATGAGGCGGTAGCTATAGGGAAACTGGGAGATCAATTTCCACCGCACGGAACGCACGAACGACGCCGAAGTTCGTTTAGGCTAGGTTTATCGCTGCTGTTGGCGCGGAACGCAGCCGTTCATCACAACGACTGAGGCAACTACATAATCATGATGTGGCCATCCTTGGTGGTGGGAGCCTGTACCCTAATGATCGGCAGCAGCGACGCGTTCGTATCCTCTTTCTCGGGCGCTGTCCTGCAGCAGCCCAGTGCTCGCCTTGACTCGAAGGTGATGCAACCACCGATCCACGATACTGATGTACCCATAGTTGACGGTCTCAGGCTTCGCGGGCTTGCCTTTGTCGGCATCCACTCGACATGTACTTGTGCACGCGCGCTGTCCTGACTGCGGATTTCTGATCGTGGATGATGGGTCTCCGCACGTCTGTAGGTCTCCGCTGAACATGTATACCTCGTTCACGCACTCATGAACTGCATGCACCGCCGTTGCTGTTGTTCCTCCTACCCTAAACACGCTGTCTGGCAGGGCGTTTCAATGACGACGACTCCGCCTGCTCCGCCCGAGGGGTCGAAGACGGCGAGCGCTCCTCTGACGCAAGATCAATTTGACGCCTACGTGCAGAGCACGTATGGGAGGTACCCTCTCACTATCGTTCGGGGTGACGGCTGCAAGCTGTTCGATTCGGACGGGAAGGTATGTACAATACGATGCAGAGATGTCACGAGAACACGTGGTAGGGCTTGTGTACTGTACGTAAGATGTGGTAGCTTTCATGGTCATGATCATATGACTTTCCATGGTCATCATGATGATCAATATTGAAATTGCTCGACTGCCAGGTCATACACTGCCGCTGTACGCTGTAAATGGCCAACCTGCTGGGGTAGGGCAGTTACGATAGTCTATTTTCTAGTTTTCGGGCGGCGTCCACTGCATCCTTTTTCCGCTCCAAAGCCATCTCTATTCAATATTACATCGTATTTGTTGGCGTATCCCACACTAATTACGAGTACAGTACTACTATTTAATACACGTAGTTTATTCTTTTATGCCCAAAACGTAAGCGCGGTTCAAAAGGGGTTGAGGAAAAAATGCCTCGTTGCTACTAGCCCCGTTGGTTCGTTGGTTCGGGTTCTAGGGTCACGGACGGTGCATCAGGTTCAACCTGTAAATGACTTTAATTGCGTGTGTACATACGTACATACCTGCTGCGTCTCCAGACTAAGATATCCTAGCGGGTTTTCTACTGATACGTATTAGTAGTCATGCATGTTATGTGTATACTTGCTGGGATGCTGGGATACCGACACATAATATTAATAGCACTCTGTCCTTTTCTACCTGTGTGCGCTTCTGCGAGTCCACTTATCTAGCCGGGTGCGCAGCGGCCCCGGGCTCCTGCTGAACCAGGTAGGTGTGAAGGTGTGGGTGACCGTTTCTTTGCGTACCTCATAGTACACGTGTACTAGCGAAAGGCCGTATCATTTACCGCATGCAAGCGTGTTTGAGATTTTTGTACGAAGTACATCAACAAGCGACCTGAATATCATCCCGTCACGTGAAGAGAAGAGTTATAGCCGCGGCCTGGAGAGTTCACCGTTTCTGTGCGTGCCGCATTTACCGTGCAACACGCATGATAACACATCCTCTCATTAATAGGACGAATTTCGAAGCTGTTGTTTTTGACAATGGGGAAGGTGCAAACGCCGAGCGATGCGCCTATTGAAACATCTGGACGAAATATTTCGAAGGCCACCACTTTCATTGTGTGTACCCCCCAGGGAATGTGCTATCGTATCACCCGTGTGATACTGTATGCATGTACTGAATTATGTCACCACCCAAGTCTACAAGGACACCTGCGCAGGCAGATTGACACCGTCACGGAAAGCATACAGGAACCACTGCCATCTTGATAGATCTTGGTGGAGGCGGCGTCTGTCGTTTTAGTGAGTAAACTCGGTTGGTTTTGACCATAGTACTCGGAGTAAATAGGAAGGTGAGGATCGATCCTTGACGTGCAGAAAGGGGCTGGTTGGATCCTAAGCGTTCGATAAGTGATCGATCCTGCTTTGCAAGACCAGCACTGCGGAATGTGGACCTTTCCCCCACGTGCTTTGTCCACACCGATACTCGCAAGCAGACCGACGAAAAAGGGACGCTTAGTCCAGGAATGTTATTGTCTTCCTCACTCTCTTGCACCCGCGTGTGCACGCAGTACCGGCCTACAAAACTTAACGCATCTAGATCACCAGGTATGTCGTATGCACATGCCTGCTTGGGGAGGACTGCTTTTTCCGCCGCGCAAAAAAAATATGAACCCTGAATCCCAACGCTCTCCTGAGCACCGGATCAGACTTCGAATAAGCATACCCTACGGCGTGCAGGGCATGGGTGAGACACGGTGGGTGCTCGGCGTCGCCTAGCGGCACACCCTCCGTCTTTTTGCCGGCGTTCATAACTGCGAATATCGCTTCTCTCGACCCGCGCAGCTACAGCAGTACCGATAGTGTCTGTTCATGGTATTAATAGCGATTTATCTTCACCGTGTCGTCCAATACTGCTGCTGTGTCATGATTGACTTCAGGCTCCTTACTGGTCGGCATCCTCGACGTTGTTCTCTCTCCCCGGTCCCCTGTTATATATATCATCAGGAATACCTGGACTTTGTTGCCGGGATCTCCACCTGCGCGCTTGGGCACGCAGACCCCGACCTCGCGGCGGCGGTATCTGATCAAATGAAGAAATTCAATCATGTCAGCAATCTCTACTACATCCCGGAGCAGGTATTTCCACAGGATGTTGACAGGATGTCAGCAGGGTGTTAACAGGGTGTTGACCGGGTGCTTGAAAGGGTGCTGACATGGTGTTGGCAGGGTGTTGGCAGGGTGCTGACTGGATGTTGACAGGGGGTTGATTGCACTACTCGTTTCCTGTGCGAGTCGACAAAAGGAGCGAACAAGCGTCACACCATTCTCAACTCAGCATCTTGCATCGGGGGCTTCGCTGACACCGTATGCCACTCCACCGAAATTTCAATGATCATAGGTATGTGCCCGAATGCCTTATTCTACGCCCCATGACTGTCCCCGTGTGACCACGGTCGCGCCGCATCGAGCAGGGAGAGCTAGCAAAATGGCTCGTGGAAAACAGCTGTACTGACCGCGTTTTCTTCTGCAACTCTGGAGGAGAAGCTAATGAAGCAGCCTTGAAGGTTCGTCTATAATACATAAAAAACAACGACGTTGACTCCCCACACCTACGTATGTTGTCCGGGCCTCCGTCGCAGCGGTCTGCCTGTCCTTCTTGAACGGCAAGGAAACTTTGCAGAGTGAACCAGGCACGCGGATGAGAGCGAACGGCTGTTTGATATCTCCTTGGTTTGGTGCAGGAGCTCAGCAGCACCCGTTGCGGTGTCTCTCAGTATGATCGTGCTTTTTGACGTCGGACTGATCAGGGTGGCTTATCAATGTACGGGGTACTACTGTACGTTAAAGCCAACATTAATAGTCGTAGCGATTCCATGCCATAATTTTTGCCTTGCACGCCTTCTGCTGCGGAACCGCCGGCATCCGTCTCCTGACCCCCTTGTTGACGCGACGTCTCATTGTATCCACGACACGTTTTCTGATCACAGCTTGCTCGCAAGTATGGCCACACGAAGCTGGGCATCGCCGAGCCGGTGATCGTGACCGCCAAGCAGTCATTCCACGGGCGGACGATAGCCACCCTCACTGCCACAGGGCAGCCCAAGTACCAAGAGAACTTCGGGCCGCTTGTGCCAGGTCAGACGTCGCAGGTGTTGTCGCAAATATTTTCGGGTTGTCAATCGGTCAATCGTGCTTCCGAGGGTCTACTGACGTAGAGAGGGTTGGTGCTCCTACCCCTACAAGCGGTGTCGATTGCCAGTACGAAGGGGAGATACCTGCGTGGGCGCTCCGTCTGTGCTGCTTCCTGCGTGCCTTGAACTTTCTGTTGAATGTTGGGGATTCAACAATGGGCGCTAGCATACCCCGGCTTCGATGCACATGGAGGATATCGTGACATGCCGCTGGTTTCATTTCGGAGCAATCGCTCCCGGCGCACGATACATGTCGCATTATACTTGCGAAGCACTTTGCGGCAAGTTTTTTTTGTGGGGTAACAAAATGTGTTCGGTTTCCGCAAGTTATAACTTCCGAAACTGTATCATCATAGTGCCATGAACGACCCCATCCTAACCTTGCCGCTATATCCTCCGAAACCATCCTAAGGGTTCGAGTACGTCACGTACAACGATGCCGAAGACCTGAGGCGCGTGGTGAAGCGCATTAACGGGCGGGGCAAGATCAGGTCCCTATTCGGCCGCCCTCGCCGCGCGGTTGTTGCCATTATGATGGAAGCGTTGCAGGTTAGTCACCAATTCTCTGCCCCTATGACATGAACTATACATATATCTCCGCGGGAGGACGTTGGAGTGGGGACACAGTACCATAGCTGGAGATCTGAGCGTCCCAAAAAGGCGGGAGGCATGGTGTTTACAAATCAGGAGCACGGAAGCAGTGCTGAACTTCAGCGGCCAGCGCGAAGAGCGCATTATCTCCGCGGAAGCGGAGCTCAGTACAGGCTGGTTCAAGTTAAACGATGGAAGTTTATTTCCCGGCCTCAGTCCACGCCGTTTTTTCGAGTCAGATCATGAAAGTTTGCGCACGTCTTCTATAAGTCCTTACGAACATCTGACCTAGCGTTTTTTTTTCTCTTTGCCTGACTTTTCGTTTTTTTAATGTTGTTTGGCAAATTTGGACCAACTTAGACCAAATATTTGGGGCGAAAAAACACTAAAAAAAAAACGGAGATAAGTCCTCCGGAAGGATGTCAGTAACACGTGTGCAACGTTTCAGGGTCTATCTATATAAAAAGGCGTGGACATTTGTGCGGAAAAAGTGCAAAAATAAGGCACTGCCTTGTAATTATTTCGTTTCAGTATATGGTCGATTTAGGGCAATGTATTTTACTTGTATAGCACCTATTGGCAGGTCAGGTACTTGTTTTTTTGCGCGAAAAATTGTCGTACAGACATACCTAGGGGTACCTGGAACCGGACCGTTGCGGGGAAAAAATAAATCTGTCGCTTCTTCCTATGGAAATGCGCGTCTGTTACTGACCGCATTTGAGGCCCGTGGTCGGTCGGGACACATTTTCGCCACTAGCGCCAGCCCTAGGACCTTAACTAAAAAGCGGCCACATTTCCGTCTTTCTCTGTTCATGGTGGTCAGTTTGGTGCCAAATATGTGTCATTCGAGCAGATGCTGCTGCCGGCATTCGTGGGGGAGATCATCTCCGTCTTGCAACTTGAACCAGCTCGTAGCAGTGTTTCGTGGAAAGTCTCGCCTTGCGATGATGCCCTGGGCGGCGCTCATCTCCGGCGTAGGATTGCCCATTCTTGCTCACCAGCAAGCCAGCGGCTACTACTGATGCGAAGTGCGAGTGATTTTTCGGGCAATTGGAGCTATTTGACGCGCAAATACGGTGTATATCTCGTGCTGGGTGCGGGCATTTTTATGGTACGTCGGACCCCCATATTATAGTTATTAATTGTAATATATAACAGCTTTGCCGGAGTGCTTTGCGCATGCACGTGTGAGACACGCACGGATCGCTGCACAGGGTTCGGGATTGACATGTAGCACGCATGCAGCGTCTGAAGTGAGCAGTACGTATGAATCGCCCGTGCGGTGCCGCGCGCCACAGGGAGAAGGAGGGGTTGTTCCGGCTACTCCGGAGTTTTTTTCGGCTGTGCGCGAGCTCTGCGATGAGACCGGCGCGCTCATGATGGTCGACGAAGTACAGGTGAACACATATTGCTAGTAGCTCGCTTAAAGTAGAGCTTCTCTTGCATGAGCGATTCTGGCGCTACCCTCATCTTGGCTGGCCTTCAAAAGGAGCGATATCAGGCGCGCGACAGCAATATTTATGTATAGCTTCTCCGGGTCTAGTCTAAATTCCTCCGTAGGGCTTTGGTTTCGTGAGGTAGCGTCGGCGGCGATGGTGGCGGCGGTGACTTCACGCTTGTCAGAACGCCCGTGCAGTACCCTCGCGCCGCAGTGCTTCCTTGGTTTGTGCTTCGTTTGCTTGAACCGCGGGGACCATGTTGGGGCTCGTCATCGGCTTTCGTCTGTACGCTCGCTCTTGTGTTTTCTCGCGGCATCTTGGTTTAGGTATGGAGTGACAGAGGACGCCATTACAAGAGTGGTATTTTTGTACGAACCAAAGTTTGCACTTGGCGCCGCGAGTCGATCATCTCACGTCGCCGCTGATCTTTATTTTATCCTATTTGAGCGAGAACCCCTCCCCTCGGATAGAAGTGCAGTAGTTGTGTATCCATATTTTGTTGCTAATGTTCCCCTTCTGCAGCCGTCATCTATTTTCGCGCTCTCTCTTTCGGATCCCCTAAACGAACAAAGAAAACGTAATACTTGCTCGTTTTTTGGTTGTTGCGGTCGTTTCTCCGCACAGACGGGAATGGGGCGCACCGGCAAGATGTGGGGTTACCAGAATTTCGACGTCGAACCCGACGTTATCACCAGCGCCAAGGTGAGCCGCGCCATGCCGTGCTCCTGTTTCCGTTCAACCTGTAGGAGGAGGCGCGCTCGAGGTTTTCGTAGAGTTTGAGGCAACAGTGTGTTGGCTGCCCTTGTAGGATTTCGTGCACGCGCCGAACAGAGCGCTGGTAGCGGCGGCAGGATATATAATTGGTCTCGGCATCAGGTGATTGACCCGGTACCGATGGCATGCAACAAGTCACTATGGCCGAGCGTTTCGCTTTCAGCTATCATAGCCGCTTGGTTTGTTGTTGTAAATACATCGGGGATGGGTTACGCGATAAAAGTCGTTGTTTCTGCTGAAATCGACCTGGGCTTGAGCGGCTTCTCACGTCACTCCCCCCCCCCCCCCCCCCCCCCCCCCCCCCCTCTACACGCTCCTTCAGGCGCTTGGCGGAGGTGTACCGATCGGTGCGATGCTTTGCAAGGAGCGGGCAGACGTGTTCGAGCCTGGAAACCACGCCAGCACCTTTGGAGGAAACCCCTTGGCCTGTGCGGCCGCTAACTGTGTCACCGCCAAACTCGACGTGAGTGCACCTTTCTCTGAAATATGAAACTGCTTGCAGTAGCTCGAGCGTCAAAAAACCCTCAAGGACAGGGTCAAGTCCGGGGAAGGCCGGACTGCAGTAGCGGTGACAGCTTGACACGGCTCAGATTCGAGTGCTTCATACTCTGCGTTAGGCTGCGCGCGCGATACTTTCAGCAGCGGACTGTCGAAACTCGAAACGATAAGTTGCAGCAGTACTGCCCATTCCCATCTCTCTCTTTGTCGAACCCACGCGTGCGGGATCTTTATATGGGCGCAAACACTTGCGCTGTTCCACTGCTTACTGGGGCAGGCGAACGGTGGTGCCCTGCTGGCCGACGTGCGCGACAGAGGGGAGCAGCTCCGTGCAGGACTGGAGCAGCTCCGATTGAAGTACCCACACACCATCGCTGGTACGCACATATTCCTAAGCAGTAGTCGACCCTTGGTGTCCTCTGTGCTCTGTTGGACGATAACACATATGCTTCCAGGAAAACCATAGCAAATTTCCCCGTCAAAACACAATACGAAGGGTTTTTAACTTATTTATTACTGTACCCCCGTTTCGACATAAATTGCATAATTTATAATTGGATCGTTTTTTCAGTAGCAGAAGTGTCAGGGTCCCGCACATTTTTCGTGCTGAAGCATGGCTACGGTGCTGAAGTTCCAGTGTTGGTGCAATGGAGATGCCACGCCACTAATGAGTGGCGCTTGGTTGTTCGTCCTCTCGACGTCGCTTGTGTTCCAAACATCTTCATACCCTCCAATGTTATCGCGAAGTGTGTTCCTCCCCTGATCCAGAATATTCTTGTGCACTCTTTTGAGGCTTTCGTGAAGGCATGCTGCCAACTGGCTATGTATCGGAGTAAATACATTAAGTCCTGTGGGCGTGCGGTATTTACCGTATTTGCTGACGATTCAGCAGCGGGGTTCCCATGTTTGGCACGGCATTTCCTCTTACCCTCCCGTCCCCCGCGCGCCCTCATCCGCGTCCGACGATGTACAATGCCTTCGTGGTGCGTTTACCGTTGTGGCCTGGCCCTTTCGAAGAGGTGCGAGGATGGGGTCTCATCAACGGCCTCGTCCTCGAGGACGAATCACAGGTTCTAGCTGGGGCCGTGGTGAGCGAGACCACCAAACTAGGACTTCTGCTGGTGCCTGCCGGTCTTAAGGTGAAACTTTCGAAACGGTTCACACTTTGTAGACACTCTAGACGCTCTTGGCGCTATGAAAACTCTCTTCACACTTTGATACTGAGCCTGCTTGCGTTCATGCGTTGTCTCCGCTTCAGTTGACCCAGCAGCCCTTTGCTCCAACCGTGTCTGGTCCACCGCGGGGCTCTCCTGTATTCGTTAATCTCAAGAGAGAAAATGAGGGGGGGGGGCGTATTTTGTTGTTGCTTGACCACGCATCCCTTCCGAGACGGGGCACCGTTCCTACTCCAAATTGAGACACTTCCAACATTTGGGCGCCCAGAACGTTTTCCATGTATTATCCCCTTCCTGTTTCGCCGTCTGTGGCCACCATCTATCTCGAAATGAGGGGGGGGGGGTGGCACTATTGCGCTCGCAATAGCGGGACAGAGATCCCTGCTAACCCCTCTGGAACTGCACCCACATTTGGGGTACGAAATACTTGGGAGTTCGATTTGCGAAATGGTCGCAGTAGTAGAAGACTTGAGGGAGGGCTGGGGTGTGCTTCGCTTTATTTCAAGATCCCGAGCTCGGACGGCCAAAAAATGCCTCGTTATCTCTTGTTAGAGCTGTAGATACAATGCTCCACCGTAGTTGCGCTCAACCTTGCCTGCATTTTAACCTGTGAGTTCACCGAACTCCACTGGTCAGCGATGGCTTAGCCAAGCATTGAACACGCTGCTGGAACACCTTCGCTTACTCACACTGCATTGATATTTTTTAGTAATTTCACTCATGATGCTGCCATTGGTTTCCTTCTTGTTGCTCTCGTCAGGTGGTGCGGTTTGTTCCTCCTCTGGTCTGTACCGCCGCCGATGTCTCTAAGGCGCTGTCCATCCTTGACCAGGCCTTGGCCAAGGTTACCGGCACGGCGTAGTGGGAAATTGATAGCTTGTGGCGGTGTGCACAAAACGCGTGCGTATTGCTTCCTACAGTAGTTACACGTTTTGTAGTACGAAAAGCGCCCTCCAGTAATAATCGTACGCGTCAACTTGGCGTCCAGGCTCAATTTCTTGTGTTATTGCCACCTTTGAGCACAGGCTACTACTGGCTAACATATGGGATTTAGTTTGGCAACCAGACGCTGAGCACCTTTTCTTCGGTCAATTGTCTTATTTATCGTAAGGAAACGAGCCTCGATTTATTTCCGTCGATCTTTTTAAAAGCTGGCGTCCTCTGCAGTTGTTGAGTGTTGAGGTAAACGGGAAGAAACCATGCCGCCGCTGTTACAGCGTTTCCCCCTCCCACTTATTCATGGGTCCGTCTTTTTTTTTATGTTGTCTGTGGATGGATGGATGCTCTGCGTTCCCCTGTCTTGATGTGTGTTATTGGGGTGTGCGGCAAGTGCATTCCTTGAAAACCAACGCAGTCACGGTGTACGCTTTCTGTCTGTTTGCGATGCCGATATGCAGCAGCATCGATGTTTAGAATTTTGAATGCAACAATCAATATGAGCATATACATATGCTGATACTTTGAGTCTATGTCGTAGCCACTCCAGAGCTCTATCGTCGTGCCACTGCGGTTGTAGACGGTAAATACTGCATGTAGAAAGACATTGGGTACCAAGTTTAAGAGAGCTTATGATATGTGAGCTGGAAAGGGTTTTTAGAGTGCTTTTTGGGCGCTCGACTACCGATGTTTTTTTCTTCATCCACTGCTCTGCTCTAGTCTCGTTGGTACTTGTTGAATCGTGCACTCGGGTGACCCTACCATTGAGATCTGAGGATTTTTGCTTAATCATTGGTTTTCACATGTTACCTGGTAGGTTTGATATCTTAAAAGTTAGTATGACACCTCAGCTGTGAGATAGACTTTTTTGTCGAAGCTCATCTTTGCAAGCTGCGTGTGATACTTCGATCGCACGTGGTTGCTTTTTACGTTATACAACATCGTAACAGCAGTGTACGAATGAGATGTCAGCTGCGAATCATCCAGCAGTTCCCATGTCCCCGGTGGCTTGGTAGGTGGTCCGCGTGCCTATCAAGATAAATTTCGTGGGTTGAAATCTCACCGAGTGCATGCTCGTAGGGACTTTTTCGTGCATAAAAAATTGATAAGCGGAAAGCACGAGAGCGTGAGTTAGCTACATTCGATGAAAATCGACGAGCAGTGGGAATGCTGAACCCTATGCGCGACAAAAAAATAAAGGCACGTACCGGGGGGGAGAAGGGACGACACCTGTGACCACGGCTTGTCCAGAAGATCGTCGAGGGTAAAAAAACTCCTACGAGTTGGGCTGGAAAGTAAAAAAAGTGATGATATTAAAAAAAAAAAAAAAATGATAACAGTTGTTCTTGTCGTAGATCCCGCGGCGAAAAGAAGAGTGGGAACAGATTGGGACCTAGGGAGACTGGTTCTACATTACTATATGCATCTTCCATGCCAGGTACTACTCTGTGCCGTCCGAGGGCCTGGATAGTGGCAACGCCCAATTCGCAACTAATGTATTTCGCCCTCCCACTACGCGCGCGATGGACCGTATGCGGGAGGCGCACGAAACACACACACCAACGCCAGTGCATGTACCAGGTACTGGTATGGGCTATGTCTGTGAAAAAAACAAGCATACGAGTGCAGGATTGCGCAACTGCTGGTAGTTTGGAGGACCTAGGCGGCAGGAAAAAAATTACAAATGGCAACGCGTGCCACAATCAATCGTAGACGAAGAACGATACAGAGATGGTACAAAATCAGCAAGAGTGCAAACAAAAAACGACAGGAAGAGAGATACGGCGCGGAGGGAAGTCGTTTGGGTAACAAGAGTGCTTCGAAAAATTTCGGTTGGCTGTCGCTTGTTTCTGTTCGGAGTGTTGTCGAAATCGGTATTTTTGGCGACGAACGAAACGTGATACCCAAATTTGATGTTCTTCGTCGCTGCTGATGCTATGATATGCGTTGACCACTTGGGTCCAGAATGTACCGATTAGTAGTGTGGCTTCCCCACTTTCAAGTCCGAAAATTCCAGAAAAATCCATACCTCCATCCTCAACTTCGAATATTGACATCTAGGGAACAGCACGGCAACGCATGTCGTTGGCGCTGCATTGCAGTCAATGATACGCGTTCTTAAGGAGGGGAGTGGTCGTTTTTTGGTGGATAAGATGGAGAGATGTTGGTTGTAGTAGTCTTCATGAGCGTCACATTAGTTTTGAGTTGTCGTATGATACTGCCGCGCTTTTGTTCTGGAGTCAACTATTTAGTCAGTCGAACTCACAGCTGACGACACGTTCAAAAATTATAAAATGCTCGTAATAATTCTGCCTGGTACTACTACTACTGCTGTTTTCCTAGACTCTGTCCGGGAATAAATGTGCCATTCTGTCCCATTATATAAGAAATGGTTCTACAATTATTATATAAACAACGTTTATTATATTTAGGGACAGAGTGGTACTATTTAGGTACCGCTTTTTGCGACCGCTGCTAAGAAGTCGGCGGGGCCGGTATATGACCATACAACAAACAGCAGAGCACATAGGAGTATAATTTTTATTTATTTATTTGGCGTCGTCGAGGACACGGATTCGAATCGCGCTTCGAACGTTTAGGGCCCATCTTAACGGGGAACACTAAATTTCGTTTAATCAGATGCAAATTAAATTAGAAAAAAAAAAAATCAAGTCAAATTGAAAGAACCGAAAGTCCCCGTTAAGATGGGCCCTTACAGGGTATAGAAACGATTGCTTGCGCGTGCATCTCTAAAACAGAACCAGACCCCCCTGGTTGCCCACAGGACCTGGTATTGAAACGAAGCGGATAGGTCCACGTTCGGCCGCATACGGTACTATACCGCCGTTACGCCTCAAAGATCCCCGCGTTTAGAGGGGGGGAAAGTAAGTGCAAGGATTACCCTCGGGGCCTGTCGATCGATCTTTATTTCACAGGAGAGGTACGTACAACATCTTTTCGAGAGTTGGAGGGGGGATGGTACGAAACCGTCCCCCCTTCATTTGTATTAATATTTATAGCGCGGAACCAACCCGCCCCGGGCTGGGTAGCTCAGTATGTATTACAGTTTATAGCGGTGGCAGCTTCACATCCCTCTCTATTATTCGTATAGGGTTGACTACGAGTACGCATGCACGTGATTTCACAACGTGCAGCACTGCAGCAGCAGTTTCTTTCGTATCCAAGATACGGACGGACGGCGGAGTTGCCCCTGGTGTACTACTGGATGCAGGAGTTACTCGTATATCCAAACTCTCAGTAATTTTAAGTCACGTCTCCCCAAACTCCAAACTTCCGCTGGCTCTGAGTCTCTGTTCGAACGTTTTTTTTGTTTCTGTTTTTGTTTTTTGTTTTTTTTTTTGTCTCAAAGGTTTATAGCGACGCAATTGGCGTAGTTTTTAAGGGGTTATTTAGTTTTGCCCCCGTCTCTCAACCAACATCGAAATCGCCAGATATGCCATACTCGTACAGGCTCGCAAGCCAGCCATGAGCGGTGCTTTACCACAGCAGCCAGAGGAGTTCCTGGATCATCTACGGTACGTGCCCCATGATCATGTGCCGACCGTCGAGGAAGAGCTGGATGAGTACCTGCTGCTTCGAGAGGTGAAAAGTGGAGAAATTATTAAATACGAACCTCAATATCCGGAGCGTGCTTTTACGTTCTCCTCGTACTGCTTCTGCTCTGTACAGCATTCCTAGCAAGTCGGAGCGTCTGATCAATGCCCCCGTCACGATAGGACCATGGTCGGATTCACAAATCCGCGCGCTCTCCCACACCGGCCTGCAGGCTCTCGGAACGCTCTGCGCAGTTCCATCGGAAACCGGTGCCTGCTTGTGCCTGCTTGTGCCTGCCTCTTTGAGTGTGCCAACTTGACGTTTTCTCGCTTCCCGCTCTCTACAACGTTTTCACCTTGCACTTGAACAAGCAAGGTGTCAGGCGAGTTTCCGTCCGGCGACGAAGACCAGGCGCGGTCTGTGATCATGAAGCGACGCCAGAGAGGACTCATCCTCAGCTTCGTGGCCATGGTATTCGTCAGCCTCGCGAACAAAGTGTTTCAAAAGGTACGATCGCTGTCTGTTGTGGTTGGAGGCATCCCAGCTTTCCGTGTTTTTGACCGCATTGGTACTTGTATGATACCTGGTACCAGTACCTGCTATTAATACCAGAGTATTAACACCTGATAGTGATACCGATACGTTCTGTTGATACTAGTGTTACGGGGGACCATAGTTAATAGGACCTACGTTCACACAAAAACCTATATATTTACCTATTTTTACTAGCAATATAGGGTCCTATTTACTATGGTCCCCCGTAATAGTAAAAAATACCAAAATACGGTGTACTCACACACCAGTATACATACATACCTGGTACAGCAGTACTACGGGGGACCAAAGTAAATAGAACCTTCGTACGGTAAACACAAAAAAACCTATATATTTACCTATTTTTACTAGCGATGCGATATATGGTCCTATTTACTATTTACTATTACGAGGGACTATAGTAAATAGGACCATATATTTACCTATTTTTACTAGCAATATATGGTCCTGTTATTTACCTATTTTTACTAGCAATATATGGTCCTATTTACTATTTACTATTACGAGGGACTATAGTAAATAGGACCATATATTGCTAGTAAAAATAGGTAAATATATAGGTTTTTGTGTTTACCGTAGGTTCTATTTACTATCGCCCCCCGTGTCTCCCGTAATAGTACGTACGACTTGACCACTGCTGTCGGTGTGCAGGCAGGATACGAGAAGGCGCTGGCACTATCCTACAGCAATACTACTACCACGTGGCAGTTGGCAGTGCTACAGCAGTCTACCCTCCTCCTTACATCGACCCTTCCACTTTGTTGCGCGCTCCAAAATGATACCAGTATACCCTCTCGCGAAACAAACTGACTGAAGCGGCTTCTTCAGAGCAGCGCCATGAAAGCCCGGGACAACAACGGTAGTGAGTGCCATGGAACCCCATAGTAGTGCCGTGGCAGCAGCCCGTGGCAGCAGTCCCAGCCAGTAGTGCCCATGGGCACTGCCATAAAAAAAAAGAAAATGTGCATCGTTGGCTGTCGTGGAGAATCCACAACCTCGATGGAACTCGGCGGAGTCTCTGACTCTGTATTAAAAAATATTTACCAGGGCGGTTCCAAACCACACGGCGGTTCGGTTGTTCGGTTCCTTCTCCTTGGAAGTTTCTATTACCTGGTATATCATGCAGCTCCGAAGATTAGGATTTAGATATCCTACGGACAGGTTCGGTTCAGATCTTCGGGGTTTCAAGACTCTACGGTTCGGGTCTGTTCTGCGCTTTCGAGCTTTTGGATCGATTGGTTCGGTTTGTGTTATTCGGCATGTGAAATCCTACGGTTCGGTTCGTTTCGGTTCCGCAGAAAACAGTCCTGGTATTTCATGGCTGTTCGCAGGTCAGGAGGTGCTCAAAATGTCACGGGTCGGGTCGGGTCGGGTCAGCAAGTGGTTAAAGCCTCACGAGTCGGATCGGGTCGGGTCAAGAGGTTTTCAAATCTCGCGAGTCGGTTCAGGTCAGGTCTGGTCGGGTCAAGAGTGCTTCGAATATCAAGGTTCGGATCAGGTCGGGTCAAGAGGTGATTGAAAACTCACGGGTCGGGTCAGGTCATGACCTGCGAGAAACCGGTCACTCGCGGGTCGGGCCAGCATGACCCGCGAGGTATTTTCTGCTGACCCGTGGATTAGACCTGCGCATCCGGCCCGTGATTCCGACACCGAAACTGTTTCCTTGCCCAAAACATTTTCTCGAATTTTACCAATGCAGTACTCATGAATACTTCTTTGGTATTGTACGTATTCAAACAGTAAAGCATCGCAAACCTATACGGTACACGCATGTCCGAATCAATCCATACCCACCACGGCCAGGCACCATATCGCTTCAGGGTACAAGCATGAATACTGTATTGTTTTGAAGTCTCGGCCCAAGAGCCGGTTTCGCGGGTCAAACCCGCGTGTCGCGAGAAATGGTCTCGCCGGTTGAGGTGACCCGACCCGCGACATGTCCCGTATCTAAAGGGTGAATCGACATCTGGCAGGTCGGGTCGGGTCAGGAGATACTCAAAATGTCTGTGTCAGGTCGGGTCGGGACGGGTCAGGAGGTTCACGAATCTCACAGATCGGGTCGGGTCAGGAGGTTTCCAAAATCTTGCGGGTCAGGTCGGGTCAGGTCAAGGAAACTCAAATTTGCCGCGGGTCGGGCCGGGTTATAGCTGACCCGACCTGACCTATGAGGTTTGACCTGACCCGCGAACAGCTCTGGATATTTTCAGGGCTGTTATGACTCGACCTGCGGGTTGGGTCAGGAGGTGTCCGAAGTGTCACGGGTCGCGTCGGGTCGGGCCAGGGGGCATTTATTATCTCACGGGTAGGGTTGGATCGAGTCAAAGGTTTTCAAATATCGCGGGTCGGGTTGGGTCAAGAAGTGTTGAAGTCTCGCGGGTCGGGTCGGGTCGGGTCGGGTCGAGAGGTTTCAAATCTCACGGGTCGGGTCGGGTCAGGTGAGGAGGTGTTCAAAAGCTCACGGGTTGTATCTGGTCACGACCCGCGAGAACCGAATTACTCGCCGGTCGGGCAAGCATGACCCTCGAGTTGTTTTCTGCTGACCCGCGGGTCGGGACCGCGGATCCGGCCCGAAGATCCATCACTCTAAAAACTTCCCGCTGTCTGCCTGAAGGCTTCTCTCGTACCAAAACTCATTACCTCTTTGGTTTGTTCGAATATGAAAACGCCGCAAATCTAAACGTACACGCATGTCCACATCCATCCATGCCCACTGCGTCGTAGAGCGAGGTCACTATCACTGCGGGATACATGAAAAAGCAGTTTGTTTTTGAATTATCGACCCAGCGGTGGGATCGGTGTGTCGAACCCGCGGATGGAGAAAAAAGTTCTCGCGGGTCAATGTGACCCAACCGGCGACATGACCCGTATCTCACAGGTCAATCGGAATCAGGCGTGTCGGCTCGGGTCAGTAGGTGTTTTCAATCTCACGGATCGGGTCGTGTCGGGTCGGGTCGGAGTTTTTCAAATATCACGGGTCGGGTCGGGTCAGGAGATTTTCAAATCTCGCGGGTCGGGTCGGATCGGGTCAGGCAGTTTTCAAATCTCACGGGGTCTGGTCGGGTAAGGAGGTTTTAAAATCTCGAGGGCCAGGTCCGGTCAGGTCATGACATGTAACAAAAATCGCGGGTCGGGTCGCGTAAGCTGACCCGACCCTTCCCGACCCGATCCGTGAGCTTTGAGCTGACGCGTGAACAGCTCTGGGTACTGTCACGTGCAGCAGACGCAGGGTAACTGAAGATTACCACGCACCAGCATCAGCTACCTGGTATTATAGCATCTAGTCGATACAGCTTGGAAACTGCTTAATTGCTCTCCTGCTCGTCTACGCTGCGACGCATTCCATTCGGTAACGACACAACGCACCCGACCGTAGAAGTAGGTGGCATGTACGCATAGTAGAGCCCTGCAACTGCCACTATTACAATGGTCTACAGCTATTGTTAATTGTTGTGTACACTTGTTCTCTATCGCAGTAGTCTACTGTCTCTATTGCAGTAGTCTACTGCAATACATACCGGTATGATATAAGCACTCAAAGTTGTTTCGTGCTCCCGGATCTGCCATTTTCTATCAAGCACAATAAAAAATAACAGGTTTACGAAACCCATCATATCTGTGGTACTCACGCGATATGCGAACAGCGTACGAGTATCCTATTATATCATCTGTACATTCTATCGGCATATGACGTATTATTTCGCCTAATGTCGGAGAGAGTATGCATTTCTCTCGTATGCGTTTCTCTCGTCGCTTACCATCCTGTGACCGGTATACTTGTCGCGTTGCCGCCGCACTGTTTGCTTCTGCTGCTGCTTCGTTGCTTCTTATTTTGATGCGTGTTCGCCGGGCTGCGGTGTATCTGTTGGTGCTGCAGCTGGAGACGATCCCCATGTACAATTACCCTAACTTCCTGAACCTCTTCACCACCTTCGCATGTGAGTATTGCGGCAGTATTAACAAATGTATTCACGCATAAATTAATATCGTCGGTCAGCCGATCCCCTGTTACTTCTGCTGCCGTTTCGAAAACGCCCCCTTTGACACCAAGGCCGGGGCTGTCGAGGCTACTGTTGTTGCACTTGCACGTTCGCTATTGTCCTACTGTCCTACGAGTACTTCCTGTAAAGTAATAGAAGTGCGGCATTATTTAATTGCTTGTTTTGGTGCTGCCGTTGTGAAACCGATCAGGGCTGGCGCAATGGCTGGTTTATCCCACCGACTACTTGCAGCCTAACCGTGGAGATTTTGCGGTAGAATGAAAATCAACTCTTGGTGTACCCATTGGCGAGTCTTTGCAACGTCTACTGCTGTAAACCGTATTCTTTATGAATAGTGTACCAGGTGCTGATGCAGTCTGTGTACCGAACGCGCGTGTCTCTTCATTGCGAAGAACGGAACTCCGTGTGACAACTTCGTCGGAGAACACCATTGCAGCAGCAGCCAGCAGCAGTGTCACCTTGCCCCTCCGCACCCGTCCCCCGTGAAAAATGTGTTGTGCCTTTGTTTTTCGTACTGCTGTGTGGGTTGCTTTGCAACAGCAGTAGTGTCTCGCACACCACGCCCTCATCGGCACTTGTGGTGCTCGCGTTCGCAGGCCCCTCGCCGATCAATCGTCGGCTCTTCCCGGTTCGAATTATCGTTTTTTGCAGCTCTCGGCCCACCGTTACATTTTCGTACTTATCCCTTGGAACGTGGCATTCCCTCCCACGTGGATGCGGTGCTTCTTTTGATCATTTGGCGTCCGGCGCAGACATCCCGTTCAGCTTTGCGTACATTCTCCCTATGCAATGGTTCGGCAGCTCCATTACGCCGGAGCAGAGAAGCATTCCGAAGAAGGTGTTCGCGGTCATGGGTGCCCTGGATGGTCTGAGCGGCATCATGCAGATTTTCGCGTCGACCTACTTGGGCGGGTCTCTCATCATCCTCCTCACTCAGGCATGGGACGGTTACCTCCGCCAGTATCATTGAGCCGTAGCCGCAATTCCTACATGGCGAGTTGTCGTTCTGTTGTTGTAGACCTGTGTTGTAGACCTTTGTTGTAGACTTGTGTTGTACCAGGTTTAGTACAAGTTTTGTCTCTGTTTTATTCCAGTGTATTATATGAGCCGAAGTATTGAGGCAGGCCTTTTCTCCCCCCTGGCCTGGTGTGCTCCGGACCCTGCCTTAGACTTTCATGTCGTGCATGCCATTCCATGAGTTCAGCGCCCAAAACGCCCGTCGGTTAGTTTGGTCGACTTGTGCTTGCTTACCCAATGCGCTTTTTTTTTCGCTGTTCGTTGGTCCACGATGGCCGTTCGAGTAGTTTTTTACAACAAGACACGCGGCGTGTGCTGCAATTTAGTCAGATGCCCTTTCGGCTGGGATTCGAACCCGCGACCAAACCGCTGAGAAGACCACGCAAGCGCGCAGCTGTAGAACTCTGTTAAAAAAGAACACTGTTCACAGAGGGGGGTGTACACAACCATTAACACAGCCTACACCGATTGCGCTACCCACGCCACTTGCCGTCAAAAGGGTGTCAGTTCTTGACCGATCCAGGAAACCTACCCACGCTCAACCCTTTCTAGACCTGCACCCACATTTTTTGGGAACACACTATTAGTACATGGAATTAGTGTAGGATAGTTTCAGCATTAGCAACAGGGTTGAGCACTCCCACGCGTACAGTACGACCCCCCCCCCCCCCCCCCCCCCCCCCCCCCCCCCTCTCACCGCAACCCCTATATGTGCGTCTACCCGATGCTGGCAGGCCGCGATCCCCATCTCCATGGTTATATCCAAGCGTTTGGCGGGAGCGCGTTACTCCGTCACGCAATACGCTGGGGCGGCGGTCGTAGCCGCGGGGATTGTGATTGCGATTGGGCCTAGCCTGGCGGTGGGTTCCGGGAGCGGCGGAAAGGGGCAGGAGCTGGTGTGGTCCTTGGTGTTGGTGCTGAGCTGCATCCCCATGGCGCTCTCGAGTGTCTACAAGGAGATGGCCTTAGGGGAGTCCGAGCTCGACCCCATGTATCTTAACGGGTGAGGATAGGATAGGATAGGATGCGGGCGGGGTTGCTGACGGCCTCGAAGTTTCAGTATTGCTGGTTGTACTGCTCGCCGTGTGAGGGCATGGTGCGTCGAGTGCGACGTCTCCTCTGGCGTTCGAGGCGCTCTTGACTCTTAACGCCAGGCTCACGGAGCCGCAGTCTTCCCCGTAATAATCTGTTTTAACAAGCACGTCACACTGAACATCGTGTCTACAAGCTACACTGGGGGATTTCGCGATAGCTCGCTCTATTTTCCTGTAGCTCACGGTAGAAAAAGCCCTTCTTGCAGCTCTACACTTTCCGCTGTACGGGTCGCAGGCAACCAGGGTCCCGCTACAAGAGACAGAAGACTTCATACTCCACTGTATGAGGAAGTCACATCGTGATACAGCTATACTTGTATACCTTATACTGGTAGGGCGCACTCGTAGGTGTTTGGTGGGGGATATAGCTTTCTGCATCTATAAACCCGCAGACAGAGGTGTTCCCTGAGGATGTCACCAATGCACCATACCCTCTCCGTGTGCTTGTCTGTCCACACCTTCCCTGCCTCACCTCGTTTGCTTTCTTTATTCTTCCAGCTGGGTGGCAATTTTTCAGTTTTTCATAAGCCTTCCTTTGGCAGTGCCAGCGGCGCTCGTGGGCAACCCGTCAGTCTCCCCCTTGGAGCTTCCGCGCAACCTCTGGAACGGCTGGATGTGCTACTTGGGTTACAACAGCGTGGTCATGGGAGAGCATCCGGACAATTGCTGGCCTGGAGGCCCCCTGTACGTAACGCTGTACCTCGTGGCCAACATCAACTTCAACATCCTCATCATCATGGTGAGTGGGCAGAAGGGAGGAGAACGAGGAGGTAGGGGGGCTATGTCCGTTATTTATCGCGCGATGGGTTCGAAACTCCCTTGTACAATCAGCGCCAGTTCGGATTGCGGCGCCATGGGTGCTTTGCTTGAAGACTCTGCTGCCGTTGTGCTAACGAGGACGTTCGATATTCATGCACGGTGATCGATGCTCCTGGCAAGTCCGTCCGCTTCATCAGCGCTGTGTGAAAGCGGCGAGCACGTCAATACTTTTTTTCGATTCGTCTATTATTTCTCCCTTCAAATCGATGTGCTCAGTGCCCGTGCGAGGCGTTGATTTTGCATCGTTCGCGGTTAACGCTCCCGCGGTACATTTCTGTGAGAAACGTGGATGGATGCTGTGAGGTCCTTGCGGGCTCATCACGATTTATATGTTTGTCTTACCGCGGCGCCTCGTGTGCCATCCTCTGCCTGTGAACGTCGTTTTTGCGATTTGTCAGATTCTGAAATACGGCAGCGCGAATATCCTCTTCCTGGCGATGACCATATGCGTACCTCTGGTGAGTGGCATCGTGAACGATGTGTTCGACGGCCGACCAGAAAATGGTTCTTATCGACAGTGAGAAAGGCCTGATCAGGAAAGAATATGTCCCTGGTATATACTATATCGATTGCAAAAGTGCCAACATGCCGTTCATGCGTAGCTTTTGAGGATTGTAAATATGCCTAGGGGGCCGAAGCTGTGGCCAAACGCGAACGGGACCATTATTTCGGTTGGCACCGCTGTGCGCGCCCGCTTTTCCACTTCAACCATGCCCCCGGCTGCCAACTATTTACTGCTTCCAATCTTCGCCTGCTGGACGCAAAACAGGGGAACGTGATATTCGCGCTGCCGTTCGTGCCGGGGCACCAGCCCCTCCACGTTACCGACATCCTCGGGCTCATCTTCGTCATGATGGGCCTAGTGGTATACCGCTTCGGCCCCGCGCTCTACCACGTCTTCGACCGAATCGAAGCCGGCGGAGAGCGAGTGGCAAAGGCCGCCACGTCTATCCGGGGGCGCTCGTCGGGTATAAACGACGCGACAGGTTCAGCTTTCACTCTCGGTGAACACCGGAAGCCGCTGCTCGACTTGGCGGAGGAAGGGGGCGACGACGAGGACGAAGGCTTGCGTGATGGGCGAAGGCGGCCTGGGGGCGGGGGCGTGCGAGGGAAGAAAAAGACCCCGTCAGTGGCGGACGACGAATGGGAAATGTAACGCGCTGGTGCTGTTGAGGACAGCGGTTTCAATAGTGCTGGGCTAGAACGGGTTTCCATGCGTACGGGTCATGCGTAACGAGTTGCCGTTGCGGGGGCGCTCTGTACATGCCGCAGTAGTACTCGAACACATTGTGCCTGGTGTTGTTTCTGGAAACAAACGAGCCTCTCGTTAATATTCTGCCTTCTAAACGGAAATACTGTTCGATTTAGCATGCAGACAATATACACTTGGAGTCGTACGTGGTCGGCGGCCGAGCGGGGAACCCCCTGGAACAGGCCCAGTAACCTCCGCTTGGACAGCGTTGCAACTCCGAATTGAGAGCGCGTAGTCTCCAGTGAGGAGGGGGGGCTTTTTGTGGGTGTCGGCTTCGATACCCCAAGTAGCAATAGTGCAGCGGTAGATTTACCGATAGTAGTAGATATCACTACGCGTAGTGTACGCGTACGGCTTTCTCGCTCTGGGTGCTCGTAGTCTGTCCGTTTTGGGTTATGCCATGAGGGTGCCGGGGGCTCCTGTTGCAGTCAGTGTTTTTTTTGTTGTCTATGGTGGGGTATGTTCATAAGTATATGAGGTCTAATGTAATCGAGCCCCAGCGAGTGTGGTGAGAACGTGTCTTGTCTTGATTGTAGCGACCTTCATGAAGGCATGTTCAGGGCAAACGGCCTAAGAGAAGTGCAGCTGCTGTGCTGTTTGCTCGATTTCTGCGGAAGGAGTCCCCCTCTTGTCTTTTGGTGCATGGAGGTTTTTCTCCATGCTAAATATCCTTTCACGTACGGGAGCAGTACGCAGAAATCGTGCTCAACGAGCGGAGTGCTCTCTGTCTAAAATTGTACCTGGTATGAACTGCGGACGGGCCGCGGCTGCAGCCCGAAATCGAGCCTGGGCGATGTCCGTCATGTCCAACCCCCAGCTCTGCACCCACACTTCTCCCTCAGTTTGTTGCTATGCCATGGGCAATAGCGTTTGTCACTGACTGTGGTCAGCTGTTTTTTTATTTAGATAGTGAGTGAGGTGACCCTTTGTCATTGACAGGACACACCAGCGGCCGAAATCAATCCTGAATATACCCGACTACGTGTGCAAGAGTCGACGGGTGTTTCTCTTTGGAACCCTTGCCAACTGGCACAAATATAGCCTATGGGTAGTTTGGACGGTTGCCACATGATTTTCATGATCGGCATCACCTGTGTTCATGGCGATATGTATTTTCGGTATGCACTCGTATGGTCTCCCTCTATTTCCCGCTCCTTCTCTAGGCAGCGGCTCCACGAGGCCTTGCATGCGTGCGCTGTGTGCTCCACTTGTTACCTTGTCAGTGGATCAGTGGATGGCGATTTTGCTCGGTGGGGATGAACTACTTCGAAGTATTGAGGCACAGGCCATTCAGCGAGCTACAGAAGCACGGTGGTGGGCACCGGCACCGGGCATGTACGAAGAGAGGTTCTAGCTTGTGTCGGAGTTTTGACAACATCGAGGGAATATCGTTAGGTTAGCAGACGTTCCTTCTTTCAAGCGCAAGACGATGACAGTTTTTTTCCGACCACCTGCCCTTGGCCAGCGGCCGCCGAGCCGATGTGGGAACGTATCCTTCGCGGGGACGCTGCGACACATCCCACGCACCACAACGAGGCGCTCCCCTTTTCCCGGTCGTGGTGTGGAGACGCGATTTTTGAATTAACGGATGTGCGCTTCGTTCTAGCAGTCCTAACAGCATACCTTGTTTGGACCCGCCTTAACCCTTTCACCACTGCAACAAATATCCTTCACGAACTCCACGTACGGTAATTGCCACTGAACCGTGCGCGCGATTCTAGAGGGATCCAATCCTTTCCGTACTGACAAAAAGATCCCCCTGCGCCTTGGCATGCACACACGTGGAGAGCAGGAATGGCATGTATCAAGGAAGTGCGCCTCGACCTCGGTCCGGAGCTATGCACCCCGGCAGGACAAGCAACTTACTGTCTGTGTGGCGCCGCCTCGAAAAGGGAGCGCAACCCCTCCCCCCGTTGCGTATCGTGTGACGTTTGTCTTCGCCCTACTTCCCTGCTCGCGCGACGGTGGCCACACCGCTGCGTTCGACTCTACTCAAAAGCGATGCACGCTTAATACAGCTTTACTTCTCGCAATGAACCCCGTCTAGGTGTTCCATACGTAACGTAGCCGTGTTATATTTGCGTGTTGAATATTGTTTCGCGGGGTGGGAAACGCTTCTCGCCGGCGACTGCCGAACCCCCGGGTTAATGTTGCGCAAGTCCGACCCCATGTTTCGCTGTTCACCTCCGACATCCGCGTTATTCGCCAACACGGACTACGGACGAAGATGAAAGACCTATACATGCCCCGTACGAAGAATTCGTCGTCATTGCCCCTCGCCCACACGCCTCCCCACCCATTTTCCCTGCTAATCCTATGTTCGTCGCGAGACAGCAGTGTTTTCTTGATGAATCGCGCGTGATAGTGTGTTCGCTTCGCGCGTAGTAGCAGGAGAGCAACGTTTGTTCTCGATATTTCAAGCATCATAGCGTGACAGCAGTCTTCTCCCGTGTATGCTCTCGACGGTTCCGAAAACGCCGACTTGGTGCCGCTGAGTCGAGGCTCATAACCTTTTGGAGCGTTTTGTCGTGGACTGTCTCTGAAGGAGACTAGAGGTTGCACCAAGTGACTGTGAAGGGCACTTGTTTGTATCGTTAAGAGAGAGAAGGTAGGTTTATAGTTGGTTGCAGAATCACACCCATGTGGCCGAAATGCTCAAGAGAGCGAGAAAAGTGGAGTGGTAGAAGAGTGGTGGGAGAGTGAACTCAAGGGAGATACAGAACTTGCTCGATCACCCTGATAAGATGAGCGCAACCTTTGTGACATGGACCCTGTTCCAGAACTCTACAGAAACTTCCAAAATATTAATTATTACCCTCTATAATCGATGCTACTGAAAATCTTGCAGCATGTCTTTTGGTTTCGTAGTTGGTCGATCGCTCTCGAATTGTATACTGACAGACTTCACCGTCTGCTGGTAATTCCAACACCCCCGCCCCGTCCTGAGTTCCCTTTGGCGAAGCCGTCATCCCGTAAACCACGACGACGGTTCGTCCGACTGTTAACACATTTTATCAGTCGATGGACCAACGTAGTCACTCGCGGTGCAGGAATGCGCTGCCCACCCTACGGCTATGCAGCAATTCGTGCTGCTGGGTCTATATAACTGGATTCCTTTCCACGGGCGTTCCGACCACATAATCTCTCCTGCCTCCCCGATACGTGGGTATTCGGCGAGCTAGCGTTGTCCTGCCACGCGCTTTTCGGCTCCTCGGCGTTTGTGCCCCCGACTCCCTCGCCTCTGGCGATGGTTTCCGCCTTCGGTACGATGATTGTGCTAGTATTATGTTATCCCACGAGCCGCAGTTGCTTGCGGTTGGCTTGCTCACCGCAGGTATGGCCCTTCATCTTTGATCGGCCATTACCTCGTCAACAACCTTTGTGCGAGGAACGCCATACCGCTTCAGCGAGGTAGATCTTTCCTTTCGCTACCACCGCCAACGTTGAGCACGGTGGCCTTCGCCATGTTGCTCGTGCCCCGTTATTGCGCGCCCTATCCGCCGGACCATTGCAGCGTGATCACCCCACCCACACCACCATGCACAGGGGAGCGTTTTCCCCTCATGGCATTTTGCACCCTTAGGGGACTCTGCGAAATGGCGCAGTCTCCCCTCAAGGCATTTTGCAACCTTAGGGGACTCTTCGAAAGGTCGCCATACCATGAGGTAGCAGTGCGTCGCCTGGGTGGTTCGTTAGAGTTCCGAACCTTTTCCCCCCCATCGTTGGGTTCGTTTCTTGCGTTCCTTTCGTAATGCTGTAAGGCATGGCATAGATGCGTAGTCGAAGACCTTAGGGAGTTCCGAGCCACCGAAGGGTCAACGGAACTTGCTCCGTTGGTCTTTGGAGTTGAGACCGCACTGTGGCCCACTGCTGCAAAAAAGGCGGGGAAGTGGTACCGGGGGATCTTGGAAGCAGCCGAACGGTTCATGGTGAGGTGGCACGAGGCTGAGGCTGAGCTGAGCAGGCAGCGCCGCGCATCCGCCGTGGATGGTGTCCAAGGGAATGGAGGGAGGAGGGGCAACAAGAGGAGTAGCAGAAAACCCGACCAAGGGAATGCGGAGAGGGGGGGGAAGAGGAGTAGAAGAGAAACTGCAGTGGACGAAAGTAGGAAGGAGATGGCAGATAGGGTAGCCAGGTACCGGGCAGACTAAGAAGTAGAACATGCCTATACTACTCGAAGCACCAACTGGTGCAGCTGGTTCGAACGTGGTCTTCCTTTGTCTTCCTGTTGTTTTTGTTTATTTTTATTTCATTTTATTTCTTCTTTGCGGTGATCCTATGTGATTTTCACATTTCTCTTCCTTTCTCCGATTGATAAGCCTTATTGAAGGAGTCGTGTGGTCATGGGTGGATGACGAGCCTGCTTTGCTTGTTTCGTACTGTCTGACGCCGAGGGGCCGGGCATAGTTGACGAACGCTGGACGATGGTAGCAGACAGGGTAGCAAGGTACCAGGCGGGCCAGCAGGGAGACCGTGGCTGTGCTACTCGTACCATAAACTTCTGCCGCCACCTGGAGCATGCCTTGTGCTTGGTTTGGTTTGCCTGTTATTTTTTCCCTTGGTTCTTAGTCGTACTCTGTTGACGACTAGGGGTGTTTTCTTCTTTCTCCTTTTTTTTTTTTTTTTTTTAGCTCCTTCTTTTCAAGTGTCTGCCAGATCCGCTGCGGGGGGTACACGATGGTTTGTTGCTATACTAAAGTATATACATATACCAGGTATATTTTTGTTTCTTTTTTTTGTTTCTTTTCTATTTCGAATTGTCTTTGTTTTGTTTTGTATATTCTCTTTGTTTCGTTTTTGTTTATCTAGGTCATGGAATGGGTATGTCGTGCCGTCGTACGCAGTAGGATGACATGGCATTGCATTGCATACGTGGCAACGTAGTATCTCTGTGGCGTAGCTTTGTGACCACAGAACTTGTATCTTTCTAGGATTGAAGAATCGGCACGGACACTGGTTGTGCTGGATGTCGACGGGTAGAAAGAACGGTTTAATGTGAAGAAAACAACAACAACAACAACAACAACAACAACAAGGCATCGTAATCTTAATCGAGTGACCAGTTCGACCGCCACCAATCCTGCCCTCGACCCGATTATATCCGTGCCCTCCATGATCCCACAAGTGCTGCCAACACTCGCGTAGCCGCGGTAGGACTACTGTAGCTTGACTTGTTCCGTCGCTAAGGAGCACTTTGCAGGCAACCGACGTCACCACGATCGCAGATCAGGCCGCGTTCGTACCCTTTCCTTTTGGCCCATTCGCCCCATTCGTCGTTTCTAACTCCGCCACCGTCTTCGGGCCCCACCTCTACTAGGACCCGCAACTGAACAACAGAGGCTACGGGCGCTGCCCAGGCCGCCTTTGGTTATGGTTACGCCCCCGACGAAGTCCCTCGCTCGTTCGTTGTCCCTGGGGCTCGCCGCGTGTTCCCTACCAGCGATTTTCTTTGGCCGCCGCGCGGGCCCCGCTCGTGCTTTGCGGCCTGACCCGACGGCATCGATTCCATATAACCGTGCCCCGCAGCGAGTTGTTGGATGCACGATTGATAGGTTTCACCTCTCCCTGACACACCCTTTCGTTGCCAGGCTCAAAACGAATGCGCTCGAAGTTGCCACTGCACTACAATATCGTGATTCCGCTGCGCGTTTTGCTACGCCGACTGGGAGCATGGCCAACAGGCAGAGCCCGCGCGCCACGCCACTATCCGTCCGATGCAATAACATCGTACGGCCGCCGACCCCGCCCGACAATGTATTGACGTGTTTCTTTCACATCAGCGCCTTTGCTCCTTCTGGGGGGTGCAGGGGCTTTCGGAGAAGGGGCGACCTCACATCACTATAACAAGGTCATTGAGTTCTGCTGTTTCGTCGGCTGGCCTGGCCTCTTCAATGGTCCGAAGGAGGGGGGATCGTTGGCCGACAATCGATTCGCGGCCGTGGCGGGGTTGCTGCCGTCATGTATCAAGCGCTTTGAACGGGCCCATTATGCCGTTCTTCGGGACGCGAAGTGGACCTCATCACGTACTCTCATCAGCAGATCTTGCTCGACTGAATCGGCGCTCCAAGCCAGCACCGCCATACTGCGCAGCCGCCGTCACTGCCGACTGCGCATCGACGCACCTAATGGGAACTTTATGGTGGTAACGGCGAACATTTTCTGGAGTCCGGCTACGAGTACGGTTGTGCCCCTCGCGTGGATTGGGATCGGCGCTTTAAGCACCGCTTCTTCCCGCCGGAGCCCACTTTGTCCCCTACCCCGAAAGCCCAACTCCGGTTCAATCCCTCCTGATACAAAAGGCCCAAGACAGTCACTGGTGACCAGGGACAATCACCGCGCATGCATATACCACCAGGATCGGCATGGTTTGTTGTTGTCGATGACTCGCGACCGATCAAGCTAGCTCTTGCTTCGACGCGGGGATTGGGATCGGCGCTTTAAGCACCGCTTCTTCCCGCCGGAGCCCACTTTGTCCCCTACCCCGAAAGCCCAACTCCGGTTCAATCCCGCCTGATCCAAAAAGGCCCAAGACAGTCACTGGTGACCAGGGACGATCACCGCGCATGCATATACCACCAGGATCGGCTTGGTTTGTTGTTGTCGATGACTCGCGACCGATCAAGCTAGCTCTTTGCTTCGACGCGGTACCACTGTGAACCTGTTTTGTATTTTTCACCCGGTTTCGATAACAATATCGAAACTGGGCCAGTTGGCCATCATCCGTTGTTGGAATTTCGAGCCTGCAAAATCGGCTAATCCCACAATTAATAGATTCCTCTTTTGAATCATGTCCATTAGCTCCTTGAGAGAGTCGTAGGGGACATATTTTAGAGTCCCCAGGAGAAAAAGTATGCGAAGGCGTTGAAAACCCTACTGCTCTGTTTTCCGATACCTTTATAGTATAGTTGGCCTCAACAGCAGTACAGTAGTGCCAAATATTTTTTGGGCGTAAAAAAATCCTTCTCTTGTGTGTTGCCTATACTTTTATTTAATACCGTGCTGTGTACGTACGCAATCCATCAGGAAAACGATTATTTGGCGTCTCATAGTGCACAATAGAAATTATCCGTATCCATCCGCGTCGTTCGCATGTATGAAGACAGATGACAATGGGAACGAGATCTTAAATGTTTGAGTTTTTTTTGTTTCTACACCATTCCAGCGGCTGTATCTCGCGGGGAGCTTAAAATAATAAGACTTTCTGCTATCAGGATTACTTCATTTTTTTTGCGAGAGCTTTCGAATGCCGTTGGTGGCTCCGGCCATTGCATACAGGTTATGGCTTCGAATATTCTAGGAGGAACCAAGATTTCACACCTCCGACAGATCAGATCCCTTTTCGAGGATCAAGATATTTTTGGGACAGATAGATCTTTGATCTCCGTGTTCTGCGGGATCTAGCTCTTACACACATGTTCGTCTGGGTGTTATCATATCTGTAAGTACATATTTCGCATGTTTTGCCTAGATGGGACAAGTATATGATCTGCGGGATCTAGATATTGTGTCACTGATGGACCTGTATGATCTGCGGGATTTAGATCACATTTCTCAGTGATGGATCTGTATGATCTGCGGGATCGAAATCACACTTTTCTCACTGATGGCATCTGTATGATTGAGGTCTTTCACACATACATGTTTGCCTGGTCGAGATCTGTATGATGTAGAGACATTTCTCACATGTTTACCTGGGTGGGATCTGTACGAGCTGCAGGGTCTGCTATGTACCCCCGGGTGATGGTCACACATACCAACACCTGGTAAACGTAAACGTACGAATATATACGTTCGAAACTACCGGCATTATATAATCGGAACTTGAACTGGTCGTGTTCTGTACGAGATCAGAGCCACATTTACGCACATGACAGCCCGAGGTGGTTGCAGGTCAAGCTGCTAGGCACGCACTGCCAGGCTTCACAAAAACACACCATCATAACAAATAGATCAGACATCTGCAGCATGGCAAATGTCGGGGGCAGCAGCTCTATAGTGGATCAGCGGCCGCAGATTGTCTCAGCATTTATCTTATATGACGACTTGCCGGCACGAAGTTCTCGGTACATTTATTATTAACGGGCGGGGGGTGTAAGCTGGATCACACCGAGGTTGCCGCACACGTATGCATGCATTCCCTTGTGTAAGATGTGCGAATAGAACTCGGTCTTGCACACACGTTCGTCCGGGCCAACGTGCATGATCTAGCTCTTCTTGCACACATTCCCTGTACGATCTAGCTTTTGCACACAATTTTTATGTTTTTTCCGGGGTGGGATCTGTATGATTCGCGAGGTCTAGATCATGTTCTGGTTTCCGCAGGGATCTGTATGATATGCGAGATATATACAATGTTTTCTGGCTGGTATCTGTACGATTCAGCTCTTACACACATGTTTGCCTGCGTGGAATCTGTATGTGATCTATTAATAGATGTTTGACACATGTTTGCCTGGGTGGAGTCTGTATGATCTGCGGGATCTAGATTATATTTCACTGATGGATCTGTATATAATATGCGGGGTCTAGATCATACTTCACTGATGGGATCTGTATGATCTACGGCAGATCTTTCACACATGTTTGACTGGGCGGGATCTGTATGATCAGTGTGATCTGCAAATATATTTTACGGATGGGATTTCTATGATCTGCACATGTTTCGCGGGGTAGGACCTTTATGATCTACCAGTAGATCTTATACACAACTCTTCCACATCGGCCAAAAAGGATCTACATATGATCTACTGACTGATTGATGCGTCCGAGGTGTGCAAGATTCCAAAAGAAATCCAAAGATGGGTTTGATATTGTTGGCCCAAAACCGACAGACATTCCGATCTCGTCGAAAAATGGGATCTGTGGAAACTTTTTGATATTGCTCCCTCTTAAAAAATACCCTTCGAACCCAGACCCTGGGTATGAACTATTTGCTATACCAACTGCTTTGTTTGATTGATTGGATAACTCTCGCGAAAGGAATAAAATAAGCCTGAGATAGCCGTGTAAGTCCTACCAGGTCGTACGGCAAGTGCGCGACATGATCCTACACGTCGTGTGCTCAGCATGCTTCTTGTAGACGGTAACACCAGACAGTCTGAGAGGGATCATTGTTGTTTTGGTCGCTATTATTAATAGATACAAAGCCGCTGAAAGGGTCGGTTGTTTTGGTTGTCTTGACATTAAACATCTCGTCCTTTCTACCCAGGTTCATCCGTATCCTCGAGAGATACTGATTCGGAATCTGTGGTCACTCAGACTGTGAGACAGAGGAAGACCAAAACAAAAAAAAAATCGCAAATTCAAGGGTCAAGCAAGTAAGTGAAGTGCCAGTGTACCGGGTACGAGAATATACAATTATTTATTATTATTAAGGCCGCTCTTAACGAACCAAAAAAAACGATTCATGACTTACAACGAAAAAAGCCGAAAAACGTCGCGTTTCGTGATATTTTCAAAGAGTAAAAATTCCGATATTTCAAACCCAACGTTTTTTGGTGGTGGAGCCAACTCTCGAGAGTGGGGCACGGCCAGGCCCGGCTGGGCCGTCCGCACCTGGCCCAGCCCGTGATATATTTAAATCTCGGGCCGACGCTTGACCCAGCCTGCGAGATTCCGATTTCACGGACCGTCGGCCAAGCTCGGTTCGTGAGATTGCATCTCGCAGGCCGTCTGCCCGGCCTGGCCTGTGACATCCTCAGGTCATTTTCGCGTTTGTCCAGCAGTGGCTACTTCTCCTCGAAATTTCGAGGCCACAACCTCCTCGTTAGCCCGCGCCCAGCGGTGTCTTTGGGTAGCCGCCCGTTGTCCACAAGCGACGTACCAAGCAGAGTCTGCCATGCCCCTATACCGACCTTCGGATACCGTTGGTGCGAGGGGGTGGACAGACCTTGATAGTAGATCTTTTTGGGGGTTTTGTGTTGGACGCCTGAAGCCGACCCTCCGACCCTAACCCTAACCCTAACCCGAACCCTATGCCAGTGGTCAGTGCTTGGATGCTCTGCTCGTTAAGACTCTAGGTTGGCTCGGCCGGCGTGGATGCTGAGCTTGGGAAGACTCTAGGTTGACTCGGGATGACTCGGGATGACTCGGGATGCTGTGGCTGGGAAAGACTCGAAAGTTGATTAAGCCGCGTCAAACATACCCCTATGGCCAATCAGAGTGCCTAATTAGCTACCCCAGGGAGATCTACTATCAAGGTTTGTCCACTACTGGTAGGTGCGCGTGGGTTGCGTAGTGCCTTAATTAGGCGTATTTTGAGACACGACAAATGTCGCGAATCGTGATTTTGTTTTCTTAGGGAAAAGCTAAAAACATTGGCGTCATGAATCGTGATTTTTTTGTCGTCGTGATTCACGACAAAAAAATCACGATTCAAGACAAAAATCTCACGAATCGTGATTTTTTTTGCTCGTTAAGAGTGGCCCTTATTATTATGCTTGCCTTCAGACAATATAGCGTAGATGCCGTTCCTATATAAACCGAATATCCTTCCGTATTAGTTCAAGCAAGAAGACTAGAAAACAAGAACAAAAAGACAATTAAGAAATATATATCTGCAATGAAACATAATACAAATAACCCAAGGCGATCGGAAAGGTTGCTATTACGGGGGACCATATAGTAAATAGGATCAAATATATAGTTAGTAAAAATAGGTAAACATATAGGTTTTTATGTGTAATAATACCATGGGTCCTATTAACTATGGACCTCCGTAATAGATGGAAAGCTTACGTACTCAGGAAGGACAGATAGCTGCCGCATGGACGAAGCAACACGAAGGAGAGGAAGATACTGGCATACGGACGGCGGGGCGGGGAAAGGAAACAAAGGGAGAGACAAGGCAAAAAGCAAGAAGGAAGGAAGAGAGAGAATGTGGGAGGGAAAAGAACATCGGATATACTCCAGACAGACGGTGATATAGTAACAACATGGGTGCAAGTCTGACCTAGAAAATCGATTCGGGAACCTACTACTTACTGTAGCCACACCCTTTCTTTGCCGTCTCCTTCCTACTCTCTCTCGTCAATAGCGGTGCCAAGTGTGTCATGAGCAGTACTGCCGCTGTCGCGCCCCCCCCCCCCCCCCCCCCCCATTGAACAACTCAATCAACAAGACACAAACAAAAATCTGCTACAACAAACAGTAGACTTCGAGAATGAGCTAGTCGAACCGACACCTAGCCACCCGATCTATCATTCATTTCGTTTCTGCATTCGTCGACAACTAGCTGTATCGGTACGGCCGCCCCCCCCCCCCCCCCCCCCCCCCCCCCCTCCCTCCCTCTCCTTGTCGCTGCTCTTTCTTGGCTCCCTCAGCTGCGTGGCGCAGCCGGTTTCTCTGCGCCTAGTCCCTGTGCCACCTCGCCATGAAACAGTCCGCCGCTTCGAGGACCCCCCGGTACCACTTACTTCCCGCTCTTCTTAGCCGCCGCCGTCGGCCATAACACCGTATTTATCTACTCCGAACAGCAAAGGGGAGCTTTCCGTGGACACTTCGGGGGCTTGAAAAAAACCTGAGGTCGTCTGTTGGATATTGGGCCCACAGTTCTTTTCTGGTCGGCCTGGTCCTGGGTTCTTCCCACCAGCCATCGTCCCAAACATCACCCGGCGGGTCAGCTGCTCATACGGCCCCCGCAAAGAGGAGGCGTCGTTTGCGGATGGTCGTCTCAACGCGCTCTCCTCGCAGTGTGCCTTTTTGAGGGCCTTGCTTGGCGTATACGACATGAGATAATATTAAGGTAGAGGGGGTCAGTGCGTTGTCGGCGCTGGAAGCCAATGATCCGTACGTACGTGGAAGGAACTTACTTGTGGTGTGTCGTTCGGAGCTCAGCGAAGTGTTTTCCTGACCAAGAGCCAGGAAGGGTGTACGAAAACAACAAAACTTTCAAGATATAGTTCCCGTTGTCACCGGTGTATATCTCTTCATCTCTACGACGTACGTATACAACTATTTGTCCACAGCCGTCCAGCCGTCCAGCCCCACTGATCCGCCATCCCGTTGGGTGACGACATGATCTCTGCTGACGACAACAAATAGTCATGGAATATGGATGGAATATGGATGACCACAGTCAGTCGTACAATAATAAGATATACGGATATCCACGACCTCGGCGAATGGTGGGACCTCCGCGGTACAATACCCATGCGACGGTCTGGTCGAGAACCTGGAACCCACTATAAACTAGAAATACACTTCCGTCCGCTCTAAAATACTTGCACTTGTTGTACTCTATCAAACTAAATAATTTGCCTTCGTTTCCGGTGGCTTGGCAGTGGTTCGCGATCAATTTCGTGGGTTCGAGTCTCACCGAGTGCATGCTCGTAGGGATTTTTTCTTGCATGATTAGTAACGGAAAGCGCGAGGAGATCGTGTTATGAGTTAGCTGCATTCGATGAAAATCGACGAGCACAGTGGGAATGCTGAACCCTATGCCCGACAAAAATAAAGGCATGTACCGGGGGGGAGAAGGGACGACACCTACCTGTGACCGCACGGCTTGTACAGAAGATCGCTGAGGGTAAAAAAAACCTCCAGGATCCTGGACCTGTTGTGTGAGTTTTTAGGCTGGAAAGTAAAAAGAAGGAGGTCCCATCACAATCTGTGAGCTCGGATCTTCAGGTTGGTAGGCTGTTCAGTTATTTTTGTTCCTGTTGGGATCGGGGTACGGGCGAAGACCCAACCCTACCCCTAACCCTAACCCTAACCCTTCACGTGACTCCAAACCGCAGCCAAAATGGGCCAAAGCTGGCCATAAACGCGGCTGCGCCGCGTTCGCACTCAACCAGGAAATTTCTGAATTGCGGACGACGATTCCGAAGTGCAGACCGCGCTAGGCAATTTTCAAGAAAAAACACCCCTGACCCTTAAAGATCCTAGCTCACAGATTGCAAAACCCACTCAAAAGAAGTGATGAAAAATAATCTCTCAGGGAATGTTATTTATCCCCTGGCCAACGGATGGTTCAGCAGCAAAAAAGAAACCAAGATCCTTGCGAAATATGCCTCTTTCAAAGAAAAAAGTCCCTGGGTTCCGGGGTATGCAGATGGATGACACAGAAGAGGAAGCCGCAGCAGCAGCCACATTGCCGTGGCACAGCACACCCACGCAGAAGCAGCAGCACAGTAGGGCACAAACAGCCATTCCCAATTCACAACAATTCCCCTGAGCGTTTCGAAAGTTGAGGCCGCGCGATCGATCGCAGCAGCTGTGGGTCTCCCCCCGTCTTGCAGAGCTGATTGTTGTTGCTGTAGTGCCGCCACTGTTTGCTGCTGACTGCCGCTGCTGTGCTGCTGCTGCTGCTGCTGCTGTGCCTCCAATACGAAGGACGTTGAACTTTAGTAAAACAACAAACCTTCCTTCCTGAACCTTCGGCAAAACTTTCGTTCGGAGACGACGCAACCACCACCACCAACCTGGCCACGACGCAACCACTACCACAACAGCCAAATTAAAACAGCGGGACCGCCAATTATACCTGAACCTACCGTGGAAGCTCGCGCACCGGACATCATCATGGAGAGGAAGAAGCGCAACGAGCGTGAAGCCAACCGGGTCCACTGCCGACAGACCAGGGAGAGGAAGAAAGAGAAGGAGAGGATGTTGAAAGAGGTGCGTGCGTATTGTTGTACCAGGAGTTAGTATGTGACATACATACCCAGATGAACGAACGAACGTGAAAACGATTCATAGAGCAGTGTACAGACAAATAGATGGCGCGTGCCTTCGATTTTTTCCCCGAGTGTTCGACACTTTTCTTCGGAGATGGAAACACGACGAAACGTCTTTTTTTGTGTCCTGTTGGTATAGTCTGTAGTTGGTGTGTAGTAGTAGTGCGGTTGATTTTATTGACGCACGTCAGCTGCTGCTGCTGTGAATGAATGTGATTGATAATGAAAATCTTGGACGACGATGATGAGATAGATGATGTCGACGGGTCGGAAAGCCCCGCATCCATCGCAGCGATCGAGACGCAAGCAAGCACGGGAGCGTGCGTGCCGAGCAAAATGGCACGACTAGTACTGTTGTTGCATCAAGCAGCAGCGAGTGGGCAGTCGCAGTCAGTCGCGCATGGGATATACACGACAGATGATGGCGCAGGCAGGTTCCTTGCCGACGGTGAAGCTTGTTTATATGATTCGTCTCCTTCGTTCCGCCCGTCGCGTACGATTGATTATGTGTAATAGTTGCTGTTGTTCTTGGATCGATCGTTTTCGTTCTAAAAAATATTAAATGGTGATACCAGGTACTCGTAGACTAGCAATTAATACGTGAATACATACGTGAATGCGTACGTTAACTGTTCGTGTTACGAACGTTTTGTTTTTTCGATGCCGAAGAAGAAGCCGCCAGCCAGCAGCCAGGAGGAGAGCCAGCGCGTGGATGATAATGATATCATACCTCCATCCCTCGAGCAGTACATAATTTTACGTTTGTTGGTTCGTTGTACGTCACTCACTCGTATGTTCCAGGGCAGCTGGTACCCGGTACCTGCTGTGATTCGCGTACAAATCTTGGTGTAGGTTGAACTCACAGTGCTACTATTTAGCTCACTGACGTTCTTTCGTAGTTTTTATAAAATCTTGCAAATCTTGCCAACAAAGAGTGACGCAATAACTACATACGTGATGAGGAGATGCTATATCGCTCATTTGACAGGAATGCTCGAAGTCTCTTCCGCTGCACACTGTCAGCTAGACAGCCGTAAAATATGTACATGGTTATTGTACGGTCTACAGCTATTAATAACTATTAACAGCTATAGCTATTAACAGCTGCTGCTCATTCGGCAGGAATGTGAGAAGTCTCTTCCTCGGCACAGCTATTAATAGACAGTCATATGTAGTACATGGTTATTGTACGGTCTACAGCTCCCTTTTAGTACTGCAGTCCTGTTTTGGGGACAAAGTAGTCTAATTCCAAGTGTTTTATTCCCAAAACGGGACTGACTGCGGTCTTAAAAGGGTTAACAGCTATTATTGATAGCTGCTGCTGAAAAAAAAGTGTCTGAGCTCACTCAAGTCGCTTGATTTTTCGTCCACGCAAAACCTGACCGGACCTTGCTGCCTGCTACTACTCACAATCCCCCGCCTGCTACTGCTGCTGCTGCTGTACGTACGCACGGGAAGTTAGTACAAGGAAGGGTCCTCCCCACAGAGAGAGATGCATGTAGTAAGTATGAATGTTCTGCGTGTGCCGTTCGTCGGTGATGTTGTGCCGCCTCAACTACCAGGAAGTGGAAGCCCTGACACTGTACAGAGCCATCGTAGAAGACGGACCCGACTTGTTCTCGTGCCACCGCGTCGAGCTGGATGCCCCCTTCACGTGAGTGCAAATGATCTCCGCCAATTCGCCCAAAACTAACTGGTGAAGCATGTCTACCTACGACAGACAGTAGTAGTAGTAGTAGTAGTAGTAGTAGTAGTAGTAGTAGTAGTAGTAGTAGTAGTAGTAGTAGTAGTAGTAGCAGTAGTAGTAGTAGTAGTAGTAGTAGTAGTAGTAGCAGGTAGCTGGTAGTAGTAGTAGTAGTAGTAGTAGTAGTAGTAGCAGGTAGCAGGTAGTAGTAGTAGTGGTAGTAGTAGTAGTAGTATTGCGGGGGTCCATAGTTAATGGGACCAAATTTTGTTAGTAAAAATAGGTAAATATATAGGTTTTTATGTATACCATAGGTCCTATTAACTATGGACCTCCGTAATAGTAGTAGTAGTAGTAGTAGTAGTAGTAGTAGTAGTAGTAGTAGTAGTAGTAGTAGTAGTAGTAGTAGTAGTAGTAGTAGTAGTAGTAGTAGTACTATTTAGTAGTAGTAGTGCAACTGCTTCTCGTACTGCTGTGTGCGTTTTTGGTTACGTATTGCCGGTACGACAGAATCGTACGTAAATATATTTTTATTCGATTTTCAAGGTTGTTGATCGTTCGAACTCGTGACTTCGCAGCCAAAAGAGGAAAGAAGAGCCCATAAAAGGGAAACTTCGAAACTTTCTCCAGGAGACAAGTTTTTTTACTCACGGGCAGGCAGATCGACGATCTGATCGACGATGCTTGATGATACTGACGACGCTCTCCATCCAGCCCTCAGTCTACACAGCTCTTTAGTCTGGCGTGGGTCCGAAGCCCGAGTAGCCATACGTACTAATACGTATTATTTGTAATTGGTGGTATTGAGGCGCGACCTGCAGGTAGTAGGGCCACCGGCGTCCCCGGTGGCTTGGTAGGTGGTCCGCGAGCCTATCAAGATCAATTTCGTGAGTTCGAGTCTCACCGAGTGCATGCTCGTAGGGACTTCTTCTTGCATAAAATTGATTAGCGGAAAGCGCGAGAGCGTGAGATAGCTGTACATTAAATGAAAATCGACGAGCAGTGGGAATGCTGAACCCTATGCGCGATAAAAACTAAAGGCACTTACCGGGGGGGAGAAGGGACGACACCTGTGACCACGGCTTGTCCAGAAGATCGTCGAGGGTAAAACCTCCTACGAGTGGGCTGGAAAGTAAAAGTGATGATGAAAAAAAAAAAAAAAAAGAAAAAGAAAAAGAAAAAGTACCTGCAGTAGTCATATCTGTATGCATCATGCTATATCCTCCAATTCATTATTTTCGTGGGATTTTTGACACCATGATATCCTGAACCAACAAGAACGAACATCTATTAATAGAATCTATTAATACGTACGTACGCGGTCATGTTGTTGTTATTGTTCTCACATTAACTGTCAAACGAAGGAATCCGTGGTCTCACTCACACATAGGTGGGTGCTCCCTAGGAAGATCCGAAAAATTCAAAAAAAAATCGAAATTCGGCCTAAAAATGACACGAGACGAAGAAGGCGCGCACGCACACAAGCAAGCTGAAATCAACGTGCAAACTGAACGCCGCGGGAATATCCTCTCAGCTACAACATAGACTTCCCCCCATTCCCACCACTAACCACCTCGTGGCTGCTGACTGCTGACTACAGCGGCTGCTGTCTGGAGTGCTGCCTGCACCGTACGAAACGGTCATATATATATATGTGTCCGTGACGCTTGGGTTCACTATTTTAAGGGCCACTCCTAACGAACTAGATGAATCACGATTCGTGAGATTTTTGTCGTGAATCGTGATTTTTTTGTCGTGAATCACGACAAAACTAATCACGATTCCTGACGCCATTTTTTTTAGCTTTGGGCCCCTTTTATCGAGGACTTTCGGTTCTTTCAACTTCACTTGATATTTTTTTCTAATTTAAGTTAAGGGCCCATCTTATTATCGAGGACATTCGGTTTTTTTAATTTGACTTGATTTATTTTTATCTAATTTGGTTTGCATCTGATTGAACGAAATTTGTGTTCTCCGTTAAGATGGGCTCTTTTCCCTAAAAATTAACAAAATCACGATTCGTGACATTTATTTGTCGTGTCTCAAAATACGCCTGATCGAGGCACTACGCAACCCACGCGCACCAACGGTATTCGAAGATCGGTAGAGGGGCATATGGCAGACTCTGCTTCGTACGCCGCTTGTGGACAACGGGCGGCTACCCAAAGACACCGCTGGGCGCGGGCTAGCGAGGAGGTTGTGGCCTCGAAATTTCGAGGAGGAGGAGCCACAGATGGAAGACGAACGCGAAAATGTCCTGAGGATGTCACATGCCAGGCCGGGCAGATGCGAGATGGAATCTCGCTAACCGAGCTTGGCCAATGGTCGGTGAAATTGGAATCTCGCAGGCTGGATCAAGCTTCGGCTCGTGATTCGAATATATCACGGGCTGGGCCAGGCGGGGACAGCCACGCCCGGCCTGGCCGTACCCCACTCGCGAGAGTTGGCTCCACCCCCAGAAATCGTTGGGTTTGGAATTTTTACTATTATTCGAAAATATCACGAAACGTGACGTTTTTCGGCATTTTTCGTTAGAACTGAAATGTCACGGATAGTAATCTTTTGGCACGCAAAAAACTCACAAATCGTGATTTTTTTTCGGTATGTTAGGAACGGCCCTAAGAAACCAAAAGTCGGCAGCAGCAGCAGCAGCAGCAGCGCAGCAGACGTGGCGGCAGCAACAATAGCAGCGCCAATAGCAGCAGCAGGACACACGAGGCCGGGGTCAGCGTCGCTATACGCTCGGCTTGTCGGTCTAGCCCTTGCACGCTTTTCTTTGTATGATTTTTTTTATATAACTGGTACGAGTGTATGTTTCCTGCTTCCCACCTCGAAAGTCGGCGTAATAATTCGGAGGCGTAAAAAATACAACCTGGCAAGTCCAACGACAGCCTCTGGTAGCAGGTGCCACCACTACTACTGCTATAACATTTCTAACAGAGCTTCTCCTACTTCTCCGTCCCCTCATCAGTAGTAGGAGGGTGGCCCTGGCAATGTCACCTGCAGCATGTCTTATTAATGGTAGGACACGGCCCGAACGTTGCTGTGGACGGGCACATTCTGCCGACGAGTACAGGTAGAGTTGTGCGCTTCGTTCGTTTTGTTACCAGAGGTAGAACTCAAATAAACAAAACCGTTCTGACAGGTGATCACACTATTAATACTTACCACACCTGTTTGCCATGGCCCAGACATCTCGCTGCGCACGTTGCCGCACCTACAGTCCCTGTGAGCGAACCCGACATTTTTTTTGGTTTGGGGAAAATCGTGTTTTTCGTTGAAAAAAAAGAACTCCGATCGACCCGTGTTTTTTTTTACCAAGCGCTCCATCACATGAGGCATCTTTCATTCTCAAATAGTATAAAGGAAAAAAGTATTAGTTGAGTTAAGGCCAGAAATGCGATATTTCCTATAGGAAAAAAAAACGCGAAATTCCTATAGGAAAAGGGGTCAAATATGAATTGAAGCATGGTACGTAGAATCCATTCGCGAGGCGCTATTGGCAAGTTTTTTTTCTTTTTCGAAAACACGGAATATTAACGGAGGGAAGTCACGCTTTGAAAATGTTGGATAAGCTGGGTTTATCACTACCAGGTACTGTGGTGTGTGTGTGTGTGTGTTCTTCACATTAAACCGTTCTTCTACTCGTCGACATCCAGCAAGCCCAGTGTCCGTGCTGATTCTTCACCCTAGAAAGATACGAGCTCTGTGGTCACAGACTACGACACAGAGATAACACACCGTAATGCATTAATAGCCTACGTAATACCATGCCTTCGCACTAGGTGCGGCCGACACAACATACATACATACGCCAGCAACCAAAATACACCATAAAGAAAGAGAAGCAACGAAAAAAAACCAAACCGAAAAAGAACAAGAAAAAGAAAAAGAAAAGGAGAAGAATCCCAAATAAATAAATAAAAAAATGGGTAGGTATTAATAGTGATGCGGACTGCCCAAGTATTTCAAGACGTTACCACTGCTGCGTCAATATTTCGTGTTTTTGAGAAAAAAAAAAGCTTGTTTCTATTTAATGTTCATACCAAGAGCGCCCCGTGGATGGATCCCACGTATCACTCTTCAATTCGTATTTAATCACTTTTCCTATAGGATTTAGAATAATAGTATTTCTGGCCTTAGTTCAACAGATAATATTAGTTTCTCTCTACTATTTGAGAATAAAAGATGCTTCATGTGATGGGGCACATACTAAGAAAAAACCACGGGTCAATTGGAGTTGTTATCATCGAGAAACACGATTTTCCCCAAACCAAAAAAAATGTGAGGTTCACTGACAGGGACTGCTACTGTAGCTCGACCAACAGTGAACGATTTACCACCGCACCAGCACGAGAAGGTTTCGTTTGTGTTATGATACTGCTTTGTATGAGGTTGAAAGCCCGGTAATTACCTGGGCTCAGGCACTGGGAACGTATTGTAGTACTTGGAAGGCGTATCTTAGATGGAAAACCAGGTTTCCAGAGACGCACGAGCTTGGTCTCAGTCTCCGCGTGCACGAAAGGAATAAAGCTGCTCTTCTTCTATCGCTAAGCAAGCAACACACGTGAGTACCAACGATTACCGACTTAAAAGGCAGACCTGTCCAGGGATACAAAGTGTCCCGCAAGCTTGATCTTAACAAGTGGCGTCGACGGCAGGACAAGCTTGATCTTAACATTTGTGTGTGCGTGCACAGAGCCCGCCGGGACTGGAATTGGTGCCGTGTGCGTTGAGCGCGGTGGTCAAACGTGGCCGAATAGATGTTGAATCACACGATGACACACAAAAACAGAGAAACTAAAAATGAGGCACCCTACCCTCGTTTACGAGCCGTTAGGAAGAGGCTTTTTCCCCTTGGAAAACCAAGAAAAAAGAAGGCTCGCGCTTCGCGCTCGCGCGCCTCATCATGATTTTCCCTCGGTACGATACGTATTTTATCGTAGTATTGCTATGGTACGTACCACAAGGTTATATGCTATGACCTCGCACAGATAATCGATTCCCACTTGATGCTCTACAGCAGCACTAGAGCAGTAGATCATCTTTCAAGACAGATCTATTCCCGAATCTTCCATGATCTAGCTCGTGTTGCCGAGCGGGACTTCTATAATCTGCGCGTGATTCAGCGTTTGTTTCCCGGGTTAGGTCTGTGCTATGCAGACCCTGCACAACCTCTCGCAACAGCAAACTACTGCATGAAGGATGATTTAGATATGGATCTACCCGAGGCCCTTCGGGATGCTGTTCACTTGTACTGTAGTAGTAGGGGTGGCGCAATGTGAAAAGGGGGGATATACAATTGCTTGGGGTCATTCCTGACGAACAAAAAAAAACACGATTCGTGAGGTTTTTGTCGTGAATCGTGATTTTTTTGTCATCAATTACCACGACAAAAAAAAACACGATTCACGACGCCAATTTTGTTAGTTTTTCCCTAAAAAAAATCAAAACACGATTCGTGACATTGGTCGTGTCTCGAAACACGCCTCTGGTCAAGGCACTACGCAACCCACGCACCAACGGTATCCGAAGGCCGGGATAGGGGGCATGTCAGACTCTGCTCTGTACGCCACTCGTGGACAACGGGTGGCTACCCAAAGACACCGCTGGGCGCGGGCGAACGAGCACGTTGTGGCCTCGAAATTTCGAGGAGGAGGACCCACAGCTGGGAGACAAAAGCGAAAATGGTTTTGAGGATGTCACCGGCCAGGCCGGGCAGACGGCCTACGAAATGGAATCTCGCGGACCGGGCTTGACCGACGGTCGGTGAGACTGGAATCTCGCAGGCTGGGTCAGGCTTCGCCCGTGATTCGAATAATTCACGGACCGGGCCAGGCGCGGTCGGCCCGACCCGGCCTGGCATTGCCCCATTCGCGAGGGTTGGCTCCACCCGCAAAAATTGTTGGATTTGAAGTATCGGAATTTTTACAATTTGAAAAATATCACGAAACGTGACGTTTTTCGGCTTTTTTCGTTAGAACTGAACTTTCACGAATCGTGATCTTTTGTCATGTCGAAAATTCACGAATCGTGATTTTTTTCGGGCCGTTAGGAACGGCCCTTACAAATATATTGCTCTCTGAGCATGCTCGGTTGGTACATCCCTGGCCTCTCAGAGCTCCCACTTGGACACCGCCTCCTTCTATTTCTTGCCGGACCTTTCCAGCGGTTCTTTGTTTTCGCTATTTTTTTTGCACTACTTTCAACTTTTTTTAATTCTTGTTTTGGTTCGTGTACGTGCGTGTACTCAGAGCACGGCACCGCGGGCGAGCCCTGTGCCGTCGCGGGTGCCAGCGGGTACTGGCGGGTAGAGATGGGGTTGGACGGAGCGCGGTGGCCGTTTTTCGTGGCTAGGCGTCGCGTGTCCATCGAGACACGAGGGAAGTATGAATGGGTTACGTCTGGCCTCCTCGTGTGGAACCGGTTTTGTTATTACGAGTCCATAAGAGTCGTTTGACCTGCGAAATAGAATTCAAGCGGGCTCATTTTTGCGACCACGCTGAAGTTGACAGAGAGAGCTACGCAGTCTTAGCACCAACATGGTCAAGCTGGCGAACGATGGCCGGGGTGAGCACCGGGCTTCACGCGAGGCGGGCGACGGGGCTCACTGTGACCGAGAGGGAGGGAAGATTTACCCGGACCGAATCGGTGGGGAGGTGGTCGCGAGAGGGGGGCGGGCGGCGTACGAGGCTGAGAGAAGCTCTGTTGTTGGATTTTTTTCTTTTCGACCGGTGCAAGGTGTTCCAATCAGGCTGAAAATGATTACACGAAGGGGGACGGGGATTTTGTTCTTTCTGATATTCTCAGTAGTGGACAAACCTTGATAGTAGTAGATCTTCCTGGGGTAGCTAATTAGGCTCTCTGATTGGCTTGGGGTATGTTTTACGCGGCTTAATCAACTTTCGAGTATTTTCCAGCCACAGAATCCCGAGTCATCCCGAGTCAACCTAGAGTCTTCCCCAAGCTCAGCATCCACGCCGGCCGAGCCAACCTAGAGTCTTGACAAGCACAGCATCCCAGCACTGACCACTGACATAGGGTTCGGGTTAGGGTTAGGGTTCGGGTCGGAGGGTCGGCTTCAGGCGTCCAACACAAAACCCCCAAAAAGATCTACTATCAAGGTCTGTCCACCCCTCGATATTCTTGGTTTCATTTTGATTGTTTTTTTTGCGGTGCTGCTCTGCCGTGCTGTGCTTTCTCTTTTTGGTACATAGAGCATATCATAAGGAGAAAATAAGTACCCTACGAGAACCTGGGGTATATATGCACGTACGGCATGCGGCGTTCGGGTTCTTTTCCTGGATGGAGCATGGAGCTCTTGGCATTTGCAAACCACCTGTTTGCACCTAATAGTTTGGACCGTCTGTTTCGTTCCTTTCCATCCTTCTTCCTCGTGAGCGAGCGTAGCGGGCGGAACCGCCCGCGACGCGAAGCGCTTGTCCGTTCCTATGCGTGACATGCATCTGAGCCTATTGATATTTGAGGTTCGCTGGTGTTGTACCGATCGATGCTGCTGTTGATGTTGTGCCGCTGCTGTTCTGCTCGGGTGCTTTAGAAATTCAGAGGAAGTGCGGGTTGGAATCGTCCAGCTCGTTGTGGTCTGGATGGCATGTTGACAGACGCGTACACGCACAAACACAGCAGTAGCTGTTTCACGAGAAGACTTTAAAGTACGGGTACTACTGCCTATACCATGGATGGTACAGCGTGAAAAGCTAAAGCTTACCGCGGCAGTGTGATGCCTGCACAGGTACACAGCAGAAGCATACGTAGCATGATGGCGAAAAAAGAAGAGTGAAATTGCGCCTGACCTCTCGGTTCCCACTGGTGTAGGGTACACACACGCACACGCACGCTCGTGCACGCACGCAGAAGCATCGCTCGTGGCTGTCACAAGGAGAAAAGCTTGAAGCACTGCTGTTGTACCGTGGTTGCCTGGCCGGGCTGCTGCGGTACTTGAGAAAAGGCAGAAAGCAGCAGTGTGGTGAAAAAATGAGCAAATGTCAGCCCGGGGTTTCCATCGGCCTGCTTGACTATAGTACAGCAGTAGTTGGGCGGAAGACCTCCCCGCGATTTCTTGCCAGGTTTCGCGACTTCGAACGCCGAGAGCACGCGCCACGAAGCCCGGCCGGGATCCACATTTCTGCCGTGGTGTACACGCGAGCCGCCTGCGTGCCCCGCGGCCGACAGAGCGAGCAAAGACCATCGACCGGAGAAAAGAAACAGACGTGTACCGACCGTTTGGTACATTTACGTAATATGCTGCTGGCCTGTGTATGTGTGCCTTTCGTATCCTGTACGATGACATGACATGGCGTTGTCTAATCTCCTGTTACTGCATTACAGTGTATTTTCTCTGTGTCGTGGTTTTGTGACCACAGGAGCTTTTGTCTCTCTAGGATGAAGGACCGGCACGGACACTAGATGTGCTCGATGTCGATGGGTAAAAAGAAACGGTTTAATCTGAGAAACACAGACATACCTGGTACATAACGGCAGGGCCGTTGTTATCGAAGAGTTTTTGTTCCAGATTTTCCCCATTTGCGATGGGGTTTTTTCGCGCATTTTTTTCATCTTCTAGATTTTCCTTATTTTTTTTCCAAACATATGAAATTTAACTTTCCTGGTATGTTGCCCTACAAATCGTGACGGAACGCCTCCTTCGAAGGCTTGATAAATTACAACTGGCGTCGTCGGCAGGACATGGGTTTTTGGTTCCGAGTGCGAATCTGGCCACCCTCCAAAAAAATAGTTTCAAGAAAAAGTTGAACGTCCTCATGTTGCACGTGACAAATGCTCGCCCCTATGGTCTCAAGAAATTGGAATGACGTTATGATGACACAGTAGACCCGTATATCAAGTCTGGACCTGAATATCCACCCGTTCCAGGGGAAAGTGTTAAAAGGTTTGCTGTGGTTTGAGTAGGCGGTTGGTTAAACCTTTTTACCAGGAGCCCAGAAGGATACCTCAAGATTACCAAACCCCGCTGACCCCGTGGAGGGTCACAGGCAGTGTGTATAGCGGCCTCTCTCTGACAAGTAGCAGCTCGAGTCGGTGCATGCTCGGTTGCTGATCGATTCAAGGGCAAAAGCCTAAAATTGCTCAAAAGGCATACCGGTATAGGTATACCTATTTTTGCCTTTTGCCCTAAAATAAACGAGAGGGAAGGAAGAACCGACGACGTCGTCCTTCATGCCAGCCATTTCTCGGTGATACGGTGCCCATTTCTGTCGGCGAGATATAGTCATATGCCCTTCATCTATTATAGTGGTAATCATGTTATAATGATTGTTGTTATTTTCACATTTACTCATCGCCACAACAATAATAATGCAGTCCGTGGTCGCAGGACAGGCTCCAATAATACCTCTCTGGAGTGGAAGAAGAATCCATATGATAACTGAAGCACATCTACACACCGCGCACGTACGTATCAGGTATCATGCAGTGCGCTGTAGTACACGTCGCCACAGAAACAGAAAATACCAAAGAATACTCACAAGAAAAAGGCACAGGCACATGGGCAGGATGACAAAAAAAAAAACTCTACGTCGAATAATCGAAATCGAATTCAACAATCAAAAATGGAAGAGAGAAGAAAAAACAAGCAACAAAGCGAAGTAAGAAAAGAAACACACAAGAGAATACTCACGCAGATTTTCGCAGATTGCAGGCTGGCAAGCTACGTGAGGGGTGTAGAACAGAGATAATAACCGAAAACAAACATACTCAGTTTCCAAGAACACCAGGGAAGCGAAAATAATCTAATAGACCAAATACGAAAAGGAAAAGTGGAAGATGACGAAGCAAAGCAAATTAAGAAGCAGAAGGCAAAAGCGAACAAGAAGATATCAAAACATGAAGAGGGGCGAACGGGAAAAAAGGAAAGAGGGAAGAAAAGGAAAGGAAAAAAAAAGGGACAAAAGGGCAAAAAAGGGGCGGGGGGGGTGGATAAGACGACAGGCAGGCACTGGTGCACACAGACAGGCAAAGTTTCCCGGGTGGCACCATGCTAGTTATTTGGGTTCCAGAGAAAGGAGCGCATCATGATGATGGCCATGCCCCGGCGTGTCTCTGTTGGGCAGACCGCCTCCCCCCCCCCCCCCCCCCCCCCCCCCTCCTCCCTCGTCCCCCTTTCCCCCCCACCGCTTCTTCCTTGCCCTCCCTCGCGCATGCATTGGCGTCAACGATTGTAGTCCCGGTTGCAGCCATCCTGTGCCATTCTGCCGATGCCTCCTTCTCATCCTTATGCCATTTCCGCACGATGGTCTCCGCCCCGTCTACGACCTACCCTGGTTGGCCTAAAAAGTTATGATGTTGCTTTGAATGAGGCTGAAAGCCCGGTAATTACTTACCCGCGGGTTCAGGTATTGGGATACTCTTTGTAGTACTTGGGAGGCGTATCTTAGATGGAAAACCCGGGCTTTTCCCAGCGAGGCACGAGCTTGGGTCTCAGCCTCCGCGTGGACGAAAGGAATAAAGCTGCTATTCTTCTATCTCTGAGCAAACAACACACGTGACTATTAGTAGCAAGAAGTACCGACTTAATAAGCAAATCTGTCCAGGGATACAAAGTGTCCCGACTTTGGCATCATCGGCAGGACATGGGTCGTTCGTTGGTGGTGAGTTCGAATCTCACGTCCACCATGAAATCGCTTTTTACAGAAAAATGAATTTCCTCATGTCGAGAAATGTGAAAAAATACTTCTGAATCCCCAATAATTGGAACCACGTGTTGTTGTTGTTTTCTTCACCTTAAACCGTTCTTTCTACCCGTCGACATCCAGCACAACCAGTGTCCGTGCCGATTCTTCAATTCTAGAGAGATACAAGTTCTGTGGTCACAAAGCTACGCCACAGAGATACTACAGTACGTTGCCACGCATGCAATGCAATGCCATGTCATCATACTGCGTACGACAGGCACGACATACACATTCCATGACCTAGAGAAACGAAACGAAACAAAGAGAAAAAAAACAAAAACAAAAACAAAGACAATTCGAAAGAGAAAAAGAAACAAGAAAAAAGAAACAAATATATACAGTACCTGGTATATGTATATATAGCAACAAACCATCGTACCCCCCCCGCAGGGGATCTGGCAGACACTTGAAAAGGAGCTAAAAAAAAAAGGAAAAATAAGAAAACACCACTAGTCGCCAACAGAGTAAGACTATAAGAACCAAGGGAAAATAACACGCTAAGCAAACAAAGCACAAGGCATGCTCCAGGTAGCGGCAGCAGTTTTGGGTACGAGTAGCACAGCCAGGGTCTCCCTGCTGGCCCGCCTGGTACCTTGCTACCCTGTCTGCCACCTTAGTCAGGGGTTCGTCAACTATGCCCGGCCCCTCGGCGTCAGACAATACGAAACAAGCAAAGCAGGCTCGTCATCCACCCACGTCACACGACTCCTTCAATAAGGCTTATCAATCGGAGAAAGGAAGAGAAAGAAAATATAATGAAAATGGCACGTGGACCCGTATATAATATATATATATATATATCCGATCCGTTCCAAGGGGGGGAATGTTCTAAGTTCTAAGGCCTAGATTGGGTAGTAGGCGATCGGTTAACCTTTTGCCCAACGGACTGAGACCTTGACATATAGTGGGCTGGTCTGGGTAATCGGGTCACTCATTTGTGGCACAGGACACGTTGCCGGAGCTGTGGGCTGGGTTTAGGCGGTTCTTTGCATATCCCGTGTTATTTTTCTTCTAATTTTTTATGTCCACTTTTCGCTTTTCCCTAGACACTTTTTCTCCCTCCCCCCCGTTGCGGGTGGCATGGGGATGGCTTTCGTTAACGATTTTTTCCAGTCCCTTACGGTTAAGTACCTTGCCGGCTTCGTTGCCTCGTCGTTCAGAGGTGTGGGAGTGGGTTTTGAGAAGCCGTATCTTTGACTCATGTTCTACTTTAGTTCGTGAAATCGTGGTTTCCATGATTTTCCCATAATTCTGCATGTTCGGCTCACCAGAGTGGGCTAGTGTTGTGATACTGCTTCGAATGAGGCTGAAAGCCCGGTAATTACCTGGGATCAGCTATTGGGATCGTATTGGTATAGTACTTGGGAGGCGTATTTTAGATGGAAAACCAGGTTTTCCCAGCGAGACATGAACTTGGGTCGGCTGACTCTTAAGGGACCAGAAAGCAGAAAATAGAACTGGCATGCACTTACTTCTGTATTTCGTATGGCCCAAGTTCGTATATCGAGTTTCGTCTTTTCCTATCTTGTGGTGTTTTGTGTTTTGTGTGAGTATGCCGGGGTTTCGTTTGAGTTGGGAAGGCGTTGGAGGGAGGAGGTACCGCAATATTGAAGTGGGCGGACACACAGCAGTAGTACAAGGAACACACAGCAGTGTAAGTACACAGCACCCACGTATCCTGTTTGGTACCCACCGGGTAACATGGGGCTTGCTTTTCGCAGACTTGAGCTTCCTGGACTGGGTTGGCTTCCATCGACGAAGAGTCCTCAAGATTGGCAGTCTGCTGTAGCATCAACAAGGAGCAGTGCGTTGGCATATACCAGGTATATATATACCAGGTATTGCAGAAAGCTCAAGCACACAACAACGACAACCGCCAAGAGCATGCGGTGTAGTCGGTTGTTCGCCATCACCGGAGCTTGGAGTCTGTACTCTAGCTACCGCGATATGCCGGGATACCGTGTCCGAGACACCGAGAGAGTACGGCAGTAGTAGCGATGATATGTACAAGTATTAGGCCCGCCACGTTACTATGCCTCCTGTGTGGGGTTCAGAGGCAGTTTTGGCCAGCTCTGGGACCGGCCAGAACGTGTGTGTGGTTTCGTCTGGCCAGGCCATTTCCGATCGAAAGGCAGAAAATATTTTAGAGATTTCTATTTTTCGGCCATAGATAAGATTCGTAAGTCGGGTCTGGCATAAAATTCTTCCTGGATCTCTCCACAAACCCTGTTTTGTTTTCCGGTTTCTGGTCCCACAAGAGTCAGCCCCAGTCTCCCCGTGCACGAAAGGAACAAAGCTGTTCTTCTATCTCTGAGCAAACAACACACGTGAGTAACAACGAATACCGACTTACTGTAATAAGCAAACCTGTCCAGGGATATAAAGTACCCTACCAAGGTCTAGGTCGTCAGCGACCGGTACTTTCGTTTTGTTCTTTCTTTTCTTTACGTATTTCACTTGTTTTTTTTTTGTTTTTCTCTCTGGATTGCCGGCTTGTGTAGAGTTCGAGGGAAGAAAGGACTTGAAGTATTTTCGCGATAAGAAATACGAGACACGTAACGTACGAAGTGTCGGGGTGGGGGGGGGCAACGCCTGCTATGTGACCCCGGATCTAAAGTTACGACTTGTACGATTGAGAAGATGGCAGGAGAAGGGGGGGCGAAGATAATAAATGGGATGGAAAAGAAAGGAATATGTGTGTTTTGCCTGTCGTATCTGCAGTAGTAGTACGATGGATGGCATGGCATTTATTGCATTTTCAGTTTTGCTTAGTCTCACTTACGAGTACTTCGATATGTATATATCCTCCTCCGTCGGCCTGCCCCGTCCTTGGGAGAGGCCGAGGAAGGAAGTTCGCCAGAACCAACGGTCTAGCGACAGCCACACGGGCATCGAACCTCGGATCGGGCACAGAGGGAACCTTGCGCGATCTGGCCGGTGACCTGCTCACTTCAAGGACCGCGTGGAGCGGTGGTGATGCTTTTTCTTCTCACGCCTTTTTAGTCCTGCAGTCCCGTTTTGATTGCAAGCTACCCTGGTATGTATATTAATACTCAGCGTTTTGAGTACTTTGTCCCCAAACACAAAACGGGACTGCAGTCCTGAACAACGACAACGAGTTCATCCCTTAGCAGTTAGGCAGGGCGGGTACACCATCACAACAGAGAGCCCTACATGGGCAGCCTGGGGAGTGGAGAGGTTGGCCACGGCGTGGGTAAGCGTGCACGACAGGAAGGACGGGAGTGCCGGCGTTGGCTGGGACGGCTGCACTAAGTCAGCGGAGACCAAGAACCAAGTCAACGGAGATCAAGGTGTGGGCTACGAAACGGAGAGTCACATTCGTATTCGTTATGGTAGAACGTGAGAATGTCGTGCCTGTCGTATCCAGTACTGTACGATGACATGGCATTGCTTTGTCTACTCTTGCTTCCTGCAGAACAATTACAGTATCAATAGCTTTTCTGTGTCGTGGTTTTGTGACCACAGAGGTATTAGCCGGCGTCCCCGGTGGCTTGGTAGGTGGTCCGCGTGCCTATCAAGATCAATTTCGTGGGTTCGAGTCTCACCAAGTGCATGCTCGTAGGGACTTTTTCTTACTTAAAAAATTGATAAGCGGAAAATCTGTGTCGTGGTTTTGTGACCACAGAGGTATTAGCCGGCGTCCCCGGTGGCTTGGTAGGTGGTCCGCGTGCCTATCAAGATCAATTTCGTGGGTTCGAGTCTCACCAAGTGCATGCTCGTAGGGACTTTTTCTTACTTAAAAAATTGATAAGCGGAAAGCGCGAGAGCGTGAGTTAGCTACATTCGATAAAAATCGACCAGCAATGGGAATGCTGGAGCCTATGCGCGACAAAAAATAAAGGCACGTACGGGGGCGGAGAAGGGACGACACCTGTGACCACGGCTTGTCCAGAAGCTCGCTGAGGGTAAAAAATCCTAACGAGTTAGGCTGGAAAGTAAAAGAGCGTGCATCTCTCTAGGATTGGAGAAAGCACAATGGTCACTTGGTTGAGTTGAGCTGGATGTCGACCATGTGAAAAACACACACAGCAGTACAATTTACTTTTTGTCCCTATCGTAGTTGGTGGCCACAGAACTTGGCGATATGCCTTGTTGAAGACCTCAAGGTGTTTCGATCCACCGAGGAGTTGACGGTACATGCCCGTTGGTGTTTGGAGTAGAGACCACGAGGTGTGGACCGTTGTACTTGTAGGTGGTGCCCTACTAGTAGGGAAGGAGGAGGGCAACCGTCGAAAGGAAGCCGTGGTTGACGCAAGCATGCAGGAGACAGTCGACAGGGTAGCAAGTATCAAGCTACCAGGCTGACAAGTAGGTAAGAGATGGTCTAGGCTACTTGTATCGCAAACCTCTGCGGCTGCTTCGAATGCGACGCTGTTCTGTTTTTTGTTTTCCTTTTGTATTTTTGCCTTTCATTCTTGTTCTTGTGATATGAAAGAAGTCCTGCCTGGCTTAGTGGGTGGCGAGCCTTTTTTCTTGTTGTTTTTCTTACTCTGTACATGTTTTGCTTTTGCTTCCTTTATTGTATTGTCCGTAGCAGCTCCCCCAAGGGGGGCAAGACTTTGCTTAGATACATAGTCGAAGACCCTAGGGAGTTCCGATCCACCGAAGGATGAACGGAACACACCCTTGGTGCTTAGAGTTGAGACCGCGCTGTGGTCCACTGCAGCAAAAAAGGCGAAGTGGTACCGGGGGTTCCTCGGAACAGCCAAACGGTTCATGATGAAGTAGCACGAGGATGAGGCACACCTGAGTAGGCAGCAGCCGCGCATCCGCCGTGGGTGGTGCCCAAGGGAATGGGAGGAGGGGGAGGAACAGGAGGAGTGGAAGGAAACCCGACGAAGGGAATGAGGGCAGGGTAGGCAGCAGAAACAATAGAAGGGAAATCGCGGTGGACGAAAGTAGGAAGGAGACGGCAGGCAGGGTAGCAAGGCACCAGGCCGACTACCGTCTGTTGCAAGTCGAACTTATCTACAGCAGCAGTATGTTATCTTGCCTTATTTTTTTCTCTCTTTCCACCTTTCACCCTTCTTGTCCTATGGAAGACGTTTTGTTTCTTGGGTGGATGACGAGGCTTCGTTTGCCCTATACTGCTGTCCGACGCATCCTTTCCGGCGATCGGGTATGGTTGACTAAAGCAGGAAGGGAGCGGCAGACAGGGTAGCAAGGTACCAGAGCGACTACTACGGTACCAGGTAGAATCTGTTTACCATAAGCTACTCGTACCACAAACTGCTGCTGTTGCCTGGACGGTGTTTCTGTTGTTTTTCAACACCTTTGTGTTTCGTTTTGCTTCTTATTTCCTTTGGTTCATAGTCTTACTCTGTTTATCCTGTTATATGTGACGGTGGCAGCTCGTTCTTTTTATTTAGGTGCCTGCACCATGTCCTGCGGGAGGTCTCGATACTTTTTTGCTTTTTGCTTTTTTCTTTCGATTTGTTTCTTGTCTCTTTTCGTGTTCTCTCGTTTTATAGAAATGTGTATGCCATGTCCAGCACGATGCCATTTGTCTACTCTGCTCACTGCATAACTATGTATTGTAGTGAGGAGGGGGCCCCCGGCAACGAGCATCATTGCTCAGCTGGGAGCTGCGGGAGATACGAGACACATGGGGGGTGACGAAGGAAGCGATGGCGGGCATCGTCCCCGAATCTTGGCTGGAATGGAGTCTAGGCGCAGAGGGGTACCTGACTCCAAGACCCCCAGAGGCCGACATGCTGGCAGCGCATGAGACGCCGTAACTACCATTTCGCGCAAACCCCAACAAAAGTTGGGCAAGCTGGCGAACCAAGGTCGGCACGCTGCCCACACTGCTTCGTTGGAGGAGGTGCCGGAGACAGCAAGCCCCCCCGCACCGGGATACCCGCTAGGTGGGACCGAGACCAAGGCCTTCGCCAAGGCTCGCTATAGGAGGAGTCCACAGGGTGCTTGAGCCACGGCACGCCTCCGGGCGAGGCCAACGGACTCACTACGTGTCATACCTGCAGCAGAGTTCGTCGACATGGGAAGGTGCTTCATGGGGATAGAGGAGCATGTGGCAGTAAGGTGCCCCTGCTGCGATGCAGTTGACGTGGACATCCGCCATGCATATATCTGTCCCAGAGCAGGGGCGCGAGTCAACCAGCACCAGCCGGTGGCCCACGCGATGTCCAAAACGTTGAAGCGGCTAGAAATCCAACACCAAGTGGAGAGCGGCGAACCGTTCGCCGTAGACCGAAATCTGCGGATGGACCTTGTGTCAGGAGAGGAGGTCTCCGAGGCTCTCTCAACAGGGAGTATAGGGAGAAGTGCATCCTGCTGGACGTCACCCTTGCTGACCCTCGAACGCAGTTATACCTGCGAGGAGGCAGTGCTGATCACGATGGGTCAGCTGCCGCTACTTCCGAGGTGCGTAAGCGCCAACACTACGCTCATCCGGGACATGTGTCCTTTGACGAACGGAGTCACAAACTTGCCACTATAGCAGTGGAAAGCTTTCGGCGTCTCGGGATAGAGGGCAGTAAATTCATCGACCAGCTGGCAGCTAGTGTCGTGGGGGGGAGGGGTGGTGGGTCGATGGGAAGGAAAGGGGTGGTGAGGGAACGCCTGTTTCGAATCGTCTCGGTGACTACACAGGTCGCCATTTCGTGGAGGCTGTCGCGCTTCAAACTCCAGCTTAGGGACCGCCAGGAAGCGATAAGGAGCAGGGGGGGGGGGTGACAGACCCACACCGATGGCGTGGGGATGGAGTTTGGGGGCGGCTTAGGACATAAAAATAGAATGTAAAGAGAACATCTTGAGACGGAGGAGGAAGCAAGGATAACGATACTAGAGCATTGTAGATAAAGCATAGCGGGAAGTAGACATAGAAAGTAGCTAGACCTCAGCATAGGTTTCCTTTATTTCCGTCGTTTTCTTTCAGGAATGTTTTGAGTGATGAACGCTGAAGCTCATGCTGCGCATTGTCCGATGGCAGGCATAATAATAATGTATTGTAGTTTTTTTTACAAAAAAGCTTGTATCTCTTCTATTACGGGGGTCCATAGTTAACAGGACCAAATTTTGTTAGTAAAAATAGGTAAATATGTAGGTTTTTATGTATACCATAGGTCCTATTAAGTATGTACCCCCGTAATAGGATTAAAGAATCGGCACGGACACTCGTTGTGTTGCAATTGTGCAGCTGGACGTCGACTGGTGGAAAAAACGAAAAAACGGCTTCTTGTATTATGAAGAACATACACACCGATGCTGCAAGTGTTACACCTCTTGTTCCTTTTTCTGTTTTTTTTATCGCTTCTTGCCTTTGCTTTTTGTCCTTTCGTACGTGTCTTGCTGGTGTTGTTGTTTTTTTTCTCACGTTAACTCTCAAAACGAAGGAGTCCATGGTCGCACTCACACAAAGCTTTAAAGTGCTGAAACCCTAGGAAGATCCGAAAAACAAAAAACGAAATTTGGCTGCCTAAGTCCTCGTGCCACGAGGTCTGGTTTCGTGTGTGGATGAGCGTGTTTCGTTTGTTTCGTATTTCGCCTGGCGGATCCTCTCCGGGGCATGGTTGACGAAATCAGAAAGGAGACAGCAGACAGACAGCAACACCGAACAAGCAGATATGTACCAGACTGATGTCCATCTGTCCATGCCACTTGTACCACAAACTGCTGCCTGCGGCTTACCTGTTACTGGAGGGTTCATTTTGTTTCGTTTTTGCGTTGTGCTTCGGTTTGCCTGTTGTTTCCCTTCGTTTATAGTATTGCACTGTTTATACCTGGTATGTGGTATTGAAGTTTTCCTTTTTTTTGTGTTATTTGCCACATCTTCTGGGGGGCGCGACACTTTTTCCCCCCCCAATTCGTTTTCCTTTCTTTCGACTTTTCCCTCTTTCGTTTTCCTTTCTTTCGACTTTTCCCTCTTTCATGTAATGTGTATGATATGTTATGAGTGTTCTTCAAATTGAACCGTTCTTCCTGCCCGTCAACATCCAGCACAACCAGTGTCCGTGCCGATTCTTCATTACTACTATTAATAGTGTGAGATACCTGGTACGAGTTTTGTGGTCACTAAACTACTGTACACGGTGTATTTTGGTTGCTGGCGTATGTATGTATGTTGTGTCGGCCGCACCTAGTGCGAAGGCATGGTATTACGTAGGCTATTAATGCATCACGGTGTGTTATCTCTGTGTCGTAGTCTGTGACCACAGAGCTCGTATCTTTCTAGGGTGAAGAATCAGCACGGACACTAGGCTTGCTGGATGTCGACGAGTAGAAGAACGGTTTAATGTGAAGAACACACACACACACACACACACACAGAGATACTACAGCACATTGATATGCAGTAAGCAGGGTAGACAATGCAATGCCATGTTGATTATACTCGATACGGCAGGGACGACATGCACATTTTATGAAAGAGAGAAAACAAAAGGAACACACAGACAGTTATTAAAAGTATAAAACAGAAAAGAGAAACAAATCGAGGGAGAAACAATGGCATTGCATTGTCTACTCTGCTTCCTCCATAACTATGTACCAGGTACTATATACATACTGCTGATATATCACGGACATTTGTGTCGCAGTTTTGTTACCTCGGAGCTTGTATCTCTCTATTAATAGTCTAGGATCGAAGAATCGGCATGGACACTGGTTGTGCTGGATGTCAACGGGTAGAAATGAAAGTTTAATGGTTAATGTTCAGAACACACACACTGCTGCTGCTGTGCCTGATACTACTACACTACGTACAGAGGTAGTGTGTACGACGTGCAGCATCCCCGATGGCTTGGTAGGTGGTCTGCGTGCCTATCAAGATCAATTTCGTGGGTTCAAGTATCACCGAGTGCATGCTCGTAGGGACTTTTTCTTGCATTAAAAAAATCGATACGCGGAAAGCGCGAGAGCGTGAGTTAGCTACATTCGATGAAAATCGACGAGCAGTGGGAATGCTGAACCCTATGCGCGACAAAAAAAGGCATGTACCGGGGGGGAGAAGGGACGACACCTGTGACCACGGCTTGTCCAGAAGATCGCCGAGGCAGGGTAAAACCTCCTACAGCAGTACGATTTGGGCTGGAAAGTAAAAAGTGATGGAAATAAATAAATAAATACATCAGAAGTATTTTCCTATTAATAGAACGAAGAATCAGCACGAACTGGGCGTGTGTGCTGGATGTCTCATTTCGATAGGGTAGAAATACCGGTTGAATGTGAAGAGCACACATTCGAACTGGGTGTGCTGGATGTCGACAGGTAGAACTACCGGTTGAATGTGAAGAGCACAACATCCATAGTGACAGGGATCATCAACTGTCAATCAACGTGTTCCCTACATCTTTACTGCTTTCTTGCATACACAGCAACATAGCCGTTCTATAATCTGTGGTTGCGCTTCGCACCACCCACCACATTCATCGGCATTCATCCGATCACTGGTTGTATATATATTTTTTTCGATTATTTTTTTTTTAGTATGTGTGTGTTCTTCACTTTTCCAACCGTTCTTTGTACCCGTCGACATCTACCTCAGATACCAGGAGGTACGTATTTTTATCGTTGTTTGTTATTGCTGTGTTCAGGTTTGTTTGCCATCCGGTAAGACAAGGCGTGGAAGTGCTGCAGCTGTAGCCGACGTTGTATACCCCCCGTCCGTAGGCACAGCAGTATGAAGCTACAGACAGAAAGTGGGGTGCCATTTTTTTTTCGTGTATTCTTCTTCGGGCCCGTTTATTTGTTTTTTTTTTAGCCATCCAGCACACAATTGTGTCCCCTCCAGGGATATAGTTATTAATAGTGGTCCGATGTCTCGCAGGGCGCCCCCGGGAGGGCCGCCGGAGACAAAAAAAAATGCGATATCCGCGCGAGTGAGTATATACCCGAAAACCAAGTAACAAAGTGCTTCCGAATCTCGAAAATGGCGTGTATCGGGATCAGAACCTATATACTAGTATATTTTGTTGTATAGAAAAAGGGTCTACAAAAAAGAACGCCTGCGGCGAATTCAAAAAGGGGGCTCATTTGTTTTTTTCGCCAAAGAAAGGCGAATTTGAAAATTAGCTATTAATAGTGTTTCAAAAGAAAAAATCGCCTTCGTACGGGGAACGAAAAAAGCCTGCGGCCCAAAAAGTTGCGCGCCCAAAATCGCGTGTTGCGCTGCGGAAAAAACGGCCATTTTGACCAAAATGTTGCGCCAGCGCAACAGCCCGACAGCTAAATACATCCCTGATCCCCTCTACTCGTATAAACGTAGGATTGCAGACTTTCGGCACGGACACTGGGTGTGCTGAATGCTGACGGGTAGAAAGAATGGTTTGACGTAAACAACACACAACACAAGAGAAACGAAGCTCTCTGTGGTCACAACTACGGGACACATGTATTTTTTTCATGTTTTTACATTTGTACGAATACTACAACACTTTTGACATGTGTTTTGTTCTTCACATTGAATCTGTTTTTCTACTGCATGCAGTAGTACTGCCGTAGTACTGCTGTAGTATTGATTAATAATATAGCACCCTTCGACAACCAGCGCAACCAGTGTCCGTGTCGATTCTTCGTCTAGAGCATCGGAGTAACTCCCATCTGCGGTAACAGCAGTAATAATGCACGTCAAACACCCCCGTTGCCCCGAAAACTCCTTCACTGCTGCTGCTGCTGTCGTCAAAGTAGTTTCGCATCCACAACAATTTTCGGTTTACAATTTGGCAAGATGAATAATACGGTAAGGGACCGTAGTAAATAGGACCAAATGTTGGTGGTAAAAACGGGGAAATATATAGGTTTTTGTGTGTACCGTGGGTCCTATTTACTATGGTCCTCCGTAATAGGAAGCATTGCTATTAATAATATACACTGCTGCTGTAGCACCTAGAGCACCAGGCGGGCGTTTGTTGTGAGTGGCTTGAACGTCTGTTGCGCGCGACCCAACAGAAACCTTAGGTCGTGTAATTGCGGTCCCCGCAACACGTACCGAAGGCGCGCTGCGCTCCCGTGCGAGGACCCCCGGAGGACCCCCGGAGGACCCCCGGAGGGCGCTTTATTCAACACATGTGTGAATATACGCCGGAAAATTACTTAGCAGTGTATACGTTTCTTAATATTACGGGGGTTCATAGTTAATAGGACCTAACGAGTGCATGCTCATAGGGACTTTTTCTTGCATAAAAAATTGATAAGCGGAAAGCGCGAAAGCGTGAGTTAGCTACATTCGATGAAAATCGACGAGCAGTGGGAATGCTGAATGAACCCTATGCGCGACAAAAAATAAAGGCATGTACCGGGGTGGAGAAGGGACGACACCTGTGACCACGGCTTGTCCAGAAGATCGTCGAGGGTAAAACCTCCTACGAGTGGGCTGGGAAGTAAAAGTGATTAAAAAAAAAAAAAAAAAAATGGTACACATAAAAACCTATATATTCACCTATTTTTACTAACAATATTTGGTCCAATAAACTATGGTCCCCCGTAATAGCGGCTTCCCGAGCCTCGAAGCAGGATGCCAGGATGCCCTTATGAATATTGGAATATCGCGACACGTCACAGCAAGCAGCAAAAGCAACAGCAGTCACTACAGCAGTAGTGTAGCTCCCCAACATGGAGTAAAGCCCCCTCCCAGCCCCCATCACTGCCTCTCACGTAGTGTTTCGCCCTCCCGAGGGTAAGTTGCTAACGATTTCGCCGAAATCTGTAAATAATGAGGTAAGATGTGTCCAAACAGGACGTACAACGTCCGGAGCGATCATAGAAATACTACGAATAGCACACCGACACCAAAGAGTAGACAAAAAAATATCCCCGACCCGGAGGCAGGATGGATACACAACGAGAGGAGGGAGCTAACCCGGCGAAAAGAAAATGTGGAAAAAATATGGGAAAGACCAACAAACGTTTATCGGTAGTTTTTACTTTTTTTCCTTCCCATTGCCCGTTCTCCTTCTCCCTCTCTAATCGGAACTTAGATCTGGGGTCACAAAGCAGGCTCTTCTCCCCCATCCCCACTATTGTGGTACGTGCTTTTATTTTTGTCGCGGGAAGGGTACAGCACACAGCACTCCCTCCCCTCGTATGTACTTGGGGGCGGCAGTCGACTCGTTCAGTCGTGCAATACCTCCGGGCATGATACACTAGTATTCTACTGCACAGAGCGGCGACAAGGGGAGAGGGGGGGGGGGGGGGGGGGGGGGGGGCAGCCGTACTGATGCAGCTGTTGACAAACGCAAAAAACGGAATGTTAGATCGGGTAGCAGTAGCAATGTATCGATCCGACTATTAATAATAGCCTTGAATTCTTGCAGTTTTTTGTTTGTTTCTTGTTGAGTTGTTCAATGACGGGGGGGGGGGGGGGGGGGGGGGGGGGGGGGGGCAGCGGCAGTACCGACACTTGACAACGCTACTGATGAGAGCAGGAAGGAGACGGCGGAGGTTGTGGTAAGGTCCCCGAATCGGTTTTGTAACCGAGACGAGAACTCATGTTACTCTCACTGCCTTGAGTACGATTCTCTCTCTCTTAGTTCGTGCGTTTTGCCTTGTTTCGCTCTATATTTCCTCCCCCCCCCTGCCGTCGGTGAAAACCCGATATGCTCCGTCCCGGCATTGTAGGGATGCGAGGGTCTATGGTCATACGACTACGGTCATGCTGAGATCGAGTACATCTCTCCTATCGAGTACCCCCCCCCCCCCAGTCTCTGCCGGGGATAGCCACGGCCTTGCTCGTGTCGTGCCCCGGGGGGCGTGCTGTTCTCTTGTTTTTTCTCCAAAAAGGGTGTCTCCAGTGTCAACTGCTGTCTAATCGTTGTGTATATATTAAAGTATGTGCACATCAGTCTATCTAGGTAAAAATAAATAAGAGATCGGGTAGATCAACACTATTAATATTACAGGCGACCGTAGTAAATAGGACCTACGTTACACACAAAAAAACTATATATTTACCTATTTTTACCAACAATATTTGTCCTATTTACTATGGCTCCCCGTAATAGCATTCTTAGCTTTTTTGCTTCGCGACAAACAGGTCGGAGGATAAAATCCAGAACAGCTCTTGTGTGTGCGTTTTTTTTGTTGGCAGTAATAAGGAGATCGTGAACTACAGTTGGCAGTAATAAGGAGATCGTGAACTACAGTAATAGCAGCGTGTCCTGTCCAGCATCGACATCCCTGTGTCTCTTACCAGCTTACACCTTTGCACTACTCGTACCTTCACAGGGCCTAGAGCGGGTAAGACACGACTAGAAACATACCAGGTAGTAAGAAACACGTTCCTACTGGTCCAGCTGCTGCTGTGGTACTGGTGCGAAACGTGGGCACTGCCGTTTTATACTGGTACCTGGTATGTGGCACCGGGTGCCTTGCTATACATTTATTGCTGCTTTATTTGCCATCTGACAGTGTATAGTGTCTATGTCCCATCACACAATATCCACATATAGAAGGGAATCCATAGTCTAATGACTCCACAGAGATGACCAATCAGACCTGAATACTTGACGAAACTAGACCCAAAACGAACGTAAACCCCCCTAAAAATATCTGCACTGCAATCACTTCTGCCCGCCCTTTCCTAATTCCCCTGCAATTTCCACCACCTCCCTGCACCTACCACCCTGATAACCCTGATACCTGCTGCTCCAAGAGCGAAAAGTTCTCTCCCCTCAAATTATTTAAAAAACGCGTCGAATGACAGTTCGATGTTCTAATAAGTGGCCGGGTTTTGACTGCAACGCGCAAAAGGTTGTGCGGTGCAGCTGCTGAATAGTAGTGCTTAAGGTCGTACCTAGAAGGGTCTTCCCACACCGTCCTGCTTCCTCTAGAGTCTGCAGCCGTCCGAGTATTCCCTCTCCACCCCACACCGTCTGCCTTGTTACACGTACACAGGATGACACCGCTATCCACTCATCGTAATAATGTTATATTCCATTGGGGTATCCAAAGCACGCTCAATAAGAAACAAGAAAGCTGGCCCATGATGGATTTTTTTCAATGAGAATGGGTGCGTTATACACTCATTTCATTATGTAGCAACGAATCCCGAATTTCTATATTTTTGTTGTTGATCTAAGCCTGCCATTCTTGTTGTTCGTTTTCTTACTATTACGGGGGGGCCAGTGTAAATAGGACCTACGGTACACACAAAAACCTATATATCTCCCTATTAATACTAACAAAATTTGGTCCCATTTACTATGGTTCCCCGTAATAGGAATCCTGTACTGCTGCTGCTTTACTCCTACTACCACCTATCAGGTATGTATATACTACTACCGTAGGTATTGTTATGATACTGCCTTGAATGAGGCTGACAACCCGGTAATTACCTACCTGGGTTCAGATATTGGGATCGTATTTGTAGTACTTGGGAGGCATTTCGTAGATGAAAACCAGGGGTTTTCCCAGTGAGGCACGAGCTCGGCTCTTAGCCTCCGCGTGCACGAAAGGAATAAAGCTACTCTTCTTCTATCTCTAAGCAATCGGCACACCATCGAGTACCGACTTAATAGGCAAACCTGTGCAGGTGTTACAAGGATTGCCCGCCCTGGGCTGGGTAGTCGATCGATCTTTTTCCCCTATAGCTCAGTAGGTAACACCGTCACATTTCGCGTCGTCTAGGTCACGGGTTCGAACCTCACTTAGAACGATGCTTTTATAGAAACGCTTGCGCGTGCCTTAAGAAAAAAAACACATCTCACTGGTTCCCCAGGTAGGTGTTGAAACGAAGCGGGTAGGTCAGCGTACAGACGTATACGTACGGTTCTGACGTCCCAAAGATGCCGCCGTTCAGAGGGGGAGAGAGAGTTGTAAGGATTACCCTGGGCTGGGTAATCGATCGATCTTTTACCCCTATAGCTCAGTAGGCAACACCTTCACACAGGGATACAAAGTGTTCCGACCTTGATCTTAACAAGTGGCGTCGTCGGCTTGATTTCCTTCCGGTATGCCCGGCGCTGATGCTCGCCGGCGCGTATCAGTTCAACGCTGCAAGCCCTGTGCCAACCCCCACGGCCGTGGCGACGTGCCGAAGTATTTGCTGGCGGGGTTGACGCAATACGTCCCCAACAACTTCTCTAAGAAATCCCCCCCGTACCATGTCACCCTGGATGACGTTCCGACCCCTCTTCAACGACTCGAAGTGGAAAATATCACCGGACACCAATCGGTTAGAGGTCGAGGTGGCGTCATCGCGGTGATGTACTAGACGCACTGGGCAGGACTATCCCGTCCATCCTGGGAACGGGAAATGGACCTTCAGCTTTCATTCAGCTGTCTATCGCATTATATGTATATACAACAATATATATATATATGTGCCGGTAAATACAAACACCACCAGGAGTAGTTTACCAGAATCATCGTACAGTATAGGCAGGAGACATAAATAAGAAAATTGAAACCTATCCCAGGCTGAACTTCTTACTTGAGAAGGGGGGCGCGTTATCCACTAATTCCAGTAAAACGACTCCCGAATTTATTATTTCCTGTTAATCTCAGCCTTTCTTAGTGCTCGTTTTTTCATCAGGTACCACGTACATACACTGGCACTGAATATCTCAACCGAGTAGTTTGATGGTGTTACAGGCATGACCTGATATTGTACTCGTAAACCAGGGTATAGTGCTGGTTGTTGCCGTGTCCCCTATCCCCTTAGGAGGCGTTCGGCCGTTTATCGTTGTATCGTATGGTTATCGTTCATCGAGTTATCGAAACTAGTATCGAAATACCGAACTTGTTTCGGTCCGATAATTTTGTTTTTGTTGAACGATATATCGAAAGTTTCGGTAAGATATCCAACACTAGTGTGTGTGTGTTCTTCACATTAAACCGTTTTTTCTACCCGTCGACATCCAGCACACATCCAACCAGTGTCGTATCGATTCTTGAAAAAATCCTATAATAGAGAGTTACAAGATCTGTGGTCACAAAACTACGCCCAAGAGATACCAGGTACTACATTTGTTCTGCAGTAAGCAGAGGTAACAAGGCAATGCCATGCCGTCATACTGGATACGACAGGTACGAGATATACCTTCCTATAAATTAGAGATAACAAAAGGAATATAGTTTAAAAAAAAATCAAAGAGAAAAAGGAAAAGGAAAGATAAAATGACACTATGTCGTGCCTCCCTCAGGAGATGTGGCAGACAGTTGAGAAAGAGCGAGCTAAAGAAACGCCACCACTACATGCTACATACAAACAAAGTAAGACTCAGAACCAAGGAAATAACAAACACACCGAAGCACAAAGCACCCTCCAGGTAGCCGAAGTAGTTTGTGGTACGAGTAGCATACCCAGGTTCTCCCTACTATTAATAGTCCGCCTGGACCTTGCTACCCTGTCTGCCGTCTCCGTCCTGCGCCCGTCAACTATGCCCCACCCCCAGAGAAAATGGGTCAGACAATACGACACAACCAAAGCAGGCTCGCCATCCACCCATGCCACACGACTCCTTTCGTAAGGACAAGAAGCACGCAAGGATGAACTAGAGAAAGAAAAAGCACGGAAGATCAAGCGCAAAACATAAACATAAGACAAAGGAAGACCACGTTCGAACCAGCTGCACCAGTTGGCGGCACGAGTAGCGTAGACATGTTCTACTTCCTAGTCGACCTGGTGCCTCGCTACCCTGTCTGCCATCTCCTTCCTACTTTCGTCCACCGCAGTATCCCTTCTACTCCTCCTGTTGCCCTCCCTCTCCGCATTCCCTCAGTTGGGTGTCCTTCCATTCTGTTGCCCCCCCTCCCTCCATTCCCTTGGACACCACCCACGGCGGATGCTCGGCGCTGCCTACTCAGCTGGGCCTCATCCTCTTGCCACCTCACCATGAACCGTTCGGCTTCTTCAAGGACCCCCCGGTACCACTTCCCGGAATTTTTTGCTGCAGTGGACCACAGCACGGTCTCAACTCCAAGCACCAAGGGGGAGTGTTCCGTTAATCCTTCGGTGGCTCGGAACTCCCTAAGGTCTTCGACTATGCATCTATGCCAAGTCTTAAACTGTCCGCCAGGTCTCGGGTTTTCCCCGCCATCCATCGTCCCGAACATCACCCGACTGGATAATCGCTCCTTGCTTTGCCGTGCCGCGCCCCCCGCGAAAACGAAGCCGCCGTTTACGGATGGTCGTTTCGATGCTTTCGCAACGTGTAACCTTGAGGGCCTTCGCGTACGAGAGGGTGGCGTGGTCAGCGCAGAGTCGGCGCTGGAAGCCAATGACTCGCAACAGGACTTGGTGGTGAGCCGTTCGAAGCTTGGCAAAGTGTTCAGCTCTGAGGGTCCACGTCACACACCCCGTACAGCAGCGTCTCGATCACCTCGGCCTTCAGCATTCGGACTTTCAAGCTAAGCGGGGCGGTCGTCCTATCATACAACTCCGGGCCGAACCGTTTGAGCCATGCCCGCGTGAGACGGATCCGTCGGTCGATTTCGAGCGAGAGGTCAGGGTTTTCGTGGATATTGCCGCCTAGGTACAAAAACTGGGCCGTCTGTTTACACGGCGTCCCCGGTGGCTTGGTAGGTGGTCCGCGTGCCTGTCAAGATCAATTTCGTGGGTTCAAGTCTCACCGAGTGCATGCTCATAGGGACTTTTTCTTGCTTAAAAAATTGATAAGCGGAAAGCGCGAAAGCGTGAGTTGGCTATATTCGATGAAAAAATCGACGAGCAGTGGGAATGCTGAACCCTATGCGCGACAAAAAATAAAGGCACGTACCGGGGGGGAGAAGGGACGACACCTGTGACCACGGCTTGTCCAGAAGGTCGTCGAGGGTAAAGCCTCTTACGAGTGGGCTGGAAAGTAAAAGTGATGAAGAAAAAAAAAAGAAAAAAAAAAAAAAACCTCTGGCCTGTTGCTTCAATGACGAGCGGTGGGGCGAGGGTTGCCTGGTCTGGTGCTCGGAGAAGCATTTTCTCCGTCTTCTTTTCCGATGCCGTGAAAGGCCTGTTGCATCGAAGACAGACACGATGACTGTCATTATTTTCGAGAACCCTTCAGCCGACTTCCGAGACAATTCCTGCGTCATCGGCGTACAATATGCCCCATACAGCCCGTCGCACCCATGCCAACGGCTCCTGCTCCTCTGGTCCGACTACTCCATCATCATTGAGTTGAACCAAATCCCTGACGATGGCTTCGTCTTTCTTGGCTGAAGCGTGTACTAGTACGACGTGTACACAGCAGGGAAGAACACCTTGAACAGAAACGGTGATAGCATGCAGCCTTGCCGCAGCCCCTGCGTGACTTCAAACCATTCCGAGTGCTCTCCGTCATCCGTGCGCGCGCGAGCCCACATGCCGTCGTGTAAATTGCGGATATTTGTAAGCACCTTGGTTGGTACGCCAAACAGAGCGTGTGAGTACCTTTCACGGCAGCTCTCGGCCGACAGAGTCGTACGCTTTCTGCAAGTCGATGAAGCACACGTACAGCAGTGGGATTTTCCTCTGTTGTCCGAGCTCTTGCAACCGGCGCACGACGAACAGTATACCAATCGTTGTTGTGGTATGACATGGAACTACTGCTGTACTATTAATAGCAAAAATAACTCTGGCGGAAGATCATTGTGGATTCACTATTTTATCAGGAGGTCGTTGTGCGCATTCATGGCCAAAGCGCATGCATGGCCAAAGGTCGTCCGTTGTCGTTCGTCGTGAACACACCCACAACTATTAATACCATATCGGCACGATAGTTGGCCTCTCTATTTTGGTATAGCGATGGCCCTCACAATATTCTCGATGAATTGATAGTGCTTGTGTATCTCGCTTGATCTGCCATGTATTACATACGGACAGCAGTGGTGGGCGTGCTGGATGTCGTCGTAATTTGTGTTGTTGAGCCATAACTTTGTAATTTTCAGGGCTCTTCACGGCTCATGACCCGACCCGCGGGTCGGGTTGAGAAGGTGTTCAGAATCTCTCGGGCCGGGTTGGGTCGGGTTGGGTCGGGTCACCCTTACCCAATCTGACCCGACCCGACCCGACCCGCGAGATTGTGCGTGACGCGTGAACAGCCCTAGTATTTTTTTTCTACCGGTCGGCATCCGGTACAACCCTGCCCGTGTCGATTCTTCATCCTATTTTACCAGATTACTTACCAGAACGATGGAAGTGAGGAGCGCGACAGACGCCCCCAAATGATCGAAGTCTTCACTGCATTTAACCCCTTTAGTACAGCAGTCCCGATTTGGGGACAAACCAGTCTAATTCCAAGTGATTTGTCCCCAAAACGGGACTGCGGTACTCAAAGCTGCTGCATAGGCGTTTCTTCTACATTTACTGACTGTCTTCCAACTACAACCCTAGCATCGTATTCGCTAGGAAGCGATGAGCGGCACCGCAGAAAACATGTACTGCTGTATGTATAGGGGCTGGGTGGTCCCACCGTCACTAGCATTTTTTTATTGTTAGGCGATGCGCGTCAGCGCGTGAACCTTGCGTGGTGAAGTGGGTGGGCGGCGGGCGGGCGGGGGGGGGGGGGGGGGGGGGGGGGGTACTGGTAATACCAAATAAATAAAAAATAGACCACAGCAGGCAGTGTAGAATATATATGCAACTACCAACAACACCAAGTAGAGAAACATTAACAACACCAACGCACACCGACAACAGAAAACAACTGGCGAGAGGGCGGGGGGAAATAATCAACACACACAAAGAACAAGAACACCAACTGGCGGTGCCGACGGAGTGAAAAATCAACACACAACAACAACAACAATAAGTAAGCGCAAACTCAAGTCATCAACCACAAACAGTTGAAACAACGCAACACCTAATAATGCAAAAAATATCAGGTACCACCAGGTAGTAACGAACGAAAAGCCACGGCTTCTGTACACCAGTACTAGCAAGTACTGCTGTACTCGTGCACGAGCACAGCAGGTCCTGGAGTAGTTTTAATCGTATGCTATCTGGTATCAGGTACTTTAATATCTCATCACGTGGATATCGACCATGATGGTACAGTCCCCGTTGCCCTGATTTCAAGCCAACATATTTATGTGAAACCCACAGACAACTTGATCGAGTTGATCGAGTAACGGATTAGAGCACCTACCACGACCAAGCTCAACGAACTCAGCGTGGATTAATACGCGAACAGAGGAGGGTAGTGCGCGCAAACAAGGCACCTCTATAGCCATCGTCGGTGTCAAAATCGATGGTGCTTTGGGCGCGCAAAGCCAAGCTCAATCCACACACGAACGAACAGGGGAAGAAAGAACAACTATTAAATAAACAACCCTCACGCTCTGAGGGAACACTCTCAAAAGATTACTTGTACCTGCAGACACGTGCGACCACTAGATACGGAGAGAGGGAAACCCTCTGGCTCCTCATTGTTCAGAGAGATCCAAGCTCTAGTGACCACCAAACTGCGACACGAAAAAACATCGTAATAATGTGACGAGAGCAATCGAGGCGTTGCGCGCAGCAATGCAGTGCGTGTAGCTTCGTTGTGGCACAGGGGACGGGGTTTATCATCCATCCCGTCTCTGTTGAGAAGTTTCAATCGATTTCAGTACAATCCCCCCTCCCCCTGTGCTCCCCCCCGGCATTGTAGGGATTCGAGGGTCCATGGTCTTACGACTGCGGCCATGCATGGCATACATGATGAGTACACCCCCTCCCCCTCCCCTACTACCCCCCCCCGCCGCCGCCGCCGCCGCTCTGTGTGCTGCTCTTTTCGGGATATCCCTAGCCGGAGCAGAGTGTGGTGAACCGAAAACGAACACGGCTTTGTCGGTTTGTCGTTTTCTATTGCCGAAATTGTCGGTCGGGTTCGGTCGGTTTTGAAAGCTATAGCAACCAAAAAAAGACCAGACCGAACTGAGCATCTTCCCGGCCGGTTTATCGGCGAAACCAGCCACATGATCAGCATTACGAAGGCTTCCGTGCGCGTGCCTGTGCTGGTATCATAGCGGTTATAATTAGGCATCCGGGGCGTGGTGGACCGGAGGCGAGGTGCAACCCTCCACAGGGCCCCCCGGATGCCCCCCCGGAAAAAAATTGACGGATTCGCGTGAATTTACTCAAAATATACGTCTCTGTGCCCTTAGCCCTCTGGAGTACCTGATATTGGGGGTAAAGGGTTTTCCGTGTTTCACGAAGCAATAGTATCACGGGATTACTCGTTTGAGCGTTTTTCCTCGTTGAAAGCATTGAGCCACCACTTTTTCCTCGACATGTGCGAGCGTCTGAGGGCTTGGTTCATCCTCGGACAGGCGAAAACGTCGAGATTGGTTCGATTCCCTGAAAAAAGAAAACTCACACAGAATTTCGCAACGAAAGTGTCGAAAAAGTGACTTAAAGGGCACAGAGAAAAAAGTCAAAAACAACCTCAACATGTGCAATGTTTTGACTTCGGCGAAATTAGACCCGCACATTGTTTTTCACCTACGGCGAAAAAAGGTCGCACATGAACCGTTTTTCCATGGTGCGCTGAGCGGGAATTCTGACGAGAAAGGTGTTCCAGCGCAACGTCTCACCTCCTTATTATATCCCTCGGTATCATGTATCATTTTGACGACCGTGCGTTGTGAACCGAAAACGAGAAATGGCTCCGGCGTTTTTTTTTTTTTTTTGGCCAAAATGTCGGTCGGTTAGGGATGTGGGCTGTGGGCTAGGGATATCCACATTTGCAACAGGGTTTCCATACATATATATAGGCATATCGGCGTAGGGACAAAAAAAAGACCGACAGAATCCGAGTATGTTTCCGGTTTCGGCCTCTTTTTGGCAACGAAAAGAAACGGCCCAAAAACATCGATTTCGGTCGGCGGCGAAAACCGACAAAAACATCGACCGAGAGAACAACTTTCGGTTTTCGGTTTGCATCACTGATCCGGAGAGTCCAGGTTGAATACCGGGTATATTCGTGTGAGGCGTCGTTTTTCGTTTCTTGTTTCTGTGCCCCCCTCGGCCAAATCCGCCATCCTTCTCAAATGATGACTCCGACGTCGTATGTACCATGTTGTTCACACCTACTGTAATACCTGGTACCTGGTACTTTAGTTGGTTGTTGCTGAGTTCGTAACCTTCTTTGCTTTCTCCTCTTGCACCCAAGTTTCCGTACGAACCTGTGTCAGAGTGGTGGCTAACCTCTAGGCCTTTACTTGCCCTTGGACTCGTATTTCCTCTCGTCCTGTCCTTGTCAAGCATGTCACATTCGCTTCCAATCCTCACTGATGCTTCACGTGGGAGCCTTGGCGCTCACCCGTCAAGGCCATGGCGTTCTGTTGATTGATCTCTAGAAAGGTATAGGCGCAGCTGCCACGGGAACGCGTGGCTGACTCCAGACATGAAACACGGAACTCCTCTTGTATTACATCCTCGCTGTCGAGTTGACTCGCCTCATATGCAGTATAGAGTTACACCTGACGAGTGGCATTGTTGGGCACACATTACCCCGATATCCCAATACCCTACTGCCAAAATCCCTTTCCAGCATGGAACTCCTCAATCTACCTTGGATATTATATCTCGTGTTTCTGAGTACAATCAACATCCCCCCTACTCATTATACACGACCATACTAATATCCCCCCTGCTGCTGTGCATGATCAATATTCCCCCCAGCTCTGTACATGAAAATGTACGACATCGCAGGGTTGATATATCTCAATATTATTATCAACTCGAATCAAGCTCAGAAAGTCAAAAATCCAATCAGCAACTCAAAAATCAGATTCTTGGATCAACACTCAAATCCTCAAATCAGTATTCAAATGCTCAAATCCACAGCCTCTCTGTAGCAAATACATAAAACTCTCGAAATCCAATGCCAGGTAAAACGGCATTTTTCTCGGATTCAGTCAGGTAAAACGGCATTTTCCGCGGAATTGGTCCAAAGATACTCAGTGGAATCTCGTCGATTTAGCACAGTAATCTCCGGGGCCCTCCCCTCGCCAGACGCTACGGTTGTCTACAGGCACACTATCATAATCATTCGTATTGTCTCCAGCGCGCAACAACTTATATACGAATTCGGCGAGACTTGAACCCCCGACCCACCCTAGGGAATTATATAGCACTACCTGCTAGACCACTCAGTCAGTGCTGACTTTGAACAAAAGCACAAATTTTCAAGAACCAAAAAAAAAAAAAACTCTCAATTTCCGAAGTACTACCCAAACCTTCCAAGTCAGAAAACATTGAATATGGACCGCACACGCCCCCAGGCGCTTCATAGTCTCACTTCAACCTCGTCCAAAACCTGTCCCTCTATTTTATTGGAAATTAATGCAAATCATAGATAATATCACAGTAGCCATACTCATCAAAAATAAAATTAAGCTAAGAAAATATAATGCTAGAGATCGCAAGGAACCTCGTTCCTCCGGACAAGAGTTTCTCCTTATATCCCTTACTCCCGCCATAGATACACAGATCGGCCGTCGTGTTTCTGAGCACAATCAGCACGCTCGCAACACCCCCACAGCAATAAAGCAATGTCCATTCTACATATTACCTACCTGGTATTACTGTACAGTAGTAGTAATAATACGTACCTGCGCTAATCCTGTATATATTTGTGGTTTAACTATTCAAGCTATTGCGTGGTGCTCATATTGTATACCAATAGTACCTTACCAGGGCTTACAAAATATGTATATACATATGTATTCAGAACGCTCACAAGTTGTTCTTCCTCTCGCCCCCTCTCCCTCTCCCCACCTTGCGGTCGACCCCCCCCCCCATCCCCACCCAGGTTCCTCTGCGACAACTACTACCAGAGGCTGCAGCTGGTGCCGGAGAACGTGCTAGGCCATCCGCTCGCCCGCATCGTCGACCCGCGGGACGCCTACACCTTGAGAACCGCCGTGTGCCAAGTACTCAACACCAGCGGAGGAGGAGGAGGAGGAGGAGGAGGAGGAGGTGCACCACAGAGCGGAACGCTAGTCGACCTGAGAGTCTCATGCGGCCGAATATCGTGCCAAGCAAGCATGACTATGATTATCGGCAGTCAGGGACTCATCATTGTCACGCGTCTCTATGACGTGTGTTACATGGGGGACGCAGGGGGGGGACGAGGCGGGATGGAGACGGCGGCGCCGGGGGGGGTCAGGGGATTCCCGGACGCGGAACTGAGCTTCAGGCCAGGTGCTTGCAAGCAGGAGAAACTATGAAGATGAAGAAAAAAAATCGGGGGCTGGATTAAGAGGGGGGGGGGGGGGGGGGCGTTAAGCCAGTAGTGGGGCCGTGCTTATCGAAGCAACTTTTGTTGCAACCTCCGCTTTGTTTTTTTCTTGGTTTCGAAACGAAGGCCAAAAGAAAAAAATGGAAAAAATGGAATATTGAACAGGGTGAAAAAAACACGGACGGCGGCTTACGTTTCCAAGTACTCCTTTAATCTGGCAATGTTTTCGGAACACAAGGAGAAAATCGACAAAAATTGAGTTGAATAAGCGCGGCCCATAGCAGAAATATTCACTGGTGGTGACGGTGTATCTACTGTATGTCACCGGTTCGATATTCTGGGCGCAATTGGTTGAAAGCTGGAGCTGCGTGTGAGCAGTACACGGTTTGAATGCAGTAGTCCTGTTTGCCAATTTTGAGTTATACGGGCCGGGTGGAGGTCGGGGTGGGGCCAGGGGTTGCCCGGATGCGAAGTCAAAAGACAAAACAACGCACGCTGGATTAAGGTTGGAAAAGTGCAGCTAGTATTGGCCAAACGCTTGTATCGGCTGGTAGCGATGGTACAGCAACGATCTCTCTACATGGTGCCAGCATAGTATGCGCCAGGCAACACTACCGGTACTATCTAAGCATAGCGGCAACCGTCGCTACTGCGTACACCGCGACACTGCTTAATCCCATCTATTGGTGCCAAGCGATGTGACAGGCACTGTAGCTGGCACTACTGAACCGACGCTATAGAGGAACGACTACTGCTGTGGTGGTGGTGGAGGTGGGGACGGTAGTACTACAGTGTCTCATTCGCTCAGTTTCTATTTGCCTAGCGCACTTGCTAAAAGCAGCAGCTGCGTGTGAGTATTTCACGGGTCTATTGCCTGCGGTTTTATTCATACTCAGTTTTATTCGCCATTTTTTAGCTACATTTTGCGTTCGTATTCAACACCCGTAGCGTAGCTATTAATAGACGCGAACGAGAGGGATCGTGCCCGAGCGCCAATAGGGTGTATACTCTTGCGAGCGAGCCAGGGTTAGATGAAACGACAAGAACCCTCGCGTGACGAATATTCCAGCAGTCCGTCGTTCGCTGTAGAGGCAGTTGGAGTAATTTATGCATCAGGTAGACCATGAAACACAAGTGAAAAACAAGGAAGGGCGGCCGGCTGGATGGACGGACGGATGGATGGATGATGATCATCGTTGGTGTGGTTTAGGGCGTCTTGTCGCACCGTTCCCATGCTGCACGCGAGACGCACGTTTACATGCAGTACGTGTTTGCCTCATGACGAGAAACGGTGTTGGGGGTTTGCCGGGGGGGGGGGGGGGGGGGGGGGGGGGGGGGGGGGGAGGGTTGATGCTACCGAGTGAGTCGCAGCACTCTAGAGATCTGTGGGTGTTGCGGGGCTGACAATCACGCTCTACGAAGTTTTATCGTCCGTATATACGCTTGGCACGCCGATGGAGAGGGAGAGAGAGAGAGAGAGATAACAGTGGTTGCGCTCGTCGATAGCGTCATTTTTTTCGCGAGGATGGGCCACGATAGAGTCGCGCGGTTGACCAGCGCTCTGAGCGCTGAATGTTTCAGTACTTCGGGTGCCTGTCAAAGGCGGGTCATACGCAAGCGCGCCACTGCCTTTTACCTTCGGCTAGAAGACTCTTGTAGAGATCCGGGACAAAGGGCCATCTTTGTTTCATGCTCCTGGGTTTATCGGAAGGACTGTTAATAGTAGTACAATACAACGAGCATTAATTAGCGGCAGGTGCAGGTGGGCGGGCGGGGATTGGGAGGCATTTTTTTGGGGGCGGGGGGTAACTAAAAAGAGAACTATCAGACACACGTTGTAGTGCCTAGTGCCTTGTATGTATGTACACGGCACTGGTACAAGCGTAACGATTCGCGCTGCTAATCCTCATGGTAATCGGGGTGTCTGTCTGTGTTGCTTCGTGTTATATCCCCGTGTGTGTCAGGGGGGGGGGTGGTACTCTTGCATCGATTTAATTTTTTAGTTTTCACTCAAAAGGGCGTCATTAATTTTCCGGCAGTAGCAGCATGGTAGTGCTTTTATAGTGGTACTCTACTTGGTATGGTTATAATCTGATGAAGGAGGTACATCAATGTTGCGTTGCTGTAGTACCTTTGTCGTAGTCGGTGGCGAGGGTTAGGCAGCAAGGGTCAAACAGCCCCCTGACCACAGCATACACATATTGTGAGGGGGGAGTTACTCGGATTAGAGTTGAGTTAGTTTTGCCTTACATTCAGCGGGAATACACATAAAAAACTGACTAGCTGATTTTTTCCTTGTTGTTTCCTTAGTGTAGTCATTCTTTCAACTTGTTTGTGAGCCGCAAAAGGACCCACGATGGCGAGGGGGGAATGAGGTGGGGGCGGTTTTGAAGTGTCGATTGGCCCGGACGACACAATAAATACGTTGCTGCACCGTATGGGATGCTTTTTTCATGGAACGAGAAAGTAAGCAGGCAGTTTTGAACAACGCGTTCACGTTAGCCCTTTAGAAGTACTCCCACTTTTTTTGGAGGGGGGATAAACTGCTTGGAAATATCGTGGACTATTCCAGTAGTAGTAGATTAGGATACGTCGTACACGAAGAGGATGAGCTACGTCACTAGCCCTCTGATCGATGGCTTATATAATAGTGAAACTCTCTACGTAGTAACTGTTGGCGCGGCGAGGGTTGCATGCAGCACATAATAGGCTAGCAGAAATTCCGAACGGCGCACAGTGCGCAATGCCCGGGCAGTCGCGCGACCGGTGACGACGCTGCGTGTCGCTTGATTCCAATTTAGTTGCGCTTGAACGAAGACCGGCATACCGTCGTATATGTTTTATTTTTTGTGTAAACAAGGACAATTGTGGGACATGGTATCATACAGTAATGGTCGCTCTATAGTGTCGGCATCATACGCGCCAGCCAACAACACCGGCCCTATGGCGGCAACAGGCCCTACTCCGCAACTGCCACACTGCTTAATCCCATAGTATATGTGCCAAGCCATTTGACAGGCACTATAAGCGGCACTATAGAGGGGTCATTAATGTATCACAGATACCTGGTATCATGGTTTACGGGAGCAGTAGTCTGAGTGATGGGAGAGGTGTGAAAACGTGTGCGCGCTGGCCGCGCCCAACACACATATTCCTTTTGTTTTTGAGGTGCTCTCTGCGGATAGCACTGGCCTTGATATTTCTAAACTTCGTATATATATGATGAATAGCTTGCATCATTTGCATCGTGCGATGCATGCCTCTATGCAATCTGGAATAATATTGCTAGAGCGGTGAGTCGACACGACTTAGGTCACGAACGACCGTAGTTGTTAGTCGGATTTCAGCAATAATAGTCGTTTCCCAGAGGTGCAGACTGTCCGACGTTGGGGATGGTTTCCATAATTGTACCTGGGTGAAGATTTGTTGAAAGCGGGGTTCTTTTTTTTATGCCAGGGCCCCCTCGGCCGGGGATGATTGGTTTGACTCGCTTCGCTCTCCTGATTAAGTCGGAAAACAGGCCGACCATCAGCTGGCTTCGCCAGCCGACTTGCCGTCTAAAGTCAGCTAGTTGGTTAATGGTACGTGCCGATTAGTCATTAATCTTGAAATTCTGCTGATACACAGCTCTAAATACTGAATATTTCGCAGTGTGGCATGGGGAGGTCGGGGTTGATGACCGGTACTTCCTGTACCTGCCAGGCGCTAGTTGGTTGACGGGCGTATTTTCTGTTGATTGCGCTAAATTAAGTGCGCCTGTTCGACTACGAGAGAGAAAATATACACATTGCATAATACATACCTGGTGGTATAGACAGCCACCCGCAGGCGGGACGTGGCGGTGAGGTACGGTGTGGCCTTTTGAGCATTGCCATTGACTTCCAGGATATGCCATCAAAAATAGGTGCATCTAGTCCATAATTTTGTTGCTTGTACGTTATATATACATTGCGCTGCTACTGCATGCAGTAGTGATGATCTGGTAGCTCCGACGGGCATTGCATTATCTTAAGCGGTGTTCCCGTTCCTACTTGCCACGAGAAGGGTTTTTCCTGCCCACAGTTTTTCCTGCCTTCCAAGTTTTTGACATGGTATAATACGTGCTATCAAACATGTTAGTATTTCAGTTTACTGGTCTTCATCGTTCGTACAGCAAAGCTTGCTGTAGCCCATTTATTTTCTTCCCTTCATTGTTTCTTGGTGATGGGCATGGACGGTAGGCTGCGGCATCTTTAGCGAAAGCTAGGAGTGGTGTGGTGGAGAACAAGGGTGGGGTGGTGGGAAGGGCGGGGGGGGGGGGTACGATCGATTAACACGCATTCTCGAACGTGAATGCTTAGTAGCCTGGGGTTCGGAAGCGCCCACCAGTCGCATGGTCACTGGCATCCCGTAAACAAAGAGCTTGACACGGTGAAGAGAATTAATGAAAACGTGTTACTGTGGGCTACGTGTGAACGGTCCTTTTTTTACCGTCTATCATGTGACCGTAGAAGCATGCAAACCACAGGTAGCCCTGGGCTGACCGATTGTCGAAGAGTGTCTCCTCTCAAGCGAAACTTTTTGTTTGCAAGCTCTTCTTCCCCCGCGATACAACCGAGGGCTGGCGTGACATGACCCAAGACTCTTCCTCGAGCCGTATCATCTTGCCTGCGCCACACCCATACTCCTGACTGGTACCCGAAAAACGTGGCCGACACGTCTGTTCAACTCTCGACCGATTGCGGAGAGAGACAGCGCTTCTGGGTGGAAACAGGCACTGATGGACGCTCGAAAAATGCAACTACTCTTGGGCTAGTCAACTCGTCAGAAATGGTCCCTTTGAAAGCTGGACACAAAAGGGCTCGGGAAACGCCTTGTTAGCCAAGAAGAGACGGTGGGAATTGGCGCAGCCATAAGTCTGTGTGCCGGTTTTCGGTACTCACTCGTACGGAATCGTCTGAGAGTCAACCGTTCGGGATCAGGTTGACAAAAACTTTTGTTTTTTTTGCCAGAGTCGTTAAGATCAAGGTCGGGACACTTTGTACCCCTAGACAGGTTTGCCTATTAAGCAAGGTACTCGTTGGTACTCACGTGTGTTGTTTGCTTAGAGATAGAAGAAGAGAAGCTTTATTCCTTGCGTGCACGGGGAGACTGAGAACAAAGCTCGTGCCTCGCTGGGAAAACCCCCCTGGTTTTCCATCTAAGATACGCCTCCCAAGTACTACAAATACGATCCTATTAAGGTCTTAGTCCGTTGGGTTATTGGTTAAAGGTTAACCGATCTCCTACCCAATCTAAGCCTTATAACACTCCCCCCCTTGGAACGGACCGGATATACGGGTCGACGCGCCACCAACACGCGGTTCCAATTTTTGGGGATCCAGAAGTATTTTTTCAGATTCTTGACATGAGGAAATTCACTTTTCTTTAAAAAGCGAGTTCATGGTGGACGTGAGATTCGAACTCACGACCAACGACCCATGTCCTGCCGTCGACGCCATATGTTAAGATCAAGGTCGGGACACTTTGTATCCCTGGACAGGTTTGCCTATTAAGTCGGTACTCGTTGGTAGTCACGCGTCTTGGTTGCTTAGAGGTAGAAGAAGAGCAGCTTTATTCCTTTCGTGCACGCGGAGACTGAGACCAAGCTCGTGCCCCTCTGGAAAACCCCTGGTTTTCCACCTAAGATACGCCTTCCAAGTATTACAAATACGATCCCAGCGCCTGAACCCAGGTAATTACCGGACTTTCAACCTCATACAAAGCAGTATCATAACGATCCCAATACCTGAACCCAGGTAATTACCGGGCTTTCAGCCTCACTGAAAGCAGTACCATAACATTAGCCCACTTTGACGCCATATATTTGGCATTCATGGAACCCCCGATTCCACGAGCTAGAGCATGAGTCGAAGATGCGGCCCTTCAAAATCCACTCCCACACCTCTGAACGGCTAGGTACGTCAGAAAAGAGAAAGAAAGGAATGCCCAGCCTTAAGGGGCAGGACAAATGGTCAAGGAAAGCCATCATCATTCCACCCGCAACGTGGGTAGGGCGAGAAAGTGTCTACGGAAAAAGCGACTTTGAACACAAAACAAACGAGGCGGTCCTATTCCTCAGTAGGTGTTGTCAATTTTTATCCAGATCGCCTCCAGCTCCCGAGCGGGGGGGGGAACGGTAGGACGAGAAGAAAAATAACACGGAATACGCTAAGAACCACCTAAACCCAGCCCACAACTCCCAAAACGTGTCCTGTGCCACAAATGAGTGGCCCGATTACCCAGACCAGCCCCGACACTGAGCGGTGGGGTAGGTGGGACAAAATACTCAAAAACCGTCCCCAACCCAGCCCAAGAAAAACAAACCAGGAACATACCGAGCAGAAAAACCCCGACCCGAAAACTCGGAAAAGATAAAAAAAATAGGAGACCACCCCCCTTAAGTCCAGGAAAACGACAAGAAAAAAATATCGAGTGCAGCCAAGGGTATTTCCCTCCTTCACCTCCCGGCCATGCGGGGTCGACGCCACTTGTCAAGATCAAGGTCGGGACACTTTTTATCCCCAGACAGGTTTGCTTATAAAGCCGGTACTCGTCGGTACTTACGTGTGTTGTTTGCTTAGAGATAGAAGAAGAGCAGCTTTATTCCTTTCGGGCACGGGGAGACTGAGAACAAAGCTCGTGCCTCGCTGGGAAAACCCCTGGTTTTCTATCTATAGGATATGCCTGCCACGTACTATAAATACGATCCCAATACCTGAACCCAGGTAGGTAATTACCGGGCTTTCAGCCTCATTGAAAGCAGTGCCATAACAGAGTCGCACCTGGAAGGACTTTGCGCTGAAAAAACATAAAACATACAAGGGCTGACATGTGCCGCTCTGAGCGGAAATACATTATCCCCGTCGAGGCTTTGGTGTGAAACATCATACCTGGCATGATCTATTCCTGGCCTGAGTGGTAGGTGCTAGCAATACGACCGGGCAGAAGTCAGGTCGGGTCAACGTGCCCAGACTCCAGGGGTAGCAACAGCCTGTTCTGATGTTACAACGGGAGCTATGAATGGGCTAAATTGACGCACGACACGAATTTGGAACGTGGAAGTGTGGTGAGCTTAAGCTTTATTTTTACCAGTCCGCCGGAGGACAAAAAAAAAAAAAAAAAAAGAAAGAAAGTATGATCAGACGGGACAGACAGAAATGCATTACATATTTTTTGTTTCGGAGACCCTAGTACAACGAGGAATGCGAACCCTGATTATACATAACTGAAACCAAAATACGCTCGGCTCGCGCACCCTCAGAGGCTCTGCCCGCTGTAGATCTATGCCTATAAGCCACCGTAGAGCAGAGCCAACGATATGCGTTGCTCTGCTGTTCCCTACGTGTTGACGTTCGAGGTTGGATGGATGGGTTGGGCATGTATTCTTCTGGCATTTGATATCCGCGGTGCGTGTAATAGTTAGGGTTCACTCAGGTTAGGGCGCGGTCGGGACTACCTGCCAATCCGAACAAAAAGCCCCTACTCCGCTGTGTACATACGCAAATAATACACTGGGTGGGTACATGATATTTCCGCGGTTAGGACCTTTTGATCGGCGCCGCCACGCAAGTGAGAGCCTTCTCTAATCCGCGTCTTGGCGCACGCACACTGATGCCTCCTTAACCTCGACAGCTTTAGCACCAAATTTATATATAGGGATAAACGGTGGACGGATTTCCGGGCCTCGCGCGGTTTCCTAAGAGTTTTTTTTCAACGCGGGGGGGCGGAAAGGGCGGAGGGGAGGCCGTGAAGGAAGGGGTACAACAACAGTATCTCCTCTTGACCCTCCAGAAGAATAACAATAGCAGCGGGGGCAGCAGCCCGACAGCTTTAGCACCAGTTTTATTTAGTGATGATACTGCTTGCCGTGTGCGTGTTTACCTGCATACATACCGCACACCTACATCAGGGACTACCCATGTATGATCTTTCTTTTTTTTCATCCTCCGGCGGATTGGTAAAATTAAAGCTTAAGCTCACCACACTTGCACGTTCCAATTTCGTGTCGTGTGTCAATTTAGCCCATAGCTCACGTTGCAACATTAGAACAGGCTGCTGTTACCCATGGAGTCTGGACACGTTGACCCGACCTGACCCCCGAGAGGAGCAGGTGCGATGGAGATAGCCACCCGGGAGAGTAATCTCTCCCGAGACTTACAATCAGGCTGCGTTTCTCTTGATTTCCTCTTGGCCTACGTACACGTAAACATTTCTAAACATTTCATGTTGGTGCCATGCGAAAGGCAGCCTCTCACCCCTTCAAAGCACGCTGCATTTTCTCTTGAACTCCTTTCGATGACGTAACGGTTTTTCGCGCTCGCGATTTACAAAACGCTACCACCCAGGCTACAGGCTCCATAGATGGCTGATGGTGGCAGGCAATATTCGGCTCGTCTCCTGACGAGGTATTGCGATGATTGCAATATTACTCTTAACGTCGTTTCGAGCGGATCTACTGTAAGCGCCATAGAGAGAGATATAGAGATAGCCTGTGCACACCGTTCGCACGAAAACGATGTTCGAATTATGCAATATCCCTCGTCACCCGCTCACCGTTGGGTTTTATACACCTCGATGTTTCCCTTCAGCCGGCATCTGGGACCCACAAAACTCGCACCCGTTCATCGGGGGAGTCCGTCTACAACCACTCCCCACTCGTAAAAAGTCTAATCAACTGCTCTATCTCTCTGACGCCACACCGACGAGGGGGAGAGCCACCAGGAAGAAGAAGGCATACTGTATCCAACAGGGCACCGCAGGAAAATTGGACCGAAGCTATTGATCAATCAACCCGCAGTCACACCAAAAATGGGCCATCAGATGCTCCGCGACTTTGCTATACTTCTCTGGGCGCAAAACCCCGCGTGTCTTGACACTTCCAACTGCTCGCTGCAAAAATTATCCCACACTAAATCCAAGTAGTTTGGCCTCAAAAACGTGGGTTTCGTCCTAGAAGGATATATAGACTAAGTTAAGGTGGAAAGCGTGTGAGATGTGCGATGCAACGGACGACACGACAAATATCACCCCCCTCCCCCCCCCCCCCCCCCCCCCCCCCCCCTGCCGATGCCGGCAGCGGTCGCGTGGACCGTGGGCACTACCGTCCCTTCAGCAATATACCCTCACATCCACACAAGATGGCTGGTAGCATCGGCTGCTTCTTGCGTACCCCCCCTCGTACTCAACAACCCCCCCCAAAAAATAGTCCAATCCCGGTTTTTCGCCGTTTCTAGAAGGTGTGGTGTCCAACAGCCAATGCCGTGGTGAGAATACCGAGCACCAGGAAAGGCTGCGCCGTCGCCTGGTACCTGTGTGGCGTGGCGTGGGAAGGGAGAAGGGCGGAAGGGTGGCGGTGAGGGTTGCAGGCGCGTCAGATGCAAAATGCGGTTGTTGGTAGTACAGTACGTGCATGCAGCAGATAGGGTTGCACCCACTGTGGTATTAGGGTTGGGGTTAGGGTCCTTGCTCAGTTGAGGAGCTTTGTACCTCACGCAAGACCTGATTCGGAGATGAAATGAAAGCTGTTACGGGGGAGCATAGTAAATAGGACCTACGGTACACACAAAAAAACCTATATATTTACCTAATTTTACTAACAATATTAGGTCGTATTTACTATGGTCCCCCGTAATAGCTTGTCCCGAAAAACCATCCCGGAGCCTAGGTACACGTTATCACAGTTTTTTTTTTCGTAACACCCAGACTAGAACGGTTTTTCGCCGACATTGGGTTTTTCCTCATCCGAGAAGCTCCGTCAGTCAGAAATGGTCAAAATGGGCCACTCCTATCGTAAGCACGCGTCCGTAGAGAGGCGTTTCTCCTTCTGCTCTCTTCCGAGTATTGCATCAAAATTATCACCGCACTGTCCCAAAAAAATTCTCACGCTCGGTCGTCGTCCTCCGTCGGTAACATAGAGCAAGCAGGGTGTAAGTGTACAGCCAGCCGTAGACCCTGTTGTTTGCGGTGCTCTACACCTCTCTCGCACGTGGTGTGATATTGCGCACAACATCCCGGGTAAAAAAACCCTGTAAAGAATCGGTCGAGATCCTAGCTACGGCATAAAACATGACAGTATGATTAACGGTTTGGTTCGAGCGAAACAAATGAACCCCGAACAATCACAAACATCTGTCTGTAGTATATACCTGGTACTTAGCATACTGGTAGAGGGTAGATACAAGCTTAATTGTTTGCTTCGGGGGGTGACAAATTAACCCTAAATGGCTATAACAATTACACTAAATAACACACGTGGTGTGCGTAGCAGGAGGCAAAAATCGTAGTAATCGTATACCAGGTAATATTTAATAGTAGCACAGGAGGCGATTCGATATACTAAACGCTGGGAGCGCACACAACGACGTATCCCAATATCACGACACTAGCGGCGGCTTCGCCCGCGCGAGGTCTTGAAACACACGCGTCGACGCGAAGCGACAAATTCTTCTGCAGGTCGCTCGCTCATTTTCCAACGCTGGGAGCATATCCTCAGCTTATCGCGACCTTGGGTCCAGAAACAAAAAAAAACTATTCGCCGTACGCGAAATACCCACGAGGAAATGAGGAGATCCGCATGCGAACCACGCTGCTCTGCTGCCTCGCATTTTACGCGCAGCGCGTTTTCGAACAAAATTCAACAAAAACATACGTACAGAAGCGTAAATAAACACCCTGTTCGACACCCGCATATTTTTTTTGAGCATTAAACAGGACTAGCATTGTCGCTTTTTAGTCGTCTTTTTATCCCTCTGGACCGTTTCTTTGCGCCGAATGTGAGGCATGTAACCTTATTTTTCACTCTCTTTCGCGTGTTTTCTGGCCCGGAGTACTAGGAGAACGACTTACTTGGGCTCGGTCTTCTCAAAATACCTGCGGCCTTTTGGTGAGGGGCATCTGGAATCTGGGCCGGTTCTTCATTTCTTCAGAGGCGGAGTTCTAGGTGATCACGGCGTTTTCTTTTATCGGTCAGAAAAATCGGTAAACGGTTTCCAGAGCTTTGTTCCGTATGGGGTCGTTCCACACCATCAAGCAGCCACGTTTCTTCGAACATTGTCAACGTCTTTTGAATCTCGAACTGTAAACTTAAGGAAGGGGCAAACGGCGCTGGATGCTGGATATCTCTCCCACAAAGACAGGTGGGGGTGAGGCTTCGGGACGAGCGGGTCCGATTCGCCCCGTTTTCCGGGTCAAACACGCCTGCGGAGGTGCTGAAACATCTGTTTCCAGGACAAATTTTCGACTGTGTATAAAGAGATGACCGTAATATCACAGCACCTGGTACTAGTAAAATTCAATATATGGCATAAAAATCGAAGCTGTGACACACAGTTTGGGTGGAGAGAGTTTTTTTTTAAATTATGTAGAGCGATGCGTCTACGAAATGTGGAGTCTGCTGGAGCCATCAGCCGAGCACCTGAGTCGTTCGACATAAATCAACAAAATCATGGACACAGCCCGAGCAAGAAACACCCCAGACGTCGTCAGCCTGTTTACAACAGCAGCACAGACAATGTTCGGCCAAAAAATTAGTTGGAAGTATAACACGCACGATACGTTCCTTGGGACATTTTTTTGGAGGTGATATTCTCGACAACGCAACGAAGAGAGTGCACGCGATACAGCGATACAACAGCAGTACGACACTCTATGGCAATACCTCGACCAGATCTCTCCAAAGCCACCAATCTCGTTGCATGTGCTCCCCTCGGATTGGAGAAAATCGGCCGAGAAATTAATTAACCCCAGGTGTATTATCTTGCGTGATTGTACGGTACATTTGGATACAACTTGCAGAAGTTAACGGTTGGTATATAAACCGTATAAACCGCCAACAACTATTAATATTAATACATGGAAGAATACAGCAAGTTCAGTGTGTGCGTGTTTTTTTTTTTTCTTTTCTTTTTTTTTAATCACTTTTACTTTCCAGCCTAACTATTTCGAGGGACCATAGTTAATAGGACCTATGATACAGACAAAAGACCTATATATTTACCTATTTTTACTATTAATAACAATATTTGTTCCTATTTACTTTGGTCCCCCGTAATACAGCAGGAGGTTTCACCCTCAGCGGTCTTCTTCTGGACAAGCCGTGGTTACAGGTGAGGTGTCGTCCCTTCTCCCCCCCGGTACGTCCCATTATTTTGTCGCGCATTGGGTTCAGCATTCTCACTGCTCGTCGATTTTCATCGAATGTAGCTAACTCACGCTCCCGCGCATTCCGCTAATCAATTTTTAAGCAACAAGAATCTCTACAGTACAAGTATGCACTCGGGTGAGACTCGAACCCACGAAATTGATCATGAAACAGGCATGAGGAAGATCTACTAAGCCGTCGGGGACGCCTACGTGGTACATCGTACCCTAGCATTATTCTAAATTTTTGCTTTTTCTGCAGTAGCTTGCACCGGGGTGCTCTTGCCATCGCATCGTGGTGCGCGTAACAAGCACACCTGATGGGAAAAAAAAAAAGAGCCACTGACACACTTGCTTCCCTTGTAGATAGGACGGCTGCACGCTGCTGCTGCTGCTGCTGCTGCTGCTGCTGCTGCTGCTGCTGCCGTACATTTGATTGAACGTCTCCGTGAGAAAACGAACAAAAGCATGCGATTGCACATTTTTTTTTGTGCGTGAGGTATCGGCACACTTTAGAACTCCACGGCCTAGTATTGACAGCGCACAATGCTGTGAGCCAGCGCAGCAGAATCGCGCCTTCTGCTTTGCCCTCGTGACAAGAGTAGTGATTTTCGCACCAAAGGCCTGCTACTGCTGTACTTGCAACCTGGGATGACTCTCTGCCCTTCTATATGGGCCGTGACAGTATGAAAAGCCCCTTCCCGCATAGAACAACCATGGGACAAAAAGCAGCAAGACGACATGACACGTATACATACACCACTCTGGCCGATAATATAGTCCCCGTTACATATTAATTTCAATATCCCAAACGGTTATTATATTACTGAACAAAATGGTATAAGAAAGGCGGCTGTGTGCGCTCAAACCGCGCCGGACCGCCGAACTTCCCGCCGCATGTAGATACGAGGTGTTGAAACAAAAAAACATTTGTGAAAGAGATTGTCCACACCGCATCGTAGCATAGAAAAGTCCCGAAAACAAAGTCTACACCGCACCGGATATACTGCTGCGGTATTTCAATTTTACCCGTACATCCGTTGAACAGGCGCTTCCTGTACGAAGTATATACGGTGCGGATTCAGCAGGCCTGAGACGTCGGAAAATAACGTCATGTCACCGCCGCGCAACGTGCTGGTAGACTGACTGTAGGGTCGAACAGCAAGCCGTGCGGCCGAACATAAACTCGTACGGTCGAACATTAGACTTGTAGGGTCGAACAGCAGGCCGTGCGGTCGAACATTAGACCGTAGGGTCGAACCGTCGAATCGTATCAAAGGCCGCAGTCCGCACGTCCTCACGGTTTGGCAACGTATGAAAGAAGCCACGAGCAGTAATGTTTCAGCGCGGCGCAAAGTCAGAACGATAACAACAACAACAACAACTGCTGTAGGGTCGACGCGTCGCATCGTGTCAAGCGCCGCGGTCCGCACGTCCTCACGGTTTGGCGACGTAGTATGCAAGGAGCGATGAGCAGTGATGTTTCAGCGCCGCGCAATGTCAGAACAAGAACAACCGTACCAGTACGCCATATGGTCCGTGCAGTCAGTGCAAGTTTGTCGAATCTGTTTTCGGCTGATAACTTTCGAACTACGATGAATTACAAGACAAGCTCATTACAACATAGTCGTAGTCAGTCGTGATCACCACGGCTGAGCGAACAATGCTGTTCAAGCAGTTTTTCTTTCTCGACCAGTCTAAAATCGAGTAAGTTCCAGCTTGTCAAGGGCAAAATCACAGCAAAATCAGCTACTATTGACAAAACCACGATTTTTTCGCGAACTACCGTTTCAACAAACATAGTTTTCATCGGATCACCTGATAGACGAAAGGGATCGCTTGGGGACCTCTATTTCTACATATAATAATATATTGAATGGAAAACTTGTCAGATTGAATGACGTTTCGGGTTCATTTTTTCTGCCTGTCTTTCATTTTTGTTTTTTTAATACATCGGAATATCAGATCACCTGCAGGATCCCGACAGCTGTCGAAATCCGTTGTCTAAATAGTCCTACGAAAAATCTACTACCCTTCAGAACATAACACCTCGGACAAGGTGACACTTGACGCTTTATGCGCTTAATATGTTAGGCGTCAGGGGAAAAAAATCGTAGCATTACGTTACTATTAATACGTTACTGGTTAACTATTTGCTGGATTTTGTTATAACATAAGCTGGCACCTTCACCTCAGGAAGGAATGCGTCGTCAAGTACCGGCGCGTAGGCATTTCGGCAGCATATCCATACGTATACGACTTGGAATTAGATTGAGGTATTTGCAACCAAGATCCGTATTTTTTAGTTGTAGAATAGTTGATGCAAAAATTACCAAATCCTGAGCTTTTCAGCCATTTTTCGCCCTTTTTTCGGCCCAAGAAATTACTATTAATATGAATACCCATCATGGAGGAAACCACGTTTTCCCTCCCGCCCCATCTCCGACGACGACTCTCCAAGAGATATCTCATCCGCCTCAGAGAACGGCAACATTATACTGAAGGTCATTGCTTCATCGGTGATGTGGCCATTGCGTCATGCTCCCTTGCGTAAAATGAAACATTTTAGCGTTTTTGCGAGAGCTTTTCGTGCTGCTCGCTCGCAACTTCGAGTACACGAAAACACCTCGTGAGTTGCTTCTGGTGGGTGCATACGACTGACTGCCGTCTTGCGCACCCGACACCCTCACACATCCCAGCAAGACCATCCCTCAGTTTCGCGGGCTGTAGTAAGTATTCTGTGAGGAGCTGTAGCTGTACGCAAGTGAAGTGCAAAGGTTCAGTTGGGGGTTGGTTTTAGCCTCATTCTGTGCACGCACCCCAAATTTCGACCATTTTCGACCACTGCAGCATCTCTAAGTCGAGATGTAGGCCTGTGTTGAAAACGGGCGGGAGATCAGTCTCGAGAGTAACACAAGCTGCTGTGATGAACCTCTTTCAAGTCACCGTCGCTCTCTGGTAAGCACGAGCCAGCCAAAGTTGTGAACGCAGCGTTGTTACACTATTAATAGCGATGTGTTTTTCTGTTCCGATAGAACATCTAGTAGATATTAATAATAGAGCAACCGGAAACCCGGGAACCAGGGGACGCTTGGGTGCCAGCGTCCCGTGAAAGTGCTATGATATTGGCGGGCGATCGCGTAGCATAATGTTAGAGTGTTGTCTTTGTCCCGTATTGATCGCAATGCATGTGAGAATGTTAGGGTAGGCAGCCCATAGTGAGCAACACTGCACTATGTTATTACGGGCGACCATAGTAAATAGGACCAAATACTGTTAGTAAAAAAAGGTGAATATTCAGGTTTTTGTGTGTATCGTAGGTCCTATTTACTATGGTCTCCCGTAATAGTTAAGTGTGATAGCGGAATCCCTACTATTAATATTGGGTATGGCAACACATGTTGAAGGGATGACGTACATGGTCAATTCAACGTTAACATCATGTTACCGTGTTAGCGACATAAGCCCGTAGCGAGTAACGTTATGTTAGTGTGTCAGCGGAACTTGCCATCATCGTAACACAATCTAGACGGATAACGTACACGGCCAACTGAACGCTCACACAACACTTTGCTAGTTAGCGTGTTAGCGGAATCCCTAGAGGATATCGCAGCACGCTGCAAGCACAACGTATTACATGACCAATATAACTTCAATATCATGTTGCCGAATCAGCCGCAGCAGCAATCCGTATCGAGCGACGTTATGTTAGGGTATTAACGGAAGTCTTGGTACCAGAACATACGTCAAACGGATAACGTACATCATCGGTAAAACACTAGCATTATGTTAATGTGTTACCTGGTAGATCGTATGCAATTTATGTATTAATAGTAACACAACTTAGCAGATAACGCACATCTCCAATCTAACATCAACAATATGTTACTGCTGAGTTAGCTCGTACGTGCGAGTATGCAGATTACGTATTAAATGGATAACGTACTGGTGTTATTGACGGATAACGTACTGGCGGGGTTTCCTATTTTGTTGCGTTTTATTTGCGGCGGATCCTTTCTATAAATATCCCCTGTTGTGGGGTTTTAAATAACATGGAGGCGGTTTTTACCGGGGACACCATGTTATCCTTCTCTCCGCGAGGGATTTATGTAGGTGTTGTCCGCTACTGGGATCTCGGCGAAATTCGATAGCACGGCTGCATTGCGTTAGGGCCCATCTTAACGAGGAACCATAAATTTCTTAATTTGGAAATAAAGTTGAATTTCAATGAATTTCAATTTGATTTCGCTCAAAAATGTGTTTGGGTCCTATCGGGCAACGGCGTATTTTATAGTCGAACAAAAAAGAAATCGGAATAACCTGGAATAGCGCACCGCGTCACACAACGCCCAGTCGACAAACAGCGACTAGCGTAGACGATAGCGAAGGCTTGCGTTGTCGCGTGCGCGCCGCCGCCAGCCTCTTTTTTTTTTTGGTGGCGCAGGATAGGAAGCTATCAGTCTCAGTCTCTTGGGTGGGCGGAGGGAGCCCTCAAGCGCCACGCGCGCAACAGCAACGGTGATGCAGCTATCGAGGTCTCGAACGTATCCTCTGTTTTTTTTTCTCGTTTGCTCGGTTTTCGTGATGGTTGGCCGATCGAGTAGGCCGAAAAATTGGGCTTGCGGCCGCCGCCGTGTTTTTTTTGAGGCGCCACCGCAGGGGTACGATGTGCTATGGTCTGTGGCCGTGGGCGCGGCTATCGCTCCGGTCGCCTCTCGTTGAGGTTTGCGTTTTATCGCCCCGGTCGTGATCACCGAAGCGGGCAAGAATCACCCCAGACTCCACCGGGGGTGTTGACCCACCAAAAACATGCCACATCAAGGCGGATCAATTCCCAAATTGAAAATTGAAATTAAAAAAATCCCACGAAAAATTTCCCGAAAGACTTTTCACTTTAAATTGTTTTTTTTTTTATTTGCTTGGAGAATGCCTGCTCGGTGATTCACTATTCGGCCAATCAGATGCAAATTAAACTAGAAAAAACAATGAAATCAAATTGAACAAAAAAAAAACGTGCTCGATAAGATGGGCCCTTACTCCGCGACGCCGCTTATCCACTAACACAGGAAACACATGATACAGGAGATCTCGGGAAGATCCTAAGGGCAACGTAGTAACATTACGTTGGAACGACTTCGGCCCCAACGGTAACTCAGTAACATTATGTTAGGCCCGGATTGAATAGTGTCGTAGTCTTCATGAGCATCACAACAGTTTTGATTTGTCGTATGATACTGCCGCGCTTTAGTTCTGGAGAGTTCTTCACTTTCTGTTAAGTGTTTTTTTAGAAGAACACTACACATTGTCGGATGGCAAGCATAATGATAATAGTATGGGAACACAGTAACGGAACGCTAAAATCAGATTTTTTCTCACAGTAAAACCATAGCATAACGTTAGAGAGACCTCCGCATTTAGGCTAACATCCTATTAAATAACACAATGTTACGCATCGGCCGGCTTAGACTGTAACGCTGCTAACGTAAGTTAAACGGTACGTTATCCGACCTTAAGACGATCAGACGGGGGGTCCGAATAACGTAGTGTTAGTAGTGCTGGCCACTACGTTATGTTCATGTTAGGGTGTTATGTGTAACACTCCTCTTAAGAGTAACACAGTGATACTGTTTTACGTCTAACGCTATGTAGACACTAACATTATGTATTTATGGGGGACCATAGTAAATAAGACCAAATATTGTTAGGAACAACAGGGAAATATATAGGTTTTTGTTATAGCGTAGGTCCTATTTAATATGGTCCCCCGTAATAGTAGACCTGAGGATATCGACCTGGGCATGTTAGAGTGAGAACAAACGTGTGTGGTCAAATCCTACCATTATGTTACAGTGGTGTAGTGTTAGCGCAAGCACGGATCACGGCGTAACATGCAGTTACTGTACCAGAGCCGGACGAGATCGAGCAGAAACATAACGCTGAGGCGTGCGCACGTTCGTGGATTTCCAGTTAATGTGTTCCCGCCTTACCGTGACTGCTCCCCAGTGATAAAACTATGTCAGCACGTGGCCACATCCCTGTGTTAGGCCCGTGACACATGACGTAGATAAGTGATATCCGAGTGTTACGTTATCGGAGGGGTGCAGCGACATTGAAACATCACTATTTCTGAATATTTACAAGTACAGATGCAAATAGTGTATTCGCCGACTTTTTTTCTTTCCAGAAACACCTGCGCAGGAGAACTAAGCGTTTTAGAGGTATGTACTTCTGAAAATTCGATCGGGCAAATAGACTAGGAAACATGTACCCACCTACGAGTATGGTGCTGGGGAAAACATGTAGAGAAAATTTGCACGGACCACTACCAGTAAGGTCGAACAGCAGGTGGTAGGGTCGAATACGTAGCAGCACAGCACTACTGTATATGAAATGCCACGGCCCTGCGCGGTTCTGGCGATAGAAGTGAAAACAACGAAGCACGAAGCAAACAGCACCGGTATGACGAAGACGCGTACAGGACGTATGTACGCATACGACACGCCTGATATCCTTTAGACAACCTCTTTAGGACTAGTCCCATTTCGGGGACACGTTTCTCGGAATTAGACTCAGATATGTGTTTCTGCGCAGTGCGGTAGTAAAAGGGGTTGCGTACGAAAGTACATCGCACATCGCAAATATGTGAAACACCACCAACCATCACTGTCAACCGCCGCCACCAGGCTTCGTGTCTAGCCCCGTCCCGCAGTCGACCCCAACTCCTTTCTCTGCTTCAGCCGACGCTGGGTGCCTGTGGGTGCTGCGTTTGGGTGGGCGACTACTGTACTACTGTGCTGTTGTTCTGCTGCTTGCTTGACAGAAAATGTCGAAAACCCGGAAGAATGAAAGCTGTTTGCTGTAGAAAAAGGGGAAAAGAGGTGCCACCACTGCGACCGCAACCAGGCTGCTTGCGTCTAGCCCCGTTCCGCAGTCGACCCATCTCCCTTCCTGCTTCGGCCGACGCTTGGTGCGTGGGCGGCTGTTATGCTGGTGTTGGTGTTGTTGCTCGGTTGCTCGCTTTAGACAGCTTGATCCTGCTTTCGGTCTGTTCGGAGATTGTTTTTCCGGAGAGTTATCGCGGTCGGATGCATGGATGGATGGAAATCCAGTAGAAATGCATGTTACAGCGATTTCAAAACGAGCCCCTGAGAAAAATGGCGCCGTGTAAATTAGACTAATAATTTAATATTAAATGAAAGTGAATCCATTATTTCTTGTCCTTCGCTCTTCGGTTATCACTACTATTAATAATAGACGTGGGCATCTTTCAACGACCGAGTTGAAACCTGTTTCAGGAAACCCAGCAGACGCGTGCGAGTGAACAATTTAGAACTGCCATACCGCGTTTTGTTCGTCGGTTTAAGCCGGTTGACCGTGACCCCGAAAAAAGAAACGGGAAAAAAATCCGGTTAACCGGGTGAAACTGGACAAGCGGCTGCACCGGCCAAACCCTCCATCAATATTATCAGAGGTGTTACACGTTGGGGTATAGATGGAACAGTGACACGCGATATTTTTCTGGGTGCCAACGTGTGGTTAGATGCGAATGGCGTCACGTAATTGTGACACTGCCTTGGTATTTATACGTACATTTTTGCGCGTTGATTGAAATTATTGTGTTTACCTCGCAGCCTTGCAAGCATGGTAGTTACATTTCTGGATGCTGCTGGTTCACTAGGCAAAGCGTTTTCAGGGTGTCGGGGTTTGGACGTTGCCAGCAAGGGGGCTGCCACGTTTCAATTCTCCTCCAATTGTCCCGGTGATGCACTCGCTTACACGCAAGGCTTGACATGTCGGCGCCCTGCCTTGATTTCCAGGTACACGGCATCATTATGTGTTGCAGTTACACTGCTGTATGGGGGCATTTCTTTTTGTTGCTAGGTACGGTAGTATCAGGTACAGCAGTACGTACAGTTAGTTGACTGTCCATTGCTCGGTATCATTGGGAGGGCAACGACACAGACCACAAGAAAGCGCGAGAAATTTACACCCGCGGCGGTTGTTCCTATCGGTCCCATGCGGTGCATCATCGCCAGACGCGAAAACCCTATTCTATATTAGTCTGCTATAGCATAATCACGGTGCACTCCTACTTGCTGTGCCATCCTTGCAACAGTAACCATGTGTTAGTATTGAGCTCGTCACGTGAAAGCTCGTTCACGCCTCCATATACCGACGGTAGTTACGAGTAACAGAGTCAGTCGTACGTAACTGGATAATCTGCGGTAATATCCCCTATTCACGGTATAAAAGCCTCTATGTAAGGGAGTGTAAAGCCCGGGGGCGGCTTCTGCCCATCCCCTACTGGGGATTTTATTGCTCCAACACCGGTTTTGCCGTAATACACGTATATAACTCCAAAAATGCAGAAAAAAAAAAGTATTTTCCGTGCCTAATAAATCTAATCTTCCGCAACGTATATATAGCTACATCCTCGCGTTTTTTCAGCCGTGTACGTAATGCGACAGCTGATCGAAACAAAGCGTACGGAATGCGATCACCACTCTCGCCAGACTCACTTCACGTCGTTCCCCACGGGGTCGGGGAGGAAGTACTTGAACTGGGCGAATATCTGTGGCAACACGAGCGCCGTCAGAATGGCCGCGTAGGTCGGCTCCCCCACGGAGTACAGCCACGCGGCGATGCCCAACTGGGTCGCGTCGATCGAGGCGACGCATATCCACTTGGCCTTCTCCACTCCGAACGCCACCGGGAGGGACTGGAGACCCATTTCCCTGTCGCCCTCAACACTCTTAAAGTCGTTCACGATTGCGATGCCCAGGCCGGCCCACGAGTACAGGAGAGTCAGGATCACCACCTGAAACAAGGAGTTCCGTGCAGGTGTGCGCGCGTAGGATGACAGGGGTGGGTGCGTGGCGGTTCGGAAAAGACCCCGAATTGAGAAAAGGTAAACTTCGCAAAAAGTCTCTACTTTCGCGCATGATGCAAAAAGGTAAAGTTCGCAAAAGTCTCTCGCTCGTATGGAGGCTGGCCGGCCGGGCCGTCCAATATGTCGGAGGTACTGCTGCCAGCGACATGCCAGATGCCAGCAGCGGTGAGCCAGGCGGAAGTAGCACCTATTGCCAGTTAAACCTCTGCGCGAGGAAATGTAATGGAAAAGGGAAAACTCACATAGGCCGACAGTGCATTAAAACCTGATATAATTTAAGGACGAAGATTTTACTATTAATACTGTAGAAGAGGTATTGCATGTCCGCCCTCTTTTGATAGAACGCCAGAACAAATACGCTTTGCGCGAATACATGACGCCGCTAGACATAAAACGCTGCCTCCTACGCAGGTCGTGATACACACACATACATACATACCACGGCATCCCCCGAACAGAGGGGTCACAATCGCAACTGCAAGCGCCGCCGCTACAAACCCCACTCACGCAGTCGGACCGTCTGCCCGTTACCCCAAACCGCCCCAAGGCAGATGAACCGCCTCCCCTCAGGGCGTCGAGGAGAAACGACCAAGACAACATCGTCCTCCTAGATGGACACCGACGAGATTGCGTATAATTGCTGGAGGTGATACCGCGGTATCACAGGAGCGCGACCGAGAGTAACTCCAGCCGGGTAGAGCACCGTAGAGGCCAGCGGCGTATTTGAGTCCGTGTAGTGGGCGTGTAAACGTATCCGCCATGCGCCGGCAGCACGAAGGCTCTTCGCCCTCTTTAAAATATAGTGTAGCTGCCGCTAGGAACTCGCACAGCAGGACGATTGCAAACGTCGTCAATTTGTGTGCGTTGGTGGACGGTGGAGGGCAGTGTATCGTGTCCCAGCGCGAAAGTGATAAGTTTTGCTGTTGTTGTAGTTGTTATTCGGTCACAAGACAGAAAGCACCAGCGGACCAGCAAGCAGTTCCCCGACGCCACACGGGGTGTGCACGGCGTGAGCGGCTGCTCTTCTTCTGCCTGGTGCTGTGTCGATGACTCCCGCACTGCTGTGCTGTTACCTGCGTGCTGCTTCTGATACCTGTGAATTCCTGTGCTGCGTGATCACAGATCACCGCTCAGAAACTAAAACGATTTCGTGGCTCTGACGTGTGATGCTGGTCCGCCTCGATTTCTGCTCCGAGGCTTTCGGGGATTCGCGGTCGTACGTAGATACATGTCATATCGAAAGGGCTCCTTAAACAAAAAGGCGCGGAGCAAATTAGAAACTCGCATATGCTTGTGACGGTCCCTGTCTAGTACCAGCGTCGGGGACTTGGCGGCTGTTACACGAGCCTTGCCGCAAAAGGTAGACCGGGAGCGCGGGTTAGACTGGTGAGCGTGATCGAATCCTCCTTTTACGCTTGACGCTTTTCAATAACTGTAAATACCGATCCCAAACTAATTCCGTGTGGTTAGTCCGCCAAAACGTGGCTGCACCTCCGAAGTGTTTACAGCCAACAAAGCTCTTCCATGGCACGGATGCGGACAACAGAACTCTCGCCGACGACCGACGGCACCGCCGACGGCAGCCGCCTCAACTTACCGACGCACGCCTCACACAGCCAGAAAAACAAACGAAGCGCTCTCTCGCCTGAATGTTAAGCTCCCCGAACATGGCCTGACCACACCACCATGGCAAGGAGATGTACGACGATCCCAGGGCGTAGTTCCCCAGCCATCCGTTCTGCTTCAGCTTGATCGGCGGCGCCGAGTAGATGTAGGAGATGAGAGACCCGAAAGCGGAGAGCGCGAAAACCATGGGGAATTCGTGGCCGGCCCACACGTCCAGTCCGTAGGCGATCCCGAGCCCGCCCAGCAGAAGAAACCAAATCTGCTCAATTACTTGTTTCTGCGCCGCCAGGGAGGGGGGGGGGGGGGGGGGGGGGGACGGGGGGGGGGGGGGGTCTTCTTATGACATCGATGCCCGTAGTCGTTTGGCCATAGACCCTCGCATCCCTACAATGCCGGGACGGCGCACATTGGGTTTTCACCGACCAGGCAAGCATTGCTTGCACCAAGCGCGAAGCGCCGTGAGGTGTTGGGCGAGTCGCATGGAGGGTGAGCTGCATCCTACTAGAAACCGCCTACGACGTGGAGGGGGGGGAGGGAGAAGTCCATGCGTTCGGATGAGAAGTGGGAGGCGCGACATTGGCTGGGACGGTGAGTGAGAGGCACATGATGGTCGAGTGGAGCCATCGGCACGGCCAAGGGTGCGTCACATCGACCGGCGATGACAGTCGACCTCGGGAAAGAGCCGGTTCGGTTCGGTTCGGTTCGGTTCGGTTCGATTCGATTCAGTTCGGTTCGGTTCGGTTCGGTTTAGTTCGATTCAGTTCGATTTGGTTCGGTTCGACTCGATTCGGTTCCACTAGAATCGGTCGGACTCGGTTCAATTCGGTTTGTGGAGACTGCTATCTGGCCCATTTGTCAATCCCGCCACTCCTACTTTCCTGGAGGTACTTACGAATAGCACCTACAGCAAGGTCTGGTTTGTGCACGAAAGTTGCACCAGAGGTAACATAAGGATGGTGCTTGTTCCGTGGACCAGACAAAAAAAACGCACAACGCAACGAACGCGGGCGACAAAGGGAGCACTGACCTCTGTGATGGCACCCGACGGAATAGGCCGGTACGGTTCGTTGATGGCGTCGATGTCTCTGTCGTACCAATCGTTGATTGTCTAAGCGGACGAAGAGAGCACGGAAGAGGCGCGTCGGCCGGGCAATTGAACATGAGACGTCGGTACTTCTTCCAGCGAACGCCAAGCTGAGGAGCGCTCGACAGGTACATATATCGTCGGCTGGTCTGCTGAATGACAACTGTAAGCTCGACCCGAGGTGTCGCGCTAAGGGCGCTGCATCACTCGACACAGCACCGGTATAACAGTATGCTTGCGCCGTGGGACGTTGAAGCCGCCCGTAGACATGGTATCGTGCTACATACGCTCACTGCCGTAGACAGGAGGCACCTGGAATACCTATTAATAGTACGTATTATAGCTCTTAGCCCTTGCACTATTGCGGGGGTCCATAATAATACATAGTAATACAAACCAGGTGATCAGAACCCACGATGGACCCCAAAACCAAATATACCCCTTTTTGTTCATCAACCATATTCAGTTTTGATTGCTATGATAAGGTGCGTTCTCCCGGAATACTGCAAAAGAAAAAAAAAAACGAAAAAAAAAAAAAACTCGATGCGAGTCGACTGAGGGAAGAAATGGCTGAAGTCTACTTGCGATAAAAAAGAAGGCACACACCGCAGCGGGGAGCAGGGAGGAGAGCCTGCTGTGTTACCCCTGATCTGAGCTACGACTGAGAGGGAGAGAGAACAGGACGGCGAAGATATGAAACGGGACGAGAAAAAAAAGAAGAAAAAAAAAACGTCGGTTGTTCCCGGATGGTGGATGCAGTTGTGAAGGGGTCAAGCATACCATTCCGTCTAGGACCACGCTGCGTAAAACCTCGAAGCCGAAACGGCCGCGGCAAACCCCCTCCAAAAAAGAGCGAAAATAATCCTCAGGAAAAGGACAACAGGCTGCGCGAGGGTAACGACGACCGACCTGCGTGTAGCCCGTGAGGAAAGGCCCGGACAGCACCATGCACCCCAAAGCCTTGAGCAGGTCCTGCGAACCCAGGTCGAAGCTAACGTCCCCTCCGAAGGGGTTCCACCAGTGGTAGTTGCCTGCACGCGGAGAAAATTCGAACGGTCCGAAATTGAGCGGCAGTGTCGAGCGAAGTGCCTTCGTCGGTTCCGACGGTTACACCCCACCCCGGGTCTTCTGAGGATGTGGAGGCGAGTGTCGGTTACACCGCGACTTGCTACGGTACATGCGCGCATGAACACATTCGGGTAGGCATCACGACACGCAATCACGCTGCCGCGCTTCCGCAACCTCGCCGTGGAGGGTTACCTTTTGGTTGCTTGCTCGAAAGTCGGACCGCTCCACTACGACACCACCATGTATACAATGGCATCGTGTATACTACCGTGGTGTGCACAAGCAGCTCTTGTCGAAGGTTCAATCGCTCCAACCAACAATCGTGCCCCATTCTCTGCTCCGTATCCAGTGGCCGTATACGGACGTACGCCGTGTACTGCTCATCGACTGACGTTAACCACCCCAAACCTCTTCCAACTCTAATTTCAAGTACTTCGTCCCTCAAAAAGCGGGAGCAGCTATTTCTGTAAAGGGGTTACGTGCACGCCGCGACGCTTGTGAGGGTAGTCAACAGGCTTACCGGTCACTCGAAACACGTGACAGGCACCTCACACACCTGACGCTGCCGCCCCGCAGAGCACGCCCCAAATGAGAGGGATCCAGGTGACCGGCTTGGTCAACTGGACACGAATTTTCCAGAGGTCCTCCGTCGTTGAGGCGCCTGGTGCAAAACAAAAGTCCGTCCAACGGAGGCGAGCAGTAGTGTTTACGACCCGGCTCAGCTTCGCAAAAATGGTTCATGGTCCGCACTGCAGTAACTCTCCAGTACAATCAACCATCTTCATGCCGGGAAAATTCCAAGGCTGGGCCAAGGTCTATACAGCCTTCGATGAGGAAACGATCAACATCGGCGAAAAGCGGTCAGCCACGTGTATCCTGGCGTTCGAGGCTGTGTGGCACGCAACGGCCGCAACAGCAGTATGTAGTCGGCAATACGCCGCAACCGCTAGTTCCTTTTTCGGGAGCTTATGTTTAGGCTTCGCGAGGTGCATACACCTTCATCCGGACGCCTCGTGTGGGAGAAACCCGGCCATAAAGAACGTTTAACCACGAATGCTGGTGATGGTGAAGCTGCACGGCCGCAGTAGAGTGTTATACACTGCTGCTGTATTCTTCCCGAAATACTAATACTGTTCGTACATATGCGATGCATGCGAAAAGTAACGGAAAATACGCGTGTTCCCAATCGCATTTTTCGTCGGATTTGAGGGTACTTGGTTCTCAGGCCCGACCTGGTAATAATTTCGACAGGGATTCTCATTGCACAGGGAGCAGAGATCAACCAACGAATCGGTACGCTGCTGATATCATATGTTCGCACCAGGAGGTACGGACCTTGTGGGGGCCTTAATCCAGGTACGTCGTAGTTGATTTCAACGTAACATAAAAAACGCAACATCAGAGCGCCACATCAGCGTCGTGTATCCGTCTACTCGTAGGATCGTGGTCACAGCCCATCCTTAGTCTGCTCTTCTTCAAAACGAACGCCAGGGGTATCACCCCGGGTAGGCACGCATGCCCTCATCCTGCGGTCTCCTGCCCTCATCCTGCGGTCTGCTGCAGTCGGCGATATCTCCGGCAACGTAACGTCCTTTAGTGCCTTCCATTGGCACTTACTTGAGCCGTGAGTCGGCACGACTTGCTGTAAGTAACCAACTGCATACTACAGTAGTAGTTGTAAAATAACTGGTCATTTCCAGGAGATGACCTCCTAGGGGTAGGGACAACTTTTGTCAACTAAACGATTTTGAAGCGTTTCAGTCGATTTTCGTCCGCCTCAATGCCGGTCGAGCAGCGTTTGCACAGCAAGATATAGGCGGTGTGTATGGTGTGGAGGCAAAGGTCGATCGCAGGAACTATACTGCTACTACTACTGCTGTGCTCTCAGGTGGTTGCAGGGGACACCCTGCTACTGTGACGCAGCTTTTGGGTCCACTACATACGTCAATGATTGCGACGAGCTTGTCGATCCAAAATACCAACCGCACAGCTCGAAAAACAGCAGAGACGGCGGTGCGTGGTGGTGCCGCAGGCAAACGGTGGCGACAGCAGGCACATGCGTACTGCTGTCCTCTCGATTGGCTGTGAGAATTGCACTGCTGCTCAGAACAACAGCAGAGGAGTACAGCAATTTTTTTTTCTGGTGGCGGTTGTTGATCGTTGTGGTCGGTGTCGTTTGGAGTTGGTATGTCATTCATGCTGTACATGCGTCCGCGCCCCCAGCTCTGCCTACCATCCACCCTCGGTGCTGCATCGTAGGCTCCGATGCATGCAACTAGCCATAAAGTACACCCCGGATGTGCCAACGTACGCGCATGATTTTGCCTGCTGCTGGTGTGCTGCTGGGCGCCTGCTGCTGCTGGAGGATGGGTAGTTTCGTCTGGTGGCAGTTGGTCGTTGATCGTTGTGGTGGGCGTGGTCGGGAGTCAGGATGCACGGATACATGGACACATACATACGCCCGCACCCCAAGCTCTTCCTATTTATCCTCGATGATGCATCGTAGGCCCCGACACTTGCAACTACAGGTACAGTAGCCAAGAGTACAACCCGGATGTGTCACCTCACGCAGTTTTGCCTGGTGGCAGTTAGTTGGTTGTTGATCGGTGGGCGTGTTCGGGAGTCGGGTTACATACATGCCCCCGCACACTAAGCTCTGCCTATCTACCCCCGATGATGCGTCGTAGGCTCCAACACTTGCAACTACAGGTACAGTAGCCAAGAGTACACCGCGGATGTGCACCTCACGCGCTGGTTTGGCCTGTTACTATGCTGCTGGGCAACAGCAGGTAGGTGGCGGTTGTTGTTGCTGGTCGTCGTGGTGGGTGTGGTCGGGAGTCAGGTTACATACATGCGCCCGCACCCCAAACTCTACCTATCCATCCTCCGTGATGCATCGCAGGCCCCGATACAAGCCATAGAGTATACTGCGGATGTGCCACCTCACGCGCATGGTTTTGCCAGCTGCTGCTGCTGGGCGGCATGGCCGCAGCGATGTACAACAGCCTGCTTGTTGTACTCGTAGCACGCTCAATACGATATCTGTGCTCAGCAGCAGTTGTAACGGCACTGTTGGCCAATCACGGCCATTTTGCAAGTCATACAGTAAGTCATAGCTCTGCTTTGATTGGTGCAAGCTCGAAAAGTCTAGTCTGTTTTTACGTTGTTTTTCGCTTGTAAGTCATAACTTTGTACCTATCCCTTGGCCCAGTGCCCAGGAGATGCCCACTTTCCGACATATTGGGTTTCCATAATTGTATCATGGATGAGTAAGGGTTGTTGATGTTGAATGCCATATACTTTCTTTTTTGGGCGGGGGCCGCTCTGATTTGGCTCGCTTAGCCGGCACGCTGGCTGGCCATCAGTTGGTTTCTCCAGCCGACTTGTGGACTAAAGTCAGATACAAAGTAGGTTAACGGCACCTACCGATTATTGGTAGTTATAACTCGTGAAATCCTGCCCGCCCACAGCTCTAGCACTTACCCTTGAGCCCCAGCAGTTGCCTGAAGGCACCTCCCGAGCCCTCCCCCTCGGGCGTCCCTCCCTGAGTTTCGGGCGTTTGTTCGGCCATTAGCGGCGCCAGAGAGCCTGGCCTGCTCAGCGGAGAGCAACACAATGGCGGGACGAGCAAGAGTACATGCGTAAGAGTGTGCGGTTATCGAGAGAAGGGTTGATAAAACATGCCGCTGAATGCCAACGAAATACCAGGTATAGGATTTCATACTCGTGGACACCTCGTACAAGCAGTAGCTACTAGCAGTTGATACCAGGTACCTGTGGGTACGAATGATCGGTACTGGGGGCTTCCTGCTTTGGGACAACGCCGTAGTGACACATCATGCTCACATGTTCGGTTGTTGAAGATTGTGATGTTTGTTTTGGGCCGGGAAAAGCGTCGGCGTGCGTGCAATCAGCTATCTTTGGCAGACCTACGACAGCTCTGTATGGAAAGCACTGTTAGGCACATAGACACACCTGGTCGACTGCGCGCTTCGCTGAAAGGGGTAAAAGCTCTTGGTGTCGGTGTCTTGGGGAGAAGACATGCTAGAAACATGTCTAACAGCAGTGGCCTTCCTAATAGAGCTCGCTCTGGTTGAAGGCAGTACTGGAACGTGGAACGCCCCGGCCCCGTGAAGGGAAAGAGTCACCAAGGACGAAAACACGCGAGCAGACACCATTGGTGCTACTGTCTGTGTGGTATTCCGGTATATGTGTTGAGAGGGATCGCTATCGAACGTGAAGCAACAGGGAGTTCTATAGAATTGAAAAGCTTTATGTTGGATATAGGTAGGGGATACGGTTTTTGTGCGACTGGTCGTGTTTGGCGCACCGCACCGGCGCGGGCGGGGCTCCTCCGAGGAGGACTAGGGGAGCCTGCGCGGGCAGGAGGCCCGGCCACCACTCTTATCTCAGTTATGAATCGCTACACGCTCACGAAGAAGCTCGGCGATGGTACCTATGGGTCGGTGCTGAAGGCGGTGAACCGGCAAACCGGAGAAGAGGTCGCCGTCAAGAAGATGAAGAAGTTGTTCACGAGGCGAGTGCACTGCATTTCCAAACGTTTGTAAACTACGAACATAGGCCGCTCGCTCAACGTGCAACCATGAACACGATTGTTGAGTTGCTGACCGAAGCCGCCCGCGGTTTGCGCGCGGAGTAGAGAAGTTGCACTATTACCATGATGCATCGCTAGTCGCCTTTTTGTTGAATCGGCAGAGGAGATCTATGACGGGCTCATCAAAAGAAACCGAAAAAAAAAAAAACGGGCAGTCCCAATATATCCTGGGTCGCCGCATCAACGAAAGTGGGCTGATCGCGGCGCAGTAGAGGCTGCCATCCTGCCACGCACACCGATAGGCTAGAGCAAGCTCGCGCGGCCATCTTGCATGCCCTAGGGCCTGCAGGAGGTTGACTGGTCGGCGCTCAAGCCTCAAACTGCACCATCGTCTCCAAAGTGGATACTGCGATTTTCCGTCATGTAGGTACTCGTTGGTATAATTGTATGAGCTGACGTAGATCTTCGACATATCTCTTGACACATACATACCTCGTACACACTACTTTCGAATCTGCACAAAAAGGCATACCTGGTACAAAATAAACGCTACCTGGTAGACATTAAAACAATAGCAGCAGCAAGAACAGCAGCAGCTCATCCCCGGAAGAATTACTCACATTTAGAACCATACCATACCAAAAAATCAACAACACTCAATCAATATATAAATATTTTGTGAAATGAAAAGGTTTCGACATGTTGTAACATCAGATCATTCTCCCTTGATCGGGTTGTATAGCATCAGTGCGCAGAATGATTATTTAAAATTGTCCTGTGAGGCCGGATCTTATGCATTTTTTTTTAGTGATTGAAAAAGACAGGAAGTCGGATTTTCCAGCGGCAAAAACCCACACCAGATCAGTGCGCCATGTGCGTCTTATTAGAGTGTTTGCGAAAGAACCGATTATGGTTGGGTCGAGAACCACAGGCTATTCACCAAACCAAAACAGAATCGGGTTTGAAAGTGATTGCGAGAATCCAAAGCGATCATTTCGGTTTTGAACTGGAAATAATATTCTAGGAAAATGGAATATAGCAACAAATGACAAATAACGAAATAAAAGTACGAAAAATGGAACACCAACGGCTTCGTGCGAGATGCTGCTCGCTGCTGCTGCTGCTGCTGCCGCCGCATGGCTCGCTGCGTGTGTGTGTGCTCTGTGCTCTATGGCAGCCATGCGAAGAGTGCCAATCGATGCGACCGAAGCCCGTTGTGCAGTGCGTGCGTAGGCGTGCTGTGTGTGGGGTGTGCGTGTGGTGCGGTAACACGCGCCAGAGCCCTGAGTACCGCTACTTTGTTGCCGCATCAAGAACAAGCAGCACAGCAGAGCAACAACTTCCGAAGCAGTCCACAGCGCACAGGGCGCCGTCAACGATGTTGACGCTGCATCCTGCCAGCCCTCCGCCGCATACGGCCGCATGACTTTGCCGGTCTTCGCGAGGGCCTCGCGTTGATACGGCCTCGCCAAATGGGCCGTGCGCTCGGTTAGATAGCTTGGTGGTGTGAGGCAACCCATGTATCATGCCTCCCTCCTCGTGCTGGGCTACGCTGTGCGTATGAGCATGTGACGTAGGTGATTATGATTTCTTGCCAAATACGATGTTTCATTCGCCCGGGGCATCTCCGGGTTGTCCTGGCCAATGAAGCTATGATCATAATCGAAACCCAAGAAGCCAAACCCAACCCGAAAATTTTATGAAGATATGGCCCATATGAGCCGATTTTGGGTCCTTATTTTGGGAAGTTGATTATTTTTTGGAATCGGGAGAATAGAAATACGCCAAACCCAATTATAATCGGAACTTCGCAAACACCATATTATGGTGTTTTTGGTTTTATTTCATGGGAGAATTAAAAAAAAAGTACAGAACCGAGATCTTGAAGTTTCCTTGAACTCTACGTACGTGAACCACGACACGAACGAGTCGTTCACGCTGGGTTGGGCGATCAACCTTCACCACCAGCTCCTCGAAGGAAGGAACGGAACGTGGAACCTCCTGGGGAGCTGCGTAAGGGGTTTGCTAGTCGCTGGACCAGCAAGGAGCTCTCGCTCTCGCGGAGCATGAGCTGCTTGCGGCCGTCGTAGTCAGAAAAAAAAAAAACGTTAGATTGTTTTGATCTGCTGTAGTCTCGTCCTATTCGTCTCCAAAGTTGTTTTGCCTAGAGCAGCTGCAGTTGGGCGGCCGCAAGAGACGCGATGGTGGCCAAGGTATCGATGCCTTCTCTCTCCGTAGTGGCCGATGCACAAGTGCTCGAGCCCAGCTGTGTACACAAGAGTAACCAAGCATGTAGCGTCGTGACCCATCATGAGCCCAGTCTGTAACCTATACAAAATTGTACAATGCCTCCGAGGTCTTGTGCAAAAGCAAATTTTATCACTTTTAGAGTTGATCAGAAAAGGCTGTAAAAAAAAATCACGTCCTGGAATTTCATGAGTGATAAAATCTCGGAGGAACATTTTTTCCACCAAACAGGCCCCATAAGACGTGATTTTGATAAAAATCTGATCAGAAACGGGACCAGATACCCCGAAGCCTCCGTAAACAGCCATATAATCACCTAAAAAAAAAATGCATCAGATCTGGCCTGACCCGGGCAGCATCCAGGGGAGCCACTGGCCTATATCTTTGACAAGGAATTACATATAGAATACGCGCGTTCGGTTTATAACCATACTTAAAATTCGGTAAAAATGGAATATAGACGAGACGTATTACGCAGGTTGCAAAGTTGAGTATCAACTATTTTGACCTATGCCAATGGGAAAGCGAAGTATCAATAAAAGGTTTGAACTCCAAAGATACCCGCCAAAAAAATTTAGAACACGCTTCCTATGGGCACGTTGAGAAAAAAAAAAAGTTCCCAACATTTGGAAAAGCCCGAAAAAAACAAATCTGGGGCCAATGTTGGGCCAAGATCGGCTTGAGCAAACTCAGGCCGATCTTTGGTTCGAAGCGGCGAGATTCTGAGTCCTCGACAGACATCCATCGACAAAACCAACGTTTGCGTCATGAATTATGAACGGAGTGCGCTCGTTAGGGGTTCCGATCCACCCTTGGGTCACCGTCTTCACACAGTGGCCAGTGACGTGCGGCGGGTGCTGGCCAGGTGTACGATAAAAAAACAAATAGCCGCTGGTGTGCACAAAACAGAAGACAAAATTCCTCAATCCGTCTCGAATGGCAAAAAAACTGGCTTTTTTTCAGGTTTGGGAGGATACCGCAGGACGCCGCCGGCAAGCTCTCGCCCCCTAGAGCATGTATTCACTTTCTGTCCTCGATGCCGTCATCTATACTCGTTGGCCTTGCCCGACACCAAGCGGATTGGCCGTGGGCTGAGTCTATATCGAGATCGAGCATTTATCGTCGCACGAGCTGATTTTTATCAGCGTGTTGCAACGAGAGAAAACAAATTGCTCCGCCTGCAGCCATTAAAAAAAAAAAAAAATCAAACCTTTTTTCCCTTTTTTCCCACAGCGGCGGTACGAAGATGTTTTTGGCTGTTTTTTTTAAAGCAATATTTTTGAAAGAAAACTTCGGACTTCGCGTTTCCATTGGCATAGGTCTTAATCAGTCGAACTCACAGCTGACGTATTTCATAAATTTATAAAATTGGTGCTCGTCGTGTTTTCGCTGATGTGCTTCTAGTACGTATCGTATCGGGTACAAGGTACCTGGTGCTGGTATAATAAGGGTGTTTGGTGGGCCTGCTGCGTGTCTGTATTCAATCCACGTGAGGATGCTATGATATGATTGTGTTATTGCTACGTACAGCAGCAGGGTCGGTGGGAGCTTTATATGTCGCCGCCAAACCAGAGTACTGTGATATTGCGATATTTCCGTTTTGTGTAAGTATTGTTTTCCCTTGTTCATCTACGTATCGTGCATCAGCAGGTAAGATGTACTGCTGCCGCCGGTATCCACGTGAGGATGAACAGCAGTAGCATCAGCATGTTATATGAGTATACATCTGGTACAGCAGCAGTGGTCTGGCTATCTGGTTGCATTATGCGATACCCCACCGTTCTGAGAGAGAGGAGATAGGATACATAGCCCAAGAGCGATCAGCGCCAACCGACACCCTCAATAACTGTCAACGCATCTATCGCTTTATCGCCTGGTGGTGGCCGTTGTGTGCGAACAGTCGCTTATTTTGATTGGCTGCTGGCGTCCGAGATGGCAAAAACAACAACTAAAACTGGGATGGTCGTGATCATTCAGCCAAGGAATGTTAACACTCGGTCGCACTGCTGAGGCGCAACCCTTAATCCTATATACCAAGGTGTAACTCGTGGTTCTCGTGAATCCAAGTTCATGCCAAGCGACTCGTCGCGGATATAGCTGGTGTCTGGTGTACCTGTCTCACTGAAGCGTGATGGTGGCATCGAGGTGGATGCGCTTGTACTTTATACATGCCGGCCCTCTCATAAGAAAGGACCTCACGAGAAACTCAGCCATAGGTCCTCTCATAAGTAGTGGCCGCAAGAAACTCAGCCTTAGGCCATCTCATAATATAGAGCCCCACAAGAAACCCAGCCTTAGGCCCTCTCATCAGAAATGGGCCCAAATAACTCAGCCATGGACTCTCTCATAAGAAAGGGAGGGCCCCACAAGCAACTCAGCCGTGGGTGCTCTCATAAGAAAGGGAGGGGCCCCACAAGAAACTCCGTCATAGGCCCTCTAATCATAAATGGGCCTAAGAAAGTCAGCCATAGGCCCTCTCATAAGAAAGGGAGGGCCCCACGAGAAACTTAGCTATAGGCTCTCTCATAAGAAAGGGAGAAACTCAGCCATAGTCCCTCTCATAAGAACGGGAGAGCCCCACGAGAAACTCAGCCATAGGCTCTCTCATTAGAAAGGGAGAGGCCCACAAGTAATTCAGCCTTAGATTTCTGACGAAACAAGAACATCGGGAGCGGTGAAATTTAAGTAAGTGTGGTACACACCCTTTCTCCATTAATAAATCTATCACGGAGAACCATAGTAAATAGGACCTACAGTACACACAAAAATCTATATATTTCCCTATTTTTGCTGACAATATTTGGTCCTATTTACTATGGTCCCCCGTAATGGCGTGGGTTGGTATCCCGGTTGCTTATGTATTACCAAGGTAATAGAGGGCCGGTACTGTATAGCACTGCAACAACAGCAGCATCATCAGCAGTATTGTACCTGTTACCGATCTTGATCATAGCATACTCGATTTCAGAGCATGAACCTGCTCGTGCAATGGCCTAAAATAACATCCGAATTATCTCATCAACGCGTCAAGCCTTTTCTACGATGCAACGTGGAATATCCTCGTTTGCGCACTGACTTTTAAGAAAATCCGTCGCTTGATGCTGTTTTTTTCTCCAGGACCTCCAAAGCTCGACCTTGTGCAAGGTAGTTACTTTAAAACCTCAAAATATGTACCGGCAACGTGCATGTTTAGTGTTTGGGAGTGGGTATATGGTACTATTAATAATAGCTCCGATTTTTGTTCACCGGGGTAACCTTTCGATCGCCGACGCAATACAATAACAGCTTGGCATGGCCAAAGTCACATCAAGTGCCTTTGAGAAACCAATCATACGATAGGAATATACCAGTGGGTGATAACACGGGCTCGGGCATTTCGAATTTCCAACCCCGTGAAACGATTCACAGGCCTACGAGGTACGGGTATACAGGCAGTACCAGGTATACACCTGCAGGTCTGTCTGTCTGTGCTTTTTGGTTGCTGTAAAAACAGGTTGGGGAACGAGCTATTAATATTATCATCGTGTGAGGCGCGCCTGAGTGTTCGCCTTTTATTTGTGCGTCCTGCCTATCATACCTGTAGACTCCCTCCCCCTTGTGATGTTGGCAAAAAGTGGGCAAAGTAAGACAAATCGTCGTGAGACCCCGCCTGAGTTTTCTTTCTTGTTTTTTCTTTTCCTGCAGATCATACCTGTAGGCTCCTCCTTGTGATGTTGGCACAAAGCGCCGAAACATAATAACAAAAAAAACATGGTGGGACCCCGCCTGAGTTTTCGTTTTTTCTTGCGTTTTTTGTTTTTCCTTCATATCAGTCCTACCTGTATCCCCCCCCTTGTGATGTTGGCGAGAAGGGGCCGAAAAAGGCGGAACGCCATCGCGATAGAGCCGGTAGTTGTCGGGGCCTCGGAGGGGATCCACGACCCATATGATAGACCGGTGTCAAAGCACCGGTATTTATAGATGAAGATTTAACGGGGCTCCAGAATGAGAGACGTAAGACTCTCTGTCTCGGCCCTCGAGCGGAAGTGAGCCGGTCATTGAATGTCGGCCGTAGTTAGAGCGCGCTATGGTGTTCTCGCGCTCTCGCATTACGTATATCAGCTTGTCGCAAAAACTCGCCCGCAGTCAGAGGCGTTCTACGATGGAAATTCACCGTTAATTTTCTGAGGCTCCTCACTTGACCTTAAGGAGCTCCATACCTCATCCGAAAGCTGACTTCCGCAAAAATAAAATTGCAACCCGATGAATAATCCTGTGGGCCAAGTATACAAAAATGCCATTTTTCGACACACTATTGGCATTCCGACGATTTTGGGTTAAGGAACCCCGTCATTCAGAAAATATTTTAACGGAAATGTGCTACCTCTATCGCTTAACGCGTCGTCAGGGAAAGGCTATTGGAATCTCCAGGCCGGGAAAAATAAAATACAATCCAGACCGAACCCAGGGATGATTACCTGCTCCCCGACGTTTCAGAGAACGCGGAAAGAGACTCAAGCCCAGTAGAGATAACCACTTGTTCGACACTGCTGTTGGAACACATTACTCTGTGTACGAGACTAAAGGGACTAGTGTAGTACCAACCAATGGTTGATTTGGTCTGATTGGCTTAGCCTCAGGGTTAGGCCAAGGCTTGGTGATGTTCGTATCGTACACAGTGATCATCAACCATAGTGTCGAATAACTGCTGAACAACCCCTCCTCGAGTCTGCCTGTCTCACCCCTTGGTCGGCAGGTCAGGGCAGCTCGGTTCTGCTGTAGTTTGAATGAGTGCCTTCTCGTGCTCTCGCCTTGTCATATTAGCTCGTCGCCAACCCTCGCCCATGGTCGCGAACAGGCAATAGGAACCTGCAATCTGGGAAACAAAGAGGAATGAAAACTTAGGCAGCCAGGGTCAGAGCCTATTTCCGGACGTTTTCTGCATCACAAATCCCGCACGTACAACATTGCGTGATATTTGTGTAGGATACAGTATTGCTGTACTTGTAGTAAACTAGTACGAGCGTGCGGTAGTTTCACAGGCTCAATAAAGTGACGTCGAAAACAGCCCTCTCGTCTTGCTACGAGTAAGCTATGAGACGTATTATATGTGGTACTATTTGTATTGTATGTTGCATGCTACTGGCGCATAGAGTTACTTGTCTGTACCCAGCGTTACGATTGCCGAAATTGACCACAGCTATGATGCGGACGTCCCAGGTACAGCCTCCTAAAAAACGACAAGTGCACTCTTATCAAGCGCCCAGGAAGAAGAGCGTGTGGCATTTCAAGTATCATCATCATCATCACACGCGTGTGCCTTAAAGCTCTATACACTGCACCACTAAGGGCAACCCCCCCCCCCTATCCCCCTACCCTAGCAGTATGCCTCCTTATGCTGCTTGGTGTAGCTGATGCTGTACTATAATCAAGTATTTTTTTTTCGGCAAGGTTCCCCCTTGAAGCCCCACAGGGGATAACGTGCTGCCTATATCAACACACCCGGGAGCAAAAACCATTTTTTTTTAAAGCACTTTGGGATTTAAACATGTCGTCATTGCCAATGTGTAGTCCGAGATCTCCGAGATTTACGCGATCCGTACAAACCCGGCAATCGCTATCTTACCTGTACTCTGTATTCTACTTACTGAAAGCGTCGAGCTGTTGTTCCAGGTAAGCAGGCTGTGAGTTTGTTCTTGCTGCAGATCCCGATGACGAGTAAGGGTAGGCACCTTTTGGCGACAACACAGCACAGATGCCGTAGTTCAGGCTCTATACCAAGAATACTACAGTAGCCTACGCTGCCAAAGACGGCTACTCTGTCCTTTTACATGCCAAATATTAGCGCTATGAAACAGTAGTATATTGATGTTGTACTTCTCTATTAGTCCCATAAGAGCACTGCACAGTTATTAAAGCACTGCACTATGAATACACCAGGGATGGTAGCGTCTGTAGTATTCACAATAATGCCGTTCCATGTTGAGCGTCTGTTACACCCCAAGAGAAATACGGCTTATGTCTTCATGTTTTGGGAACATATCGCTCCATCGTCCTAGTCCACCCTTCTGCAAGAGCGCCAAGACTAAAGGAAGACCTAGCTCGTACTCGTACCTTCTGTGACCTTGCTCCCAAACGCTGATGTTCTTATTTTTTCGTGTGCGGCAGCTGGGAAGAGTGCATGCAACTCCGAGAGGTGAAGTCGCTGAAAAAGCTGAGCCACCCCAACATCGTGAAGCTGAAGGAAGTCATCCGGGAGAACGACGAGCTTTTTTTCGTGTTCGAGTTCATGGAAGGAAACCTCTTCGAGCTCATGCAGGACGTGAGCATTAATTACAACATGTACATCAGCACCCCCCCCCCCCTCGTAACAGCCGTGTGTTCGTACGGCGGCATGGGGTTTTCCTTTCTCGTGTGACCGGACACGGGGGCTGGCCTCCCGGAAGCTGTTGCCCCTCACCCCCTCTGCGACCAAAACAATGGTTGGTAACTTTGGTGATATCAACCATCTATGATACGAGTAGCGTGAGCGCCCAGCAGTACTGTAGTAGTAGCGGTAGGATCATGCTACAGCAGTGCCTTACGACTCCTACTAACCATTGTCACTAGGACACCAACCAATTGTATCTTCCCCAATCACGCAGTGGTCGTTGCTGTCAGCGTCAGTATGTACCGTCATTTTTCCTATCAGTTTTTTTTTTTGTTACCATGAGGTCCAAGGGGGTGCACATGCTACTCCGGTGAGTTTTTGGGGACAAGCCAGCGAGAGGAAAACAGCAAAGCACCTTCGACGCCAAGCCGAACGCGGCAATACTTTACCTTGGTAGTTTTGGTGGGTTGGGACACGTCTTCCGTGTGGCCGCCGCGGGAGAGACGTGCAAAGATTTTTGTTTTGTCCGTTGGGGAAAGCTGCAACGTCTCAGTACTTAAGAAACGAACAGTTAGGCGTCGGCAGAAAATTATGATCGTTTATCCACCCCTTCAGTAGCCCGTGCCTGCTGATCATTATCGTTTCCTCTACCCTTTCAGTGGCTCGTGCTTACTGGTGTTGATTGCGATCGTTCCTCCACCTCTTCAGTAGCTCGTGCTTTCTGCGGCTGGGCCGATATAAGTGTGGGTGGTTGTTAATTGAGGGAATCTGGCAGCTGAAGGCCCTCAAGATCGCTCGGCTGCAACGGATGGTTTGCCTTTCTGATTTTTTGAAGCTGTTTCATGTGTGCTGTTCGCTGGCCTGTCCAAACATGGCTGCTCCTCTCCGTTTTCGCTGCTCGCCGTTTCCAGCGCGGTCGGACCTTTCCAGAGCCCAAGATCCGAAACATCATGTTCCAGATGATGCAGGGCATTGCTTTCATGCACAAGCACGGCTTCTTTCACCGCGATATCAAGCCGGAGAACACACTCATCAAGGTGTGACAGTGTGACACCACAAAGTCTTAGCGACCACGGTCTAGATTGTGACGATTCGTTAATGCGAAATAAACACTGAAGCGTCTGTAGGAGTGTTCAGGAAGCGATGTACGATGCTTGTTGGTTGAGAGTGATAGGAGAGAGAATACTGTACTTGTGCGGTGTAAGAGGGTAGTCAAGTCGGATTGAAACATGTACATGTACGGTTCATTGTCAGAGGGAAAATCTAGAAAGAAACAACAGTAATGACAACAGTAACGATAATAGCAAAGACAACAGCAACAGCAACAACAATAACAATAAGAACGAACAGGCAATGACAACGATAGCAACAGCAGTACTAATAACAACGAACAACCAATGACATCGACGACAACAACAACAACAACAACAACATCGATATGGTTCTGTCGTGGTTCCCCGCGCGCCCCGCTAGAGGATTGATGGAGTTAATGATAACCTTTCCTGCACTCGTGCTGTCGCCGAAACGCCACATAATTTCCCTCGTCTTCGAACAGAGAGTGCGCTGTTCGTGGTTCGTCGTAGGGTTTCCCGGTGACGCGGTGGACCAGAAACCGACAGAATGCGTACCAAGCGACGCAAGGAATAAGTAAATCGTGTTCAACTTTGACCCTTTTGCCGCCGCAAAAATGATCCCACTCTGCGTCCAAGTAGATTGTCCCCGAATACGTGTGCTGTTTGTAAAACAGATTATCAGCCAGCGCAGCGATGCAATTTTGCGTTGAAATAAGTATACAATGGTCAAAAACACCCGCGATACAGTAGCGCGAAGCTGAAGCGACCGGCTGGCCCTTTTGGGGGGGGGGGTGGGAGGCGTTTTTTTTTTTTTTTTTTTCGACCCTCCGTGGCAAAAAAACTTCTCCAATGCTGCCCTCGCCTTCGCACGCAAACGCTGTGATACCCGTGTCAGGGGGATACCGTGAAGGTGGCCGACTTCGGCCTGGCGCGAGAAATCCGCTCTCGACCACCCTACACAGACTACGTGTCGACGAGGTGGTATCGTGCGCCCGAGGTTCTGATGCGATCAACGCACTACAACTCGCCCATAGACACGTGGGCGTGCGGGTGCATCATGGCGGAGCTCTTTGCGCTGGGAGCGCTGTTCCCAGGCACGAGCGAGGCTGACCAGGTGTACAAGATTTGCTCAGTGTTGGGAACACCGACAGCGGAGACGTGGCCCGAGGGCCTCAAGCTGGCGGCGCAGATGGGGTTCCGGTACCCACCTTTCGTCCCTACCCCCTTGGCGCAGCTCGTACCCAACGCCAGCTACGAGGCGCTAGCCCTCCTCTCAGACCTCCTGCAGTTCGACCCGTATCGTCGGCCGACCGCCAGCCAATCGTTACAGTACCCTTTTTTCCAAGCGAATGCTACGCTGGCCCCCGCCGCCGAGGTTGGCTCCGGGGGCGGGGTCGGGTCGCACCAGCAGGGGTTTCCATCTGGAGAGGCGGAAGCCGCGCAGGTCCTTATCCGGCAGGCAAGCTTCGCCAACTCGTACCAGGGTGGAGCAGGAGCCTCCGTGAAGGTGAGGGGGGACTTTGCAACTGGCTCGCATCTCAATCTGGTACAAGCTATCGGTACTTGATGGGCGTTGTAAAGCTCTGGAAGGCGTTTAGGGGAAGGGGGAGGGGGAGGGGGCGGGGGGGGTATGTGAGGGAGGCGACGGTGTCGGGATCAGGAGAGTCCAGTGCTGGACACCCCATACGTCAGGGTTTAGATGTTTTTTGTTAGATCACGTGACATTGTTTCCAGCAGCATGAAACGTGGTTTGCTTACACCGCTGTAGTGATGGGTGTTGACGATGCAAGAATGCCGTTGCTAGAACGTCGCTCGCTGTTCTTTCTCTTTGATTTATTTTGCCGCCGCCGCCGTCGCCGCCGCCGCTGCCGCCGCCGCAGCAGCAGTCCATCGGGATGGGTAACTCGCAGGGACAACGAACCTCGATAGGAGAAAAAAATCGTGTCTGGCGTCAGCCATGCGGGGGGGGGGAGGTCGGGGCCGGGGTCAGGGAAAGGGTTGGGGTCGGGAGGGTCACACGGCTTCGGAGGCCGGCGAGGAGGGGGGGGGGGGGTCAGGAGCAGCAGGAGCAGCAAGGGCCCCTGGTGCTTCAGGGAGCGGCGCAAAGGCGCCTCATCAAGCCGGGGGATACGGCTCGAGAGGGGCAAACGGCGCTTCCGGCGGGGCTAGCTCGGGAATGATGGCCAGAATACCGGGGGCTGGGTCGGGAGGAGCTGGAGGTGGAATACATTCGAGGAGACTGTCTGCCGGCGTAGGAACGGTGGAGGTCTCGAGCAGCGCGGGGCGGGTTTCCGCGGGGGCCCGCGACGGCAGCGGCGGCTCCACCAAGCCCCGCAGCGGACGGTACACACGATTAGCTAGGTATGGCCCAGGGCTGGGCTCTGCCCAGGCGCAGGGTTCCGCGTCGAAGCAGTACAAGGCGCCGCAGGCGCGCTCGTACAACCTGCGCTCGGGGGCGGCGCAGTACGGCGCGGCAGGGTTGAGTGGTCTTGGCAGCGGTGGCGGCGGAGCCGTCGGCGGTGGGGTGGGGGCGGGAAGCGCCGGTACGAGTGTTCTTTCAACACAACGAGCGGGATTGGGGGGCGTGGCGGGAGCGAAGCCTCCATATGGTGGGGCTGTTGCCGGGGGAAGCGGAGGAGGTCTGCAGTCTTACGGCGGGCGGCGGGGATCGAATACGACGATCGGGGTAGGGGGAGGAGGGGGAGGTAGCGCGGGAGGATTTGGGGGGGGCGGGGTTGGATTTGGACGGCATAAGTACGGCTGAGTGGGCGTGTATGCAAAACACACGCTGACTCAGCATGCGCTGGTTTCCACTTTTATTTTCCAGTCCGGGGCCGGTTTAGACGCATGGGGAGAAACGTACATCACGCATAACCCCCTGACGCTTTAGCGCTGGCTTTTTGCCGCGCTGTTATCGCGGCGGTGTCCCAATCATATTTTTTCTCCGCTTGTTGTGTGTTGCAAGGAGATGTATACCGCGCATGCTTCTACTGTTTTATTGTTGCTGTTGGTAGCACGCGAAGAGCGCGCGATCGACGTGCTGGAAATGGGGGAGATGGTTTTAGGGGGAGGCTGTAGGACGACTTACAGTGGGCCAGTACACGCTTGTGTGGTTGGAGCGCAACCTAGAAAACTCCTAAAGAAAAAAAAGAGAGAGACACGAGTTCTCGCCGGCTGCGACTATCGTTGATAGTGCGCGATGGAAAAACATTTTTTTACAGGTCGTTCGTTTTCACCCGGTTGGTCAGGTGGGCACGTGGGCTTGTCCGGGTGAACGTCACGATGTCACCGTGTACGATAAGTCCTTCAACGTGAAGTCTCCGCGATTTTTCAAGAAAAAAAAGTCGTGTGATACCTGTGATACAACAACTATTCCGGGTGACCATAGTAAATAGGACCTACGGTACACACAAAAAACCAATATATATTACCTATTTTTACTAACAATATTTGGTCCTATTTAGTATAGTCCCCCGTAATACTGTACTTTGCCTATCGGGTTCAGGAGCATCCTCGTCGTGCCGTCGGTCTGATGCATGGCATGCGGCTGTTTCCTGTACATGTACTCGTACAATAATAGCTTACTCGTATAACAGCTCTACGAGGTTATACCTCGTACCAGGTATACGGGTAGTAAAATGAAACGATAAGTGATTCCGGTCATCCAATCACCGATTTCGAACCTTTAATAATGAGGCGTAAGCACGAGCTTTTTTTTTCTTGGTTTTCCAAGGAAAAAAAGCCTCTTCATAATAACGAATCGTACGAGAGTAGGGCACCTCGTTCATAGTTTCCTCTGAAAGCGTGTGTGTATGTATGGGTGTGTCATCGGTGTGTGTGATTCAACCTTCTTTTCGGCCACATTTGTCCGCCGCGCTCAACGCACACGGCACCAACGCCAGTCCCGGCGGGCTCTGTGCACGCACACTCACTAACGAAACATCTCGTACTGGTGCGGTTGTAAGTCCTTCAGGATTGGTCGACCTAGGTGCGGCAACGTGTGTAGGCATATGGCTGGGCCTTGGTTTGAAAAAAACAGAACCAACTGTAAAATACTACAAACGGTTTTAGTTTTTTTGTTGAAACGAAAATAATATTCCGTATTCGCCTATAAATAGCATGTGTGGATGGCAAATTGACTACTACTGCATGCAGGTACTGAGGTTGCGCCTCATTACCACCAATTACTATTGATAGTATGGGGTGTAACACGTACCAGGTACTGGGTAAAAAATAATGCGCCTCCTCTTAAGATTTCTTGTAGTAGTGCACAGCGGGCACTCTAATTTTCGCGTGCACAGCGACTTTCTGCTCGCACTGCTCCGGCCGATCGCAACGAAATGGAAATCTTGGGCTTTGCACGAACACCATCATCATCCCAATCTTCAACTTTTCATGCTTTTTTCGCGATGGTGGTAATGGTACACCAGGTATACCACGTACCGGGATCTACACCCGTTATTTTTTCTTGTTTCGGGAAAGGGAAGCAACGGGTCACTCTATCGACGAGATTTGATCTTAGCCAGGAGTAGGCGACCCCTTTCTGGTGACTTCGCGGGGAGATGCACCCCGTCACTTTTCCATATCATACGTACGTACTACGTAACACTATGTATGATACGTAGGGTTGCGAAGCGCTCAGTACACTCTTTTGACTACGCATTTTCCACCGAAATTTTGGAGTAGTATGTGATGTGTACTGCTGTAGAGCATCGCGAACGAAGCCGAACATGCCCAACGGCCTCTGGCCGAAGTAAGTCGTCCAGCCGGATGACGACGTTCCCCGTTCGGCGGGGGTGTTGATCTCGTTGCCGAGAACGTCGAAAAAAAAAACGAACGCCGAGCCAACGGCACCCCTTGCTTCCTTCACAGGACCATAGCATGGTATTAATAGCATAAACCCCAGTGCCTGGTACCACACTGACTGGTACGAGGTATTTTTTTTAGAAATCTTCATCAGCAGAACACTTGCCAACCAAAATAACAAATTTTAGTGTAGACACTACAGTCTTTGGAGACCAAGCCGCGCTGATTTTGGTGGAGGGGGGGTTGCCATTTGGGAATTTTACGTGCGTAACCTATTGTGAGCTCAATGACATGGCCTCAATGAGATCAGGCGCACAACAAGCTACAGGTGGGGGGGAGTTGGGGGTCATGCACTATTTAGTGCGTGGCAATGTGATCGCACCATCGCCAGTGAAGCGCAACACTAGATTATGAGTGATAGAAACTAATTCGCACTTCGCATACCGGCATACACAAAATTTAACGTGCCTTTGCATTTTGCAGGTACGGCTACTTCGTGTTGTTGTGAATCGTGCTGGTGGTATTTACCGTACAACACCAAGTAGCACTGCGGGCTCCATCACTGCTGTATGATTTGTAGGGGCGAGGAACGTCGTCATACAATACATACCAGGCCAAAGTGAGGGCAGATCACGGGCGGACCTCATGGGAATCCGATGAAGGGAGAGGTCCTTTTCTCGAAGCGACGAACGAATGGCGGCAGCAGCAGCAGCAGCAGCAGCAGCAGCAGTAGCAGCAGACAGTGCACATACTCGTGCAGGCATGCATCTTGACCTTTGCACACGCACGGCGCGCGGACAATCTGCACGTTATATTATGTCCTCCTGCGAGAGCGGATCATGCGTATGTACTAGTAGTGTTGGATATCGTATTGAAAGTTTCGATATTATATGTCGCAATATCGGACTTGTTTGTGATCAATGTTCAGTAGCACTGTTGTATGTATTTCATCGGCTTGAGGACGATCAGACGCTCTACCCGTTCTCCATGGACTAGCTGAAGGGGCTGCAGCTGATGAATTAGTGGCGGCGGGGGCAGGAGCTGCACTACTACTGACCGGGCTCGCGGGTGTTCCGCCGAGATCGCGACCATCAGTGATCTCGCGCACGCGATTAGCGAAGTCGAGTGTCAGGGCATCGGTTGTCGTGTTTTCGACAGGGGGGGAACCATAATAATAAGATCGAGACACGAAGTGTAGTCGCGCACAAATACAGTAGTATGTCGAACGTGTGTTTTGCCCTCCATCCGCTGGCATCCACGTGTTTTTCATGGCGACACTGACCAGAAGAAGCTTCGATATATCAAATATAAAAATCATTTCGGCTACAAGTATGTGTATACGTCGTGATGTATACCTGGTAGTTTTTTTGGTTTTCGTAGGTGTTTTCGTATTATTATTACCCTACAGCGAGAGCGTGAGTTAGCTGTACATTCGATGAAAATCGACGAGCGGTGGGAATGCTGAACCCTATGCGTGATAAAACCTAAAGGCACGTACCGGGGGGGAGAAGGGACCACACCTACCTGTGACCCCGGCTTGTCCAGAAGATCGCTGAGGGTAAATCCTCCTATTAATATCAATATTAATAATACGGGTTTTTATTAGGCTGGAAAGTAAAAGTGATGATTTTATAAGATTAAAAAAAAAAAAAAAAAATCGAACTCGATTCCGATATGTATGTGTTGTGTACGATACCGTTGGGCTGTTTCATTGCGACCAGTGTGCCAGAACCTGCGTGTTGTACCGTGGCGTGAGTGTGCCAGAATCTCGCCAGTACCCCTTAATTAGGCATGGCCACATTAAGGGGGCGTCCTTCCGCCCGTTTGAACACAGCCAGAGGTACAGCAGCACATGTCATACCGTGCTCGAGGACGTACCTGCACGTGAACAGGGCAGCAGAAGAAGGGTGCGGTCGTTCTTTTCTCTTTTATCAGCTTTTTTATCTCTGACAAACTTGTTGCTTGTGCCTGTGTCTTGTGCTTATTCGCGGCAAGTCCTGTACTTCCAACAATACATTGTGTGCACGATGATGGTGCGTGGGCCGTTTGTCGACCCAGCCTCGTAGGCGTGCCACTCACTCACATTCTGGCATCATATCGTATAACGCTGGACCCTGGATGAGATCTTTTGAACCGGGGCTACCAAATAACAACCCCCTGTAATGCACAATAACGGGCGTCTTTATAACTCCCAGATTGAAGGCCATTTTCAAGGCTTCCTGCAGTTGCGCCCACAAACGCCCAGCTTCTCAGCAGCCATGGCTGAGTATAGCACCATAGGACGGGACACGGGTGTGATCCGGTCAGTGCCTCTGTACCGCACGCGTTTCTGTTTTAACGGCGTTCCTCTGCCCTCCCGTGCAATGACGACGCAGCTTCGTGAAAGCTTCCACGATATACGTACTCAGCAGCTTGCTGTGTTGCACCATCCCATGAAACACCTCCTCGCTTTGCCTCTTGCCCCCTGCTCGCCCTTGCTCTCCCCAGGCTATGCAACCCGCCTCTCAACCCCCTCAGCTATGACGTGCGTGTGAAGATACTCGATGCTCTGGCTCGAGCGCAGGCCGACGACGCGATATCGATGGTCGTTATCACTGGGGCCCAGAAGCGAGCCTTCAGTGCTGGGGCAGACATCAAGGAGATGGCAACCGGTGACACCGTTGGCAAAGCTCCTGACCTCCTGGCTGTTGTGAACAGCATCGAGGCGTGCAGGGTGCCGGTAGTCGCTGCCATTGATGGTGTCGCTCTTGGGGGCGGATGCGAGGTGGGATGCGTGATGGCGTACCGCAGTAAACTGCTGTAGTAGACTACATGTACCGCAGTAGTATCCGGTTTTTTTTCCGGTACGAGGCACGCTGGTACCAGGTATGACATGCGGCACAAGGCGCTTTGCTCAGGCTGCAGGAAGGAAAAGTACATCAAATTATGCGAAGCGGACAGAGGTCCATGATTGAATCTAGTTTTTTTCATGATTGATTGTAGTTTTGCAAACTGGCGACTTGATAATGCGAAGAGTCCCGCCGCCATGTTTCAGGAGAAAACAGCTCGGACGCCACATACGCTTCGCGTCGCGGGCGGTTTTCCGCTACGCTCGCTCACATGTCGTACGTACGTACATACCCCAGATAGGGTACTTATTTTCTTCTTTCGATATGCTCTACGTCTGTACTCGTATGTACGAAAGATAAAGCACAGCACGGCACAATAGCAGCACCGCAAACACAATGAAAGTGAAACCGAAAATTTTGGAAAGAAAAAAAATCCCCGTCCTCTCTCGTGTAATAATTTCCTGCCTGATTGGAACACCTTAGACCGGTCAAGAAGAAAAAAAGAAAAAAAAAAAACGGCAGAGCTTCTCTCTCAGCCTCGTACGCGGCCCGCCCCTCTCGCGACGACCTCGCCACCGATTCGGTCCGGGCAAAGCTTCCCTCACTCTCTGCCACAGTGAGCCCCGTCGCCCGCCTCGCGTGAAGCCCGGTGCTCACCGTGGCTGTCGTTCGCCAGCTCGACAATGTTGGTGCTCAGACTGCGTACCTCTCTCTTTGAGCTTCAAGCCCGGTCGCAAAATAAACACCGCTAGAATCTTTTCTTGCAATATCATTATCCCTCGTTCGGGTTATATAGTATCAGTGCGCAGAATGATTATTTAACATTGTACTGTGGACCCGGGCAGCATCCAGGGGAGCCGCTGGCCTATATCTTTGACAAGGAATTACATATAGAATACGCGCGTTCGGTTTATCACAATACTTGTAAAATTCGGTAAAAATGGAATATAGACGAGACGTATTACGCAGCTTGCAAAGTTGAGTATCAACTATTTAATCAGTCGAACTCACAGCTGACGTATTTCAAAATTTGTAAAATCCCGAACGACTCTTATAAAATCGTAGATACTCTATCAGAAACCACAAAATGGAGGCCAGACAGAGCCCATTCATGCTTCCCTCGTGTCTCGAGGCACACGCAACGCCTAGCCACGAAAACGGCGACCGCGCTCCTTGCAACCCCCTCTCTACCCGCCACCATCCGCCGATACCCGCGATGGCGCCGGGTTCGCCCGCGATGCCGTGCTCCGAGTACACGCACGCACACGAAACGAAATAAGAAAAAAGGAAAGAAGGACTGAAAGTGCCAAGAGAAATGGAGAAAACAAAGAACCGCTGGAAAGGTCCGGCAAGTAATAAAAGGAGGCGATTCCCAAGTGGGAGCTCTGAGAGGCCAGGGATGTACCAACCGAGCACGCTCAGAGAGTGAGATATCTGTAAGTAGTTCTATACCTGATATACTGCTGCTGTATTGATTTCGTTGACTGACCCCGCTGTCCTTGTGCCAGTATCTTTCTCTCCTTGGTGTTTCGTCCGTGCAGCAGCAATCTGTCCTTCTTGAATAGGTATGCTTTCCTTCTATTAATATTAATATATATTCATAGCAGCCTTTTTTTCATGTCATTTTTTTGTACATGTTTTGGGTTCTTATTATTTTCTGTTCTTGCTCGTTGTATTCTCGTACCCGGTACGCTGGCATTTCACTTGCTTTAACCCATGAATTTGCGACTACGCGTAGTTTTTGTTTTTGGTATTTTTCTGTCTCAGTCTGACCCCAGAATTATTGCCTCCCTCGGAGAAGGAATCAGGACGGACACTGGGTGTACTGTACTGATGATCAAGCTGGGTAGAAAGGACGATGGAATTTGAAGACAACACACACACTGAACGAACGAGTTTCAATCGTAGGTGGCAGCAGCAGTAATAGCCGGAGCCGATTGCCGATTTCGCCAGTTGGAGACCCACCGAGCACCGAGTGGGCCGTTTTTTTCCTGGAAAAAAAAAGCTCTTCGAGGAAAGCGCCTACGGTACGTACTCGTAACGTGTGTACGCACAATGCGACGCGAGTGGGCGAGGAAAGAAAATGCTGAACTCTTCTCGCGATAAACAGGAAGGAACGCACCATAGCGGGGAGAGGGGAGGAGTGCCCGCTATATGGCCCTACTCTGTTTTACTCTACAGTAGATCTGAGATACGAAAGGGAGGGAGCTGGAGAAATAGGGGAACATCGTAACTTCTGAGCGCTTACGAGCTATTAATAGGATTCCGTAGCATACCAGCAACCAGCAGGGCATGCGTAAGGTTTTTCGTGGGGGCGTAGTTGAGGACGTCGAGACCTGGTGTCTGCCGTCGCCATTCTGTACAACGAGTATGTCCAACTCACCAACTGATGTCAGCACGCATAGGAAATAGTATTTGCACTGGTGTTGTCGTACTCGTAGTACAGAAGAAGGTCGAAAAGTTCATCCTGCGATAAGGATACGCACTGTATTGTTTGGCGGGCATATTTCGGGCTCAATACCGGTACCCAGGGAATATCTACTGACAAGCTTAAGCTTACCAGGGTATACCATACGCAGCTTGGGGCTTCGCTTTTCAAGGGATCGCCTTTCGTCAAGAAATGCGTGTGCTAGGTCGTTCTAGTGTTCATTAATATCAACACTCTGCGCTTTGCCTTGTGATACATTTTGTTGATACGTACCTGGTACCATGGCTCTGGGCTAGAGTAGTTTTTATTTGCGTCCACAACATCTGACGGTACAGCTACAGCTCGGTGTCGACAGACCGTTGCCGTCGCAACGGCCACCATCTTCCTCCAACATAAACAAATTTCTGTTAAGATTTTCATATTTTCCTTCGAGAGCAGACCGTTTCGCGGGCAGAAACTGTGGGTCGCATGATACGAACGAAGCGACTCCTATTCTCACCCAAACTGGACTGCCGTGACTCGGTGGCGTTTTTTTTTCTTTTCTCATTTTTATTTTATCGCCGCCCGCGTCAATCGGGCCTCTACAGGTAGCTCTCGCGTGCCACTTGAGGGTGGCGACGCCCAGGGCATCGCTTGGACTGCCGGAGGTGCTTCTCGGCCTGCTACCGGGGGCAGGCGGAACGCAACGCCTTCCACGTCTCGTCGGAGCCGACGTAGCGCTAGGCATGATCACGACCGGGAAGATGGTGCGTCCCCGATCCCGGGCGGGGTTTCCCCCGGCGTTTTACCTCCAATATTTCTCTTCGATCGATATGACAACTCCTCAGAAGCGCTCGATTTACTGTAGTGTGGTGACTGTTTACACTGCTGTGGTTGACCGTGGTTTCCTGCAGGGATGACTTTTTTTTTGTCATGTTATGTTTGCGAAGAGGAGGCGTTTGCGTTTGCGGGGGGGGCGGTGCGGTGAAGTGCGCCCCGTCTTCGAAACTCGTCGCGACATTATGATGGGTTTACCGTATGACGATCGATATTCCGTGATTTTCCGTGACGGTCTTGTGAAATCAATCAGAGAGCGACGACGATGCGAGGAAGACAGGACCCCTTGACTAGGGTCAAACGACTAAACATATCAGGGAAAAAAATCACGGCTGTGTTGGTTTTCTTGTGTTTTTAGGGTCTTTTTGTTCTACGGAGCATTTCCCTTGTTACCAATCACGACCGACTCTAATCCCAACCCCAACCCTCGCCCTACCCAAAGCACGACCTGAGTGCGGGTTCGCCGCGAATTGCACATTTCCTTGAGTAAAATGCACAAACCACCTCATAAACAGTACCTGGTGGTAGTTTCCATACGTCATCGGGAATGTTGAGTTGAAAACACGGCAAAGGTTACCGGTGCCGAAGGCAGAGAAGACCGGCAGTCCCTCTCTCGGCGACGAGTCTTAACCCCATTGCCGCCTCTTATGATGCAAGGCTCACGATGCACGCGGTATTGATGTAGGGAGTCTTTGGGCTACCGGCATAGCGTCCGCCACAATGCCACTTGCGCACACCTCGCCAAGACACGATGCTCACGATGCACATGCCGCAGGTTCCCGCCCTGGCTGCTCGGGAGACTGGACTCGTGGACCATGTTGTGGCCGCCGACACTCCTGATCTGGTGCAAGCGGCGGTTTCGTACGCCAGGGGGCGGGTAGTGGGGGGGGGTCGACGCTCTGCGTACGGGAAGAAGACCACTCAAGGTGCTGTGCTGTGCTGTGCTGTGATGTTGCTGTGCTGTGCTCTGCTGTGCTGTGCTGCGCTGCGGTGGTGTTGACCTACAGTGAAAAAAAATTATTTTCGTGCTGCTATTATATTTGGTGTTGGTGTCGGTGCTGATGCTGGTGTTGGTGTAGGTGTGGGTGTCGGTATTGGTTGTGCTCACGCTAACGTCGATGTCGATGCCGATGTTGATGTCGGTGTCTCGTGGTTCATGTTGAGCACTCGTGTGTGAGGGCATACATGCACAACGAAACAACGCCTTTGCCGCCACCCAAAGGTCCCGCCGCGTGTTTTTGCTCTCGGCCTTAGCGATAAGATTTGTGTGTTTCATCCTCAAATCCATGCTGTGTTCCCACCCCCCCTTCATACGACTACGGCCATGCATGACGGCCATGCATGATTATGAGTACACCCCCCCCCCCTCCCCCCCCCCTTCGCCCCCATACCGAACAATTCGTCGCGTGCGAGGAAAACCATAAAACCCTCAAGCGATGCACCGCTCGCCAGGGCCGCGGCTGTCAACGCCAGCGGCGAGCGAAAAAGGACGACCGCGCGCCCATCGTGCCCACTGCTTCCTCAGTCCACTTAGTTATATTTTTTTGGTACATGGTACCTATAGACGTCTTGCCTGCCTTCGACTCGTTTGGACATTACAGACCTCTAAGCCAGCCTTGATGGCGATCTGCGACGCCGCGGCTGCTAAAATTGGCCCTCCGGTGCGGGGCGCCGAGCCTATGTGGTCGTGTGTGGAGGCGACGAGGGCGGCGGGGAATGGGGACTTCGCGGCGGGGATGGCGGTGGAGAAGGTGTTGTTCTCGAGGGTAAGTAGGCGTGCCTTGCCTTGCCTTGCCTTGCCTTGCCTTGCCTTGCCTAGCTGTGTCGTCTTTGGTTGTGTCGATGTGATTGGTGGTCGTGATGTGCCCGACGGGCGGGTCTGGGATTCAGTCGGGAATTGCATTTAAATGTGTTGGTGTTGGTGGTGGCGGTGGTGGTATTGGTGTGGTAATGGTGTTGTTCGTGTTGTTTTGTTGGTGTTGGGTGATGAGATTGTTGCGGCGATGTTGTCGATGTTGTTGTTGCCGCTATTCTTGTTGCTATTCTTGTTGCTATTCGAGCTGCCTCTTTCTGTTCAAATGCAAGCAAGACCTCGGGACGTCGGGACCTCGGCATAGGTAGGTGTCTGACGCGGATCGATCTGCAGAACGGTCGGCGTCCAGCGGCGGCACCAACCCTCCCTCCCCCCTCTCTCTAGAGTTCGAGACCAAACCTTCGCCGTAACTATGAGTCACCGGCCAGTTATGAGTTGGCTAAGTATTGCAGTTTGCTGCATGCGGCGGAGGTTCCTTCTTTGTATGAATCTGACTGACGCGTTTGTGGCTTGACCTCTGTTTTGTATTGATAGATACTAGGTCGGTTAGTTGGCTACGTCGCCACCAAACTAAAAGCTAGCCATGCCAATGGAGTCCAGGCAAGGCATGCCTTGCTCACAGCTCACAGGCCTATATTCAATTCCACCCCGCGTTCGCTCATCGAACCTCGCAGATGATTCAGTCTCAACAGTCCCGTGCGCGGCGTCACCTCTTCCTTGCCGAGCGCGCGGCGTTTCGAGTTCCCCGCACGACCCGCACGCCTCCCAAGGTGCAATCGGTCGGAGTAATCGGCGCCGGAACCATGGGCGCGGGCATCGCCATCGCGTTTCTATTCGCTGGGTTCAGAGTCACCCTAGTCGACGCCAAGCAGGTGAGTTTGACGGCGGGAATGTGCGTTTGCCAGCGCTTTTGCTGGCAAAGTTTTAGGTGTTTTTCCCAGGCGTTTTTGCCCTTGTTTTCGTGGGCGTTTTCGCAGGTGTTTTCGTAGGCGTTTTCGCAAGGATCTTTCGACGCGTTTTTGGCCGTTTCTTGTCCGGATTTTTTTTATCATGTTGGGCCCTGTAATTTTATCTATCTCGAGCGGTGCGGGTTGCGGAGGGGCACAGCCAATTTTGCTGAAGCTGTAGTCCGTACTGCTGCAAGCGTGACCGTCTGATCTGCGTTCTTTGCTTGGCTTACGGGGATGGATAGTGCGTGTGATCCCGTGCCGACGCTTGGGAAATCCTACTACCTGGTCATACTACAACGACCATGCATAGCATGAGTACACCCTTCCCCCCTCTGGTCAAATGACCAAGGAAAGCAACAAATGAGAACGCCCCGCCCCCCGCGCATGCGCTCGCCTTAGCGTTGTTGTTCCTCTCATGAGCGTGATTGGAAGCGCTCGTAGAACCGTGTATGCATACCAGAGACACTTTTCCGCGTGATGACTTGTGTGTCTCGCACGCACTGACGGCGAACCAAAAGCCCGGTCTTGGTTGGCTCTCGTCTCAAGACACTACGTTTTCTAACGAGAACACCAATAGGAGTCTTGTCCTTTTGTTTTTGTCTCTCTTGGTCGGCCGTCCTTTCAGTCTGTTTGCCCCCAACGTGCCTGCCGACAACCTCATTACAAAACCCCCATCCCTCCACCCGCCGCCACTGACGTACATATAGCAGTAGCCCGCCCCCCCCCCCCCCTTCTCTTTTATCTGCCGGTGACTGACGACAATGCCAGCTAGTGGAAACCCAAACATTCTGGTGTTGGTTCTATGACATGGTACTTGGTACTGATGATGCCGACGTTCTCTCAGTGTTCCCCAGGTGATTTCCTTGTGAAGTCTATCTTGCCCGTGATCACAAAAGTTGGGCCAAAAAGCGTCCTTTTGGAAGAAAAGACAAGCACAAAATCATGCTGGTGCATACGCGCACCGCGGCGCCAGTATCAGCACGTAAAGAAACGGTACCACGGGCTGTGGTATACCATGTATACCATCCCGTATCACCTGCAAATCGAAGATCATAGTGGCAAGGAAATATGCATTATTTCGTACTTGACGCGTGCCTTTTTTGTTTTTACTGACGGAGTCCCTTGAGGGCAATGAGGAATTAACACCAAATATCGCTGAGCCCATTATTTGTTTACGGCGCGAGTCGATGAGGGAAGAAAGGACTGCTACTACTACAAGCATATAGGAGAGAAAAAAGGAGGGCGAAGATAACAAATGGGATGGAAAGTAAGTAAATAAATAGAAAATAATTGAACAACACCTACGATGGGCCCAGGTTAAAGGTTCCGTGTTGTGTCAAAATCAGCTTTTGGTGGAGAGTTAGTGCTCTTCAACTGTGCCGATGACGATGGTGAGCGCCTTGCCGGCTAAGGCCTGATCCGCATTTTCGCCTCTCTGTATTCGTCCGTGGGTGCTGTACCGGGGGGGTCCTAACATGGAAGGTGGTTTCTTGCCGATCGATTTTCCCATGAAATAAAATTACGTACGGTGAACGTCCGATCGAGTTTTCCCCATAAAACCAGCGTACATATTTATACCATACATCTCCGATCGATTTCCTCCGGTGGAGAGTATCCCCAGCTTTTCGCTCAGCGGTCAAACTTAATTATTATTTTTTTTTTTTCATATATGTTGGCAGGAGAACTTGGACAAAGGCCTTGCGTACGTGAAACGCGGCGTGCTCTCCGCCGCCAGGCGCGGAAAGGTTTCCAAGAAAACGGCGGAGGCCGTAAAAACGCTGCTCACCCCGGCCCTCAGCATCAAGGCCACCAAGGGCTGTGACATGGTGGGTGGAGCAGGCAGGAAAAACACGAGAGGGTGGGGTTTTGCACGCTTTCTTATGGGGCGTTTGAGCGAGCATCCGTGAGGCGGTTCTTTGAAAGGGGGGCGGCATCGTTCGATGGAGTATTTTGATGTCGTGGAGTTGTACTAGGGAAGGCGTTCATCATGGAATATTTTGCGGCTCGGACAGATAGATCATCCACAGATCATTCCCACTGCATGATCTAGATCTTCCAGCAGGGCAGATAGACCCCTGATCTGTATGATCTGAATGATCTAGCTCATGTTGCCGGATGGGAGCCGTGTTACCTGCGTGATGATCTAGGACATGGTTCCGGGGTTGGATCTGTACTATACAGATCATCCTGCAATACTTCTCATAACGACAGGTTAGGATCTATCTGTATATGATCTATCTATATAGGATCTCTATCTGTAGATGATATATCTATAGAGGATCTCTATCTGTAGATGATCTATCTGTAGATTATTTATCTGTGGATGATCTATCTGTATATGATCTATATGCAGATGATCTATCTGTAGATGATCTATCTGTAGATGATTTATCTGTAGATGATCTATCTGTGGATGATCTATCTGTAGATGTTCTGTCTTGAGGTGTGGAATATATTACTACTGTCAGTCCGAGTTAGGTGCTGCTGTACTGCTGTATGCACGTGATCACAGCTTCATCAATGACCTCGATGCTGGGGGTCAGGTGATCGGTGAGCCGCGGGAAGTTTGTGACACTTTCATCTGTTAATAGTATCTGGTGTTTTCTTGTCGTGCCGATTTTCTCGTCTCCTTTTCGGCCGCGGGTTACCCGAAGGTCCAACCGTGCGTACTTACCTGGTGTTTGTCAACGTCTGATCGGCCTCACCTTTAAAATTTTGGCGTCCTTGGATGCTCATCGCTGAATGTCGGGAGTTCATAGTCCACAGCGGCGTTCGGATTATGTGTCCACGCGTCTCTTGCTTGTGAAAGGTATGGCATCCACTTTTTCCCAGAGGCAAAGCGGTTGAGTGTCGGGATGGTTCTCTGCCGTTTCGGTGCATTCCTCGGGGCTACATACGTAGTTGACTTTAAACCCTGCTGTAACCCTAACCTTAATCAACCCCGAACGCATAGGAAAATTCTCAGAATTTTCTTGGAATGAAAATTAACGAGGGGTTATAATGTGTATTATCGACCATTATATTGTCGAAGCTGGGCCAAGTCGTGAACACTACTGCTGCCCCCCCCCCCGCCCGCGCGCGCGCGCGCTGTGTTAAACCGGCCCAGATCGTGGAAGCCGTGTTCGAGAACATGGGCCTGAAGAAGCGCATTTTTAAGGAGTTGGACTCGGTGTGCAAGGCGTCGGCCATCCTCTGCACCAACACGTCCACGCTGGATGTGGACCAGATCGCGAGGTCCACGAGCAGGTATGTACAGAGAGAGATGGAGAGACCGCGGGTATTTTTTTTATTTGTATTTGTGTTTTTTTTTCCGACCGCGCTATTTGGCGTTTTGGCGTGTGGGCGCTTTGGTGTCGGCATTAATTACTATAATACTGCCATATAACCCCCAGCTTTTCACTTGCATTTATTGTTTGAGGTATGGTATGCGATTTTAGTCGAGCTGTGTACCACCCGGTCTCGAATTATTGAAGAGTTTGTATAGTAATGGATGCATGCTACACCAGTAGCTGCGGCGCACCGTATTTTTTTCTGAGGCTCCTGACTTGAGGAGCTCCACGCATGCGGTAACCCAGAAGCCGGCTGTAACAATATCGAAAGTGCAACTCGACGTATACAAATAAGTCACTTTACGAAACAAGAATGGCATTATTCGGACGATTTTGGGTCAGGGAACCCCGTCATTCAGATTTTTTTTTAACGCAAAAAAATGTGCTACTTGTATCGCAGCACGCGTCAAACGGCCTGTTGATGTGTTCTGGAACTGAGTGGTATGTGTATTTTGTTTTGTTTTATTCTTCCCTGCCTTGGGGTGTCTTTCCGCGCCGTCTTCTGGCCATGGAGTAGGTTGTATGGCGATTCGTTAAATATGGGCACAGTTACAGCAGGAGTGTTACGATTTTTGTCTTAGGTTCACCGACATAAGTGACAGCCCACACTCTTATACGTAGCTCCTCGTTACGTTAACTGCCTTCGTTGCCAGGAATTTACCAGGCGGGGGGAGTTAGGATTCGAGTTGTGAGGTCAGGGTTTATAGTTGTGAGCTGTCCGTACATACGTACTGTTAATACTGCTGTAATAATAGTTACCGTGTGTTTTTTTTTTCCACGAAACAAACTGTTCGTGCAACGTGTCGAGAGTTTGAGAGATGGTGGGAGGGAGCTGTAATTAACAACATGGAGGGCGAGCGAGCGAACGAGCGAGCGAACGAACGAACGAGCGAGCGAGCGGTGTGAGTGAATGAATGGGTGAGCGAACGAAACGGTGCTGTGGGGAGACTGTTCGCAGCGCAAGCGGAAGAAGAACGGAGATGTGCTGCCATGAGCGAGCCATCGTCGCTTGACCCGCCATCGTCCCTGCTGAAAGAACACGAGAATCAAGATAGCAAGAATCAGGATAAAGTGGTTGGGTCCAGGGGCTTGTCGGCCGGGGCCCGAGGGCTGTTGGCGTAGGAGTTTTTAGTGGACACTCCTTTCCCGCCCTCGTTTTCGGCTGGGTTTTTACGTTAGTTTTGTCGTCGTGGCCGCCTCGGAGCCACCGTCAGCGCCCCTGCTCTTGTGCCTGTTTGGTCGCCTCGGGGGGTCATCTGCTTCCTTCCGTGGGCGTGGGCTGTCGCACGAGTCTTGTCTCATTTTTTGGGGATTGCTTGCTGCGTGTCGGGCTATCTTGTGCCGTTAATGCCGCCATTCTCGTGTCCTGTGTTACCGACATGGTGAACTGTCTTGTCATTTTTCAGCGTCCTGTCTCGTCTACGTCGCGTCTGTCTCGCGGCGAGCTCCGCTGTGGTGATGAGCGGCGGCGCCTCCGCCCGCACCGTAGCAAGCGACGCACGCCACCACACACCGTATCATTACCGTGGCGTGGTTTGCGATATTGGAGCATATTGTATCATACGTTCAACAATTGTTGTTGTTGTTGCTGTTCTTGCTGTTCTCACATTTAGTCATCGATCGCCCTGATACAGTCTGCAGTCCGTGGAATACAGGGTACAGGGCGGGGCTCCATAATATCTCTCTCTCTAGAGCGGAACACCTGAGGAGAAAAATACAAACAAATAATGTAAACAGTTCAACCATGTAGTTATACACCCTATACCTCGCCGCCGCCACCGCCGTCCATATAAATAGCGCTCGTGCTCAGGCCCGCGTTACAGCGCTCTCGTGCTCAGGCCTACGCCGCTGGGTGTTGTCGCTTTTGCTTGCTTCTTGCTCCTTTCCTCTTCCCTTTTTTTCTTCGTGCGTCAAGGCCGGAGAGCGTGATGGGGATGCACTTCTTCTCCCCCGCACACATGATGCCGCTCGTGGAGTGCATTCGAGGGGAGGACTCTTCCCCGAGTACCATCGCCGTAGTGATGGGGATCACTAAGCGACTCAAAAAGGTGTGCGCGAAAAAAACAAAAAACTCGCTTGTTCGTTTACCATTATTTATATTTACAGTAAAAATAAACATCAGCTGTCTGCGAGATCGAGGATTTCGTGGAAAACTCATTTTTGCAAGCTACGTTTGACACCCCGATCGCCCGTTCTACGGCCTTTATACTACCTTTATGTAGAGACGCTTTTTTGCTGCTTGTTTTTTTTTCCCAAGTCTGATACGAAGGACGTTTAAGTTAGTCCCCGTCACGTCAGCGCAGTCGTGAATGAGGTTCAGATTACAGCGTTTTTCTCGTACCACTGGGTTAGTTTTTTTTTGTAGGTATATGGTCGCCGCATTACATGGTTGACCCATCCAGTATCCAATGGTTGGTGTCTATGATGGTTGGTCGACCCCCCGCAATGTTATGCCCGTTGTATGGTTGTTCCCTTCGATGGTTGACGCATTCCACAGTTGATATCTCCGATGGTTAATGTGACCCCCTCCAATGGTATATCCATCCTGTGGTTGACCACCTGGTATGGTTCGACCTAACCTTTCATGGTTGGCATTCCCGATGGTTGTTTAATCCCATCGAATGGTTTATACCTGTTGTGGTCGACCCCGTCCAGTATTTTATGCATTCCATGGCTGATATATCCGATGGTTGATTGACCCCCTTCTCTAATGGTTGACCCCGTCCAGTGATGGATGGTACCCTTCCATGGTTGACACATCCGATGGCTTAGTGACCCCCTCTCCCATTTATTTCGACCTTATCACCCATATGCAAGAAGTCCGCCTCACACTTGGTGGGATGCAAGCCCGCCCATCATGCGACTCGCCGAACACCCCACGGCGCTTCACACCCGTTATAAGCAACGTCTGTCTGGTCGGTCTGGTCGGTGAAAAGCCGACATTCTCCGTCCCGGCATTGCAGGGACGAGAGGGTTTATGGTCATATGACTGCGGTCATGCATGGCACGATAACACCCCCTCCGATGGTCGACCAATTACATGGTTGACTCCCCGGACTTTTTTTTCGCGGAGCCTCTCATTAGTTGAATAGTTACATGATTTCCCCTGTACATGGTTGATACATATGGTCCGTCCGATTTAAGTGCGTGAGCGCGAGTTGGCAAAAATCGATACGAATCGACGAGACAGCGGAAAAAACTGAACCCTCTGCGCGATATATGTAAAGGCATGTGTCATCCCAGGAGAAGATATGACACCTGTGACCGTCGGTTGTTCATAAGGCCATTCAGGGTAAAATATAGAACAAGAAGCCTACGTGTACAAACTGAGGTGGAAAGGAAAAGTGATCATGTAACGAACATAAGAAAACATTACACGGTTGACACATTACATTATTGCTGACGACGATCTTCATGGTTGATCCTCCCACTGGCTTGATTGATTCAACCCCTTACATGGTTGATTTCAGGGCTTTTCGCGGGTCATGGGGTGTTCAAAACGTCACGGGTCGGGTCGGGTCGTGTCAGGAAGTGTTCAAAATCTCACGGGTCGGGTCGAGTCGGGTCAAAGAGGTTTTCAAGTCTCGCGGGTCGGGTCAGGTCGGGTCAGGAGTTTTTCAAATCTCACGGGTCGGGTCGGGTCTGGTCGGGTCAAGAACTTTTCAAATCTCACGGGTCGGGTCGGGTCGGGTCAACGACCTTTTAAATTGCGGGTCGGGTCGGGTCGGGTCAAGAGGCTTTCTAATGCGGGGTCGGGTCGGGTCAAGTCAACACACCTCAACATTTTCGCGGGTCGGGTCGGGTCAGCTAACCCGACCCGACCGACCCGTGAGGTTTGACCTGACCCGCGAAAAGCCCTGGTTGATTTTACTCCCCCCCCCTTTATGCAGATTGGAGTGCTGGTCGGGAACTGCGACGGGTTTGTGGGCAACCGCATGCTTCAGTGGTACACGGACGAGACGCAGTTTCTCGTGGAGGAGGGGGCGTCTCCCATGGAGGTGGACAGAGCGGTCAAGACCTTCGGGATGGGTCTGGGACCGTTAGAGATGTCCGATGTAGCCGGAAACGACGTCTCTTACCTTATCAAGTGCGGCGGAGTATCGAGCAGGGTAGGGGGGGGGGGGTCGGGTGCGGTGGGGAGCTGTGGAGGAGGAGGGCAGTTGGGAGGGGCAGGAGCGACGGGGAGGGGATGCTGAATGCTTGCTTGTGGCGCCGGCTTTTGTTTTGGCGTGCTCAGTGGTATTCGGACTCGCTATGTAGTCGTGCATGGTTTGCGTGACGTCTAGCCTACGGCGCCACCCTCCACCTACCTCCTGCCACCCCAATTTTTCTGCTGGCATGCTTTGCGTGGCCGTGGCTTCAGCACACGATGCCAGCCTCTAATACACCGCCTGCCATCCCTTATGTAAACCCCCTGTAGGAAAGAAAGGGGTTTGCTGGACCCGGCGAAGCGGGATCCCAAAGAGCGTTACTGTTCTCTGGGGGACAAGCTGACGGAGATGGGCCGATGCGGCCAGAAGACAGGTGCGTGGACTCCCCTTCGGAGGTGTTCGGACGTTGGGTGGCGCAAGGTCAAATCCGATGACGCTTTGTGCAGCTGAAAAACACGAAAAGCCCACCTGTCGTTGAAGTTGAAGTTGAAGTCTTCACAGCCCAAAAAGCGAAAGGCATAACGACCAGCGAAAGGAAATCGGTATACGCATGTACATACCAGGTATATATACGCGGCGCTGCAGTGCGGCATAGGGAAGAAAGACATCGTTCGCGCAGAGCGGGTGCAGAGCTGCATGTGGTACGCGCGAGATTCCATAGCGTGTGTGCATTCGCTGTTTGATTTGGTGTTGGTGTTGGGTGTTTTTTTTTTTCGGTATTGGTGTTCTGCGTGAGAAGGAGCAGTATAAATATATACAGTAGGTGAGGTGTTTGGGTGATGTTGCTGTTCGGTTCGGTGCTGATGTTTGGTTCGTGTTGCGCTCTGCTTGAAGTAGTACCGACAGGCGCCTGCTCGACGTTGCTGTTTGCTTTTGCGTGCACGGTACTGCGTTTGCTCGGCGTTGCCGCTTGCTTTTGCGTGCACGGTATTGCTGTTGGCCATTGGCGTCGCTTTTTTCTCCCTCCGTGTTACCGTCTGTTGGGTGTTCGTTGCGTTAATGTCGACGAGCTTTCTATTTCCTCTTGGCCTCTTTCTTCCCTTTCTCCTTTGTTTTTCTCGTTTCAGGCAAGGGGTGGTACGACTACGAGAAGGGAAGCCGCAAGCCCATGCCGTCGCCGGAGGTTGCCGCACTCATCAAAGCGCATCGGGAGGAAATCGGGAGGTGCGGCAACGCTGTGTGGGTGTTTTTTGTCTCTCTCCCTCCTTTCCGACCGCTGTATCTTGTTTTGCAGGCACCGTTTCTTGTTTTTTTGCCGTGGTGTCTTCGGTGTCTCTTGTTCGGCAGGCATAGTTTCTTGTTTGTCTACCGTGATGTCTTGGATACTTTACTATGACATAACGTCTGTTGTGATTGTTGTATCGCAGTGCTCAGTCTCGATGACAGTGCGGTGGTGCATGCATGCGTCGTGGTGGTGCCGAGTGGGGTTGTGTGCCGCGACGTGGACCCAATCAACGCCGGCTTCGGGCCCCGTGTATTGCTCCGTTTTTGTGCCCGATCCCCCCGTACACAGGCACGTGCAACCGTTTCCATGTTTGTCGGCTCTAGATACAAGAGCAACTCATCCGCCATAATGCCCCCCCTGTGGCCATGCGATTACGACCATGCAGGACAATCGATACGCTTCCCCCCCCCATCCCTCTCGTGGCCATACTACTACGGCTATGCACGATAGTGAGTACCCCCCCCCCCCCCCCCCCCCCCCCCCCCCCCCCCCCCCACCCCCCCCCTCGTCTCGAAAGGGATGCGTGGTCGATGGTCAGATGACTACTGTAAGGCAAGCAACGAATGAGTACGCCCCGCCCCCCGATCCCCCCCTCCGCCCCTTCCTCCCCTCCCGCTCCATCCCATCCCTTCCCTCTCTCCCCCTCCCCCCTCCTGTCCGCCGGTTGGCCTTCTTTTGGCTGCCAGTCCTAACCGGAAAATTTCTGAGGAGGAAATCGTGGCGCGCTGCTTCTACCCGCTGATCAACGAGGGTTTCAAGTGTCTGGAGGAAGGCATTGCCGACCACCCTTCTGACATCGATGTGGTGTGGGCGCACGGCTACTCTTGGCCCCGCTGGAGGGGGGGTCCGATGTTTTGGGCGGATGAGATCGGCGCGAGGGATCTGGTGCGGGAGATGGTGAGCGGGGGTCCTTGCAAGCGGTGGTGATGCCTGTGTGTGCTGGCGTCCTGTGACGATTTTTGCGGATGGGGAGGGCGGCGTGGTGCGGTATGGTATGGTATGGTGAGATGTGATATGGTATGGTGAGATGTGATATGGTATGGTATGGTATAGCATAGCATGGTATGGGTTGATGTGGTGTGGTAAGGTGCGGTATAATGTGTTTTGGTGTGGTGTAGTGTGGTATGGTATGGTATGATATGGTATGATATGGTACCGTCTGGCATGGTATATCAGGTACGTAGAATGGTATGGTATGGTTTAATGTGGTACGGTATGGCATGGGACGGCATGGTAGGGTTTATGGTACTGATCGAGTGGTTCACGGTGGAGATCACGTTTTTCTGCGGTGCGCCTTCTACTTCGCGGTGCATGAACAAGTTGAGCGCGTCTCCGGGAACAAAGCGTATGCTCGTACAGCTTTCCCACAATACACCCTTGCCAGTATGACGCCGACCGAGGCTGTCGGCGTTTGCCTTGCCTCCTCATGGCCTCGCTACAACTGAATATGCGCCCACCAAGTAGCATCATTAGCAGGCGCGAAAGAATAACGCGGCCTCTCTACAAAAACTGCAAAGCACACTGCGACCACCCGCGGCGACCCATGCTAACCCCCGGTCCTGTCCCTGCCCCGTCCTGTACAGGCGAAATACCAGGAACTCCTGCCGAACGTGTCGCACTGGCAGCCCAGCCGCCTGCTCTTGGAGCTGGCCGAGACGGGCGAAACGGTGACGGGTTACTACGCCAGGAAGGGCATCACCAGTCGCCTTTGATTGGACGGAGATACACCGCTTTTTGTTAAGGTTTTTACCGTCTCTTCCGTCAAGGATCACGGAGCGGAGAAACCCGAGTTTTTTTTTGCTTTTGTTTTGCATATCACGAAAGAACCATAACATCAGGCGGCGACGGGAAAATCAAGTAGCTGAAGTCTAACTTTTTGTTTTTTTACCACCCGGGACGCGTTTGTAAGTCGTCTGTCCCCTGTTTATTCTGTCGTTGCGTGCTTTTTTCTCGAGATGGGCACGGTCGGCAGGCCAGCGTGTCAGGGGTGGCTGCCTTCTTGCTCGGAGGGGTAGAGGGCAGTGACGGCGGGGTTTCCTATTAGAGGTGATCGTGTAACGGTAGCCGAATGGTGATTACGGTACCGAATGATGGTTACCGAATGAATACCGCATGAGGGTGACTGAAAATGATAATGGCCGAATGAGGATGGCCGAACGATGGTGACAGAATGGTAGTGACCGAATAACGATGACTGAATAACGGTGACCGAATGATGATGCTCGAATAATGGTGACGGGAATGTGCTTTTATTGCTCAACCAACCAATTACATAATTATTAGCGGTGCCATTTAACCATTTAACACCCCCTCCAGAATACTACGTACATGTGCGCATATCTGTCAAGTGCCAGCCACAAAAATCCAACCAACCCCTGCGAGGATAGGAAACCCCCTCTCCCCTCTACGCCCACCCACCTATTCTCAACACCACATTAATTTCCGGATAGGGCTGGGAGCGACCAGGCAGCTCCCCTTTCCAACCCTACCCCCCCCCCCCCCCCCTCCCGCCCCCCCCAAGGCTACCGACGCCACACAAAGCCAACGCCTCCAAGGATACGAAACCCCCTTCCCCCTCCACGCCCAACCACTCTTGGCTCCGAAGTCCGGGTTTGGTTGGGGAACGACCAGGCAGCTCTCCCTCCAAGACTCTATCATAGCCAATGCTAGGATGCACCAACCTCTATCTGGCTCTCTACTCGTACGTGTGCTGCGTGCCGAGGGACCCTCAGGCCAGCCATGCTATTATTAGCTCGGCACAAATTCCGCGGCTCTGCGGCACGCGAGGTGGGAGTGCCAAACAAAGCACCAGAGGCTAGCTGCTGTGTTCGGGTCGCATCGCAAGCATCGCAAAGAAGACCAGCGCGTGAGGGGGGGACGTCCCCAAGAGTATGGAAACCAATCAAGTCCTTCCTGTACTACGATGCCCCCGCTCGCCCCATAGAATACGAAACGAATCGAATGCCGCCCGTAAGGAAAATTAGCGCAAGGGGTCTCGGCTAGCTACGATGGACAACCTTTTCCTCTTGCTTTGTCGAGAAAGGTCTGAAACGAAGGCTCGGCTGGTGGGCACTCCAAGGTACCGCACTCTGCGCTCTGCGCGGAAAATAAGGACCATTGGGCGTGTTAAAACATGAATACCTAAAGGTCTTCACATTTGCGGACAAAGTGACTCGTATCTCGCACGCGAAATGTTCCTGAGAGGATCGAGAGCTTCATTAACGCGCGCTCAGCTTTGTTCAGCGCTTCCAGACAGCTGCTTGCTGTGTACAACTACTGATAGCCGCAGCTCCAGACAGCTGCTTGCTGTGTACAACTACTGATAGCCGCAGCAACATCAAATCGCGACAGCAAGCAGTCGGAATCGCCATCGCACTATTAATCGCAATACTGATAGCAGCAGCCAGCAATCGCACCAGCAATGTCAACCGCAAGAAACCGCAACAGCAATCCCACTCGCAATACCGCTGTTACGAAGCAACAACACGCAAATCGCAAAAACCCTCGCAACAGCAGCAGCAGCAGCAGCAGCACTGCCTGCCAAAATCGAAGTTGCGATAGCAGCAACAGCAAAAAAAAAAATAGCAAGACCACCCAGAAGGACGAACATCACGGTGGCAGCAATAGCAACAGCAATAGCAACAGAAAAAAAATCCCAAGCAAAATCAAAGGGGCACTAGAAAGAGGCTAGCCGCTATCTCCGGGGCAGGCACCACAACAGTACGAGTAGGTCTTCCGCTACTCCCCCCGTTTGAACGACGAGGACGTGTAGATACACCAAGGGGGTGGGAACGGTGCAAAAAGAACAGCCATAAAACACGCGCCAGAGATTAAAAACCAGAAACGAAAACCTCCCCCTTACCCCCCCCCTCCCCACGATCATACGACTTCGGCCATGCACTATACTGAGTACTCCCCCCCCCCTCCCATGAAACACACGCCGTTTCCAGCAAGGACCCGATATGAACTCCTTGTATATACTCATATGGGAGAGAAAGAACAAAAAAAGCTTCCTGTGGGTCTCACAGGATGATATGGCAGCCTGTTTAGACATGCCTTATGCTTCCAACCAACCTATTCTTGCTGTTTCTTGTGGTTCACGCGAGGCATTACCGACATAATTCTATCCCGCTGCCCAAACCCCTACAGCTGCAGCAGTGGTCCCTCTATAGTGCCGGAATGCGCCAGGCTATCCCACTACCACACTGGCGAACCCCATCCACGCCACCGGTACTATAGCGGGCAGCCGGCCCTAGAGGGACCAATACTGTATAACCAAGCCGCCCAAAAAAAGCACACGCCCTTGCACCCACAACCACCATAACACGTTGTCTGTCTTTGACGGCAGTCTCGATAAAATACATACAACACAAAACAAAACAAAAAACAAAACACCGATTTCTACCGCTACCTCTCCGGTGCTGATGACAGCCATTATTAATAATAGTATAAATAGCGCTACTATTACGCTGCTGCTGCTGCTGTTAATGGGCGCGACACAAAACACGTAAAAACGGGGTCTAAAAAGGGATAGTCGACAAAAAACGAGAGATAGATAGAGACAGGTGGAGCAGCGACAGCGAGACAGGCGTTTTGCAAATATAGGAAAAATCGCTCAAAATCTGGGCATCTGTTCGAAACCATACAGACGGAAGGCAAAACATCGCGCCACCAAACACAGCAGCAGCAGCAGCAGGGCTAGCACCGTTACATCGCCGACAATCTCCGGCCAAGGAATCGCTGGCTTTGCGTGAAACCACGGGATGGCCTCCGAACGGCCACACGGCGCGATCGGGTCGGGTCGGATTACGAGAGGGTAGCGACCACAAAAATAGAGACATTCCATCATACGGCCCGCCACCTGAAAGAAAATACCGTTACCTGTACTATTCCTACAAGCCCCTTGGTGGTCCGAGGCAAAAGGTGCCCTAGGCACAAGATGCCTGAGGCACACGTGGAAACCCTTCGACAACCCACTGCGGCCACGCCATAGCAGGCGCACGACAAACGCTGCCATCATCACCATCCTCGTCACCGCTACAGCCCAAACAGAGGACGCCGCGCACAACCATCCCCCACGAAACGAAAAAAAAGGAGCAGCAAAGACGCTCAGCGTCAGCGCCCACCCGCGGCTATTGTCGACAGGAAAAGGTCTGGTGTGCTTGGAGCGCGCGCGCGCTGGGGGGAGGATCTATCCGCTGAAAATAATTTTCTAGAAGGTCTCTTCTGTAGCGCTGACGCCCTTCAGGTCATACAACTCCTGCGGGAGACAGACGGAGCAGGCGTGTGCGGAGCGGGGGGGGGGGGGGGGGGGGGGGGGGGGGGGGGGGGGGGGGGGGGGAGAGAGAGACATGTCAGCGGGGGACGGCGGCAATATATCTGTCCCAAGCCGGTACGATATCGTTCATGCAATAAAAAGACGGTAACGGTAGTGCTCTCTTATGGTGGTGATGCGGGGGAAGGGCTCGTCCAAGGGATTGGACGAGAGCTTGAGGGTCACCTTCTTCTTGTTGTTCTCACATTGTCTCATCGCCATAAGGCTATCTTGGGTTGGGTTGGGTTGGTTCGGGTTTGGGTTTGGCCTGTTTTTTTTCGTGCGGGGTTGGTTCGGTTTGGCTTGGCTTGGCTTGGCTTGGTATGGTCGTGGTTTGGGTTTTGGTCGCTTGGGTTCGGCTTTCGATGGTTACCTGCTCCCTCGCGGCTAGAATGGCCGTAAGCCGCCCGATCTCGCTCTGGTAGGACTCGTTCTCTGTTCTCAAGACCGCGTTCTCGTCTGAGAGGCCCTTCTGCTGCCGCTCCATCTCCTCCAACAGGTCCATACATTCCGCTGCATCATACAGACCAAAAAAGCAGGTAAGAAGACGCCGCGCGGGAGAGGGAGGGGAGGGCGCTCGTGAAAAAATTGAAGAAAAAATAATGAAAAACTGAAAAATGATGAAAGAATTGAGCAAAAACAAAAAGACACAAGAGGACTAACAAAGGCAAAACACGAAAAAAACGTTTTTCGGATCGCGCGGCTGCGTGACAACAGGCCACATATTGTAGTGGTCGTCCTGACGCAACGACAAAAGACACACACAAGTGAGCGAGCGAGAGAAGCCCATCGACGTCTTCGTGGCATACGAGAAATATCACACCGTCCTCAAGGTCTTGGACGGTGATGATGATGATGATTTTTGTCACACTATTAATACGTACCAGGTGGCTCGTCAACCCCCCCCCCTGAAATGTGGTCAGTGGTCACGAGACAGACTGAAACATGATCTATACACGTAGATAGTGGGTCTGCAGGACGTACGTATAAATTCACCAAAAGCTTTCGTACCTCCATCTACATGACGTTATAAAGTAAATATGTCGCTAGGAACTCGCACGGCAGGATGGTTGTAACTACTGTCGTCAACTCGCGCGCGTTGGGTACCGTGGACGGCGGACGTTTCAGCCAAATCCCCCCCAAAGCGCGGTCCCTGTTGTTTAACTCGAGAGTAAAAATACAGCAAACATTTCTACGGTAAGATGGAGGTAAGCACCTCACTTTTGTGAGGCTTCTCGCTCGAGTATAGTATAGGAGCTACCAGGCACACACGTCAATACCTGCAGAAGCACAATCAAATTAACAGAAGCTCCAGCCCGATCCGCAATAAAATTTCCCATCTGGCTACTGTAGGGATTCCTGACGACTTATCTTGTAGTACGAAAGAGATGAGAGGCATGCTACAATAGGTACATTAACAGCACTTTTTTGGCCAAAGTGTTTTCTGGATGACTGGGGGCTCCTTGACCCAACATCGTCGGAATAAGACCTGTGCCAATGGTAACGCAAAGTCCAAAAGTTTTCTTTCAAAAATATTGCTTTAAAAAAACAGCCAAAAATATCCTTGTACCGCCGCTGTGGGCAAAAAGGGAAAAAAATGTTTCATTTTCTCTTTTTTTTTCTAACGGCTGCAGGCGGCGCAATTTGTTTTCTCTCGTTGCAAATTGTCAACACGCTGATAAAAATCAGCTCGTGCGACGATAGACGCTCGATCTCGATATAGACTCAGCCCACGGCCAACCCGCTTGGTGTCGGGCAAGGCCAACGAGTATAGATGACATCGAAGACAGAACATGAATACATGCTCTAGGGGGCGAGAGCTTGCCGGCGGCGTCCTGCGGTATCCCCCCAAACCTGCAAAAAAGCCTGTTTTTTTCGCCATTCGAGACGGATTGAGGAATTTTGTCTTCTGTTTTGCACACACCAGCGGCTACTTGTTGTTTTTATAGTACGCCTGGACAGCGCCCGCCACACATCACTGGCCATTGTGTAAAGACTGTGACCCAAGGGTGGGTCGGAGCCCCTAACGAGCGCACTCCGTTCAGAATTCATGACGCAATCGTTGGTTTTGTCGATCGATGTCTGTCGAGGACTCGGAATCTCGCCGCTTCGAACCAAAGATCGGCTTGAGTTTTTCTCAAGCCGATCTTGGCCCAATATCGGTCCCAGATTTTCTTTTTTCGGGCTTTTCCAAAAGCTGGGAACTTTTTTTTTTTCTCAACGTGCCCATAGGAAGCGTGTTCTAAAAAATTTTGGCGGGTATCTTTGGAATTCAAACTTTTTATTAACACTTCGCTTTCCCATTGGCATAGGTCTAATAGCCGAAAAAAAAAAAAAAGCGATTTTTTTTTTACCCCTAGGACATGGAATTTTTCATACACCAATGTGCACCATCATTTTTTTCTCTTCAAAAATCAGTGTTTGGATGACTTAGTAATGGCTTACGAATAACACAGAGCTCACCCAAGTCGGGAACCTCAGAGAAAAAATGGTGCACCTCTCTCTACCTTCATAGCATGTGTCTAAAAACTACACGCCGGATGAAACTTCCGTTGGGTTCGTAGCTCCGAGAACGTGGAGGAGCGCCCCGACCCGTCCGTGACAAATGTTCGAGCTAAAAAAAAATGCAAAAGCCTTAACAACGTGGGATGAGTCTTAAAAGCAGCAGTGTTATCTATGATACATCAGTGGTCCCTGTATAGTGCCGGTTCACTAGTGCCGACTGCTCGCATATAGCGTCCGTGAAAATCGCTTGGCCTATCAGACGGGATTAACCCGCGTGGCAGTTTGCGGAGCAATTAGTGCCGCTATAGCGGCGGTAGCATTTGGTTGGCTGGTGCAAACCGGCAAATACAGAGGGGCCATAATTATTAGTGTATATAGATGACCGCGCTTGACGACCGCCTTTGGCCAAAAAACACCGAAACAGTCACCGATGCGTTTTTTTTTAATCCTGAGGTGTGCTTCCACTCCAGAGATTTTTTGGCGATGAGCCAGTGTGAGAACAGTGAACAACGAACAACGGTTCGACTGGTATTCATAATCATGAACGGACGCCAGCGGGGGGCGGGTAAAGAATGTCTCTACATATGCCGCCGGCGCAAGTCAAATCAGTCACTCACCGATGTCGGCCTCCTTTTCTTCGAGCTCTCTCTGGAGGAAGTTGCTATCCGCCTGAGACAGAGCCGTGCCTATTTCCACCTCCTGCAGCTTCTGTCTTAGCTCCTCCACCTCCTGCCCCCACAAAACAGCAGCAGTTACAATCATCCAGGTTAGCGGGCGTGTCGGTGCGATCGTGGTTGCTGCGTATAGGCGTGGAACGCATACTCCTCAAAAACTGCGTCGGAAAAACAAAAGAAAAAGCTAGGTACAGTATTCGCTTGTATTCACATGATTTAGCGAGAAAATCACAACATTTTACCCCTCGGACAGTTCATCATCTACAGTAGTAGACCTTAGAAGGCAGATAGATCATCTATCCTCGATGGTCTGTATGATCTAGCTCATGTTGCCGGGTGGGAGCCGTACTATCTGCATGATCTACTGTAGTACATGTTTGCTGGGTTGGATCTGCCCTATAAGGCAGATCCAACGGCAGGTGAGGAACTAAATGATCTAGATCATCTAGATGATCTGTACGATCTACTGCAGATCGTCGTCTATCTGAGGTGTGCGACATTTTCTGTTCCAGTGAGGGTTTCCGGCAGGCGGGCTCCGCGCCCTTTCGGAACTTGACCGTAGTATCGAGGGAACGAATACTGTTAAAAAAACCCGATACTCTTCGACGTATCGACTATCGAAGTGGCATATCGGATCGATTTTCGTTCTTCGGTATCGTACTGCAGTACGGTCGAGCTCGATTCTCGTTCGATATCCCCCTCAATCCTCACTACTATTAATAGGACAAGCACACATGTATCGATCAACAATCAACAGGACTGCCGTCGGTAATGATCGTCGTCGGTGAGGACTAGAAAGGCTGCAACGCGACGAAAAAAAAAAATGTCTATACGTGGGCGACACAACGGGGTGACCATAAACCTACTGCTGAGCATATGATAGACTACAGCTCAAAGGCTACACCAACAGCATAGGGTAACGCTACGACACTTTTCGGAATGCGGAGTAAACACTCTTAAAAGTCTCAAGTCTCCGCCATGAGCTCCACGCATCGAGGAAGGTCCGGGAGGGATCGTCGCTTCGAACTCCTTGGCACTACTGCTGCGCCTACTGTACGTTTCCGGAGATAAACTCAGAATCGGCAACAAAAAAAAAAAACAGGGATGCCAGCGGATGGAGGGCGGCACGCGTTCGACGTACACGATATATCGAAAGATTAGCATTCCCACGCATCATCTACTACCTCTACATCTTTCAGGGCAGATCTGATCTGTATGATCTGTGTGATGTAGCTCATGTTGCCGGGTGGGAGCGGTATAATCTGCATCATCTAGGACATGTTTCCGGGGTTGGATCTGTACTACACACAGATCCTGCACATCCTAGAAGCCGCAGGTTGAGGACTTACGAGGGATCATGTAGATGATCTAGAGCTGTCCGGCGTGTGTGTGTGGACAAATCGAACCAATCGATGCGATGATATCCAACACTACGATATCAGCAGAGCTGCTATATACCTCGAAGTGTCCCACTATGATCTGGAGTATAAGGTGCCTTTGGAATCCGATTTGATCATCGAACGGAGCTTATATTCCTGGCCATTGAGTGATACATACATACATACATCTCTCGAGAAAAGTAATATTTTTTGGTATGTTAAAACTTCATCAAAACGGTCTTGGTGTTTTGGGGACAGCGTGTAAATCAAAACCAATAATGAAACAAAATGGCATGTATCCCCCTATCTTACAGGTAACTTTAGGATCTGATTACTATTATACTGCAATACTATCCAGTCCTTGCCGCCACGCTCTCAATAGTACGGAGGGCCATAGCAATACATAGCAATCAGAAACCCCACGACGCAAAAATCTATATCTTACTTCCCCTACGTTCACACGTAAGATTTGGTTCTGATTTACTACCATGCGTTCCCCCGCAATACCGCCAGTAATATCCCACACGACTTCCGAGTACTTTTGTAACAAAAACTTGGTTGCAGTGCAGCTTATGAAAGAGATAGAGTATTTTTTTTTTTTTTTAAATGCCGAGGGGACAAAAGACGAAACCGTCGTATGACACGTAATACATGCTTTTTTACCTGCGCGCCTTTCCCCAACCCCGCACCGCCTCCCCCGCTAGGAGTTCCCCCGCCTCCCGCCTTTTTCGCCCGCTTTTTCTGCAAAAAGTTCCTCAACTCCGAGTGAACGTGCTCAAGCTCCTGCTCCAGGTCCACCCCCGTGAGCGAACCAGCGGTAGACGCCCCTCTGGATTTGGCCCTCAAGCCTATGCTGCCCCCTCGCGGTGGTGTTGTCGCTAATCGCGGCGGCTGGTTCTCTAGTGCCGGTGGTCGGCTGGGACAAAAACGAAAAATACGCAAAATAAAAAAGGTTGCAATATGGTGTTGCAGGAGAGGGCAGGCAGGCAGGCAGGCAGGAAGGGGGGGGGGGGGGGGGGAGGTCGCGTTATGGCAGGCGAGGCCGGGGGCGGGGGAGGAGGAGCACACCATAGCTGCAGACGAGGGGTGGGAAGGAAGTGGTGGGAAGGAAGGGGCGGGGGGGGTCGATGGTGTTCTCCGTCCGCACGCCACCAAACAATACTCTTATTTCTGTGACGGGGAGGTCCGCGCGGAAACAGGGGCTCGTTTGCATGATTACCCCGTTTTGATAATGCCTTCCACCAAGACGCACAGGTGACAACAGTTACAACACCTCACCCGCACGAGTTATTCCTAGCGAGAGCTGTAGTATCTGAATATCCCTTATCACAATTTATCGCAGAACCTCAAGGGTTGAAGCTACTGCAAGTCTTATCGATCTCTCACCCATCCGAAGGGCTCTCGCTGCTGCTCCCGGCGCTTCCCTCCACCGTGGGAGGCGTTCCCACAACTATCTCCTCCGCCCCCGTGTTCGCTGCCCACCCCCAATTCTCCGTTTGGCGTCGCGAGTGCGCAGGCCGAGCGGTCATCGGCCGCTGCCTCCCCCCCCCCGTCCCCCCCCCCCCCCGCCCCCCAGCTCGCCCCTCCCCTTGCCCCCCCCCCCCTCCTCCAGCCGTGCCCGCGCCCCCATTCCACGCTTTCGTGAACGATCCAGAGGAATCACGGGCCGAAAAAAAAAACGGGCTTCGTGTCGAAGAAGCTCGTGCTCTGCCTTCGCGTCATCAACGCCGCTCGGTCGATCGCCGGCGGAGCTTTCCGCGCTCTCACCGCGGCCATGCTCTCGGCCGTCTCCCCTTCCCCTTCTCGCGCGCCGGGTGCTGCTGCCCCCCCCTCGGCACCGCCGCTAGTATTATTACCACTACTGCCGCCGCTGTTTTCGACTCCGGGAGGGTCGCGGGAGGCGCCTGTTGCCGCTGCCGCCGCCGCCGCGTCGGCGGACTCGAGCGCGGCGGGAGTGTCCCCCTTAACCTTGCGAGAGCTCAGGATTAGGCGCTCGATATGCGTGATGGTGTTCTGCAGCTGCATCTCAGTGTCGTCCACCTCATCGAAGACGTCGCTCTCGCCATCGCTGGTGCCGCGTGCGCCTCCGCGCCCGCCGCCGCCCGCCGGGGGCGCGGAGACGAGAAGAAGGCGAGCCGCTGGAGGACGTCGGTGACAAGCGGGCCATCGGCGGGGGGAAGGCTCGCGGCCTCTTCGGCAGATGCCTTATTGAAAAACGTGTTTTTTTTTCGGGAAAGAAAGAAGAAGATGCGTAGGACAGGGTTCGGAGACACGGTAGTCTTGAGAATTTCACGGTCAGTCGCACATGCCAACAGCAAAAAGAAAACAAAATATGCAAGAGCATCGCGAGGAATGTTCTCACCGCGGTGTCGTCCACCGACCGTGAACGGACGAGTGGGTGGACATTCCTGGTCATCCTTCTCGTACACCGTTATACATGACTCGATACGTACAGTGGAAGTCTAGCGTCCTGCATACTCGTACGCAATGTACTAAAGGCCAGGGACATAGCGGAAGTACTCGTGAGCGCTATGCTAGGTGACAGGGACAAAAACGAAACCATCACGCCTGACAGGGTCGGGGTTGTAATACACAATAGTTTTCGACGGCGCCGAGATCTCTGAAGAGACTGTAACGGCAAAATAAAAAAAGGCCTACGGGAACTGGCTGGTGGAAACCCCGAGCGGGGCCAGCTCTAGGGCCCCACTCCACCGAGCTCACCTTTAGGATCTCCACTGACCAGTGGAGAGCCCTCTCTCTCTCTCCCCCCCCCTCCTACTCTCCCCAGAGGGAAGACACCTGCCCTCAGGAGCAGGCTTAACCTAGCTCTACCCCTCGATATGGCATCACATTATTCTCGAGCGACAAAAGCATCAGCTGTCGAGGAGAGGCTTACCTACACGAGCGCACGAACCCGCTGTGTACGCATGGGGATCCTATTAGCCTCCAGCGACAAGCACCCTCTATGATTCTCTGTGGCATAGTTTTGAGACCACAGAACTTGCATCTCTCTAGGAATGAAGAGTCGGCACGGACACTGGCTGTGCTGGATGTCGACGGGCAGAAAGAACGGTTTTATGTGAAGAACACACGCACATGAGGGAAACTAACTATACCACTGTAGGCTTCACGAACTCCTAAAGATGGGGGATCATACAATTATGAGCGGCAACGGTCTAACAAGTGGAGGCGCTTCCACACGAGACGGCAAACACCTACCAATATGTCCGAAATTATAATAAACGTTTCTATATAAGATTTACTCCAATAAGCTCCTATATTTCGTGATATAGTGGTATATGCCAGCAGGTCGAGGTCGCGAAAGGCTGGGGTTGAATGCAAAGAAACGCAGGCAACAAACCCATGGAAAATAAACGGAAAAAATATATTATCACTACTGTACGTAATTATCACTACTGTACGTACAAGCCAGGTACATTATACGTAAAAACACACACACACACATGCGTGTGCGACCCGGCAAAAACACAACCATCTACCTGCCGCGATGAGCCAATGACAAGACAAGCCAGAAAAATCGGCCAGGAAGGCCAGTCGCACGCAGCCCTCATCGATCAATGCTGACACCATCGCCTTCCCGCTACTTCCACGCATGTGAAAACCGTAGAAAACGCACGATAACACAAGACCTATCGGGACGAATGTCCGAAGCCGATTTTTCCTCGAAAGCAACAGGAGCGTGCAAACGCCGAGCGGTGATGCGTCTGTGGAAACATCTCGAGTTTTTTTTGGTTGTTGTTGCAAAGGCACCACTTTGATTGGTGTGCGTATGCCTCTCCCCCCCCCCTTTTCTGTTGAGAAAAAAATCGGCTAGGAAGTTCACCCCTGGAGGTTTGCTATTATTATGTTGCGTGTTCTACGGGTGTACCGATTAGAGCACGCTTGACACTCAAATCCGCGCCCTCAGCCGCCGTCGGCGCGGCCAAACTGGCGAGGGTCGGCAACATGGTGGTCGGTCGCAAGTTTGGTTACCTTGGCTCGAGCCAGCTCCTGCTTGAGCTCCGCAATTTCCTCGACATACTTCTTGAGGAGAGTCTGCGCAGGCAGCGGGCAGAAAATAACGTGAACACAAGGACGGCACAGGTTATTCGTATATACAAGGTGTTAAGTCAGCAATGAAACGCAGAAACGGACGGACGTACCGTAACTTTTACTTTCAACGCGCAGTGTCGATGAGGCAGGCAAGCCCTCTCTCTTCATGACTCCCCAGAAAAATAACCGAGCCGATAAGGGAAGGGGGGGGGTGTACTCGATAGGAGAGATGTACTCGATCTCATGCATGGCCGTAGTCGTATGACCATAGACCCTCGCATCCCTACAATGCCGGGACGGAGCATGTCGGGTTTTCACCGACCAGGCAGACAATGCTTGCACCAAGCGCGAAGCGCCGTGAAGGGGGGGGGGGCGGGGCGGGATCGGGAAAAAAAGCACCAGGCTGAGACGCGAACATGGTCACGACATGGGCGGTGTGAGCGACGCGTCAGACTACATGTCGCCTGTACACACAGACCCCGTTCGTTGTAACAACGCTAACCGAACAGTTGGGAACACCCCCCCCCGAAGGCGGAGCGTGGGCGATCTACCTACGCATAACCCACACACCCGTCAGAAACAGTCCTCCGCACCGCCGCCGTTGCACAAAACAGATGCCACCACCAACGTCAAAATATCGATCATTGGTAGACTTCATGGCACCACCAACATCAAAATATCGATCATTAATAGACTTTACGACTCGGCCCATCTTCAACAGAGTTGTTGGTAGCCCACACTACTGCAACTCTTCCAATACACCTTCATCAAGAGAAATTTTCCAGCCGGTCGGGGGTAGGGCTGTGGTCAGCGTGCAAAGTCAAGCATCTCTCTGGCCGGCAAAATAAACCCGGTGTGATACTGACTCGAACATGAACATAAAACGGGGAATACATGCGCGGGTAAAGAGAGTCGTTCCACTATGGGCGGAGATGTTAGGACCATTGGGTACTCCTATTTAACTATAAACCATTCTTATATTTTCGGCCAGAGTGGTGTACATCGGGTACTTCCACTCAGTAGGTGTAGACAGCCCTTAGCCCTTCAAAAAAGCTGCAATCGAGGGCGGGGGCGACCTTCTCTCCCCGATGGTCCCTTCCAACCATCCACACGTTGGATATATAATGATCAATCTATCATGATTTATCTATCAACAATATATAAACTAGTTTCTCGCCTGCCCTGGTCAGAAGTTGTGGCAGGATGTGCATAGTACCGTACCGATACAATCCTAGGAAACATGCACTAGCTCATGCAGATCATACGGCTCCCACCCGGCAACATGAGCTAGATCATACAGATCATACAGATCATACAGATCAGATCTGCCCTGGAAGACCTATATCGCTAAGTGGGAACGATCTGTAGATGATCTGATGTGTAAATCATGTGTCCGAGGTGTGAAACAATCTACGAAGGAAGAAGAGCGCTAGACGTTTTGCCAGCGCCATTGTGCTGTCTGCCACCGTGTCGTGCACACCACCTGCTCCTGCTGCACGTCGGACAGACAGACCCCCTATCCCCTACCCCCTACTCCAACACCCCGGGCTTCGATACTTTTTCAAAGTCGAACCACACTCTCATCGTCGGGACAGCTGGGGACAGACTACTTGGAATTGGAGCCAGGTTTAGGTTTTTGTGCAACAGAGGACGACCAAAAGGGTTTTATCATGTAGTAATGATATGATACGAATACGAATCCTACCTTTTCATTAGAAACCTCGTTGATCGCGGCGTGGTTCTTCATGCGCTTGGCTCGGTTCGCGAACTTGAGAGTGTTGTGCGTCTCGTCGCTGCTCATCAGGGCGCCTGTCACGGTGCAGATGATGGTGATTTTCGCGTTGCCCCCCCAAGGCTCGGCTGGAGCAACCGCGTCAGCTTGGAGTCTCTGTAGGGGATGTAGCCGCCCTTCTCCCCTGTCCCACACAAGAGGGCGTTCCAAAAAGAAAAAGGAAAAAAAGCGAGGGGGGGCGCACTATCGTAAGACGCAGTTCGTTCGCTCGTTGGCAGTTCCACAGAAGAATGTATTACAAAAAACACGTCAGCTGTGCGTTCGACCGAGTGAGTGCTTGGTGCTCAACCTTGCTACTAATAGCTGCGTCATGTAATACCGGTACATCGGGCGCGCTTGTTCAACACTCCATGCGCAATGAAGTGTCTTTTGTGCGTTCAACTCACGGTGTAGCAGTTTGGTACCAGGCACTCAGTTTTCCACGTTGAATGTACGGGAGGTCGTTGAAGGCCAGACTATCTATCCCAACGCAGCGTACGTCGCGCCGACAAACCGCTGTACCACCCTGGTTGTCCTTCGATGAGCCGTTTCAACATTGGTATTAAGACCAAATGGTCCTTAAATTCACAACCATTGCGGCATGACAGGGAGGTTGGAGATGGGTCAACTACCCAACTACTGCACACCCCGCGCGGTGGGAGTTGGGTTCAATACCTCGCGCCATCGAAATAGCGTCTCGTCGGGGCGTTGTCGTCGTCCAGCGACGGACCCTTCAGTCTCCACCGCAGCTCTCTTGCAGGGAAGGACACACATCAACTCCACTAATGAATGCCGCCGGCGCCCCTACCTCAAACAAACAGCAAGGCTATCGTCCGCCCCCCGCCATCGCAAGCGCAAGCCTCGCGAGCATAAGACTCTCAAGCACAGGGCTGGCTCTCAAGCACGAGGCTCGCACGCACTAAGCCTCCCAAGCTCTTCGCTCTGCAAAAAAGCCTCTCCCTCACCTTCTTCCGTGAGCATGCTCACAACTTTCCCGAGCGTGAGCAGCGACTTGTTAATGAACCCTCCCTCTATCTGGCGCTGGCCGTGGGTGTTGGCGAGGCGGACACTCTCCGACCCGGCAAGGTCGACGAGACTGAGGGTGCTCATCACGCTACGCGCGCCCTGGCTCGACCGGCTTCGGCTCTCGATGACCATGCGGAAAATGGTATGCGAACGGGAAGAGTGCTGCAGGGAGATAGCGAGGGAGGGTGGGAGAGAGGGGGGGAGACGTTGAGAGGGGCAAAACAACGCGTAGAAACCTACAGTAGGTGCACGACGGCTCGACGCATCCGGTGGCCTTCTATTGACGATACGTACGTACGACCCGAACATACAAAAACGGTTTAGTGCTCTATGCTGTATGATGCTATCAATAATAAGCTGCTTTTGGGTGGGCATATCATGTTCCTTGGAACGCAGGAAAGGCAGCACCCGCGGTAGACAGGTATTGAAAACAGTTCGCGCCTCCTCCAAAAATCGAGGCTACCGGGTTCACTGTTGAGTCGTGAATCACGCCTCCGTATCAAAGGCTTCCCGCCGCCATGGAATGGATGGTGTACATCCTGGCAGTACGCAGCCGGGGGCAGGAAGATGGAGACCGGCGGAATCTGCTCTAAAATCTCGCAGATTAATGCTGAGATCACGAAAGGGGTGGGCGGGGGGTATCATACACCCACAAGCTCTCCATCCGATGGCATCGCGATCAAGAGCAGCGCCTTCCCAACCCACCGAGCTGAACACGGCCCACCTCAGTTTGTCTCATGACATTCAACCAACGTACTTCACTTCAACCATTTTCACACCTCAGGCAGATGATCGATTCCCACACTTCCATCATCTACGGATAAGTCAGGGCGGACAAAATCCCTGATCTGTTACGATCTAGCGTATTTATCTTGCCAGGATGCAAGCCGCACAATCTACATGACCTAGCGCATGTCTCCTGGGTTGGATCTGTACTACCGTACGTATGCCTGTCCCGCACAGCATATCATCAAGGCAGGTTATGATCTACAGATGATCTACAGTAGATAGATAGATAGATAGATAGATAGATCATCATCTGTTTAACGTGTACATCATTTGCATTTCACCTCAACCAACGAACCAGGTACCGCATACACTACTCTATCACCCGGGTGATAAACTAACACACCCCCCCGGACGATTCTCCTATCTGATTTTCTCGACGGTGGGGAGAGCGCAAACGCCGAGCGGTGGGTCTGTGGAAATATCTTGACGGAGGTTATGAAGCCAAAAGCCGCCATTTTCGTTCATGTGTGCACCCCCTCAAGCCACGCCGTGCATGTCATCGACAAAATCGTCTGGGAAATGTATCCCGGAGGGTGTGCAATGCTATCACCGGTGTGACACGGTACTTTACTGCAACCAACGCACCTCACTTCAACCAACGTCGAAAACCCAGAACCGCAATTCGCTAGGGCGACAGCGCGACTATGAACACACTATAACAAAACTGCAGGCTTCGTCTGCTATGATGCTCTCAATCGTAGGCAGACCGCCAACGCCCCCCCAGCCAACCCTGCCCCCCCCCCCCCCCCCCCCCCCCCCCCATCCGGGTCACCTTGTTCGCGTCCGTCGAGCCGACGTGTCGCTGCGCCTCCCCCGCCGAGATAAGCGCGTAGACCTGCTGAGGGCTGATGACCACCTCCTCCTTCACCCCCTGCAGCTGCACCCCCAACTTCTTGCTCTCCATGATGCGCACGTTGGCCATCGTCGACGCCGGACACAGCAGGTCGTTGATCTGCTCGTTGTAGATCTCCAGGTAGGACACGCGGAAGAGGAACTCCCTTCGAAGGCAGAAAGCAAACCAGGGGGGAAAACCGGGGGAAAAGAGGGGGTAATTAAGAGGAGGACGTGTTTTCGAGGAGGGGCGAGGTAAACGGGAAAAGGGAGAAAAGAGGGGGGGGGCAGGGGGCACGTAGAACGGGGGAGGGGGGGGGGTCGGGAGGCGGGAACTAAACGGGGAAAGGGGGAAAAACGAGTAGGGGCCATGTAGGGGGGGGGGGGGGGGGGGGGGGGGGTCAGGGGGCGGAGAAAACACAGGAAATGGGGGGAAAAGAATGGGGAATGAGGACCTTTGAAAGGGAGTTTTTTTTTTCCAGGAGGCGGGAAGTATACGGGAAAAGAGAGGAAAAGAGGGAAAAAGAGGGGACACGTTATTACGGGGGACTATAGTAAATATGCCCAAATATTGTTAGTAAAAATAGGTAAACATATAGTTTCTTGTGTGTACAGTAGGTCCTATTCACTATGGTCCCCCGTAATAGAGGGGAGGTGTTTTTTCAAAACCACGTTCTGATGCAGGGGTGAAGAAGAGCAAGGGGCGCTGTTCGGAGGAACGCAGCGGCGTGTCCCGGTCGTCGCCGATCCGTCTGCTCGTTTACGCTGTGAACTTGTGACAGAACTCGCCGACGTGCAGACGTCGACAAAACAAAACCCTAGCCAAACCCCGAAGCCCCTAAGTTGTAACCATTGCACACCTCGCACAGATCACGCACAGATCATAACGTACTGTACATTATCTGCAGTACATCGTAACCTGCCTTAATGAAATGCTGTGCAGGATATGAATACAGTACAGCTACGACTCAAGAAATGTGTCCTAAATCATGCAGATTAAACGGCTCCAACAGGGTAACATGAGCTAGATCATCATACAGATAACGAGTACATATAACTGCCCTCAAATGTCTAGATCGTCAAGTCGAAATCGATTGTCTTTCTGTCCGTGATGTGAATGTATTCTACTCTATCTGATATCCTTTTTGAGGCTTCGGAGCGGAGGAAAAACATACCGGACGCAGGCTACGATTGCAGCATCAGCCATATCAGCGACACAAAGCAGCCCGGGCTGCTGTGGGTAGGGGAGCATTAGGAGATAGAGGATGTGTCCGACAAGCTGCAACGCAAGGATCGGTGCGCGAAACGCGTGGAGGATGGCGATGCCCCCACATACACTGCTGCAGAGCTCTTATCCTAGACGGCCAGCAAGATGGCTTCTCTTATTTATATGGTCATTTTTTTTCATGGGTCTCGATTGGGTTAATCACAGCTTCATCAGCACACACACAAGAGGGAGGGGCACACCATGGTCATGAGAGTTGGCGATAGGAGTATATATATCCGGTGATGCAAGAGTTGTAACCACACATGTCGTGAGTCGCAAAGGCGCATCCGAGCGACCGGATACAGTAGTATTAATAAATAGTATGATGGCGGGATGACACAGTAGTAGTGCACCAAGAAAAAAACAAAATAAACGAAACGACTCGTTTCTTTGGTTCTTGCCAAGTCCCGGAGCGCTTACGACAGTAGAGCAGCAGAGTACGGGGCCTGCGCGTCTGACTTGAAATCATCAAATCATGCATCAGCAGACTACTACTGCTGTAGTGCTGCTGCTGTGTTAAAACACCATCTACTGCAGCTGCTGTTGCACATCACCATCAACCATCGTGCTGCCCGCGTGGAATTGTGATAGCTTGCTCAAGGAGTTTCGGCTGCAGCGCTCTTGCCACGGTAAAAAACGAAGCAAGCAACCAAACACAGATAAATATATGTATACATAAACCGAAGTTCGGTTTAAAACATCGATACTAAAAAGTACTGATACTATTAATAGAAGCAGTTATCAATAGAGTTATACGTGTAGTATTTACTATATATGCGGCTGTGAGTTGGCTCGACTTGACGGCTACCGTGATTATTAGTTGGGTGTGGCGAAATACGTACCTGGTAGTAGTTATTGAAACAACAAAACGAAAAAGGAATCGAGCCACAAATTTTCCGGGCGACAAAAAAGATGCAGAAACTCCGCAAATTACCGCACGCAACGAAGTGTGATACCCAGGCTAGCCAACTAGTGTAGTAAAGCCTAGCCAAGTAAGGTGGGCGACTTATAGTCAGCCAACTCAAAGCCTTCGTGTAACTGTCTTTTTGTTGTGCCATTGGATCTACATCAGTCAGGTGAGAGTGAAATTTACAAGCACACAACTACAGCAGTAATGTGAGGAGTAAACACGTCACCAAACGATGGACATATCAGATAGATCAGATAGATCATTCCCACTTTATGATATATTCACAGATCTCTCAGGACAGATATACTCCTGATCTGTATATCTGTTTGATCTGTAGGGTTCAGCTCGTACTGCTGTGTGGGAGGCGCATAATCCGCATGATCTTGAACACGATTCCTAGGGTGAATCCTCTGTACTACGCAGATCCTGCACAGCACATCAAAACGGCAGGTCAGATAGATGATCTATCTGTGGATGATCTATCCCACGTTTGAAACCTTGCCAGCCCTGTGACGTCACCAGGGTCGAGGATACTACTGTTGTAGAACCTCTAGTGCTGTACCATGTACCAGAATATAATACGATACTACTCTTACGTACAGGTACGTAACATGAATGAACTACTGCTGCGGTTCTAGCATCGCACTTTCGTGCTGTCGAGGGCACAACTAACACCACACGCACTACACCAGCCCAGCACTATGATAAGAGCAGTGTGAAAAGTAGCAAAACGAGAACAGCATATTAGCAGTTTCGACTGTTTGTAGGGCGTTAGCCGGTAGCGAACGTTCGATTGATTTTTATTCATCGAATGTATCACACAAATGGACTCGCTTCAATTCCGACTGAAACCGCGAAAAATTGTGTCCCAGTAGCTCCCCCCCGGCAGGTGAGGGGACAGATATAGCCGGTAAAGTACGTTACACATCGCAAAACAGTAGACATCAACCATTGTTACGATTTCCATGTACATTCAATCGTGTAAAACGATGTCGATTGAATCGGATGAACTGGTTGTGATTCACAGCCCTCGCAGTGCTATAATAGCAGTGCCACTACTAAAAAAGTGATACCTGGTACGTAGTACCTGGTAGGTAATTTTTTTTTATCATCACTTTTACTTTCCAGCCCACTCGTGGGAGGTTTTACCCTCGACGATCTTCTGGACAAGCCGTGGTCACAGGTGTCGTCCCTTCTCCCCCCCGGTACGTGCCTTTAGTTTTTATCGCGCATAGGGTTCAGCATTCCCACTGCTCGTCGATTTTCATCGAATGTACAGCTAACTCACGCTCTCGCGCTTTCCGCTAATCAATTTTATGCAAGAAAAAGTCCCTATGAGCATGCGCACTCGGTAAGACTCGAACTCACGAAATTGATCTTGATAGGCTCGCGGACCACCTACCAAGCCACCGGGGACGCCGGCATATAATAGGTGGTGTTAGCATTCTCAACATGCGCTAGTGTTTTGCGTATCAGCTTTTCGAAGGTTGAAACTGCTTTGCGCATCATTTTTTCGAAGGTTGAAATTCGCCGGCTGTCCAAATCCGCGAAACCCCCTACCAATGTCTATAACTCAAGCTAGAGACGCTGCGACCGAAAAATACCGCACGTACGACCAATGTGGAAGCAAATTGCTCTTTCGTGCTTTTCAGAATGACGCTGGCAAGCTTTCCAGAGGGGCAACAAAAAAAACTCGGATACGTGTTTACACACAATAAGTATACAGAAGCATGCAGTCGTGCGTAGGAGAAATCGCCCAATACGTCCCGCCCCCAGAACATCCCAGAATACCAGACCTTTAGAAATCCCCAGGCAGTATGTACTACAGATGGAGGACTGTAAACAATATTATTAAGGTGGGAAAGGGAACCGAGAATAATCTGTGGTTAGTTTATATAAAAACTACCACGTACCCATGCGTCAGCTTTGTTTTACAGTTTCACAAAACGCTCGGAAACATTTACGTACACCAAAATATGGAAGACACTGGAAAGCATCCGCTCGGTATCCCGTAATAGGTTTAGCATGAACTACTACTACCAGGTACTCTATAGTATTGACCATACCACTTTGAACGGCAATATAGGGAACGTTGGCTATTCATATTAATGTATAAACGCTCCTTACAGGTCCGCCCAAAAGTGGTAAACCCTTGCACACATCGGATATATCATCATCTACAGATAGATCATCTACAGATCATTCCCACGTAGTTTGATGATCTAGATCTATCAGGGCAGATATATTCCTGATCCGTATGACCTAGCTCATGTCGCCTAGCAATATCATCTGCAGGACCAAGTCCACGTTTCCTCGGTTGGATCTGTACCATACAGATCATGTACAGCACCTCAGAACGGCAGATTAGGGTCTAGATGACCTAGAGTAGATGATCTATCTGTAGATAGATAGATCATGATCTGTCTGACGTGTGAATCATTTCGTGCCTCCTCACCTCCAGAAAGAAACAGTGACGGAGCACAAGCAAGAACGTGAGATACACGGGTGTACCAGGTACTGCACCAGATGCCCTCGTATATGATAGCATCGGTCACAAGGACCAGCCCGGGCTGCTGCTTTGGGGGGCGATAACTTGAGGGGCTGGTCACGAGTCGGGTCGGGTCGGGTCGAGTCAGGGTGACCCCGCCCGATCTGAGAGAGTGTGAAAACCTTTTGACTCGACCCGACCCGATCCTACCCGTGAGATTCCGAAAGCTCCCTGACCCAAGACCCAACCCGCGGGTCGCGTCATGACCCAGATAATTTATTAATTTAATACCCTTATTGCCAGAACTACAGTATACCTGGTACATTACAACCCCTTCGAGACTTGAGACGGGGAAAAGTGTCGAACAATAGTGACGACTACAGCACCGGCCACCCAAAAGGAACACAAGGAGGGATGCTGGGGTAGGGGATAGGGGATGTGTTCGAAGTTCTGTAACGGAAACTCACGGAAGGAGCGTGTGCAACATGCGTGGAGCAATGATGATACGACGATACAGCAGTAACGGTCCCTCTATAGTGCCGGTATGGTATGCGCCAGCCGGCAACACCGGCACTATACGAGTAGGCAACCGGCAATAACTCCGCACACTGGCACACTGCTTAATCCCATCTGCGTCAAGCCATTTCACAGGCACCACAGCGGGCAGCCGGCACTCTATCATAAGAGAGACTACTCCTGCTGCACTTGAATATTATGTCCACTCTTCCCAGAATGTTGATAGCACCGCCGCGCTTGTCGCCTTCTAGGTCGTCGCTGTACTGCAGCAGCAGCAGTATAATCAATTACAAACTCCCAAAACGGTTCAACACGTGAGTGCAATCAGTGCAAGGAGCTAGCTGTGCGACAGGCGCACAGCATGCTACTACGAGTACGATAACTACTCCGGCTGTTGCGCGCCCACACTGCCGTCAAAAAAGCGATGCCAGGCACCGGGTACCGGGTACCGGGTACCACGTGCGCGGTACGACACGCTGTACACGCACGGCGGTCGATAGTTATAGTTGATAACACCGCACTTCTTGCCATGCTTTTGATCTTTGGTCGCTTCCGTTGTACCACTCTGTCCCGAAATGTAACGATCGTTTGTGTCAACTACAACTATACAAAAAACGGTCCTTACATAGCGGCACTACTGTACGTGTCACGGTAGGGGTGCACCTGCAATATTCTGAGTCCCCTCGCTTGATTATATATAGTGCAGGAGCTCCATGCCCAAAAAACAGGCTTACGATAAAAACTGTACGTACAACGATCTCAACCCCTACTACTATAGGTTTTCCACGAAAATGTTGAAGAAACACGTACGGGGTTCCGACGATACAACCGTTGGGTGTAGAGTTCCTCAGTGAATAGAAAAATGGCCAAAAAAGGCTACCTGGTATAAGGCATGCCCTATCAGAACACGCCTCCTATATGGGAACATTTTGGACCGAAATGTACGGACCGTTTAGTCGTCATATTTTTGCCTGCGAGGACACGTTCCTTATATTTCCGCCCAGAGCGGTGTCATACACTCATCCCAAAAGGTATCGTTATCACTTTTAAGACATACCAGGTACGAGTGAGGTGTTGGTATCATGTTGAAACGTACCGGTACCTGGTAACTGGTAAGTAACTGCTATCATATACCTAGGTCTGTGCTGTTGCTGTTGCTAGTTGCTACACCTCGGCATTGCTATTGCTCCTGCTTGTACGATTGCTAATGCTGCTGCTGTTGCTGCTGCTGCCGTGTTTGCGGTATCCAGGCCAGCAACCACTCACACACGCACCCACCCACCTGTCGTCGTTGCTGGTAGATACATAGGAGAAGCACTCCTCGATAGCCAAGGGTATGACCCCCGGCTGCTCCTCCGTGCCCTGCATAGTGTGCGTTTTCCCCGTCGACGTCTGGCCGTACGCAAACACAGACCTGACAGCAGTACGGCAGACGCAAGACACACAGATAACACATACCGGGTACCAGGCATCATACATACCAGGGTACTTCAGTGTCACATCGTAGCATGGGTAAGGTAGAGCTTCGATGTTTCACGCACGTACAGGAGTTCGGGACGGCGATGTGTAAGATACAGCAGTACTGGTACAACAGCAGCAGTATCGTATGGTATTAATATGATAGTTGTCAGTAGAGCTTACCACTCATTCGAGATTGGGTCTGATTGGCTTGGGGGTCAGGGTTAGGGTTGATCCGATTGGCTTAGGCTTAGGCATAGTCAATTCGTCTAATACACAACGGTAGTGCGTGTCAACCATTTTTTCGGATGGCGGTATGGTACGTACCCTCTAATATGTACCAAAGGTACCCGATATACTGCTGTCTGTAACTGGATCGGTCATTATGGTGCTGTGATGATACATGCCAGGTGCAGATATGATGGTCATGTCTTCTGTCTTCTATAATAAGATGCTTGTCGAGCAGCCCACTCTCCTGGGAGACATGAAGGAAGTACAACGGATGGAACCCTTCGAGCTTTGCCAGTCGTTGTTCACCTGGTATGTACCGGAATTACTAATACCAGGTAGTTACCAGATTACAAACCTGGTACGTACTGCTTGTGTATGAATATGTGAACACATGACAAGTCAGTGCCGGGTGCCAGGTGTACCGGCAATGGTGCTACTTTGATGCTGTGATGCTCTGTGTGATGATATGATACTACCTGTAGACGCTTGTCGTCGATCCCGAGGCGTGAGCAGCCCAGTCTGGGAGGAACTACAGTATATACAAGGGTATACTGGTATATCACACCTGGTACGAAGGGTGGCACCTTGGAGCGTTGACGTTTCCTTTTCAAAAGTACGTGCTATAAGTGTGCGTGCGTGTTCCTCGCCGGATACCGCTATGTTCTACACCGACATCCAGCACATCCAGTGTCCGTGTTGATGTGCTGATATCAGAGAGACACAAGCTATGTGCTGTTTGCTGCGGGAAACTGCAGACTACAAAATCAACTCTCGATTCGATGTGTTAGTGTGCGTGCCACACTGTACCGCTTCGAGGTTCGTACGAACGCACCTGGTATGTACCAGGTGGACGCAATAGAACTTACCACATATTCGCGATTAGGTCTGATTGGCTTAGGGCCAGGGTGAGGGTTACTCTGATTGGCTCACGCTCAGGGTTAGGGTTAGTTCTACTCGTCTCGTACATCCCGCCGTAAATTCGCCATGTATGGCAAACTTCCTTAGAAGTGCCCGAACAGCGAATAGAACCTTTCCAAGCACAACGACAAGCTGGCACACCAACCGAGCAGGCCTCCGGATAGCGTTAGGGCGAGGGTTGGAGTTGCGGGTCGGGGCCGTGGCCGCCGTGAGCCGAAGCCGGAAATAGTCTCCCCATCGGGAAAAAACCCCTCACAGTTTCGTGACAAAACCCCTTCCTCATTAGAACAGCATCATTTTACTCGCGGGCACTTGTGAAGAACTTTGCCATACATCGCTTACATACTCGTACCTCGTACGGCTGGTGGTCTCGCACACAGCCTGTGTCAACCATTTTCTGAAATAAGTGGGAAGCAACGCTCGGTAGACGAGCGAGTGACGAGTGCAGTCTATAAATACATACCAAATACGAGTATATGTACGTACAGCCTGTTTACGTACGGAGAAATCAATGTTTTGGGCATCACCAACAACATCAGCAACAACAACAACAACACAAGGTTGTTGCTTCGCTATACGACCAAATAAATTGGTGTATCAGTTACGGCGTAGATATCATATAATTCTTATTACGAGTATTAATTTTCAAAGAAGCGCCCCCTGTTTCTGAGCGCAAGCTGTATTTGCGGACGTAGTGCCTCTTGCTCCGTACTGCTGCTGCTACCGCTGACACGGCTGCCGCTGTTCCTGCTCCTCTCTGCCGTTCTGCCATATATGCCTCCATACTGTACCTGGTAATATTTTTCAAATTCTCGTTTCTACCAGATGGGCTACCAGCTACGAGTACAAGCTCTTGTTGCCCTCGGAGCAAGGTACGCTATGCAAACCAGAAGGTACGTTAGCAGAATTAGCCTGCGCGATGATAACCACGATCTGCGAGGATTACAGGGGTTCACTGGAGCTCGGTAGAGCAAAGCTACTAGTGCGTACGGTACACGCTTTGCTGCTGCGCATCCGCCTGCTCAGACCGGTCCAAAGGCTGGTGTCGTTCCAGTAGTATCAGGTATACAAGGTCCCCGTAGGTGATGAGAAAAAGAAACATAAAACGAACGTACAAGAAGCATCTCACACTATCCAGCCCTCAACACTACCACCACCACACCACCACCACCACCAACAGCTCACCCGTGGTATCCCCCCATCGTTGCCAGAATCACCCTTCGCACGGCGCTCTCGTAGATCTCCTCTGTGGCACTATGCGGGTTAAACAGGTGATCATAAGTGAACATCCCCCCCACTCCTCGGTTCCTCAACGACGAGCTGGTTTGCGCGATCGTGTTGTCCTTCCAGGTCCACGCCGGAGTCGTGCTGTGCCTCTCCTCCCTCTCGTTGTTCGGGCGTATTCTCACGCAGACTTTGATGTTTTCATCGCCCTGAGCTCCGCCTCCGTCGTACCCGCTGCTAGCCCCGGCGGGGGGCTTGATGCTGGGCTTCACCATAGTCGACTTCGCGTTAGATAGTCGTCGGCTACCGAGGACATCTTTCAGAGGGATGCCTCTCCTCTCTCGCGACGGAACATCGGTGGCCCTCGAGGATGGTGATTCCCTCGGGTGGAGCCGCGAGGAGGGGACCGGTATGCGCCGCATAGCTGGCTACGGCTGCGGCTACGGCTACACTGCGTACGGCAGCTGTTCGTTGCTTGTAGGTAGCGTCAACCGCGGCCTCTGCCGCGACAACAAAAGGCGTTGTGTTCTCAGAGTTTTCACGTTTTTATCGGAAGTATTTTTTGTAGCGGGGACAGGGGACATAATTTGAGGGGGGGTATAAATTTTAAAATACGTCAGCTGTGAGTTCGACTGAATAGTTGATACTCAACTTTGCATGGTTTTATAAAAATTATAAGATTTTATAAATTTTGTTGTACAAGATTATGAAATACGTCAGAGTTCGACTGATTACACCCGAGGTACATAGATAGTTGATACTCAACTTTGCCAAGCTGCGTAGTAACGCGTCTCGTCTATATATTATTATTCCATTTTTACTGAATTTTACAAGTGTTTTTATAAATTTTGAAATACAAGTGTTTTATAAAATTATGAAATACGTCAGCTGTGTGTGTGTGTTCTTCACATTAAACCGTTCTTCTACTCGTCGACATCCAGCAAGCCCAGTGTCCGTGCTGATTCTTCACCCTAGAAAGATACGAGCTCTGTGGTCACAGACTACGACACAGAGATAACACACCGTAATGCATTAATAGCCTACGTAATACCATGCCTTCGCACTAGGTGCGGCCGACACAACATACATACATACGCCAGCAACCAAAATACACCATAAAGAAAGAGAAGCAACGAAAAAACCAAACCGAAAGAGAACAAGAAAAAGAAAAAGAAAAGGAGAAGAATCCCAAATAAATAAATAAAATGGGAAGCCAAAGCTCAGACACATACATACTTACCCCGAGCATGAGCCAAAAGGGACGTGCAAGGGGAAAGATACGAGAAGGAAAAAGGGGACTATGCATCCCGGTGAACACTTAACTAAGTAAAAAGAGCAATAGTGAGTGGGCCAAAATACGCTCGTCACCCACCCACTATGTAGTACTTCTTTCATAAGGATAAGAAGGGAAAAAAATCAAAATGCATACCGAACGGCCGCAGCAGTTGGCGGTACGAGTAGCAAAGAAACGTCCAACCTATTAGTCGGCCTGGTACCTTGCTACCCTATCTGCGGTCTCTCTGCTACTCTCTTCTACCGCGGTTTCCCTTCTACTCCTCCTGTTCCCCCCCCTGCCCCTATACACTTGTACGGTGTTCCCTCTACCCCTCCTGCTGTTACCCCTCCCCCCATTCCCTCTAACACTACCTGCAGCGGATGCACGGCGCTGTCTACTCAGCTTTGCCTCAGCCTCGTGCCACCTGCCCATGAACTGTTCAGCTGCTTCGAGGATTCCCCGGTACCACTTTCCCGTCTGTTTTGCTGCAGTGGGCCACAGTGCGGTCCCAACTCCAAAGACTAAGGGGGAGTCTTCCGTTGATCCCTCTGAGGCTTTGAATACTCTAAGGTCCTCAGCAATTGCCCTAGGCCAAGTCTTAGGCTGCCCGCCTGGTTTCGGGCTCCCCCCACCAGCGATCGTCCCGTGAGTTCGACTGACTAAGTAGTTGATACTCACAACCTTGCAAGCTGCGAAATAGGTCTCGCCTATATTCCATTTTTACTGAATTTCACAAGAAGTATTTAAAAAAACAAGAAAAAGGAGAACTGACTGTGAGAACAGCTAGCTGTGACGATGATGGAATACTATATATATATATAATATTTTATAGTATGTACGTATTGTTTTGTATAGGTGTTAGTGTGCACCATGTGCGTGCGTACTTACTACATGGTGAGAGCAACACACACAGCAGATTATATTTTATAAATTTTGAAATACGTCAGCAGCAGTGAGTTCGACTGATTAAATAGTTGATACTCAACTTTGCCAGCTGCGTAATAAGCCTCGTCTATATTCCATTTTTACCGAATTTTACAAGTATTGTGATAAACCGAACGCGCGTATTCTATATGCCGGCGTCCCCGGTGGCTTGGTAGGTGGTCCGCGAGCCTATCAAGATCAATTTCGTGAGTTCGAGTCTCACCGAGTGCATGCTCATAGGGACTTTTTCTTGCGTAAAATTGATTAGCGGAAAGCGCGAGAGCGTGAGTTAGCTGTACATTCGATGAAAATCGACGAGCAGTGGGAATGCTGAACCCTATGCGCGATTAAAGCTAAAGGCACGTACCGGGGGGGAGAAGGGACGACACCTGTGACCACGGCTTGTCCAGAAGATCGTCGAGGGTAAAACCTCCTACGAGTGGGCTGGAAAGTAAAAGTGATGATGAAAAAAAAAATTAAAAAAAAAAATATATATGTGATTCAGATTATATATTAACTCGTACTTGGTGGAGCCACCCATGAAATCATACTTTATACTTTTTATTTAGGTCTGTTATACACATATCGGACTCTACAAAGTGGTACCTGGTATGTGCGTACTGTACGGTATTTTTTTATCAAGTTCACCTTGCTTGTGAGCGTACGATGTTACCCTCGAGTCTCTTGTTTACTTTGCTTTACGAAAAACGGGAAGAGTGTGTGAGTGAATCCGAATAAATGTGGTCAAAAACGCACAGGGCCTTCCCCGGGATTAATCCCGCGAACAATGTGAAATCGCGGTGAATCAACCGTATTCTACGTATCAGATTGACGAATGAGGAGTAAACAGTGACAAAAAGGACCATACTATTTTATAATAAAAAGAAATCAGTCGAACTCACAGCTGACGTATTTCAAAATTTATAAAAAAAAATAAGAAATACAAAAAAACGCGGCGAATCGAATGACGTGGTGTTGTTTTTCTTTTACCAAGTAGGAAGCGCGATATGACGCAAATCCCGCGGTAAAATTCCCGTCGTCATACCGAGCGTCCTACTTCCTAAAAAAAAAAAAAAAAAAACTACAACACCGTCATTCGATTCGCCGTGATTTTGCCTTTCTTCGTTTGTGTGTATGGTGCTTTTGTTATAAGGCTTGGATTGGGTATAGGCGATTGGTTAACCTTTTACCAGCAGCCCAACCGGATTAAGACCCTATAACAAATGGCATCGACGGCATCATGAATACCATGACACACTTTGTCATTGTTTACTCCTCATTCGTCAATGTATCTGCTGTGTATGGTTGATTCACCGTGATTCCACGGTCCGCGGGATTACTCCCGGGGAAGGCCCCACAAAAACATTCGTGCGAGGCACAAAAAAGTATACCAGACTATACGAGTACCGGGTACGTACCGGGATATATTAATAAATTAATAGTCAAATACCTGACTGACTGACTGTCTGACTGACTGACAGCAGTGTGTTCGTTATAACTCCAGCAGCCGGCCGCACTCACCCCACAGAGGTATAATTTTTGTACGACAAAAAATGCCAAAGCGTGGTTACCATATTTACTATACGATGCAAAAACGCTTGGGTGAAACAAATGAAACTCAGACGTACGTAAGCTTTTTCAGTCTAAGAACAAGCAGCAATACGTGCGAGGGTATAGGCATTAACCACCAACTACTCTTCTTATATAAGGCTTAGATTGGGTGGGCAATTGGTTAACCTTTTACCAGGAGCCATGGGCTAAATTGACACACGACACGAAATTGAACGTGGAAGTGTGGTGAGCTTAATTAAGCTTTATTTTTACCAATCCGCCGGAGGATAAAACAAAAAAAAAAACGAAAAAAATAATACCACTATTATGGGGGTCCATAGTTAACAGGACCAAATATTGTTATTAAAAACAACTAAATATATAGGATTTTATGTATGCCATAGGTCCTGTTAACTATAGACCCCCGCAATAGTCCAACAACGGACTATTAGATCTTAACGTACGGCGTCGTCGACAGGACATGGATCGTTGGTCGTGAGCTCGAATCTCACGTCCACCGTAAAATCGCTTTTCAAAGAAAAGTGAATGTCCTCATGTCGATAATCTGAAAAATACTTGTGGATCCCCAAAAATTGGAATCGCGTGTTGGTGGCACGTCGACCCGTATATCCGGTTCGTTCCACGGGGGGAGGGTGTTACAAGGCTTAGATTGGCCCGCGTATGCCCAGGTCCTCCCTTGGAGTTTTCGACCTGTTTTTCTGATGCGCCCGCTGATCACAGCCCCGAGGTTTTGGGTGTCGCCCCTAGTGTGGACCCCTCCCTCGCGCTGCCAGAACACGGCCCCTGCCTCGTCGGGAGTACCATCACTCTCGACGACGCCTCTTTCACAACCAAAATCGCGATTCACAGCGGAGCTGGCATTCTTGCACCTTTTGGTTGCGCGGCGCTTCTTGACACTGGCTCCTCACAGACTTTTATTCGACGAGATGTTTTGGACCGCATGCGTTCGGTTGGTGCGGCATCCATCGCGTGCGAGCAGAAATGCGCCCCTCGTTCTTGGGGGGGGGGGGGCGAATCGGTCCCTCTGAAGACTGCGACGAATAACGCGCGCCTGAGCTCCTTTTTTTTTCGAGAACATGAGCCTACTTGCTCCCTCGCAGTTTGGGTCTGCGTGGTTCCCCCCTCAGTGATGCAGCATGCAGTACTGCTGGGACGCGACAGCTGGATGCGTTTTAATAGCCGCTCCTACCGCTCTCTGCCACCTCGGCCGTCAGACCAACGCGTTTTTGGCGAGCTGGAGTTAGTTCACCACGCACCGACAGGCATGTCTGTGTACGCCATCGACCCCGCCGCTTCGGGTAGAGGCTTCCATTTACGCCACGAGGGCGCTGCAGGCGTTACCCTGTCCGGCGACCCCCAACTGCTTGCTGTCAACTTGGTTCGCCGCAATGGCCCCCCGGCTCTCACTGGACACTACTTGGTCGACATGACGCCCCAGCCCGACCTACCCTCGATCGAGGAGCACTTCGTTGCCTCCGGGCGACAGGTTCTTCCTCTCGTTGGAGTGGCGGATCTCGAACCGGGGGATATCCTCGGCGTCGCCCACGCCCCACTACTGAGCGTCCCGCTGAACGTTTTGCAGCTGGACAACCGAGCCCTCAGCCCTCCCTCTGGACTATCTGAGGTGTGTCTGGTCTCAGCAGTTACACCTTGCCCCCCCGCAGGTCCAGCCTCACCCTCCCCTGCACTGCTTGAGCGTTTGAGCCCAGAAGAGCGCGCTTCGTTCCTGTGCGTCTGGGCGCGTTTGCCGTTACATCTACGAGCAGTGGCTTTTGGCCTTCACGGCACGGACTAGACCCCTGAGGCCATCAAACAGCTGGGGGATGTTCTCTGCGAATTTCCGGACGTTTTCTCGACGTCCAAGTCGGATTTTGGTTGCTGCTCGTTGATGCCTTTCGTGATTTCGGCCCCGGAAGGAATCGCTCCTGTCACGTCCAGGTCGCACCGCATCAATCTCATCCTGGTCAAGGAAGTGGAGGCCACCTTGGACGAGTACCTCGCGGCAGGCCTGATCCAGCACTCGACTTCTCCGTGCACGAGCCCGCTGGTGGTCATCCCGACGAAGTCTGGAGGCGTTCAGATCACCGTGACTACAATAAACGCAACCAGATCAGCAGCCTCAGCCAGCTGCCTATTCCTCGCGTGGACCAAGTCCTCGACCTGGGAAGAGACGGGTGTTTCCCCTCTTCGATTTGGTCTCCTCGTTCCACCAGATTACCGCGCACAAGGACACCGTCCCTCTCACGGCATTTCGCACTCCCACGGGCCTCTACGAGTGGCTCGCCATGCCCCAAAGCAGCAGTGCTTCGCCTGGCTGGTTCGTCAAAGTGATTAACGAAGTCATAAAAAGTCTGGCACAGGTGGCGGCCTACTTCGATGATGTGATTGTTTTCGACTCTGATCCGACGGCCCACGTCAAGACGATACGAGCCCTCTTCGAACGCCTGCGCAAACACAACCTCAAGCTCTCCCCCTCGAAGGCTCGCCTCGGCGCCACGGACGCAAACTTTCTGGGCCACTCCATCTCGCCCACGGGTATACGCGCAAATGCGGACAAAGTTTCGGCTTTGATGAAAATGCCCATGCCCAAGAACCTCAAGCAGGTCCGTGCGCTGATAGGCGGCGTGGGATATTTTCGCAAATTCCTGCCCGATCTGCCTAAAAGGGTTCGCCCTCTCACCGCCCTTCTCCGGAAAGGGGTTAAGTACGTCTTTTCGGCCGGCTATGGAAGTTATCGTCCACCAGATCCTCGCCGAGCTCGCTGCCCCACCGATTTTGGTCTTCCCTGACTGGGACTCCGTAGCCGACGGCTCCCGCCCCTTCCAGTGTGCTACGACGCCTGCATCGACGCTTTTGGGCCGCGCTCGAACAAGAACAACCGGACGGCTTGATCCGGCCCATTGCTTACATCAGCCGCGCTACCCTCGATTCCGAGAGGCACTGGACCCCGTTGGACCTGGAAGTGGACAGCATTGTCTGGGCCATCAAACGACTCCGAGGTTACCTGTGGGGCACCAAGTTTCGTACATTTTTTTCGGACCACAAAGCACTTGAGAGCATCGAGAAGGTAGGGGACCACAACGCACGAGTCCAGCGGTGGCTCTAGTTCCTCACAGCCTTCGACTACACCCTCGAGTACCGCAAGGGCAGCGCCAACGGAAATGCTGATTTTCTTTCCCGCTTGCCGGAGCCCGCCATAGAACACGACTGCAGTGGGTCTAGCAGCCTCACCCCCGTCGAGGACGGCGGTGTCTTCCTCATCCGAGCCTGCGGACTTCGCTCTCGCTCTTCGCCGACCCCTGGGGTCGGTTTGAGTGGGCTGGTGCCCCACACTGAAAGTGCCGTCTTGGGTGGGCTGCCTTTCAACTCTTCGGATTTTGGCGATTTTCGCGCATACGGGCCACGTATGAGGCTTGACGACCTCTCTACTCCTTCGGGGAGATTCGTCGCTCGTGTATCTGCTTCCGTCGCCACCGTCGATCGCCGTCCTGGCTTGCGGTTTTTTTTCACTCACCGCCAACTCCGCTTTCGCTAAGCTTTTTGTCGTACCCTCCAGGGGCGACCGGGGCTCTGCAGAAGCCCTCGCTGCAGCGACGATTGTCGCCCAGCGCGCTCCTCCCCCGACGAACACTCTACAGGGAAAAGATTCCGCCGTGATCCCTTATCAGGCCGCGTCTGCCCCTTTGCCGCCTGACAACCCGGCGCCCTTGAACATCTTGCCGCCTTCAGGTCCCATCTCCACTCGGACGCGCCGATGAACAGCCACTGCCGCTGGCACCGCGCCGCCTGCTATTGACTATGGCTTCGGGTCCGACGGGGCCCCTAGACCATCCGTTCGGCGTGCCACCACCCCGCTACAAGCCCCACGGCCGCGACCGCCTGCACCCGTCGTTATGGCCACGGCTCCTGCCGCCCCGTCGACCGCGACCGCGCCGAGCCCATGGGAACTCCTCTTTTACGGCTTCCGCCGCCAACTAACGCACCGCCCGTCACCACGACCGACTTGGACGCCCTAGGCGCAGCTGCCGAATTTCAGTTCGGTGATTCCGCAGCGCGCTATTTGCACGCCGACTGGGCTCGGGAACAACAATCCGAGCCCGCGTGCAACGCCGCCATGCGTTACATGCCCCTTGGCCGGCCGGAAGTTTTGTCAGCCGACTTTTCGTCGTGTTTCCCTTCCCACCAGCGCCCTCCCTTTTCGGAGGTTCAGGATCTGGCTAACAAAGGCCGCTTGCACACCACCGAAGCAGACATCGTTCTACTCGTCCGACAGCCGTCCCCCCCCCTTGCGTCGGACACGCAACGCCCGGTGGGTCGTACGGCCTGCTTATTGAACGTCGAGCCTATTCACATTTTTGTACCGCTGCTCATGCGCCCCTGGGTCATGCAGGCTTGCCACTCCACGGCTTCCTGCCACCTAGGAACCGCGCGCGCTCTACGAATGCTCGAACGTTTCTACTGGTGCATCGGTATGAACATCTGCACCGGTTGGTGGTTACACAACTGCTTAAAGTGCCAGCCACGGAAAACGTCGCGGCAGACGGTCCGGTGGCCCTCCATCACGTTGTCTTTGCCAGAAGGTCCCGGCATCGCCATCAGCATCGACTGTTTCGGCCCTCTCCCGGTGACGCCTCGAGGAAATACCGACATCTTGCTTTTCACTGATCGTTTCAGCCGCCGAGCCGACATGCACGCCGGCACAGCGGCAGAGTATACTGCTGAGGGCACGGCTAACATTCTCATCAACCGGTATATCCCCCTGGGGGTGCCCGCGCAGCATCCTCTCGGATAACGGCCTCCAGTGCTGCTCCAAGCTTTCGCACGCCGTTTATCAGGTTCTCGGGGTTCGAAAAATTGCCACCAATTCCTACCACCCGAACGGCAACGGTGGGGTGGAACGTGTAGACCACACGATGGCCCAGATGTTGGCGATGGTCGTCAACGAGCTCCAAAACAACTGGGATGAGCAGCTCCCTCGTGTCCAATTTTTGCGTACAACAATTCCGTCAGCGCCGCCACGGGTTTGGCTCCCAACGAGGTTCATATGGATCGGCTGCCACGCCTCCCTCTCACGCTTTTCGAGCGTGCTGGAGTCGCCGGCCACCAGAGCTTGGCCCGCGACCACCTCGCCTACTGCGACTTAGCGACGGACAACCAGCAGCGCGCACAGCGCGCGCGCGTCCGACATCGTTCGAGAACACCACGCCCTCACTGTTGCTCGCGTGAACCGCCGCAACTCCGCCCTCTCCGACGCTCTACGTCCGGTCCCCAAATTTGACGTTGGCGGCTGGGCGTGGGTGTACAATACGGTGACCACCATCCGCCAGGGCGCGAAGCCCGACACGGACGCCAAGGTCCTCTAGGCCAAACTCTCACTCAGCTGGACGGGCGCCTACAAAGTGCTCGCAGTTGGCCCCTGCTCCTCAGCGGACACCCCGGACGGATCTCTTCTCGGGGCAAAGCTCCTGTATTCGGATATTCCTTCCAATATGCCCGGCGCTGAGGCTCGCCGGCGCGTATCAATTCAACGCTGCAAACCCTGTGCCAACGCCCACGACCGTGGTGACATACCGAAGTATTAGAAGGCGGGGTTGACGCAGTACGTGCTCCAAAAACTTCTCCAAGAAGTCCCCCCCGTACCACGTCACCAAGGACGACGTTCAACCCCTCTTCAACTCGAAGTGAAAAATATTACCGGGCACCAATCGGTTAGAGGTCGAGGTGGCGTCATCGCATGTACGAGACGCACTAGACAGGCCTATCCCGTCCATCCTGGGAACGGGAAATGGACCTTCAGCTTTCTCGCCACGCAAGTTTGCGCTACTGGGTCGGCACCCCGAACCAACACCGCCAAAGCAACCGCCTGTACCGCCGAATGAGAATCGGCGCGGCACAACGGGAGCTCTCTCGGAGTAACGACGAGCGGTTTCTGGCACCCGGCTATGGCTGCGCGCATCACACGTCGATTGGCTTCGCCGATACAGCAACACTGTACTTCCCAACGGGGCCCACTTTTGGTACAAGGGCGACGACGGTCTGTGGTGGCTCGGGAAAACCAGCGCGACTACGCCAACGGATGGAGTATATTTGATCGATTTTGGACGACCCGGGACCGATCAAGCTTCCTAATTCTCCGGCCCGCTACACGACTTCGACGAGAGCTGTACGAGGTTCTTGGTGTCTGCAAATTCACTTGGATAGCACGTTTGCACGGGGGGTCCAGCGTAACGTAGATGAATCTCGAGGCGCCGCCGTGGACAGCTGACTTTCGCTTCTCGGCCGCACTCGATATTTATTTATTTCTTGTCGTCTTCCTGGACTTTGGGGGATGATTTTTCTACTTCCTGACGTTTCCGAGCTTTCGGGTCGAGGTTTTTTGGTTTCTGGTTTATTTTTTCTTGGGCTGTGTCGGGGATGGTTTTTGCGTATTTTGTCCTGCCTAACCCCCGCTCAGTGTCGGGTCTGGTCTGGGTAATCGAGCTACTCATGTTTGGCACAGGACGCGTTTGCAGAGTGGTGGGTTGGGTTTAGGTGCTTCTTGGCGTGTTCCGTGTTACTTTTCTTCTCGTTTTTGGTGTTCACTTTTCGCTGTTCCATGCAACTTCTTCATCCTCCCCCCCCCCTTTGCGGGTGGCACAAGGCGATGGCTTTCGTTGACGATTTATTCCTGCCCCTCAGGGCTAGGCCTTCCTTTCTTTTATTTTTTTTAACGCTAATTGTCGGGTTCGTTGCCTCGCCGTTCAGAGGTGTGGGAGTGGGTTTTGAGGAGCCGCATCTTCAACTCATGTTCTAGTTCGTGGAATCGGGGTTTCCACGAATTTCTCATAATTCTGCATATACGGCTCATCAGAGTGGGCTAGGGTTATGATACTGCTTTGAAGGAGGCTGAAAGCCCGGTATTTACCTGGGTTCAAGTACTAGGATCGTAGTTGTCTTACTTGGGAGGCGTATCGTAGATGGAAAACCAGGGATTTCCCCAGCGAGGCACGAGCTCGGCTCTTAGTCTCCTCGTGCACGAAAGGAATAAAGCTGTTCTTCTTCTATCTCTAGGCAAACATCCCACGTGACTACCAACAAGTATCGACGTGATAGGCAAACCTGTCCAGGGATACAAGTGTCCCGACCTTAATCGTAACACTACCCCACCAGCAGCAGCACGCAGCAGCAGCGTTCGGGAAAAGGGTGTCGTTACCCGCAGCAACGCTTGTAAGGTTTTTTTTTCTCGACAACAAGAAAAAGAGGTTGCGGGTCGGGGGGGTAAGTGGCACATAATAAGGGGTAAAGGGTCGCCCCCCCATCCCCCTCACCCCCTGTTTAGTAATTCTTCGGAGTGCATCGCGCTTTCACCAATGTTATATAGCTTCGTAGCTATATATATCCATCACGGAGTACACAGTACCTCCATCACCCCCCCCCCCACCCACTCCCACCTCCCCGCACTCAACCCCCCCATCCACCCCCATCCCCCCCCCCCTGTTAGGACAAGCGCAGGGCGGGATAAAGAATATCCCTTGCCAGGCTTTCCTATTGACCGGGTTCTCGTTGTAGCTCACGTGTGTTGGTTGCTTAGAGATAGACGAAGGACATCTAGATTTGTTCCTCAATCAGGCCACGAAGAGACTGGAAGGATGGGCTCGTAGCCTCGTCCTGAAATCCCTGATTTCCCATCCAATATGCTCAAGTAATACATAATAGGTTCCCAATACCTGCACCCAGGTAGTTACCGGCCGTTCAAGGTCCTTCAGGGCCATTGTTAAGATCAAGGTCGGGAGGCAGTATCATAACACCATACCATAACAGTAGCCCACTCTGAAAAGCGGTATAGGCAAAAGTATTCATGGAAATCCGGTTTCACGAACTACTAGAACATGAGTCGAAGATGTGTCTCCAAAAAAACCCGCTCCAATACATCTAAACAGCGAGGAAACGAAGCTGAGAAGAAACCACCGCCATATCACCAGCAAGATGGGGCAGCGGAGCGAGGAGGCGTCGACGAAAACGTGAAAGAACTAGCGAGCGCCGCAACCCTAGCGGAGGAGGGGGAGGAGGGGGGTTGGATCGCCGAAAGCGAGAACACAAAACGTCGCACAGCAGTCCTGCGTCACAGGATGAGTCGCCGAACTGTCCAGATCGTCCCCGGCCTCGGGCGAGGGGGGACGGCAGGGCGATCATTCAAGGCAATACCATAACACCCCCCCCCTCACCACCCCCTCCTATACTCCTACCCAATCGCCCATTCTAATTTCGGTATTCCAAGTGCACCGCCCTTTGACCGACTTGGCAAGGTTACACCCTGAGTCGCTGGGTGATCGGCTTCAGCCTCTCCCGGTATCATAGCTCAGTAGGGGGTATCATAGCTCAATACAGTATGTACAAACCGAGTTACGAACAAGAAAAGGACAGTGTGAGGCGTTCTACGATGATAGTGGTTCACCCTAATTTTTCTGAGGCTCTTCACTTGAGGAGCTCCATACTAATATTAATAGTAAGCCACTCGAAAACTGATTTCAGCAAAAATCAAATTGCATCGCGAGGAATAATCCCATGGCCCAAGTATACAACAACGCCATTTTTCGAAACAAGATTGACTGGCATTCCGACGATTTTGGGTTAAGGAACCCCGTAATTCAGAAAACATTTTGGCGGAAACGCGCTGCCTCTATCGTAGAACGTGTCTTATTATTAATATTGACAGTAGTCTGAGTGGGAAGGTGGCGCATGCTATTGGGACTACAGTAGTCCTGCTGATGACACTATTGCGGGGGACCATAGTAAACAGGACCAAATATTGTTAGTAAAGACAACTAAATATATAGGTTTTACGTATGCCATAGGTCCTGTTAACTATAGACCCCCGTAATAATAGTGAAGCATCTGCTGCTACCTGCTACCGAGGAGACGCAGGGATACAGCTAGAGAACCCTTTCAGCTCCTCTCTTGGTTTGTACATAAAAACATGCAGTAGAGAGAACTGTTACGGAAACCCAGATGACACGATCGTGGTTCAAATCAAGTTAACGACATGCCTTCCTTGTGCGGCACGCGAGAGATCGACGATGTAGTGATTCGTGTGCTGTGCGTGCAGAGAATGTCATGTAGGCGCTTGTGCTTGGATGGAGATGACTAAGAGTGCGCAAAGAGGGCCGGTTGTTCGTCGCAACGCCGTGTGTTGCCTTGGTGGTGGCTCGTTCGATAAAACCTGTCCAGAATACAGCGTGGATAGTAGATACTACCGCGCATGGTGTCGTAATGGTGAGCTATCTGTGCATCGAAATCCTGACTGTATATTGCGCCAGATGTACTCCCGGTACCGTGTTGTACCTGTTTGGCGGGTTGTTCCGATTTTTTCACTCGTGGTCGTGGTATATGGGCGGAGAGGTGGAGGTATAAAAACGGAAGGGGGAGAGGAGGGGGGAGGTGTACTCATTATCATGGATGGCCGTAGTCGTATGACCATAGACCCTCGTATCCCTACAATGCCGGGACGGAGCACCTCGGGTTTCCACCGAGGAGGGGAGGCGGAGCGAACAAGCCCGATAGCAAAAATAGCTGAACGGTCGCAACAGAGCAACATGACAACTCAGGAAAAAGATCGACCCTCCGAACACTATACAACTTCCCTCCACAAAGGCGACGGACGGTGATTGGTGCGGAAGCATTGGTATCTAAGCACGTTCGGGTCAGGGAGCCGATGCGTCTTGTTCGACTTGGATTTTTTCGTTTTTTCAGAAGCGCTTTTGGGCGGGGAGATTTTCTCGTGGCAATTTCGACGCCTCATGATAAAAGGGGAAGCACCGTTTTGGTCGCATTTTCTTACGCTCGGTGTTTGTTTCTCTCGTAAACCAAGAACAGGGAAAGGGACTGTCGAGTTGAACTGCAGTTAGTTGTAACGTTTTTGTGGTCGGCCAGGTGCTCTGTAGGGAGTGAGCGAGGCAAAGGCGTGTGCCAGGCCCTTCGATGGAGCGTTGACGAGAGACTGCGCCGACAACAAAGAAAACGTCGTCCCACAGCCAGGCCTTTTGGCTCCAACCCTTGCCCTCCTTTCGTCTTAAAGGCGCATGTATCAGGAGTATCTCACAAGTATCTACCACTCCGGGCGCTTAAGGTTCTCGCCTTTGTTGTTAATATATATATATATTTTAATTAATCATTACTTTTACTTTCCAGCCTAACTCGTAGGAGGTTTTACCCTCAGCGTGGACAAGTCGTGGTCACAGGTGTCGTCCCTTCTCCCCCCCGGTACGTGCCTTTATTTTTTGTCGCGCATAGGGTTCAGCATTCCCACTGCTCGTCGATGTTCATCGATTGTAGCTAACTCACTCTCGCGCTTTCCGCTAATAATTTTTTGTGCAAGAAAAAGTCCCCACGAGCATGCACTCGGTGAGACTCGAACCAACGAAATTGATCTTAATAGGCACGCGGACCACCTACCAAGCCGCCGGGGACGCCTGCATCACTACACCATGCATGCACCATTTAATTGCCGACAATACAAGCCCTCGCAGAGTACCTGCCGGCTGGCTTTCAGGCTTGACCCGATGCTGGGGTGTTACTACTTGGTGACCTTCTGGACAAAACCCGCGGCCACCGGTGTCTGCCTTCTTCTCCCCCGCGGTACATAGCTTGAATATTGGCGCGCGTGGGATTTAGCATTCGTATCACTGCTCGTCGGTTTCATCGATGTTTATCCACTTAATTCACGCTCTCGCGTCTTCAGTGACCGAAGACGATCGTTTCACCGCGGTACGAACCTCAAACTTCCATCGGCAGGAGCGACACTACCTACGCACACGACACAAACACACGTATGCACCAAGGTATACTTCATCCAGTATACATGAAGTACCATGCGATAGGTTTACTCGGGTTTCTCTTATAGATGAAAGACTCAGCCTCGAAGGCGATATTCATCCCTTAAATCTCGTGATGGGACAACTGGAAGGCGAAGTGGTACCGTTTGAGCTGCATGCTTGGACAACTGGTAACATTTTTTCACACAAACCAGCCCCACTTCAAAAATATATTCGCAAAGCTTTCATCGCCTGGAGGGTTGGAATCTCATATTGACGAGAAAAAATTGAATCAACTAAAATGGTTCTGGTACACGAAATAGTTACACAGCTCAAAACATGTAGTACCAAAAGTCGTACCAGATTCGAGTTGAAGAGCTCTATCGGTAGAACTACAGAATCGGTAGACCACAAAAAAAAAGCAAAAAAAAAAAAACGCTTCGTGCATGGTACTCCCTACACAAACAGCGCGACAGAACACAGCACACAACGAGCATCAACAAAAATACACAATAGACTTCACGCGCGGCGCACATAACTCGCTAAATCACGCCACAAGCCCCAAAGACGGCGGAAGAGCTCAGCAGCATCCCGCGGAGGGAAGAGAACTTCACATTTCAAACCGCGCGCGATGGCTGGGCTGATCCACCACCAGGCCTACCCCCTCGTACATCTCTCTGGCACTGTGCATCATCTGTGTCGACAGGCACTGCTACCACTGGGTGCCATCTGCAACAACAGTATACTACTACTGTACCACTGCATGCCAACTGCAATGACAGTAGGCTACTACCCCGGGATGTCATCTGCAACGGCAGCAGACTACGGCTATTCTCCACTGGATGTCATCTGCAGCGGCAGCAGCCTACTATTCACACCACTGGATATCATTTGCAACAACAGCAGAGACCACTATTAACACCACTTCCGATCAAGAGCACCACTCCAAACAAATCTGCGAGCAAGAAAATGTCTTGCTCTGCTATACTATCCACTTTCGCGTTCGGTATTCTCCAACAAAATTGACTTGCTTTTCCCTTCAAACTTTCCGAGTACCCTAAATAACAATTTTTGCTAGACGGATGCTCTCTCGACCTACAACGTCGAACACAAAAAAACGTAACACAGCACCTCCCACAAGAAACGACACATCAATCGTGACATTCAAAATCATCCCCCCCCCACAAAACACCAAATCGAGCGAAAAATGAGTACGCCCCTCCCCACACTCGAACAAAATGCCACCAAGTGGGGAAATGTAGATCTACAAACACTAGTGGTTGACACGCCCAACTTTCGCTCAAGCTGCTGTATCTTCGCCACTTGCGCTGCGAAACCACCCCCCGCACGATCACATGTATAAATGTGAACTTTGAATGTAGCACACACATATACACAGCGTCAGAAAGTAGCATACATGGGAATAGGTGTCCAACACATTATAATGACTACAGTACGTCCAACATATCACTGAGGCCATACGAACACACGACGCGGCCGTGTTCCCACCATCGAAAAGATCCAAAAATAACTATTAATAACACAAATTCCACTGCTGACAAATACCACCACACAAGAAGACCACCAGACCATTCCGGCTCAGAATAACGCAGCTGAAGGGGTCATTCAATCAGACCCTGCCTAGATCCTGCCTACTGCTTGAACGAAACGCGTTCAGTAGGCCGCAGAAGGCGGTAGTTTGCCCCTTCCCCAGTGGCCAAACTAAGATGCCAACCGACGCCAACGTGGGCTTTGCTTATTAAAATCAATCGGCATGTATCCGGCAACGGCAATACATGATTACCGGGGGCCTCTTTCTGACGAAGATCCGCCAAAATAGAGCCAGCGCCACATCGCTGCCCCAGGAGCGCGCGAAGCCGCTGACATACGCGTTTCACTTGGGCTGACAATCGACCGGCGGCGAGAATGCTGGATGGGTCTCACACGGAAGAAAACCGATGCGAATCTGCCACATCCACCCTTGACACCCCGGCTAACCTCGGGGGCGAAAAATTAACGCCGCCTTCAAGTATGAAACTCCGATCCAACTCAACCAAAGCCGTGCGCCTTTTCACAGGCCGCTCCAAGTGGTGCCCACAGTCTGCGCAGTCTGGTTGCGGAGAAGGGACAGTACATGCTCATAGAGCGCCAAATCTCCCTGGACAATGGAACGGACCCCTGTACTACGTATATAGAGCGCCCACTGGTGCGACCATTCTCGCCTACTTGACTGAAGGCTTTCGTTGACCCTTAATGTCACCAAGTCGTTCCCATAGACAGCGCAGTTTGGCTGTGGAAAAGAGACAGCGCATGCTCATAGAGCACCAAGTCTCCCTGGACTATAGAACGGACCTCTGTGCTATTGCGCGCCCATTGGTGTGTAGCCATTCTCGCCTACTCGACTGAACGCCTTTGTTGACCCTCAAGGTAAAATCTGCCCATCGTCGAACAGGGCTTCGCACCCTCACGTCAAATAGCGACATGGACAGCGACCAGTGCTCCAAGATGCCCACGGCTGTGTATGTCGAAAGTATTTTCTGGAGGTTCGAGCAGCGGAAGCGAGAGAAAAAACAAGAGTGGGTTGGGGTTGGTTTGCGCACCCCGCCGTGAGAACGGGTGGAGGGCGGGAGGCGGTTAGCGTGCCAGGGTTAGCGAAGACAAAGCAACGAGATAGACAAAAATTAAGAGCGATACGACGTGCACAGTTCCGAGCAGTCTAAAAGTGGAGTCGCCTGGTAACTCCGGAGGCCCTTTCGACAGGGAGCGGGGGCGTCACCGCGATGTTGCCGACACCATCATCCCCGCTGTGACCACCATCACCGCCACCACCAAAATTCTTCAAACACAATGCTCGCTCTTTTGCTGCAACACCCGTTCCTCTCACAACGATGGAAAAAACAAAAGGGATCACATTTTTTTTCAACGGCTAGCTAATCCAGGCAAATACACCCCTGCAGTCGCGTGAGTTACTCCTCCTCGTTACAGTACTTCCAACGGTCATTCGTGCCGACAAGGCGTGGCAACGAACTCGACGTGCCGTGCACCGGACCAAAAGTACAGAATGTTGAAGTTGTATACGGTAGGAATACAGTGGGGTACCCATGTCAAGACCACCCTGTGACACGCCATTAAACGTCGTCTTATCTCTAATATGGTCTTATCTTTCTTTTGCCTTTGACCATACTAATTTCAAGTAGTTTCATCGCGACAAGCCGATTTACCTGGTTTCATTTCCCGAAAAGTCTTACTGTAAATCGGATGGTCTTAACCCTCTCAGTACTGCACTGTACAGAAACCTAAATCTGGCTCGAATTCCAAGCGTTTTGTGTCCACGACGGGAGAACCGTCCTTAAGGCCCTAAGAGGTTAAAGTGGGTACGCCACTGTAGCTCCGAAAATTCCGAGGCTCCTCGCTTAAGGAGGTCTCTACTATTATTATTACGGGGGACCATAGTAAATAGGACCAAATATTGTTAGTAAAAATAGCTAAATATATAGGTTTTTACGTATACCACGGGTCCTATTAACTATGGACCCCCGTAATAATAATAAGCCACACAAAAACTGACCAGAAACAAACCAAGAAGAACGACCCCCATGACCTATGCGTCCAACAAGCAACAATCCAAAACGCTACTACGCCAGTAGCCTAAGAATGGCATTCCAACGATATTAGGTACCAGGCAGTTCCTAAGCTTAGGAAGCCAACGTCAGTCAGAAATGTTTCGCCCCCAAAAAGCTACCTCTATCATCGCGCGTGTCCAAGTGTCACATACACTGTGCGATTTCTCTCAAGAAAAAACTATTTTCGGGGGAACATAGCGATCAGTACCAAATATGGTCAGTAAAAATACTGGAATATATGTTTTTGCGTGTATGATGGGTCCTGATCACTATGGTCCCCGGAAATAGTTTTTTCGATCACAAAGCGGACGAGCCCTTGACCCTTAGCAATTACCAGGTACACACGGGGTCGCTTCAGCGATACTCCTGTTGGCAAATCAAATTACGGCTGCAAATCATGATCCACCTGCTTGCCGTCGCCAACGCTTCGCTCACCTCGGCCACTTCGAGATGCTGCCAGTCCTCAGACGTCCGCAACTGGAAGCTTGGCTGGGCCTGTTCGTGGATCGATCCCAGCAACAAGTACACGGGGGTCAGCCCTCGCACCTCAGCACCACAATATGCCTCTCTGCACGACGACACCCCCGACGTGCCGCGCAGGGTACAGACCGGGATGCTTGCGGGTATAGTCTCTACCTTATACTCCGTTAGGCCGTTTTTTTTTTTGCGGGACAACTAGTGTAGTGTGAGGTTGCAAACAGAGACATTCGTTTAATGTTGCCCCGTAAAGCGGGGAGATCGAGCGGGCTCTTCTCGGAATGAGTCTGACCATTCTCGAGGAGGTACCTAGATCGGTTTCCCGGTTCTGGAGGGTCGTACTTGCGAGAAGTTCGGGCCAGTTCGTTTTCAATTGCGTAGTCAGAAAAGCGGCAGTTGAACAAACCGGGGGCGCTCTGTTTGATGAACATGCTTTTCTAGAAAGAAAATTCAAAAATGAGCTAGTCCAGAATTCTCGCAACTGCGACTCTCGAGACGCGGGAAACTGATCTGGGTACGCCTCCGAGAGAAGTCAGACTCATTCTGAGCAGAGCCGGCTCGGTTTCCTTGCTTTACGGGGCAACCACTACCTTGAAAGCAAAACAATATCTGTTTGCAATCTCAAAAAAGATGTCCCGCATAAAAAACGGCCTTAACATATCTACCGCATTTTCAGCCGGTAAACCAACACATCGTACCTCACTACCGCACACCTCGCCCGGCTGAGGCGGACACGTGACTCCGAACATCATCATCCTCCAAGCGTGGTTTCCCCAGGATTGGGCGGCGAATTCCAAGAGGCGGGCGGGGAGGTCCTCCTCGCTCCCTCGCATTCCGCACCACTGGTCGCGCGGGAGTTGGTGGGGAATTGGAGGCAGCCCGCGAGAGGCAAAAGGGCAATGGGCAAAGGGAATGTTGACACTAAAATATGCTACCCTGGTATTGTTAGAAAAATACAGTCTGATCCCTTGACTGACCGCCCCCCTGCACTAAAAATAGCACATAACGGGCGAAAGAGGCCATGACGCGCCCAAAAAGAATCCTGGGTATCACTGCGGCCTGAAATATAGCTCCCCTTGGGCCTCTAATATCAGCATTAAACGTTCATTATATTCCGGTCCAGTGTGGTGGCGTCTTTTCGTTTGCACCGACTAAACGGGACGGACGGATGGAGTGGCGACGGCCACGGGGTTTCGTTCAGACGCTGCCCCGAATCGTGCGTTGGCATTGGGCAATGCTTCGTAGCGAACACGTTTTTTTTTTTATTGTGCGCACCCACAATCCATTTCGGTAGATACAACCATTCCGTCTGGCACAGTCATCCACCGCCCAAAACTTTATACGTGTAGCAGCCACAGGCTTGAAAGCACAGGCGTCACAACCCAGATACACGAACGAACGAGGGTGGCTACTATTTCTATGAATGCTGAATGCTACGGTGGTAGTTTCTCGCACTGCCTTCAGCGCGTTGAAAAGATGCACCGTAGCAGTCGCAAACCAACCATTTTTACCGACAGCGGGTTTTCGATGGATGCTTCGTTAGAAATGCATTCCGGGGCGGGCTCGCTCGCTGTTTGACGGCCGAGGTGCAGGAGCGTTTCGGCTTAGGAGGCATTTTACGCATCGCATCGGTTCGCGATGTCGTCCGTTCACGCGTCTTCAGCGCATGTTTCTTCGTCGTTTCGTTCGATCGACGCAAGCTGCATATGGTCGGAAGTACTGTACTCTGTATTTGGGATTCAGATCAGCAGGCGACTTGGGGACCGTCATCACCAGACGGTCTCAACACCAATATGATCGAACAGGACACTACCGAATATAAGCATATTCTACCTTGTAGTACGGTACGTTAGTTTGCGGTGCCTGCGCACCTTTGGCGGCCTTCCCTGTATGTCGTGATCTCTCGGGCAGTAGAAGAACTGCGAAATAAGCCTGTCGATGGGATGTCTCATCATCGTGAAGAACTCACAGTTTTCTCGGCCAGACACCGCAAGAGCACGCCTGGAGCCGAACCAGAAACATAATGGACAGACAACAGGCGCGCTCAAAAGGGGCCGGTGCAGCGTACACGAGCGATGCCGTCACTTTATGACGGGTGACAAACTCTATCCGTGTTTGCTCATACGAAAGCAAGGGTGTCATATTCGGGGGGGTAAACCACGTCCACGGCGTATAATAACATCAGAATATAATAAGCACGCGTCTCACCGTGCGTTCTTTTTGGCACCGAGTCGACAATTTTCCTATTTATGCTCCTGGACATTCAAGGGAAGCTGCCCTACACGCACCGAGTGCTCGCACCAAATACGTCCATCTATGGATATGATGGGTTTCCTGCTCCGCGGATTGTTGCTGTTAGTGTTTATATAACGTATTAATAGTAGTAGCATTACGGGGGACCATATTAAATAGGACCATATTGTCAGTAGAATTAGGCAAGTATATAGGTTTTGTGTGTACCGTAGGTCTTATTTACTATGGTCCCCCGTAATAGTAGTAGTAGTAGTAGTAGTAGTAGTAGTAGCAGTGGTAGTAGTAGTAGTGGTAGTAGTAGCAGCAGCAGCAGCAGTAGTAGTAGTAGTAGTAGTAGTAGTAGTAGTAGTAGTAGTAGGCGCACCTGGCGAGTTCTCCGCACCCCTCGATAACCGCGTTGTTTTTCGCCACGGCGTTGCATCGGTCTTGTGCGAAAACTCCTAGCACGCACAGGCCTGAAGAACATTGTATCGAATAACACAGGTATACCGTCATCAGGTGTCATTGTCAGCACTACTGCAAACGTGTAATACCGTACTGTAGTATTATGTTTCTTTGCGTGCAGCATGAGCTTCAACGTTGATCACTCACGAAAGTTCTCCGAAAAAACGAGAAAACCAAGTGAAACAAAAAAAAACAAAAGGAAACCCTATGCTATTATTACTCATTTTCCCTATATCGTATCATACATCAACCTTAACCCCTTTTCTACCGCAAATACTACGGCGCACTATGTCAAGTGATTTGTCTCGAAAAACGTTGGTCCAGTTCTAAAGAGGGGCTACCTAAAAGGTGCGATTGTCGTGACACACAGACCGCTTTCAAGCAAAACAACGGCAAGATACAAACGAGAAACGGGGGGAGGCGTTTCCCATGTTGTAACCCCTTCTTATTGGTGTAGATTCTGTATTTGGCTGGGTTCTTAGGGTCCGTGCCTCGCCGACTCGCATCACACAACTATAACGGCGCACGTACCGTGAACTCTTCATGAACACGGTAACCCTAAAATAGACGACTTCCACGTCCGTTGCCCTTCTCTTCTGCTCGTGTGCCACGGCTCAGTGCCAGCATCACTGTAGCTATCAACGCTTTTCATGGTGTAGAACTGAACCATGGTGCGGTTTCTCTATTTGCAGACTCCTACGGTGCGGTGTTGTCCGATCCGGCTTGCAAGTTTTGATAATCGTACATACACAGAGCAGCGCGGTACGGATTCTAAGGTTTGAGCACCGTACGGTGCAGCGCGGCCCGGGTTTCGGTCTGTGATTTTCATACGGTGTGGTGCGGTGCGGTTTGAAAATCGTTTCGGTGCGGTGTAGTGTGGTTCGGTAAAAACTGATCAAGAACCACACGGAACCGTATCGTGACAACACGTACCCGGCTATTAAAAAGGCCCCGAGGCCTTAACACGGTCTACACTGTGTGAGAGTCGAACGGTGCGGTTCGGTGCGGATAAACAAAATTTGTTGGCACACGTCGGTGTGCGGTGCGGTGCGGTGCGGTTTCGGTTTTGAGAAAAATACGGTGCGCTGCGGTGCGGTGCGGCTGCAAAACTGTATACGGCACGGTGCGTTGGAAGCGCACCGAAGCGAACCGCAACGTCAAAAACCGCGAAAAAAAAAAACACACACACACACACACACACACACCGCGGAAGAGTTTGGTTACTAGTGACCGTAATTATTATACCAGGAATCAATCCGTCGAAAGAGCTGTGGAGAAGGTGCGATGCGGGGGTCAGACAAATAGCACGTGCTTAATTATTGTTATCCAGCTCGCGTTGCATGTTGTGCAATGACGGCTCCCGACTCAGTCAGAGGGCTTGTGCCCGTGGTGGAATTTTGCATGAGGCCATGACTACATACAAGCGACAGCCGCAGAATGCAGAGTGCGCGGTAGTGGGGGTTATATAGACGAGTTTTGGATCTTCTGGCAAACTTGAACCTGTGTTTTTTTTCGGATTTTTTCGACAACAAAGGATGATAACCAGCTGATTACAAAACCCGAGCCAGAGCGCATTCTCAGTTCTTATTTCTCCTTTTGATTGAAGGTGGTCTAGGCTACTTTGCCTGCCGACTGCCGACAAATTTCTGATTGCAATAGCGCGCTTGGCTGCTGTACGTGGTCACGTCCATACCGTACAATATAGACTAACACCAGGCTGTCGGTTGCTTTAGGAAACGAATATCGGCTGCTGTCGTCACGAGGTCTATATACCATGGTGCAGAATTTCAAACATACTAAAAACATGGGCTGTGAGATCGAGGATATCGTCCAAACTCATACATGCAAGCTGTTTGTGATACTATTAGTAGTGATACTACTGATACTTCGAAATTACACAACCCAAAAAGGCATCTTCATTTTTGTGATGGGCATTCTCTCTTCTTCCGCCGCTGAAAGTGCGATAGACAACAGAGTACGAGTTCGCAAAATTCAAAATTCATTCAAAATCGACGACAGGGGGAATTCTGAAAGAAACCTACCTCTCATGACCAATAAAAATGAAGACAAACAACCGGGGGGAGGGAGGGAGGGGCGGTGTATTCAATGCCATGCATGGCCGTAGTCCTGTGACCATAGACCGTCGCATCCCTACAATGCCGGGACGAGGCACGTCAAGATTTTCACCGATATCTTACTGCTGTTGTTGCTGTATGTACAGCAGTATTGTTGTTGTCGAGTTCGCAAAATTCAACAATCGATGAAAATCGACGAGCAGTGGGAATTCGGAAAGACCTCTTGTGAACGAAAAAAATGAAGGCAAGCACCCGGGTGGGGGGGGGGAGGTGGGACGGCACACCTCCTTTCGTTGTTGTGTCGTTGTTGTTTAGTTGTTCCGGTTGTTCTCATCAAATCGCCAACATTTGTGGTATGCGGTAGAAATAACAATAGTGCGTGGTCACGTCACATATTCAGGCTCGAATAATGTACTTCGAAGTAGAAGGAGAAAAAGGTAAATCATACATCAGGAGAAAAAACAAATAAACCTGCGGGAAATCGCAAGCAGCAAACAAAGGGATGAAATAGAATCGACGTGGGTATTATTATATCATCAGTAGATAGCACAAATGATACACGAGTGTGTCGGGCTGTGTTCTTGACATTAAACCGCTCTACTCCTAACATCCAGCACAAGCAGTGTCCGTGCCGATTCTTCAATCCTAGAGAGATGCAAGTTCTGTGGTAACAAAATTATGACACAGAGATACTACTGGTACTGGTACATTGTTAAGCACTAAGCAGAGTACAGTCCCCGGTGGCTTGGTAGGTTCAAGTAGTCCTCGTGCCTATCAAGATCAATTTCGTAGGGTCGAGTCTCACCGATTGCATGCTCATAGGGACTTTTTCTTGCATAAAACTTGATTGGCGGAAAGCGCGAGAAGAGCGTGAGTTAGCTACATTCGATGAAAATCGACGAGCAGTGGGATTGCCGAACCCTATGCGCGATAAAAATAAAAGCACGTACCGGGGAGAAAAAGAGACGACACCTAACTGTGACCACGGCTTGTCCAGAAAATAGCCGAGGGTGAAACCCTACAAGTTGGGCTGGAAAGTAAAAGTGATGATTTTTTACGAAAATGCAATGCAGTGTCATCACACTGGATGCGACAGGCACGATATACAGGTTCTACGAAAGAGAAAACAACATCGGAATACACGAAGACAAACAGATCGAAGGGAACAAAGCAAAAAAGAGTCGTGCCTTCCCGTAGGAGACCTGGAAGACGATACACAACAAGACAGCACAAGCGAAAGAAGAGTACTTAGCCTGAAAGTTCGAATGCTGAAGGCCGAGGTGATTGAGATCCTGCCGTACGGGTGTGTGACGTGGACCCTCAGAGCGGGACACTTCGCCAAGCTTCGAACGGCTCACCACCAAGTCCTGTTGCGAGTCATTGGTTTCCAGCGCCGACTCTGTGCTGACCACACCACCCTCTCGTGCCCGATGGCTTCAAGATGACACGTTGCGAGAACATCGAAACCACCATCCCTAAACGGCGGCTCTTCTTTGCGGGGGCCGTACACTTCGCCAAGCTTCGAACGGCTCACCACCAAGTCCTGTTGCGAGTCATCGGTTTCCAGCGCCGACTTTGTGCTGACCACACCACCCTCTCGTACCCGATGGCTTCAAGATGGCACGTTGCGAGAACATCGAAACGACCATCCCTAAACGGCGGCTCTTCTTTGCGGGGGCCGTGGCACGGCAAAGCAAGGAGCGATTACCCAGTCGGGTCATGTTCGGGACGATGGCTGGTGGGGAGAACCCAAGACCTGGCGGACAGGTTAAGACTTGGCATAGATGCATAGTCGAAGACCTTAGGGAGTTCCGAGCCACGGAAGGGTCAACGGAACTTGCCCCCTTGATGTTTGGAGTTGAGACCGCGCTGTGGTCCATTGCAGCAAAAAAGGCGGGCCAGTGGTACCGGGGGATCCTCGAAGAAGCCGAACGGTTCATGGTGAGGTGGCAAGAGGATGAGGCACAGCTGAGTAGGCAGCGCCGCGCATCCGCCGTGGGTGGTGTCCAAGGGAATGGAGGGAGGAGGGGCAACAGGAGTGGAAGGGAACCCGACCAAGGGAATGCGGGGACGGAGAGAAACAGGAGGAGTAGAAGGGAAACCACGGTGGACGAAAGTAGGAAGGACATGGCACACAGGGTAGCAAGGCACCAGGCCGACTAGGGAGTAGAACATGTCTATGCTATTTGTGCCGCCAACTGGTGCAGCTGGTTCGAACGTGGTCTTCCTTTGTCTCCTTTTTTCCTCTTAGGCTTGATTCTCTGTCATTTTCATTTTATTTATTTCTCTTCCTTTCTTCTGCCAGGTATTAATAAGCCTTATGACAGAAGTCGTGTGGCGAGGGTAGATGACGAACCTGCTTTGCTTGTTTCGTATTGCCTGACGCCAGGGGCGGGGCATAGTTGACGGACGCAGGACGGAGACGGCAGACAGGGTAGCAAGGTACCGGGCGGACTAGTAGGGAGATCCTGGCTATGCTACTCGTACCACAAACTGCTGCGGCTACCTGGAGGGTGTTTTGTGCTTCGGTTTGCAAGTTATTTTCCCTTGGTTCCTAGTCTTCCTCTGTTTGAAAGTAATAAAAGTGATGTTTTTTTCATTAGCTCGTTCTTTTCAGGTGCTTGCCGCATCCCCTGCGGGGAGGCACGACACTTTTTCCTCTTTTTTATTCTTCTTCTCTTTCGATTTGTTCTCTATACCGATATTTCCTTTGTTTTCTTTTGTTTTCTCTCTTTCAAAGAATGTGTACGTCGTGTCCATCCAGTATGATGATATGGCATTGCATTGTCTACCCTGCTTACTGCATATCAATGTACTGCTGTAGTATCTCTGTGGCGTAATATTGTCACCACAGATCTTGTATCTCTATTGATAGGTTTGAAGTTTGAAGGATGGGTACGGACGCTGGTTGTGTGTGTGTTCTTCACATTAACCCGTTCTTATACCCGTCGAAATCCAGCATAACCAGTGTCCGTGCCGATTCTTCAAACCTCAGACCTGGAGAGACACAAAATCTGTGGTCACAAAACTACGCCACAGAGATACTACAGCAGTACATTGAGATACTGTAAGCACGGTAGACAATGCAATGCCATGTCAGTATACTGGATATGACAGGCACGACATACTCTATGAAAGAGAGAAAACGAAAGAAAACAACGAAAAACACGAGCAAAGAAAAAAAGAAAACAAATCGAAAGAGAAAAAAGAAAAAAAGAAAAAGGAAAAGAAAAAAAATAGAAGAAACACACTACTGTCGTGCCTCCCCGCAGAGGATGTGGCAGAAAAAGCGTGCTAAAGACAAAAAACGGGCAGAAAGAACGGTTTAATGTAAAGAAGACACACACACTATTAATACTGCTGTGTACTTTGTCAATGGGGGGGGGGGGGGGGGGGGGCGACAGCGGCAGTATTGACACTTGGCACCGCTATTGACGAGAGTAGGAAGGAGACGGCAAAGAAAGGGTGTGGCTACTGTAGGTTCCCGATCGATTTTAGGTCAGACTTGCATCCATGTTGTTACTATATCACCGTCTGTCTGGAGTATACGATGTTCTCTTCTTTTTGGCCTTGTCTCTCCCTTTGTTTCCTTTCCTCGCCCCGCCGTCCGTATGCCGGTATGTTCCTCTCCTTCGTGTTGCTTCGTCCGCGCGGCGGCTATCTGTCCTTCCTGAGTATGTATGCTTTCCGTCTACAAGTAGCAACCTTTCTGATCTTCTTGCGCCATTTGTATTCTGTTTCATAGCAGAATTTAATTTTGTTTTATAGTCTTTTTGTTCTTATTTCCCAGTCTTGCTTGTGTTGTGTTCTCGTACCCGGTACGCTGGCACTTCACTTGCTTGACCCTAGAATTTGCTAAAATTTTTTTTGTTTTTTTTGGTCTTCCTCTGTTTCACAGTCTGTGACTACATAATCAGTATCGGATGAGGAATCAGGACGGACATTGGGCATACTGATGAAGCTGGGTATTGATGTATTATTACGGGGGTCCACAGTTAATAGGACTGTGGTGTACATAAAACCTATATATTTAGCTGTTCTTACTAACAATATTTGGTCCTGTTCACTATGGTCCCCCGTAATAATAGAAATGCCGATTTAGTGTCAAGACAGAAACAACTGGTATATGATACCTGGTGCCAGGTAAAAATGACAACAAGAGTATTTACACGTACCATCTGCTGTAGATCGTACTTGGGTGGTGTCCAAGGGAATGGGGGGGGATAAACGAGAGGGGTGGAAGGGAACCCAACCAAGGGAATGCGGGGAGGGGGGGGGAACAGGGAGTAGAAAGGAAACCGCGGTGGACGAAAGTAGGAAGGAGATTGCGGACAGGGTAGGTAGAAAGGCACCAGGCCGACTATTAATAGGAAGTAGAACAAGCCTACGCTACTCGTGCCGCCAACTGGTGCAGGTGGTACAAACGTGGTCTTCCTTGGTCTTCTTTGCTTTTTTTGCGCTTGATCCTCTGTGAGTTTTATTTTATTTCTTTCTCTTCCTTTCTTCTATTGATAAGCCTTAAGAAAGGAGTCGTGTGGCGTGGGTGGACGACGAGCCTGGTTTGCTTGATTCGTATTGTCTGACGCCGAGGGGCGGGGGGCATAGTTGACGAACGCATGACGGAGACGGCAGACAGGGTAACGAGGCCCCAAGCGGACCACTATAGCAGGGAGAACCTGGCTATGCTACTCATACCACAAACTGCTGCCGCTACCCGGAGGGTACTTTGTGCTTCGGTTTGCCTGTTATTTCCCCTTGGTTCTTAGTCTCACTCTGTTAATAAGTAGAGTGGTGTTTTTTTTCTCTTTTTCTTGACCACGCCTTTTTTCAAGCGTCTGCCATATATCCCCTGCGGGAAGGCACGACAGTTTTTATTTTTATTTTTTCTTCTCTTTCGATTTTTTTGTTTTTTGTTTTGTTTTTTCTTGTGTTTTTGTTTTCTTTCGTTTTCTCTATTTCATAGAATATGTATGTCGTGCCTGTCATATCCAGTACGATGACATGGCATTGCATCGTCTACTGCTGTGCTTACTGCATACCTGGTACGTAACAATGTAGTAGTATCTCTGTGGCGTAGTTTTGTGAACACAGAACATGTATCTCTCTAGGATTATTCTTATTATGCTTGCCTTCCGACACTATAGCGTAGATGCCGTTCCGATATAAACTGAGTATCCTTCCGTAAATCAGCTGTATCCCTCATACGCTTCTCTGCCAGCCGTTTCCATTCCCCACATCATTTCATTCTAGCTACCGGTATAGTATATCCTATTCCTCATCAACGTTCTATCCCCAGGTCATTGGCCGCATTCCTCCGGCTTCTTCCTCCCTTCGCCTAGCGGTCTGGCGGGCTAGTTTATCCCTATGCACTCGGCACGAAATCGCGACCTGGGTGATCACCGAGATGATCTGGAAGATGCGTTCTCTGCAGACAGACGCCTTTCCGCGCCAGGGACGATCCGTCCGTCCCTCCGACAGTACTTGCCGCTACCTGATCAATCAGATCACTGCCTTCCTTTCCAAACCGCCCGAAGCTTTCCACGAAGGACTGGCACGGACACTGGTTGTGCTGGATGTCGATGGGTAGAAAAAACGGTTTAATGTGAACAACGCACACGTGACACAGCAGCAGCGTGTGTTTTTCATTATTTCTATCCGTCGACATCCAGCAAAAACTCGACGCGAGTCGACGAGGGAAGATAGGGCTGAAGGCCTTCTCACTGTGACATCAATGAGGGTAGGAACCGTACTGTGGGAAGAGCCTTCTATGTGACCCCGGGTCTGAGATACGACTACTTAGGCAAGAGGGGCAGAGAAAAGAAGGGCGAACATCATACGTATATAGCGAGGAGAAGACGGTGGGTGGTAACAATGAACAGGGAGAGCAAAAAAGTAAAAATAAAAATACCTGGTAACACCCAGTGTGCGTGCCGACTACCTGGTCTCACCCGCCTGGTATGTATATTTATCTCTGATCTACCGGCACACTGCTGTAGAGAGATGCACGAAAAAGCTCTGTGGCGATCACGGCAAAATAAAACGGAATGAAACCCGCAGGCCGCAATACTGCTGTAGTAATATAGGCCGTATACATACGTTTTACGGTTTGAAACTTTGAACACAAAATTGATGCAAAAAAGACGTTCGCGTTCGTTTTTGGCGACTTGTGACAGCAGTGCGTATGTTCTTGCATTATTAAATAATAAATCGTTCTCTTTTTTTTTGAATATATGAAATACGTCAGCTGTGAGTTCGACTGATTAAATAGTTGACACCCAACTGCAAGCTGCGTAATACGCCCCATTTTTTACTGAATTTTGTATGATAAGCCGTTCGCGCGTATTCTATATGTAATTCATATGGATATATTTATTTATTTATTTATTTTTTATCCGTCACTTTTACTTCCCAGCCCACTCGTAGGAGGTTTTACCCTCGACGATCTTCTGGACAAGCCGTGGTCACAGGTGTCGTCCCTTCTCCCCCCCGGTACATGCCTTTATTTTTTGTCGCGCATAGGGTTCAGTATTCCCACTGCTCGTCGATTTTCATCGAATGTAGCCAACTCACGCTTTCGCGCTTTCCGCTTATAATTTTTTTTATGCAAGAAAAAGTCCCTATGAGCATGCACTCGGTGGGACTTGAACCCACGAAATTGATCTTGACAGGCACGCGGACCACCTACCAAGCCACCGGGGACGATAGGTCAGTGACTCCCCTGGATGATAATAATGCCGGGGTCAACAGGAACAATTTCATAATCATTCTGTGCACTGATACTCACCCGAATAAGGGAGAGTAACGTAACATCGATATGACGTTGTTGCAACATTTTGAAATGTTTTTGGACCGAGTAACTTTACAAATAAATATTGATTGCATGTTGAGTTGTTGTATTACAGAGGACCATACATAGTAAATAGGACCAAATATTGCTACTAAAAATAGGTGAATATATACTTTTTTATGTATACCATAGGTCCTATTAACTATGGACCCCCGTAATAGGAGGTGGTTCTAAACGTGAGGAACTTTTCGGGGTATGACCTGCTGCTACTGTTTGTTGCTGCTGCTCTTTCTCCCCGCGATATCCAGCACAACCAGTGTCCATGCCGATTTCTTCAATCCTATTATTAATAATAGAGAGATAGATACATATCACAAATCTACGCCGCAGCGATACTACATTCGTTGTTACAGAGTAGACAATGCAATGTGTGTGTTCCTTCTTAGACCGTTCTTTCTACCTGCGACATCCAGCACAACCAGTGTCCGTGCCGATTCTTCAATCCTATAGAGAGATACAAGTTCTTCTGTGGTCACAAAACTACGCCACAGATCATTATGTGTTGGATATCGTATCGAAAGTTCCGATATATCGTATCGAAATATTGTATCATATCGAGTATCGCAAGGCTTTTCGATACGATACGATAAATCGATAAAAACACCCAAGGAGCCCTCAAAGGTATTTACATGATCCGCACGGAACCCCCAGACACAAGGGCCCCCTCCGCAGCACGCGCACACAGCACACAGCACACAGCACACAGCACACAGCACACAGCACCACAAAAAAAGCAACCTCACAGCAGGTGGATTTTTCATGAACAACTCGTCCGCGGGGGCGGCTGCGTCTGCCGCAAGCAATGACACGTGGTCGATGAAGACAGACCCCGATACCGTATACCAGGTAGACATCAAGCGTACCTTGTTTAGTTCAAGGGGTGTGCTCGCGTGTGTGCGCTATGTATGTGCTACCACGCTACCACTGACTTGGCGACACGGACGGGTTGAGAAGCAAACATTAAAAAAACTCAACACAAATTTTCATTTCGCCCACACATCCACACATCAGCAACTAAAACACTCAACACGGCCGGGTGTAGTGGCTCATTTTACGGTATATTTGGATGGGAAATGAAGCGAAAATGCCCCATTTTTTTTTGCTCCGGCGGCGTCTCCAGCGCCCCCCCCTCGCCAGCGCCGGGGGGGGGCGTTGGGGTTCGCACAACGAGCTGACAGCGCCTTCGCGCGTCAGCTTCGCTGTGCTCGCGGGTCGCCAGCTCGTTTGATATCGATGTCGAAGTCGAAGTAATCTCACACGGTACGGTATCCAACACTACTACTGCTGCTGTAGTTCATCATACCACACTTTCACTCTCCAGAATGACATAATGTTAATGAATGTTCGTACGAGTATGGATACGATTGGTTCGGTTTCGTCATTCCGTTTCACTATCGTTCGAAAACGGTTTCTGTTTTCTTTTTCCCTTACCTGGCTGCCTCTCGTGTTCGGGCTGAGCAGAATCCAAAGCCCATTTGATCGTCGAACCGCCGGACTTCATGATGTGCCCAAACACAGTGCAGAAGGCCGGAGGGTCTGCATTATCCGCCACATATATCTGCCAGAGCATCATCATCAGCAGCATTGTTGTCGTTATTAATTGTTGTCGAGAGAGCGAGCGAGGCAAAAATGGTAACAACAAACAGCAGCAATTATTGGTCAATCGGGCACCCGCGAAATCAAACGATCACGCTGCTGCTGTAATACTGCTCGTATATCGCATACCAGGTATACATCATGACACGATTGAGCACGTACCTCGTACGCGGTACTCGCACGTGAATAAAATCGCCGCCGGTCGATATCCATTCCGTGTTGTCGCCGTACGTTCGCCGTTCGCACTCACGGGATCCGAAACAAAAAAATGGAGACATCTCTCTGGAAAGAGCCAGAATTTTACTCTTCATTGTTCAAGGTTTGTTCTGTCTCTGGGCGAGTCATGCACGAGCAGGCTTCTCTGGCTACAAAATTGCGGGGGGGGGGGGGTGTCGTACGTACCATATGATACACGTGTGTCTACAGCTGTTGTATAAAAGGCTTCTAAATAGTACTGCTGCTATAATAGTGCTGGTGGCGAGGAGGAAGCCGCTCGCTGCCGAAGCATGCATGCGTGTTCGTGCAGCGCGTGTTTCGATGGTCGGCCAAATCGGAGTTGCCCTGCGGTGATGCTGCTGTTTGTGACATTGAAAAAACATCTCTCTTTCATCGTCCTGCATCTTCCGATTTTATGAAAAATGAAATACGTTCAAAAACCAATATAATATAAAACCTCGCAGCTCGGTGCACTCACGGCGTAACATCTGGGCAGGAGGAAGACTGAGAACGCGGCGTGCACCCACAGGACCAGCGAAATCCTCATGGTCAGGTCGACCGTCGCACTCCGAGGCCAGTCCCCCGCACAGCAGCAGTAGCAGCAGAGTAGCAGCAGCAGCAGCAACAGTGGCAGCAGCGCTAACAATTAGGAGTCCTAGAGGCCGTTGTTATTAATAGTAGGAGCCGAAAACATGGAGGGGTTGTGAAGCAGCTTATTTCTGCTTATTTTATCCGCAAGTCCGGTGTTTTCGAAAGGGTCCGCAACCCCGATACTTCTCAAGTCTCTGACTTCTCTGATCGGAGGTAGATAAACGCCAGGTCGGATGCGCCAGGCTGCGCCTCTCCCTTGCTCTCCCACCGGTTGGTGTTGCAATATCCTATTCTACAGCAGGCTGCAGTACAGCACCGTAGGGATGCGGCCTGGGGCCCTTTCGTGTGGGTTCTGCGGTTCTGGGTTCTGGCGCGCGCAAGTCTTATGCCCAAGAACTCGAGTACATCACCCCCTGCATAGACACGACAATAAAATGTGTGGAAAACCTGTCTTGAACTTCGACAGCAGCGAGAGCATAGCACGACATTGCTCTTTGCACCTGCTTGGATAACATCGGCATCTTCTATGGCGTCCGAAGAGGTATCCTCGAAAGAGATACTCTGCTATGGTTTCAACCAGGTCGGTCCCGCAGTATCTGGCGAACGTGCGGTCACTCTAGCCTTTATAGATGTTCACAAGAGGGTAGCTCTGGTATGATACGTCAACTACGTTCAGCTTGTACCAGTCAGTGCTTGTCATCCACGCTGAGGAAAGGTAGCTTTGGTAGCAGTAGAAAGCATGCCCCCTCACCCTCCGCAGAGGGTACAGCAGCAATGTTGACCTTAGACCATGTATTTGGTCGCCGTGGGAAAGCTTTTCCGGATCACCTTTCCTCGTCTGCCTTCGCGTTGACTTGTTCTGTATACGTAGTCAAAGGTGGTATTCGGGGTTCATGGATTGCGCCGACTCTCTTGTCTCTTACTTCGTGCCAGATTATATGTTGACGCAGACTTGTCTAGGTGCAGCATTGCGTGACAACGATACTGGTGCGACCTTAACGGGCTATAACTATGAACTATTAATAACTGCTGCCCTGCTCCACTGCTGCTGCGTAAAATATCGCGCTCCTATGTTGAGCCAATGCTCGCCGTCAGTCGATGAAGTCGCAGAGAAGTCGCCTTGGAGAGGTCCCGCAGCGATGGTCCCATGCAGCCGTCCTGTACGGCCGACGCGAGGCTGAGCAGAAATTATTTCATACGAACCAGTATCGTTTAGCAAGGAGATGTTATTGGTCGAGGTATTTAATACAACGTCGTGAGGGATGATATACCAGTATACCTGTACTAGTATGTAATACGGGCACCAAAGAGAAAGTGCACTGATGGGAGTTTGTTCTACACGCCGCAAGCTACGTACGTGAATATATATCATGCCTTGTTCATATCTCACGTACGTACGCACCAGGTACTGCTGCCCCTGGCCCTGGCTCACCCTCCACCCACCCCCCCCCGCCTCAACCCTCCCAGGATGCCACTTGCTTGGCAGTTGGATTGCGCACAGGCTACCGCATCTACACGTGCCGGCCCTTCGCCCAGTGCTTCGCCTCAACGGACGGCGGGATTGGCCGAGCGGAGATGCTGTTCAGCTCGAGCCTGGTTGCTCTTGTCGGCAGCGGAGACCGCCCTGCCTTCAGGTCAGCTTTTTCGCGAACATACCTGGTACACAGTAGTACCTGGTGTGGTATTATTCCTCGGAACTTTCACAGGTTTACAGCAGGCATTTTGCGCATCATTACATGCACTGGCGAAACGGCTGCCGAACAAAGCTATCGATCCACCCCCCTTCCCCCCGCTCCAACACCCTGGTGTGTTGTCTGCTGTGTCCTCACAGCAGTGGTGCACGCGGTCCAACCTTACTGCTGTTGCCGCGGTACGTTTTTTTTGGCTGCTCTGGAGATATAGAACGGGAGGGTCACCGATCGGACAACCTTCAGTTCGATTAAAATCCTTCTGTGAAGATGTTTCGGCGCACTGAAACGTCCGACGGAAATCAATATTTTCCCATGTATATATCAACATCTCTGTTATTGATACATAGCATACCAGGTACCTGGTACACGTACTGTAGTCTAACAGCACTACATGTAGTAGTCGTTGTGTGTATATCAAGGTTTAATATGAATGCTGTACAACGACGACAGCAACTACAGGCCGTACCGTCTCTGCGATCGTCGGCTGCTTTGGTGGTGTCGGGGGGTGTCCTGCGGAAAATTTACGATAGACGGCATTGTCAGGAGCCTTGTCAGGAGGGAGTTGGATAGCAAGAGCTATGGTGGCGTTTCCCTCCCGGACACTGACGGTGCAATAGTGGTGCGTGCGCGCGGACACTTGGTGATGTTATTTTTCCGTCTCCCCCCCCCCCCCCCCAAGTGTCGGACACGGGCGACGTGGATTGTGGCGCTATCAATGCGTTGAAGTATTTAGTAGTCACGATTCATATGGTGTACGTGACCCAAACTCGTGGGCGATCAGATTGCTGTACAATGCACAGACGGCCGCCTCTGTCGCTGCCAGTTATCGGAGGCTACACCTGACTTCGCGCCGCCCCCCCCAGCCTGCACCTAATCAGTGCTCTTCATCCCGCCTCGTCGCAAGTGTTGAACGAGGTACCAACTAACGAGTTATTTTTTTTAGCATCAGAATTTTATACCAGGTTCGCATCCGGTTTTTGTATACGAGTACTTGTTGTGTACCAGGTAGAAATTTGCTGTTATTTTGGTGTTATCTATCTCGCAGTCTGTGACCACATAATTTGTATCGCTCTAGCATGAAGAAGAATCAAGACGGACACTGGGTGTACTGATGGCGTTGGGTAGAAATAACTGTATGGTGTGAAGGCAGCACGCACGTAAGATTACTGATATGCTTCTTTAGTGTTCTCGGCGCCACTTTTCCCCACCACGCCGCTCGATCCGCCCTCTCGCCGCACGACTGCACGACCGCGCGCGCACAGCCCGCGCCGGCTGTGCCTCTGGAACACGAAGAAGGATCACTCGATCTGCGAGGTCAACTTCCTGACGGCCGTGCTGGGCGTCAAGCTCAACCGCAGGCGGGTGGCGGTCTGCCTCAAGTCCGCCCTGCACGTGTTCGACATCTCGGACATGAAATGCCTCCGTACGCTGGAGACCGCGCCTAACCCCGACGGTGTGATGGCCCTCTCACCGAGCGAGGACAACTGTCACCTCGCGTTTCCGGACGGCGCGAGAAAGGGCGGCGCAGGCGGTGGCAGCGGCGGGGGCGGGGGAGAGGTGGGCAGTGGCATACGCTGGTGTTGTTGGGGGTGGGGGTGGGAGTTCGGGTATTGGCGTTTGCGTTGATTTCGGTTTGGGTGTTGGTGTGTGTGGGTATTGGTGTTGGTCGTGGTGCGCTCGTGTCCTATGAAAAAGACAGTTTTCTCCTTGAAGGAAAATTATAGGTATTGTAGCGTGACCCGAAAGCTGAGTCTGCCTCCGCGTAAAGCAGTAACACATCGCACGTAACGAGCCGGTTGCTGGTTTTGAGCGCGCGTATTCGAACGTTCCTTGGTTCTGCCGACAGGTGTAGGACGTTCAGAAAGGGGGAACCATGGGGAGTCCGTGCGTTCGTCACTCGTTTCTGTCGTTTCCGTGCGTTGACATGTTGACATTGTCAAGGTTTAGGGGTGAGCGACGAAATATGCTGAGGACGCGTTTTGCGGTGGGAGTAGCACTTTTTTTCGCCTTATAAGGCAGTATTTCTGGCTGACGGGGCTTCTCAACTGACGAACTAGCGAATAAGGCATGCCTTATGGTTTGCTTTTTCAAATCGTTCACGTTACCAATCTTGGTCATGGGGATCGCTGGTCTTGTTGACCCGTGAAAGGCTGCACTCCCGTTTTGGGGACAAACTGCACAGAATTTTGAGGGGTTTGTTCCCCAAGCGAGACTGCAGTTCATAAAACGGTCAAGGGTGCGCACTGTTTCTTAAAGTGTTGTTCTGGGTGACTTTCTAATGATACCGAGCTTCTCAAGTGAGGAACCTCAGAAGGCAAAAGTAGGTGCACCCCCCTATGTTGATTGAGCTCGTGTCGTTTCTCGCTAAAAGCTTTTTTAACTTTAACGGCGTCGAAGCAGTGCGGACGTATTGTTCGAAGAGTGCCGGTCGCGAAGACTTCGGGCGCGTTGCGGACGCTTACCTCCTGTAGGACTGCACTCTGGTTGTGCGGACAAGACACTCAGAAATAGGCTGCTATTTAGGTTCCTGTTCCGCACAGCACTACAAGGGTTAAATCACACCAGGTACCTGCTATGGGCCAACAGTTGCCGAAGACCCCGACGCAGAGATCCGATGCGTCGTACGTCTGTCGAATCGCGCTACAGCAGCAGGCGTCATAACTTTTTCGTGAATAGTACGAGATGGGGCGCTGCCTGCCACCACACAGCCCGTTGTATAATGTCTCCGGAGATTCGGAGCCTTCCAGTGGATGATGCATGATACCCTTGCCGTTCGCCTCGCTTCCGTATATTTATATATTTTTTTTTTTCGCTGGCCCTTTTTTCGTGCTTCGGTGCTGGCACAGGTGATCCTGTACGATGCTCTCGACCTCAAGGTTCTCAATAAGGTGATGGCGTGTCGCAGCAGGGTGGTTGCCGTCAGTTTCAGCCAAGACGGCAAGCTGCTGGCCACGGCTTCGGAGCAGGGCACGGTGATACGTATTTTCACGGTACCGGCGGCGGTCAAGGTGAGATTCTGCGTATGCTGGTGTTAGTGTCCCACTCTAAATTCGAGTGATTTATCCCCGAAACATGCGGAGTTGCAAAACGCCACTCTTACTTCTCGTAGTTTGTTGGAGAAGGGTGGTTGGGGATGAAATAGGGTCAAGGGGCCAAGGTTGCGAGGCCAGCACCGGCGTAACTGCTCGGCTGTCCGTAGTGCTACTCGTCCCGAGCTTACCCTATTATGGTCCGTGATGGCCACAACATAAGATTAATTGTTTTGGTCGTTTTGTCCCATCACAAGGAGTCTTGTCATGGTCCAAGGTTACATTTTTGGTCCACCAATAGGGTGTTGTGCTGACCTCAAGGTTGAGTGTTGCATCCACCAACACGGTGTTGTGCTGGAGTATTGTATTACAGTAGGTTCGACGATCCGCAGCGGTGGAACGCGGTGGTCGGATAGCGGGACAATGCGACGTCCTCACTGGCTCTCGCTGTTCTGAGTGTCGTCGAGCCTGTCCAGTGGGACCCGCCCTATGCTTGGGCGTCGGCTGTAGAGTCGGTCTGCATTTCCGCCTGCCTCCTACCTGCCCCTGTTCTGGCTCCGGCTGTGTGAACGTATTTGTCCAGAGATGACATGATATGGCATGGCATGACCGTGAGCATGGTGTGAAACGACATGAGACGACAAGGTCGTGGTCTTGGATGGCACTAACTCTGACATGAAATGGCGTGGCATAGCCGTGAAGACGATGTGAATACGACCATGAACATACAAGCATAGTGTGCACGACATTACCATGAACGTGAGATGAAATTGGCGTGGCCATCAGAGAGTCGACATCAAAATTACCATAAAGATGAGATGACTAGGAGTGCGAGTTGGCTGGCTGTACGCTACAGGCAGTTGCAGGTGCCGACTGTTCGACTATATAGATATCCTTGTTTATACCATGGGGAGGTTATTGAGTTTGGTTTATCATACAACTAGATTAATAGTTATGTTTGTGAAATTTTCGTGCTTTTTCGAGTTTATCTCTTCGTACGAGCGCTTTTAAGCAAAGCGCTAAGTGGTCGACTCGGGAAGCCCCGCCGGACACATTGATCGGGGTCCGGGCGCGATCCGTGCACTCTGGAGCGCGTGGCGGGCGCTCAAAGTTTTTTTTTTCGGCGGGAGTAGATAAGACGATTTTCTTGGTTTCAGTACGAGAGGCCTTATTTTTGTACGTACGTACCGGTATAATGTTGTCTGTTTTCATACAACTACATACCGTAAATGTTGCCTCCCCCTTTGCGAACGCCTCCGTCAGGGCCACCTTGGCCGGGCGGGGCTTTTTTTGGCTCCCTTCGCTCTCCTGACTTTAGTCGACTAAAGTCAGTTATCAATAGTTGGCTGCCTGGCTGGCTTCACCCAAGTTTTAATACTATTACGGGGGACCATAGTAAATAGGACCAAATATTGTTAGTAAAAATAGGTAAATACAAGGCGCTTCGCTCCGCGGGCGGCCTACGCCGCCCGCTACGCTCGCTCAGGAAGGAAACAACAAATTATATGCGAAGCGGACAGAGGTCCATGATTGAATATTGTTTTTTTTATGGCCCCTGTAGTTAGCTGCAAACTGGCGACTTGATAATGCCAAGAGTCCCGCCGCCATGCTTCAGGAGAAAACAGCTCGGACGCCACATATGCTTCGCGTCGCGGGCGGTTTTCCGCTACGCTCGCTCACACGTCGTACATACGTACATACCCCGGGTAGGGTACCTATTTCTTCTTTCGATATGCTCTGTGTCTGTGTACTCGTCGTATGTACGAAAGATAAAGCACAGAACGGCACAGCAACACAGCAAACACATTGAAAATGAAACCGAAAATTTCTAAAAGAAAAAAAATCCCCGTCCCCTTTCGTGTAATGATTTACTACTTGAGTGGAACACCTTAAACCAGTCAAAAAAAGAAAAAAATGAAAAAAAGAAAAAATCTTACAGCAGAGCTTCTCTCTCAGCCTCGTACGCCGCCCGCCCCTCTCGCGACCATGTCGCCACTGATTCAGTCCGGGTGAAGCTTCCCTCCCTCTCTTCCACAGTGAGCCCCGTCGCCCGCCTCGCGTGAAGCCCGGTGCTCACCGTGGACCTCGACGCAAGCTCCAAAATGTTGGTGCTCATTCGGGGTACCTCCCTCTTGTGACTCTCAGCCCGGTCGCAAAAATAAGCACCGCTTGAATATTATCTTACAATCCCGAACGAACCTTAAATACTCGTACGTACTCTATCCAAAATCGCAAATGGAGGCCAGACAGAGCCTGTTGATGCATCCCTCGTGTCTCGAGGCACACGCGACGTCTAGGCACGAAAGCGGCGACCGCGCTCCTTGCAACTCCCCCTTTACTCGCCAGCATCCGCTGACACCCGCGACGGTACCGGGTTCGCCCGCGCAACCGTGCTCGGAGTACACGCACGCACACGAAACGAAAGAAGAAAAAAGGAAAGAAGGACTGAAAGTACGACGAGAAATAAATGGAGAAAACAAAGACTCGCTGGAACGGTCCGGCAAGTAATAAACGGAGGCGATTCCCAAGTGGGAGCTCTGAGAGGCCAGGGATGTACCAACCGAGCACGCTCAGAGGTTGAGATATCTATAAGTAGTTCTATGTAGGTTTTTATGTATACCAGTTAACTATGGACCCCCGTAATAGTAGTCGACTAAAGTCAGTCAGTTGGCTGGAGTCGCTACCAAACTACCAACTAGCCGTGAAGCTCAGCCGACCGAGGCATGCCACGACAGGAGTGCATCTACTTTTGCCTTTTGAGGCCCCTCACTTGAGGAGCTGTACTACCAGTACTATTATTGATAGTAAGTCACCTAAAACTGATTTTGAGAAGAGCTAGAAGTGCAGCCCGATGAGCAGTGCCGTGGCCTCTTGATACGTTATATATTATACAAAACATGTTGTAAAGCGCTGATGTTATTCCAACGATTTTGGGTCAAGGAGCCCTGTCGGTCAGAAATGTTTGCCTTGGATGGCAAAAAGTGTAATGTCCCTGTCGTAGCGCAAATCTCAAATGACCAGACCAATGACCATGATATGGATGAACATGACATGAACTTACCATGATCATCGTGATTCATGAGATTTGACCATGACCATGGACATGACCATGGGGTGACCGTAAAACAGGACACGAAGTGAAGATGAAACGACCTCCGTCAACACGAAACAGGCGATGGTTAAGAAAGGAGAAAATGCTTCTCCCGATGAAAACGAGAATCGTTTTGTTTTTCCAAGAGACGTTCTTTCCTCACAGTACAAAATTACACTGTAAAATGTACCTGGTAGTCGTGATAGCTGTCGATCACACCAATATATATATATCAAATCAGCGTTGAGATCTCGAGGTATCGACAATCCAAGGACAACGGTATTTGTGGGCGAGCTCGCCCTAAATACCAATTTTCTTGTATCCTCTGTTTGCCAGCCTTTCAAAGCTGATTTTGACTTTGTTTAGTGGAATCGATACCCATCATCGATGTGTATTGTATATCTTTTCTTTTTTTTAATGGATCACTTTCACCTTCCAGCTAAACTCGTAGGAGGATTTATCCTCAGCGATTTTCTTCTGGGCAAGCCGTGGTCACAGGTGTCGTCCCTCTTCCCCCCGTCCGTTCTCCCCCCCCCGGTACGTGCCTTCATTTTTATCGCGCATAGGGTTCAGCATTCCCACTGCTCGTCGATTTTCGTCGAGTGTTGCTAACTCACGCTTTCGCGCTTTCCGCTAATCATTTTTTATGCAAGAAAAAGTCCCTAAGAGCATGCACTCGGTGAGGCTTGAACCCACGAAACTGATCTTAGTAGGCATGCGGACCACCTACCAAGCCGCCGGGGACACCGGCACATATATCCTACCGTAGGTTGCGTTTTGACTGTGAGGGAAGTACTTCTCTTTGAGAAGAAAAAAAAAACATGCATTTCACTCGCTCTCATCGGTAAGGTAAATTCTCAATCAGGAAATTCGACTGCTACGACATGAAATGACCATGAACATGCCATGAAATGACCATAAACAAGATATGAAATATCCATGGATTTTGCATAAAATCATCACGAAGATACCATGAAGTTACGACGGACATGGTATGAAATGAACACGATACGAGATGACTCCGAAAATCCCATCCGAATATTGCTCGTACCCCCGCCCCATGTAACTCTCACGGTATCTCATCTCCTTGCCTCGGAACGCCACGCAGACGTACACCCTGCGAAGGGGAACGACGAGCTGCGGCATCCACTCCATGTCGTTCAACAATGCCGCCACCCGCCTCGCCGTCTCGAGCTCCAACCGAACCATACACATATTCGACGTTTCAGCCGGCGGAGCAACCGGCGGCGGCGGCGGCGGCAGCGGCGAGAGGGGACGGACAAACCGGGGCTCCAACAGCAGCCCAAGCGGTGGTAGGCTATCTGAGAGGGGTATAGGGCAAGAGCCAGATGCCGAGTCTGGCGGCGTCGGCGAGGGGGGCCAATGGGCCCCGCGGTTTCGGGGAGCATCGGGACGGGGTAGCGATGTGGGCGTGACGTCGAGCGGCGGCGGCGGCGGCGGTAACTCCACCACCACCACCACCACCACCACCACCACCACCACAGGAGGAGGGCTTGCGAGCAGTTTCCGGTCCGTGGTCGGAATGCTCCCAAACAGGGTGACCAAGAGGGTGCAGGACTACGTGGACAGCAACCGGTCGTTCGCGAGCGTCCGGCTCAGAGGCAGCGCTGGGCGCAGCATCTGCGCCCTCGTTCCCGCGGGAGATGTCGGAGCTTGGATGGGACGAGGCGGGGCTCAGGCGCCGACAGGGAATGCGCCGGACGAGAGAGAAAGCGGGGGCTGTGGCGATGGTGGGGGTGGGGGTGAGGCGCGGGGCGGGGAGGAGGAAGAGGAGGAGGAGGAGGAAGGGGAGGTGTTGCTGGTGGTTACGAACGAAGGTATCATGTACTCGTACGCTGTTGATACCGTTGCGGGGGGCGAGTGCCGCTTGGAGCAGGCTTCGTCGTTGCTGATGGACCCGGCCGCGAGCCAGGAGCTAGGGTCCGAGCTGTTCGTGCCGGAGCGACATGCCCCGCCGGTGCTGGCCGGACAGAGCTAGCGGAAAGGAGACTTGGGAGGAGGGCGGGGGGCTTGAGCGCGAGGCGTGGGAGCAGCGGGAGAGCTGAACGTTGGATTGTTGCTTCCTTTTTGTGTCCGGTGCTTTGTGAGTTTGTTTGTTTGTTCGTTCGTCGTTTTGTTTGTTTTCACCGTCGGAGGAGGTATCCATCCGACCAGCTCGAGTCGCTGCTGGAACTCCTCGGGTGGCGCTTTCCTGCCGTCGATGTACGCTCTTTTTTTTTCTGCGCATGTCATCGAGAATAGGAGTAAATCGATCTCGAACGGTCGCGACGTGCTGATTGAGATGCACGCAAGCGGGTGGCAACAGTTTCTACCCGAGTGTTGAGGTTTTCGCGCGTGCTTGTACATTGTGCGGAAGAAGACCTGATTCGTTCGCTGGTGGTGGTGGTAGATGCTCTGCCACTCATCTCGTGAACCGGTGTCTCCTCGGCCAGGAGGTCGGGGTGGACTTGATATCATGCATGGCCGTAGTCGTATGGGGGGGAGGGCGTGTAGAGTTCATCAAAACGTGTCGTAAGCGTTTAGCGTCCGCAAATAACCCCTGTGCCCCTGCGGGACAGGCGTTTTTGCTGGAACTCCCACTCCTGTGCAGCCGGCGTGTTTCTACCACCGCACAACGCCTGTAGTCGTTGCCGTGTCCACACCCAATTAAGTATCGTACTCTGTTGACGCTTCGGCCACCTTCTGAAATATTGGCATCATACCTACTTGGCATCATACGTACGTCACCTGGCATGTTTCAGAGCAGTACGTATCATAAATGGGTGCTCCGCCCACGACCGTATTTCGAGTTTTTTTTCGTCGAATTACATATTGCATCCTCGGGGCACGGTCTTGCTGAAAATGCCGATAAGTCGAGGGTTGCATCGTTACTGCCGTACATAGTTGATTCGTATATTTTACCGCTTCTTGATGTTTTGGTCTTGGTAGATCTATCCGCCCCGAGACCATTGTGTTTTGCGTTTCATCGTTGGGCATGTTTGGGGAAAGCGCCTTGTCGGGCAGCCTTTTTGTTTCTTGTCAACAACCGCCGAAAGTGGCTGCCCGGCGGCTCGGTACGGATTCATTCCTTCATACACTACACACGTGGTGGGTGGGTAGGTGTTAATAGAACGGTCAGGTTATTGATGTTTTGGCGCACCTACTGCCTCAGCCTGCGACAGAGATAAATAGAATCGTCCATCGGTGCTGCTCTGTTTGAATATTCCAAGGCTTATCGCGGTAATTTCGGCGGGACGGTAACGGCGGTAACGGCGGGACGGGACGGGACGGTAAAACCGCCGTCAAAATCGTACCGCCGTCCCGTCCCGTCCCGTCCCGCCGACAAATTCCCTGACCGCCGTCAATTACCGTCCCGTCCCGCCGAGAAAATCTCTGCCGTTGAAAATTACCGTCCCGTCCCGCCGTGACTCCGTAAATTTACCGTCCCGTCCCGCCGTGACTCCGTAAATTTACCGTCCCGTCCCGGCGTGACACCGTAAAAATACCGTCCCGTCCCGCCGTGACTCCGTAATTTTACCGTCCCGTCCCGCCGTGACTCCGTAAATATACCGTCCCGTCCCGCCGTGACTCCGTAAATTTACCATCCCGTCCCGCCGTGACTCCGTGAATTTACCGTTCCGTCCCGCCAAAAAAACTACACCGCTGTCACATACAGAATAGTCCCTTCCCGCCGACACAACTTGCCTCTTCATGTCCAAGATACACTGGTGGTCGTCTGCTCCCGTTCACATGCCCACCCGAATTACGAATTACGAAATTTCGAGTTTCACAAATATGAAATTAGAAATTAGTTTCATTTTCTATTTTGTGGCCGAAACTGTGGTGCTACTGTGGTGTTGATGTATTTTCATTTACATAATTAACTGAAAGTATTAATCACAAATCACGAAGTACGAATGTTGAAAAATTCGAAACTTCAAACTTGCGAATTACAAAATTTTGTTGATATCTGGTATTTTTTTTTGTTTTTTTTTTTTTTTTTTTTTTGTTTTTTCATGAATCTTCATATTTAGTATTTCCACGCGCAACACCTGCCACAGCCACCAGTTGCCACGCACAAACACAGACCCCTCAACTCACGGCAACCAATACTGGTGTGGCCGGCACGGACGCCATGGATGCCTATCTCACGGGCGTGGTCGATCAACCAGCAGCGGCACTAGCATCACCACCGCCGCCACCACCTCCATCACCCACCCCGCCGCCACCACCTCCACCTCCACACCCACCAGCGACACACCGCAAGCACAAACATCAGAACAGCCATCAGCTGGGACCGCAACAGCAGTGCTTGGGGCAGGGGTGGGAAGGAATCAGAAGACGTCGCCTTTGTGGCAATACTTCTCGGGGTTTGAGCCGCCGGTCGGGAAGAAAAACGTCAAGTGCACGGTGGTCACAAAGATACCTGCCTCGGGACCGACCCCAGAATGCTTCGGCTGGGGAGGTTATTTCGGTAGAATCATGACATGTGGTATTTCTCAGCGCAAAACGTGGCGTGTACTTCGTGGTGTGCGTTCGCCGTGCCGATTTAATGTGCGGGTATACTGTATAGTGGAAATGTGAAGGAAGTTCAGTTTTTTTTTTTTACCGGTTGTTCTGGAATACATAGGATAGGTGTTTTAATGAATAACTCCCGTCACGCCGAGTTTTTCCTATACCGTCCCGTCCGGTCACGAAAAACTGCAGGTATCGTTCCGTCCCGCCGAGGAAAAAAATATTTACCGTCCCGTCCCGTCGAGGAAAAAAATATTTACCGTCCCGTCCCGCCGAGGAAGAAAATATTTACCGTCCCGTCCCGCCGAGGAAACAAATATTTACCGTCCCGTCCCGCCGAGGAAAAAAATAATTACCGTCCCGTCCCGCCGAGGAAAAAACAAATACCGTCCCGTCCCGCCGAGGAAAAAAATATTTACCGTCACGTCCCGCCGAAGAAAACAATATATACCGTCCCGTCCCGCCGAGGGAAAAAATATATACCGTCCCGTCCCGCCGCGAAAAAAAAATCCGTTGAACTGTTACCGTCCCGTCCCGTCGAGAAATTATGCACCCGCTGTCCCGTCCCGCCCACTATTTTTCTCGTAATTTTACCGTCCCGTCCCGTCGTCATTTCTTTTTCCCGTCAAACAATAACAAACTGTTCCGTCCCGTCCCGTCACGATTCTCAGTCACTGTGATAAGCCTTGGAATATTCCGGTATTTTGTTTGGTGCTTGGTACGTGTGCGTAGTTTGTACCGCCTTTTTTCCTTCCAACAGGCCTCTATCGTCCCCATGATTCGCCAGCGAACTTTTGCACCAGTTAATTGCACGACAGTCCGGCCAGGTGCTGAGCTTCTCTTCTTCGCATATGTTCCAACTACGCCAGTGCTAACATCGACAGATCAGTAGGTTTCGACCCCCTGGTACATGAGTTCGTTGTGGTCATGACAATAACTTTTTTTCAATCTCACCGGTCGGGCCGGGTTATGTCAGGAGGTTTTCAAACTATCATACGGGTTTTTTAATCTCACGGGTCGGGTCGGGTCAGGAAGTTCACACATTCTCACACGGGTCGGGTCACCCTTTCCCGACCCGACCTGACCCGCGAGGTTTTACCCGACCCGTGAGCATTCCTGCTGAATGGTTATAAGGTGCACTCCTCCTAATTAATGCCTGATATATTTCGTAACCCGTCTGTTAACAGTAAAAGCGTATACCAGGTATATATTTTGTCATCTCGATCACTGTTGTTATCCTCGCCCTACTCCTATTACGGGGGACCATAGTAAATAGGACCAAATATTGTTAGTAAAAATAGGCGAATATATAGGTTTTTGTGTGTACCGTAGGTCCTATTTACTATGGCCCCCCGTAATAGTAGTAACTCTAATCTGGGATAGCGGGCGCTCTCCCCCCCTCCCCACTACGGTCCGCGCCTTGATTCTTATCGCGGGAAGAATGCAGCATTTTTTTTCGCTCGTCGACTCGCGTCGATTTTGGCAAACTCAAACGCTATCAAGAGACGCCCCTGCATGTTGTAGCAAGGAGTCAACACGGGTATCATCATGCTGTGCGTGAGGCGTGTAGCTCTCCTTCCGTTGCATCGGACACGCTACCCCTTACCCCATCAGTCCGGGCTGCTTCGTGAGGCCGACTCTGTGCTTTGTCACTCACTGTAGGGCAGCACCAACGATATGCGTTGCCCGTGCAGGACCTTGGGTGATCATTTTTGAGGCGGGATGGAGGAGGCACGTGGATGTTTCCGGATTTTTCAGACAGAAAGCGCAGGGAAGTGACTTCCAACAGATAAAACCCGGCCAATGCTGTATTCGCCATGTGTTCCGCCATTTAAGTTGTTAATAGAAGCTTTTCGCCTTTTTGTCAAATAGCCAAAACAAGGGGGGTCAACATTCTTGCTTGATGTTACACGACACTGAATCCAATTACCACTCTATACAAAGGCCGTTAGGATTACTTATCATTAATAGTGCAAAAACGTTCCTTTTTTTGTGGCACAAAGAAGCAGTACGAGTATAGTAGGTTACCCCGCCCCCCCATAAACGATTCTCAACGGCGTTAAGGAGGCATAGAATCAGCCACCAACGACATGATCTCGGCTTTGTTTCGAACGGATCGCATCGCATGATGAATGATCCGATCGCGGGTTCGGGTCGTCCGCTTTCGGTTTTCACAGGCGACGTTGTCAAAGCACTCCGTTACCACCGGTAAAGCCAACGAGTAATAATTCCCCCGGGTGGCTACTTGTATCTCCACCGCACCTGCTCCTCTCGGGGGTCAGGTCAGGTGGGTCAACATTCTCACGTGCTAGGGGTAGCAGCAGCCAGTTTTGCGGTTGCAATGGGAGCGACGGGTTAAATTGATACACGACACATAATTTACAGATGTCAAAGCGCGGTGAGCTTAAGCTTTTTATTTTCACCAATCCGCCGGAGCATTAGAAGAGAAAAAAAAAACGAACCATCTTTTTTGTGTCGTACAAATTAAAGAACTACCATTATACTGCACTTCTTGTAAAAACAAGCGCACACCACCAGGTAAGAGCTACTTACAGAGACTGAAAATTAAGCGGACGACGCATGCACGGCGCGACCCAACCCTAACAACGTGCCACAAATGAAAATACGCCCTTGGAGAAAAGCCTGTGACAAACAACCATTCATGGCCGCTATCCTCACGACGAGCGCACAGCTAAAGCTTCTAGCAGCACACAGCACGGCACCCTGCCCCCCCCCCCCGAGCACCTAGTGCGCTAGAGCATACTGCTGGACAACCTGAGGGATGCTAAGTACAAACAAAGCAAGACCGATTGGCACCGATCGATGCTGCCGAGGGTGAACGAGCCCGCGCGTCATCCACCTCAAGCCGGGTCAAACTCAGCGGCAGCGCACCGTATCACAACAAGCAAAGCAGCAGCACAAGCAGTAGCGGCAGCAGCAAAAATTCAACGTGAGGCAGTATACGTACATATGCGCGAGCATCAAGAAACGCCGAAAAAAACGAAGCGTCGGCGCCGCGACGAGCCCGGCCAGCCACTAGCTTTTGCCACGGCAGCTACAATTCCCACTGGTGAGGGGTGATGGGGACAAACATTTTGACTACGCGTACCACAGCACAACGGACACAACAGTAGTCCCTACCATCGATAGCAGTATCTAACTAATAATGAGGCGCGCGAGCGCGAAGCGCGAGCCATTGTTTTCTTGGTTTTCCAAGGGGGGAAAAAAAAGTATTTTCTGGAATCGGTCGACGGCCTCTGCTTTCGCTGCTAGGAATTTTCCTGCTTGAACCGTACCGCGAAACGCTTCGTCTGTTCCTTGGCGAGGTCGTCCGTGTCCTGAGAGTACGAGGACCAGAAAGGACGAGGGTTGAGGGACCAGGGGACGGGCTCTGAACGATAAACAGGAAACCTGAAATAAAGCTCGAAAGCTTCCTGTGGGAGTTCCTTATCCAACGCTCAGCCGGAAAATAAACATTGGTGCCTGTACCGTCTTTTAACAGAAAGTGGTGGCTATTCGGCTATTGACGCTATTTAACGTTCCTAATATTGGTGACTACTCGGCTGGCACAAACGGACGAAGCGACGAAAGGCATGCTGGTACCTACCCCGAAACGACACCTACCCACGGGAAAAACAAAACACCCTGGATTTCTCGAGGTATGGCTACAGATGCCTGAAATTCGACGCGAGTTGACGAGGGAAGAAATGTCTGAAGTCTTGCAATAAAAATGAAAAAGACACGACCCATAGTGGGGAGGGGGGAGGAGAGCCTGCCTGCCATGTGACCCCGAATCTGAGCTACGACAAGGAAGGAGAGAAAAAAAAGAAGGGCGTAAGATCATGAATGGGAAGGAAACAAAACAAAGAAGAGGCACGCGCGTACCAAGTGAGGCCCCGCAAGTGTTCCCCAAACAAATCGGGTATTTCTCTGCAAAGCCACCGCACCCACAGCACACCTCATCACATCACATCACATCAGACCACACTACACCACACCATATCAAACTGCGCCACACTACCCACACCACACCTTCCTGAAGCAGCGTGGCCCTTCCGCGTCTGGCCCCCTCGCCTTCCCAGGTGTTGAAACTCCGCCACGATTCACAGCGCCTGCATGCGCGATTACCGTCGTCATGACCCACCCCACGGCGCGACGGTCTTGGCGCAAGCAGCAGGCGCCCTCCGGCCTAAAACGTCCCCGATTCCGCGAGCCCTCCTTTCCCCCCTGCCCCTTTGGTCGCTATATTCTTCCCGCATCCTCCACGCTTGATGGCACTTCCCGGGTTCTGAAGGGATGCTTCTTGATAGTTTGGTTTCCGGCTGTCGATTCGTTGTTTTTGTTGTAGCTGCTGATTTACTACTGTAGTTTTGGTTGTGGGTGGAGGCGGTGGTATCACACCCAAGGGCACATTAAGGGCGCCTGTCGTGGGGCGAGCACGAGGGTAGCAAAGCAATCAGAAAGAGCAAGGCTGCGGTAGGAAGCACCCTCGGTCCCCTCCTCCTCTCGAGTCGCCCTTGCGAGAGTTCTTGATTTTTCTTGGCGAAACGTTTCCTCCTCTCGAGCCAGCTCTTGGCGCAACTTATGTTTCGCCGCGCTTCCAGCCATGTGCCTCCACAGCAGCAGCAGCAGCAGCAGCAGCAGCAGCAGGGCAGGAACAGCCGAGACGGCGTCGTCAACGCGATCAGCAAGAGTCGCCTCTGCGCACCTTCCCTGCTCTCGCGGATCCCGAGCAACCTGTAACACAACCCACGACTATCATAGGCGGCCGGTCGCCTTCGCCACTAGTGGGCACCATCGGCGTCAAAAACAGCTATCGCGACGACGGAGTCAGCTCGCGCGATCACGCCATACCTCCGGCGGCCGCCGATCTCGACCCCGGTCACCCCCGCCCCCGCTACTGCCGCCCTCTGCACATCAAAACCCACGTTCTCGCCAAGAGCTGTCACACCCACTCCACGACATTTCCGCTTCCCCAAAGACATACTTTGGTTCTGCCAAAGCGTCGTCGATTGCCTGGGTGCCCCCCCCGCTCCCCCTCCCTGGTCGATAAGTACCCGACGTGCTCCGTCCCAGCACTGTACGGATGCGGGCGTCCGTGGTCATCCGACTACGGCCATGCATGAAATGAGTACAACCTCTGCCCGTCCATCCGGCAGAACCAAAAGCCGGTACCTGAGTCTCCTGGCCGACAAGCCCCGAGTACTACTGGACTGCTAACGTACGCGTCAAAAATAGCGTCCGCAAACCCTCCAAGGGCGTGCGGCGTGTTTCAGCGGCGGCAACGGTAGCGGCAGCAGGACAACCTAGGCGACCTTGGAGGGCGACAGCACCGCTCATGGGCCCCGCTAGACGCCCCCCTAGCCGATGCCCCCCCCCCCCCGCCCCCCCCCTTTGTCGACCCCCCTGCACGGCCTCTCGCTCGAAAGGCTGGGATCTGGTCGATCTCTTCTCTTCGTTTCTCCTCACCAGGCGAGCGAGGGAGTAGGGTAGTCGCCTCGCAGAAGCTGCCATGCCCGGAGACCTAACAGTCTTCCCTCGGCTACAGTCTACCACCGCCCGCTCCATCGGCCCCGGTTCCACTGAACAGCTAGCTAGTCTAGCCCTCGACCCGAACCAGTATCTCCAAGGCGCTTCTCGAAAAAGCGTAAGTCGCACCCTTCACCGTTTCCAAGACGATATTCTCCCCCCCCCCCCCCCCCCCCCCCTTCCCCTCCCTAGCAACCACCACGACCAATTCGAGCCCTCAATGTTCTCATGTCGCGGCAAGAAAAAAACCCTCGCGAGCAGGTCGCGGCAAGCAAAGACCCCTCGCGAGCCCGTCATTGCTCACGGGCTCGTCGCTCCTGTCTTGTCCTTCACCACCCGCACAACGTTCTGCATGGCGCCGGCCGCCTCCCCAGCTCCCCTCCCTCCCTCCCCCCCCTTTCCGGCCCGCTCGCCGCGCTCCCGCCTCCGCCGCCTTTACCACCCGCCCTTCCCGGTCGACGCCCCATTCCACCACAACAAGGTTATCCTTCGCGAGGCCGTCGGCGCGCCCGGTCCCCTCCAGACCTTCAAGCCGCGGTCGGTCGGTCGGTCGGTCCAACGCCTGCCCCCCAATACCGAAGCAAGCAATATCGTATGGTTATTCCCCTCGCGCGCTCCTCCCCAATCCCCCCCCCCCCCGGGATATACGAAAGCCTACCAACCTTAACCATGACCCTCATCGTCCGCTCCTTGAGCCCCACGAAAGTGAAACAAGGGTATTTTCGCCTCCTCCGCCTCGCTTCGGCCGTTTCGGCTCAGCCCTTGCTGCCGAATTTTCTGTGTGTTTCCTTTCCACCGCGTTGTGCTTAAGGTCGGTTCCTCAAACTTCCTGCGTACTCGATTTCCTCGGCCGAGTTGTTTGATCCGCCCCGTCCGCTGCTTTCCCCCCATCTGTCTGTGTCAACGCCCTTAATCCGTCCCACCCGGATATATACCCACATCCTTCCCTTCCCCCTCAGAAAAAATATTAATAATCGCTAGGGCACCCTCCGCGCTACTCTACATCTATAGTAAGTACACCATCTCGTTTCCTCGCGAACACCAACATCACCACCATCACCACCACCGCTTCCGCCGCCACCGCCACTACTCCCACTGCAACTCCCGTTGCCGCTATCTTCGCCGCTGCCGCCGCTGTCGCTGGCCCTTCCTCCTATCTTCACTCGTCTTGACACCTCTGTCCCCCTAAAATGGAACTTGCCCAACGACATGCTCCGCTCCGCCCCTCATCCCCCCGTCCACTTCCCGCACCCGCAAGAGTCGAAAACCTGAAACCAAAAAAAAAAGCACCAGGCACCGCTCTGTTCGGAACTATAGAACACGTTCGGGCTCTGGGATGAGTGTCCAAACGCACTCTATATTTCCGAACAGTGTGGTATACGATGTCCGTGTCCCCGTTCGTTGGAAGACAGCCACGACTGCTGCATCGACCATCGCCCAGTGCCTGACAACGCGCGATCCGCGGATGTCTGCGGTGCCGCTGAGCGCGGGGATGCACATGCCGTTCCCCCCCCCGAGCTTGTGCAAGCTGGAAACTGAAACCCTTAAGGCGCGAGGGGAGGGATAGTGGTTGGCTCGTACATTCGCGGACGGCGATACTAAAAGCCGATATGCAACGAAGGTCCTTCTCCAGAAGGAGGTCGGGGGCGGGGGGGGGGGGAGGGGGGGGGGCGTACTCATTGTCGCTTGCCCAAGTCATTTGACTATCTACCACGCGTCCCTTTCGAGTGGAACCACATTTTATGCTCGGGCAAACAACTTCCGTTACTCGGATGATGTGGCTAACGCCGCCGGGTTCGAAACGCCTCCACTGCCACCACCACCACCACCACCACCACCACCACCGCTACCGCTGCCGACACCGCCCGCGTCGACACCGCTACCACGTCCGACGGTGCCAACGCCGTTGACGACAGCAGCAACCGTGCCGCCCGCACCGTTGCCTCGCTGCTGTTGTTGCTGAGGCTGCTGTTGCTCTGTCTCCGGGGTATTTCGCAACTTCGCGTAGAGGTCATACACGGCTCCGGCCGGCAGTTCCAAAGAGGAGCAGATACGCTACGTACCAAAAGGGGAAGGGACACGCCGAATTGGGGCAGGAGGGAGGGGGGGGGAAGGGGGCAGGAGCACGCCCGGGGGGAGGCACGTTCAGGTCGCATACATAAGTAAGGTCGCGGCAAAAAGTCAGATGGCAGACACCAAGAAGCGAGCACAGGTGAGTGAAACTGTAGTTCCGGGAGATAAACCACGGTGACGAATTTTTTCTTGGCCTCGTACGCCCGGCAACTACCGGGGATCCCGCCAGCAAGATCCTTAACGCCAGCCACTTCCAGTGGAACTCCGCCTGGCGAGCAGTCCATGCTTGGGACGATGCGGTATTCCAAGCACAGCCGTAGGGATAACAAGCGAAACAAATATAAGCTGTCGCTAGAAACTCGCGCAACTGGATGCCGTGCTAGCTGTTTTACCAACGATGTGTGTTGGCGGAAGGTTACAAGAAAGTTAGCAGAGTTTTGATCGTAGAACTCGGCGGTCTGTGGTGGAAACATCCCTTGAAAATCGAGCAACCTCCAGTTCCACTCAGCAAAAAAAAAAAAGTATGGCTTTCACTGTTTTTTTTTTTCGTCGTGGTAAGTTAGAAACTCGCACTCGCTCCGTTTAAATAGAAAATAAAATGAGTGGGCCCATCCACCTCGAGGGTAGTCTTGGCGGCGGCCGCGTCTCCCTCCTCGCTTAGCGTTGCCCGGGCCTCCACTTCGAACATCTTTCGTCGGCGCTGCTCAGGAAGGGCGAGATCATCTCTGAGAAAAAAAAAAAAAAAAAAAAAATCAAAACGATTATTTAGTATAGCAGACTATTCATAGGGTACGATTAGCTGCGGTTGATATTTCGTAAAATTATTAAATAAGTCAGCTGTGAGTTCGACTGATTAAATAGTTGATACTCAACTTTGCAAGCTGCAGCTCTGGTGGACATCTGTGAACGAAGTATGAGTTTCGCCGAAATCTCCTATATCTCACAGCTATTTTTGTTTTTTCGTTTTGGGAATAGCTGTCGTCAAAAATTGTGCGTGTGTGTGCGCGCGCTGGTGGAAAAGCATTGGCTCGTCGTGATTGGTAACAAAATGATTGGTAACAAAAAAGGGAGAGTTTCGGTCGGCCGGCGCGGAGACCCACCCGGCTTCAGATCTCCGGTTTCACGTAAAGGAGAAACTCGCTTTCAGTAGCTAAAAAAAACATTTTCGTACATACCTCGCGAAAGTTACAAAGCATAAAACCACACGACAGCACCTCCACACCTCGACACCGCTTGTGGGAAGGCGACGACATGAACATTGTTGAATGCAGGGAGCGACGGGCCCAGATTCAAAACCAAAACAAAAAATCAAAAACTCAAAAAACGCCATAAACCTCATAAATCTCAAAAACCAAAAAAAAAAAAATCTCCAGGGCCTCCAAGGCCTCTAAAAATTGAAAAACTTGAAAAAAAAAACCCTCAAAACTCTTCGTGAAAAAAAGACTCAAAAACCTTCAAAAACTAAGATCTCATTTTTCAGAAATCTCAAAAATGCGGAGTATTACACCGAATGCAGCTATTCCAGAGACACCACCATAGAGACGCAGTCTCACAGATATTCCACATCAGTTTCAGATTTTCTTCTCCTCAACAAGTCATACCAGGTACCTGGTATATGATGAAAATATATCCTGGATGAGGTCTTATACAACCAGTAGTACACACGGTCGACTTATCAGACACAGCTTGCAAACACGAGTTCCGGCGAAATCCTCGACCTCACAGCTCACGTTTTCGCTCTTGTTTTTTATTTCTAACCAAAATATCGCCCACCCCCGTCCCGACGAGCTGCTCACCTCAGGCTGACCCCGAGGTTGAGCGCGCACTCCCGTAGCCTCCGAGCGCACGAAGGGTCGTCCAGCGCCCTCGAGCCTGCCCCTTCCAATCTCCCTCGGACAAAAGTCTTCTTGCCGCGGGCTAGCAGCTCCTCGCACACTACCCGAGTCATACCGAGCGTCTCCTCCATCGCCTTGGGTCCCGAGGAGTCCATCGAGGGTGGGGCAAGGCAGGTGAAATGATAGGCGAGGGGCACGAACAGCAAAGGATAATATCTACAGATTAGAATCCTACAATAAGTGTGCCTACAAAAGACCATCTCGCAGTTCCTCAGCTGCCGTTGTGAGAGGTTGTGCAGGATCTATCTGCCTTATAGGGTAGATCCAACCCAGGAAACATAATCCTACACTAGATCATGCATGCTGTACGGCTCCCATAGATGGTACAGAGGAGCTAGATCACATACCATACAGATCAAGGGTGATCTATCTGCCCATCAAGGTCTGTATCATGAAAGTGGGAATGATCTGTAGATGACCTGAACTATTCAACACCGCAAAACATTTTTCGACGACATCTGACACCTCCTGTATTGTGTACAATAATATTCTCTTGCAGACGAGGGGCTGGAAATCTTTCAGTTAGTTGACTACGCGAACACGTCCATAGCTAATGTCATGTTTCTTGAATTTGGGTAAAGTATACTGTACCTCGTACTTGCAGAGCGGGGCGACACGCGAAACGGCAACAACAAAAAACGCCACGGCAAAAGCAGCGAGAGGGGTTGCACCTTGAGAGAGGCGTGATCGACCGCTTCCAGCTTCCACTTCTGCTCCAGCTTCCCATTCAAAAACGCAAGGTAGAGCCTAGACGCGGCTCCTCGATGGACGTCGATCACCTTGGCCTTGCTGAGACCTAGGACTAATGCCAGCGACTCTCGCTTTCGGACGACATCATCCCTGACACCGACGCTGCAAATATATATACGAGCATATATTTATATTTTTTTCAGGAGTTCAGGAGGGGCACGGTTTTTTATTAGAGGAGGCACGGCTGGTTTTTGTATGAGGGGAGGGCGACGGGGCGGGGCGGGGATGTATAGGTGGCAGGGGTTGCAACGATAATAATTTTACTTGCAAGTCCACTTTCAGCCCCTGCCGGCAACGACGGTAAATTTGCTTGCAAGTCCACTTTCAGCGCCTGCCGGCAACGACGCTAACTTTACTTGCAAGTTCACTTTTCTAACCTCCAGCAAACCTCCAGCGAGGCCTGCCCCATCCGTCAACTCACGGGAGTGACCCGCGCGAGGCGCCCAACATTTTAATACTACGAGTTGCTGACTTACGCGTTCGCCAAGACTATAGGGCATGCCTTGTTTCGAGCTGGGTGAGGTGTTGGGCGCCTCGGTCCACAAACAGCACGCACAAACCACATCCACCACCACCACCAACAAAAAAAAACAACAACAATAACAACAACACCACCGTGGGCGAGACTCTGGTGCGAATGGTGGGCAGTACAAAAGGCCAAAGGCGCCTTTTGCATCCCTCCAGCTATGACATTAAAGGTAACCCTTCGATTAAGTGCAGCGAACACTAACCAGCTCTAATACGTGCCAGGTGCATGCAACTTACTGTAACTACCTCTCCGGTCGGAAATAGTATCCCAAGTGAGTGCTCACATCAGAGTTCAAAAGGGTGATTGTATTTACGGTCAGAGTCGTAGATGGTCCGCGAAAAAAGTCTATGCAGTTAGTTGGGTACAAAAATGTTACTGTTACGAGGGGGCATAGTTATACACAGTAATACATACAGTAGTAATACACAGTAATACATAGTAATACACAGTAACACATAGTAATACATAGTAATACACAGTACTACAGAGTAATACACAGTAATACACAGCAGAAATACCTGGCAATGCATAGTAATACCTAGCAATGCATAGTAATACCTAGTAATCCATAGCAACACCAAGAAATACATATTACGGGGGACCATAGTAAATAGGACCAAATATTGTTAGTAAAAATAGCTAAATATATAGGTTTTTATGTATACCATAGGTCCTACTATGGACCCCCGTAATAGTATTCAAAAACCACGACGGGCCCGAAGAAGACATTATCCCCCTATATAGACAAAGCATACTTACTGCAGTTCTGAATAGCATGGTCCCCCGGTATCATAGAGGGGAGGACCGGTCTTATCGGACGAGTCAAGACAGTACTGCTACTTTTCGGTCCATCCGCCGGAGGGTACATCCGCGGGAGGATAGAGCACAAAATAAATCTAAATCGCGCATGCATGGGGGTCATCAGTCAAAAGGGATCAAACCGGGGGTGGCCTCCCTTGTATACCAAAGACAGCTGTGAGATAAGAGGATTTCGCGGAAACTCATACTTACAAGCTGCGTACGACGACGGGCTTTGCAGACGTAACCTCTTGGACGGATAGAGATACACCCCTTGATGATAAATATACTTATAAAATTAAAAAAACAACAGCTGCGAGGTCGAGGACTTCGTCGAAACTCATCTATTAATACCTGGTATATATATCATACATATATTATATACCTGGTATACAGAACACCAGTACGTTTGTGAATATAGTCCCCGTGTGGACTCTAATATAAACATAAAACGGTGCCTATAATTCCGGCCAGATACAGAATACCAGTATGTTTTGTGAATAGTCCACGCGTGTACTCTAATATAAATATAAAACAGTGCTTATAATACCGGTCAGAGCGGTAGATAGCATGTTCGGCTGTGACAAGGGGCTAAACCTTCTATTAATATTAATAGTACTGCAGTTCACAGGAACGTATATCTGAGTCTAATAGTAAGTGACCTGTCTCCAAAACGAGAGTGCGGTCCAAAACGGTGTCAAGTCACCTTTCGCGCCGAGGAGAAAAAGCCTCCTCCAAAAAGAAGTTGTACACCGAGAGCGCTGCCTTGGGCGCCACCGACTGCCCGACGTCCATCGAGTACAGGGGGTCAGCCCGCCCCGCGGCGGATGCCGCGAGCGCCACCTGTTGGCACCAAGCACCGGGGGGGGGGGGGGGGGGGGGAAGGAAGAACGAAAAAATAAAGAACGAACAAACCAAACATGACGAAACGAACCGGAACGACGACATCAACGACAACATCAACGACAACATCAACGACGACATCAACGACGACATCAACGACAACATCAACGACGACAACAACGACGAAACAAAAGTCGAAGTAAAAACACAAAAACAAAATAAAACCCAGCAACACAAAAGCAAAGAGCAGCGTGCAGGAAGAAACTGCAATGCTTGCGCGCCACCAAAGCTAAACACGAACTACAGCTCTAGTAGGATCGGCGGTACCGCTAAGCCGGCGGGGAGTCGGCACTACAAAAACGGGGCGTTGTAACCTCACGAATAAGACTGCACCGCGGGAAAACAGCGGAAAGGCGAACAAGGCAAACCAACGGGATACATAATATTCACACACCTCACACGATATTAAATATACAGGAGTACTGCTGTGCACCGACTGGGTACGTACACCATACCAGGTACCTGGTATTCATAAGACGTTATAGGAGTACTCCGCAGTCCGCAGGGTGCATCACACCAAAAGGTTATGGGACTATTACGGTAAGGGACCACAGTAAATAGGACCAAATGTTGTTGGTGAAAATGGGTAAATATATAGGTTTCTGTGTGTACCTTAGGTCCTATTTACTACGGTCCCCCGCAATACTGCGCAATCGACAGAATATCATCTTAATACACGAGATTACATCATTACTGAGCAACCTACAGGATCATACCTGGTACGAAATTCACGGCATTATTCCTCAGAAAATAATACTTGTATTCGTACGTATACGATAATTACGGCCTTATTCCTGCGCAGCCCACAGGATATACACCATATTACGGAATTACAGCGCAATCGACTGAATAGATGATATCTGCCATACCCTAACGACCTCACGGGATCGCTGCGCAGGCGAAGCATCCCCAAAAAACGCTCATAAAACATGAGCAAAAAATGTGCTACAGCATCGTACACACCTCGAGATCCTTCGAAGCCCCAGCTCTGTCACAGAACGCCGCGAGCCCCACAACCCTGTCCATCACCTCCGCCGCCTTCGCTTGCAGCCTCCCTTCTTGGGTTAGAGCTTCTTCCCCACCGCTGCCCCCACCCCCTTCCGCCACTACCATAGCCGCCGCCGCCGCCGCCGTGCCAGCCTCGTCCCTCCCAGGCGCAACCGTTATTGCACCAGAAGGAGGCGTCGACAGCGTAGGGGATACGTTAGAAGCGTCCCCTCCCTTTCCCCCTCCAGACACCGAGACGGGAGGGGGGGGCGCGCATTGGGCGACAGGCTGGGGGAGGGCATGAACTCTCGGGCATCCTTGAGCGCCTGGATGCGTTAAAACAAAAAAGAACAAGTGAGAGGCGTGCTTGTCCGGAGATGGGGGATGGGACGGGGGTCCTCCCGGTAATTTAGTGGACACACTTTCAAATCCCCACCCATCTACAACCGCACTAGCTGTCATCGTGTGAACGTTTTGGGGAATAGACCATACGGGGAGCTAATCTAATCAGAAACCACGTTGGGCAAAAAAAATCAGGTATCCCCCTACGTCCACATACAAGATTTGTTTCAGATTGCACGGCATGTTGGGTTCTGATTACCGCGCAGTATACTTCCTTAGAGTTGGAATAGTTTTGCACTTTTTCTACGGTTGCCTTTTGCCTTAAACCATTATCTCTACCCAACGGCATGAGCACATTCTGTGTCCGTCCTGGTTCTTCGTTGTATCATAAGACATACACAGGCAGTGTGGCCACAACTACGGTACGCGACGAAAAAAGGCAAAAAATCAGAGCGGATTAATCCAGGGAGTCTAAACAACTGCTACTGTAGCACAATTAACAAAGCTTTACCTGCAGCAGCACCGTACAGCCGCACGTCGCACGCTCAAATCAACACCCAGGGGACTGGGACTGACCATAAGCTATGTAACGTTGAAGGGACGGATCGATAGTGCCTTGCCAGTATAGTCATACCGTCAGCCCTCGTCGGGTTAAACATCTCGATAAACACGATCGGGATCACACGTCGACAGAAACAATCGGGTCATACCCTCATGGGCATCGGATCAGACCTGGATAGACACTACCTGGTACATCGGAACATACCCCGATATGCATCATCCGAGAATACCTTGATGGATATCCGATCACACCATCGGATCACTCCCCGATAGACATGACCGGATCAAACCTCGATTGAACATCGGATCACACCCCGATACACAAAAATCGGATCATACATGCCTCGATAGACATCAACTATCACACCATACCTCGATGGGCATCGGATGACACCTCGATACAGAGACGTCATCGGATCATGTAAATACCTCGATGGACATCACTTATCGGATCACACATCGATATAGACATCATCGGATTGCATCGTACCTCGATGGAAACGGACGCCTGCTTAATCTTGGGTGCCACCACTTCGTAGAAGGCTCCCACAAACGCGGCCCTGGCTCCGTCGTTTGACATGCCCAGCCTCCTCCTGCGCAGCATGCAAACGACACGAAAAGAACAAGAAAATTTCTAGAGCCGTGAGTTGGCTGAGTCTAAATCACCGACTAGGGTACTACTGTAGTTGGCATTAGTTGGTTAGGTGTTACAAGTTAGTTGACATTTAATTGGCAATAGTTGGCGATGGTTGCAGAGTTCTGTCTCTTTGCATATATCTCGCTGGCGCGTTTGAATCTCTGAGTTGTATATGCGTGTTGTTATTAATAGTAAACAATAAAAAAAAGTCGGTTACCTGGCATTTTTCGCCACACCCTGTTAATACCGATAAATACCGGAAATAACTACTAATACCAGGTGGCCGTGAAGAACAGCCCACTGACACCCCTATTAATATCGCGACTTCAGCTTGTATGTTAATTATGATGACGGGGATGAGGCTGGGGCTGGCGCGGCGGGTTTCCAGAAGGTGTTGTTGTCGATGGGGCTCATGTGCTCGTGCTTGAATGAATTTCAGAACAAGGTCAAGACGGAAGAAGCGCCAAAGCGACCACCTGGTGCTCTCAAGTAATCCCTCTTGCCTATCCGCACGCCCCCCACGCCCCTCACAAGAAAAAAGCACACCCCGCCTAACCCTTCTACCTCTGAAAAAGTCTCACACAAAAAAAATAACCAAGATGCCGCCACACACGTTCCTGGATCCAGGTGTACAGATGCAGCACTAGAGGGGTTGGCCCCACTGGAAAAAAGCACCCGCGATTCGGGTACAACCAACTAACGTTTACAAATATTCTGGAACGGCTATATGCGGTTTTCAGGTCCATCGTGCGTTCCGCTTACAACATTAGCCCCCCTGTAACAGTGCGCGATTGCGGGGTTGAGATCGCAGTACCGTTGCCGGCTTTTTTCAATCCAACCCTTCTGGGCGAGCGCTGGAGGACACGGTTTTCTACTTCAAAACTTTTAATACTACGTAACTTCTCACCGCGTAAAAATCCACAGATGGAAAAAAAAACGGAACACTTTGTGTTTGTTGGACTCTTGATTATTGTATCGCAACTTTTACTTCCCAGCTCAACTTGTGCGTACGTACCCTAGAAGGTTTCACCGTCAGCGTCCTGCTGGACAACATCAGTAGCCGTGGTCATAGGGGTCTCGTTCCTCCCCCCCCCCCCACCCGGTGCATGCCTTCATATCAAAATCACCAAACTCTACAACTATCTCAAGGATAACAGTTCGCCTGCAGAAAAGACATACCAGGTATGTATATATATATCGCACACCATACATGAGGTCATATAAAACAAGTAGTACATACATAAGGTCTTATAAAACAATTAGTACATACATGAGGTCATATAAAAACACGTAGTACACACATGAGGTCATATAAAACAACTAGTACATACACATGAGGTAATATAAAACAACTAGTACATACATGAGGTCATATAAAACAAGTCGTACATACATGAGGTCATATTAAACAAGTAGTACATACATTAGATCATATAAAACGGGTTCTGACGAAATCGTCGATCTCATCATAGGTGACTTTGAAACAAAAAAATGAGTATAAACCGGGGAGGTTGGCCTCTGTCTCCTTACCTCCACGTGTCCAGCAAAAAAATGGCGGGCTCCTCGTGCTCGTGTCCCCCCAACCCCATCCCCTCGTCCACCTCTGCCTCCGCCTCGGTCAAAACCGACACCGCGGCGGCTTTGAACGCCGGGCCGCACGTGATATCGTGAATCGTGTACAGCTGTGGTGGGTCATGGGCCGCGCACGTGCAAGGCGAGACGGGATGAGACAGGTCAGGAGCAGTCACAATATTCGGGGCGCCTTACTGACCGCACGCAAATAATTTCGACAGCACGAAAACGTGGACGGCAGTAGGCTGGGGATGAACTGAAGCTGAACCAACCCAACCCACTGTGTACTGCTAAAGATAAGCAAGTAACCCGGAAACCAGTGGTGGATGGTACAGTAGTACGCCGGAGAGGGTTGGAGATGAGCTGAAATTGAACCAACCCATTGGCGACACAAAATAAGAAGGCAGGAAGTAACCTGGGGTGGGTAAAGTACTACGTCGGGGGCAAAAGGGCAGGGCCGGGGAAGGGAGGGGAGGGGAGGGGAGGGTAGAGTAGGGTAGGCTAGGGTAGGGTGGGGTAGAGTAGGACAGGGACGAGGGAGGGGGTCTACCTTGTGATATTGACCCATATTCTAGAATGGCACTGGATCAAAACAGACACCAAATTACCAAGACCAAAAAAGTACAACCCCCCTTTGACGAATGACGACCAGGACAAATTCCAGCTGCGCGCAGGCCAGGCATGTGAACCAAGCGCGGTGACAACCAATTAATAAACATCGTGGTAACCACGGACGCCGAGAGTCGGCACGCTACGGCACAAACCCCTGCCAATGGTGATCCCTGCATGCCTGCCCCATAGCCCCGACGGCCATCACAAAAGCCTCTTCACTGCAACCGCGACGGTATCAACCAGCCAATGTATGGTCATACGATAACGTCCAATGCACGATATGAGTACCCCCCGTCCCCTAGCCAATATTCCTGGTCGGTGAAAACCTGACGTGCTCTGTCCCTTCATTGTATATAGGGATGCGAGGGTCTATGGTCACACGACTACGGCCATGCATGGATAAGCACAGCGGCCAAAAGTAATCGACACGCGCGAAACCAAACCCGCCGCTACCTCCCCCGCCCACCATCCTTTCGCGCCCTCCTCGCCGCCCACCACCAACACCTCCCTGCTCCACCACCCTCCCTCTGCCCCCCCTCTCCCCCCCCCCGCCCACCCCCCCCCTCCTCCACAACCCCCTCCCCTCTCCTGCGATACTAACCCTAACCCTAAGTTTCGGCTTCACCTGTTCCGGTGACAGGTCCAGCGACTCAGCTACGAAATCAAGAGCAGCCTTGTCCGTGTCGGAGGGCATGAAAAACACCCCGCCGCCATCGTCTTGCTCGCTCGACTCCAGCAGCTTCGTTAGCTGGGCATGGTACGCCTGAGAGGCGCGTGTGTTTTTCGAAGCAAGGAAGCGCGGGGGGGGGGGGGGGGGGGAAGGGGACGAGGGGATGCGTCAGTTTCTCTTGTCCGGCCAAGGGATGGAAAGCACCAGAACACAACCCGAAAACATAACGCTACAATGCTACTTATTGCTGATGCTGTAATTGCATCACCGAAAACCCGAAAGTACAACGCTGCCGATATATACTACGATAATATACCAGCCACACCATACCACACGGAGTGAAAATGATGAAGGCTGCAGGGCGTCACGCGCACCACTCCTCTACGGTCAACCCCTGTTAGCCACCCTGTAACCCACTCACTCATCCGCCCATCCAGCCCACCCACCTACCTACCCACTCACCCTCCCTCCCACTCACCCACCCCACCCCACCCCACCCACCTCCATACAGGCATCAAGGAAAACCTCGTGGGGAACCGCCAAGTCTTCCTCCAGCTTCACCACGTCCTTGCCGTTGCCGCGTGGGTACAGTGCCAATACAGCGTAAAAAAAAATAAATCAAAGGGCGTGGAAGAGAGAGAGCCGGTAAGCACATGTCGCCCGCTTTGCCTCGCCTCGCTCACGGTGAAGGAAGCGAGAGGCTATTCTTCGCAGCCATCACAGGAATTGCGTGTAGTAGGCGATCATCGCGGTACACCCGATGCAGTGCGTTACGTTTGTTCTTTGTCTTCGTATCTTTTGTCGATTTTTCATATTTTCGTTTGTCATTTTTCTATCTTATTTTATTTAGCTTCTCGGTTTCCCAAGTGTGTGGGGGGGTGATTTATACTCTGTTGTGGTAAAAGTTGCGAGGTGGGTGAGCCGCGCGTCTTGTCTACCTCAAGAGCTCAACATAACATAACAAGATAACACGACGTAACACAATACATCATGACATACAGTGCGTAACGCCAAAAAAAAAAGAGCCCGCTATACACCATGACCGGTCCTCTCTATCGGGGCTACCGCTATACCCCTACCTCGACCCGTACCTATACCTCTACCTCTACCTCTACTTTTTCCTGTACTTGTACCTTTACCTTTCCCTTCACCTATGCAATTTACCTCTACACTTGTCTCAACCTCTACCTTCACCTAGGACTATACCTTTGGGTACCTCTACATGTACCTTCACCTCTACCTCCTCTACGTGTACCTTTACCTCTACCTTAACGTTCACCTTGATCTTCACCTTCATCTTCCTCTCTACCTCTGCAATCGACTGTACCTTTATATTTACCTATACAATCTCTATGTACCTACGAATTGTACGTTTATATCTATCTATACCTTTATATGTACCTTTACCCTTTATACCCATGGTATACCTTTATACTTACATGTACCTTTATATTTATCTACTGTTTTACGTTTATATTTACATACCTCCGTATACCTTAACATTTACATTTCATTTACCTTTGAAACCCACCCTTACTGCCACCGCTGCCGTTGTCCGTACCTGTGCGCTAAAGTCGCCGAGCTCCACCATCCCCGCGAGACGTCGCGCCAGCAGGGGGTTAACGACATCAAGGAACACCTTGCGGCTGTCTGAGTCGACCAGTTGCAGCATGTCACGCAGATCCGCGAGAGCAGCCTACACCAAAAAAGGTTGGGGGTGGGGGGGTAGGGGTACACAAAGAACAGAACACGAAAGGAAAGGGTGAGCAAGGCAAGAAAGGCAAGAAAGGCAAGCAAGGCCAGCAACGATACGAAAACGATTATGGGTAACCCTGTCCTAGTCGTCGAGACTCATGTCTTCAAAAAAAAAGAGGCTCCCACAAAACACGGCGTGATCGAGGCTAAAAGGACGTAACACAATAACTATAACTGATAATACTGTACCTTGTCCTCCTCATCGAGACGCATGTCCTCAAAAACGAAAAAACGGAGTTCCACTGAACCACAAGGCATTTCCGAGGATAATAATACATAAATGGTACGTATACAAAAATGTTGGCAATACTGCTGTACCCGACGCATCCTACGGCAGGGTGTCACCTGCCTGGTATTCGTTAATGAGGCTCCTCAATGCGTATCATAGCTTTTTATACCTCTACCCCAACTACTGATTGTGAGATAAAATCAATCAAAACTTACCCCGATGCACACTCCATATGTATATAGCCTACTGATATAAACGCAGTAGGTACATCATGAAAAATAGTGGAAAACACAGAAAAAGGTATCCCAACAACATACGAGATAGGATATATGCTTCTATATAGTTTCTCCGTGCGCTTAAGGAACTCCCGTCAGTCAGAAATAATATGGACAAGAAAAGGTACACAAAAGGTACAAAAATGTATACCAGGTAAATTTCGTCAGTGCCCTTAAGGAACCCCGTCGGTCAGAAATATGATCGGCAAAAAAAGGTACAATAATATATATAGTTGCTCAGTGCCCTTAAGAAACCTCGTCAGTCAGAAATATTACGGGCAAAACAGGTAAATAATATATATATTTCCTCACTGCCCTTGAGGAATCCCGTCAGTCAGGAATATTAGACAAAAAGGTACAATAACATATATATACAGTTCCTCGGTGCCCTTGAGGAACCCCGTCGGCCAGAAATATTATGGACGAAAAAAGGTACAGTAATCTATATACAGTTCCTCAGTGTCCTTAAGGAACTCCGTCAGGCAGAAATAATATGGACAGAAAAGGGTACAATATTACCTCCATATATCGAACCACGCGTCACCTTGTCCTCTTCGTCGAGACGCATGTCCTTCAGCGCGCGCTCAAGCTGGACGCGGAATATCGCGCGCTTCTCCGACTCCGTCAGTCTCAGCGAGGGCGAGCCGACCAGGACCCCCACGAAGTAGCGGGAGCAGTCGATTTCGGGAGAAACCTGCCGTTTTGTCCGCGATTTAGCCGCCGCCACCACCCCACCACCACCACCACCACCACCCGCAAGGCGTAATGGCAACGTTAAGGACAAGGTGGAGAACAGGGTTACTTTAAGGTCAGGATAGGTTGATCCTTTTGGGGCAAACTGCACTCCCATTTTCGGGTACAGACAACTTGGGATTTGAGCGTTTTGTCCCCGAAACGGGACTGCAGTTTGTCCTCTAAAGGCCATAACCCTTGTACTGCCGCAGTGTGCAAAAACTTAATCATGACTCTATTTCCCAAAATTTTGGCCGCACGACGGGAATGCAGTCCTTAAGGCTCAGAGGGGTTCAGGTGAGGGTTAGGATTTCGGGTATGGTCAACGTTTACGCTAAAAACAATTCATGGTAAGGCGTCAGGTTCGTCGAAGTCCTCGTTACCCATTTAGGGCAAACTGCAGTCAGTGCCGTTTCGGGGACAAAGCCACTCAGATTTTGAGTAGTTTGTCTCCAAAAAGGTACTGCAGTCCTAAACGGGTGAACGACCAGGTCAAGGTTTAGGGTAAGGTTTCACAAGTCGGACAGATCATGATCTATCTATCTATCTATCTATCTATCTGTCCACTGTACATCGTGCAGACCCTAACCAGCACGCATGAGATGCTGTGCATGCATGTTGATTGTACTCAGAAACACGACATATAAGACCCATCGTAGATTGAGGAGTTCCATGCTGGGAAGGGATTCTGGCAGTAGGGTGTATTGGGATATCGGGGTAATGTGTGCCCACCAATGCCACTCGTCAGGTGCAACTCTATACTGCATATGAGGCGAGTCGACTCGACAGCTCGGATGTAACATAAGAGGAGTTCCGTGTTATGTCTGGAGTCAGTCACGCGTTCCCGTGCCAGCTGCGTCTATACCTTTAGAGATCAATCAACAATACAGGATCTGCATAGTACAGATCCAACCCCGGAAATATGTGCTTCACGGATCATGCAGAATACTCCGCCCCACTTATCCTACAGTAGGAGGTCAAACAGCCAAGACTGAGACCGTACAATACGCATTTCCCGCCAAAAAATCAGCACAACCTCTCCAGCCTCCTGTCACCCTCGTCCCTCCCACCCTCACGCCCTCACGCCCCTCGCCCATTCCGCCCCTCTCTCCCAGAACGCCCGCGGGTCAAAATGTCCAACAGCGACAGTAGCGAAAGACCCTCTCCCCTATCACAACCTGATGTGCTCCGTCCCGGCATTGCAGGGATGCGAGGGTCTATGGGCATACGCCTACGGCCATTCATGACATAAGTACCCCCCCTGCCCCCTCCATTCCTCCACGAAACATACCTGCACGAGCAGTGCCGCTGCCTCTTTAAGACGGAAGATGTCAGCTATCGATCGCAGCACCTGATCCACGGGAGACCCCCCGCCGCCGCTTCTCAGCGCTATGAGGGCTCCTTCCAGAGATTGGAGGGCAAGCTTACTGTGGCGGTCAGGCCAACAGAAGGGTGCGGTCAAGAGAGGAGGCGATCAGGGAGGGAGGGAGGGAGGGGATGGGCTGACAGTTTTTTTTTTCTGTCAAGCTTGTTCTATGATCACCCCCTGGAAAAGGTTCTGCATTCGACCATTTTCAAGGTATAAGGACACGCCTCCGTCCAAAGAGAGGGGGGGGGGGGAAACAAAAACGACGAAAGAATGAGCGAACGAAAAAATTATCTCTCGCTAAGAGCCATAACTCCTGCAACCCCTGCGTCTTCACAACAAGTATCGGGCACATACAAATATACAGGGCTGTTCGCGGGTCAGGTCAGACCTTGCGGGTCAGGTCGAGTCGGGTCGGGTCAGCTGACCCGACTCGACCCGTGAGATTTTCAAAGCCTCCCGACCCGACCCGACTCGATCCGTGATATTTGAAAACCACCTGACCCGATCCGATCCGACCCGACCCGACCCGACCAGCGAGATTTGAAAACCTCTTGACCCGACCGGACCTGACCCGTGAGATTTTGACCATCTCCTGACCCGGCCAGATTCCGATTGACCCGTGAGATACGGGTTACGTCGCGGGTTGGGTCATCTCAACCCGCGAGATCATTTATCTCGACCCGCGGGTTCGGCCCGCGGGTGCGACCCGTGGGTCGACAATCAGAAAACAGTTTTTTCTGTCATTTTTGTTCCCCATGGTGGTATGTGGATATGGATGTAGTGGGTATGGATGGATGCAGACACGCGTGTATAGATTTGGCGATGTTTCAATGCTTGAATATGATGCCAAAGGAGTACTGTTCAGCGTTTGCGCGAGATACACCTTCGGGAAGCAAGCGGGAAGTTTTGGAAGCGTCGGATCCGCGGGCCGGATGCGCGGGTCCGACCCGCGGGTCAGCAGAAAACAACTCGCGGGTCATGCAGGCCCGACCCGCGACTGACCCTTTGCTAGCGGGCCATGACCTGACCCGACCCGTGAGCTTTTTATCACCTCTTGGCACGACCCGACCCGACCCGTGAGGTCTGAAAAAGCCTTGACCCGACCTGACCCGACCACGATACCACCACCACTACCAACAACACCAACACCAACACCAACATCAACATCGCCACCACCACCACCACAACCGCCAACGATGCAAGCAAGCAGACAGACAATAGGGACTTGCACTCTCACCGAATGGTCTCCTTCACCACAGCATCGGCGGCTGCTATGGACAGCTGTAGGTCTCCCTGCCGGGCCCGAAGTTTTGCCCTCAACGAGTCCACCCCCGGCTGGCCCCAGCTCAGCCCGTCGGCCTCAACAAATGCCGCTTGGACAACCTCCCTGTCACACGCGGGCGGTAGAGGTTGTTCGTTTAAGCACAACGCTTTTCTGACCGACCGGGCTCCTCAGCTGATGAACTGACCAATAGCTTGTTGCAATCCCATTTGTGAATTGCAATACACATATATATACAATCCCACTTGTGACTTGCAAAACACCCTTTGCAATCCCATTTGAAAATATGAAAAAACCAATGCGCCAACGCCTCTCCGATGGGATCGTATGTCGGGTCGCGCGTACCTGGTACGTTATTTTTTCTTCTCTAGTTGGGTTCTGGGCGAGGGGTACATACCTTGCTACATGTAGTGAACTGTCACACGTCGGACAAAATCAACGATCCTAAACTTGATGAGCTAGATCGTTCAGGGCAGAAAAAATTCTCGTAGTCTTCATTTTCTCGGTCTACAGCTTTTTATGTGCCGGCGGGTCGGGACCGTGTCATGTTTATGATCTATTAACAGCACACGTTTCCTGAGTTTGATTCGTACTATTAATATACATATACTGCCCAAGCACATCATAACAGCAGGCTAGGATGTATGCGATCTACCGCACACCATGATATGACTGATGTATGTATCCTTTGAAAAAATAGGCAACTCCCTTGTGTTGTAGTTTTTTTCCACTCCATCTACCAGTCATATCTATGCCCTACTTCTCCAACCCCCTTCCTTTCGCTGTCACATAGCGGATACTACCCCCCCCTTCTTCACTACAGTGGTGCCCTGCCCTATCCTATCCCTACCCTTCATTTTATTTTCTTTTTGCGCTGACCCTACGTGATTTTCATTTCATTTCTTTCTCTTCCTTTCTCCGATTGATAAGCCTTATTGAAGGAGTCGTGGATGACGAGCCTGCTTTGCTTATTTCGTATTGTCTGACGCCCAGGGGCCGGGCATAGTTGACTAAAGCTGGACGGAGGCGGCAGACAGGGTAGCAAGGTACCAGGCGGACCAGCAGGGAGACCCTGGCTGTGCTACTCGTACCATAAACTGCTGCCGCTACCTGGAGGGTGATTTGTGCTTTGTTTGGTTTGCTTGTTACTTTCCCTTGGTTCTTAGTATTACTCTGTTGACGACGACTATTAATAGTGGTGTTTTTATTCTCTTTCCTTTTTTTCCAGTTCGTTTTTTTCAAGTGTCTGCCAGATCCCCTGCGGGGGGGGCACGATGGTTTGTTTCTTATATATACGTATTTGTTTTTTTCCTTGTTTCTTTTTCTCTTTCGAATTGTCTTCTTTGTTTTCGTTTTTTTTCTGCCTTGTTTCGTTTCGTTTCTCTAGGCCATGGACTGTGTACGTCGTGCCGTCGTACGCAGTATGATGACAGGGCATTGCATTGCATACGTGGTAACGTAGTATCTCTGTTGCGTAGTTTGTGACCACAGAACTTGTATCTCTCTAGGATCGAAGAATCGGCACGGACACTGGTTGTGCTGGATGTCGACGGGTAGAAAGAACGGTTTAATGTGAAGAAAACAACAACAACAACAACAACAACAACAGCAACCCCCCCTACCCGACCTTACCCTACCTTACCCTACCTTACCCTACCCTACCCCCCACCCTACCACCTTACCTTACCCTACCCTACCCCACCCTAACACCTTACCATACCCTACCCTACCCTACCCCAACCGACGCTGCCCTACCTTATCATACCTTACCCTTCCCTACCCTACCCCACGCCACCCTACCCTTCCCTTCCCTACCCTACCCTACCCTACCTTACGCCACCCTACCCCATCCCACCCTACCCTACCCTACCCACCCCACCCTACCCCACCCTACCCTACCCTACCCTACCCTACCCTACCCTACCCTACCCTACCTACTCACCCTACCATACCCTACTCTACCCTACCCCACCCTACTCTACCCTACCCCACCCTACCCTACCCTACCCTCCCCTCCCCCGCCCTATCGCGTCACCATAGCTTCTAACGTTTTTTGTACATCTTCACCGCTACCTGTAAACGGGTGCCGTGACCGATTCCAGAGCCCGCTCCCCCTCGAACTGGCTGACGCCCATGACGCCCCTCAAGCGCCCCAGCCACAAACGGTCCGCCTCGCTCAGCTTGCCGTACTTGTCTAGCAGGCCCTGGGGTTGGACACGACAGGAAAGGGCGGGGCGTGTCGCGGAGGCAGGGCAAATAGCATCGCACCGTCGTTTAGCAGCAGGGTGGCCTGGTAGTCTGGCCGAGCGAGAAAGATAGGGAGGGAAGGAGAGAGGGGGGAGGGGGGGAAGGAGGGAGGGAAGGAGAGACGGGGGGGGGGGAGGGAGGGGGGGGGGGGGGGCTTGCGCGTCTCTTCCACCTCCAACACAGAAGGCTCTTGATACATGATGTAACGCCCTCCCGGGGGTTTCCAATTGTTCGGCAGTCCGACTCAACGAATCTATCTAAGGCATCAACTATGGACCTTCCGCATCAAAGGCCCTCTCAACAGACGTAATGGAAGCACGATACGTTAACCTGTCAGAGCCGTTTCCAATCTGTGTACCAGGGGCGCCATTCATCTGACGCATCTAAATTACCAACCAACGCATCTGCCTGACGCAACTCTCAACGAATCTCAAAAGAATCACTCAACTGAACTATCGTACAGACGTACCAATGCACGGGTCTGCGCAGACCCAACTCTCAACGAATCTATCAGAAGCGCAACACTCAACGGACTCCTGTATCATATTAAAGCCACCTACGTGGTAAAATCCTCGTGTTCACCTGTATGGCAGACTGGTAGATATCGAGATGCATACCCCCAGAGACCACCTCGCTCACCCCCAGCCTCCGCCGGGTGCGGAGCAGTACATCTCCCGAGAAGCTCTCCGGCCTCGCGATCACGTCCTCAAGGACCGCCTGCAGCGCGACCAAAAACGTGGAACCACGACGGCATCACAGCAGAAGTTGGACAATCGGTCTTAGCGCGGAAGGTGGGAGGATGGTAGCGTCGGTCGGTCGACCCTAAATAAATCAATTCAAGCAACGGCAAGGAACGCGAGCGTCTAGTCGCCGACAAACGAAAAAACTACTGAGAAAATATGGACACGGAGAACACACAACAAAAAGACAAACGAGAGGGAGACAACCTCTCGAGCCATGAGCAAACAAACCCCCCAAGACCGGTAAGCGAAACACATCGACAAAAAAAAAAACAGCTCGAAAATGCTCTGGATGCGCGCCGTCGCCACTTTTCTCGCGCTGGAAGGCAGCCACCCGACAGTAATCACTTCGAGCTGGCTATAGGGGGAAGCTGCTCCGACTAACCTCCCACCGAGGGCGACTAGAACACGCGTCCCACCTGCCGTCTCCCGCCTGCAACACCGCCTACCAACTTTCATGCAAAACCTACAACGGTAGTAGTATCACTACAGCATAATGTTACTGATGATGCTGCTGCTGCACCAACGGGCCAAGAAGGAAGACAAGCGGTACCGGACGTGGCACTGTTATAATACCTCCTTGCGCGAGCATCCAACCATCATAATCTAGCAGCACACCGCTGCGAAACAGCAAAGCAACGCATATCGTTGGCTTTTCTCTACAGATATAAACACGACTACCGTGACAACAAAAAATGTGCTGCTGTGGTCACCTGGTAGCACGGAGCGGCGTACTGTGTCACCTTGCGGAGGAGGTCTACCTGACAACCGAGAAAACCGATATAGGGAGGGGAGGGTTGGGGTGTACTCACTATCATGCATGGCCGTAGTCGTATGCGCCGAGATGGGCGGGGGGGGGGGGGGGGGGGGGGGGGGGGGGGGAGACGAGGCGCGACACGAGCCATACGTTACAAGTTAGCACACCTCGCACAGATATGTGACGATGTACAGTAGGCAGTAGATCATTTCGATTGGACAGATATATCACGATCTACAGTAGACCATACAGATCATCTGACAGATAGATCATCTACTGTAGTTCCTGACCTGCCGTTATGATACGTTGTGCAGGATCTGTGTAGTACAGATACAACCTAGAAGACATGCACTAGCTCATGCAGATCATACGGCTCCCACCCGGCAACATGAGCTACAGTAGATCATACAGATCATAGACATCAGGCATGACATATCTGCCCTGAAAGATGTAGATCCTGATCTATCTGTACATGATCTGTCCGATGTGTGCAAGTCAGGCACTAAAAGTTCAGACACAAAAAATCGAGGTTGAACGATGGAAATTTGAGAGTTCGGAAGTTGAATGTCAACAGGATGAATAGTTAAACTTACGATGGTATAGACCCATGGCGATGGAAACACGATGTTTCAAACTTTAGATTTAAAGATATTGCTTTCAAGAAACAGCGAAATATATTCTCGCATCGCCGCCGTGGAAAAAAAGGGGGAGAAAATGTTTGATTTCTGTTTATTTCTTTTCACAAGGCTGCAGGCGGCGCATTCTCGTTGTAAATTGTCAACACGCTGATAAAAAATAAGCTCGTGCGACCATAGATCTTCGATCTCGACATAGATTCAACTCACGGCCAACCCACTTGGTGTCGGGCAAGGTCAACGGATATAAATGACGGCCTCGAAGATATCAGGTGGATTCATGGTCCAGGGGGCGAGAGCTTGCCGGCGGCGTCCTACGCTCTTCTCCCAAAACTGTTTTTTTTTGTGCCATCTGTTTTCTACACACCAGCGGCCAAATGTTTTGCTTATCATACACCTGGCCAGCCAGCGCCGGCCACATCTCACCGGCCATTGTGTGAACACGGTGACCCTAGGGTCGGTCGGAGCCCCCAACGAGCGCGCCCCGTTCAGAGCTGAGTTTTGCTCAAGCCGCTCTTTGCCCAACATCTGCCGCATTTATTTTTTCAGTTCGTTTTTTTTTCTCAAAGTTTGGAACTTTTGCCTTGAAGAATCGTGTTCATAGCAAGCGGTACTGAAAAATTCTGGTGGGTGTACGTGAACTTCAAGCTTTATACGGAATCGCTGCGTTCCCACTGCCATCGATCTGAGGAGCTAGGAATTCAAAAGCTGGTCTATAGAAAGTAGCGTTAACGGAAGCTAAGAGAACAAGGTGAAGAAGTATAAACTTGTAAGAAAACAGTCAAGTAGAAAGAAAACCTAGTGGGCGTCGTCGGCGACGCGGGCGCGTGTGACGCAGAGCCTTTCGATCGGTGTTACTGGAGAACAGGAGGCGGTACACGCGCCTCTCACCGCTCGCACGTGCTCGTGCCACCCTCCGCAGCCGCGTCACCCCTCCACTTGAGCCATCCCACCTATCAATAGCCGCGTCGTCCTCTATAGGCGTACCAGACCACCCACCTGTGTCATTCCCCCTAGCTGGTTCCGCAGCCGCGCGCACTGGTCCAAGTAACCCGCGTCCGTTGTCCCCTCCTGGTAGAACATCCGCTCCGACAAGTACACCATTTTGTCCATCGATACGGGTGGACCCACCGAACCGAGGGCGTCCGCCATCACCTTGACAGCAGGTCGTGACAAGAAATGTCAGGGGGGGGGGGGGGGAGAAGAGAGAAGATGGAGATGGATGTTTTGCAAGCTGAAACATTTGGAGACCGCTGCGGCGTTAACGAGCGGAATCGAACCCAAAAAACAAACCGAATAAAAAAATCACCCTAAAACCGAAACCAAAAGCCAAACAGAACTAGCGCGCGGCCTTAAGCTTTTTGATCCAAGCATACAGCGACAAACAAAACGACAAGTGTATGTGCGCGTCTCGCAAGTATTGAGTGCGACGCAGTACGATCAACAGCATGCCGCGCGCACATCGTACGATTCCTTGCATTGTACTGCTGTTCGGACAACGAGTGAGTTCGTCATCTCCAAACCCAGCGTATTGTTGTTGTAACCATCGTCCCCATTCGTCACTCTTCCCCCCTCTCAAATCACAAAAAGGATTGGCCCACCCACCCACCCACCCACCCCCCCGCCTAAGCACCCACCCCTCCACTCCTCCACCCACCCTCCCACACCCCACCCATGCACCACCCCCCTCCCCGTCCACCCCTCCCCTCGCGCCCCTCCACCCGCTTCCCCCTTCCCGCGCCACCTTCTGATGGCAGGAGGCGATGTCTTCAGGGCCAAGGCCGAGCGTCCACTTCAGCGCCACAAGGCGGGGCAAGTCCTCCGTGTTGGCTGGTCTCTCGGCCACGGTGTCAACCAGGACGGACGAGTACAGCAGGCGCGCCGACTCCCACACCTCTGGCTCCTTCACAAAAAACTTCTCCCCCAGCTCAACCAGCTAGGAGAATAAACGTGCGCGTTGGTCAGGCGTTTTGAGAGCCGGGGAGGCCGGGGGGGGCAGGGAGGCAGGAGCCAGGGGGAGAGGGGGGGGGGGGGGATTTTTTATGGAACAATTAAAAATATCCGCCACTCATGGATGGATGGTGCTGGCGGTAAATAGGACAGGCGTTTTGACGACTGGGCAGAGGCTGAGGGTAGGAAAGGGCGGTGTAGTCATTACCATGCACGGCCGTAGTCGTATGACCGTAGACCCCAGAAGACACACCAACGAGACAGGGGGGCAAACGCAGTGAGCAAAAAGAAGAAAGAAACAAGCCAAATCGTACCAAGCCAAATCAAACCGAACCAAACACTCAATCACCCACACCCCACCCCGACTCAAATCAAATCAGACCACCCCGCCCCACCCCACCCCACCCCACCCCACACTAAACCGAAAACCAAGCCAAAACCAAAAACCAAACGCCTCACCTGCTCCCTGGTGACACCGGCAGGCCCCTCCTCCCTCACGAGCTCTAGCAGCGCCTCCGGGGCCTGGCGCTTCCGAGTAGCCACGGCAGCTTGTCTCACCACGTTAGCTGTTAACGCCAACACCCCCCCCCCTGCCACCCTTGCCGCCAGGTACCGCGACGGGGTTAAGGACAAGCCTACCAAAGCTGCCAAGGGGACCATCCCTTTTACCCCCGCCCTCCACGCCAGCCCCGGCGGAATTAACTGCCGAGCGAAGCGGTTTCAATTCGGGGAGGCGGTTTCGTTTCGGGGAGGTGGTTTTAATTCGGGGAGGTGGTTTTGATTCGGGGAGGCGGTTTTCATTCGGGTCAGGAGGGTTGTTTGCCTACGCCGTGTGGTGTGTTGCAAGCGATCGACAAGGTAATGGTGGGGTGCGCGCGTCGACGTCGGCGGTCGAGTTGAGAACGTCAATATATTTATATTTAGGAATCTTTCCGACTTTTGTGGAGGCCCGATCGGAATGTTTTTACCTTCAACGGCTTTTCGACGGCTCTGCCCAATCTCAAACGAGTATATTGCGTCGTTTTCAACGCACCATGAGCGTAGGGGTAGTTAACAGATAGTCTGGCTCTTTCGCGGCACCACCGATAGTTGGAACAAGCAAAACCTGACTGAATCATCATATGTATCATATTGCCATGGAAGCAGGCAGCAGCAGATAGTCCGAAAGGCATTCTGGACTGGCGTGTACACGTATACCAGGCTTCTAGCAACAATACTACTAAAGAAGCAACAGCAGCAGCAGCGGCAGCACGGAACAAAGCCCGTTGGACCCCCGAACAGGCCTTTCTCCAAACGAGCCAACCATAGTATCCCAGAGTATCCTGGCTTAAACTTTCCATGGTGCCAGGTATGGTGCTGTATTCGAACTTCCCTCGGTGCCTCCACGGCATGCCCGATTGTACCTCGCCCTTGAGAAGGCCGTAACAACTGCCCCCGTCACCACTCCTACCCGCATTAACATCACCACATTTTCCCATCTAATCTTCCCTGCCTCTCTGCGGATTGGACGGACCAACACCAACACTAATACCAGCATCACCACCGATACCAACACTAACGCCAACATCAATATCAATACCGATACCAAAAATACCAACACCAAAACACCAATACCGTAAGTACCAACACCAAAATATCGATACCAAAAGTACCAACACCATAAGGACCAGTTTTCAATATCGATACCGCTACCGTCTATACCAACACCAAACATACCACTATCAATACCAGCACCAATACTATTACGGGGGACCATAGTAATTAGGACCAAATATTGTTAGTAGAAACAGGCAAATATATAGGTTTTTATGTATACCATAGGTCCTATTAACTATGGACCCCCGTAATATTGACAACACCATTTCCAGTACCAACACCTGAAACGACTCCCAGTACCGACACGAACATTGGCACCAGTACCCCCAACATCACTACCAATGCGCCAAACACCAACACCAATCCTGTAGTAAAACTACAGCAGTACTACCAACACACCAACACCAACATCAATCCTGTCAGCAGTACAGTACATAGTACCTTCGCCCCATCCCGCGCAGCATCTTCCCTCGCCACCGCTGCCGGGCTCCGAAACAGCTGGCTCAAGCCCACGGCATGCCGTGGGGTGCCTTGCGCCGGCTCAAAGCCTCCAGCGCCTGCCCCCTCCAAGCCTATGGCCATGCCTGCATCCATCATCCAGTCATCGTCAGCGAAGCCTCGATTGCTGTCGAATTCTCCCCCTTGCCCTTGCTGTTCATTTCGTCCTCCTCCGTTGTAATGGTCGTTATCGATAGTAGCGGCGGCGTTATCATCGTAGTAGGAGTCGTACGAGCTGCCGTCGTAGCTGATGCCGTTAGCGTTTTCGTTAGGGTTGCTGTTGGGGTAATAGCCGTTGGAATTACCGTTCGCGGGGTGCCGACTTTTCGCGGCTCTTGGCAGGCTGGATCCGTGGGCAGCTTTTCGTTGGGAGGGACGTTAAACAAACGACAGCAGGGGGGAAGTGTCGGGTGGGTTCCGGGATACTGACTGTGCTCGTGTACGTTATGCATCCGTAATACGTACCAGCTACCTGGGGTTCATGGCACTGCGTGTTGTGGTTGTGGGACAGCTCGTAGTACTACTGATTGGGAGTGTGCTACAACTAATAGCAATACTAATCCTTCTGTGTACCGCAGGCCAATCCTGCTGCAGAATACGTACTAAGACAAGGGCTGTGAGTAGTGCACGTACAGGATTCGTGATGGTGTATTGATGCAGCAGCAGGAGTAGTTGACACCAGCACCAGCACCGCCACCAGTGTGTCTTATATGTTCAATATTATCACGCGGTTTAGCTATTGTACAAACGAGCTGTGTACACATCGATCGTTGAGACATCATCAAAGGATGGTTGGAGGTTTACAGCAGTACGAGATAGTAATATGATAAGTTTTGAGGCAGTCACTTGAACCGGAGCTAGCTGCAGCTCTGTGCCGTGACAATCAGACGGCAGACATACAGGCAGACACATATCAGGTAGACTTACAGGCAAACACATATCAGGCAGACAGGCAGACAGACAGACAAACAGACAGACAGACAGACTACACAGACAAACAGAGAGACGAATAGACAGGCAGAGACCACCAGCCAGATAATATAGCAGGTACACGTAGAGATAGCAACGACAGACCCACGGCCAGATCATATCAGGAGATCTGCAGATCACATAAGAGATCAGGGGCCAGACTGCAGATTGCCAAATTGCCAAATTGCATTACAGATTTGCACATATTGCAGTTGTAGAGTTAGCAGATTTAGATTCAGATCGCCTGTCACAATAGGCAAGGAGTACTTTCTGCGTACATATTTGATATGTACAAATCACAACACCTAGCGGTATACCAGGAACCTGGTATCTCCGTAGACGTTCTCTTTATGTTTGAAAACTGCTGACGTAGCGTACACGTATGGTATCTTCAAAGTCCATATCTTCGATATCAATGTCCGTGTCTGTCGGTATCTTTCGAGAGAGACTAATCACCAACAGTCAAGGGGTCTGCTGGTACCCTGTACTTTTACTTTTTACAGTTCTGATACCTGATGCATACTTATACTCCGAATGATACATCTGGCATATGATGTACCTGACAAGTACCCCTGGTACGGTTTGACACGATCAAGAGTGCTGGTATCATGGTAAAATGGTCCTGGCATGGGAAGATAGACGGCATGATGCAAAAAAGCAGCAAGCATCGCCGTACGCTATGAGGAGTAGCAGTCCTCGTACATGGAACAGGTGAACAGCCGAGCAGACAATGAGCGGTTGAGTATGAACCAGGCTTTCTAAAGGGCCCAGGGAGCGACGACGTGACGACGCAGCAGACCAAGTATGTACAAGGTACAAGGCGCTCCGCTTCGCGGGCGGCTGTTTTTCGCCGCCAGCTGCGCTCGCTCAAGGACGTAAAACAGGACAAAATGTGAAGCAGACAGGATCCTCACGACGTGGCGCAATGGGTGACATGCGAATGCCAAGAGGTTCGTTGCGCAGGAAAAAAATACGCCTGTTTTGTGATCTGGTTAAATGGGCTCATTGCAAACCCCAAGAGCTGAGTGGCGCAGCACAAAGCATTCCGGACTCCACACGCATCATTCTGCACACGTTAGGTACCTGGTACAGAAGAAGAACGCCTGGAAGGTTCGCCGAGAGGTGGGGTTAGGCAGGCGTGTTCCGGGTGGGAGCTCTGAGAGCGCAGCAAGGCCTTTTCATCAAGTGTGGTCAGGACAAATCACTTGCCGAGGTAAATGTAATAAAGTCTACCTGGCACATAACAATAAACATATAGGATCACACATGAGGTGGAAGCTCAGAGCTTTGAAGGTTGATTTTGTAGTAACTTTCGAGCTGAAACCGACCAAACTTGAGATGAGGACCACCTCTCGGTGCGCTGTTTGCTGGAGGTGCCTCACCTTGCTCGCCCCTCTCGACTCTGCCAGTGGCGGCCTCGTTCAGCTCGCACTGCGTCCCGGGGGTGAGTGCTAAAATCGTGTTTTTTACTGTTTAGATGTCAAGTGCCTGCTCATGCTCAAACAGAGTTTATTTATGATGTACCCTTTGGCAGTACTGTCGCATATACCGCCTGAATTTGCCTACATCCTCGGGCAGTACGGGCATGCGCGTAGCCACGCAGCGAAGCCCCCCTTGCCCCCTGTACGTACGTATACCTGGTACTGGTACGTACCAGGTACATGATTTGAGCTGTGAGCTGTGAGCTGTGAGCCGTATGAGGCTGTTTCCTATGCGGTTCGATTTCGAGCTTCAGATTTGTATTTTTTATCCCAAAAATGAAAGCATCTCTTATGCAGTCCGAATATGCAAAATCTGATCGGATTTTCTTCCATGTGAGAATCCGATGGCCCAAGTCGTCAGATTTTGCCCCAAAATCCGACGACTTGGGTCATCACGATATTCAAATCGAAAAATAGCATGGTCTCTAAATTCAAGCTGTTATCCACGACAGCAAGCAGCAGCAGAAATGTCGATGAGTTGGATGGTGACACAGCTGTATCTCGACGTTGTTTCGCACCCGACGCGCGATCGGCGGGCGGCGCGTCTCTTAGTAGCCAGACTACAGTCGGCTGGTGCGGGCTCCGGCCCAGAGACCAAGAGAAGCACCCTCGGCGCGGACCTCTCCGTGGATACGTACTGGTAGACTACAGTAGCAGCAGCAGTCAGTCACATTGTGAAATACCTGGTACCAAATACCAAGACAGGTTGACGCTAGCGCACTCGGCACGTCTCTTCGCCGCCAGACTAAAGACAGTCAGCGTTGGCTCGGACGCTTGGGTCCTACGCGCAGTGCAGCGCACCCAGCGCGTCTCTTGGCGGCGCCGGACCACAACAACAGCAGTTGGTCTCGGCGTTTGCTCCAATCTATGCACGCAGAATAAATCTCTGCACGCAGAATAAATCCAATTTTTCCGCACAGGAAAGACTGTCTCGATTTGCAAAGCTCACAGCTGAAAATGCTATCGGGCCATAATCTGAAGCTCAAAATCTGAACCGCATAGGAAACAGCCTGAGCACACCAGTCCTCATCCAACCCAGAAATATACCAGGGAACAGGTAACACATCCCCTGGCACGATTTTCAGAGTCCATTTTATCCAAAACGAGGGCGGGCACACACAACCAAAATGGGGGCTTTGGGGACACCTCGTCGAGATATTCTCATAGACGCATCATCGCTCGGCGCTTGCACTCCCCCTCGTTGTCGACAAAACCAGCTTGGAAATTCGTCCGAGAGGATGTGCCACGAGTATCTTGCGTATTACGATACCAGTATCATACATACAAGGATGCTCCTATGCTATTTGTGGGCCGTTGGCGTGAGGCAGACAGCTGTCCCGCTGGCGGAGAGCTACCACAATAACCAATGCCCTCTGCACCCTCATAATGCATCCCCCCAAACCCACCACGGGCGGCCGTGGCCTTCGAAGTCAAGCGCTTCATGCACCCCAAGTACATGACCTTCATCAAAACTTCAGAAGCATGCCGTCCTGCCACTCCCCTGTCCACTCTGATATGACACCTTGTACGTATCATGAGTTTTTACAAAATAGGAGCGTACATGATTTTTCATTGTACGTCGTACTCATATCTCCTGCCATACCAGGTATTTGTTGAGAGAACACAACACACATTCGGTTGTGGAAACATGGAATTTCTCTTCAAGCTGCTGTCCATATCAACGAAGCAGCGCAAACACCATAACTCACCAACGGAACGACCGTGCCCGAGCCGCCCCAGCCCTCGCGTGTGGGGGCTGGACGTCTTGGCAAGACGGACGGTGCCAGAGAATGCTGATGACGAAAGCGCCGAGCAACGGACAGAGAGCAACACGACAAGGAACGCCGTTGCTCTCGCCGCTTCCAATCGAAAACGAATCGTACTGGCACTGCGAACACTGCAAGTATTCATTGCGGCCATGACGTGGTGGTACACCTCCCGTACGGAGCACGGCCTGCTTCCGAGAAGGGTTCCCCTGTGCTGTTTTCTGTGTGGGTGTTGCGTCGTGAAAGGGGACAAGTGATGGCCACCCCCGGATGCGCAGGCATTTTATAATTTTGTGGAACTCCTCTGTGCAAGATCATATCAACTGCTATTATATATCATCGTCAGTCGTCGAAACGTTTTCCATTTCCCCTTCATGCTGTGGGAGAACACGCTGCGTGTACTCCGGGATCATTTCCATACGGTGGAGTCGTCCGCCCAAGCGTGTGCTTGGGGCTCCGGGCTGGTGCTCCTGCGCTATCACGCACAACCTCCAGAAGATCAGACTGTTCCGAAAACGCCGAGATGAACAGCAGCAACAAGAAAAGTTCAGCAAGTCAGAGCCGCTCCTCCTCCTCTGCTGGTCCTGGTGCTGTTGATGTTGATGTGCCCTCCTTCCGCTTCGGCCGCTGCCGTACCTGCGCCTTGGGGACGGTCGCTGCTCTCCTCGTCTCGCCTCACGTTGCCAGCGCTTTCTGCGTGGCTCCCCCGCCGAGCCGACGCAATCACCTCGTCCAATCACACGGAAGCCACAGCAGCAGTAGTGGAGATTTGATGGAGAGGAGACACGGTTTGTTTGGTCAACCTGGGGCCATGTTCCGGAACCGGCAAGGCAATCGACGGGGCAGCGCACCGCTACGCAACACGGCGAAGCCCCGGGAACCCCCCTCCGCAATGGTCGACGACAGGGAAAGCTTGGGTCAACAGGTGGGGGGGGTGCGACTTTGTGACCGATCGATTGCGCGAGAGAAATGTGGCTGACTCGTTGCTATGTTGTTGTTGACACCAGACAACAGACAAGTTTCTTGAAGTTGTAAATACGCCGCGTATATTATACTCGTACGAAGGACGAAGGACGAAGTACGTGTACGGGTATGCATGCTGGCAACATGGTACTGCTGCAGCTGTTCTAGCTGAGCTGTTCGCAACGTGCCTCGTACCACGTTCGAGTCCGTATTTTATGACCTGGTACCAGGTGCCTGGTATCTATTAGAGTCGCGGGCAGCGTTGCGTAGAATTAGCAGATTTTGAAGTCGAATAATCTTATCGCGAACATGTCGAGGCTTCGAGACTATTAATAGAGACTGTAGTCAGTCATTCACACACCAGCAGTTTCGTCGATGCGAAACATACTATCAATATTAATATCCTAATCTTAGTATGATACCCGTACACTGAGCGGCATAATAAAATGTGGACTTGGATGTTCCTCTACTGACTGCTGTAGTTGTTTGTTGACCCTACATGTAATAGATTACATGCCGGGGAGTTGCTTGCTCTACCACCAGGATTGGTGGTCCCTTTCTCTTTTCATTGCGGGCGATCCGGAAGTAAACCCTCAGTTACTTAACTTTATCTCGACGACTGTTGTATGCTTTTTTCCATAATAATGTCGTACCTGTACGACGAACATCTACTGCTCGGTGTCGCTGTTCTATTGTTGTTGAACGGACTGCTTGTGAGTGATAAACGAGCCCGATCTCTGGTACCACCCCACACCATAGCAGCAGCGGCGGAATCGGCAACTCCCCGGGTCGAGACAATGATAACGATGCAATTATGCATATATAATGCAATGCGTACGAATTGACAGCAGGCAGGTTTAGAAGTAGGCTGCGTCCGACAGCGGTATGATACGGCCGGTACTACTACTGCTGTAAGGTAAAATATCTTGGCAATGGTCATGTTCAACTAACTTCCTGTTGCCACATACCAGTACTGCTGTATATAGAGATGATGAGTATGATGATGTTCGCACATCAGCTCATTTCAAAAATCCTGAAAGCTATTAATAGTCCGTGGTCACAAAACGGACTGAAGAAAAAAAAAGCGTCTCGCCGGGAGAAAACAAACAAGTGCCTGGTACGACATAAGGCGCACCTTAGTACCAGCACCCAAGGGGACGGTACTATTAATAACGACCTGTATCATCCCGTATCACTTGCAGCCCAATAGAGAACAGCGTATCATACTGTATGAACATGAAAAGCCAATCTCGAGAATGGAAAGTACCTGGTATCTCTCTCTTCGCAGACGAAAATCGATCGAGGCCATCAAGGCAATCGCGGCGAGGGAAGCGCGGGGTCTTTGGGAGAGCCACATGGAGCGAGACCGCTAGCGAGAGTGGTGCTCGTCGCGGGTTTCGAGGCGTTCAATCTGCAGCTCTATCGCAAAGTGGTGAGTGCTTACCACAACTACCGTAGAAATGACATAATGCTACCTGGTACAGGTCGTATACTGTATCATTCCGGCACCTGGTACCTGGTATCATATACGGGTATAAGGTACTGGTATACAGCCACTGTAATAGAGTCAGGGTTAATAACATTCATATCTGAAGTATTCCTTCATTCTTCAACCTGACGCGGAACGACCCTTTGCATGGTCGTGTGGAGGACCTGGAACCCAGAATTTGCCATTACTACTGCCCACTTGCATTAAAGCCCACGAAATTTACCGAACTCTCTGTGCGGCGATTATTGCAACAAAAAATGCTCAATGAACATGACCCATAGGCTATGACCAACTTTTGGGACGGTCATGGCGTCCGAGGGACACTACGACATCGTGTACCGGTATATCGTAACACACCTGGTACCATCGGTGCCATCTACCAGGACTGCTGATGGGTACTGCTGCCATCCTTGTCATGTCGTAGTGAAATACCCAAAACAAGACTTCGGTGCGAGAGAAGCATGCAACGCACAGCAGTGAAACAGTCCTCGCGTCTTGCGACTGCTGCTGCTGCTGCCGCGTTGCAAACCCCGCGCCCTCCCTCCCTCCCTCCCTCCCTTGCTTCCGCCATGACGCCTATCCTTGCCTCGACTTGACCATCATCCATCACCATCCATCACCACTATCCACCATCACTACGACCACTCTCATCCGCCTACACCATCCACCGTCATCAACCTCATCATCGTCATCCACCATAATCCACAACGATCATCCACCACTCTTCGCCGTCACCCGTCACCACCATACACCATCACACATCACCACCAACGCTCCCTACCACCACCACCCCCCACCACCACCACCCCATCGCCCACTACCGCCCCCATCTGCCATCATCCACCAGGCGGCTGACCTTGCCGAGGCTTGCCCCGAGCTGGAGCTGGTGGTGTTCACCGACCGAGACGTATCAGAAAACCCCTCGGCAGTGGAGGAGGCCCTCAAGACGGCGGACGCTTTCTTCGCCAGCCTCGTCTTCGACTACGACAATGTGCGTGGGGTGGCCCGATCGGCACTCGTTAGGGGTGGGGAGAGGCGGGGTTGGGGAGAGGGTAGGGGGAGAGGGTGGGAAGGTGGTTAGTGCGAGAGAAGGGGGGAGGGGGGGCGTACTCGTTTGTTGCTTGCCTTAGTTATTTGGCCATTGACCGCGCATCCCTTTCGAGACGGAGCACCGTTCCTACTCCTGATAGAGATACCTCCAACATTTGGGCGCTAATTACGTCATTTCCATGTAAAATATACTTTTTTTTTTGCTAATCCTATTCCCTTCCTGTTTCGCCGACTGGGGTCACCATCACCATCTATCTCCTTGGAGAGCGATCGTTTTCTCGCTGCTATCTAGTGTATGAAACTCCTACATGTCACATTCGTCTGTTTCCCTCATCCCCTCTGCTTACACATGCCGTTCCTCCTTGTACATTTCACATTCTCCTACTATGTGAGTTCTATTCTCAATTGCTTTGCCGCACGGGCGCATCTGTGCATCTACTTCCTCCTCCCCCCGGCTACTGGTCTACCTCTTTCTTCTTTCTGGCAGGTCCAGGTCCCCTACACGAAATCGCAGTTTCAGCGTTTTCGCGAAGTCGATTGGGCCGTGCAAACACGTTTTCATTCATATCCCTTGGCTTATTCCCCGTACCGGTATATATCTAAGTGTGTCTCCGATTTCACGTTGTTTCTCAGCGCTAGCCTTTCCCTTCTTTTTATCATTTCTTCTAACTATGTCTTGTACCTCCCAAACTTCTCTTTGGACATCATATCTTCGTTTCCTCCCATATTCTTCCATACGTTCTCAACTACGCTATCCCACCTTATTCCAGCTCGACATTTTGATACTTTCTCCCGTACAACTCTATCAACTCTATGGCTAGCAACCTCTTTTTTGGCATGTTCCTTGCCTTCTGTTGCCATTTCTACTGTTTCCTGTCTCTTGTTGTCTTGAGTGGGTGCTTTCCGCTCTTGATACTGTATTGCTCGTCGTACTTGAGCATCTTAGTACATTTTTAGCTGCTGCCATCTGTACTGTTTCCAACTGTTTCACGAACTTCGCGTTCCCTTCCCATCCTTCTCCTGCTTATTCTAGCTTGGTACTATCGTACTCATCAGGATACATTTCTTGATCCTAGTATCAAGGTGTGAGTCTGTTAGGATCGCATCCATTTGCCTACGTGTGCTTTACCCTTTCCTATTATTTTTGCTATGTGTGTGTCCCAAGAGCAGACTTTTGAGATATCTACGCCAAGTTACGTACACCGGTCTACGATCGGAAATTCATTTTCGCCCCACTCCCAACTGAATTTTACCGGGTTCACCTTATGTCCGTTACATACAACTACTGCGCACTTCTTGACGTTCGCCGTCGCCCTCCAGTTCCTAGTGTGTATTCTAGTGCCTTCTCTACTTGTTTCTGCATTTCTTCGGGTGTTTCGGGTATCCCCACGAAGTCATCCGCAAACATCCATCCAGACACCGTATCTTCCACCACCGTGACTCCCTGCTTTTGCTGCGTTGACTGCTACTATCAGGTCGTTGATGTATATCTGTATCTGGAATAGAGTAGGTGATATCGTACATCCCTGTGCAACTCCTTGTAAAATGTCAACACTTTCCGACAACTTTTCCCACAATCCATTTCTCCATACTGTGTCGAAGGCGTTCTGTACACGTAGAAAGAAGGGGGGGGGGGGGGGGATGAAGGTAGAGTAAAAAGGGGGGTTCGACCTTGCCAGCATGTCAGGTGTATCGGTAATTACGCTGTGTGAAAGCGTTATCGGTAGCTTCTTATCGACCGTGCTGATGTAATATTGCCACAAGAAAAACGTCGCACTGAGCACGGGAACGGACAGCTGTCCAAATCGGTATGGAGAAGGGGAAGGGGAAGCGAGGGGAGGAAAGTTGGCGCTTCGCCCCGAAAGGCGACGGGCTTTGTTGGCCTTGTCGTCGTACGAGATATAGCCTTGATACTTGTATGTACTTGGTAGATGGAAATGTCGACGATGAGACTGGAGATAGCGTTGAGTCGATCATGTCGGTGGTGGCATCGGTCCTAGTGCTGGTGGTCGTGATGTGTGGTATTACGGGGGGCCATAGTATATAGGACCTACGGTGAACACGAAAACCTATATATTTACCTACTTTTACTGACAATAGTTGGTCCTATTTACTATGATCCCTTACCGTAATAGTGGTAGTGATAGTGGTGGGGGGGTGGGTCTTGGTGGTCGTGGTGTTGATGTTGATGTTGGTTGTGGCGATGGTGGTGGTGGTGGAGTTTTACATTCGGTCGTTCTCGTTTGTGCGTCATTTCCATCGCATCCATCCCGGCCCCCTCCCCCTCCCCCCAGGTGAAGTTCCTGAAAGACAGGATAGGAGATATCTCTGTCCGCCTGGTGTTCGAGTCAGCCCTCGAGTTGATGTCGAGTACAACCATCGGCGAGTTCAACATGGCACAGGTGACAGCAAGAGAGCCGTTGGTGACCGTTGATCGCGGACAGGGTGAATTTTCTCGTGCGCGCCGTAAAATGTGCAAACGAGCGATCGACCACATTTCGCTTGCCGGAGGCGGAGGGTGCCGTTTCTTTTGTCGATGGTGTTAGTGGTGTTGGTGCTTGTGTTGGAGCTGGTGTTGATGATTGTTGGTACATTTTGTTGGTGTTGGTGTTGATGCTGATGCTGTTGTTAGTTCTACTGCTGCTGCTGTTGTGTGCCCGTTCGTTTTCGATTAGCTGTTATGGTTGGCAGACCTTTGATTGAGGCAGGATCACCACTCTGCACATACGGTGCTCAGGGTTTTGCTCCCGTTGTTGGTGGCATTCGAATCCGGGCCCGTCTAGAGCGAGCGAAAGACGACAACGAAAACAAGCAATGGACCCCCTCCCCACCGTCAAGCCTCCGCGGCACCTTGCCACCTAGTGGTTGTTGCAGCACCGGTGCAAAAAAGCGCCATACTGGAAACCCGTCCGCTTTGATTTAAAAAAAACAGTACTTGCAGCACTTTAGACAAAAGCCACCTTCTGCGACACACCCTCACCCCCCCACGCGCCAACACTATACCCTAACGCTGCCACTAACGCTGCTGCTACTACTGCCACCGCTGCCGCTGATCTCCGCCAACCTTGTCTCTACTTCTACGTCTGTCAATAATGCTGGTGCTACCGCTACAGCTGACGTTAACTCTACCGCCATCTGTATCGCTAATTATGTCGCTCACTGTACCGCTTCCTCTGTCGCCACCTTTACCGCTACCTCTAGCGCTAACTTTACCGCGCTAACGCCACGGCTAACGCTGGCCGCCGCCGATCCTGTCTCTACTTCTACCGAAGCTACCTCTACGCGCTCTACCTCTGCCTCCAATTCTACCGCTATTGCTAGCACTACCTCATTCGTTAACGCTAACGATACCGCTACCGCTACATTTACCGCGATTGTTTCCGCTAAGCGATACCGCCAACGCTACTAACGCTATCGGTACCTGTATCAATTATCACTATCACTATCCCTATCGGCACCGACACCACAACCGCCGCCCCTACATTTACCTCTACACCTACCACCAACTAAAACGCTAGCGCTAACGCAAACGCTAACGCTAGTGCTAACGCTAGTGCTAACGCTAATGTTATCGCTAGCGCTATTGCTGATGCTGATGCTGATGTTGATGTTACCGCTAACGCTATCGCTGACGCCAACGCCGAGACTTATCCCGCGGTAGGGGTTGCGCTTTTCGCCTTCTGAGGGAATATTTGCTGACCGGTTAAGCTCCCTCAAGTGAGCAACTATTAGTATACCCATTGGTATGATACTTTCACAAGTGCCCTTGTTCTTTTAGGACTACCACATAGCAGGTAGCAGGTAGAAAACTTGCCCGGGTCGCGCGAACGAAACTTCTTCGAAGCCGTGTCTCCGGTGAGATGCTGAGCTCCTCATATGAGAACCTCAGAGAATGTTAAGGCATCACCCCTAAAAAGGTAATCGCTCCCAACGCTATCCTTAACGCTACCGCTAACGCTATCGCCAACGCTAACACTACTGCTACTAGTGAAGCTAATGTTAATGCCACTGTCATATCTTCCACTTCCACCTCCACGGCCACCGGTACCGCCGCTGACCTGCGGCAGACGGGGAAAGGTCCGGGAGGGCCCCCGGCGCCGGTGAAGGCTCTATTGTCCAAGTTCGGCAGCGGGAAAGAGGAAGACCGCCTGGCAGGATACCTCAAACTCCTCAAGGTGGGGCCAAGCTTGCTCAAGTTCGTTCCCGGGAGGAAGGCGAAGGACCTCCGCTCCTGGTGAGACCGACAGCAGTACTACCGTGAATCCCCCCGGTGGTGGTGCAATCGGGATGGGACCCTTGTGGCTTTTGTCGCGATGTGTGGCACCTGGTATGTTTTGTGTGTTGTCGTTTTTGTCGTCGGCGTATTTGTGTTGGGTGTTGTATTTATTTATTTTTTCGTCGCGGACTTTTTTTCGGGTTGGGATTGGTTCAGGTGGAGGTTGTTGCATCTGTCGTTTAGGTGTCGACCACTGTTGAAGTGGTGTTGTCTTTTTTTGTTTGTTTCTCTAGTGGAGTTTTTCGGGGTTGGGGTTGGGTTGGGTTGTATGGTGGTGTATATTTTCGTTGTAGATCATTTTTATGCGGTGTGATTACGTGCGGTGCATATCGTGGTGTTGTGTTTTGGCGCCTGTGCTCAGGTTCCCCCGAAGGTTTCTCTGTTGGCGAGCGTTAATGGGACGATTGGGCGATGGATCGGTCCCTCAGCCCTTGCGCCGCCTGTTCCTTCTACCGCGCCTGCTGCACGCTGTGAACTGCATTATGGACACGTCGGCCGTCTTCGTGATTTGTTTTTTACGGTCTGTATCCTTAGCGCAGGTGTGTTCGCCCCCTCCCGCTTTCTTTGCGCGCGTTTCGACCCTCCCCATCTGTCTTCACCCCTCCTTAGTAATGTTTGCTAATGTATGGACGGATCGGTCGTCTTTCTGACCTTCTTGCGGACTGTCACCTTGGCGCAGGCATGCCAACCCCCCCCCCCCGGCCCCGAGCAAAACTTTTTGGCGCGCGTTTCGACCCTTCCCATCTGTCTTCACCCTGCCCTTCTCACGCCCTGCTGCTGCTACTGCTGCTACGCCCCTCCAGGCTGGAGATCTACTCCTACTGGAACGAGGGCGGCCAGGAGAACGTTCTAAGCATGTTCCTCACGCTCGGGGACCGTTATCTGCTGCCCCCGGGTACCGCCCCGGCCCCTGGAGAAATTCTGGAAACCCCAACTCTAGGGCTAGTCCACCCTCTGTCTTCTAGGTACTTCTCCAACCCCAAGGAATACTTGGAGTGGTACGAGCGAGAGCAGAAAAGAGAGGCCGAAGAAGAGGAATATGTGGCGACGGGGGTGAAGGCGGGGGTGGAGGCGAGGGCGCGCAACAGGGGACACAAGGTTGCGCCCCCGGGGTCTCCACGCGTGGCGGTTTTGCTGTACCGGAAGCACGTGATCACGCGCCAGGGGTACATCTCGCAGATGATCAGGTGAATGTTTTTCTGCCGGCACCTGGAAGCGGGGGTGGGGGTGGGGGTGGAGTTGGAGGAGGGACGAGGCTTTTTTCGGGTTTTTTTTTTTTCGCTCGGAAGTTGGCATGCTGGGAGAAAGATCGCAGGAGGGATGGAGGAACGGAAAGTATCAAGAGCGTAAGAGTGGTCTGGATCGCGTTGTTTCCGTCGCTGGCGGGCAGCGTCGAGTGTTCGCTCTTTGTTTGTTTTTTTTGTGTAGCTTCCTTGTGTTTTTTCTCTCTTCTTTCGTCATTCGTCTCCCGTCTGGTATAACAAGTAGGGCCTACACGTATTTTTTTTACTTGTTACGCCGTGCGATAGCTTTTTTTCTCGTGGTCAACTGGTCTACACCCCCTTCTTTCAACTCCGTCGACGTCTGCGCTGCTCTCTTGTGACATTGATGCATGCCTGTGATGGTAGGTGAGCGCTCGCTTATTCATGCACTATTACGGGGGACCATAGTAAATAGGACCAAATATTGTTTGCAAAAATAGGTAAATATATAGGTTTTCGTGTGTAACGTAGGTCCTATTTAGTATGGTATGGACCCCCGTAATAGTGATGCGGGAGTGTATTTTCGTTTAAATTATTTGACGTAATACTCCGAAGACATGTTTTAATGCATGTTGTGCACTGTAATACGCCATCGTTGAGTACAATGTAACTGTTATCAGAGGTTTGGTGCAGTGCTGCACCTGCACCAAGGCATGAATGAATTTGTTAACAATGGCTTGATTAATAGTTACAATGATGATGCGGTAAAATACAATAAATACACATGTTAACAATGTATTCATACATACCCGGTGTGTATTGACAACGCTACATTTCTGACTGATAGGATCATGGAGAAGGACGGCTTGATCCCGGTGCCCATCTTCATCAACGGCGTTGAGGCGCACACCGTCGTCAGAGACCTGCTCACGTCGTCTCACGAGCAGCACAGGAGGGCGGACGGCATCATCGACATCGACACCCTCTCGAAAGACTGCGCTCAGGTCAAACAAAATAGTAGCCTTTTCGGGGATTGGCCTGCACCGTTTGTAGGTGGAGGCGTGTTCTTTCTTTTGGCTGCCGTTATCCCTATGCAGACCATACACAACGGGTATATGTTACGGCTACATGTTTGTACGTACGTAGAGCCGCTACATTTACCAGGTATGCATGTCACGGCTAGATAAAGGGCGAGCGTCGTGCGTGCTTTTGCGGCGAAGTAGGCCAACAGTGCGAGCGATGCTGGCGAACGGCAACCTCAAATCTTAAAAGTCGTTATTAGCTACTTACTGTGCACTTCTATGCTATCGTCTATCTCTTTGCGACAAAGTACGGTAGGTAGTCACCGAAGGTTTTGCGGCGCAGTTTTAGTTTGGTACTAGGTAGTCCAAGGGGTTAAATTGTTAAATCCTTTACTCTCCGTATCTTCTGCAATAAGTGTCAACTCTGAATATGTCCTGCTGTTTCTGCTGCTGGACTTGTGCGTTCTCACCGTGTGTACCGCGTCTGCCGTTTTTTTTTTGCATCTACGTGTATCGGCTGCACCTACTACTGTATCTATTCGTGACTATTGGGTCAATGGGGCCTCTTACACGTGCTGTGTCTATACCGACAGCAGTACCCGCCTCCGGCGTACGCACTCAATACGTAGTTCGTTGCATCCATGATAACGAAAACGGTCCAACAACTCTCCCCCCACCTTTCTGCGCCTAAAATACCCCCGGTGAACCCCCCCACCCTCGGTGACCCCCCCCCACTCCACTCCCCGCCCCATCTCCTCTTCTCCCACCCCCCCCCCCCCCGCTTCCACCTCCCCCACCCCCTGATCCCTCGACACTTTGCCCTCGGCAGATTGACGCGATAGTGAACACGATAGGGTTTCCGCTGGTGGGGGGCCCGGCGGGGTCGATGGAGGCCGGCAGGCGCGTGGACGTTGCGACGAACCTCCTCTCGGCGAAGGACGTGCCGTACATCATCGCGGCCCCCCTGCTGATCCAGGACCTTAAGGGCTGGCGGAGGGACGGGGTGCAGGGTTTGCAGCAGGTGCTGAAGGGGGGGTGGAAATGGGGGTGGGGGGGGGAAGGGGAGGGGAGGGGGGGAGGAGCGGAAGTGTAAGTTTGTGTCGGGGATAGTGTTTTGGACCCTTCCCTACCCCATTGGGCCCTACCGGATTATTCACTACCCTACCCACGATATCCTACCCCTTGTACCCTACCCAGCATACCAGCACCTACCCTACCCTACCCTACTCTGCCCTACCGTGCCCTGGCCACCCTGGCTTACCCTACCCCACCCTACCAGTAACTCACATGCTCCGGAACGGGATCACATAATACGCTCTACCCCCCATCTCCAGGTTCGTGCCTTGCATTTTTATCGCGAGAAGGCTGCAGCTGCAACCCTTGCTACCGTCGTCGAATCGCGTCGAATTGCGCCTACCCACGCTACGAAGGCACTCTCAGCAATTGCTTCCTCTTTATTTTTGCAAATATATCATGAAGTCAAAAGCTCACCCCCACGGTGAGATTCGAACTCCGGTACCGATTTTACCTGTCGTACCATTCGAGGCTAAAACCCCCTACCCTACCGTGCAGCTCGTCTCGATTATTGTCGCCCCCGCGTCTGCTTCTATTTTTTTTAAATCTTTATAGTGGTGACATTAGCCTATACCGTCGCCGCCGGTGTCAAGCCAATTCAACGCCTCTCCGCTCTCTCCCCACACTACCCCCCCCCCCCCCCGCCTTCTACCCTCCCACCCCTACCCCCCCCCCCCCCATCCCCGATGCGTGGTCAATGGTCAAATATCTAAGGCAAGCAACAAATGAGTGCCCCCCACCCCTCCCGCTTCGCAGGTAGTCTTGTACTCCTTGCCCGAGCTGGACGGAGCGATCGACACGGTGGTGCTGGGGGGGCTCGTCGGCGACAAGATAGGCCTCATCCCCGAACGTGTTCGCAAGATGAACGAGCGCATTAAGGGGTGGGTCGGCGTCCGGAGCACCCCTGCCCCGGAAAGGAAGGTCGCGATCATAGTCTACGGGTTTCCACCGAACGTGGGGGCGGTGAGTTCCGCCGGCGGTGCGGGGGTGTGGGTGTGGTTCCATGGTTGGTGTCCCATGGAGTTACCAATCGCCCGATCAACTATTCCGGTAATGATGACCATTCAACCAACCAAATTCCTCCACCAACCCATACGACGGACCCAATCAAATGACAGGTAGGAACGGCCGCCCTGCTCAACGTCCCGGCGTCCCTGGAGAGAGTGCTTAGGGAGATGAGGGACAAGGGGTACGACCTCGGAGAGGCTGGCGGTGACCTCGACGGGGAGGCTATCGTGGCCGCGCTTAAGGTGGGCTTTTGAGCTTGCTTTTGTGCTCGCCGAGTCCCGTCGGAGATAGCTTGGGGGGGCGGAGGAGGGAGGGGAGTGGGGCAGGGGGTCAGAGGGGGGGCGGTGGGAGGGGCTGGTAGTCGGTTGAGGGGTGAACGCTATACGACCTACAAGACACGTCGAATAATTTGAGTTGGGACCAACGTTGTTGTCTGGACCAGCTGATTGGAAGGATGGAAAGCTGCCGCGGTTTTACTCAGCGTATCCTATGTACGCAGCGCTCAACAAGCCTTGGTGAGCGCTGGTGGCTGTTGCTGTGCCGCAAGTAGAACATAGAAGTCAGGGCCTGCTCACGTCAACCGTCCTCCGTCCTAAAAAAACATAGCGAACAAACAAGCATACGTACAAGAAAAACCATCGTACTGGTACGTTGCTGCACCGTCGAATAAGTTGGCGGGAGGAGGGAGGGAGGGAGGGGGGGGGGGGGGGGGGTAGCCCTCATCAACGTCAAGCGCCTTTGTTTTGATACTTATTACGGGGGACCGTATTAAATAGGACCAAATATTGTCAGTAAAAATAGGTAAATATATAGGTTTATGTGAGTACCGTAGGTCCCATTTACTATGGCCCCCCGTGCTAGCAACTTTCCGGCGGCGGTGTAGTCCGCGTTTGACTGTAATTAAATCGCTGGCGTTACGCCCCCCCACCCCTACCCCCAATCCTACTCCCACCCCCACCCTTCCCACTCGACTCATAGGTGATCTCCCAAGACTCGGTGATCGCGAAAGGTTTCGACAACCTCCAGAAGGCGGTGGACCACGCGGGGTCTCTGGGAGAGAAGAACTCTTTCCGCATCGCCAACCCCCACGGTTTGGCCGGCGGCTCTGTTTCCGGTGCTGGAATCCCCGCCCACGAGTTGGACAGCTACATGAGCAAGCGCATGACCAAAAAGGTTGAGAATAATTGGGGCGACTTGACGAGGTAGGAGGGGAGGGGAAGGGGAGGGGGAGAGAGGGGAGCGTGATTGCTGCTGTTGTTCTCTCGTGTCGTGTTGTTTCTGTTTGTGTATCCTCCGGAGGGTGGGTAGAAATGTAGCTTGAGCTCGCCGTAACTCCACAGCAGTCGTTTTTTGTCGTGTTTTGTGTTGTGCACTGTCGTGCTGGGTCTTGGTAGTGTTGCGCTGTGCTTTGTTGTGTTAGTGCATTGTTGTGTTGGCTCGCCAGAGGGCCTGTGTGTGGAAGATCAACAGGTTCGCTTTGTCGACACGCTGTATCTAGCGGGAGTGAGTGGTGGTGTTTGGTTGTATATTACTACCTGCTGCTCTGTCCTCCAGGCGGTTAGAAGTTTTAGCGTCACGTACGCTCAAGAAGTGTTTCACACGTCCCCCGCGTTCCGAGCGCTTCCAACGTTAGAATCGCTTCAAGCATGACACACGCAACAAGTGTAACAAGCTGACCGTATGTGCTGCTTGGTACTGCAGTCCCGGTTCGAGGACAAACTAGTCGCATCGTGATGTGATGTGATGTGATGTGATGTGAGTACTTTGTCCCCGAAATGGGGCTGCAATCTTGAAAGGATCACCAAGCGTTTGAAACCGCTCAACCATTGCAGCGTGACTTGCATCTCTACGAGCTTTTTTTTTTTTCAAGTGTTTTCGGGCACGACAAAGGTTTCAAGCGTTTCACGCGTTGCACAGATTTCAAGTATCCCCTCCACCCCAGGCCTCATCGTCGCCTATGTTCGCCGTGCCACGTTTCCTCGCTATTCATAGTAATAGCAAACCACCGTGGTCTTGGTCTTGTGGTGTAGTTGTTTCTGTTAGTCGCCCCCGCCCCCCCACCCCGCCCCTTCCTCCACCTCCGCCCCCGCCCTCGCCCCCTCCCCGCACACATCCATCACTATTCCTCCTCCTTCTCGAAAGGGAAAAACCCTAAGGCAGTCAACAAATCGGCACACCGCCCCCCTCTCCCCCCCCCCCGCGCCCCTCTGCCCGCCTCCGAGAAGGTATCGAGGGGTAAGCACTAGTGGCAAGGGCGACCTAGTCGTGGCTGGGCTCGAGCTGGGCAACGTGTTCATCGCCGTGCAGCCGCTGCTAGGGCTGGAGGGTGACCCAATGAGGCTCATGTTCGAGAGAGACTTGACGCCGCACCCTCAGTACGCTGCGTTTTACCAGTGGCTCAAGGCGGACCGTGGCTTCGGCGCGCAGGCAAGATTGATAAGGAGGCGGGAGGAGGGGAGGGGGACGGGGGGGTGTGCTGATCAAGTTTTGCATGGCCGTAGTCATATGACCATATATAGTTTTGGTTGTTGTTCTACCGTAGGTATGATGGCGAAGAGAGGAGGTGTCAAGTGCTGGGCGCGCGATAGAGGCAAGTTCTGTCTGTAGTCCGAATTCGTTGTAGTATCCCCTTGAGCTACTGTCCAAATTATCCCTCACTCGTTCCAAGTAGTTTGTTTGCCCCCAAACGCGGGTGTGGTTATGTCAACATTTTGGGACGAACGAACGAATCAATGAATGAACTAACGAAGTGTTTACGTTGCTTTTGTTTTTTTTTTGTTTGTTTTAGGCTGTGGTGCACCTGGGCATGCACGGGACTGTGGAGTGGCTTCCCGGCTCACCCCTCGGCAATACGCACGAGACCTGGCCTGACGTTCTGCTTGGAGGGTGAGCGATACAGAAAAAAACAGGGGCGGGAAAAGCGTTCTGTCATACCTGGTATACCATACCAGGTATACTACTGCAGAAAGACTTACTGTAGTTTCGGTAAAGTTACTCTCGAGCTTAGATATGTGACAGGAATAATGCCGGTACTATGTATGTCTCAACTACTTTCTTGAAGAGCTAGTTTTCTTTTCTTTTGACTATTGCGGGGGGGGCATTCTAGCCAGGACCCATCATGTGTACAAAAACCTATATATTCCAGTCTTTTTCTCAGCATATTTGGTCCTGATTACTACAGTTCCCCCTAATATAGCTCACAAGTTGGACAGATGTGGCCTGGTGTAGACCACCAAGGTAGACCATCAAGGTACTGTAGACCATCTGCTGTTGAGAGCATGATGTTGTAAGGGATCTGTACGAGTACGGTCTGTATATTTCAGATCCAAGGTCGAGGAAGAACGTCCCACGTACACGAGCTACAGACCGTACAGATCAGGAATATTTCTGCCCTGGAAGGTCGGCTACTAGTATTATAGATGGAATCGATAGTCTGTCCGGTGTGTACGAATTGTAGTCAGGATGAAGGGAGAGATAAGAGAGGACCACTAGAGGGCCAAGAGAAGCACGCTCGCGTTTGTTAAATTATGTCTATGGGAGTTCTAGAGCTCTTCCGCGTGCGTGCTGTCGGGACCCACCCCTGGGATTCCCCGCCCCCCCCCCTATAGTATATACCTGGTGTATATATAGGTTGGGTTGGCGTCGGTTGGCGACGACGCTGTGTAACACGCCTCTCACTGCCAGGGGCAATAAGGGTACCGTTTGTTTTTCTTTTGTCTTCTTTTTGGTGGTCACCACGGCTGGCGGTCGAGAGTAGATCATCATTTTTGTGCGGGGAGAACCCTTAACTCCGCACAAGGCGGATGATCGTATCACGTAGTGTGCATATGGTAAGGCACCCACGAGGCAGTTACATAGTAAAACCATTGCTGTCTCTGGCAGTGGCCACACCAGAAAAAATATATATTAATTGACGCTGTCATCCATTTGCAAGAAAATCCGCCTCTAAAGCGGTTCTTAGTAGGATGCAGCTCAACCTTCATGCGACTCGCCGAACACCTCACGGCGCTTCGCGCTTGGTGCAAGGAATGTCTGCCTGGCCAGTGAAAACCCGACGTGCTCCGTCCCGGCATTGTAGGGATGCGAGGGTCTATGGTCATACGACTACGGCCCTGCACGATAATGAGTACACCCCCCCCCCCCCCCCCCCCCCCCCCGCCAACCCCAACCCCCGGTGTAGGCAATGAGCAGTGAGTAGGTGGGAAGTGCGCGTGTATGTTGCTTTTTCGGCACCGTTTACCAGTGCTGTGGTCATGATTTACCCGCTTATGTTGATATTTTTGCGCTTGTTATTGTTGTTTTTGTTGCTGGTGCTTTCGCTGGTGCTGATGATTGTGGTGGTGCTTTTGCTGGTGCTGGTGCTGGTGGTGCTGGTGGTGTTGGTGGTGTTGGTGGTGATGGTGGTGGTGGTAGTGGTAGTATTGGTGCTGTTGTTTGTCCACGGGCAAGGCGCTCTTCGATTATACGAGGCTCCGCTTGGCCTCGACGTAGCGTCCCTCCCCCGCCTCTCGCACATCGCCTACTCGCTGTTGTCGCTGCTGCCGCCACTGTCTCTGAACTACATGGTAGTGTCGCCAAGTGTTCACGTAATATTGCACTCGCTCGCGCTATCGTTTGGAGTTTACCGGTGGGAAGTATTGCTGCTAACATTTATTTAGCGTTGTTGTGGCCTGAAGAATATCGTGTCGGCGCTGCTCTCCAATACCTAATTTTGGTTTCGTTTCCGTTCTCGGTGTGGCATTGTGTTGCGTTGTTTCCTTTTTTTTTTTCGTCCGGTCTCGGAAGCATGCCGAATGTGTACGTGTACGCGGCGAACAACCCGTCCGAGTCCATCCTCGCCAAGCGCAGGGGCTACGGCACCATCGTCAGTCATAACGTGAGTCGTTCGTGTCCGATGCTAGACGTTGCCGCGCCTGCCGAAAACGGTCCGATGTCCAACCAACCAGTCATATCATTCAATCAATCAATCAATCAGTTAACGATTGATCACTTAATCAACCAATTGATCGAACGACTATTAAGAATCGATCGATCAATCAATCAATCTGCCAGTTAACGGTTGATAACCTAGTCCACCAATTGATCGAACGACTAATCGATCGATCAATCTTTCAATCAGACAATCAACCACTCACGCAATCAACAAAACATTCGATCAACCAACCAATCAATCATTCAATCAACCAACCGACAAGTCGACGGACCAACCAACGAATCGGCCAACAAACCAGCCGAGATATCGTACAATCAACCAATCAGCCAACCCACCAAAACATCAACCAAATAATCAACAATCAACTACCCGACCCACCAAGCAAGCGACCAATCGATCAGCTACCCAAACAACAAACCAACGAATCAGAACGTCAATCAATCAACACCCAACGAACCAATCAACCTATCAATCAGAAAATCAATCAACCAATCAACTATCCAACTAACCAAAAACTGATCAACCAATCAACCAGCCAACTACTCAACTAACCAACTAATCGACCAACCAACCAAACAACCAACTACCCAACCTTACCAACCCACTGACCAACTACCCAAACAACGAACCGACTACCCACCCAACCAACTATTACGGGGGGGTCCATAGTAAATAGGACGTACGGTACACACAAAAACCTATATATTTTTATATTTTTACTAACAATACTTGGTCCTATTTACTATGGTCCCATGTAATACCAAACCAACCACCCAACAAGTCAATCAACCAACCAACCAATGCAAGCATCACACGATATACGTTAACTTGGCATTATTTCAGGTGCCTCCGTATGCCAGAGCAGGCCTTTACAAGCAGCTTGCCACGCTGAAGGACCTCGTCAGAGAGTTCCGCGAAGATTATATCAAAAACGCCTCACTGAGACCCGTCATCGCAGCTCAGATGGAGCAGGCGGGTTTGTACGAGGATTTGCCGTACCGTGGAAGGGGAGGAGACGAGGGGGTGCTGACGGCGGAGGAGGCGGAAAAGCTTCCATCGGAGGGAGAGGTAAGGAGGGAGGGAAGGGCGGGGGCGGGGGGGTGACGCTGTTTTTTTTAGGGGAGGGGGGGGGGGGGGGGTGTACTCAATATCATGAATGGCGGTAGTCGTATGACCACAGACCCTCGCATCCCTACAATGCCGAGACGGAGCACGTCGGGTTTTCACCGACCAGGCAGACATTGCTTGACCAAGCGCGAAGCGCCGTGAGGTGTTGGGCGAGTCGCATGAAAGGTGGGCTGCATCCTATTAGGAATCGCTTTTGAGGCGGATTTTCTTGCATATGGATGACAGTGTCAATGAGTTAATTTAACTGCTGATGTGGCCACTTCCAGAGACAATGGGTTTACTATGTAACTGCCTCGTGGGTGACTTACCATATACACACTACGTGATACGATCATCCCCCTTGTGCGGAGTGAAGGTTCTCTCCGCACAAAAATGATCTATCTCGACCGCCAGCCGTAGTGACCGCGAAAAATAAAGTGGAAAGGAGGAGGGGGGGGGACTGTGATTTTGTGTAGTTGATTTGGTGTTTTGGGTCTGGTTTGATTAGGTTTGGTTTGGTTTGGTTTGGTCTGGTTTGGTCTGGTTTGGTCTGGTTTGGTTCGGTTTTGATTAGGTGTTGCCTTTCACCTTTGAATTCGTTTGAGTTTGGCTTTGTTTTTTTGTTGTTTGATTTTGGCTTGATGTAGTGGTCGTTGATGTTGCTAGTTTGACTTTCAGAAAAAAAAAAAAATGCATTTTGTGTCGGTTGTTGCTTTGTTTAGTTTTGCTTTGCGTTGTGGGGGTTGATTTGATTGAGTTTAATTTTATTGTACGACTAGTTTTGGTTTGTTTCCTGTTCGTTTCATGGTGGTTGGCTCGACTTTATAGTTCTGACTATTACGGGGGAACATAGTAAATAGGACCTACGGTACACACAATAACCTATATATTTTACTATTTTTACTAACAATATTTGGTCCTATTTACTACGTTCCCTCGTAATAGACTTGCAGTAGAAAATGTTCTTCGTTTTGTTCATCGCCAATCGGACACTGCCCCCACTGCCATCTATTCATCCCCCCCCACCCCACCAACTCAACTCCCACCCCTACCCCCGCGGGGTTGCCAGGAAGCCGAAGAGTTTTCGGAGTACGCGCGTGATCTGTCTGAATACCTGCTGACCCTGGAGCAGAGGCTGTTCAGCGAGGGCTTGCACACACTAGGACACCCTCCTGACGCCACGGAGACGGAGCAGTACTTGTCGGCTTACTACGGGGACGATCTTCCCCCTGAGGTATTTTCGTGTTATACTATTGTAATATTCATGCTGATATCCATAGTATTGCACAACCATTGTACAACTATTGTGCAACTATTGTACGACCATTGTACAGTTTTTGTTGTTGTTGTTGTATGTAATCACTTTCACTTTCCAGCTCAACTCGTAGGAGGTTTTACCCTCGGCGATCTTCTGGGCAAGCCGTGGTCACGGGTGTCGTCCTTTCTCCCCCCCGGTACGTGCCTTCATCTCTTATCGCGCATATATAGGGCTCAGCATTCCCACTGCTCGTCGATTTCCATCGAGTGTTGCTGACTCACGCTCTCGCCCTTTCTGCTATTCAATTTTTTACGCAAGAAAAAAGTCCTCGTACGAGTATGCACTCGGTGAGACTTTAACCGCGAAATTGATCATACTGTAGTAGGCACGCGGACTACCTACCAAGCCACCGGGAACGACTACTCGTATTATACAACAATTGTGGAACCATTGTACAACTATTATACAACCAACATGCAACAACTCGTATTTTCCAAAAGTTAGTTGTACAACTTTTGTACCACTAACTATTGCACAACGATTGTGCAACTATTTGTACAATTACTGTACAACTGTTGTACGACCATTGTGCAACTGCTTTGTTGTTAGATTGCGGTATTGTAATCGTTTGCTTTATTCTGGCCATCCGCAGTATCTCTCGGCTACATGGTGTCCTAAAGTGTCCTAAGGTATTTACATTAGCACAGATAGTGTAAAACTATTGGTGTGCTGCAGAAAATCTAGATGATCTACATGCTGCATTTAGCGGTGTGATGCATTCCGCAAGACCCGTCTCGTACAGATCCCGCCCTATCAACCGGGGGTCCACCCGCCCCGAAGCGTCTATTACACATACACAGATCATGAAAATAAGAGGATTTGATACACGTCCGATGTTTGACGGGGGGATCTGATCTATCTGATCTACCGTATTTTATATATCTGATCTATCTGGTGTATTGCTATGGTACTGCATCGACCACAGAAGGTGTCGCGATGGAAGGGCGGTCGTCTGGCGGGTCTCCACTGTCCGTACGTGTGCTAACGGCAAGTGTGGTTGGTTTTCGTACGTCTCCGGTACTGCAAGGCCTATTATGAATCGAACCATCGCTCCTCTAACGGTGGTATCAAGCACGGCAATTATCGGCAGAATTGTCGTGGGTGGCTATAGCAGCGAGGAAAGCAGGCGCAGCGCTGAAATCCAGTGTGCCGTCTTGTGGGCGAGGTTTAGATGGTTCTTGAGGTGTTCCGTGTTATTTTAGTGCTACAAGGCTTACTGGAGATTGGGTAGGCGATCGGTTAACCTTTTACCAGTAGCCCAACAACGGACTATTAATAGGACCTTAACATATGGCGTCGTCGGCAGGACATGGATGGGTCGTTGGTCGTGAGTTCGAATCTCACGTCCACCATGAAATCGGTTTTTAAAGAAAAGTTAATTTCCTCACGTCAAGAATCTGAAAAAAATACTTCTGAATCCCCAAAAATTGGAACCGCGTGTTGGTGGCACGTGGACCCGTATATCCGGTCCGTTCCAGGGGGGGAGTGTTTTAAGGCTTAGCTAAGGGTAGGCGATCGGATAACCTTTTACCAATAGCCCAACGGACTAAGACCCTAACATATCTGATCTGTCTGATCTATATGAGGCCTGGAACGGGGATCTGATCTATCTGATCTATCTGGCCTATCTGATCTATCTAATCTGTCTGATGTATCCGATGCGTGAGACGGAGATCTGATATTTTTGATGTATTTGATATGTGTGATCTGTCTGCTCTATCTGATCTGTCTGATATGTCTGATATATCTGATCTATCTGATCTGTACGATGCGGTAACGGGGATATGATATATTCGATATATCTGATCTGTTTGATGTAGCTGATCTGTTTGATCTGTCCCATCTATCTGATACATCTGATCTGTACGATGCGTGTAACGGGGATCTGATGTATATGACGTATCTGATGATCTGTAGCTGACCTGCCAGTCGCGTGAAATTTTGTATGACACGATACAACCAACAGTAGAGTAGAGTGGTAAATGTGTTAGATTACGGCATGTATCTTGCTCTTTTATTTTGGTCACGGCTACGCATTAGTTTTCAGCTCAAGCATAGATTACGGGGGTGTTTCACCCTAGTCGCGGCCTTCTGTCTTAACATGGTTTGGTTTGTCACGTTTATATCATTCTATCATACCTGTACAACAGAAACGTCATGGTATACCTGGCATATAAAACCAGCTTTACTCTTTATTTAGTGTTGCGTTTTTTTCTCTCTAATTTTGGTGTGATCTTGCGAAGAAATGTTTCGCGTGCTGCGATGCGTAGTGTTACCGCTGTAAGTTTTTTTCTCTCTTATCGTATTATAGTGTGCTCTCTATCGTATTACTGTTGCGTATTCGTATCTCGTGTTGCTCAATCTCCCGTCACCGAGTTGTCTCGCGTGGTCCTTTGCCGCTGTATATCTCTATGGTTTTCACTCAGTTATCAACCAGGTTTTTTCCTTTATTTCATTGCATGGAAATCCCTGTTAAAACATTGCGGCGCTCAGGTGATCCACGCTATCTCGCACCTCCCGCCGGATGCCGCACCTCCAAGAGCGGCCGAGGCAGTGAGAGCGCTGGGGCCCCGATACGCCGGGGTCACCGCAGTAGAAAGCGGCCTGCTTGATGTGCTTACGCTGCACGAGAAGCCATCATCGGACACAGAGGAGGGGGGAGGAGGAGCTACGGAAGACGGGGGTGGCAGAGGACGTGGTCGCGAAGAAGAAATGATGGCGTACGAGCAACTGCTGTTCGGGGGCGAGGTGCGGTGCGGTGGGGTTGGGTATGTAAGGTGGCGTTGGCCGGGGGGGGAGGGGGGGGGGGGCGTGCTCGTTTGTTGCTTGCCTTAAGTGTTATGACCGTTGACCACGCATCCCCTTTGAGACGGAGGGAGCACCATTCCTACTCCTAATAAAGATACCCCCGGGGGAATGGTGGTGCTATTGTTCGGCGTGATTTTTTTTGCATGGGGGCGGGGGGGGGGGGGGGGGGTCCTTGCTTGGCTCGGAGAAGGGTTGTGCGGGGGGGGGGGGGGTCTGGGCTATCGCCGTGTGGTGGGGTTAGGTGGTGTCGATAGACGGGGGGTTGGTGTTCCTAGGCTTGGATAAATGTAAGTATTGCAAGGGGTGGGGGGGTTGTTCCTTGGCTTGATTTCGAGGAGGGCGGGGTAGGGTGTTTCACTTGTTTGTTTGTCGAGCTATATAGCTGCCGCGGCGTTGTGCACGGCGTTTCCGCGGTGATCACTCTGGCCGTATATATAAGAGCTGTTTGATATTGACATGAGGGTCCTAATGGGGATTATGTTGCCGGCCATAGTGGCAGCTTTCATTCGGAGGGACGGAGGGAGGGAGGGAGGGAGGGAGGGAGGGAGGGGAGGAGAAGAAGAGACGGCCCCATATATAGCTTCGAGCACTCGCTCCATGAAACGCACGCGGAAACGCCTCCATTTTCAGGGTATTTTGTTTTTTTACTCCATCGTGCGAGCTAATGAAGCTGTTTTTTTCTGTCTGCTCGGTGATTTTGTTCTTCGGTTTGCGGGGTAATTTTGTTCCTCTGCCCTTGCGGATTAATTGTTTATTTTTTGTGTACGGGATAATATTCTCCTCTGCAATGCGCGTGAATGATGTTCCTCTGTATGCGAGGTGGTCGTTTCCCCTTATTCCTGCGGGGAAAGTTTGTTCCTCTGGCTACTGGGTAATTATTCCCTTTGCCTGCGGGTCAATTGCATCTCTCTGTCCGCGGGGGAATAATTTCTTCTGCATGCGGGGTGATTTTTTCCCCCTTCGCGAGGTGAGGGGACTGTTCGCGTAACACAGGCTCTCCCGAACACGTTTTTGGCGCATACGACTACGGCCATGCATGATAATGAGTACACCCCCCCCCCCCCCCCCCCCCCCCCCCCCCCCCATTTGCCCTCCGCCTCCTCCATTACTCCCCTTCCTCCTGCAGTACTTCCGCTGGAAGTGGCTGAGCTTCCTCCGCCTGCTGGGGAACAAGGGCGCGGCCGAGACCATCGACGGAGAGCTCGACGCCATGAGTGAAATATCCCGCGGCCAAGGAGCGACGGCCACAAGGCAACCCCACCCCCAAGCCCAGCAGCAGCAGCAGCAGCAGCAACAGCAGCAAGCGCTACCCTCACCGGCAACGCCTTCGGCGGGCCACTCTGAAGGGGGGATGGGGACGGAGGCGGGGGTTGGGGTGAGGGCGGAGGCGGGGATGGGGGAAGGGGGCGCGCTGGGGCTGAGCCGTAGGGTGGCGGAGGCGTTCGATATTAAGTCGCTCTTGGCAATGAACAAGGATGAGGTGGACAACCTGGTCAGGGCTCTGGAAGGCTCGTACGTCAAACCGGGAGTTGGAGGTAGGTGTGCGAGGCGTTGGTCGTTTTTCTTTTTTATTGCATGGCGGTTGGTGTCAGCAGAAGCGTCTCTTCGTTGAATTTCGATCGAAACGGACGACCGTTGCATAGCCGGGGGGGCAGAACGGCCTTGTGGCCGAGTCCGTAAATGTTTTTTTTGTTTTTAATTTTCGACGTGTAAGGTTCCCCTCTCAAGCACGACGGGGTGGCCTGTGGTAAAACCAATTGCCTTGTGTCAATGCTGATATGGTTGATGTTGGTGTTGATGTTACGCTTGTCTCGGCGGCCGACGTTTCGCGCCTACCCCCCCCCCGCCCCCCCCCCCGCTTGCGCTCATGCGGTACGTTGACGTTTTGTGCTGGCAGGTGATCTGCTGCGGGATGGAGCCGGCGTGCTCCCAACCGGGCGCAACATGCACGCCCTCGACCCCGTGAGTGCAGGACGCGCCCCTACTGAACCTTACCGCACCATACTATACCGTACCGTACCGTACCGTACCATACCATACCATACCATACCATACCATGCCATACCATACCGCCATACCATACCATACCATACCATTTCATACCAAACCGTACCGCACCATACCGTACCGTATCATACCATACCATACCATATCATACCATATCATACCATAAATACCATACTATACCGCGCCATACCATACCATACCATATCATACCGTACCGTACCATATCATACCGTACCGTGTTAAGGGAATGTCATGTCGCGCTTGTATGCTGTCGTGAACAGCAGGAAAAGGGCCATCCCTGATTTATTCCCAGTACTGTATACGAAGTACCAGATATTTAGTTTGGCGCGCTTTTTTTCGTGTCAGAAACAGGTCATATTTTATGTCGTGCCTACGAGTATGTAGTCGGGAATGCTCGAACCGAGATACCATTTGAAGCGATGTCGCGTTCGATGCTGCGCTTCGGAAAGAACGACTACGACAGGGCCGACCGATGCTGCCCACGCTTCCGCAACCCCATTTTGAGGCAGCATCCTTATCTCTACGGGATGTCTCTGGAAGGATAGGACAATAATCTAGACAATCAAGACAGTCAAAAGCAGCCGCAGCCAGTGCGAGATATGCTCTCTCGCATCCGATTTTCTACCGCGTAAGGTCTTCAAATAATATTACACCGCCTCCCCCCCCCCCCCCCCCCGTGCCACCCCTCCGCCTCCACCACCAACCTATATATCGTCGCCTTGTGGTGCTGAACTTATGAAGCGAACGTATATTTCTCCCACCCTTCAACTTTTTAGTGCCTAAAATAGTCTGTCTGCTTCGTTTCTTATGTTAGTGTCGAAAAACAATATTCCCACTTCATTTTTTTTAGGTGCTTAAGCATAGCCCTCCCGCAACCAAGTCGTCTGCCACCACCTCCGCCTCCGGCAATATCTAGCCTTCCCTGGCTATACGCTTTTTTTTTTTCGCGGAAGCAAACAGTTTTTCTCGCGTATTAAGGTAACTCACCAAAATATATCTATAGCCTCAGAATTAAATCAATCTTCCCGCAATCGCTCCCCGGCCCCCTCCTCCGCCTCGGCCTCCATCTATTTCGCCGCTGCCCTGGCTGATTCGCGGAGTTGAAATCAGTTTCTTCCGCGTGTATCTTAATTCAGGCTTATTTTGTCGTGTGTCTGCTACTATAGTCTCCCCGCCACCATTGATTGTAGTTTCCCCGCAGCCGTTTATGTATTTTCCCGCAACTATTCATATAATGTTCCCGTAAGCACTGATGTAATTAATCTTCCCGCAAACATTGATATATTCTTCCCGCATTCATTGATATAATATTTCTTCCCGCAACCCTTGATCTAATCTGGCGGCTATCGTTAATTTATCCCCAACTCTGTTTGTGATACGATATTTCTATTCCGCGCTTGCTTGTGATACTGCTGTACCCGTGTACTCTTGTCGGCACCGACAGTACCGGATGCCGTCACCAGCGGCGTGGTCGAGAGGCCAGGAAGCCGCCAGGAAAATTCTTGACGCGCACGTGGCCGACACCGGGGAGTTCCCAGAGACGATCGCGGTGAGGAGAAGAGCCACAAGCTGGACGCGACTCCATTTTCTCGCTTCCACATGCCCAGTAGCATTGTCGGCGCATTCGAACAAGCGATCATATATGTTCACTTCGCGTACAATGATTTGAGCCCCCGAGGACGCAGAGCACAACCGTGTTGCTGAGCTTATCGTGTCGGCCTCAGTATCAAATTCCTTGAGAGTCGAAGTTTTTCGAGGTTGGATTTTTGTTCCTTTTGTTGTTGTTGTTTTTTTTTTTTTTGCGTGTGGGAAGCGATAAGTGCTCTGTCTTTTGAGGAACGGTGATGCTTATAAGGCTACTACTGCTGAACGAACGCAATAGGTTTTTTCTTGGTTGCATTGCTTGTCGTTAAACACACGTTCGTTGGTGGTTTGCCCCTTGTTCCGTTTGGAATGCTTGGTTGCTCGCGATGACTCCTGAAGCCTGTAACCACCCTCCCCCCGCTCTTTGGTTTAACACAGACTCCTGCTTTCGGCGTGCGGGTTATCGATTATCCTTTTTTTCACTTGAGGTATATATATAGGTGTGGGCTTTCTGTTAATATCCACCGCTACTTGTTGTTTTATCCCAGGTACTGGTATACTTGTACGAGCATGGTATTTTATCAGCCGTCCCACAAGTGCGCTGGGTCGCCCGCGAAACACGGCCGCAGCTGTAAAAAACTCCCACGAATTTTCCCCCCACCCATCACAGACCACGCCAGTACCACTACCACCACGCCTACCACCACGCCGCTATGCAAAGCGCATGTTCCACATATCTGAACCTCTATTTTTTATCTCTTATCATTGCTCTACCGCGCGGCTTGCCGCCCCCCCCCCCCTCCCTACAATTTTCCATCCCTACCACCCGCCACCCCACCCCATCCCACCCCACCCTACCCCCCCCTACCCCCTCATCCCCACCCCCAACCCCCACCCTCCCCCCCACCCCACGCGATATGGTGTCACCCCCATCTATGCCGACATCGGTAGGTAATGATGTGGGGGCTAGACGCGATCAAGACGAGGGGCGAGAGCGTGGCCATCGCCCTGTCCCTGATAGGAGCGCGCCCGGTCAAGGAAGGCACGGGGCGCGTTGTCAAGTACGAGCTGGTGCCCCTCGAAGAGCTCGGGAGGCCGAGGGTAGACGTGCTTGCGTCCCTCTCGGGAATCTTCAGGGACAGCTTCGCGAACGTTGTTGACTTGTTGGACGATCTCTTCGAGGTTGCGGCGACCGCGGAGGTATGATGCGGGGGTGGGGGTGGAGGGTTGGGGGGGGGAGGGGGAGTGGCGGGGGGGGCGGGCGGGGGGGGGGTGTACTCGATCTCATGCATGGCTGTGGTCGTATGACCATAGACCCTCGCATCCCTACAATGCCGGGACGGAGCACGTCGGGTTTTCACCGGCCAGGCAGACATTACTTGCACCAAGCGCCAAGCGCCAAGCGCCGTGAGGTGTCGGGCGAGTCGCATGAAGGGTGGGCTGCATCCTATTAAGAACCGCTTGTGAGGCGGACTAGCATATGGAGGACAGCGTCAATGAGTTGATATTTTTCCGATATGGCCACTTCCAGAGACAGCAGTGGGGGTACTATGTAGCTGCCTCATGGGTGGCTAACCATAAACACTACCTGGCACGTGATACGATCATTCCTCTTGTGCGGAATAAAGGTTCTCTATCCCACACCAATGATCTCGGCTTGATCGCCAGCAGTGACCGACGGCCAAAAATAAAAATAAAACCGGTACCACCCTCGTTCTCTACAGTAGCTCACGTATTGAGCGGCATGTTTTACAATGTCGTTGCCAACAGACGCCAACTTACCCTATATACAATATACAGGGGGGGGAGTTTACCGGCAGCTCTTGCCCCCTCTGTAAACTGCACCGACGTTGCTTGGAGAACAACTACTTGGATAGAGTGTGTCATAATTTTTGGAGTACGGACAAGAGAGCCACAGTGAGACAAGCCAAATCTCCCCAAGCCAACCACGAACACCCCGCCATCTATTCCACGACAGGATGAACCCATCGAGATGAACTTTATCCGGAAGCACACCCTTGAGCTGGCGGCGCGGGGTGTGGAGCGCCCCTCCGCTCGGCTGTTCAGCAACCCTTCCGGCGACTTCGGCTCCATGGTCAACGAGCGGGTGAGCTAGCCGATTGCTCTCCAGGGCAGGTATTGTCGGTTGTCGAGCCACCTCCTTATTGTTCGAAACTAGAAGGTCGGTGTCCTCACGCCATGCATGGCCGTGTAGTCGTATGACCATAGGCGGGGAGGTCACCAACAGGGTACCATGACATTGTTTGAGACTTTTTCGAAGAGGCCAGGGGGGGAAGCGGAGCGGGGGGGGGGGGGGGGGGGGCACCAGGCTGCTGTGATGGTTTCTCAGACTTCCTTCATCAGGGAAAAAAGTGGGGCACAACAGCAAGCTGCCATAACAGACACAGTGTTGTGAGACAAGACACATTATGTCAAGCAAAAATATTACGGGGGACCATAGTAAATAGGACCGAACGTTGTTAGTGAAAATAGGGAAATATATAGGTATTTGTGTATGACGTAGGTCCTGTTTACTGTGGCCCCCCCGTAATAGTAAATACTACCACCAATGGTACATACGGTTTCGTGTTGTCTGAAAAGCCGGCAAGTCGTTATTTTTGCTTTCTCCCCCCTTTCGTGATTTGGCGAGGAAAAATGACGCTCACGGCGTCGGCGACTGCTGGGTTGGGGGGAATAGTTAAACTGGTGTTAGAACTGCTGCGCGAGGAGTTGTGCGGCACGGTTGTGTATATTGTACCTGAGTAATGCATGATCCTACCGGTAGACGGTTGAGAAGACCAAAATTGTCTTCTTTCTATTTTTTTTTCTTCTAGAACTCTTGTGGCCCAAAAGTGGTTGTTCCCAGCAGTAGAGTGATTGTTAGCAATTGTGTATTTACGTGGTTACAAGTATCGTTAAAACGGGCGTACTGCAGTTGCGAAGAGCCGTCTGGACGCCATCACCGTCACTGCATAGACCCGTGCATTGAAGGGTAATAGGGATTTTGATAGGTCAGTGCTCTGCTCCATCCCTGTACTTGACGTTTCACCCCCCCCTGGCACTTTTGTTGTGTGTGTGTGTGTGCGCGTTGTTCACGCCTATAAATCCCCCCCCCCCCCCGCTGCGTCGCTATCCGGCACACACTCAGTGTCGGCACATATCTCTTCAGTTTCTAAAAGATGTAGGAGCTCTGTGGTCTCAAAACACACACGTACAGATATATCGCATGAAAAAAAACAGACGGGGCACGAAAAAGCAGGACAAACACAGCAGCTTTGTCTGTTTTATTCATCTACGGCGTATCCTGTGTGATGCACTACTGTATTGACGCGAACGTTCTCCGCTTTTGCTCTCTCTCTCTCTCTCTCTCTCTCTCTCTCTCTCTCTCTCTCTCTCTCTCTCTCTCTCTCTCTCTCTCTCTCTCTCTCTCTCTCTCTCTCTCTCTCTCTCTCTCTCTCTCTCTCTCCGTCTCTCCGTAGGTCGGGGCGGGCGACTGGGATGACGGCCAAGCGTTGGGCCAGACGTGGCAAGACCGTAACGCCTTCTCCTACGGTAGGGGCGGGGAGCGGGGACAGGCTCGCCCTGAGGTTTTGCAGGCGAGATGTTTCAGAGTGGGGTAGGGTGGGGTGCCGAGCGATATGGTTGGAGGTGGGGGTGAGGTCTGGTGGTGGTGCTTGAAGGATGGATAGATAGGTACCTAAACAAAATTATTTATAATTATTACTTTTATAATTAATTTTTATTTATATTTTAAAGCCCAAGAAATAGTGCTTGGGCTTGGGCTTGGGCTTGTACTACTGCAGTACGTATCAGGATTTTCTATACATACATACATAGACGTACTTACATATGTCTGTCTTTCTTTCACTTGATTACAAGGGCCTGCTTCGCTCTCAGAGAGTCTTCGACAAACAAACGTCGCTTCTACGGTCTTTGCTTTCTTCGCGTTCTTTGCTTCTTTGCGTGTTTGCTTGTCGTGCCACACTTTTTTTTCTCAAAAAAGAAAAGAAAATCTGTGACGAAAAAAGAATGCATACATACATACATACATACGTACATACATGCATACATACATACGTACATACATACATACATACATGCACACATACATGCACACATAAGGTACTGACGTACCGGTATTGATATGGCATGTCCTGCTGATATGGCGTGCACTGAGACATGCCTAAAATATGTCATTGCTCTGCATGTGCTATAGGCACGATGATCAGACATGCATGCGCTTTTGGTATCACAGGTACTGATCCCAAAATACTGTAAGTTCCTGGTCTAATGATCAATCCCAACCGGCACTCCCTGCTGCCCCCCCCCGTCTCCTCCTCCCCATCTCCCCTCCTCTCTACTTCCCTGTACTTCCCTTATCTCCCTCCCCCCCCCCCCCCCACCCACCCCCCTCCTATTCTCCTCCCCGCCGCTCCGCTCCCCCCCTCTCCCCTCCTCTCCCCCTTTCCTCCCCTCCCCTCCCCTCCCCCCCCTGCCCCTCCCTCCCCTCCTACCCTCCTCTCTTGTCGTCCTCCTATCCCCCCCCCTCCCCTCCCCCCCCCCCCCCCCCCCCCCTCCTTCTGTACTTCGTCTTGCCAGACGTTGCTGGGAAGCACGGAACGCATCGTTCAGGAGATTGACAGCGTTGAGTATGGCCTCACAGACATACAGGAGTACTACGCCAACACAGGTTCGTTCGACTGTCTATCTGTCTTGTCTGTTTTTCTGGCTATCTGCCTGCCTGCCTGTCTGTCTGTCTGTCTGTCTGTCCGTCTATTTTTTCGTCTGTATGTCTTTCGATCTGCTTGTTCGTCTGTTATCTATGTATGTTTGTCTTTTTTGTTGGTTGTTGTTTTTTGTATCGGTCACGAGTTTTCTGAGGCTCAGCATTGCTTTCAGTCTCCCACTTTGTTGTTTAAAGCCTCTCCGGTCCATGTATCGAACTGATGAAAACGTTTCTTGGATCGCTTGTGCCATCTGGTCTACGCACCTGCTTTTTTCGAGCGTCTTACGACTCTCGCTATTGTGCCTGTTTCACGCAACGCAAAACTTTCATCCTCAAGTTCAACTTCACCAACAATAAATGACCACAACAGCAACAATCCTAAAACCCGCCAACACCAACACCAACACCAACACCTCGTACCTACACCAACACCAACACCAACACCAACACCAACGCCAATACCAACACCAACACCGACACCAACACCAACACCAACACCAACACCTCGTACCTACACCAACACCAACACCTCGTACCTACACCAACACCAACACCAACACCAACACCAACACCTATACCTACACCAACACCAACACCAACACCAACGCCAATACCAACACCAACACCACCAACACCAACACCGACAACACCAACACCAACACCAACACCAACACCAACACCAACACCAACACCGACACTATTACCAACACTAACACACGCACAACAACACCGTCACCATCATCAGTTACCGCCGAACCCGCTCCTAACGTGACATGCCTACGAGTGACGCGCCCGCCCACGCTTTTTCTGTTTTCGATTTTCCAGGCGCCCTCAAGAAGGCGGCGGAAACATCCCAGCCCAAAAACGCAAACCCGGCCGAAAATTCGAAACCCCGGAGACCGGTGGGCGTGAGCGTTGTCGAGACCTACGGAAAGGAGGTCGAGCCGAGAGAGCTGGAGGCGACGCTGAGGATCGAGTACCGTTCTAAGCTTCTCAATCCCAAGTGGGCGGAGGCAATGTCAAATCAGGCGAGCTTCTTCGACGTGCCGCGTTTGATATAGATACGGTACAAAACGTGAGACAGCACTGCTGTACCTACGGTATAAAACGTTGAGACAACATACCCCCTCGAACGAATTTAAGCATACCACTCTGGGTGTCCGCCAATATAAGGAACGCTTGCTATTCATGTTAATGTATAAACTATACTGTCCTTGCATTTCCGACCAGACTGGTATGGTTTCCTGGACAGCGGAGGAGAGTAGCAAACGTGGAGCGACGCGTCAATGGCACCATTTAATACCTCGGACGGACAGATCAGACAGATCATGATCTAGATAATCTAGTTCCCCACCTGCATTTGTGAGGGGTTGCGCAGGATCGGTGTGGTACAAATCCATCCCAGGAAACCTGTCCTAGGTCATGCAGGTTATACGGCTCCCAAACGGCAACATGAGCTATATAACGCAGGTAGATGAGGGATATGTTTGCCCTGAAAGATCTAGATCATGATATGTTAGATGATCTATCTGTAGATGGTTTATTCGATGTGCGCACCATTTTCGTTGGGTGTACGTATCCCCCTGTATTTTGTGGAAAGGACGGCTCTGAAATACGTCCCAGGGGGTGTGTTATCTCATCTGCCTTATCGCCCGTGCGATACCGCGTGCTGTTTTATAGAGTTTAGAGATACAGGTCAGCTGTGAGATCGAGACCTTAAGTCACGGAACTCTCCATCTTTTTTGCAGGGAGGCCGTGTGTGGGTATGTTGGTAGGTACTTCGATCCCGTGTTTATTTAGCTTTATTTTGTCGAAACCAGGCTACAAGCGATCGACGTGGTGCGTGCCGCGTGGACTTAATACACACGTACCGCCGCCTGTGCGTGTTATTTTTGCAGCATTTTTTTTTTACTATGTACTACGGCTGTGCAAAGGTGCGCACGTCAGACAGATCATCTACAGGTAGATCAGCTACAGCTACAGATAGATCATCTACAGGTAGGTATCTACAGATAGATCATCTACAGATAGGTCATCTACAAATAGATCATCTACAGATATATCGTCTACAGATAGATTATCTAAAGGTAGATCATCTACAGATAGATAATTTGCAGATAGATCATCTACAGATAGATCATCTACAGATAGAGATCCTCTACAGATATATCATCTACAGATAGAGATCTTCTATAGATATATCATATACAGATAGATCATGCAGTTCCTGACCTGCCATTGTTTTGAGGTGTTGTGCGGGATCTGCATAGTACATATCCAACCCAGGAAACATGTCCTAGATCGTGCAGACTATACGCCTCCTATCCCGCAACGTGAACCAGATCACACAGAGCATACAGATCTGCCCTCAAATATCTAGATATGTCCAAGGTGTGCGCATAGGTCAGTCGACGGTCTGCCGAGGTTTCGGCCCATCAAGGCCTCTGCAGACTCAATATACTGGCTTTAGCTCCCATGGCTGCCTGTCCAGAGGCAAGAGTCCTATCAACCATCACATCGTATTTTCTGGGTGTGCGACCGCAGCTGCTGTGGTATCGTGAGGTATCGCGATGCAGGTTGAGATGTGGCGCAGTGGGATTCATGTGTGACAGCGCACGAGGCCATCACGCTGCTGCTGCTGTATGACACCCCCTGTTTTCGCTTTATTCTTATTACTATTACATGTTTCTCTTCGTAATTCTTGAGTGCATTTTCCCCTTCTTATTGCCGTGTGTGTTTTTTGTCAGTTTTGTTTCGTTTTTATTATCTGTTTGCTCTGGGAAGTTTCGTCATATTTTGCTGTTGTTTTCGTTTTGGTTTTTCATTTTCTATCGTTTTTTTTTTTTTTTTTCCTCCATTTTTTTTTTGTGTTTTCCCATGACAGGGACGAAACGTAATACTCGACGTCCACATACAAGCATGCAACATGCCAAAGGTTTCTTGTACTATTAGGAGGAGCCATGTGCCACCGTGCCCCCTAGTCTAAAACGCCTAAAAGACACTCACAACTAACAACTCTTTTTTTTTTTTTTTGTGAAACCGTTTTCTTGGCTGCAGGGAAGCGGAGGGGCGTACGAAGTTTCCCAGAGGATGACAGCTCTGATTGGCTGGTCCGGAACCAGCGGTTTCGTGGACAAATGGGTGTATGACGGGGCGGCCGACACGTGAGTAACTGAAAGGCGCCGGCGGGGGGATAAATGAACCAATCACAACGTAGCCAGTAGCTTTTTTTTCCGGTGAACAACTAACTTCATCCCCGCGTTTTAACGACAAACTTGGTGAAATTCAGAGCGGGATAATTGTTGAAGCATTATTAGGTACACGGGGTATGTATATACCCAGGTTTTACTGACCTGCTTTTGTTCGTATTATTAATAATATTACGAGGGGCTATAGTAAATAGGACCAGATATTGTTAGTGAAAATAGCGAAATATATAGGTTTTAGTGTTTACCGTAGGTCCTATTTAATATGGTCCCCCGTAATGGTAATAGGTTTTTTTTGTTCATGCTAAGAAAGGCGTAGTAGTTTTTGGCGAAAGTTTTTGTTGCCTAACGGGGCAGGCTCCTTAGGGGCACTGAGCCACTACTGTACCCAATAAGGCATGCCATATCTAGCCAATGAGGCATGCCCTATCTACTGCAGTCATAATCTGGCCAATGAGGCATCCCTTGTGTACACGCAATAAGGCATGGCTTGTTGGGCAGATGAGTCATGGGCATGCCTTGTTGGTTAGATAAGGCATGCCTCATTGGGTAGATATGTCATGGGCATGCCTCATTGGGTAGATAGATAAGTCATGGGCATGTCTTATTGGTCAGATAGATAAGTCATGGGCATGCCTCATTGGCTAGACAAGGCATGCCTTATCGATGGTATGCCGTTCATGTTTTCCAATACGCTTCGTTGTGTAAACCTACTATTACGGGGGACCATAGTAAATAGGACCTACAGTACACACAAAAACCCATATATTTACCTATTTTCACTTACAATATTTGGTCCTATTTACTATGGCCCCCCGTAATAGTACTGTACTGGACCATGGGGATTGTTTCCATCTTCATTTCTATTTTGTCAGCTCTCGGGTGAGATGGAGAGCTCCCATGCTACAATCAAGTGAGGAGCCTCAGAAAAGTTAGGAGCTAGCCCTTTAAAGCAAACCTTCCTCGACCGCAGCAGGCGCTCTAATCCAGGTTGGGACTGAGGTTGGTCGCATTGCCCCCTGTCTACGTGGGGCGAGAGAGGGAAAACAATTTAACGAACGCATTGAGAGGCGCGTTGTCGACCCTGCTCTACATGGGTGTTGGTGCCCCTGGAGATGTTCCACAATACTTACAATGGTGGTAACGGTTCGTGTACGATACTGAAATGCTGCTGCAGTACTTTTTTTGGTCGACATGCATATTAGTAGATGCCGGTGGAATGCTGTAACTCACGAATCATCGAATACGGCGTGCTGTCGTACGGGGTGCTGTTTTTGTTTGCTTGTTTGTTTGTTTGTTTGCTTGTTTCCCACGTTTTCTTTGCAACTTGCAACACTAGTTGTACTCCGCAACAAACCACAATCGACCTCTCATTCTAGGGATGCGAGGGTCTATGGCCATACGACTACGCTCATGCCTAAGATGAGTATACCCCCCCCCCCCTCCGCCCCCCCCCTTCCACTAACGCCAATCCTCGTTGGACGTAGGTACGCCCTCGACGAGGAAATGTCGGCAAAGCTTCGGAAATCAAACCCTGAAGCTTTCCAGAACATCTTGAAACGCATGCTGGAGGCGAAGGGGAGGGGCTACTGGGACCCGGACGCCGAGGTCGGTTGATTCGCTGCCGATTTTGATTGGTCGGTTCGCTGTCGATTTTGATTGGTTGATTGATTCACCTATCGACTTTGACTGGTTGGTTCGCTGTTGAATTTGATTGGTAGGGTCACTGTTTCTTTTTCATTGGTTCGTTTGCTGTTGATTTCGATTGGGTGATTCGATGTCGATCTTGATTGGTTGATTCACTGTCGACTTTTATGGGTTGGTCCATTTGCCGAACTTGATTGGTTGGTCCGCGGTGGATTTTGATTGGTTGGTTCACTATCGATTTTGATTGGTTGTCCGACTGCTTTGCAGATTCGGCTGTTGGCGGCAGTAGAGATGGACTACCAGGTATATGATAATCTGGTTCGAAACGATTCCGCCAAAAGAAGAGGTCGACACCATTTTGATTGTCGGTTCCTGTTGTTGTGCGTCGAAAATTTTCGTTCAGTATAAAGTAGCAGCGTAAAAAAATACCGTACGCGGATGGCACATGGTATCGAAGGGTGGATGGAGGGGGAAAACGCCTTCGATACGATGTGTATCGAAGGTCGAATCTGTCCGACAATCGACAGGCTATGATCGAATATTTCGGTACGAGGATGTCGTAACCATAAAAAAGTTGAATCGCTCTCCTCCTGCCATGGTACGTACAGGTCCTGGAACGCATTCAGCAGCAGTACGCGGACGTTGAAGATGACATCGAGCTTGGGTCGGGAGGTGAGCGAGACTGGCTATTACGCAACACACCTGGCACCTGCTAGAATTTGGGCTGTTAGACCTATGCCAATGGAAACGCAAAGTTCCCATAAAAAGTTTGGATTCCAAAGATACCGGTGAGAAGGTTTCAGGTACAGCTTGCTATGAGCACGATTCTTAAAACGAAAGGTTCAAAACTTTTGGAAAACCCCGAAAAAACAATTCTGGGGCCGATGTTGGGCCAAGATGGGCTTCAGAAAAACTCAGGCGGATGGTTGGTTCGATGCGGCGAGATTCCGAGTCCTCGACAGACATTGATCGACAAAACCAACGACGGCGTCATGAATTATGAACGGAGCGCGCTCGTTAGGGGCTCCAACCTACCCTAGAGTCACCGTGTTCACACTAAGTCTATGTCGAGACCGAGCGTCTATCGTCGCACGAGCTGATTTTTATCAGTGTGCTGACAAGGTGCAACGAGAAAAAACAAGTTGCGCCCCCTGCAGCCGTTAGAACAAGAAAAAGAAAAAATCAAACTTTTTTCCCCTTTTTTCCCACAGCGGCGGTCAGGCGTATGATAAAAAAAAACAGTTGGCTTTGATGTGCGCAAAACAGATGACAAGGTTGTCGACCCGTCTCGAAAGGCAAAAAATAGACTTCTCAGGTTTGGGAGGATACCGTAGGTACCAGGATAATTTCTGCTGTTCTTTGAAAGCAATATTTTTGAAAGTTTTTTTTTTTTACTTTGCGTTTCCATTGGCATGGGTCTTAGTTGGCTGGACTTGACGGCTACATATCAGTTGGCCGGCGATACAGTAGACGAAAACAAGAGAAAACGGGAGCCAGATTCGCCACCATGTCGGAATTCAAAACTTATTAGCCGGTTGGGATTTCTGTCAGAAATGAAAACATGTACTTTTTCAGTTTTTTTTTTAGCTTCATTTTGGGATACCTCCCTGTATGGGACTGGTGTCGATTTTTTTTTTTCGTGTAACCTTGGTGGAGTTATAAATAAACGCGCCAGCAGGGCAGATTTATGCAAACATGCAGAGCTCGAAATTTTGCCTCACGCAACTGCTCGTATTAAGTTCGTAACTGCTTGTCTTATGGACATACTGTACGTATAATATGTATAATATGTACATACCAGGTACGTAGCCAAGTATTGTAATTCGTAGCCCTATTTCTGAACAGCAGCAGTATCGGTCGTTGACGCAAACCTTCGTGAATGTGCGTAGAAGTTTGATGGTGAACGACTTGCACGCAGCCCGATTTGTAGGGCTGTGATAAGAAAAGCGCAAATAACTACCTGGTATGGCCTAGATTCACGTAAAAGTTTCAACTAACAAAAACAAACGGCTTCAGTTTTCATCACACGAGAAAAAGTACAAAAAAAAAACGAGAACTACAAAAAAAATGTAGTTCTCTACATCGGGACTAGAAGACCGTGACGGCACTTGGTTCAGTCGCAGTGTTACCTGATGGGGATACGAGCGACCAGCGAACTCACGACCAAGCTTCGTACAGTGTTCCAACAGGTAAACGACAGCGATGCATCCAATTATCCCAGAAGAAACGGTCTTGGATCCCTCCGTCATGTGATTGGTTTAATAATGTCTCTCTCCCAAAGTTGCGCGAAACGTGCGCGTCGATGACGACGGCAATTCTTAAGCCACGTATCACCTATAACTATCTATCACATAATATCATACGAAATACAGAGCAGTTTCGCGAAAAAAAGGTCCTTCTGGTATAATATTAATCGAAGAAGATGGTCGATGGCCCCACAGTTAAAGTACGACCCAGACTCTGACGAGTCGTCGGATGACCGCCTGGTCTACATACTGCCCCCACGTTCCTTGCCCACTTTTTGGTCGAAAGTAGGAAATAACGCCATCATGTAATGCGTTGTTAGCAAAACAACACCGAGCGACATCAAGCAAAACACCAATGCGCAGCAGGAAAAACCACGCCTTTTGTTCACAGTGAGCCCTGCCGTCGCAAAGCTTGCGCACGGCTATGCTAGGGAACAACTCCTTCATGTACGTAGATCAATTAAAAAAGTTCCACAGCTTGTTGTTGGATCTGGCCGGCTTGCTGCGCCGCTTCTCGTGCTCACCGTTCGGGGGTCGCGGGCCGGTGATGGCCACGACTTCCGCCTTCGGGATTTCCCCCCTCAGCGTTGGCATCGGGGGCGCCAGAGCCGACGCCGTCGGCACCGTCGAGAGAGATGGGTTGTTCCGCAATGTGTGCGTGCGTGTGCGTGCGGATCTCCCGCCGCGCGCTGCAGTGTCACAGGGCGTGGAGGTGTCCGCAGCCAGCCCGCAGCTAATAACGTGTGAAAATTCTGAATCCCATGTAAAAAAACGCCTTCCTACCATTGAGGGAACGCCATAAGTCGGAAGGTCGGCACCTCCATTTCACGACCGGCTATCAGTCCGATTAATATCTAGTCGCGGCGACTCAAGTCGTCACGGCTCAAATCCCTACCGATTTGTTGTAAGACACCATCACACCCGGTATTAATTGTATGAACAGTAGTACGGGGGACCATAGTAAATAGGACCTACGGTGGACCCAAAAATGTATGTATTTCCTATTTTTAATAACAACATTTGGTCCTACTTACTATGGTTCCTCGTAATAGTACGTAGTGGTGGTTGTAGGAATGCTGTCTGCCGTTCTTCTGTAGGGATGGAAATAGTGAATACCACTCTGTACGTCAATATAAGGACGTTTTTTTTTTCCACTAATATTCAAACGAAACGTTGCTTATGTTTGAGGTAGACGCATGCTACGGAACGGTTGCACCAGGATTCTCCTTAGGTTTCTCGCTTTGGGACCCACAGTACGAGCTTTTGCTACTCTGCTCAAAACAGACTTCGAGAAAAAAGATGCGTGAAGCCGACCCGACGAGCCCTGTGACCCCTATCATCGTAACACGTGTAAAATTTTGATATTGGGCGTGTGTGGGGGTCTGCGGTGGTATGGGATTGGCACGGAGATCTTGACAGCATGCATGCTCTATTACGGCGGGCCATAGTAAATAGGACCTATGGTACACACGAAAAACTATATATTTACCTATTTTTACTAACAATATTTGGTCCTATTTACCATGGTCCCCCGTACTGTATTACTACAGAAGGCTTACATTTGGTTGCGGTGTGCACTCGTACCTCGTAGGTACTGTGGTTATTATTTTCGTTGTTTCAGCGCTCGTTTTGCTGAATGTATGCGTTGACATTTTGAAATGCGTGGGTTGATGTTTTATTTTTATTTTTCAGGTATACAACAGTCAAGAAAACTGAACTATTACGGGGAGCCATAGTAAATAGGACCAAATATTGCCAGTAAAATAGTCAAATATATAGGTTTTTATGTGTACCATAGGTCCTATTAACTATGGACCCCCGTAATACTGCACTACTGTAAGAACCGCCATAATATCATACCTGGTACAACATAATGTAGTAATTTTGGTATTCCCTTTGGTGAATGATGCACTGGACACCAGCTACGAACAATAGTCTGTTCTTATGTGTAAGAGTTCAATAAAATTGCCCGTGATTTTTTTAGTTCGGTTGGGTTCATCATGCCACCTCCATCTTTCGGGCGTAATTCGCGCTATATCTACTTCGAAGTATACCTGGTATAATCTTAGAACGGTAGTCTACAGTGGTCTGCAACCAGGTATATCGATGTAGGAAGTGTTACGATTAGTAATAGTATTCACAGTAAAAACTACCTGATATGTATATACAAATGCGTTGTATTCGTTTTGACGATGTGTGTTCTTCATCTCATGTGGCAGGCTTTCTGGACATAGCCAAGCAGCAGCAGCAGCAGCAGCAGCAGCAACAGGCGAATCTAGAAGCCGAGGCTCAACAACAGCAGCAGCAGCAGCAGCGTCAAGAACTAGGCAGCAGGACGCGATAGGGGGGAGAGGGACAGATACAGAGCGTAGCCCGCCCCACACGAGGCGTACAAGGAGAGAGCTTTCGCACGCATGCAGCAGTGGTGGTGATGGTGGTGGTGGTGATGGTGATGGTGGTGGCGGTGTTGGTGGCGGTGGCGGTGTTAGTGTTGTAATTGGCTCTCCTACCGCGCGCGCGGTGTTTGAAGGGAAGAATGATGGGTGGCGGTGTTGGTGTTAGTATCGGCGGTGGGAACGGTGGCGTGGTAGTTTGCTCTCCCGCGGCACGCGGTGGTCATCAAAAGGAATAATTTGTGCGTATGTGGGAATGTGGGAATGTGTGTGTGGTTTTATCGTGCGTGAACTCCGCCCCTCACACCCTTGTTGCTTTCCCCCCCCCCCCCCACCTGTTAGCCGGCCGATTTTTTGCGAATGAAGGTACTGGATTTTGATATTTTGATATGGTGATGTTTTGATAGTTGACCTTCGCGATTGTGTAAGAGCTTCCACTCTTACTCTTTTAAGTATTTTAGCTCCATTGTTGTCGTACAGTACTTTGCATAGTACGACGATGCTACTACTCTAGAAATATCTACTCTGTAGAGATATTTGCACTACGCACGAGTACACAGCAGGCAAGTAGGATGGTTTAATTTCCCGGGGAGTAGAGTCACCGTGTCATCGTGCCATCGATTCCGTCGTACTTCCGGGTTGGAGTGCAGCATTGATGGCATTTATTAATATTTACTGTACTTCGGGGTTGAACTACAGCGTTGATAGTTTCAATTTCGTCGTACAACAGTTAGTGCTTCCGAGTTGGACTGCAGCATTGTCGACTTGCATACTTGCATACTTGCATTACGGGGTGAGATTGCATTACGGGATGAGATTGGTACGACGGCAGTTCATGCTGTACGTCGAGCGGGAAGAGAGGACGTTGTTACTCAGGTCATAACAGGTACATTTCCATGTCACAGGATATGGTAATAATAATCACAATAATAACAATAACCCCTTTACGTGCGGTTGGGTACGGGTACTCGTAGCGCTCCTGAATTACGCGATTTTCACCAACACGGGGCCTCGAATGAAGGTTGACGACCTCGATGCTCCATCTGGAGAATTCGTCGTCCGTGCTCCCCTTTACGTCACTTCGCGAGGTCCCAACTGGGCTCTTCTTGCCAACATATGTGCCACCGATTCTCTCGGCGCTGCCGTGTTCGCAGTCCCTGATGCACCTCTGCCAGCTTCAACCGAAGGCACGGACCTCGGCCAACGCGCCACCCCCCTCCTAGCCTTCCCCACCACCCACCGACGGCAGCGGTCCCCGTCTCATCCACGGTCGTCCTTGACAAAGCAGCATTGGAAACCCTCCCTCCTGCTCTCCCTGTCCATCACGACTCAGTCGAGCACCCAACGGATTCAGGTCCCCAGGAGCCCTCTGCTGTGTCTCATTCAGCCTCGCGTGTTTCCCGGACCAACCGTGATCAAGTCCCGGTTGTGCCCACGGCTCCGCCTCTACTGCCTTCGTCTTCACAGACGGCTCTGCTGTCCCTTCCCCCGTCCGGATTCATTTCATCTCGGACCCGCCGTCGCCAAGCTGCCACTGCTGGCAAGCCTACGGTCGTTCGCCCCCTACCCCACCCCCACCGTCCCACGACCAGCCCCCACGGCGTGCAAGCCGAGCCCGTCTCAGACCATCTCGCCTTCAGAGGTTTTTCCCCGGCCCTCTATCGATCCTGTTGCTACTGTGCCGATTCGGCCCACTACCGATGTGGCCCCACCTGCTCCGCCCTTGCTTGGTGCATTCCTTCTAGGTATTCTTCGGCGTGCCAGCACTTGGCACGCCAGCCGCTCTCCCCCGAGATACCGTCACCGGCAGAAACCGAATTCATCGAATCTGTCGATCGATACACTCCGATTGGGCGCGTGAACAACGCAATGAACCGGAATGTGACGCCTGCCATTCGATATCTTTTTGGCAGTTCTCGGTCCCCCCCACCGATTTTCTCCTTCACCTGGTGCTTCACGAACGCCCCCCGTTGTCCGAAGGGCGCTCTTTAGCCGATAAAGGACGCCTTTACACAGACGACGACGGCATCCTCTCGCTCGTGCGGAAGTGAACGTCCCCCGCCCCGGCTTGTCCCGACAAGCCTGGCGGACGTGCCGCCCGCCTCTTGGGCGACGAACCTTCGCGAATCTGCGTCGTGCTGCTCATGCGTCCGTGGATCATGCAAGAGTACCATGCTAACGCCCCCTGCCAACTCGGCGTCGCTGGAACGCTCTCTATGCTCGAACGCCTTTATTGGTGGATTGGCATGAGCATCTGCACGCGGTGGTGGCTTCGTCGTTGTCTACAATGCCAGGCGCGAAAGTCTTCCACACACAGACGGTACGTTGACCCAGTGTCCCCCTCCCCATGACGTCCGGCCCTGTTGTCGCGGTGAGCGTCGACTACGTCGCCCCCCTCCCCGTCACGCCTCGGGGCAATTTGCTACATTCTTCTCTTCGCGGATAGATTCAGCCGGCGCGCAGACATGTACGCCGTCTCGGCTGCGGAATTCACCGCTGAAGGCACCGCCGACATCTTAGTACATACCTGGTACATCTTTGGGGGTGTCCGGTCAGCCTCCTCTCCGACAGTGGACTTCACTTCTGCTTCAAGCTGTCACATGCCGTGTACAAACTTCTGGGCATGCAAATAATCGCCACAAGCGCCTATCATCCCAACGGCAACGGCGGCATCGAGCGCGTCAATTGCACCATGGCTCAGATGCTAGCGACTATCTGTAGCGAAAGACACGACGACTGGAATATCCATTTGCCGCACGTGGAATTTGCTTTCAACAATGAGGTGCACGTGGACTGCTTCCCTCGCCTTCCCCTCACCATCTTCGAACATGGTTCCCCGAGGCCACCAAAGTCTCGCCCACGACCAACTGGAATATTGCGACCTCGCCACCGACCGCAAACGGCGTGCGTATGCGCTGGTGCGTGAACAACATGCTGTCATGGTCTCATGTGGAGCGCCGTATCTCAGCGGTCTCAGATGTGTTCAAGCAACGCCCCACCTACACCATCGGTGACTGGGTATGGATTTTCAACACCGCTGCCACCATTCGCCAGTGTGCCAAATCTGACACAGATGCCGAGTTTCTCAAGGCGAAGCTATCGCTCAGCTGGACAGGTCCTTTATAGCTGTCGGTCCCGCGCCCTCCGACTTCACGCCGGATGACCGCCTTTCCGCCGCCAAATTGCTGTGCTTGGGCCTCCCTTGGGATATGCTTGGCGCTGGCGCCCATTGTTGCGTGTCGGTAGCCCGCTGTAAACCTTGCACCTACCCACACGACACAACCGATCTCCCTCGATACCTTCCCCTGGGCTAACGCAATACGTCCTCAGCAACCACACCAATAAATCTCCCCCCTTCCACGTCCCCGACAACGACGTTTCTGTGCTCCTTGAGCGTTTGGAGATCGACGAGATTTCCAGTCACCGGTCCGCGCGAGGCCGGGGCGCAGTCATCGCCGTTCTATACGAAACACACTGGAAAGGCCTCCTACGGCCGTCTTGGGGGAACGTGAATCGGACCTCCTTCACTCTCGCCAACACATCCTCAACTACTGGGCCGGCGTGTCTCTGTAACTTCGGCAGGCAAACGGGGCGTACCGCCGTATGCGCGTGGGTATCGCCGCTCAACGCGAGCTCGCCCGCGACAAGAGCGCCCGTTTTCTGCCTCCTACATCTGGCTAAGTCGACCAGCAAACGTGGACTCGCGGGTTTAGCGGAACCATCCTGCCGCCTACTTCTGGTACCAAGGTTCAATATCATCTTTGGTGGCTCGGATTTTTTTCCGTGCACATTTCAACTCCTGGACAGTGCGTGTGGTTCGCTTCCTGGACGACCCCGGACCGATCAAGCTCGCGCTATCTTCCGCTCAGGATACTACGGCTCTTGGAGCCGTTCGCAGCTCGTGGTGTCACCAAGTGCACCTAGGAAGCTTCCTCATGCGTGGTAATGTGCGCAATATATGACGAATCCCGCAGAGCTAAAGTAGCTGGCTCTGCCAACTTGAACACGTCCGCGTATCCATTTTTTTTCGCGTGCGTGTCTTCTGTAGTCGCCGGGGCTGGGGATGGTATCGTGGGACTGTTTGTGTGGTTTCTTTGATTTGTAATGTGCAGGTGTACTGTTTGTATGACTGTCCATGAATTCTCCAGTCGTTTCTCTGCTTTCGCGGCGACAGGTAGGTGAGTTCTTGCGCCCACTGGCCTTACGGCTGGGTTAACTTCCGCCTCCTTGTCATTCGGTCACGCGTCTCTTGCGTTCGGTGTATACGATTGCCTTCGCCCCCTTTTCGAGAGCGGCAGAAACGTTCGTTAACTTCATGAATCGTTCTTGCGACCTGTTTCGATTCTTTGATTCACTTCTTCCAACAACAAGAACTGCAAATAACAAGACCAGCGTGACCACTCTCACCAATTTTCATGTATTCCTTGGCCTTTTTCTGATTTTTATAGGCCGTGTTGGAGAGCTTTTATCCGCGTTTATGGTTTGCCCTGGGTTTAGGTCATACCGCATTTGCCGTTCCTGCACCCCCTCCGCCTTCTTAGTATCCCCAAGCAGGCCGAGGTACTAGATTGTGTTCTTCAACAACATTCATTCCGCCCTCTCCCGAGCGATATTGCATTGGCCGTGACGATGTCTGCTCTTTTGTGTGTTTTGTGTTTTAACGGCTCAGTGTCGGCGGAATCTTGCTCGCGTCCTTTCCGCCCTCTTTTTGTGGGATTGGGTCTTGATGGTCTTGGGCTCTCTCATGGTGTGATTTCCTCTATTCCGACACTGATCTCACTGCTCGAGTGAGCTCCGTCGCGCCAGTACATGTTCCGTTGCGTTACCCCCTCGTTTATGTTTCATATCTTCGAAGCAGTCCGTGCCTTTGCAGTGGGTAGTGTAACAAGTATATATTTTTCCCTTCGTATTACGCCCTCAGGTAATCTCAGCCATCTGATGGTACATTGCTCGACTAGCCTTAGCTTATGTCGCTCCTGCTAACGCGAGCGACACCGCTTCCTCGGCTTTGGTTCCTCGATTTAGCGTCCGGGTAGTTCTAGCTTGTTTTTCCTACGTTCGCATACCCGTATTTTCGGACTTGTTGTCTGATTCGCAGTGTACACATGTAATCGGCTTCAGCCTTACAAGTTAGAGGTGTGGGAGTGGGTTTTGAAGCGCCGCATCTTCGATCCACTTTCCGAATTCTCCGGATGGGTTTGGTTCCTGCCTGCGTTTTCTATAAATATGCATACACGATCCTTCAGGGTGGGCTAGTGTTATGGCACCCCCTCTCTCCTGTTGCAGCGTTGTGGTTAGTAGCAAATGTCCCCTCATCATACCTGGAAGGCATTATCGCCTGCCTGACTGATAAATGCCTTGGCCTTTCGTTCAAAAGACATCCGGCGAGGCAAGCAGCAATAAATACAAAAGTCTATAACTTCCAACGCCATCACGCACCTTGTGTGAGTGACCAAAGCAGAGTCAGAGGCACACGCTAAGACCAAGGTCGAGACACATTGTATCTCTAGACAGGTTTGCCTATTAAGCAGGTGCTCGTTGGTACTCACTTGCGCTGTTTGCATAGAGATAGAAGAGCAGCTTTATTCCAATCGTGTACGTGGAGACTGAGGGCAAGACTCGTGCCTCGCTGGGGAAACCCTGATTTTCCATCTAAGATACGCCTCCCAAGTACTACAAATACGATCCCAATACCTGAACCCAGGCATTTACCGGGATTTCAGCCTCATTCAAAGCAGTACTATAACACTAGCCCACTCTGATGAGCCGTACATGCAGAATTATGGGAAGTTCGTGGAAACTCCGATTCCAAGAGCTAGAACATGAGTCGAAAATGCGACTCCTCAAAACCCACTCCCACACCTCTGAACGGCAAGGTATGTCAAAAAAGGGAAAGAAAGGAAGGCCTAGCCTTGAGGGGCAGGAATACATCGTCAACGAAAACCATCACCATGCCACCCGCAACGTGGGTAGGGCGGGCGAGGAAATGTCTACGGAAAAGCGAAATGTTAACGCAAAAAACGAGGCGGTCCTGTGCCCCATGTAGGTGTTGTCAATTTTATCCAGATCGCCCCCCTCCCTCGCTCGGGGGGGATCGGTAGGACGAGAAGAAAAATACCACGGAATACTAAAAAAAACACCACTAAACCCAGCCCACAACTCCTGAAACCTGTCCTGTGCCACATATGAGTGACCCGAATATCCAGACCTGCCCCGACACTGAGCCTGCCCCGACACTGAGCGGGGGGGTAGGCAGGACAAAATACGCGAAAACCATCTCCAATTCAGTCCAAGAAAACAATCCAGAATCATACCGAGCAGAAATCCCCACCCCCAACCCGAAAACTCGGAAAACGTCAAAAAGTGGAAGACCACCCCCCAAGTCTAGGAAATCGGCAAGAACGCTGGAAGGTAGAGGGCTCGGGTCCAGAGCAAAAGCTGCTGGATCGATGGCCTGGCTGGCTACGCGGTCAGCGGAGCGGGGGCGCCCAGGTTTCTTGGACGGCAGAGGGCTCGGGTCCAGTGGAACAGTAGAAACCTGA